>JADMLD010000105.1:0-1200000 GCA_017589585.1 Phylloscopus whistleri | reverse complement strand
AAAGGAACTCAAAGTGGTTGGCACCACCAGCTGAAGAGAAGGTAGCATGACCAGAAGCTGTTAACATTTGATGGAGGAAACCATCTGGGCAAAAACTTCTTTTCTTGTGACAAAGAGAAATTTTTCCCATAAGGTTCTCATTTTGATCTCAGGCTTCTTTTCTCCTCTAAAAGTCATAACCCAAGTTTTCTTGACGGCAACAATCCTTTTCTTTTTTCCCGTTTGCTCAAAGGAGCAAACATATTTTATCAGATATCTTTCCCTTCCCCTTCCTCTGAAATGTTTGTATGTTCTCATCCCCATGACAAACATCCGTCTCAGGCTGGTTTCTGTTTTGCAGGCCCCTACCAAACTGCCCCAGAGCCTGGCTCTTCCTCCACTCCCAGCTTCCTCCTGTTTTACCCTAGAACATTTGGCAGTGGCAGCTGCCTGTGCTCAGCCAAACAGCTCACACTTGAATCCAGGTGGAGTGAGATTTTTCAAGCTGAGACACATTTAGATCAAGCAGTAAATAATGAAAAAATCATTGATCCACCTGCCAGGATGGAGCCTCCCCCAGGCTCTGGGAAGGAGGCAGCAGCATTGGACAAAGGCTGGTGCATCCCCTGTCATGGGCATGGGACAAAAGGACCCCCAAGGGGAGTGGTGTGGCAGCAATTCACCACCTGTGAACTTGGGAACATTAAAAGAGAGTCTGAACTGATGGGGAAACCTCCCCTGAGAGACCTGCCCCTCCTTGGTGGGCATTTATCACACAGACCGTGGCAGTGGGCATCACTAAGGGGGTTAAGTGCAGCCTGGTAGAAGTGCAGACTGGGCAGCAGTGGGTTGTCTTTCCCTGGTTTTCAGCAGACTTTTCTCAGACTGCTCACAGGAACTCTCTCCATGGACTCAGAGGTGCCTTTGAGTGGGATTTCAGAGGGAGATGCACAATTAGCCACAAGCTCACAGCTGTGAAGGAAGTGACATGGAAGGAGCACTGAGATGTGCACACATACACAAAAGTCTCTGATAATCCAAGACGAGGAATCCAGGGATTAAAGCCTTGGGTTTGCCAAAAGACTGAGACAGGGGAGTGAGGAAACACAGAACCCAGAACTCCAGAAACTCATCATCTACAGAGCTTCCAAGGCAAAATTACCCCGGGTGGCTTTGCAGGGGCCCCCAACACATGGCTCCCCAGTGCCAACATCAGTGCTGGGAGCTCCCAAGCCTGTAAGCACTAGATGTTCATGGCATGTAGCAGCAAGATGAAGGGGAACAGGAAAAAAACTGTTCCTATGGTGCAGAGAATGTGCATCAGCCTGTGGCATGGCCCCAGCACTTCAGCCAGGCACTCTGAAGCACTGAAAGGAAGACAACTCTCATTGCAATCAAAATGGAGCTGATCCAGGAACTGGCAATGGTTTTGGTTTTAGGGAGGGGGGGTTTGGTTCGGATTTTTGGTTTTTGGTTTTTTTTTTTAATGTAAAGATAATAAACTGTGACTAACAGGATGATTTTGCACTCAAAGTCTTCTTGCTGCTGCTGAGGCTCCAAGGAGTCCAAGTATGATTGTGTCCTTAGACAGCACCCAGTGCCCGTGAACAGCTGGTGAAGCCACACAGTGAGCTCAGCCCAGGGTAGCGTGAGCTCTAGGGTGTTTCTTGAAGCTTCTTGCTTAAGCCTGTTCATCCACAGCCACCTGGCAGCTGTGAAGGTGGAGATCTCAGGGAAACTCCTACATTAGCCTGGAAAACTCCTACATAAGCCTGGAATTCCTGGGAGGGATGGGAGCTCTGTAGCTCCCTGTGAGCTACTGCACCCAACACGTGTCCATGGGGTAAGAGAGGGAACCCCTCGGTGCCCTTGGCACCCCAGCCCAGGCTGTGCTTAGCTTACAGGATGCTCTGGACCACAGCTCAGCCCAAAGGAAAAGGTCAGCTTGCACTCCCACTGACCATCTCTGTTTTGCCCACAGGCACCTGCACAACAACCGGATCCAGAGCCTGGGAGCCAACGGCTTCGATGGGCTGCACAGCCTGGAAACCCTGTGAGTGCCCTGTTCTCTTCTGTCCTACAGACACGGGGTGTGCTCACCCCCAGCACAGCCTGCAGGGGAGGGCTCAGCCCCACACGTGGCACTGGTCCCCGTGCTCTGGGGGCAGCTCAGGGGGAGATGCCCAGGGCACGATGCTGACTGGGCAGTGAGAGCCTGGGCTTTCCTCCCGTGGCTGTGCTGCTGCTGCAGGGGGAGCTGTGCATGTGGGCAGCATGGATGGAAAGGGGCTCTGAGGCCCTGGACACCATTCTAGTCCAGGTGCAATCCAAGAGCTTGGATGCATTCCCTACTCAGGGAGTGTCTCCTTCCTCAGCACATGGCCATGGTCCTAAAGCCTCCCCAACAGCCTCCCCACCACCAAAGTGAGGGGCTGGCTTGAGTTTGGGGCCTGTAAAGTCCTCAGGGGTCTGTGGGGTATCTCTGAGATGATTTCATGTCTGCTGGCATCACCCACAGCCAGCTGACTTCATTGTGCAGCATGTGCTTGGCATGGCTGGGAAACAATCCATCAGAAGACTGCAGGGAGGATGGGAAGCAGGAATGAACTCAGCTCCAGGACATATCTTCAGGAAGGTAGATTGAGATCAGATAGTAGAAATTCTTGGCTGTTAGGGTGATGAAGCCCTGGCATAGGGTGCCCAGAGCAGCTGTGGCTGCCCCATCCCAGGAAATGTCCAAGGCCAGGTTGGATGGGGCTTGGAGCAACCTGGGATAATGGAAAGTGTCCCTGCACATGGCAGGGGGTGGAACTGGATGGGCTTTGAGGTCCCTTACAAGCCAAACCATTCTATGATTAGCAGCAGGGGGCTCACCCTGAACTCAGGAAGAGTTTCATCCCACAGCCTGGCCACACATTCCCTGTGCTGTGACAGCTGCATGAATGGCCTGTGTCTCGTGTGCTGTGCATTGGCCCAGGAGGAAACGCAAACAAGCAAACAAATAAATTGAGGCTCTGAAAGACTGGAAGAGGTGCTTGATGCCTTCAATTGTGCAGAAACATGTCCCTTCATACAGGCTTGGGGTCAGAGTCTGGCCCTCTCTTCCTGCCAAGAGAGCCAGGGGGTCCAGGTCATGGCAGAAGGAGATGCTGCTTCCCAGCATTCAAGTGCCACTCAAGGAGACAGGGCCCCTCTATGCCCAGCACGGTGCCAGCAGCAGCTATCGGGCAAGAGTGGCAGCAGCAGGCAAACCCTGGGTCCCCAGACACACTCCTCAGGGCAGGACCATGACACACATTGTCTCCTCCTGGCAGACTGGCAGATCCTGGGGCCACCCAGAAGGGCTCAGCTGGGGAGAGGTTGAGCTGTGCCAGGGGTGGGAGGCTGATGGATAGTCTCCTCTGGTGACCCACAGGCCCCAGCTTGGCTTTCTCCCCAGTCATTTCTGGTGGTCACAGGCAAATATGTGAGGGCAGAGCTGTGGCAACTCAGGCAGCACAAAGGCAGGGAGCTGCAGGAGGGAGCAGAGAACTCGCTGATGGAAGAAAACCTCGTTTGGGCTACAGCTGTAGCAGACATTCAGCAGCATCCCAGCCAGGTCTGGACAACCCTTCTCTGCAGCCAGGGTGGTTAGAGATGCTGCTGCCCATCCCAAGCAGGATGGAGGTGCACAGGAAAAGATGGCCCCTTGTTTGCTGTGGGAAAGACTAAAGGGTTTCACAGCCATGGGAGATAATTCTGTTTACAGAGCCATTTGTGCTGAATGCTTGTTCTCCTTCTCTTCCACTCTGCTCCCACTCTCACACTTTCTTTGCCTTTTGCTGCTCATCCAAGTTGCCACCAGCACTTGGGGAGCTCCATGTCCCCTGCTCTTGCTCCCAGTGCCCACAGGGACAGGAGTGTGCAGCAATGTGGGGACTCTGGAGCACTGCAGCTCTGCAGGTCCTGTCTCTGCTGATGCTGGTCAGGCAGCCCTGGGAGGATCCAGCCTCCAAGGGTGGTCCTGCTGAAGCAGGGCTTTGTCCAGGCCCTGCAGGATGGACTGGTGTGAGGGTCCCACAGCCCCACCCTGCACAGCTCCTGCAGCAAGGACAGGGCTGTGGCAGAGAGCTCCAGACTCTCCATGCTCTCCTCCACATCTGACTGCCCTGAAGAAGCAGTCCTCCAGAGCAATGAGAGGCCCTCTACTCCTCTTGGCCTGAGCATCCAATTCTCACCTTGGGGCCAGCGAGATTCTAACTCAGTGATCCTTAGGAACGTGTGTTCCTCAAGTGGAGCCACCCCTCATCTTAATCCTGAGCACCCACCCCAAGCTCTGGGGCAAAAATCTGCAAAGCTTCTGGTTGCACCATCCCAGCCAAGCTGCCAGAGCTGCATCTACCTAGCACCTCTCAGCTCCTGTGCATGTGGAGACGATTACAGTCTCCACATTTACCCTTTAACTCAAATTATGATTACATTCTGTTGACAGCACTTAGCACATTTTCTTGGCTTGTGGAGGCCAAACCATGCTCTCAGTTACCCCGTGGGCGTTACCTCCTGGAAGGCAGCAGCATGGTAAAGGTTGGTGAAGACAGAAATTTCTCTGAGGTTCCTAAAATGAGTATTTGTGGCCAGATGCTGATTATAAACCAGGCACAATAGTTGAAGAACTGTAAAATGTGAGAGGAAAACATTGTTTTGGGTTTTTCAGAAGAGCCTGGGAAGTTTTAGGTGTAAAAACCTCTGTCTCCCTAAGGGAAATATTTCTTCTCATATTCGGCTAGACAGGAAAACTTCTATTTTTATTAAATGCCAAAACCCTAAGAGGAGCAGCAGGCACTGCCCCGTGCAGGTCTCAGCAATGTGTGTACAACCACACTGCTCCCCTGCCCCAAGTCCCAGCAAAAACAGATCCCAGTGGAGCATCTTTGTTCTTGGAGAGGGCTTGGCCCTGACATTTCAGGAGGGCAGCAAATCTGGAAAGAGGTGAAGCCAGATGAGTGACTTCCTGTTTCCCTGCAGCTTCTGTGCACAAGTCAGCTCTGCCACGTGCACAGCAAGAGCAGCTCTGTGTTCTCCCCACTGATGGGGGACAGGCAGATGTGCAGCACCCACCAGGTCTCAACGAGTCAAACACCAGTGTGAAACTGAAGAAAGCAGCTCCAAAAAAATTTTCTCTGTCAGGGCAAGACCTGGCTGCTCCCCAGCCACCCCCCCAGCCTCTCTTCCTGGGAAGGAAAGCTGGCAGGTAGGCTGGAAGCAAGTCAGAGCAGCCTGGGCCAGATTCCCAAAGGGGTTTCGAAACAGTCCTGTAAACCAGTGAGATTCCCTCTCCAGTTCCCATCAGCCTGAGAGATGACACAGAACAACCCACCAGGGCTGTGGGAAGAAGCCCCAAGCTGAGCCATGAAACCAGGGATTAGATGGTCAGAGTGGGAGAAGCTTGGCATTTTTTTAGCCCTTTCCCAAAGACATGGAGTAAATAAATAAGAGTGTAAATGCCCTGATGTGGCACATTCTTCCTGTAGCCCCTTTGGGTAATGGCCTCGGTCCTCTGCACAAGGTGTAAGGTCAGGGGATGCCCACAGGAAATGCAGGGAGGAGCCCAGCACTGCCCTGCTGGGCATGGAGACCATAAATACCAAGGGAAGGACATCCACCACCCACTGGCATGGCCAGAGGGAAGGCCTGTGGCCAAGGGGAATGTCTGGGCCAGGGCAAATGGCCTGGCACGAGGTGAGGGTATCCTGAGAGGGTAGGAATGGGGAGGTGAAATGGAGTCAGGAGAAGCAGCATCTTTTGCAAAAAGTAGGTGCAAGGCATGCCAAGAGCTGAGGCTGCAGACACACTGCTCTCTGCACTGCTTCCCTGCCCCAGATTTGCCTCGTCAGTCTTGCCCCGTGATGTGCTGTCCTTTGGGATGTTTAACAGCTGCTGTAAAACATCTGGCAGTGAAACCTGCTTCTGCCAGTTGGATGGAAAGATCCTGACTTCTACACTTCCTGATTATCTTAGACTTAATTTCTCAGTCTTTACCAAAGCAGCAAGAAGGGCAAGGGGCTTAGACACCTTTTAGTGGGAGGTGTTGAAATTAGATGATCATGAAGGTCCCTTCCAGCCCTAAACCATCCCATGGTTCTGTGATGGGCCTTGTTGTGTCTCATAAGCCTGGTGAGTTGGAGTGCTTGTGGAAAAGCTGCTGGAAGGAGCAGTTCAGCTGCAGCCAGGAGCATCCCTGCAGTGACAGAGACTGATTCTTGGGAGCACTCAGACCTTGTGCTCAGGGCTGGGGGCAGAGTGCTGGGGAGAGCATGGCTGTGGTTTCAGAAGAACACAAGGGGGAACTGCCATCCAAACACCTGCATGGAGCTAACACAGGGGCTGGGTCCCCACTGCTGTATGAGGAAAGGATTTCTCATGAGGGAACTTCAGTTTCCCCAGGGAGGCTGGCCTCATGCCCAGGTTTCCTCCTTACCACCTCACCTGGAAAGCTGAGCAGTATCCTAAAGTCCCTGAGCTTTGCTATCAGTCTGAGCACAGTCTGATGAACAACTGCCTCATACCTCCCAGTGCTTGACTTGGGCCTCACTAGGTAGATTGTGATAGCACCGAATTTATCCCTCTGTGTCCCTGAAACAGGAATATTTCATGGATCACAGCTGAAGGGGAATGAGGGAAGCCCCCCCCACAGGACCAAGCTCCAGGTCACTGCTCTGTGCAGAGGGACCCTGAACCTGTGCAGCTGTAGGTGTTTGAGGGTGTGTGTGCCTCAGAGACAGCCACGGGGAGGGCATGTCATTATGGCAGCTGAATCCCAGAGCTGGCCCCAAATTGTGTCTCCAAACACCAGCACACACAGGGAATCATTCAGCATTCCCACCTTTGCTATTCAGCAGGTGTCCCTCAGTCCCCACAGCAGAGCAGACCCCAGAGTGCAGAGTGCAGCTGAAAGGGGACAGAGGCACCTCATGGATCTTCCCCAAACTTCCACCACAGCAGTTTTGGAAGTGACTCATTGAAATTGCCCCTGGGATGGGATCTCTGCTTTGAAGAAAAGGGGAAAGTGGTTTTTCTCCCAACAGACTGTTTTGTCCAGCCAGGGAGAGGGGTGGTGTCCCTGGGGGCTGACTGTCACACACACAGCAGGAAGCCTGATGAGGAATCCCTGGGCCCTCTGGCCCAAGGCAGGTGGGCAGCAGCAGTGGCAGTGGCAGGTCTGTGCTCTCAGGTGTGCCTCAGGTGGGCTGGCAGTGCCCATCAGCACCCTGGCAAGGGATGTGCAGGGCCCTCACCACAAAAGCCACCACATATTCCCCAACACCTGCTCAGAGCTCTATGGCAAAGGGAAAATGCAAAAGGAAGAGCTGTGGCCGTGCCAGGGGGCCCTGTGATGGAGCAAGGACCAAGGGCAGGGGCCAGGGCTCCTCCTGCCTTGGCACACTCACACAGACAGACCCTGGTGCTGGCAGAGAGCAAAAGCGTGTCCTGGCAGTGTCCTGCCCTCCCAGCAGGGCCAAGGTGGCCCCCGGGGCACAGGCAGGGCTGGGAAATGAATGGCTGCTCCCCAGGACTCAGAACGCTGGAGGCCTCCCGGCTGCAGCCAAATTAGCAACAATCTGCCCCAGAAGTGCTGCTCCTCTGGGAAATCTGCAGCCTGTCTCTGGCACGGACGTGCTCAGAGAGGCCAGGCAGCCCTCGCCCATCCCTTCCACCTGAGATGACCCCGCTTGCTTCCTATCTCCCTGGATTCTGCCTCCCCATCCACATCCCTGCCAGCTCCTCCACCCAGCAGACAAAGGAGATAAATCACTTGGAAAGAGCAAATCTCCATTCATTTAAAAACCTTTTAATTTATTTTTAAAAAATAGCACTAATAAATTAGAAACATCTCCCAGAACGGCTGAATCCAAAACCCTCTGGCTCCAGGCATTTTATCTGCCTAACCTTGCCTCACAGGAAATGCCCTTACCACAGCACCCGTCCCATTATCTGGGTAATTAGTCGAGTCTGTAAATGCAGAGCAGAGCTGGAACCTACCAACTCCTCTGGAGAGTTGGATTTTCTACGGGCGAAAAAAAAAATAAAAAAAGAAAATTAATATAAAGTGCACCTTGGGCAATGAAGGCAGGAAGAAGGAAATGGGAAATATCTGCAGTACAGCTCATACAAGGGTTTAACACTTTAAGGGCCAGGCAGGCTTTGCTGCTCTCCCAGAAAACTCTCTGCCAAATGCTACCTTGCTCCTCAAGTGGATTTCTCTCCATCAGCGTGTTTAATTTGAAGACTTCTGAGCAGTCTCTTGATGTTAATCCCAAATCTGTGCAATTCCCAAAGCAGCTGATGGATCTGACCCCTCAAGGACACCCTGTTTGCTGCACTGAGCTGCTCTGGTGCTTCCTCAGCATCCTGATGCTCCAGCCCTGCAGTGTCAGCTGGGTCCCCAGGCAGCTCAGCAGAGCTTGGCTGTGTGATCCCAACCTGCCCTGCCAGAGGGTGGAAGGGACTTCAGGAGAGGCTCAGGCACTCAGACTGAGGGGACAGAGAAAGGAAGGGGACGTGGCTTTTTGGAAAGAGGGCTCAGGGTCCTGTCTGCATGAGTCCCTGTGCCTGGTCCAGGAACAGAGCTATAAAGTTCACTGTCTGCTCTGGCCATTGTTTAAGTGGAAAGTGACTTTTCCAAACAGAGAAAGTCACCTGTAAAACTGAACTGATAAACACACCTGGCACTGACTGGGTCTCCTTGGGCCCTGCTCTCAGTTTGCTGCTCCTCAGGCAGGAGCCTGGGCTCCCAGGAATGTGCCCCTCCTGATGCAGCTCAGCTCTGAACCAGCTGGTACCTGGGCTGAGCTTTGGCAGAACACAAGCCCAATCAGACAGGATATTTTGCAGGTTTATAAAGGAAAAAAAAAAAAAAAAAGAGAGAGAGAAAGTGAAGGCAGTTCGGGTGAAAAGGTAGTTCTGGAAGCACTGCACTTTTCCATGGCTCCACTGTGAGGCTCTGCCTGTTCTCCCTTTGCCCACCAAATCCTCACACCCCCTCTTGAACCTGGCCAGCTCTCCAGCCTGGCTCCCCCTGCCACTGACCTTGCAATGAACAGCAGCACTGGGGCTCTCCAAGCTCCAACCTCTGAGTCTGCAGACAGGCTGTGACCCATCAAAGGTCCTCAGCTCCTCTGGCTCCTTGGGCTTCCTTTTCCCCAAAGCCTTTCCCTGTTCCCAGAGCCCTTCCTGGAGCAGCTGCCCCTTCCTCCCGAGGTGTGTGAGTGTGAAGTGATGCCAGTGCAAAGGAGGAGCAGCCCTGGCAGGCAGCAGAGGCAGCTGGGGGCACCAGGGCTGTGCTGATGCACAGCAGCTCTGCCTCCACCCCACGGTCCCTCCTGCCAGCAGCAGAGCCCCAGGGGCTGAGCAGCAGCCATTTGTGCACCTTGGGGAGCAGGTAGAAATCCCCAGCTTCTTTCCTGCAGCTGGGGAACGCTCTGCTGCAGACAAGGCTTCCCTGAGCTTTGCTTTCCTCTCCATCCTGGCAAAGAGCAGCCTCCTCCCTGCCTGCCTCCTGAGCCATCAGCCTGTGGATGCTTCTGTGTGTCCCAGCACAGGGGACACACAGAAAGGTCTCTGGCCTTTGTGTCTGAGTGTGCATGGCAGAGTGTTAAATATATCCAAGGTTTATCCATTACCTCTGTCAGCAGACAGGAGTCCTGGGTGGAACAGCCACACCTGGGCACTGCTGGGATTTCCACTGGGGATCAGAGCTGCACTGGGAGGGATTAGTGGCTGCAGGGGTACAAGGCACGACCCACAGAGAGTCCCCTGCCTCAGCAATGCCACAGAGACCCTGCAAAGTGCTGCAGCACCATATCAGTGAGAGGCTGAGACGTTTCCAGGCCGGGCTGTCAGAATGAATCATTGTTCAGAGACTGCTGCTTGCTGCTGGCAGGAATCATGTACCCCAAGTACCTGACAACCTTCCCACAGTGGGCAGCCCATCTCTGCTCCTTTGGGACCCATATGCACTCCCTCAAGTTCCACCATAGCCTGGCTTCTCCTTATAACTTGCAAAAAAAAAAAAAAATTTCTAGGACATGATTAATTTCCCAGTGAAAACACTGACCCCAGCAGATGAATCCCATGGTCTTGCCTCTCTGCAGTGCATGTGAACATTCTCCTCTTGCATGTCTTCCTGTAGGGGATGGGCACATTGCCTGGAGCCAGACAAGTGCTCTGGGTCCTTCCACATCCCCCCTTCCCTCCTCTCACTGATTATAGGCACTGGCAGCATCTCATCCCCCAGGGCAAGCTGGGCCAGGCACTCACTGCCACTACCAGGAGAGTGGGGTTTGGGCTGATGCTACACAACAGAAAGTGTTGCAAGCATTCAAAAAACACTTAGAGTTCTTAGGGACATGGTTCAGTGTGGGGTTAATGGTTGGACTCGATGATCTTGGCTTTTCCAACCTTAATGAATCTGTGATCCCATAAAATATGGCACCTGAAAAATAACCTGCAGTTGTTTTTCATATCTGAACTGATCTGGCAGCTCAGCCATAAGCCATGAGTGGCTGTATGGAGACTGAGTAAAGCTGTCTGGCCAGGGCTGGGAAAGAGGTCAAACTACATGGTCACCATGGCCCCCGTGGGCTTCCAGACTACCAATTAAATCATTCCCAGTGCTTGATTTGCCCACAGTAACCAGCACAACTAGCAGAGGCAGTAATTACATTTACTGGCAGCTTGATGAGGTGCCAGCACAAGACAGGTGGAAATGCAGGTCCTCAGAGGAGGCTGCACAAGGTCCCCTCCAGGCACCATGGTGACATCTACAACTCCACTGGGACTGAAATAGTCAGCAAATGTCCCATCTACAACTTCTAATCTCACTTCATCTTCAGGTTTATTAGCTGCAAATTTGTGGTGTTTTGTGGCTTATGGAAGAATTTATAGTACTATATAATTTTATTTTTTTTGGCTTCCTGTGTGGAACCACTAATAGTCCCTAACAGGCAGAAAATTGACCTGAGACTCTTTCCCCTCCTTCTCTCCTTTTGGCATGACTGAAGATATTAATAGTTACAGGCTGCTTGCTGTCAGCTTCAAATCACCCTGGCAGTTAAAGCCCAAAATAAATGGGCCTTTGATGTCAACTTACTTTTATTTCTAAATAAACAACAGGGTTGGTTAAGATCTTCCAAATATGAAGCTATAGGCTCCCTCTAGCAATAAAAACAATGGAAAGCCAGCCAGTTCAGTGTGTCTTGGGCAGACTGGGTGACCTTTCAGGGGCTTTCATTTCAAGTAGAAGAACAGACAAGGCTCCCCTTGCCATCCTGCTGCTAGAGCTGGTAACTTTGAGCCCAGCTGAGGAAGAGGATTATTCATAGGCATTGCTCTTGCACATCAGTTCTGAACCCCTTGCCTGACTGATTTTGCTTTTAAAAGCCCTTGATAATGCTCATTATTTTTAATTTGTTGTTGTTGTTGTGAGGCTTCTCTATTGTTTGGCACAGCCATGGCCATGGTGTGTTGCCATCCTTGCACCAAGTAACTGCCATTGATCTGCTTGGTGCCAAAAAGAGAGCACCCCACAGCCAGGAAAGCCCACAGAGAGCCTTGGGTCAGGCCCCAGAGCTGGGGCAGGACTGCCAGGTCCAGCTCTCTTGGGCCAGGAGGCCTCCTTGGCCACTCCAGCCCATGCCACAGCCCTGCAGTGGGAGCAGTGCAGTGGCTTTTTGCAGCTTTCCCTGCATCATTCCGAATCTAGAAGCAGTGGGGAAGTGTCAGAGTGTGGAGCTAAGGAAGCAAAGCATTGCCCAAGTACCTCAGATAAGGCAGGGAGAGGAAGGGGACCCTTCAAGGTGTTTGCTACAGCAGCTCCATTTCCTACATCCACCAGCTTCTGGAGAGGGTTTGGGATTGATGGGCAGTTCACTGACATGCTCAGGAGAGGAGATTTTGTTGCCACTGGAATGAAAAAGCAACATCATCCCTGACCCACTGAGCTGTGAGTGCTTCCAATCTGCCTCCTGTGCTGGAAGAGAAGCTCCAGAGACCCTCCAGCAGGCACAAGGGCTGGGCCAAACTCCCCATGGGACAGCAGGAGCCTGATAGCACCTGTGGAAAGATCTGGATTTCACTAAATGAGCAGAAACGTCCCCACTGACAGGAGCACCGGGGTGGAGGTTGAATGCTGGGTCATTGCTTGGACCAGAGCCCATCTCCAGTTCTGTGAAGGAAGAAGAAGGGACAGGGAATTTTTTTCACATCATGGTTTGGGTCTGGGCTTTGGGAAGAGTGGTGCCACTGCAGGGAAGGGATGACACCTGAGGACCATCCTGAGTGCTGGTTCCTTCCAGCCCCTTCCTGCAGCTGAGCCCATGAACTGGGCCCAGCTTGGCCAGGAGCTGCCCTGCAGACAAGTCCAGACAGTGAGAGCAGCACAATCCAGAGCAGCCACCTGCCAGCAGCACCCAGGGACCTGCTCCCCAGAGCAGCTGGGTTGTTTTCCAGGAGGGAGGCTCACCTCCCCAAAACCCAGGAAGCAGGGGCAGGAGCCAGCACATTGTCTCCTCTGAGCAGAAGGGGCTCACTCAGCCCCAGGGATGGAGCAGCATGACTACACCTGGTGCATTCCCACTTCCCAACAAGCCCAGTGTCTGCCAGCATTCCAGGATGGGCTCTTACCCAGCGGGAGCTGCTGAGCACAATGAATGCTCTTTGTCAAATGCAGAGGGGAGGGAGGCCCCAGGATGCTGCCAGGGCTGGAATGGTGTGTGTTCTCTCAGGAAGAACTGGTCCTGTACATACTTGCACATATGCAGAGGTACAAACAGAACCTTCATCTGCTGATGAAAGACCAGCTTGCCTGGAAGAGGTGCAGGCTGGAAAGGAAACACATTTTTAAAGACAGGAGCAAATATTACAGCACAATGAATTACTCCTTGTACATAATACTGGTTGCAGATCTAAGATCCCTTGTTCTGTTAGTGAATCAGAGGTGAGCCAAGCCTCCTCTCTGTTGGGCAACATTTTGCATCTGTCAGCAGTTCACAGAAACAGCCCTGTGCCATCACAGGGAGCCTCCACAGTGGCAGTGACACTGCAGTGACGGGCTGAATGTCACCCAGGGCTGGGCTCACAGTGCCTTTTCTCTGGGGACCATCCTTTGCCATCACACAGGCTCATCGCCAGCCCCAGTTTGTGGTGCAGCAGAGGGAAGTGGCACAGGCAGACACCCAGCCTTGAATGACCTCTGCAGCTTCCTGCTCTCTGGGGAATCTCACTTTAACCTCAGGGAGTCACTGCAGGGTGAAATTTTGAAAGGTGTTATGCACCTTATGTGCATAATCTGGGGCTGTCAGTTGACTTAGGCTGCTAATGCCTCTGATTTCAACCGCTGCAGTGATCTGGAGGCTAATCAGATTTGACTGATGCTTTGAAAATGCCCAGTGGGGTCCTGCCTGCACTTCCCATTGCTTGTTCACTGGGGGAATCCACTCCTGTGTATTCCTGAGCAGCAGAGAAGGGATGTGTCATTAACAGGCATTCCCCTGGCAGTGAGAGCCCTCAGCCAGGCCCTGATGGAACCTGCCAGGTGCCACCTACAGGCACTGGCCAAGAGCATCCAAGCAGCTGATAGGGAGCTACAAGCAAAGAGTAAGGCTATGAGCAGTCCTGTGTTGGGCTATTTATCCTTGAACAGATCAATTTGGGCTCAAGCAGAGAAGACTGAGGAAAACCACTGATCTGCTTGGAGCCAGATGAGAACAGAATGTGTCAGAGCAAGTTTGGAGGGGACACATCACTCCTATTCCACTCCTGGGCCCTGGGACAGGCAGAGAAGCTCCAGGTGTGTTGGGACCTTGCCAGCACACTGCAGGGTGGGCACCAGGCAGGCAGAGATCACGGGCTCACCACCAGCCCCATGCTCCTTCCCTGCTGACTGCCAGCACTGCCAACCTTTAGGCAGCATGAATCCTTTCTGGGTCCTACAGGAGCAGGACTCATTTGCTCAAATCCCTACACGCTGTACCAGCATCCAGATCCCTGTGTAACTGGAGGAGGGAGAACTGCCCCCAGTGTCAGGGGACAAACCCCCGCCAAACCAGGACCTGCCACATCACCTGGGCTTCTCAGGGAATCCAGCAACAAGGTCTGGCGTGGACCTTGTCAGAGATACAAGAGACAAAATCCGCCCACGACAACCTCATTCCATATTTTTCTCTTGGGTTTGTGCCCTATCTTGTAATTCCATGATAAGCATTCCCTAAGCCATAAATCATACAAGCTGGAAGTCCTGGAAGGACTGATTTGGAGAGACTCTCTGGGTTGATTTCCCATGTAAACACCTTCAGGGCAGAGCTAAGGTGGTGCCATGGAGTCGTTCCCAAGCAGGGGCACTGGCAGTGAGAGAAGATGTCAGAGACAACGGGGCCAAGAGAGATCATAACATAATGACCATGCCTGGGCCCAGAGGATGAGAATTACTGGGTGGCTGGGCAGCAGCCCATTGCTGTGTAAATGCTCAGTTATTTCTGTTCCATAAACCACAAGCCAGGTTACATGGTAATTACTTTGAGGTTCATTAAGTGTAATTATACAGTAATCTCCAGGAGCCAGTAATCATGTTCCAAAGTATCTACCACTTAAACCTTGGTGAGTGTCATGCAGGCAGGAAGCAGTCGCATGGCTTTCAGACTTAAGTGAATTGCAAAGTGGGATGGCCAGGACAGGGTCAAATGTTACTGTGACTGCCGAAATTGCCTTCCAAGGAGAAAGCTGAGCATGCTGGAGAAGTGCTGCACACCCAAAGCCCAGCCAGCCTCCATGGGCACCCTCCAGCCAACAGCAGGATTGGTGCCTTTGAAGGACTGCTCCTCCTTTGAAGGTTGCCAGCAGTGCCCCAAAGGCCAAAAAAATCCTTTTCCAGAAGTGTTGTGTTGTGCTGTTTTGTTATATTGCACTGGGTGTTTTGGTGTTATATATATCCACACAAAATGTTGTATTTCAATACCTTTCCCAGGAACCCCTGTGCCCCCCCTCACCTGATACCACCTGTGCCTCACCTCCCCTGGGTCAGTCCCCATTGACCCCTCACCTCCCCCTCCCCTTCCCAAAGGGCACAAAACCACTCTGAGCCACCTGCTCAGGCTCTTACTCTCCTCAGGACTCTGAGGTGCAGGTTCTGCATTAAACTGTGGGACTGTTCCTGAGACTGAGAGCACCTTTTGTCTTTTGTCTTGGTCCTGGCCTCAGTTTCCCCTCTGAGGATTCAGTGCCAGCCTGGCAGGGCACTCAGGGCTGCAGGAACAGAGGCAGATTGGCGCTCAATGTGGGGCTCAAACCCAAGACCTGAGAGTAAGAGTCTCAGCTGTACCAGCTGAGCTGGCCGGGCAAGAAGAAAGACAGAAGAAAGCAACACAGAAGTTAAGCCCATTCTTGGACAACAGACATAACTCTTGAGATTTGATTCAGACTCAGATGTCTCTTTTAGTTGCCAAGTCGGGTGTCTCAATACAACACAAATGAACAACACTCACACACTGAGATGTCCAAGGCAAAAAGGGGCAGTTTATTTACAGACCTCGACATTTATAGAATTCCAACAGTGACCATGGATTGGAGGAAGAAAATTGTCCTCTCCAACCACACTGGTCAAACCAACAGCCCATCAATTCTCTCCTCCTCCAGAAGGGAATTCAAAACAATCATTATTGACATGAAAAGTGCGTGAGAAACTCCATCTCAAAAAGTAAATCGTTAGAAGGCTGAAAGAACTTTAGAAAAACTTTAGAAGAACAGGGTGACAGTTGGGGTGGGTAAATTCTACACTTGTCACTACAACCAACATAGTATATTTTATTTATTTTACTACACAGCAAATTAGATTTAATGCTCAACAGTGTCAGTACCTCTTGCACATCACTTCCAGCTTTGGCTCATAGATTCCAATGTGGGGTTGACTCTAACCATCAGAAGTCCTAAGCCTTCCCACAGACTGCTCTTCCCACTGTTCCCAGTCACAGCGTGTCCCAGTGGCAGGGAAACCCAACATCCCCAGGACAAACACTGAGGGAATGGTCCCCTGATCCCCTCTGCACCACAGGGCAAGGGGCCCCAGAGAAGCCCCTCATGGGCCTCACACAACTGACTGCTGTTTGTGTTTCTTGTTCTTCAAAGAATCCCATTTTGACCTGGAAAGGCAAGAAAAATGATTCAGAGCCAAAGCCCCGGGGCTGAGCTCCTGGGAGAAGGGGCCAGGGCCCTCAGGAGATGGGGAGCAGCAGCACTGTCCGGTGCTGGGCACTGCAGTGCTCCTAGCAGGGAATATTCCTGCTGCAGGAATGTGTGAAATTGTGTTTCCAGGCAGTGGCTGGATCAGCATGGTAGGAAAAACCTGTCTCCCATGTTAACAACCAACTTTCCGTGGCTTCAAAGCACAGATAAACGTGGCTGAGTTCCTTCAGAAATGTTAATGAATGTTTTCCCCTTCTCTGTCTTTCAGGGATCTGAACTACAACGAGCTGCTGGAATTCCCCGGGGCTATCAGGACACTGGGACGACTGCAGGAGCTGTGAGATTTTCCATTTATCCCTTTTCAAAACCACTCCCTGTGGGAGAATGACCTATAAAGCATCTCGTGTGCTCTGACTTGAGGAGAGCACTCAGTCCAAGCCTTTCTTCTCCTTCCCAGCCCTATCCACTGCATCAAAGCAGTTTCTGTCAGCCCTGACCACCTCCCTGTCAGCCTCCACACCACGGAGGGGAGTGGGAATCTCTGCCAGCCTCACTCTCCTGTGGCATCTCAGGGGCTCAAATTCCATCTGTTCTCTGGCTGCTTCTGATGTCCATTCCCCAGCTTTGGACCACAACCTGGACCTACCCGTGGTACTGTGAGGCCAGAGTTTCTGCAGGCCCTGTGCCACCTCCTCTAATGTGAAGAAACTATTTCATCTCCCTTAAGATAAATTTATCATAGGGAATCACCAAGTTCGTGACCATTTCAGTGGATAGCCCTCCTTCCTCTAACTGGTCAGTCTGGGAGACACTAAAAAATAAGAAACCAGCCCACTTATCACCCATGAAGGTAGAAGCCCCAGGGTGGGGTGAGTTGATGTGGATCCACAATTCCTGTGTCACACTGCTGCCAGGCTAGGGTGGGACAAAAGCAGCTGCTCTCATGTCTCTGGGAGTCTTGGGGTAAAAATCTGACACTTTTCTTTACTTTTTTCTTTACTGGAACAATTCTCATGACATTTCTCTGTTCATCATTATTCTCACCTTCAAAATGAGAATAAGATCCTTAAACCCCTTCGAGATGGCTTTTGAAATGCCTGTCACTAAAGAAGAGGCAAATTCCAAACAGTCATCAAACTAATCACCTGCTCAGACTCCTCTGGGATAAACAACTTAGACATCACCCAGAGTGTGTCTTCCTGGACACAGGAACCTGTAGCTGCTTTGCTGTGCAGGAGGTCAGACTCTGGCCACAGAACTCTCTTCTGCTGCAAAAGTTTGCTGATAAAAGTTTTCTCAAGCTTAACCAAAAATATCCCAGCTAGAGCTACAAATACTTCAAAGTCAGGTGGGCCAATAATTCCTGGTGCACTCTGGTTGGCAGCTGTGGAGCTGTAACAGAAACCATCCATAAAAACTGTAGTTCCTGGAGGACAGAAAATTTTGTATTTGGCTTGTTTCTGTTTCCTGACCTGTAAAGTGTTAAACCTTAAGCCCTTGTACCCTGGGTGGGCTTGGTGGAGTCACATAATGGAGCACCCATAGAGTAAGTGCAGCAGATTTTGTCCTGCCAAACCACAGACCTTGTTCACTTGCTGGGATGATGCTGCACCTGGGAAGGAGCCTGTATCTCCTACTCAATGTATATTTTGAAGGCTCTCTGGCTTTAAAAGTGTTGTGGAAAGAAGGTTAATTTAATTAATATCAAGATATTTGTTTCTCCCAACAGTGGTTTTCATAACAACAACATCAAAGCTATTCCAGAGAACGCATTTGTTGGGAATCCCCTCCTCCAAACAATGTAAGAAAATTAAATAATGTTTCCTACCTCTTTATATTGCCCAGAAAGGGGCATTTCCTGATGTCTTTAGCTGGGATTTCTGACAGTGGTCAGATATTTGCTATCCATGTGCCAAAGCAGGCTGAAATTGCTTCTTCTCAGCTCCTTCTTGGAATTGCTGTGGGTTCTTCTTCCTCTGCAGCTGACATTTGCTGCAGCACAGGCTGGTAGCAAGGAAGGAACAAAATCCAGGTGGTCTGCATGGAAACTGCCTAAGCCTGGCTGACATCTGCTGATGTTTATCCCTTGTGTTCAGAAAAGCTGCTGGCCAGCTCCAGCAGCATCCACACGTGTCAGGGAGCTGGGATTCCAGATCCCTGTGTGTCTGCCCCAGACCTGGGGACACAAAGCTCTGCAGATAAACACGCCCAGCTGTCAGGCTGTTTGTGCTCTGACCCAGGCACAGTCAGGGATTTTAGGATACTTCTCTGAACCACACAGATATTGAAAATCGTGGCAAGTGACAAAAGCTCTGCTTGTCCAAAGTGGACTCAAATTATAGAAACACCAATATCTGGAGAGCCATGGTGACCCTGGGTGAAACCATTCGCTGCTCCAGGCAGAAGAACCAGCCTCATCCCCATCTCCCTTGGGCAGCATCCACAGAGTGATGATGAGAGCCATACACCCAGAATGTTCATCTCTCCGTGGCATCTGCCCATCCAAAGTCACAGCTCATGGGGGGAAGTGCTTCTTGTAGGAGCTGACTCAACTCCCGTATCTTCACTGGGTCCTGGAAGAGCTCACTTCTCTCCACTGACTGTGACAAGTGGGAAAGGTGCTGGTGCTGTGTGTGAGACCACAGGAGGTGTCCTCCAGTGCAAGGTGGTCTCAGTAGGACTGAAGAAGGGCTTTACACCTTTCTAGCCCATCTGGTTCAGCAGGACCCCTATGGGCCCATTCAGAGCAGCAGGAGACCTCAGCTGTGCCAATGTCCAGCTGGAACAGGCCAGTGGGAGGGCCTGTGCTTGTCTGGGAACAAGAGTTCCTCACAGCACAGCAGCACCTCCTGCATGGCTGGTAGCTCTGGGGCTCTTGGCCTACACCAGCATCTTCTCTTCATGTGCAGCAGACTCTGACCCATTCCTCTTTCCCATTGCAGCCATTTTTATGACAATCCCATCCAGTTTGTTGGACAGTCTGCTTTCCAGTACTTGCCAAAGCTCCACACTCTGTAAGTTCACCAAGCACACCACAGAGGTAACATCCAAGCTCCAAACCCTGAGCACTGGGCACCTTTGTGCCCTCCTCCCTCCCTTTTTTCAGGAGTCCCTGTGCCAAGAGAGGACCATGAAGCCTCTCTGTTGTCCAACCCCAAAGGAGTCCAAGGAGCAGTCACTGCAGATGTTTTCCTCTGAGGAAGGATAATTCTGAAAAGGGCATTTTGGAGGCCCTAATTCCTCCTCCCCACAGAGCTGACAGGCACTGAGGCCTTCCAGGGTGTGCCAGGAGCAGCAAAGACCTCACACACAAGTGCCACAGCTTTTGCTGCTGTTGTGTAATTGCCCAAGCAGGACACTGAAGGCATCTGCCTTCCTCCACAAGATGGAGAAGTGGAGGAACACATCCCAGCACCACGGCACAAATCACATTACTGGGCAGCAGCAGTGCCAGTGCTTCCTTCACATATTTGGCCCCGGGCCTGCCCCAGGGCCACCAGCACAGGCTGGGCACCACCTGGACCTCAACAGCTCTTGCTTTTCAGCCAACCTGTTGTGGCACAGAACTAAAAATACTGAGGGAGAGGCAACCTCATAAATCTTATTTATAAGCCTCACCCAGGCACATAAAATAAATCATTCAAATAGCCCTGCATTCTTTAGATCCAAATGCACAGACCCAGGGAGGCTTGGGTGGGATGCCCTGCTTACATTCCCCATGGTAATTGTTTGGGGTTTTTTTTTTTATTTAATTTGGGTAGAGATGGTGCCAAGAATGTCAGTGGCTGGGAGAGGCTTTGAGCCTGCCAGGTCTCCTTGCATGGAAGTGCCCAGCTCCATCTGCTGCGTCCGCACGGCGCGAGGCGTCTGCTCCGGCCACAGGGGCACGCTGGAGCTGGGCCTTGCTCACACCTGGGGGTGAGGAAGCAGATTTGCCACCACGGGTCTGGACCCTTGGGCAGTTGCACTTGCCTCCAGACCCTCACTGCACCCTCGTTTCTCTGCAGGTCACTCAATGGAGCCACGGACATCAGGGAATTCCCAGACCTTAAAGGCACCACCAGCCTAGAAGTTTTGTGAGTGGCACCTCTCTCCCTTTTACCCTGCTAGCTGTGCTCTTCCTCTTCCAAGGCGGTCCAGGCTGTTTCAGTGAGGACAACTTTTCCAGTGCTGTGCAGTATTCAGCTCTGCCTCTCCCTGGTCACTCACCCTTCTGCTTCGTTTCACCCCTGTGGCTCCTGAACGCAGCTTTCTTCCCTGTGAGTGGCTCTCTTGGTACTCTTGAGTGTGCTCCAGTCTTTTTTTTGGTTTGTTTGGGTTTTTTTCTTCCTTCCCTCCTGCATCTGTGAAGGAGCAAACCTCTGAGTGCAGTGCTGCTGCTGCACCCCAGTGTCTCTGCCCATACTGGGACCAGCACCGTGGTGCAGCTCAGGAATGTCTGAACTGGGGCTCAGGCTGGTCAGGCTGGGGCTCCTGCAGCTGCTCTGGGCCCCTCCTCACCCCACCAGGCCCTTGGAGGACACGCTGCCTCTGGCCACACATGGATCTGCTCCCTCAGATACAGTCCCCATGCTGAGCCCAAACTGGGTGTGGGACACAGGGACACAGGGACACAGGGACACAGGGACACAGGGACACGGGGACACGGGGACACGGGGACACGGGGACACACCATCCATCCCTCATACACAGGCCTCTGAGACAGTCCCAGCTCCACGCCTGTCCAGCCTGGACAATGGGAACAGGGAGAGCAGAGCATGCTACAGAGGGTACTGCCCCCAACAAGGCCAAGGACAGCTGTGAATTCAGTACTCAGCAGTGGCCCAGAACTCTTTACAGGCACACTCACCTTAGCCAGGTCCAGCAGCAGTACCTGTTTCCAAAACTGCTGGGCAGTTTTTCATCCTGTCCAGGTATTTTATTGTTTTTTCATCCTCTCCAGGTATTTTATTGTCCTATTGGTATTGTCTCTCCTGCCACTATCTGGGACTGGCAGCTGGGCTTCTGGGTCACAGAGTCCGGGTGCTGCCTGTCAGCAACATCATTTCTTCTCTCTCCTCATTCCTCTAGGACCCTGACCCGGGCAGGCATCCATTTCCTCCCCAGAAGGATGTGCCAGCAGCTGCCCAGCCTCCGAGTCCTGTGAGTAACCTGTGTCTCTGTCCTGCCTGGTCCTTAAAAAATGCCCTCAGGAGCAGGGCTTTCCTTTTGTCTGGCTCAGGGAAAGGGCCAGCTGTGGGAGACCATCCTGTGGCTCTTGTTCCCATCATCTTTTCTACGCAGAAATCACCACCTTCTTAATCACTGCTTTGAGCTCTTGCTTGTTCTTCAGCTTGCTGCTTCATCCCAGCGTGAGGCTCTGGTCTCAGGGCTGCAGGCAGGCACACCCTCCTTGCTCTGCACCAGTGGGAACTGTCCCCCCCCATGCAAGGAGAATAGACAGGGTACAAAGGATATGGGTAAGAATGGCCACAGCATTTCACAGCTCCCAGCTATGCTCAAGAAGCTCTTTGCTTCTTGAGGAGGAAATCACCTTCACCCTCTGCCCCAGCCTTGGCTTATTGCAGTTGGAGCTCCAGCAAGTGCCATCACCTGGAGGAAGGATCCTGTTCATATCCCAGGGGGATCAGGTCTGAGCTGATGGAGACCTGTGAGGCCTCAAGGCCACATTTCCACTTGTGGGGCAGCACAGCCAGATCAGGATTTTGCTGGGTTTCTTGGTTTCTTTGGCTCTGCCTGCTTAGCCAGGCACTGACTGATGCTGGTGGGGCCATGCTTTCTCCTTTAGCTTGGTACATCAACATCTCAGAAAGGTTTTGCATCATCTCAGGAATTACACCCATGGTTCCTGAGATCCCCAACTATGTTTGCAGTCAAAGACATCCTCAGGAAATGAGTCATGAGCCAGATTTATACAAGTTTGCAGCCTTAGGGCAACAGCAGGCTTGCCTTCATCAGTCTTTATACAAGCAAGCTGAAAAAGAAAACAAGTTTGTTCCAGGAAAGCAACAGGAGTGAATTCTTGATCACAGAAATTGGAAACAAGAGTAAAACATAAAAATAAAATAAGACAATTTGTAACTTAGGAGATTACAGGCTTTTGGTTCCAGATGTCCCTGTAGGGAAGATCTCTCGTCTTTAGACATCTGGACCAATTCAATGGATGACTTGCTATGAACGTGCAGCCTTTGGATTGGCCCAGGCTGTTGAGTCCCAAATCTCTGTTTATGTTTGCAAGTTATCAGACTGCAAACCTCACAGCAGAGCCTGTTCTTTGTGCCTACCCCTGCCACGTGGTAGAGTTTTACTGGGACTCACCACCTTGGTCCTCACTCCTTTTTCCTAATGAACTTTCCTGACATTAATTGCATTGCTTTCAGGGGTTGGAGAGAGAATGTGGGCCAATGTTTGTGCATGTTTACATCTCTCCTGCCTTTGGAATGCCTTGGTCCCCACAGACCCTGTGGTTGTTCCCTGCCTGTCCTTGGCAGCCATAGGACTGTGACTGTGACACATCTGACCATGGGTGACACATGTCAAGCTGCATTTCTGGCCTCACACCACACTGCAGATTCTCTGCAGGGATCCTGCACAGGGGCTGTAGAGCCACTGCAGGGGCAGAGGGTCATGGCCATCCTGCCATCCATGCTGAACCCAGCACACACAGGCAGGGCAGCCTTTGGCACCAACCTGGCATCATCCTGCTGCTTTCATCCAGAGCTCCTGCTCAGGGCACAGGTTTCGTGTACTCATGGTACATCCTGAGGTGGAATGACCCACAAGCATCATCGGGTCCAGCTCCTGGCTCTGCACAGAACACCTCAACAATCCCACCCTGTGCCTGAGAGAGCTGTCCAAATGCTCCTGGAGCTCTGGGAGATTTGTCTTTCTTCTCAAGCAGAAAGAGGTGAAACTGCCCTGAGCAGAGCTGAAGTCCCTTGGTACCATCAGCACCTTCATCCTGGTATGTGCCTAACAGAGCAGGAGTGACTGAGGCTGCTCTGTTTGTAAATTCTGGGCTGCACCTGGTTACCTTCACTCTGGAGGAACCAGAAACAGCTCCTGGGGCTGGTTCTCCCCCATCACTGTTAGCTAAGCTACTGCCCTGTCAAGCCCAATGGATTGACACAGGGACCAGAGAAAAGTGACAGATGGTGAGGCTCTTTTTCCATCCTGGGTGACAGCCTCAGAGCCAAGCATAAACCTTTTGCTTGCTTTTCCCTCCCTCCTCCTCTCCACTATGGAAAACTGGTGGTGAGCGTGTTGGCAAACAAAAAAAAATTGAAATATTTTAGGAGCAATCTATTGGCAGAAAGATGGAAACCGAGTTTGGAAAGTCGGCAGAGAAACCACATACAAAACTTCACCCTGGGGCAAATTTCCCTTGAACAACCACAAATCCAGTCTCTGCTGGTGGGGGAAAGAGCTGGGTTTAAACATTGCTCTGTACCCAGCCTGTTTCAGCTTCAATAAATTCTCACTAAGCTGTGCCAGGGTGGGTTTTCCTCTGACTATCAAGCCACTCTAGATGCTGACATGACACTGGGCCATGAACCAGTGGGAAGAGGAGTTTGCTGCAAACTGCTTTCCAGTGACTTGAAGGAACAAGGACCAGAGGTTTTCAAAGTCTCTAACGTCCTGAACCCTGAATCCCTGCCAATGCCACCACCCCTTCCCTAACCTTGGGAGAAAGCCAGGAAAGGCTAAAAGGGGAGCAGGCAATGGGCAGTGGGGTTGCTGTGCCAGGAGGGAGGAGAGAGGCTGTGCCAGGCTCTGCAGGCACATCTGCAACTTCTGCAAGCTCTGGCAGAAACATCTCTGTGCTGTGCCCACAGAAAGCAGGGCTGTGCATGGCAGGAGTGGCACGGGAAGGTTTCACAGCTGACTCGAGGCTGGGAAGGACAAGCCCCCCACAGCTGCAGGAGCAGCTCTATCAGCCCCCAGGCTGAGCTGCAGGGAGCTGGGCTGGGCTGGGCGAGAGGGTAAATCTGGGGCAGCACTCTCCTTGTGTTGCTTTCTTCTGCCTTTCCCTCCTGCCCGGCCAGCAGCTGCAGCAGAACTGGCAGCAAGTTTTTCTGGGTCCAGGAAGGGAGGTGAGGTACAGGAGCCTCACCAGAGCTTTCAGGGAGGATTCCCTTGGCAGCAGGTGGCAGCTCATGGCAGCACACAGGCAGGCAGGACACAGCACAGCTTCTGAGGGTGTGGATTGGACATTTGGGGGTTTATTTGGGGGTCCCACACCGGGGGGAGCAGCACGGCTCCCACAGGAGAGAGGGGGAGGGAGGGGAAGGGAGGGAGCAAGAGGGAGAGAGGACAAGAGCAAGAGGCCCAAGAGCAAGAGCCATTCTGCCTCGTGTATCTCAGTTTAAAAGAGCTTTCCAGCTCAGGGGCAGAGCCAAGGCTCGGCCCAATGGGACACTGAGGGCAGGAGGGGTTGGGTAACAATTGGGTTACAGTGAATGGCAGCTTAGGGGGTGGTTTACAACAACTTAGTAATGAACTGTACATTTTGGGGGAGAACAGAATCATTTAAAATGAAAAATGAATCACCACAGCCTTGCACACCCCGAGCCAGCATCAGCATCAGCTGCAGATCCCACCCACTGGGGTTACCAAAAGTGGAGCTGTGCAGAACGAAGTGAGGTCACCTCTCTCTCCAGCAGTACCTGCCTTCCAGGGGAGGGCTCGGGGGCTCTGGCTTTGGATGTCCCAACATTCCTGTCCCCTCCTTTCCCTGCAGAGAGCTGTCACACAACCAAATCGAGGAGCTGCCCAGTTTCCATCGGTGCCAGCAGCTGGAGGAGCTGTGAGTATGGAGATGTCCTTGTCTGTGCTGTGCTCTGGAGAAAAGGGGCTGCTTTGAGGAGAGAGGCAGTCCCCACACACAGAACTCCCCAAGCACAGGGGGAGATGGGCATTATAGCTCACTGTTTGCACTGCACATGGACCAGAGCTCCACTCTTTGCCCCTGTGCACGTCCAGAACAAAAACGCATTCCCTGTGCATGGGAGCTTCATTCAGTCAGGTCCTTTCAGAGGTCCCACACACCCCAAACAGAAGTAGGATGTGACAGCACTGAATTCACTATCTCCAGTCCCATTAGGAGCTAATCAGGAATGGGGTTTATGTCCACCACAAATGTCTTCAAGGAGGGGCCCCTTGCCATGGGCACAAAGCAGATTTTTATCCACCTTGCCCAGGGCTAGCCCCTGCTGAGGGAAGGGGGATTCTTTCCTCAGGTGTAGCTCTTGAACTGGGTCCTCTCCAGGCCCCAGGAGGCACTGCTGTCACTCTGAGACAAAGTTATTCACATTCAGCTCAAAGTATCTGGAGACCTGGCCCCACACTTCAAATAGAACACAAGTTCTTGGCCTTTTTGAGAAAAACTGTTTAAAAAAAAATAAGATAGACCCCATGACTTTTTACAGAATTCTGCTACCTGGAAGAAAAGATGAATGGGAACAGCATCCTCATAAAAAAAAAAAAAAAAAAAAAAAAAAAAAAAAAAAAAAAAAGAGAGAGAGAGAAAACCAAAAAACCCATAGGGGAGGTTGTCCCTGTCCCTGCTATCTGTAGCACCCCAGCCTGGATAGTCAGACCAGTTCATCCAGCCTTAGCAAAGTGGACATTAGAACACTGTGAAATTACATGGAAATGAGAGTACACAGCCCCTGCTGCTTTTTATGGCAGCTGTGAGAGTACCCCCAGGAAAACATTTGGAAAAAATAGAACACCAAAAAAAGATAAATGTTCAGAATTTCAAACCTGTAGTTTCACACACTCTACTAAAGTTCCTTCTCACAAAATTTTATAATATGCTAAAGATGCCAAAATCACATTAAATTCCAGTTTCTGGCTACTGAAGTCAAATAGATTATACCTATATACCTTAAATTGTTTTTATTATTATTATTATTATTTTATTATTAAGGGACCAAAATGACTATTTGGTCCCTTAACCCCAAAGTTATTGTCCTGTAAGCCCCACACCCACCAAGCATCAGCATTCCTGTTTGAAATGTCTGGGGATGCCTGGTGGCACAACCTGGCACACAAACAGCTCAGGTGTGCCCTTGCTCTGCTCTATCTCCTGTGTGCAGACCTTTACCTGCACCACACAGGTGATCCTCACAGCTAAACACCCCTCAGCTATTTTTCTCAACCTTTCTCCAACACCCCTTCTGCCCAAACTCCACCTCTTCCTATCAGTGAGACCCCCAAATTTGTGCCCAGATCTGCCAGTGGCCCCCAGGTGAGACCTTGGCTGGAGGCAGGAGCAGTGCCAGCCTGGTTACCTGGGGCACCACGGGAGCAGCCCACGTGCCCAGCTCTGCAACAGGAGCAAGTGGCCAAACACCAGCTGAGACATTACAGCCAGCACATGAGTGTAGCCCTGGTTTGTGCCTGAGATGTTTTGGTTTTCTGAAACTCTTTCCCAGAGAGTTTTCTGTCCAGATACACGTTTTCCTAACTGTAACCTTTGTTTACATTCCTTTCCCTAGGAGGGACTTCTTGATGTCCCTCTGGTTTGACCAATGTGATTGAAGAAGTTTGTCTTTGTTCCACCCATTGGGTTGTTCTCTGTAGAACAGCATAAAAGGGAAGAAATTCCCAGAAATAAACAGAGTCATTGTCAGCCTTCTGAGTCGGAGTCTGTGTCGCTGTGACCTTTAACAGCGTCACATGAGGGTCCTTGTGTGAGATGAGTCAAGATCATCTCTGAGTCCAGAGGCAGGCCAACGACCTGAAAAATGCCCAGGGAGCTGCTGTAGGTGGAGCACCAGGCAGTGGTGTCCCTTGTCTCCCCTTGCAGAAGGTCATAGATGGGGGGACACTGCTTCTGCAGGTTTGGGAATTCATGATGGGCATTCTGCAGGAATCTTAATAAGTGTTCACCACTGTTTCACACTAGGGAGAGCAAAACTGAGGAACTGAACCTTTCCCCCAAGGTGCATGGCTGGAGCAGGATGTCTCTTGAGGATGTGTGGAGTGTGTAGGTCAGTCAGCAGAGTCTGTGTGAGCTCTCACCCTGCTCTTTCCCCTTCCCCAGGGGATGAAGGAGCTCTGGAAAGGAGATGTGGGGGGGCTGAGGCACTTCATGTGCCGATGTGGACAGTGGGTTCCACAAGACATCAAGATTTTTCTTCCTGAAACACTGAGATACCTTCAGCCCTCAAACCTTCCTCCTCGCCATGGCAAAGGGCAGCACCACATGGTCCTTCCTGAAGGGTCACACAGAGCTGGTAGCTGATCATTGGCTCCAAGCTCTCAGCTTTTCCTCTGGAAAAAGCAGTTTGGACACTTAGGGCAGAGCAGTGTGGGGAACCCGTGTGGATTTGGGGTTAACAGGGCACCTTTGGCCACTGCACATCAGCAGCTCTTTACTGGGTCATGGTGGCATCAAAAGCAGAAGCTGTCTGAGCCCTGGAGCTGCCTGTAGGAGAAAATGGCTTTGACATGTTTTGCTGCTCATCCTGTTTAAGTCTTGAAATAAGAGCAGGTCTCCCAAGCACAGCAACTCCCTGGGTGACAGTCTGCTGCAGTGGGACAAAGATCTCCACAGCGTAGGAACGCTGCCTTCAGCTCTCTTCTCAAAGCAGTTTCTGTTTTTCCAGGGGTCTCCAGCACAACAAAATCCACGAGATTAGAGCAGACACCTTTGTGCAGCTGATGGCCCTGCGCTCCATGCAAGTATTGTCTGCCAGGGGACCAGCTGGGGTCATGCTGGGGAGGGGGGACTGTGAGCCCAGATGGGCTGTGGGGAGATCCCAGCCTGCCTCTGCCTCTGCTGGGAGGCTTTTCTGTCAAGTCCCTCTTCCATTCCACCTTAGAAAAGGGCACAAATCATCCTTTTGGCTTCCCCTGTGCCTGCAGACCCCTCCTTAGCTGCCCCCTCATGCCCACTCCCCACGCGCTGCAGCTGTGCCAAGGCAGAGCCCACACCACAGACAGGCCTCTGAGTGCCAGCAGGAGCTCAGGGCAGGGATTTACCCTGGTGCACCTGAGCTGCAGCACCCCCTGTGCTGCACAGGCTGCTCCTGGGCCATGCACTCCTGCAGCACCCATGCAGAGCATCCCCCTTTGGTTTGAAAGTTCCTCCCCACAACTCAAAAGTGTTTCCTGTACCAAGGGCACCCAAGCGTGCACCTCCCACACACAGAGTGACCTCCCAAGTGCTTGGCACCTTGGAGAGCTGGCAAGGCCCTGAAGGGCACAGTTGGCTCTGTGACATCTGGGAAGAGCCCTGACAGTCTTTATTTGCTGTTCTGTTAGGAAGTGAACTAAATCACACAAAATCTTTTCCCGTGGGGCAGCGATGTGAGTGCCACTGAACAGCCCAGCATTCCTGGGATCCCGTGGGTGTCACAGGTGACCCTGCAGACACCCAGGGAAACGTGAGCATGGCCCCAGCCCAGTCACACACACAGCTGAGCAAGCTCTGGCATGACCTTTGGGTACGTTCTGGTCCCTGTGGAAAGGATTCATCCCACCCAAGGTCACACACATCTGAGCAGGTATCTTGGCTCCCTTAGAGCTGAAGGGGTGAAAGGTGTCCTGTAGTCAGCCTTAGGGCAAGAAATGTGTCCCAGTTTGCTGGTTTCCTCTACACTGGTGACAGAGGGAGTGGAGGCCTCTCACTTGGATGGAGGCAGAGCTTATTGAGGGGACTCAGTGAATCCAAAACACCTGTACATGGCAGGAGACATTCTAAAATCACCTTCCCCAGAGCCCTGGCCCTATCCGCCCTTGCTGCACCCAGCACTGTGCCTGCACTGGGGATGCTCTGGCACTAGGGTATGACCTGTTTGGCATGTTGGCAAAAAATTCCCAAATTTACAGAAACGAAGCCAGAAAAGAACCTTTTCCATTGGTCCTTTTCCATTGGTCTCAGCAGAGGAGTTCCTGCAAGGCAAACTCTTGTGCCCTCTGTTACAAAGCACCCCTATACAGATCCAGACTTGTTTGTGGGGAGCTGCAGTGGGACAGAAATTGCTGCTGGCCAAGGGGCTACAGATCCCACGTGTCCCCACCAGTGTCAGCAGCTTCACCGCTCTGCTCTGCTCTCTTCTTACTGCTCTGTCCTTGCCTTGCAGAGACCTGAGTTGGAATTACATCCAGTTTATTCACCCAGAAGCCTTTGTGACCCTGCACTCCCTCACCAAGCTGTAAGTTGCAGGGATATTTCTTTCACAGGAGACCATGGATAGGAGGTATCTGAGGACCTCAGACTGACTCCCTGGGCTACCAGAACACCTGGGATTTAGATGCTGGAAAACTGATGTGCTGAGGTGCATGTCTCAGCACTGATGTGGACAGAACAATCCCAAGGTTTCCTATTAACACTATTAATAAAGGGATGATGAAGTGCAGGAGGGGCCATCTTCAAGACACTCTCACCCTGAACACTTAAACCTCCATTTCCTGATGCTTTCATAGCCACCTTAGATGCCTTTAAGGAAGATCAGCATGATGAGCTGTTTCTGCAAGTCACTGCAGACCCTCTGTGCTGGCTCTGGAGGGTCCCCACTTCTCAGCCCCATCTCTAAACCTCTTGGGTGTTTTATGGGCTGGGATCTGCAGTCACTGCTGACCTACAGTGGAAGAGATGTTTGGGCAGGTATGTGCACAGCAAGGGAGATACAACCCAGAGCCTCCAGCATGGCCACTAACCCCAGTCCCTCATTTTCCCTGTGTTTATCTCCAGAGGCTCCTGGCCCCAGTGCAGCACCCAGCTCCATTTCAGCATCACATCAAGGGAGAAGCTGAGGCAGTGCCCTCTGCTTGGCTGAGGTACCACTGGCAGCAGAGCCCTGACCGTGGTCTCCCTCTCTGCTTTCCCCTCCCCAGGGACTTGACTGACAACCAGCTGGTCACGCTGCCCCTGGATGGTTTGGCTGGACTGACCCATCTGAAGCTCCAAGGCAACCCAGCTCTCTCTGAGCCCTTCACCAAGGAGAGCTTCCCCAAAATGAGGTACTTGGAGTATTGGCTCTTTCACCTGGGGTGTTCAGCACAGCCTGTATTTGCTTACAGCCCTCAGCCTCCTGCTCTCTTGCCCATCTCGTGCTCTCTCCATGCTTCCAGGCCCATGGGTAGAGGAAGATCCATTGCTGCTCACACATCTCATCTTTAATATGTTCCACAGGAGAGCAGTGGTGTGCTCCCAGGCCACCACCCCCACCCCAGACACACACAAGTGGAAAGTGTTGAGCAGGCCCAGCTCAGGGCTCCTCTCAGTGGAAAACATTCCCAGAAGCAGTCCCACCTAATGACATCCAGGTTTTCTTCCATAAACTCTGCTTGTGTGGCCGTGTCTTGTCTGTTATGGATTAATGAGGAGCCTGAAGGGGTCAAACTGATCAAGAAGAGGCTGCAAAAGGCTCAGAGCAGAGTGCTGTGCTGCAGGCTCAGACTCTCCTGGCCCTCCTTGGCTCCCGGGTCTCAGTGTGGCACCTGCCCTCGGGCTTAGATACCCATGGCCCAGAGAACACAAATTCCTCTCAGATGAAATCATCTCTTGCTTGGGTGTCCCAGGGAGTTCCCTTCAAGCCAAGAATGCATGAGCTGATGCTATCACTCCTCCAGGATGGGTTCCCAAAGCTGGAGCTTCTCCAGTTTACACACAGGGCTGGGGTCACAGGTCACTGCACCAACATGGGGCTGAGGAAAGGTGTGGAGCTCTCCCTTCAGGCTGCCTCAGCAGTGGTGCCTGCAGGGCTCTCTCTTCTGACTTTTTAAACTCATAGCTGGGATCTGCTGCATGACTTATTTCCAAATGGCAGGGGATTCCAGAAGCTTTTGGAGAGTTTTCTACACCCAAGATCATAGAGCAGTAGAATGGTGTGGATTGGAAAGAAACATTAAAGCTCATCCTGTTCCACCCCCTGCCATGGCAGGGACACCTTCCACTGGCCCAGGTTGCTCCAAGCCCCATCCAGCCTGGCCTGGGACACTCCCAAGGCTGAGGCAGCCACAGCTTCTCTGGGCACCCTGTGCCAGGGCCTCCCCACCCTCCCAGGGAAGAATTCCCTCCCAATATCCCATCTAACCCTGCCCTTTCCAGTAGTCAATGAGGACTCCTTGTCCTGTCCCTCCAGACCCTTGTGCAAAGTTCCTCTCCAGCTTTCTTCACAGAACCACAGAATCAGAGAATCATTACTGTTGGAAAAGACCTCTGAGATCACTGAGTCCATCCTGTGCCCAATCCCCACCTTGTCAGCCCAGAGCACTGAGTGCCACATCCAGTCATTCCTTGGACACTTCCTGCCATGGGGACTTCACCACCTCCCTGGGCAGCCCCTTCCACTGTCTAACAAGCCCTTCCTAACAATTCCTCCTGATTCCAACATGACTCTCCCCTGGAGTATTTTGAGGCCATTTCCTCTCTCCCTGCCACTTAGTGCCTGGGAGAAGAGACCAACCCCCAGCTTGTTACAACCATCAGTTGTAGGGAGAGAGAAGGTCCCTGCTGATGGGGGGGGAAGCTTCCTTTTCTCCAGGCTGAGCCCCCTCAGCCACTCTCCATCTGATTTACTCTCCAGACCCTCCCCCAGCTCCATTTCCCTTTTCTGGACTGACTCCAGTCCCTCAATGTCCTCCTTGAAGTGAGTGGTGCAGAACTGGACACAGGACTCAAGCTGCACCCTCACAAGTGCCAAGATCCTTCAGGCCCTGGAAGGGGCTCTGAGCTCTCCCTGGAGCCTTCTCTCCTCCAGGTGAACCCCCCCCCATCTCTCCCAGTCTGGCCCCAGAGCAGAGGGGCTCCAGCCCTGGGAGCAGCTCCATGGGCTCCTCCAGACCCTCTCCAACAGGCAGCTCCTTGTGCAGGGTGGGTCAAGTTCAGCACTTCCAGGGTGTTTCTCCTCTAAATCAGTCCCATTGGCATCTCTTGAGCTGGTTTGGATTTGTACCAGAGAAACTGAGCCTGCAGCAGTGCTTCAGTGAACCATGCCAGGCAATGGACCCATTAACCTTCCCTACATTTTGGGGTACTGCCATTAAGCAGCCTTACTCTTGGGGCTTGTGTCTGGAGGAGTCATCTGGGAGAAGTTCTTAGCCTTGCTGGGAGGGTCTGCACCTCCCTCCCACCTTTCAATAATAGGATCTAATTTGGAGCTTATAACAGGAAACGAGCTTGTATACAGAGTTTCCAGACCCTCCCGGGGCTCAGCCAGAAATGTTTGGGAACATAAAACAAAAGCATATTTTTAGAATATAGAGTTTTACCATATTTACTGATCTTGTCAGAGGACCCTAATTGTCTGGAAAACCTGGGGTTCCTTTGCCTTCATCAGCAGTCTCCCTGACTTCCAGCAAAGCCAAAAATGCAGCTGCTGACAGACAGCCTGGTATTGCATCCAGATGATGCTCAGCTGCTGTTGAATTAACCTTGTAATACATGCTGTAATTAGCAACTAACAATTCAACTTTCAAGTGGAAATCAGACGTATTTAAATAACTTGCTTCACTTGGGAGACCTGAGAATTCCCTGCCTGAGCTGGGACTCCTGGAACTGGAGTTTGAAGGTGCCCTCAACAACAAGCAAGGGGAGCCTTGCTCTAGGGAAGCTTCTCCCCCTGAAGGAAAGAAGGGATGCCTGGAAAAGCATGGTCTTGGGGTAAAAATTGAAGACTCTACATTGCATATTGGAGAGAGAGGCTAGTTTATTCTCAGAAGAAGAGCAGAAGGGGTTTTAGGAGTGTGGTGGTTTAGGAATGCTATTCCCCAATTTAGTACTCCTGCTAAAACCATGCACCACTCACTCCTCCCCAGCTGGAGACACAAAAGGCCAAGGTCATGGGTTGAGATAAGAACAATTTACTGGAAATAGCAATGAGAAAGATACAAACAGTAATAGCAACAATATTAATGACAAAAAGTATAAGAAAAGAAAGTTATTTACATGGAAAGCCCCCAACAACAAATGAATACCAGATGACTCCCCCATCACATTTTCTCCTTTCCCCCCAGCCCCCAGCAATGAGTAAGATGGTACAGAATAACCTCTGGATCCTGGCCATGCTCCCTCACACCTACTGCAAAAATTAACCCTGTTCTGGCTGGGACGAGGACAAGGAACTGCCTGGGAACTTGAGAGCAGTTTCCAAACCTGGTGTTTGACAATATTCTATTGACTGACAGTGTCTTAAGCACCAAAAGTGAGTCAGTGCAGAGACACCATGGGCTGCCCTGGGTCCACACCCTGTCCTTCACCAAAGTCCCTCTCCACTGTAACCATCACCATACAGACCAGATTTTCATGTCAGCAGCACAGGTACCAAAACTGGAATGATACAGAGAAGATCAGCATGGTTTCTGTGCAGGGATATCACAGAAATTTGTGGAGTGTTCCATATTTTTTTGACTCTGAGGTTAGCTCAGCTGGTTAAAGGACAGTGCTAATAGCCCCAACGTTGTGGGTGTGATCCCTGTGGGGGCCATTCACTTCAGAGCTGGGCATGATGATCCTTGTGGGTCCCTTCCAACTCAGAATGTTTTGTGACTCCGTATAGATGTTTCATCTTCGAACAACTGAAGGAACTAAGCAAAAAGTGCAAAGCAATGGAGAGTCAGGTCATGGAGGGGACACAGCTCAAAGTTCTGCTTTCCTCCGTGCAGAGTCCTGGAGGTGCCCTACGCCTACCAGTGCTGTGCCTACGGGAGCTGCAGCAGCTTCTTCAGGGTGTCCAGCCAGTGGAAGGCAGAAGATATGAGCCCTGAGGAGGAGGATCCCCACAAGAGGACCTTGGAATTGTTCCCAGGTCACGCTGATAACCACTGTGAGTAAACAGGGCTGAGTGGTGGTTGGTGCCTGGGCAGGGCTGTGAGCTTGGGTGCAATCCTGCACTGGCAGGAGTGGTGCCACTGTCAGAGGTGACACCTGCCCCAGGAAGGGCTGGCTGAGCCTTCTTCAACACAGGTGTCCCATTGCTTTGAATGGGCTTCATTTGGTGACCCTGGGCAACGTAGAGCCTTTGGCAGGACCTCAGTCTTTGTTCTTACATCATCTAGAGGAAGGACCCTGGGATTAATCTGAGTAAGAAAATGAACTCAAAGACCTGGAATATCCCACTGACTGGAGGTAGAGAGACTGTGTGTATGCTACTTCTGTGCACATCCCTGGTGTTACAGCAAAGGTCAGGGTTAGGTGTGACAACAGGACATGGTTGGGGAACACAACACAGGGACTGGCCAAGGCAGGGAGGAAGGAGCTCCATGGTCGAACAGCACTTTCTGTCCAAGAGTCAAATTATTCTGTGCTCCAAAGTGCAGTTCTGCACAGACTGCACGAGGCCAGTTCCAGGAGGCCAGCAGGGAGGTCAAGGCATCCCTGCACTCCCAGCCCCACAGCACAGCAGCAGCTCCAGCACAAGGCTGGTGTGATCCCTCTGCAAGAGAATCTCAGAACTGTCGCAGCACGACACAAAAGAAACGACACTCACACACCGAGCTGTCCAAGGCAAAAAGGGGCAGTTTATTTACAGACCTTGACATTTATAGAATTCCAACAGTGACCATGGATTGGAGGAAGAAAATTGTCCTCTCCAACCACAGTGGTCAACTCAACAGTCCATCAACAGTCTCCTCCTGATGAGAAGAGTGTAAACGTAAAAGAACAGTTACAGTAACAAAAGATTGTTTATGTGAAAATCCGTGAGAAACTCCATTACAAAAAGTAAAACATCAGAAGACTGAAAGAACTTTAGAAAAACTGAGAAGAACAGAGTGACACAGAATAACAACAACAACAACAACAAAAAAACCACCAAAAAAAAACCACCACAAAAAAAAACACCACAACAACAAAAAAAAAACCTATGAACCCCTTTTCTTCCTCTGTAACTGATGGAGGGTGCAAACAGCATTCCAGGACACAGCCTGGATGCTGCTTCTATTTATATCTTTGTGTAAATACAGTGCACTTCCGAGGTCTGAGACATCCTGTAGGCAAATCCACGTGGTAGATGGAGAGAAGGCTGTGCCCCTGGAGAGCCCCTGACTCACCTGCTCACAGCCAGGGGCTCTGCTGTGTCCCCCCACACCCTGAGCAGGCAGGACTGGTTATGGAGGCAGATACAGACCCAGAGCTGTTGGAGGCTCTGTTAGGGCAGGATGGCCAAGACACTTTGTGACACAGCCAGCAAGTGACCCACAGGCCCTGTGCTCCTGCTCCAGCACTGATCCTTCACAGCCTGAGAATAACTTTAGACATGCAAAGAGTCCAGCCAGAGGGTAGCAAATGGGATTCCTACTGGCATGATGTGGCTGCAGGAAGCATGGTAGACTTGGTGGTAACACTGGCCAGACAGAACAGAGGAGTCACGTTACAGCCACTGCTGCAGGATTCTATTCTGAGCCAGGTCACTTTTTCCATCATTAATGCAGCCCATACTGTAGCAGTCCTCGTGCAGATAGTTGTGGGGTTTGCCCAGCAAATTAAAGCATTTGTGGAAAGATCTAGTTTGTGACAAGGGGCTACAGACCTGCTTTTGCTCGGTACCAAAGCTTTGATGTCCCAAAGGATGCTCTCACCTGGCCCTGTCAGCAAACCAAAACCTACCACAGGGTCTCAGGGCCTCCAGGCCAGTCTCAGCCTCATGGATGGTGTGTTCATGAGATGCTGGCACCGAGGGGAATGCTGACTGATGCTAAGACATGCCAAATTAGACTACTTGCAGCTCGTAAAGGCTCCCATTTTCAGATGTTAAAGCATGTTTTGAAATATCAAAGCACAGAGGTGCAAATGGGAAATACACAGGAACATCATTCCTAATGATGTGCAGCTTTTGCAGATGACTCTCCAGACCTCCAGCAACAGGGTCTGCTCTTGATGATAGGGGGTTTGTGATATTGCTGTTTTACTCAATTAATCATTGCTTTATTTCTGTTCCTGTTGGTCACTGGTGGTATTTAGCTGGGTTATATGAACCTTGTAACACTTTCTCATTAAAGAGGAAAAAAGCTCCCAAACATTCCTTCCATGCAAGAGGGAAAGTGGTCTGCTGAAGAGAACATCCCTCAGGGCTGTGCTGCAGCAGGGTCCAGCCAGGCTTGTCAGGGCACTTGGATTCTGTGGGAGAACTTGTGAGAGGGACAGGGAACACTTCCAGACAGCTCTGTCCTCCCAGCCTCGTGCATTGCTCCCACCCCTTCCCAAATGAGTCCACAGAAGCTCAGGCTGGGTACTGAAAGGCAGCTTGTCCCAGGCAGCCATGGAGGGACAAGAAATGGCTCCCAATGCCCAGCCCTGCCCTGCCTGGCTGTGGCTCCTACAGCCTCTCCTGCTCCCATATCCAGCACCCACCCTGCAGCCAAGCCCAGCACCTGAGACACCACCTGACTCCAGACACAGAGCACCCGTGGTGCCACGGACCCCAGGGCCAGATCAGCCCTTCCCCATCTTTACAGGGCCCTGGGTGCCTGGGAACCACCCTCACCACCCAACTATGTCCATTTGCATCTGAGTAACAGCCACCTGAGGCCCAAAGTAGTGCGGTCAGTGCGTGTCTCATCATTCTGCCACCTTGTCAAAATGGATATTTAAGGTCTCACTTCCAGCACTTTCTATGTTTGGGATATCATAGAATTCTAGAATGGTTTGGGTTTGGGAAGTACCTTGAAGCTCTTCTCCTTGCCCCCCTGCCATGAGCAGGGACACCTTCCACTACCCCAGGGTGCTCCCAGCCCCGTCCAGCCTGGCCTTGGACACTTCCAGGGATCCAGGGGCAGCCACAGCTGCTCTCCAGCTCTCCTGGAGCCCCTTTAGACACTGGAAGGGTCTCTAAATCCTGGGGCCTTCTCTCCTCCAGGCTGGGCAATCCCAATTGTCTCAGCCTCTCTGGATTACAGCTGGCAGTGTTTAGCAGACACCCCCTGCCCCAAGTCTGCCCCTGTGGCTGAGCAGGAACCCAGAGATGGCTCAGGGGCCTGTCACCAGGACAGCCCCCAGCACCTCCCAACAGTGGCTGCAGAGGAGGGCAGGAAAAGTGCCCTGAGGCACTTCCATCACCATCCCAGCACCTCCCTTTTGGAACTCTGGTTTGAGGATAGCAAGGGATGTATTCACTTACAAGTCTGTGTTTGCAACAACGGAACAAAGCTCTGGGAAGTGAGAAGGGAGCACACGTGTACAGTTCTCCTGGGCAGCGGGACACTGCTGCCCCCAGCCCAGCACCTCCAGCAGCCTGTAAAGTTATTAATGAACTTCTGCAACCACCTGGCAAACCCTGCTGGGTCCTTAGAGATACTCTTCTACTTCTGTCATTCAAGAAAGCTACTCGAGACCCAGAACAGGAGCTGCCCAGGCCCCTTGCAGCCCCCTGTGCCCTCACAGCAAGGAGAGGGCAGGTCCCTGCAAACCCTAGGGATTGCCCTGGCTAAGACAGGACTGAGAGAAGGAGCAGACAGCACAAAGGGGAAGAAGCATCCAGCCCAGTGTTTTCTGTTCTATCCTTCCCCAGCAATCCTGCTCCTGCTCCTCCCACTCGACTCTTGGTACAGGCAGCTCCTTTTGCATGGAAAGGGCACTACTGGCAAAGTGGGGTTTTCCCATAAGACCCCAGAAAGTGGAGGCACCTCAGCAAAATTCAGACAAATAACAGCTTCTTTAAAATCAGTGCAGCCTGCCTTGCTGGGACACAACAGCCATTTTCCTTTCTCCACAGTTCCCAGGCTGGAGAGGGACTGGTGTCTAGCAGAGAGAGGTACATTTTTCACTTTGAATCCCACTGTGCTGACTAAGGATTGCTTTGTAATTCCCAGCAGGCTAAGTAGTCCAGGCAAAACAATCATCCTTCACTTCATGAAAATGTTTAACCTGGGCTTAAAACTAGGCTTTGAGGAGAGAATGGATGGCACAGGTTAGACTTTCCCAAGGGCTGGGTCCCAGAGCAAGCCTGTGTCTGTTTTATTCGGGTATCGTGACTGCACATCACACCCTCCGCACTGTGGCTGGAAAAGACACTGGAGATTTATAAGACTATAAAATACAAAGATGAAATATTTTTCCATCCCACTGTGAGTGTTTCCTTGCCAGGCTCCAGAGCAGCAGTAATATTTCAATTCTTACACAGACAGATTTTTAAAATGACCTTTTTTTCCAAAGCTCCCTGAAGCTGAGAAAGCCATGAAGCTTGTCAGGAGGCACTAAAGATAGCACGTTATTTGTCATCATCCTTTAATCAAATAATCCCAGTCACATTTTCAAACACAGGCAGGGAGTATGGCTCATGAGAGGCACCACTTCTAAACAGATTAGACACATAAATCCCACTCAGGTCAGCTTTATCTTCAGCGCTGTGGAAATCTGCCTTCCTGGCCAGTGTCTAAGCTGCCAGGTGCACACCTGGACTCCAGCATCAGTCCATTCATCCAAGAGAGAGTTCATCTCACAGCCACAGATCCAGCTCTGGCTACCAGGCTGTAGCAAGAACAAAACCACATCCTTTCCCTTTCCTCCCGCTGGCAGAAAACCCTCCCAAGATCTCCACTGGGAGCTGAAGGCTGTGCTGGTGCCATGGTGGGAACGGGGCAGCAGGACAGCAGCTGTTCTCACCATGTCCCAGTGCTGTCAGCCAGCAGGACTTTGGGAACAGAACAAGGAACAAAGCAGAAAAGCACGTCGTGGATTAGACTGAGAGGATGCCGTTCACCCTGGTGATGACCACTCTGAAAACACAGCTCCATTCTCTTCCAGAAGCTTCTTCTTCAGCCAGGGGGTCTCTGCCTGACCCTCAGCAAGCCCTAGCCTGGCTTGAGGTGCAGCTGCCAGAATGACAGAGATGCTGGGGCAGGGCTGGGCTCTGCAGCCTGGCTGCACAAACTCCATGGATGCAGAATCTGCAGCCACAGCCAGCCAGTCTGCCCTCAGCAAACCCTGGGAACATCCACGATTAAAAACAGGGCACCACAGTCCCCAGATTTTACAGGGCATAAAATAAAGCAATAAATGTTGTGTCCCCTTGTCTCTTTGCTGCTGAACTGTTTGGTGGTGGTGGCTGCTGACGAAAAATTTGTGCTGCAAGGAGAGGCTGATGGCTCCCTCTGAACAAAGCCCCCAAATCCCTGTTGATGAACAAACATTGGACAAGGCCTGCCCAGAAAGCTCCCATGGAGAAGATGCATTTGAAGGCTTTGTGTTCTGTAACCACACAGGCTGCAGTATTTCTTACTTTTAATAACGAGTGCTGGGAGGAGGGAACCGCAGTCACACAGCTCTGGGATCTGGGACTCTTACACTTCAAATGTTGGGAGTAACCTAAAAACAGAGGGGTTGGCTACACTGCAACCCACCAACGTTTGCAAGATCTCCTCTACAGCAGTGACTGCAGGGGACAAACTGTACACCAGCAGCTACTTTGAACTTGCAGGCTGGGAAGGTCTGTGTGGAGGACAGGCAGCAGGAAAAGCTCCTGGCCCAGTTATCTCCAATGGTTCTGCTTGTTCTTATCTGAACCATTTCTTGTTCTCTCCTCCCCAGATGACCTGGATGCAGATGATCTTCAGGTGGACCTTGAGGAATCAAAGCTGCACCCCACTATTCAGTGCACACCAAGCCCCGGTGAGCAGCCAGGGAAACCCTTGGAACAGAGCTGGGATCCTCTGAGCTTCCCTAAACCCCCAGGGACCCCCACGACCTCTCAGATCAGAAGCCTGATGGGTTGGCCTTAGGCCAAATGGGGGACAGGTGAGGAGTTTCCTTCTCCCTGCTGGATGTAGCTGCCCTCTAGGAGGGGGGAGGAGAGGCCCAGGTCAGGATAAGCCTGATCAGGAACCCCAGGTATCACCAGCTCCTCCATCCACCGACCTGCTGCACTCAGATCTGGCTCTCCTGCCCCCTTGCACGACTTACACTTGGCTTTGTCTCAGCTAGCCAGGAATATTGCAAGGCATGGCCTTGTCCTTGATGTCCTGATCACACCTATGGCACTGCAAACTGCAGGGATACTTTTCTGTTTCCTGAGGAAGGGAGAGCAGGGTGGCACCTGCCTGGGCACATGCTGGTTGGGGCTCAAGGAAGTTGCCTTCTGATTTTGTCCCTGTTCATAGCTCAGTGGGGTCCTACACAAGCACACCTGGAGGGTGGAGAGGTCTGGTTCCAGCCAGCCTACTGGGACACTGGCAGGGACAGAGTTTTTACCAGTTGTTCCACTGAGTTTGTTGCAAAAGGAACAAGATTTCAGCTGAGGGCATGTCCTGCTGCCTGGCACTCTGAGCTTCACCTCCTTTGAGATGAAAAAGATTTCTCCATTTCCTCTAATTTTGTTTCCTCTCTACCACCTAAAACTTCTACCACCCTGGTTTTGGCTTTGCTGAGCCACTCACTGAAACATCCCAATCCCTCCCAGAGGCAATTTTATGACGTTGCCCACTCTCTCCTTCCCCACTTTCTTCTTTTTTATTTGGCAAACAGCTTCCAGACCAGCCCTCTTTTTACCCCTCCATGACCTTCCCTTACTCACTCCCCCATCCATCCACTTTTTTCTTTCTCCTGATATCCTTCCACGTTCTGCCTGCTCAGACCTCTCTGTCCCTTCCCTGCCACACCAGCTCCCTCCCTCTCTCCCTCATGCCCGGACACTTCACCTCAGAGTGTTCATCCCCTCTGCAGAGGCCATCCATGCAGGAGCAGACACCTCTTAGCCAAGGTTTTGAGTGTGCAGAGAGAGGTTGGCAATGCCAGAGCAGGATGCAGCATCCTGGCAGATCTCCACACCACCAGCTCCCAGGGGGAATATGAGAAGGAACAAGTAATGGTAGAGGGACCCAAATGCGAGGCTGACACCAGGAGTGTTGGTTGGTCTGGAGTCACGACCTTTTTACATTTTAGGAGCACTGACCAGTTTGTTGTTTCTTACATTTCATTTTGACCTCTCCCTGCACCTTTTTTCTGCCCTAGACGAGACTAAGAGGATGCCAGAGGCACTCAAGTGTGGGGCCTGGAGCAGAGGGGAGAGCCAAGAGGCAGCTGCAGAAGAGGGTGGACAGTGTCACATTTTCCTTGCCAGCCCTCAGCACTCACGTGGCTGGTGGGGCCACCAGAGGGCTGGGACTTGGCCACCACTCTGAGCAGCACTGGAGAGAAGCAGTGTCAGCTGGGCGTAACTTTGGGGTTTGTGTTCCAGGTCCCTTCAAGCCCTGTGATCACCTGTTTGAGAGCTGGATCATCCGCCTGGGAGTCTGGGTCATCGTTCTGGTCTCTGTGCTCTGCAATGGGCTGGTCATCCTGGCTGTCTTTGCTTCCCCCAGCTACCTCTCCCCGGTGAAGTTCCTCGTGGGCTCCATCGCTGGGGCCAACATGCTGACGGGCATCTCCTGCAGCATGCTGGCCCTGGTGGACACCCTCACCTACGGCCACTTTGCCCGATACGGCGCCAGATGGGAGACGGGTGCGGGCTGCAGGGTGACAGGGTTCCTGTCCGTGCTGGCCTCCCAGGCTGCCATCTTCCTGCTGACCCTGGCTGCTGTGCAGTGCAGCCTCTCGGCCTCCTGCGTGCGGGGCTATGGGAAGTCCCTGTCCCTAGGCAAGGTCAAGGCTGCTGCCTGCTGCTGCCTGCTGCTGTCCTCTGTGGCTGCCCTTCTGCCTCTCTTCTCCATTGGGGAATATGGAGCATCCCCTCTCTGCCTCCCATACCCCATCCCGGAGGGGAAACCCACCACCCTGGGCTTCACTGTGGCCTTGGTGATGACAAACATGCTCTGCTTCCTGACTATCACCGGCACCTACATCCGACTCTACTGCAACCTGCTGAAGGGGGAGTTCAGCGCTGTCTGGGACTGCGCCATGGTCAAGCATGTGGCCTGGCTGATCTTCACCAACTGCCTCCTCTACTGCCCAGTGGCCTTCCTCACCTTCTCCTCTACCCTCAATCTCTTCCTTATCACCCCAGAGGTCATCAAATCCATCTTCCTTGTGGTCCTGCCCCTGCCCGCCTGCCTCAACCCCTTGCTCTACCTGCTCTTCAACCCCCACTTCAGAGATGACTTCCGCCTGCTGAGGCAGAAAGGGCAGGACAAGGGCAGCCTGCCCCCGTCCTGCAGGGCTGATGACATGGAGAAAAGCTCCTACGACTCCACCCAGGCTCTGGTGAACTTCTCCGACATCGACCACATGTGTGACACTCCTGATTCCCTGGCTGTGCGCCCCATCCTTGACAGCTACAGCTTCCCCTCCATGACGCTGATCCCCTGCCAGCAAAGGGTGGGCTCCAGGCGGAAGGAGAGGGGCTGTTCTGAGCATTGTCCCTGCCTCGCTGACAGTGAGGCGCTGGTAACTTCAGAGAGCCGAGATCTGTCTGGCAGCAGCCTCCAGATAACCTTCCTCCCCTCCCCGCCCACGCCGCCCTACACATCTCACTTGTAAAACCTCCTGGGAGCAGCCGTGGCAACGGCCCCACCGCACACGCCGAGGGCCAACATCAGTGCCGAGGGGCCAGCAAGGAGACACCAACTGCTCCCTGAAAAGCACCAGTACAACCTGTCTACCCTCATCCCCATCATACCTGCCTGGGCAACAGGCTCCGCTCTGCCAGCTGCCGCTGGCCTAGAACGGCTCTGACTGAGCTCCAGACACTCAGGGCTGGCCATGGGAGAAGACAATCCCTGTGTGAGTCTCACCTCTGCTAGGAACTGCCTGGGAGAGATCCCCACTGGCTCGGGAAGTGAGTCAGGGAAACCCTCCTCCTGCTCAGCCGGCAGCATCACCAGCCAGGAGGAGCCTGCAGCGAAGCCAAGCTTGTCTTCCCAAGGCAGAGGCCTCTTGGCCAAAGCCACCACTCTGTGGCAACCCCTGGAAATGGCCAACTGCAATGACGTGGCCACCCACAGGAACCCCAGGCCTTGTCCTTTAGGGCTCTCTGCAGGTCCCACACACCCCTGGAAATGGGATGGTGCCCTTCTTACGCCACCAAAAGCAGCATGTCTGTGTGTACACCTGAGTTTTGGACCGCCTCTGCTTTGGGAATCCCCTCTCATTCTCTGTTCACTCATTCAACCTCATGAGTTGGACACAACTCTCACTTCCAGCCAAGACCAGGAGCTGAGGACGCTCAGTCTTTCAATCTGACCCATGGTGTCTCAGAAGGGGTCTCTGAAAGCCACAGCAGCCAAACCCAAACAGTTCCCAGAAAAACCCATGTGCCCTGCCTGAGGTCACCCCAGCCAAGCCAAGGCACCCAAGGGCACACCAGGCCCCCTCTACCTTTGCCACTACCCCCTTCCAACAGCACAGCACTCCTGGGGCACTCCTGTCTGTAGCAGGTCAGACATGCTGAAAATGGGCTCTGGCTGCTGCCTTATTGTCCCCATACCTCACTCCTGGAAGAAGCTCTTGGTTCTGGGTACATGTCCCATACACAGTGTAGCCATTTTGGGGACTGCATGTGCCTTCTCCTATTTTAAGGCAGCTGGTGTAGAAGGAGAAAACAGAAATCAGCATTGTGGGATGGTGGCATCAGGAGGACACAGGCCACTGGGAGCAGCCTCAAATCCACTCCCTGCAGCTCAGGGATCTCCCAAATCCATTGACTCCATCACAAACCCTCCCAGTGCCACCCAGTGCAGCAGGGAGCCCTGCCCTCAGTGCTCAGGCCCTGGGCAAAGCTTTGGTTCTGCTGATGTTACTGCAGCTCTTTGTCACTCATTTTCATGAGATAATAAATGAGCCCCATTGCTGACCAGTGGCTGGTTTCTGTCCTCTTTCATCTGAGGAGCACCTCGGTGATTCTCTTGGCAGCTGCTGTGCCTTGGGTGTTGTCTGCATTGCCCCAGTGAGAGCTGGGGAATTGTGTTGTGTCCATGTGAGCTGAGGCCACCCTCCCCACCCCTGTTCTCAGGAGGAAAGAGCCAATCACCCAGCTTTATGCAGCAGAATTGTAGCACCTGCTGCCTCTCCAGGTCCCACGGACCGGACTCCTGTGAGCTGTGCCCTGTGATCTGCTGCTCAGGGGTTTCAGTTTGTGAACAGGACAGACTCTGTGGCATAAAAGTTTATGGGACACAGGGTCTCCCATGCAAAGCCAGACTCACCAGCCAGAACCTGGCTCTGCTTCCCTCCTCTGCACTTGAGGCCTGTGGTCTTACCTCAAGATGAAAAACTTGAGAGATAGCAAGAAATCAGAGGAACAAGGTCCAAGGATTAGAGAAGAGGGTGGGACCCCTAAATTTAGTGACAAAATACAAAGCTCTGCTACAATCTTCAGATGGGAACCGTGGAAAACATGGCCTGTTGTGAGACTTGAATCCTGATCCAGACTTCTGATCTCCTACACATGCTCAAAATCCGTTTTCATGCTTGGCTTATTAAAAACACAGAGTCATTTTCTTCCATGTCCTTAGGGTGGCTCAAGTGCACAGGACTGGGAAAGACTCATCCTAGGCCGATTTCCAGAAACAAAATGTTCCTTTGGAAGTGGGATCAACCTCCTGGAGCTAGTCCAGAGGAGGGCTACAAAGTTGATTATAAAGATGAAGCATGGGGAAAGGTTGAGAGGATTGAGATTGTTCAGCCCAGAGAAAAGAAGCTCCGGGGTGACCTAACTGGGGCCTCCCAGTACCTGAAGGGAACCTGCAAGAGAGATGGAGAGAGACTGTTTATGAGGGTCTGGAGTGACAGGACAGAGGGGAATGGCTTCAAACTGACAGGAAGTAGGTTTGATTAGATATTGGGGAAGAAATTCTTGGCTGTGGGGGTGGTGAGGCCCTGGCACAGGTTGCCCAGAGCAGCTGTGGCTGCCCCATCCCTGAAAGTGTCCAAGGCCAGGTTGGACAGGGCTTGGAGCACCCTGGGATAGTGGAAGGAATGCCTATGGTAGGAATGGGGCTGGATGAGCTTTAAGGTCACTTCCCACCCAGGACAATTCTACGACCCCCAGCATAAATTCCCCCAGCACATATCCTTACTCCATAAGGAAATCTCTAATTGGATGACACCCTAAAATGAACCCCACTGTCAGTGACACAATGAGCATCATTACAAGTCACAGACTACCTGCAAGACTCTCTTGCCTGAAATCCCCTGCCCTGCACTGCTGCTGGGAGTATCTTCAAGCAGTCACTGAGGTACCCCAATGCACACAGGGCAGAAGCTGTCCCCAACAGAGGGTCAAGTGACTTCTGCAAGGGCACTCAGGGGCCAAGAGGGGACAGCCCTTCATCATGATGGCAGTAGGAGCTGAGCAGTACCGTGGACAAGAGCAGCACAGTGCTGCACGAACAGTGTAGCAGGAATGGAGTCCCCAGCAGGCTCACAGTGTTCCCACTGTCAGATGCTGTGCACAGCTCTTAGACACGTCAGGTTGCCATGACTGGAGAGACTGTGGGGTAGAGGCAACAGCTTCCTTTTGGGATTACACAAGTTACAGCCCTCATCCAAGGGGTGTCTATACAGTTTCAGCCCAGTAAGTGTCTCAGGTGGTGGCCACAGTGGGGCAGAGCAATGGCAAAGTTACAGACACCCCTGATGGCACTGAACGCAGAGGAACAGGGAGTCTGAGCCCAAGCTGGCAGGAGGCTGGCACAGTCAGCTTTCCAGGGCTTCTGCTCACCACCTCGGGAGCTGGCTAAAGGGAAGGAGAGCATCTGAGAGAGCCCAGCCCAGGAAGAGCCTGAGATAACAACAGGGTTGATACACGTGAAGGCACTGCCCTTCCCATGAACAATTTCCCCAGGAAGATGTGGAAAAGTCCACTGTGGGCCTGTGTAAAAGCCCTCTTGGGTTGTGTGGACTCCTTGATCAATGGGGGACTTCCCACACTCCCTTCTCCCAGATGAGGTGATGGCCAGCAGGCCTGCAGGTGCTGTCCGTGCCAGAGCCCAGCCCAGGCCAGCCACACGGAGACCTGCAGCACTCACTCCATCTCTCAGGGCCTCCACAGCAGAGGCTGTCTGTGCATGTGCTGACCATTTCTTCCAGCTCAGCCAGAATCCCCACTGCACACCGTCTGCTGCCTCACTGGTGTCTCCAGGCACATGGCTGGAGGGTGTCCCCAGTGAGCCAAGGACAGGCTGCAGGGGACCTCTAGGGAAGGAGGGACTGAGAGAGCACCAGGTCACTCCAAAGGGCCCTGAGCCCCGAAAGCACACATGCTGTAAAGCACAGGAGCTTTTCCTCACTATTCAGTGGGGAACCTTTTCCCATCAAGGATCCCTCGGCTCCATCCAGGGAAGCTCAGTTGCCTCAGTGCCCATCTCCTGGCAACTCAAGAATTGCTGTTCAGAGAGAACAAAGCTACTTGGAGTACTGCACAATGCACCAGCCAGGATCCTCTTATCCAGCTCTCATGGGACATTGTTGCTGCACAGGCCAGTCAGGGGAAGCTGGTCATGGAGCAGAGATCTGCTCCCTCTGCTCCCCAGGCCACAACAGCCCCTCAGAGCCCCTTGGCAGCAACCACAGCCTGAAGCCTCTCTGAGCTCTGTTCCTTGCAGGGTTGCTAAGGGGAAAGGAGGGAGCATAAACACGGAGCATGTTCTGTACTCACCGAAGAGGTGCCTGAGAAACAGTGAAAGTTTATGAATCTGCAGAAGTGCAGGAAACAGAAACCAGCACCTTTCTATTGCTGCTGCAGGCCATAAATCCAGAGTATGAGCTCTCTGGAAAATGCTCATTGAAGTGCCTTTCACCACATCTCTAACAGTGTACATATCTTTCCACCCTACCAAGCGCTAAGTTCAACGATTATTTTTTAAAAAATTAAAAGTAAAGGCAATCCTACACCGCTCCATCTCCCTTCTTAGCAGCTGCTTTGGCCCTTACTGGTGCTACTCTGCCCACCTTTGGGCAGCTCAGCCCTCAGCCAGCTGATGGTACCTGGGGTTGACCCTGCTGCTTCCGCAGGCAGCACATCCTGCCTGGATTAGCCAGTGCCACGCACAAGCAGGAGTCACCTTGGACTGTGTCACCCACTCCTGATCACCCACACAGGTGTGAAATGACCTCAGCAAGGCCAGAACAGAGGGAAGTTCTTGCTCCTCATCCTTCACCAGGAGGCTGCTCTTTTGCCTCCTCTCTGCTCCGGTCAGGTGAGACCCTACCTGCAGCTGCCTCCACTTCTTGGGCCACCAACACAAGATAGATGTGGATCTGTGGGGACAAGTTCAGAGGAGGCCACTAAACTGACCACAGGGCTGGAGCCCCTCTGCTCTGGAGCCAGGCTGGAGGAGCTGGGCATGTTCAGCCTGGAGAAGAGAAGGCTCCAGGGAGATCTCAGAGCCCCTTCCAGCGCCTGAAGGGGCTCCAGGAGAGCTGGAGAGGGGCTGGGAACAAGATCTGGAGCAGTAGGACTAGGGGGAATGGCTTCCTGCCAGAGGGCAGAGTTAGATAGGATATTGGGAAGGAGCTCTTGGCCGCTCTGTGAGGGTGGGCAGGCCCTGGCACAGGGTGCCCAGAGCAGCTGTGGCTGCCCCATCCCTGGAAGTGTCCAGGGCCAGGCTGGACAGGACTTGGAGCAACCTGGGACAGTGGAAGGTGTCCCTGCCCATGGCAGGGGGTGGAACAAGTTAAGGTCCCTTCTGACCCAAATCATTCAGGTCCCATGATTTTAAGTGGAGCTGGCCTGTCCCAATGTGATAAGGCCACAGTTCTGAGCTGATGGGGACACACTGCAACAGCCCAAGTGGGCAGGAGAGCACTGAGGTGGTGGGACAAGGTTGAAAGGGAGGAGGTTGAGGCCGTTGTGGGCTGCATTTTGGCCGAGGAGCAGTATTGGAGGCAGAGGCCCGGGTGTGGCAGTGTGACAGCCACAGCTGCTCTGGAAGCCATTGTCAGGGCTGGGCACCTTTGAGGTTTCCCCTGCACGTCAGCAAGGCACTGCCAGGACACCCTGAAGGGCAGACAAGGCATGTTTGAGGAGGATTTTGGCCCTGAGGGACCCGGAAGCATTGTCTAGCAGGACAATGTGGAGGCAGTTTGTAGGCACGCTCAGATGTCAGTTTTCCCCTCGTCCAGCCCTCCTGGCTGGAGATGTGCAGCTCCTCTGAAACAAAGCCAGCAGAGCAAGCACCCTACGGTATTGTTTTTTCAATCTCATTGTTTTTTCCACCAACATTGTGATTTCTGTAAGCCTGGGCCATGATTGGGAACGCTTGGGATGGCAGCACGGCCGTGGCCACGGGAATGCAAGTGATGAGGAACAAACTGTGCATGGGGTGGCAATGTCTGGTACTGGCCTCCTTGAGGGCCAAAGGAAAACAGACATTTTGGAGAATGCAAGCCCATCATCAAGACTGGGATGGACCACACATCAGGTCTTTCAGGTGACCTCAACAGTTCCAGGTCATACCTGAGCTACCAAGGGGTTAACACCTTGTGCCTGCTCTCCAGTGACACAAAACCACATTCACTTTTTCAGGCAATCTCTTCCATTACTGTCCCCAGACTCCTGTTCCCACAACATTTGCTGGTTTGAACTGCTGGAAGCAAAACTGAAGCACTTCATCTCAGCTTTTCATCTGTGAATATTTTGTTAGCTGTAATTCCTGTTGGGATCTTTTCCCTGCCATCCAGACCAAACTTTCCTCCATATGGGCACTGTGCTCCCAGCCCTGAATCCCCACACACCTCTCTCTTCCTCCCATCAGAGACCCAGGAAAGAGCTGCTGGCTGGTGTAGTCCAGAGCAGGAGCATCACAAAGACCAAATATATCAGCCTTTGTTCTCCAAGTGAAAGACACTGTGATCTTCAATCTGTACTGCCCATGGTGGAGGTTTCCCTTGTATCTGCTCCATTCCATGGTCTCTGTCAGAGTTCCAAGGTGGAACAGCCAAAAATGGGCAGACTGGCACAGGAAAAGGTGAGATCTGATGGATGTTCTCACAGAGGGCTCAGCTACAAAAGATACAGGGTTGGACCCCAAAGAGAGCCAGGGAAGAGCATGGAGCCAGAACCTCTTGGCATCCTGTGCTGGGTGAAGGCCACATTGCCCTCATGTAGCCAAGCTCTCCTCAGAGCCTTCAGGTGCAATCACAGTAAGTGAGGACCCCAGGGCTAAAGCCACACACCCATCTGAATTCTGCCTTGCTTCAGCTGGATGTGTCCCATAGGCTGAGGAGGCAGAGGAACCACTTTGAAAGGTGACAGAAAGGAACATGGTGCAGAGGAGGCAGAATTGGAAGGAGCTGAAGAGTTAACAGTCTGCTCTGATTCCTCTGGCCAGTACACTCTCCTGTTCTGGGAAGTATTCTGTTGGGAAGCAGAAGTATTCTTGGAAATATTCTGCTCAGAGATTTCTTAAACCTTGGATGAAAGCAAAGTGTGTGCAAAATCTCTCCATCTATAACCCCAGGTATTCAGCAAACTCCAGACCTTGTATTCTCTCTTGAGATGTATTGAAGATGACATGGTACATACAACTGTCAAGTGGACACTTGGGAAAAATCACAAGAAAAGCTGAGTTCCCAGTGTGAAAAGCCAACTTGGAAAATAACAAAAAGCTCCAGCTTCCTGAACGCCTCAAAACTGGACTAACTTCCCTGCAACTGTGAGGAAGAAGAATCCCACTCAAATACTGGCCAGTCACAAACTAAGTCAAACACCTCAGCCTCTTCTGTGGCTCCTCCCCACCCCCAAGACATTGTAAGAGTTAAGGTTTGTCCAGGGCAGGGTAAAGGGTAATGGTCACAATGGTCACAATGGTCACAGTGGTCACAGTGGTCACAGTGGTCACAATTCCTGTCCTAAAGGGCTCCCAGGGCACAGGTGTCAGCAATGCTCAGGTCCTTAAGGATGCAGAGAGATGTTTTCTGAAGCACTTTGGTATCTACTTACGAATGGAAACAAATGCCCAGGATCATCTGACGGTTCATAAAGCCTCAGTGTGCAGTGAGGGATGGGGGGAGCTGGGGAATGCTGCAGCTGGCTCTTCTCTTTCACAGACATTCCCTGCAATATGCCCCTTTTGCAGCACCACAAGGAATCAAGCAGCAGTGCTCCCTCAGGAGCAAGGTTCCTTTGGCCCCCCAGGCCCAAAGTGTGTGTAAAAGCACAGACAGCAACCCAGAAACAGTGAGGACACTCTGCTCTTTGGATATTGGCTGCAGGTGGGTGCAGCAGGAGCTGCACATTCAGGACGTGGGTCACATCCATCTCCTCCGTGCCACAGTCACAGAGTTCTTGAGATGCTCTTGTATTGCCAGATGGGAGTCAGGTATAAGGGCATCTCCAGGAGTTCCCACCTTGCCTGGTCTGAGCCTGCAGAGGGCCCTGCATTACCCACCTGTGGCAGGTATTGCTCAGAAGCAGCAGGTGATATCACATTCCCTCCAGAAGTGAGGAGCAGCAGTTCAGGTGCTCCCTTGATGAGGCTGAATGGAAGAGTAGAGTGCCAAACTCTTGACTGGCAAGAGCCAAGGCTGTCTGCTGTACTGAACTGAAGCTTGGGGAACATTTATATTCTCCCTGCTCTCAGCTTCCAGTACTTCTTGATGAGTACTTCCAAGTCATCATCTCCTCTCCCTCTTTATACTCCAGACAATCTTCTTCTGTCTGCTCAAAGGCTACCTGTCATTTGTCTTTAAAATTTTAATAATATTACTATTAACTATCAGACTTTTTAATGTCAGTGATACTAGTGGGAAGAAACTATTGGACATTGTCTGCTTTTAAGAATAAACGATGTATGTAATTATTATCCCTTATTCTTAAAAATAATCCACACAATTCCAAATCTGCATCAAGAATAATCACAAAATCATAGAATTGGAATCACTGAAGCTGGAAGATTACCTAGTCCAACCTGCCCACTGAAGCAGGGTCACCTATTATCCACAACATTCAGATTTTCAGTAACTCCATTGATGGGGAGACTCAACAATCTGAACAATCTCTCCCTTTGTTTGACTGGCCTCACAGTAAAAAAGTGGGGGTTTATGTTCAGATGGAATTTTCTGTGCTTCACATTGTGCCCATCACCTCTTGTCCTGTCACTCACTGGACAACACTGAGAAGAGTCTGACTCATCTTCTTCAATCTTCCCATCAGGGTGATGAAGCCCTGGCACAGGCTGCCCAGAGAAGCTGTGGCTGCCCCTTCCCTGAAAGTGTCCAAGGCCAAGTTGGATAGGGCTTGGAACGAACTAGTCTAGTGGAAGGTGTTCCTGCCCATGGCAGGGGCTGCAACAAGATGAGCTTTAGGGTCTGTCCCAACTCAAAGCATTCTGTGGTTCTCTAACACTCAAATATTGCCCTGGTAAGCTTAGAGGGACCCTTATCTCCTGCTTGGAGTGTCAGAATCCCAGGGGTCATTCCAGCCACCGTCACACACACACACGCACACAGACAGAGTTTCTGGAGCTCTCCCAGCGCTGGCGCCGGCAGGAGCCGCTCCCGGGCGGGCTCAGAGCTCCCCCGCCCTCGCGCGGCGCGCAGGCACTGCTGCAGCTCCGCCGGACAACAGACACACAGACAGACAGACAGACACACAGACACTGACACAGACACACAGACACAGACACACTGACACAGACACACTGACACAGACACTGACACAGACACACTGACACAGACACACTGACACAGACACTGACACACAGACACACAAACACACACAGACACACTGACACAGACACTGACACAGACACACAGACACACACAGACACACTGACACAGACACTGACACAGACACAGACACACAGACACACAGACACAGACACACAGACACTGACACAGACACACAGACACACACAGACACACTGACACAGACACACACACTGACACAGACACACAGACAGACACACAGACACACAGACAGACACACAGACACACAGATACACAGACACACAGACACACACAGACAGACACACAGACACACTGACACAGACACCGACACAGACACACAGACAGACACACAGACACAGACACACAGACACACAGACACAGACAGACACACAGACACAGACACACAGACACACAGACACTGACACAGACACAGACACACAGACACTGACACAGACACACAGACACTGACACAGACACACAGACACATACAGACACAGACAGACACACAGACAGACACACAGACACACACACAGATACACACACTGACACAGACACACACACACTGACACAGACAGACACACAGACACAGACAGACACACAGACACAGACACACACACAGACACACACAGACACACACACTGACACAGACACACACACTGACACAGACACACTGACAAAGACACGCACACACAGACACACAGACACAGACACACAGACACACAGACACACACAGAGGCACAGACACAGCCCCACGGGCCCCCACACCCGGGGCAAGGGGCTGTGCTGTTCTCACACGGGCTCACGGACCGTGCCTGGCAGATCCCACCCACGGAGAGATGTACCCAAACCCCCCAACAGACACGGCCATTTGAAGCTGAGTTTATCACAGGAGGCTTTTAAAGTGCTTCTCAGACCACCCTTGTGAGACTTCTCTTACAGTATTCCTGAAGACATCCCCCAATTCCAGAACCTTGATATCCCAAAGTCATTTTAAATTGACTCAAAGCTCTCACCTAAAAGACAGAACAATTTGAAAAATTACCCAAAGTCCCAGCGCAGGAACCAACCATTCTGTGACCCCTCTGAAAGCTGGAAAAAATTCTGAACTACAGACACAGCACACGAGAAACCACAGCCAAAGGCAGTTATGAAAATACATAGATCTAAGGTCCCAGCAAAGAAATTTATCAAAAGTCTCAGAGATCCCACTGAAGGGACATTTACAAAATGCCCTCGGGGCATCACTGATGAAGCAATTGTGAAAATCATCAAGGCAATTGTAAAGCAGCCCTAGAGTCAAAACCATATGGATTTACTGGGAACATCTTGGTGATTCTAAAATTGCCCCAATAACATCACATAGAAGCCATTTTGGAAGTGATCTGTAATGTCAAAGCATAGCAATAAACACCTCATTAAAAAGACCATAAAAAAAAAACAACCAAAAAAATCCCACAAAGCATCCAGTATTAAAAATCTTTTGTGTGATATTTGGAAGTATTCTCGTGGGGGCCTTTTGAAGGGATTTGTACAATGATCCCTCCATTTTTTATGGTTATGTTTACAATGGCTCCTCTGTGGGAATTTGGGCTTACTCTTGATAGCTCCTTGGCAGTATTTTTGGTCTCCTCAGTGTGTTTTCACAATAGCTCCATGATGGAGGTGGGGTACTTTTACAAGAGGCATTTCTTAGATTTTTTGGAGACAGTTTACATAATGGTTATGTAACAGTGTCTTTGGGAAGGATCAGAGATGTGATTTAAAGGTCTGAGTGAAGTTGTATTTGTGAGTGTTTTTCCTGTTAAGTCACATTCACACTGGACCCACTACAAGCCATGAAGAGCAAAGTGGAGACAACCACAGCCACTCTGACCTCAGGGAAAGGTAGAACAGCCTTACTGTGGACAGCTGAAGATGACACTACCCTGCAGTTCATGGGAGGAGCAAACGAATCTGCCACGAATATTTCCACCCATGACTGCAACAATTCCGAAAGAGATCACCTGAGATCACCAGCCCAGCCTGGTTCCCTCTTTCACCACTCCCCTGACAGTGAGCATGAGTTTCTCATGCAGGGATGCAGCTGACCTGCTCCACAGTGCAGCCAGATTGAAAACCACCACGTTAGAAGTGAAGGATCAAAGAGTCTGGCTCCTTCCATGATCACAGCCACAATAGTCTTGCACATCCCAAACTGGTAAACCACTGCTGAAGAGGAATCTGGAGCTCCCTGCTGCTGCTCAGACTTGAAGGAGAGCTTGCGTGCACACTGGCCTTGTTTTTCCAGGAGTATCAGTTTCTCTGATATAAGAAATCACCTCTTCCTTCTTTTCAGCTGAAGAACATCCATTGGATAGCTGGACTGGAAGAGAATAAAAACATTTCTTAATGTTCAGAGCTTTGCAACAGGAGCTGAAATGCAGTAACTGACTTTTTCTCCTGGAAACTGCAGCACAGGAATTGAGAACAGACTCAGGCTCCTCAGATGAGCAGCTCCATGCAGGAGCTGAAGCCAGGAGGCACTTGGCAGTAGCTCTGAGTGTCTCTGGCTGGTAAAGGATTATCCTCCAGAGGATGAATGTTCTTGAGAGGATATTCCCAAATCCGGTGGTGGCTTTTGTTAGTTTTGACATAAGAGACTTACAGTCAACCCAGTTCCAACATTTCTTCCTCTGCCTTCCCCAAACCATCCTTCTCCCACAGCACCACAATTTTGCATGCCCTGCAAGCACTGAGAATGTGCCTAGTGTGGGACCAAAGGGCTGAAAGTCGTGGAAAAAAAGGAAACTTCTATTAACAGAAACTTCAACAGAAAACATTTTTTCTGTGAATGAACAATAAAACACATCAGTCTTGTGTCTAGAAGTACATGAGCCTCCAAAAAACTTTCTCTAATTAAAGTATTTCAAATAAATCTCTTTTTTTTTTCCCATCAATCAGAATTGTTTGTAATAGTCCTGCCTGTACTCAAGCTAAAGCTCTCCTTGCTATCTCATGGGCACATCTGGTTTGTGTCTCCAGAGTTCTTGCACACCCCCACTCCTTGAACACCACAGTGCAGTGCCTGAGTCACAAGGCCCTGTGAGTTCCTGAAAGTGTGAAGGCAAACAGGCCTGGCTTTGTCCTCTCTGGCTTGGATGCACCCTCAGTTCTTCCAAAATCCATCTGTTTCCTGAAATCCTTGCTCCTCCCTGGCAGACTTACGCTCATCCAAGCTATATCAACCACTCTCCCAAGTGCATATTGCACTTTCCCAAGGGCACAGTTGTGGAAGAAAACCCTTCCCAGGTTACTCTGCTGGGCAATGACAGCTCTGAGGACTTTATCCCTCTGAGCTACAGACAAGGGAGCAAAGGGAGGGGTGGGAGGGATTCCAACCATGAGCCACAAAAACAGTAAATGCAAAGCATCTCAAACTGGGGATCTGGGCTCTGCACTGCTGTGCCCAAGTAAAGGGGTCTAACTTGTCTTTCTGAGAGAAAGAGTGATTTCATCTGGGAGAAGGAGGGGTGGAGCACAGCTGGAGCACTTCCTGGGGATCTCATCTCAGTGTTCTTAACCTACAGGACCTGCAGGCACAGACTCTGTGTATTCACTCAGATTTGCAGAAAACCAGGTTTTCTTGGCAGTGTGACAGCAGCTTCCCCAGCCTGGCGTGTGCAGGAGACCTGAGCCAGGACACACTGCAGCCTCAGAGAGCCAAGCCAGCACAACTGCTGGGAACTGTGTCCCTGATGTCCCAGCACAGGACTGGCAGAACACCTGAGTCACCAGGAGTGCCATGTTTGGGTCAGGCCACTCTGCAGGAAGTCTTGGGGACACAAGAGCTGGTCTGACCAGCTCTGCTGCAGGTGAGATTCAGTGCCATCCACCCCAAAAGTCACGGAACACAGACCTCAAAAGCCATTCCACCTCATCCCAACTGCCTCTCCAAATAAGCACAGCACAGGTGGCTCCTTCACTCGCTGAGCTGGCCCTGTTCCAGTGGCAGGAGGTCTCAAAGTCCAAGCCAGTCTGAAGGAGAAACCCAAAAGGAAGCTACAGATAAAGTTCTCCCAAGTTCCTCCCTTGCACCATACCAGCTGGGACCTTTTTATGCAATCCCAGAGGACACTCCAAGGATCAGACAAGTCCTATCAAGACAAGCCAAGGAACTTGGTTATGTGGAACTTAACCCAGACCCAAAGATAAGTCAGAGGCCAACAGAGCTGGTCCCACCCTGTTCAGAGCAGAGCCAACACCAACATCACATCAGCTTGCTCGAGGCCTCATCCAGGTACACGTGTCTGGAGCATGGTGTGTTTGTATAGAGGGTTCTAGACAGCATCACCACTGTGGGATTGGAATGCATTCCCACACATGGGATGACATGTTCATTTTCAAAGCCCCTGATTTACTTCTTTTGAAATATTTGCTTATTCTGAGTATTTGCTTATTCGAAAAGAACATTGCTGCAGTGAATTTATTTGTACATTATTTCTGAGCCCTATGATGCACCTTGCTCTTGTTTACACAAATTTGATAGTTTTAATTTCTCTATTTTAATTCCTTTTTTTCTATTTTAAAAATACTTACTGAAAAGGATCAAAAATATATGAAGAACATTAATGTAGAGAGCAGCGCAATATGTGTCACCTTTCAAATAAGAACATGTACCTAATCCACAAACATACAGTAAATTGTGTTGTGCTTTTCATCCTTTGAGATATTAAGTTTAATTTCAATATGCAATTTTTACTGTGGCTGCTTTAATTTTCCCCAGTTTTTTTTTTTTTCTTGAAAAAAATCACAGAATTATAGACAAAACACCTGAGCTAGAAAGGACCCACAAGAATTATCAAGTCCAATTCCTGGCCCTGCACAGACAGCCCAAGAATCCCACCCTGTGCATCCCTCAGAGTGTTGTCCAAATGCTCCTGGAGCTCTGGCAGCCTTTGGGCTGTGCCCATTCTCTGAGGAGCCTGGGCAGTGCCCAGCACCCTCTGGGGGAAGAACCTTTCCCTGCTATCCAGGCTGACCCTCTCCTGGCACAGCTCCAGCCCTTCCCTGGGTCCTGCCAGTGTCACAGAGAGCAGAGATCAGAGCTGCCCCTTGGGAGGAGCTGCAGCCCCAGTGGCTGAACAGGCTCCAGGCTGAACAGACCAAGTGCCCTCAGCCACTCCTGGTGTGGCCCCTCCAGACCCTTCCCTATTTCTGTGTCCCTCCTTTGGACACTCTCCAGTAGCTTCAGATCCTTCCTATACTGAGGTGCCCAGAAGTGCTCTCTGGACTTTAGGTGAGGCTGCACCCATGCAGGTGGTGGGGGAGCCACCAATTGTTCCAAACAGGCCTTTGATACTCCCGAGGATTTCATCTGCAGCCTTGGAAAATCAGCACCAGGTGGATACAGAAGCCAACTGTTGGGAAATGAGGTGCACAGAGAGCACCAAGCAGGCATATGCTGCCTCTCTCCTCTGTTCTTCCAGGCAGTATCTCTCATGCATTGAGTCTGCTTTGACACTCTGGTCACACATCCCTCCTGACTTTAAGCTCCCAGAGGACCAGATGATGATGCAGTCTGACACACATACTGGTACCTGCCTCCAGCACAATAATTTCTGCTTCAGCTGGATTTAGAAATCGAGGTGCTGCCGACTTTAAAATCCACCGTGGCAGAGCGTCTGCCAGCTCTGAAGGCAGTGGTAAACTGCCCTCCTTGCCGAACACTGAATTCTCATCTCCAGCTGCCAGATCTCGCCAATCATTTGCTTCTTTAGCATGGCTGAGGTCAAACAAATCCTCCAAACTCTCATTCCTTGTACAGCCTCCAAACAGACTGACCCTGGTTCTTAGAGAAGAAAGCTTATGAATTAATGACCAGCCTCCAGGCCAGGACAATATCTCAACCTCGATGTACAGATTCCTTAAGTCATACTCTGTTCTACATTTTGCTGGGAATTTATCTCAGGTTGCTGACTGACTGTACACCTGACCGTATGTATGGATCCAGGTTTTAAAATTCATACCCAGGCAGGATTGGAAGCAAGCTCGAGGGCAGGGGGGAGCGGAGGCGGCTCAGGGCTGTCAGCTGGAGGCGATCTGCCGGAGATGTTGAGTTGTGTGTGTGGGAAGAACTCAAAAATAGTATTCATTTAAAAATCCTGGGATTCTAAAGCAGGCTCCTGGTGCCTGGCTCACAGCTTGGCTCCTGCAGCCCTGGCAGAGCCAGTCCAGGGATTCACCCTGCAGGAGCCACACCAGGGCAGAGGAGGCAGCTCACGACCCATGCCCACACTCTGTGAGGGCTGTGCTTCCAGAGCACTGCAGCAGGGAACCGAGAATCATGGAATCACAGGATCACTAAGGTGGAAAAAGCCCTCTGAAATCACTGGGTCCAACCATTCCCCCAGCACTGCCATGTTCACCACTAAACCATGTCCCCAGGGGCCACATCCACACATATTTTGAACAGTTGCAGGAATGGTGATTCCACCATTCCATGCCCACTGCCCTGAGCAGCCTGTGCCAGGGCCTGACCACCCCTTCAGGGAAGAAATTTCCCCCAACCTCCAACTTGACCCTCCCCTGGCCCAGCTCGAGGCCGTTTCTTCTTGTCCTATCCCTGTTCCCCGGGAGCACAGCCCAACTCCCCCCCGCTCCCCGCTTCTGTCAGGGAGTTGTGCAAGCCACAGGGTTCCCCCTGAGCCTCCTTTTCTCCAGGCTGAGCCCCTTTCCCAGCTCCCTCAGCCGCTCCCGGTGCTCCAGGCCCCTGCCGGGCCCCTCACGGTCTCTGTCCTGCGGGTCGCGCGGGGGCCGCTGGGGGGCGCTGTGGGGCCCGCCCCGGGCTCGTTGCTCGGCAACCACCCGGCACCCAGGGGCGGGGCGCCCTGCGCGCGGCGCGATGACGCAATCAGAGCGCGCGGCGCGGGGAGAGGGAAGGGCGGGGGGAGGCGAGGTGTGCGGGCCGGGACCTCTCCCCGCGGCGGTGAGTGCGGCCGGGCCGGGCAGCTCCGGGCCGGGCCGGGCGGGGCCGGGCGGGGCCGGGCTGGCGACCCCGGGCCGCCCCGGGCGGGTGTGGCCGGGGCGGCCGCGCCGCGGGGTCGCGGTGGGCGGGGGCGCCGGGCGGGGCGGGCGCTGAGGGCGGGCGGGGCGGTGCGGCGGCAGCGCCCCCTGTCGGCGGCGGGCGCCGTGCCATGTGGCCGTGCTGGCTGTGCCCGCAGGTGCCGCGCGCCATGGCCCCCCCCAAGGACATCATGACCAACTCCCACGCCAAGTCCATCCTCAACGCCATGAACGCCCTGCGTAAGAGCAACACGCTCTGCGACGTCACCCTCCGCGTGGAGCACAAGGACTTCCCGGCCCACCGCATCGTCCTGGCCGCCTGCAGCGACTACTTCTGCGCCATGTTCACCAGCGAGGTCGGTGCTGCCGCCGGCCCTGGGTGCTCCGTGGGTGGAGGAGGCAGGGCCGCCCACTGCTTGGGCTGCTGTGTTGAGCTGCTCAGCAGCTGGGCCAGGATCCCCCCGTGGGGGCCCAGGATCCCCTTGTGGTGATCCTGAAGTCCACTGGATACTCTCTGTAGTTGCTCAGGATGCCCCCGTTGTGGTTCTTGATCCCTTCATGGTGGCTCTGGGTACCTCAGGAACCCCCATGGTGGCCTGGATTTCTCCATGGTGGCCCTTGGTCTCTCTGGATTTCCCCAGGGTGAGCCTGGATTTCTCTATGGACTCCAGGTCCCGCCATGGTGGCCCTGGGTCTCTGTGAATCCCCCCATGCTGGCCCTGGAGCCCTGTGGATTCTGTCCTGGTGGCCCTGGAGCCCTTCGAGGTGATTCTGTGTCTTCTTATGGTGGCCCCAGAGCCCTGTAATGTGACATGGTGGGGAGTTAAGAGGTTGTGGCAGGGAGTATGGCCTTGATTCATGGTCTGCTGTGACCACCCTGTGCCCAACAAGCTGCCAAGCCAGAAAGTTCTGATACATTTACTTATTTTTCTAGTGGTGATTTGTGGTTTCTGTGGTTCTGGGCATCTTTCCTGCCCTGGTGCCGAGCTGTGGGAGCTGTGCTGGGGAGTCTGGACAACCCTTTCTGTGCAAGGGAGGGTGTTTGATGCATGCTCTGGGCTTCCCTTGGCACTGTCTGAGAGCTGGGCTGTGCTGGTGTCCTGCCATGGGGCTGTCACTGGGGCTGGGGTGGCTCTGAGCCCCAGGTGCTGCACTCAGCACATCTCACCTGTGAGCACCTGGGCTCTCAGCCCTTCCTGTGAGACTTGCACAACCTGTGCAGTTTCCCTGAGTCACTGACAGGCAGTGCTTCAGCTAGAACTGGCACTCACTGTTAAACGTCAGATGCTTTGCCTGGCTTTGTCTTTATAAGTTTGAGTCAATCTTTGCAGCTTTTTCTTATGGAAGATGCTTTCCTTATCCTACCACCTTCCCCGCTGGCAGGGAGAAACATTATTAAGTAGCTCACGGGTCCTAAGGCCCTCCCTGCCAGCCCAAGAGTCATTGCAGCAGAGAATGATTTTTTTTCTTTGTTTTACCCAGGCATGAAGGCTGTGGTAGAGCTCTCTGTGTGCCCACTGCTGTCAGTGCTGTTGGGGCAGCAGGTGTCTCAGTTTTTACAGTCCTGTGCAAAGAAACCAAAATGATGCATCTGTGGCCTGACCACAGACCAATATGGGGGTTTTTTTGTTTACATCTTCATGAAATTTGTAAATTCATCAGGTTTGTGCTCTTTCTCCGCATAAAGGAAATGTAATTAAATGAAGAAAACACACAAAGCAAATTCAATCCCTGGAGGCTGAAGTTCTCTGTTGTCCAGTAGCTCTAAGTGCTCAGCACTACTGCAGAGTATCTCTGCTTCTCTGGGTTTGCCTCCACGTTCCTGTCAGTGCTTTTGATTTCTGGACTTTTTCTAGGCAGTGTGCAGAGATCCAATCACTCCATGTGCTCCAGAACGTTCTTTGTGGCTGCTAACAAAGGCTGGGGGTTGGTGTGCTTTGAGTCTGAGCTGAGATGTCTCTCCTTGCTTCGTTACAGTCGTGTTAACTGTAACATCACAGTGACCTTCATTCAGACATGTAAATCTTCCTAGGAAATTAAATCCTTCCTTGGGAAAATGCCTGTTCTCAGTGGGCAGAATTGCTTGCTCTCTCATGCTCCCTCAATGCCTCTGCTTTAAGGGTTTTTTTTTTCTTTTGCTTAGTTTGTGTTTCTTCCAAACTTGCTTCTTTGTTATGGAAACCCTAAAGTGACCAACCTGCCAAGGGCAGACAATTACGGAGTGTTTGTGGGAGAGCTTCCTTCCAGGAAGGGGCAGCTTGGTAAGCCTCAGAGTGGACATGTTTCCTGTGTGTGTCAGCGACAAGTGTGTCGGGGCCTGTGATGGGACAGTGCTTGGACTCTCTCCAGGCAGTTGTGGGTGCAGGGTTTGGCCAGGCTGGGACTCCAGGGAGCTCAGAATGTGTGTGGTGTCATGGACTGCAGGCCCTGCCAGGGCTCCCCCTGCACTCCATCCTTTCCTCCTGCGGGTCTGGGGACTGCTTGGCTGCTCTGATGTGCCAGGCTGGGCTGCACGAGGCTTTGTTCAGAGTTGATCTTGGGGTTATGCCATGGCATTCCTGGCCTTTTATCCTGGGGTTTTGCCACACTATGCCTGGTGTCACATCTGTGCATGGCCAGTACAACACTGAGACTGTCAGCAGACACTGTTGTCATAAAGAACTGCTTCTGTTTCTCTGTGTCTCAAGTTTCCTTCCTTCTCTCACTTCTGACTTGTAATATTTTAAAAAGTTCTCAGTCTAGCTTAGTATTAATTTCTTCCTGTTTTCTGTTCCCATTTTACAGAATGAGGAGAAGCCACTGATCACTGATGAACCCCAGGCTTTTTACAACACTTTCCTTTGCCCCTGTGCTGAGCAGTGTGGGAGAACTGAAACACCATCAGTTTTACCTGCAGTGTTGTTCCTTGTAGTGAAAATTGCAGAGCAGTTTTATCTCCCTTGGATCTTAGTTGTACACTGGTATTTGTCTTTGTTTGGCCAAGTTAACATAACTTGGGATCTTTCAAGAGCTGATCACTGGCTCCACCTCAGAAAGAAATTATTCTGTCTTCTCTTGGAGGCTATGTTCTAGAAATTGAAGGGTACTTTCCCCCCAAAACAGAGAAATATTATTCTGAAAGTAAACAACTGGTGTTTCCAGGTTCTTACACGGTCAGCTTGCCTGCACTGTGGTTGCTCTCCAGGGTACAGTGATCCACACAGTAACGGTGTCATGCCAGCATTTCTTTTCCCCTGTGAGAAGAAACTGGAGTTTATTCCAGTGTACTTTTATGTATCTGCATTAGTAAAGGCACAAACAAGAAGTAGCCTTGGGTAAGAAAGGAGTTGCAAGATTTTCAACCCATTCTCCTGCATGATTGTCATGGTTTAGCCCCAGGCGGCAGCCAAGCCCCTCAGAGCCCTGTGCTTGCTCCCCCACCAGCAGGATCAGGGAGGGAGTCAGAATGATAAAAGCCAGAAAATTTGTGGGCTGAGATAAAGACAATTTAATATGGAAAGCAAAAGCCACACATGCAAACAAAGCAAAACCAGGAATTCACTCCCTGTTTCCCATGGGCTGGCAGGTGTTCAGCCATCCCATGACACATAACAGTGACTTGGGAAGGCAAACATCATCACTCCAAACATCCCTCCCATCCTTCCTTCTGCCCCCCACTTGATACACTGAGTGTGATGTCACAGGGTCTGGAACATGCCTTTGGTCACTTTGGGTCATCTGTCCCAGCTGTGTCTCCTCCCAGCTTCCCATGCACCCCCAGCCCCCTCTCCAGCCTGGCAGTGTGAAAAGCAGCAAAGCCCTGGCTCCCTGTGACTGCTGCTCAGCAATAACAAAAACATCTCCATTATTGTCCCTACATCTAGCACAAATCCAAAAAACAGCCCCATGCCAGCCACTGGGAAGGAAATTAACTCTACCCCAGCCAAACCTAGCACAATGATTTCTGGATGGAATGGAAGAAGCAACATTGTGTTTCACAAAAGAGCTGTAGCCTGCAGCCCCTGCCTTAAGGCTGTCAGCAGCTTGGGCATTTTGAGGTAGAACTCCTGAGGCCTCAAAGTGACTCTCCTTAGTTGTTTTCCTGGATGCTGCAGTTGATTTTGGGATCTGTACTGCTGCACTCTTCCAGTGGTGTTAGAAATGTGCTTGTATGAGGGAGTATCAATCCCTGGCTACTTTACTCCCTTCAGAGAGAGTGAGCAAATCTCTGATATTAACCAAATGGGAAACGGATCTGAAATTCTGACAGCAGAGATGCAGATATGTGTTTGGTGCCACTGAACAACCTTGAAAGTAAACAGTGAACACCTTGGAGAGGAAAGCTGCCTGGCCTGTGTGTTGGTTAGCATTATAAGACCATCATTTTGCATTCTGAGTCCAAGTATGTGGCTGCATAGATGAACGAGGGGACTGTGTGTCCCAGCAGCCCAGACTGGGCACTGCAGGCTGATTCTCTGATGCTGCACACACAGGCTGGAGCTCAGCTCAGAGTCCTCATGAGTCTGAAAGCCTAAGAGAATTGCGATTGTTGAGTCTGGAGAAGGCTCTGGGGTGGCCTTCCAGTACCTGAAGGGAACCAACAAGAACGATGGAGAGAGACTGTTTTCACTGGGGTTACGGGAGAAAGGGGATTGGCTTCAAACTGACAGAGAGGGTCCAGCCAAGACCATTCCATGATTCTGTGTTCAAAATCAAGTTGTCTCCACAATGAGATCCTTCTCTAAGCTGTGATGTTAGGATCCCGATCCTGCGTCACACACATTAGCTGAATTTGCATTAAATGCTTCCTTCCTTCTAGGCATACTGAGCAAAATAACAACCAAGTAGTGGAGTGTAGCAGAAATACAAGGGAAGCAGGAAGTAATCATCTGTATGGTATTAGTGTTGTCCTCATGGTTTGTGTTGTGGTCAGCAGTATAAAAAGACTATGTGCATGGCTGACTGTGGGTCAGGAGCTTCTTTATCAGCTCCAGGCTGATGTGTGAAGAACTGATGCTTACAGCTATCAGGAGGTCAACAGAAGTTGGTAACATCTTCAGTCCTAAATATGTATGGTCTGTGTCTCCATTTGCTTACTGGAATCATCTGAATGTCTTGTCTGATCAGTTCTGATCTTTGGTGGCATCTGTGTCCTTTTGTGGTACAAACAGCTTAGTCTTGTCTCAGGAATGTTTAGTCTGGCCCAAGGCAGGAACTGGTTTTAGCTTCTGAATGCAGTGCCTGGCCTGTCACACAGCAGGTCAGACAAGGTAATTTGCTGTTCCTTCCCAGCTTGGGAAGCCATAAAGTTTGTTCACTAAGTCAACAGATTTGAAAGGCATCTTCCCTCAGATTCCTTTGAGGGTCACCATTGTGTCCTGTACTTCTCTACTGCAAGTGTATCTGCATCACAGCCAGGGCTCAGTCCCAGCAGGCATCTCTGCTGTGGCATGGAGTGCCTCTGCAGGAGTAGCTTCCACTGCTCTTATTTTCTGTATTCTGTATCACATTTTTCCCCAGCTGTGGCAGATATGAAGCTCAGTGATGGTGCTTTGGCCATGCTTTCTGCTCCCTGAGCCTCTGCCCAACTGGCTGTACCAACTTTGGGCTCATTCTTGGCAAGAGAAGTCACGGGTTTTCATCTGCATTGTGCTTGCACTGGTGCTGACTGCTCCAGAGGTGAGGGGCTGGTTTTGCAGCGTGCCACAGAAGGATCATTATCTCTTGAGGTGCAGCCGTGCTGCTGAGCTGGCAGCAATGTGCAGGGTGTGATCAGTGAGCCCACCAGCCAGTCCATTGGTCAGGAATCACCACTGGTCACAGGAATCAGCTGCTCTGCCAGCAGCTCTGTGCTGGAGGCACTGAACCACGAAACTGATGTTTTGTGAAATATAAGACTGACCATTGAGAGGATAATGTTCCTTGGAAAAAATAATTATTCCAGAATTAATCATAGAGGTGATAAAACAGTCAGGAAACAAAGTCTGGGTTGTGTAAGTGCCGTCACTGCACAAACTGTAATTTTACTTCATTTCATTTTAGGAATGAAGTTCACTGTAAGCTTGAAGAATGAATCAGGAAACAGACAAGTTGAGAAAGCTTTTTTCTTTGGCTTGGTTTTAGAGTAGAGTGGTGAAGATGTCCAGGTGTTGGAAAGGAAAATTACTTGTCAGCACAAGAATTGACTTGTTCAGGTTTAGGGCTGGACATGCCCAGAGGGAAGTTACCAAAGCTGCTCAGGCAGAGGGATATCCTACTGATAGGGGGCTCAGCGTTGTCGAATTTCTGGGCCACAGAAACACTTGGCAATACTCCCAATATAAAGAAGAAATTGATAAAGCCAGCTCAGCAGGTGTGCTGAACTCAGCTCTGAATGGTAGAAGGTAATTCCAGCAGGGGCATGTCCTGACCACTGACTCACAGGCACCGACTCCAGAAGTCCCCTGGCCCAGAGGAAGAGAAAGGCTGAGCATGGATCTAATTAGTGTAAGAAGCAAGGAAATCCTTAACCAAAAGAAGATAGAAGGCTAATCAATAAGAGAACTCAGTAGCTTGTAGCCAGTGAATGTTACTGCCTTTGTTTGCTAAAATGTATAAATAGTAAACAGTTTTGCCAGTCATGTGCTGGCTTTGGGGATTGGCCCCCAGCCCCCCTTTCTGTGCTGAACTGAAATGAATCAAATACCTGAACTCTGGGTGTGGATTGGCCTCTTTCACACCGGGTGAAAGAACCTACTTTGGGCCAACACTTAGGTGGGGACTCATGTGAACTGCAGAGTGTCACACACATCCAGCTCAGGGAGGAATTCCCTTGGAGTAAAGCTTGGAGTACTGCATGGAGGAGAGAGTTTAGTTGTCTTGCACAGGTGACACATGTAATCTCTGCTGACTCAGCTCACAGGTTTTACTGTGCAGTGTGAATGTCCTTTTGATCCATAAAGAACTTTGTCTCTTGTTCTGTAAGTGAATTCTGTAGAGAAATTCTCTTCTTCCCTATATCCTTCAGTGAGCACCAGAATAAAAACGACAAATCTCTGTTGAAACCTCTGACAGATCTTATTTTCAAACCTGCTGAATGTTGTGGGCTTTCTGATCACATTAATGAAAAATAAAGCTGTGTCTCCCTTTTAATTTACAGCTCTCAGAGAAAGATAAACCCTGTGTGGATATCCAGGGCCTGACAGCCTCCACCATGGAAATCCTGCTGGACTTTGTATATACAGAAACTGTGCATGTGACAGTAGAAAATGTCCAAGAACTGCTGCCAGCAGCATGTCTGCTTCAGCTGAAAGGTAATTCAAGGATTAGCACAAATTGCATCATTGCTGCTGTTTAGAGATTTGGTTTGTTTGACCCTCTGTGCATGGAAGAGAGATTGGGGGAGGAATGATATTTGTAAGTAGTTGTGTCAAACTTCTCTTTTCTTGTGCACTGTGGTCTCATTGGTAGAGGAATGGATTTGGGTGCAAAACAAGATGGTAAAACAGGTTCCATTCTTTGGGCTACTGTACTTCTGCAGGAGTATTCCCAAGAGGAACTGGGAGCTGTACAGCACATAAATGTTACAGCTCAGCTACATTATTATAATAAGCAATCCCAGATGTCATTCGACCTGCCATAACAGTTTGTCTGGGTCAGTAACAGACTGGTTGTTGTCATTGCACATGCACCTATGGAGGTATTCTGGACAGTTATCCCAAATCCCAGACAATTTCCCCAAAAGTTACCATAGACATAGAAATCTGGTGCCACATCCACTAGCAGACACATTGGTGATTTATAATCCATGAAGCTGAGTACAGCTCACATTGGAGTCTTCCTAGTATCAGATTGGTGTAATTTTTTCATGGAATAAAACAGTTGGAGCTCAAACCAGCCCAATCACGTGGTCTGGCTGCTCCAAGTGTGTTCACAGTCTCCAAAGCAATACATACATGTGTGTGTGTGTTTCTGCAGTGCTTTTACTTGTTATTTGAATTGGATTTCCATTATTGCTTAGAACTTTCTTTTTTGAAGCCCTTGCCAAAGCAGTGCATTGATAGTAAGCGTGCAGTGCTCATTCACCCCTCCAATTTTCCGTAGGTGTGAAACAAGCTTGCTGTGAGTTTCTAGAAAGCCAGCTGGATCCATCAAATTGTTTGGGCATTCGGGATTTTGCTGAGACACACAATTGTGTGGATCTAATGCAAGCTGCAGAGGTCTTCAGCCAGAAACATTTTCCAGAGGTGGTTCAGCATGAAGAGTTTATCCTCTTAAATCAAGAAGAGGTTGAAAAGCTCATCAAGTGTGATGAAATTCAGGTAAAACCTGAAAAGTACCATTACTGTGCAAAGCATTGAAATAAAACATTGAAATAAATCACTCAGTAATTAGTCCATACTCCTGGGGTGGACTCCTCACGCAGTTCCTGAATTTGAAATTTAATTTTCAAGAGGTGTCTGTTTTTATTTTTGCTAGTTTGTAATTTTATCAGTACCACGTAGTTTCTCTGTAAGAATTTGTTGTCACACAAGTGTTCCTTGCAAGTGACTCACAGTGAGTTAGTTCCCTTTGCAGAGTTATTGGCCCTTCATTCCCTCCCTTCCCTGGAGAAGGTAAGTTGTCTCAATGCCTACATTTCAGAAATAGCCCCAAGCTTTAACTTCTGTTTGCCTGCTGATCAGCAGCACAAGGAATCCTGGGATGCTGCAGGGTGGGCTGACTCTGCAGGGGGTTACAGGGAGATTAAGTTCCTGGAGGTGAGCTTCTGGAGGGTGTGCTATGTGACTGGAACATGTCAAATACATTTTTCCAACTTTTCTATGAATAAGTTGAACACTCCATGGTAATGAGAAGAGAGCTTGATTATTTATTGAGGTGGATTTTGTCAAGACCTGATGTTCACTGCAGTTGGAAGGCTTGAAGCAATCACTGCTCGGAGTTCAGGGGAACAGGAATGCTTGGAAGCAAACCAGTGTATGGGATATCTTTGGTGGGATTCCTGAAAAGCCAGTACATGGGTAGCCAGAGGAGAATTGTTGATGTATTCCTTGAAAGTGGTCTTCAGCCATGCCAACATCCCCTTGTTAATGAGGCTGCTTGAGAAGGAGTGGGAGAGACAGGGGTGAAGGACCCGGCTCCAGCTGGGATCCACAGTGGGGAAGGCTGAGTGTGTTTGGTGTTTGACAAGCTGCAGCTTTGTGCTGTGAGGGGCTGAGCTCCTGTGGGTTGTGATGATACTGAGAGCAGCTTCTGGGCTGGGAGCAGAAAATAATGAGGAACTTCAGAATGACCCAGTCAAGCTTCTTGGATGATCTGCTCAGGAAAAGTGACATTCCTTGTGGATTGGAAGGGCTGCTTCAGACCTTGCAGCAGGCAGTGTGTTGGGCATGCACTGTGACAAGAATACGTGGCAAGGGAGGGGATTCTCCCCCTCTTCTCTGTCCTTGTGAGACCTCACCTGGAGTGCTGTGTCCAGGTCTGGGGTTCTCAGCACAAGAAACATGTGGATCTGATAGAGAGGGTCCAGAGGAGGCCACGGAGATGCTCTGAGGGCTGGAGCCCCTCTGCTCTGGAGCCAGGCTGGGAGAGCTGGGGGTGTTCAGCCTGGAGGAGACACAGCTCCAGGGAGACCTTATAAAGGGGCTTATAAAAAAGAGGAAGGGTGACTTTTTACATGGACAGAGAGTGATAGGACAAGGGGCAACAGTTTTAAAGAGGAGAGATACAGATTTGATGTTGGGAAGAAATGCTTTCCTATGAGGGTGCTGAGGCCGTGGCACAGGGTGCCCAGAGAAGCTGTGGCTGCCCCATCCCTGGAAGTGTCCAGGGCCAGGCTGGATGGGGCTTGGGGTAATGTGGGCTAGTGGAAGATGTCCCTGCCCATGGCAGGGGGTGGAATGGGATGGGCTTTAAAGTCCCTTCTAACCCAAACCAGTCTGGAATAAGGAGCAGATCTCTCTCTGCTGTGCCAGCACAGAGGTGCTGTGTGGAATCAAGAGCTTGGTAAGGGAACACCCTCAGAAAATCTCTGGGCTGCTCAAGAAGTGCAGTGACAGGTCCTCACTGTGATCCTGCATTTAGTGTTACTCATCCTTTATCAGAAAACATAAACGATTTAATGAACAGTAAAACTGTTAAATATGTCTGAGGACATTCAGTTCAGGAGGGAATAAATCAACACAGGATTATTGCATTTAAAGAGGAGGTGGGGAAATTGGAAACAATACAGTAGTCTGCTCTCCTTTTGTGAGCTCTAATTGTCCTTTCCCTGTAATTCTAAGAGAAAGAGGCCATTCCAAATTACACTGTAACAAATATAAAACAATGGCATAGAAGAATGCCTTACATAATTAACCTCTGTGGCTCCCTGATTCAAAACATTCTGCCTGACAGCTTCAAACTGGACCTGAAAGGGGACCAGTCGGGCTGGTGGGAACGCTCAGTCCTTTCATCACAGGCTCTTCTTTTATCTTTATATTTAGTCTCAGTTAACAGACTTTGTGATAATAAATTCATGCCTGATTTCCTTTTACGTTGGATGATCTGATAGATGTGCAAAAAAAAAGTCTAAGTAATATATAATTGAGATTTTCACAATTCTTTTGCTTTTGGTAATCATAGGTGAGAACCTGTGGTTCTCTAACAGTATCCTATTTGGATGGTTTAGTCAGTGTAATCCCCAGAAGTGCTGTAAGCACCAGCATGTGCCTAAATGGAGACAGAAATAAACTAGTGATAAAATAAACAGTAGAAATAAACAGTAACATCCATGTCCTAGGATTCTCCACTCTGAAATCCTTTGTAGTTTTTAAAAGGTGGATTGAAATAAAAAGGTACTTGAAGTATACCTGCTCTGGCTGGAGTGTCCAAGGGGCAGTGAATAGGCACAGGGCTGCTGAGGCCTAAACCAGACACTTCATTGTGCAAAGGAAACCTGATTCTAATCATCTCTTTGATAACACTTTGAATTTTGCAGGATCACAGCTCCTGCTCCAGAGCATTGAGGGAGCTGTCCTGTGGGTTCCCCCTGGTCAGTGGATGGAGCTCTCAGCTTCAGGCTCTGCTCTGCACCATAGCGTTCACTGCTCTGGGACTTGGACTGCCCATTGTTGATCTCAGCTGCAGGGGAAAAAGCAAACACAGGTTTAAGGAAAAGAAAGTGAGGGCATTCACTGTGCTTATGGGGATTTCCCTCAGGGACTCATAGCTGAGGTGTCCTGCTCCCTTGCTCGCTGTGAAGCACTGCAGCAGCCTGGACAGTGTGTGCTCCATGGCAGTAGCTCCAGCGTTCCGCTCCCAGGTGCTCAGGGTGTGCCTCCTGTTTGCAGGTGGACTCGGAGGAGCCCGTGTTCGAGGCGGTGATCAACTGGGTGAAGCACTCCAAGAAGGAGCGGGAGGCGTCGCTGCCGGAGCTGCTGCAGTACGTGCGGATGCCGCTGCTCACCCCGCGCTACATCACCGATGTCATCGACACCGAGGTACGGCGCTCACTGCCTGCTCCTGCCCGGCCTCTGCCCTGCTCACAGCTCTTTCTCTGCTGCTGCTGTTTGCTGGTGACACTGCGGAGCTGTCCCTGCCCAGCCGCAGTGCCGCTGTCACGCTGAGCAGCGTTCGCTGTGCCAGCACTCACAGCATCCCCCTCTGCAGCTGCAGGGTGCCCTCTCCAGAGCCATTACTCAGCTGTCTCTGCAGATACCCACAGCACCTTCTCTTGTCATCTGTTGCAGTCTCCAACAAGTACTTTCTGCCTTCATTCCTAAGCGCTGGCAGGTCCCCTTCCCAGGCTGAAGATTGCTGGGGAGGTCATGGCTCCTCAGAAGGTGTCTGGGGTGCAGATGGCCAGCAAGTACCTCTGAGTGAGACAGAGAGCAGCTGTATGTTCCAGGACCAACACACAGCCAAGAGCCATGGCTAACGCTGCTGGTTTTTGTTCTGGGATGCTGCAGAGGCAGCCCAAAATGGGGATGGTGCAGAGAGACAACTCAGCTTTTCAGTGCAAAATTGATTCCAGACAGGAAGTGATGCTGACCCCAGGCAAGATTTCAAAGGAAGGCCCAAAGAAGGTCAAACCAGCCTTCAGGTTAGATGGTGATAGGATGTATTCAAGGGTTATTATCCCTTGTCACCTGACAGGTGCTGAATGGTTGAATGACAGACATCTGTCTACATCAGGAAAAGGCTGGTTTAGCAACAGTCATCTCAGATGTGATAGACCATGGATGTTATTAAATCAGGAGAACTTAATGGGCTGTTGTGTTAGGTTATGCCAGAGATAAAGGGTGTTCAGGCAGATTGTCATGGACCACTTCAAACTGAAATTGAAGCTAATGGAAAAGGGACTGGTACCAAAAGAAATAGGTCTGTTCCAAATCCAGCCTGAGACAGAGTGTGTACAGCCCTCAGCTCTCAGAGTGAACGTGCAGGGTGACCTGTTCAGTCTGGCAGTGCCACACACTGGTGGCACATCCTCAGCTTGGGGCAGTGTGGTGAGTGAAGCGTTGGCCCCATGTGGCTGCCTCACACAGACACCAGGAACCTGTAGAGGTAAATCTGAACTTACTGAAGCAGCTTGTACGTCCAACACCCAAGGGAAAATGAGTGCTGAGCTATGGGAGGTTGGTCCAGGCCCTTGGTTAGGGAAGGGAATTGTACAGCATAGTGCAAGGAGATGAGGCTGTCCTTGGGTGCACCTCACTCTTCAAGAAGACCTCAGTGCACCTGTTGCCTCTTCACAATTCCATGTCCTGTGTGCACAGTGATCAGGGCAGTAAATCAGCTGAACAGTTTTGTTGTGCTGTGCTCCCTGTCTCTTCTCCAATGACAGGTGCAGGACAAGTTATGTGGGGCAGATGAAGTGTGATTTCACTGCCAGTTCCCCTTCCTAGTCATATTTCTGCTGGCTTAAATGGAGCAGAGGTGGCTTTTCCTTAGTGTTCCAATGCAGCCATTTTCCTTAAGGAGCCCTCAGTGCCAGACTGTGAGGATGGAGCTGTATCTTCTCAGCTGCAGTCTGGTCTTCAGTTGCCTTTACATTTCCCTGCATGCAGTGTCTGCACCAGGACCTGCACACGAGTCCTTTTCATGCTGTCTGAGCTGATAAGAGTTGGCTTTAGGACAGTTCTTCTGAGGTTTCTTAAAATACATTGCATGTACCAGTGACTAATGTTTCTCCCCAGCCTTTTATACGCTGCAGCCTGCAGTGCAGAGACCTGGTAGACGAAGCCAAGAAATTCCACCTTCGGCCCGAGCTCCGGAGCCAGATGCAAGGACCCAGGACACGAGCACGTCTGGGTGAGCAGCAGGGGAAAGGACCCTGAGAGGGGCCAGGGCACTGGCAGGTGTTGTGCCAGACACCTTGTCTGGTGCCTTGTAATTGTGTTCATGCTCTTCACAGCAGTAACTTGTCATCCCATGGTATCCAGTGGGACAGAGAGGGGACTGGAGCAAAGGACAGAGGTGCCTGTTTTACAGAACACGATTGCTTAGTGCCATTGTGGGGAGTAGCAGATTGCCTTTAATCCCAGGCCCCTGCTGTGGCCTTAAAACCAGTTTCCTGAGTTGCTGATGCCTGCAGATATATTTGTCCCAGCATGCAGCTGTGCAAGAACTGTGGGAAGAGTTTCTTCCTGTCTGAAGAGGCAGGTATCAGAGTCCAAAACAGAGCTGTGAGGTGAGTGACAGCTGCCTTACAGTGACAGCAAGTTTCCACAGCAAATTGAACAGGGGAAGGTGCAAGGAGGGAGATGGACATGTCCCTCTTCCCCTTCAGAAGTGCTTTTTTTTTCTCCCTAGGCTTGTTAAGGCAAATAAATGATGATGTCCTCCTTTATTTCAGTAACTCCTACCAAGTATGGTCACTGAATTGTTTGGAAAATGCTTGTCTTAGGGCTGTGAGCACTCAACAGCAACATAAATGTAGGAATGACCTACAGAAGAAGGAAAAGTATTTTACTGGCTTCTTCTGTCAGACTCTGTGCCGTGTCTGTGTCCTGGTGCACTCCCAAGGCACTGCCATCAGTGCCAGCATGGACCACTCTTCCTGCAAGGAATCCTCCCTTTGTGTTCTCCAGTGCTGCTGCAGGTGTGGTGGAGAGAGACCCCAAAATCCCTTTGCAGCCTCTTAGAGGACAGAAAGCAGTTTAACCACAAAAGGAGGAGGGCAGGTTAGGTTTGTCAGAGACATGCTGGTCAGACTTTCTGGCCTGGAGGGAATGTTGGCATGCTATTCCTGCATAGTCCAGGCCTCAGCACTTTTTATGGGAATTCCTATGCCAAAGACTTGCACTTCAGCTTAGCCCTTCACTGGCATCAGCCTTCCAGTATCTGAAGGGACTTACAAGGAAGCCAGAAGGGGACTCTTCATCAGAAACTGCAGCAATGGGACAATGGGGAATGGTTTCACACTGAAAGAGGGGAAGTCTAGGAGAAGAAATTCTCCCCTGAGAGGGTGCTGAAGCCCAGAGAAACTGTGGCTGCCCCATCCCTGGAAGTGTCCAAGGCCAGGCTGGACAGGGCTTGGAGCAACCTGGGCTAGTGCAAACTGTCCCTGAACATGGCAGGGGGTGGAATGACAGGAGCATTAAAGTCCTTTCCAATACAAACCATGTTGTGATTCTATGATTTTAAAAAAGTGCATTTCATTTTATTCTTAGTTGAAATATTTCACCTGATAAAAAAGACATTAAAAACTTTTTTGTGTAATTGTGCAGGTTAAAACTGCACATTATTGCTGAGGTTCATCCTTTGGATTCAGCCCTAGCTGTTTTAATTGATTCCATACCATCTGACATCAGCAATGTGACACTTACAAACTGTGATCAAGGCATGTATTAACTTTGCATGGGAGGAACTGAAGTGATTGCACTTTTAGCTGTCTTACTGGAAAAGAGGCTTTTCAAGATGTTGGAGCTCCTATGAACCCTTCCCAGTTATTTTTGTATTATTCTTCATTTGAGGTGGCAGCTTTTCTGCTTTGTGACAGACAAAGTCTTATTAAATGTTTGTTGCTTGGTGTTCAGTCCTTGTGCAAGGAAAGGCTGGACAATCCTCAATTCCAGTGATAAACCCCCTGTTCCAGAAAGGGCCCAGGGAGTTGACGGAATGCTGAGTTGTTCTAAACCTGAGACAGAAGCCTGCTTCCAGAAAGTGATTAGAGGGGAACTTACAACTCTCCAGGTCACAGCTGTTAATAACAGTCATGGAGAATTAAGAAAATTCAGATAATTCATTTCAGAGAAAAGAAAGTAGAGGGAAAGCAATTTAGAAAGAAAATACACAAGGTTTAAGAGACAATTCCTGGGAAAATACTTAATTAGTTTTCCAAGACAGCCTGACTTGTTTCTCAGTTACATGGTGAACAAAGTCCCCTAAATCAGGTCTGGATGTCACTTGCAGCCAAGAAGAAACTTTGTGTTGTGAGGAGGCTGCAAGGAAGCAGCCATTCTCCTACAGATTCTATGGGTGGTGAGAGGTTTGGGAAAAACAGTGGAAAGTATACAAAAGGAGATATAAAGGAATGAACTTCAGCAGCTGTCTGAGGCAGCTTGACTTCTCAAAGTGCCTCTGATGTTAGGAAAAACAGCCCTCCAGCAGCCAGCTCCTAACACCTCAGTCAGTCGTCTGCCACATGCTCTGAAGAGTTTCTTCTTTTCTTCCTTGCTGAGCACAAAGAGAGTGTGAGTGCCTGAGCCAGGTTAGGTCTCTTCTCCAGAGCCGAGACAAAAACAGGGATTTAGAGGCAGCTTTGTGCCAGGGAAGGCTCAGAGTTTCTTCAGGTTGTTCCCCTGAGGTGACCCTTTGGTTGTGAAGGGATTGACTTGGCTTTGCTGTCTCTCTGTGCCTCAGGAGCTAACGAAGTGCTGCTGGTGATCGGCGGCTTCGGCAGCCAGCAGTCCCCCATTGATGTGGTGGAGAAATACGACCCCAAGACCCAGGAGTGGAGTTTCCTGCCGGTAAGGAACTGGTTCTGACCACCACTGGGCTGACCAGGCTGTGGGCAAACACTGATCCTGCAGCACCAGCAGGATAACAGTCTCCTTGGGCTATCCTGTGCAATCTACTGAGGCTTTCTGACAGAAATTCTTTAGAGATTTACATGGTGAATGCTGAAACCACTTCAGCTTGCAGAGTGACTGAGGGAGAGGGAGTTGTTTTCATAGACCTGATCAGCTGAGCCTGCAGAGACCCACATCTTGGTTGTGGGAGTGAGAACTATCATGTTTCTTAGTGAAGGGGTGTTAAGCTTTAAGGTTAGTGATGATAATTGGAATGTCAATAGGAACAGCGTAATCAGTGCAGTCTTCAGGCTGCTGCGTGATCCCACTGCTTGCAGTGTTTTGGAGCATAATGGGAAGAGAGAAATTCCTGCACTGAGGAGTATTTCTACCCAAATTAAAATCACCTTTATCTGTGTGAAGTGGTGGAGAACTGCCTCTTCTTTAATATCACCAATAAGGACAGACTCAGTATCACCTGGTGTTCCAAAATTCTGATCTTTTTTGGAGGCTAAAAGCTTCATCAAATCAGAGTCCCCACTTTTTCTCATTACCAGTGTCTGCAGGAGCCAGTGGGAGGCTAACAAAATGTCCCAAATGCATCAAAGATTATGCAGCAGCACAGGATATATGACATTTAGTGCAAAACATTTGAGTGCAGAGAGACGTGGTCCTAAGAAGAGAGCATGGCAGGGGGAGGCAGGCACAGTCACTCAGGCTGTGTCCTTTAATTCCACAGTGCTGCCTGCTCTGGGGCTGTGGGCCATTTCCCCAAGGAGCAGCAGAGGAGGGTGGAAGAGCCGTGGTTGTTCTCCATGCCTAGTGTTGTTCCTGCCTCTGACCTTGGTGTTGCTTTGCTGTCCCAGAGCATCACGCGCAAGCGGCGCTACGTGGCCACCGTGTCCCTCCACGACCGCATCTACGTCATCGGGGGCTACGACGGGCGCTCCCGCCTCAGCTCCGTGGAGTGCCTGGATTACACGGCAGACGAGGACGGCATCTGGTACTCTGTGGCTCCCATGAACGTGCGGCGAGGGCTGGCGGGAGCCACGACCCTTGGAGGTACGTCCTGGTCACTGCCAGGGCAGAACGGGCTCTTCCGCTCTGGCCTGAGATGCCCTGAGCTGGTATGTGAAGAGTGGGCTGGCTCTGGGGGAGGAGGGGAGCCTGAGATTCTGCCTTCTCATCGCCGGGATGCAGAAATGGAAAACTTGCCCACATATCCTGAGAGGAGCTCTGCCTCCGCTGTGTTCCTGCAGCACATACCCATGAACTGAGGGAAAGGGGCTCTGGGAGAGATTATGGAGTGGGAAGCTCTGAGGGTGGTGGCAGTGTTGGGCAACACTGAGCACAGGACACCGAGAGCAGCTGTGACATCCAGCACTGGAGTGACTGGAACATCTGCAGGGAAGAAGTGAAGACTTTGGGGAGGTACTGACATGAGGCTCGCCACAGGCAGGTTTTGGGTTTGGACATGGCAGTGTTTCAGTGATCCTGCAGCATGAAAAAATTGCTGGATTGTGTGTGTTCTCTTTCATCCATCAGCAAGAAGCAGATTTAAAGGCCAGATGGGACTTGTGTTTGTTTGTAGGGCCTGTGAGACAGGCTGAGGAGCCTGGGTTCATCTTGGCTCCCAGTGTGCCACAGTCTGTTTTCTGTGGTTCGCAGTCCATGTTGCAGCTTTGCCCCCTGTGTGGGGACCCTGGTGCTCCATGTGCAGTCCTGGTGCCTGACTGGCTGGGTCCCAACCTCTGTCCCTGCAGACATGATCTACGTTTCGGGTGGGTTCGATGGGAGCCGCCGGCACACCAGCATGGAGCGCTACGACCCCAACATCGACCAGTGGAGCATGCTGGGGGACATGCAGACAGCACGGGAGGGAGCAGGGCTGGTGGTGGCCAATGGAGTGATCTACTGCCTGGGTAGGTACCCTCAGCACCTCTGGGAGCTGTGCAAAACCTGCCTTTTTACCCAGGTGACCATTCACATGCTGCCTGAGCAGCACCAACCTGTCACATCCATGTTAGAAGAGGTTTAACCTCACTGGGCACTCACAGCTGTGTCAGTAAACCTCACTGTTCCCAGCACAATGGCTTGGACTGCAGCTGCCATATACTGCAGAGACTGCTGCACACTGCAAATTACGCTGCATTTGAGGGGTGGCAGACGTGTGGAGGATAAACAATGCCATCTGAGATTTGTGTGACCTGGGCAGTGTCTAAATGCCCAGAGATTAAGCAGGTAGCCATGGGACAGGGGGTGCACCTGCACCACACAAAGTAGTGGTGGCTGTAGTGCTCCAGAAACGTGTACTGAGCTGTCTGTTCTCCAGCTTCTTCCTGTAGCACTCATTTCAGTTTCAGAGCACCCCACCAGCTGTCAATACAGTGAGATTGCCAGAGCACAAAGCACTCTGAAGCTTTTTCTATGGGTCACCTTCTAGGCCCCAGAAGAGGCAGGCCCAGCGTTGCACCCACATCTGTTGCAGTCCTGTTCCTGGGGAGTCACGGATCATAGCCCTGGTTTCATAGAACCACTGAATGGTTTGGGTTGGAAGGGACCTTACAGACCATCATCTCATTCCACCCCCTGCCATGGGCAGGGACACCTTCCACTAGACCAGGTTGCTCCAAGCCTTGCCCAACCTGGCCTTGAATCTGGCCATAAACCAACCACGTTTATTCCTCTTCCTCATGCTGTCCCCCAGGGTGGATGGCAGCACCCTGCTCCTTTGCTGGGGCTGCACTGAGATTTCAGTATCAGCTTGTGAAACAGCTCTTGAGAGCTCCCAGCCTACACTTTTCAGCCTCGTGCAGCTGCAGCACAAACCTGGGAGCTGCAGATCAGCAATCTGCAGGGCTGCACCAGCAGTGGCCTCAGTGTGCTCAGAGGCAGCTCCATGGGGCTGGCCTGGTTTGCTGGTTTGGGGAGGTGATGCTCTCCCACATGGCCCAGTGCAGTGTGGGGGCAGAGCTGGCTCTGGGCTGGCTGCAGCATCCTCTGCCCCAGCAGGGTGGGCTGTGCTGATGGCAGTGCCACGCTGTGCTTGGGGCCCACCAGGGAAGGTACTGCTCTCTGCACAGAGAACATTCTCCCCAGGTCAGCCCCATGGTTTGCTCCTGCGTTCTGTTTCAGGAGGCTACGATGGGCTGAACATCCTGAATTCTGTTGAGAGGTATGACCCCCACACTGGACACTGGACAAATGTCACTCCAATGGCCACCAAGCGCTCAGGTGAGAGCCCACAGTGCCTTGAGGTCAGTGTGTCTCCTGCTGCTCTGAGGGAGCAGTCACTGCTTGCTGTGTTTTGCTGGCCCCAGTGGGTGGGTTGGCTTTGAGAAAGGATGGTTTTACTGGCTTGAATTCCCAAGAGAAATACTGATTCTCACATGCCTCCATTCCATACCAAGGTGTTTATAGAGGAATTAGTGGCAGGGTTATAGGTTACAGGGAGGGAGATGAAATGCTGTGTGACATCCACAACCAGGAACAATGCATGGCATGAGAAGAGCTCACAAACTGACCACAGTACTGGCTCAGTGCTTGGCAGCTGCACAGGACATGGTGACGGCAGGTGTGCCCTGCCAGGCTGCTCCTTCACCTGAGCCCTGCTCCAGGGCAGCACTGCCAGAGTGTCACCCAGCAGTGGGGTTACACAAGTGGTGCAGTCACACAAGAATTGTCCCCCCCCAACTTGTCTCTCTACCTGGTGTTCTGTCCAAACTTTAAGCTGGCAGTTGTATCTAAGACAAAAGTACAGTTTAAATCCTACTTTTGGAGTATCTTTCTGTTTAAGCTTTCTTTCATTTCTCAGAGGAGTTGTTGTGGGGCTCCTGTAGCTCCTGTGTGCCCAGGTGTGTTGACCTCCTGCCCTTGCTGTGTGCCTCAGGCCTCCTGCCCTGCACTCCAGGGGGAGGGATGGGCTGCCCTGGCTCTGCCTGTGTGCATGGGGAGGTTGCTCTGTGCCTCCACACCTGTGTGGCTCCTGGTGCTTACAGTTACATGCTTAGACTCTCTTCCAAATCCCTTTTGAAATTGCTTTTTGTCTGCTTCATTCAATAACTGACCCTCACAGTCAGCCTGGGCAGCACTGCTCCATGTGATCCCTGTGCAGTGTTCCTGGTTAGGGACAAGTACTAGGTACTCAATAAAACTGGGCTCTGTTCCAGAAATATTTCAGCTTTCTTGTGCCTGCAGTGGCATTCACCAAAACCCCAATCTTTAAATATATATTCTTGTGACAGGGATATTCCTGTTAAGTGTTGGTTTATCTGCCAAGGATGAATTTGATTTAGGAGTTGGGCATTTTCCACATCCAGGAAGGCCATACAAATAAAGCACAGGATAAAATCTGTAGGTTTTTCTAGGTCAGAGGCACCGTGTGAGATCACTCCATGAATCTCTAGGAAGCTTGAGGATCAGATGGCTTTCTGGTGGGTCTGCTTTGGGCACCAGAGAAGGCTGACTTTGGACAAGACCAAAAGCAGAGTTCAAGGAAAGCTTTCTATAACAGGCATTTCCCAGGTCTGTGCTCCCACAGGAGCTGGAGGCTTTAGTAGCTGTGCCTTGGCTGCAGCATGAGCTCCTTGGTGCCACAAGCCAGCAGGAACCTGGTGAGGCTCACCTGGTTCCTTCCTTGGCTCTGTGACGTGGAGCACCAAGCTCTGAAACGTGGGTGTGCCCGAGGGCCTTTTTTTGCCAAGTTTTTGTGCTGCCACTCTGGTACTAACACCCCTAACTACTCACACCTTAGGTACTTGCAGCCTTCATCCTGGTGTCAGTTAAGTCCATCCCGGTGACCTTGGACCCTGCAGGACTTCTTTTGCCCCCAAAAACCCTCTAAGAGTTATCCATGTGCAGATCTTTGAATTCCAAGACCAGGGCTAAGAGTAATCTTGGCTTTATTCACAGAGATCATTTCCTCCTTGTTTCTTTTCACCTCTTAGGACAGATTCAGGAGGGAGGCTACCTCTCAGAGACTTTGGCCATGTTGCATTGCTGGATCCAATTTCCCTGATTAGGCCTTGGTTTGGTCTCTTCAGCCAAAGCTCTGGAGAGCCCACTGGGCCAGCCTGGCCATTCCCAGCTGTTCTGGTGCTCTCAGCAAGGACAGGCAGGGGAAGCCAGGATGCGTTTAGTAGAACAGAAAGTCTCTTACATCCTGTTTGTAAAGAAATAGATCCATGCCCTAGAACTGCAGGGTAGCTGGCTCATTTCCTTCAGGATGTTCATTTGTGCAAGAGTTCCATGTTGGTGGTGACAGCCTGACAGGGCTGACTGTGTTCCCAGCTGCAGGAGCCCCTGAGGCCACTGAGTGCCTGGTAATGTCACAGTGTCCTCCAGTCTGTACCTGAGGGGGCTGCCAAAGAGGAACCAAGGCTAGTGGGGGTTATTTGCTGCTGGTTTAATAAATTCCCAGTTGGAGCAACATATATTGTCTGCTTTCACTGTGAGAACACCTGTTCAGGCAGCTGCTCCAGCCACCTCTGCCTCTGCAACAGTGTAGAAACGAGTTTTCATTTTGTCTTCCAGAGGAGTAATGTCAGGGAAATCCCTCCTCCAGCTTTGCATGGAGCAGTGTGCAGCTACTCTCCAGGCCACAGCCAGGAGCTGAGTGACACCAGGGAGTCAGAAACACCAGAGGAACCTGTCTCTGTGCTGACAGTCCCAGCCAGCTGCCTGCCAGCAGAGCGGGCCTGGTGCTGCTCTGCTCACACACCTGTGGTCAGGTGTCAGCCCAGGTAAACCTTGTGCTGCTGTGCTGCCCAGGTCCCCCATGCCACAGAGTCAACGGTGGTCAGTGGAGTGAGATGTTTTCATGCTATAGGAGACAACAACAACAGGAGACACGGTTATCAGCTCTCTTGGGGAGGTACAAGCAGAACAAATGCGCTGTGAAGAGGGAGGAGTTGACCTGTTCAGCCTGGTGCCAGTGAGCCCGGCGCTGCTGGGGTCACTCTGGGTGTGACTGCGCCACCTTGTCTCGGCAGGGGCCGGCGTGGCGCTGCTCAATGACCACATTTACGTGGTGGGTGGGTTCGATGGCACGGCGCACCTCTCCTCGGTGGAGGCCTACAACATCCGCACCGACTCGTGGACCACGGTGACCAGCATGACCACGCCCCGCTGCTACGTGGGCGCCACGGTGCTGCGCGGCCGGCTCTACGCCATCGCCGGGTAAGGCTCCTGCAGCTCCCTGCGCTCAGCAAGTGACCCCAGGGGACACAGCTGCCCACCCCCCCTTCCACAGGGCCTCTCCTCTCTGAGAGGAGACACCCACGGGGTCACCGTGCCCAACCGAAACAGGCAGCACAAAGGTCCGGGCCCCCGGCAGGCGGCAGTGTCAGCCTGATGTAGCAGTTGTAACTGGGGCTATTCCTGCTGTGTGCAGCTGTCCAGCCTCCCAGGATGAGCTCTGAATGCCTCGGCCTCTTCCTCCAGCACCGTCCTTCATTTGTAACTTTCTGTCCTGGCAGATACGATGGTAACTCCCTGCTGAGCAGCATCGAGTGCTACGATCCCATCATTGACAGCTGGGAAGTGGTCACCTCCCTGGGGATGCAGCGCTGCGACGCGGGAGTCTGCGTCCTTCGGGAGAAGTGATCGGGAGGGAGCTCGCTAAGAAAAACATTCTAAAAAGTCTCGGCTGGAGGAAGAGTCCCAAATGATTTGCAGTGACTGTTCTTGAGAGTTGTGGATGCTGTGGGAATAGGCACCAGAACAGCAGCTTTCTGTGCTGCTTGTGACTAGAGCATGTGCATAACTGTGTGATCTCAGCAGTCATTTGAAATCAGGGGCTCTGTGGGAAGCTGGAGGAAGGGGATGAATGGGTCAGGAGAAGCTGCACTCTCTGCTGTTCCTGTGGCTCAGTCTGTGGGCAGAGCAGAGTTGCCCCAGCCTGGTCTCAGGCAGCTGGTGACCCCTCCCAAGGACATGTACATACCCCTGGGTCACCTCTTCAGCCACCGCAGGACCCTGCGGGTCCTCGGGTCGCTCTCGGCCGTGTGGATGTGTGAGGGTGAGTCCAGCTGCTCTTATGTTCCAGCTTCAAATCATCGTGTCCGTACTGAATGTTCCAACGTGCTCCCCGAGCGTGGCTGCAGAGCTGGGCTGGGTGATGTGTGTGAGGGGCTGCACTGTCACTGTGTCTGCAGGGTCCTGGCAGGGCTGCACACAAAGGAGTCGCAGGTTAAAGCTGTCAGCTGCTGTGATGCAGAGCCTGAGGCCACGGGGGCAGAGGGCAGGGGAGGAGCTCGTTGCCTGCCACAGAAGCGTCTGCAGTGTTTGTGCTCTTGATCAGGTGCTCAGCAAGGTTCATCACATCGTGTTTCCTCAAAAAGCTTGACAGCTCCAGCTGCAAACGATGTGTGGCACCGGGAGCTCGGCCGTGCCTGTGCCCTGCCCTGTGAGGAGGTCACCTGAGCTGAGGCCAGGAGAGTCGGGGCACAGTGGCTGCTGCCCACCGGGGTCCTGCTGGGTGAGTCACTAAGGTTTGTCCCCACACAGACCTGAGCCCAGCACACACCCAAGGCAGCCTTTCACTCAAGGTCATTGTGTTGGTTTTCCTTTTATCAAGGATTTTTCTGCTTCCAGGGCTGTTCTGGAGTGACATCCAGGATTCTGTTTCACCCTTTGTTCTCAGCTGTTTACTCCCCTGTCTCATAACTCCACATCCTGTGAGACTTGCTATCCCTGGCCTGCCCCACGAGCCCAGGTGAGGCTCCATGAGTGGCTCACACCAGCTCATGGAGCACTCCCTGCTCAGCATGTCCTGCCTCACTGCGTCCCTGGGGGCACGGGCTCCGCTCTGCCATCAGCTTGGCCCCACAGTGCCTGGGCTCCATGTAGTGCTGCTCGTTGAGCTTCCTGCTGACTCCTTGCTTGGGGACAGGGTGGGATCAGGGACATGGTAGCATGACCTAATTATGCACTTTCAGCCAATGCTCTGACCTTCTGCGTTTGTTTCTATCACACAAGTGTTCTGTGGTTTTGTTTCCTATGTTTATTTTTTAATGAAAGTATAAAGAATAAAATATTTCCTGAGCCAGTATGGGTTTAGCTTCTGTTCTCTACCTTCCAGACAGATGTCTGACTACTGTGTGAAGGGTTTGTGCAAACCCTGTGTTAGACAGGCAGCTGCCTTCAGGTGTGTCTCTGCCCTGCAGCTTCAGCCCAGGAGTGGAAAACAGCTGCTCCAGCTGTGAGATCTGTGGCACAGAGACCAGCCAGGCCTGGAGGACTCCCTAATGAGGGAATTTCTTGCAAGGTTTGTTGGAGAAGAGCGTGGCAGCAGAGAGGAGGAAAAGACTGCGATTACAGTTGAGAGCAATAATAAATCATCAGGGGCTGAACATGAGCCCAGGTGTGCCCAGCTGGCCAGGAAGGCCAATGACACCTGGCTTGTAGCAGCCATGCTGTGACCAGCAGGACTGGTGACCGTCCCTCTGTGCTGGGCACTGCTGAGGTCACACCTCCAATCCTGGGGGCAGTCTTGGGACCCTCACAAGAAGAAGGACACTGAGGGGCTGGAGCGTGTCCAGGAAGGGAATGGAGCTGGGGAAGGGTCTGGAGCACCAGGAGTGGCTGTGGGAGCTGGGGGGGCTCAGCCTGAGAAAAGGAGGCTCGGGGGCCCTTGTGGCTCTGCACAGCTCCCTGACAGCAGGGGACAGCTGTGGGGGTCAGGCTCTGCTCCCAGAGAACAGGGACAGGACAAGAGGAAACGGCATCAAGTTGTGCCAGGAAGGGTCAGGTTGGAGACTGAGGAAAATTTCTTCCCTGAAGGGGTGGTCAGACCCTGGCACAGACTGCCAAGGGCAGTGGTGGAGTCACCATCCCTGGAAATGTTCAAAAGATGTGTGGATGTGGCCCCTGGGGACATGGGTTAGTGGTGAACATGGCAGTGCTGGGGGAGTGGTTGGACTCAATGATCTTAGAGGCCTTTTCCAAATTCAACAATTCCATCATTCTAACAGTGTTACAGTAGAGCTGCAATCGCAACAAATTGCAGCTCCTTTATCCACCATGGGCATGTGGGATGAATGGAGCCCAGCATTAATTCATCCTGGAGATCATGGATTGGTGCCTCTGACCTGTAAAATTCATTTGCATATCTATCCATATGCAAAACACAGATTCTGTTGATTTCAGGGCAAACTGCAGCATTCTGCCCCAGGAGCCTTTGATGGCTCCAAACCCTCCTACCTGTTCCCCCATAAACAGCTCACCACTCACTCCAGACGTTCAGGAGCCTCTCCTGGCACCTGTCCCCCAAACTGCTCCATCATTCCTTAGCCAGGGAGAAGTGGGGAAGCACAGAAGGGAACAGGCCCCGTTTGGGGAGTGCAGCACTCACTGGTCCCATACATGGATCTGTCCTACCTGTGCCCCTCTGACACCTGGGGGGAGACAGGCAGTGCAGGGAGAGTTTCTGGGCTCTGGTACTGACCCTGGGGTTGTCAGCAGCTCCTCTCCCTTCCCTGGCCAGCCCTGCTCTCCTGCAAAGGGCTCAGGGGGATTCAGCTCCAAAAGCAGAGTGTCCAGTGTGTGCTTGGGCAGAAACTCAGCAGTGGGGCAGATTGAAGCAGCAGCATCAGAACTGGGTCACAGCAGGATGTGACCCCATGAGAGTGGCCAGCAGAGCCATCTCTGCTTTTCCAGGGCAGGATGTACTGAAGGGTTTGAAGAGGAGCTGGTGTTTCCAGGGAGGGAATGCACAATATAAATCTTCAAAATGCTCCATGTTGGTGCTGGAGATGGGAAAATGTACAAGCTCCTGCTAAAAACAAAACAAAGGGACAAAATGTTCTGCTTGGGAGGAAGTTGGTATCAATTCTCCCTGGCCAGCAAGAGTGAAGCTTTGCTTCATGAATAATCCAGCAGAAAATGCTAAAAGGCAGAATTAAGAGTGAGTTTTCAACAGAGAAAGCTCCCACCCAAGACTTAAGAATTGGCCAAAGATCCTATTAGTAGGTTTTTATTTACCTCTTGAACTGTTCACAAGGACTGGGACAATGAGAGACACCACTCCAGCCACCAGCCCTGACCAACCAGTCCAGCCCAGCCCAGCAGCAGCCTTGGGCCACAAGCTGGAGAGATCAGTGTGCAGTTGTGGCACTCAGGGTTTATGGGCTGGGGACCCAGAAGTGCCCCATCTCACGTTAAGGCAGCACTGCAGCTGTGCAGTTACATCCTGCACCAGCCTCCCCAGGGCAGGCAGAGGGCTCACCTTGCTCCCCCCCATCTGGCTGGGATCTCGTCCCTCACAGGCTGGGTTACCCCCAAAATGAGGATGTGCACGTGTGGCACAACCAGGCAAAGCCTTGCAAATGTGTCACTTCACATCCTGCTACAGTCAGATTGGGAGGGAAAGGCCTCCCCCACTGACCCTCCTGCAAAGCAGATGGGCAGGAGAAGAGCTTTCTTGGCTGGTGTGGGGGCAGGACTGACCCATGGGGAGGCTCGGGAGCTCTGGAGAGAGAGAGAAGTGACACTGAAGTGCACTGTCCCTGCTTGGGTGCCTCCGGGGCAGCCAGAGTCAGCTCCCAGGGCAGATTTGGACTCCCAGGAATGTTCTGGGGTGTTTTTCTCAAAGTGGTGTTGACGTGAGCAGGAAAGAACTCACTGAATCCAAGGATAATTGTTCTTGGGAAGGGCAGTCTGGTGGTCTGTAACCCTGCCTGAAGGAGATCCAGATCGGATCAGGTTCTGCTGAGCCCAGAGTATCTCCAGGCATGGGAGTTCTGTGCCTTCCCTGAGCCCCCGGGCAGTGGCTCTGTCTGTGGGACAGGACTGAGCCCTGTCCCCTTCCCGTGGCTGCTTTGTGCCTGGCTCAGGGCAGTGGCTGCCCCAGGGCTGCTCAGTGGGCACTGCTGAGCTCCACACTCCCTCACACCCTCTGGAGCCCTGCTCTGGCTCCCCACACACACCCAGACAGGGCTCAGGAGCCCCAAACACTGCCCCTGCCTTAGAAACACCTGCCCAGCTCACAGCAGGGTGGGGTGATGTCTCCCAGCTACACTCACACCCCAGCTCGTGTCAGCATTGCCCAGGGCTGGAGCCTGAGGTGATCAGCTGGGTTGCAGCTGGAATGCAACACCTTTATTTAGTACCTTGAATATCAGTTCCCATTTCTGGCTTCTCCTGAGGGCTCTTGGCAGCAGACAGGAGTGAGACAGCAGGAGGATGGGGCATATTTACACCAAATCAGGACTCTCCTGGGATCTGGCCTACCCTCTAAAGAAGCAGTGGCTCAATCAAAAAGCCTCTTTCCATCTTTTCAACACTATCAGAGGGGTGTTAGCAGCAGCCCAGACCAGCACACAGACAGAGTGGCTCCAAGGTGCTCAGTGAGGAGCAGCAGAGTCACCTGGGCCCCAGGACCTTGTCCCCAGCACTGCTGCCTGTGAGCCCTGGCACTGCCTCCTGCTTTGCCCAGGCTCTGTGGGCAGGGGTCAGGCTGATCTCTGCTTTCCTCTCCAGGAAAACACATCGCTGCCAATGGCAGCCCCTTCCAGGGCACTCTCTCCTCCCCCTCAGAGGGTTCTCTCTGTACCAAGCAGCCAAGAGAGCCGCTGTGTTAGAACAGCCCGGGCACTCCCCAGTGCTGATGCAATCACCACAAAGATGTGCTGCAGCTTCACAGATCGCCAGAACGGGTCAGGTGAGAAGGGACCCCAGTGGTTCATCGGGTCCCACCTCCCTGCTCAGGCAGGGCCAGCCCAGAGCACACAGCACAGGATTGCATCCAGACTGTTCTGGAATATCTCCATTGATGGAGACTTTTAAGGGAGATAATTTCCCTTTGTCCAGCATCAACTGAGCTCCTTCTCCAACCATGAATTCAAGCATCTCCAGACTCCCCTGCCTGGGAAGTGACTGTCCCCCGTGGCCCCTGTGGGCAGCCCCACGACAGACAGACCTTAATTTTTAGGTTTTGCTTTAGGAAATGAATGCTTTAAGAGTTCTGTATTGCATTTCACACTCTTTTTACAGTTTAAAATGTATTACCTTACATTTGTTTTTGATCATGCTGGGTGTGTTTACATTTTAAATGCCAACTCCTGCCGCTGCAGGATCATTGGAGCACCAGAAAATCCCGGACTGCTTCGGGTGGGAAGGACCTTAAAACTCATCTCATCCCCCCTGCCCTGGGCAGAGACACCTTCCACCATCCCAGGGTGCTCCAAGCCCCGTCCAGCCTGACCTTGGACACTTCCAGGGATGCAGGGGCGGCCGTGCCAGGGTCGCAGCCCCTCCCAGGGCAGCATTCCCAGGGCAGGAGGATTCCCAGAGCAGGAGGATTCCCAGGGCAGCATTCCCAGGGCAGGAGGATTCCCAGAGCAGGAGGATTCCCAGGGCAGCATTCCCAGGGCAGGAGGATTCCCAGGGCAGGAGGATTCCCAGGGCAGCATTCCCACCGCAGCATTCCCAGCCCGGATCCCCCGGACCCCGCCGGGCACCGGGAGCGGGGCGGGGCCACCACAGCGGGGGCGGGAGTTACATCGATGACGTCATCCTGCGCCCCGTCTGACGTCACGCCGGCGGCCCCGCCCCTGGCCATGGCGGCGCCGTGCGCGGAGATGGAGCCGGCGGCGCCTCCTCCCTCCCCGCCCGCTCCTCCTGCGGCCGCGCCGGGCTCGGCCGGGCTCGTGTGCGCGCAGGGCCGCAACCTGCGGGCCGTGCTGTGCCAGCGCTGCGGCTCCCGGGTGCTGCTGCCCGGCGCCGCCACCTTCGCCCGCCGTGAGGTACCGGGGGGTTCGGGGGAGGGGCGGGCGGTGCCGGCCGGGCGGTGACGGCCCCGTGTCTCCGCAGCTCCTCCTGCCCGCCATGAGGAAGAAGGCGGCGGCGGCGGCGGCGGCGGGAGGCGGCGGGGACGTGCTGCGGGAGCACTGGCTGGTGCGCGACATGTTCTCCTTCGAGAACGTGGGATTCACCCGCGACGTGGGCAACGTCAAGTTCCTGGTGTGCGCCGACTGCGAGGCGGGGCCCATCGGCTGGCACTGCCTCGACGACAAGGACAGCTTCTACGTGGCGCTGGAGCGCGTGGCCCACGAGTGACGCCGGCCCCGGGCTGGGAGCTGGGCCCGGCCGCCGGGAGCCCCGCAGCCCTGCGGGCTCCTGCTGGTCACCGCAGAGCCTGACGGACCACGGCCCGCCTGCCCCGCGGCCTGGCTGGCCACAGCTTGCCTGCTCCCCGGTGTGACTGACCCACAGCCCAGCTGGCCACCCCGTTTCCCAGATCCACAGGCTGACCAGCATCAGGAATTGCAGCCCTGGCACAGCCAGCTCCTCACCTGCACCCACATGGGAAGAGTCTTGGTGGTGGGAGGGTCCCTGTGCCTTGCAGGGACAGCTCACCCTGACATTTTTGCCACGTAGCCTGATCTGCCCCAGTCTGGCTGCTCTGCCCCTTCCCTGGTGGCTGCTGTTGCTCCAGGGGATAAGGTCTTTCATGCTGGTGGCCCTGTGACACCATGTAAATGGGGACACTGGGACAGGGCAGCAGGAGGACAGGACTGCTGCACTGAGTTGTTGTGGCAGCTAAAACTGTCTGACCTGCAGCCAGAGCAGTTCCAGGGTTTAAGGCTGAATCCTCCGTTGATTTTCAGAAGGAATGTTCACTGCCCCCAGCTCTAACATTTATGTTCTCCAAAACCCCATCCCACCTGACAGCTGTACTCTGTGAGAGCTGTGGCACCTGAAGTGAGTGTGAGGCATTCCAACTAACGTGTGCAGTTCTGTTAACTGAGTACTTGGGAACAAAACACAGGTAGAATGTGCAGACAGCATAGGCTGATAGAGCAGCAAACAAAGAAAATGTGCCAGACCATAGAGCTTTCAGGCAGCCAGAGTGAAGAGATTCCAGCCTGAAAAGGATCTGAATCATTGGACAGGCAGTGGTGAAGCATGTCAGAACTTATGTGTTAAACAGTGATGTCAGGAAGGAATTTCTCTTCTGTAAAACCTGGTGGTAAGAGTAATCTGGGATATTGTGACCAGTTTGGGTTTCTGCCTTTTAAAAGCTGGTCACAAAGCTAATTAAAAATGGAAGGACACTGCAGCGGCCGTGGTTCTCACTGCATTTCTCACTGCTGGTACTCGTGGCCCAGTTCATTCTCCATTGCTAACCCTGTAGGAGTGACAGAACAGCTCTCCAGGGGTGCTCTGGGCTCCCTGGTGCTGTGCCTCACTGTGGGACACAGCACTGTCCTCTGCTCATAAGCACTTGGCAGTGAAGGCATGGCTGTCACTGTGCTGGGGTGATGGACTGGTTTGTGCCACCACACTCCAGCTGGGGTGTAGGTGTGCGGCCCCAAGGCTGTGGGAAGAACCTTTCCCTTGCCCCTCTAATGAAACAATTTTGCTGGCAGGGCTCTGTAAGGCAGGCACAGCCTTGGATGAGTCTCCCAGAAGAGGCATCCTGACAGCAGGAGGGGCAGAAACAAGTCCCTTCTTCCTGCAGTGCTTGAGCACCTGCACTTCTAAGATTTGGAGATTCTGCCTTAATGTGTGGCCTGTTCTGCTGAGCTGCTCTGTCAGGACCCTCTGCTGTGGGCAGTCAGGATTTTTCAGGGGAGGGACAGAGGCAGAGGTCTGGGGCTGAGTGTCTTGCTGGAGCAGGAGGCAAATCCTGTGCTGTGTCCTTGCTAAATGTGTCAGATGGATGTTTGTCATGGAACCTGCTTCTTCCCTCCTGCCCTCCCTGTCTCTTAGCCCTAAGCCCAAGGACTGCACAGGTTCATCAAGGAGGCCTCAAAGGACAAGAGAGCTTCACTTGGGCTCTGCCCAGGCATCGCAAAATGATGGGATCACATCACTAATGTCACACTTTCATTTGGACTGTTGTCTCTTAGGATGTGTTCTGACCTGTAATCCCCCAGTTACAGTCCATGTTATTTAAATACGCTGCGCTGCACAAGCTTCACTTTGAAGGCACCACTGTGCAGAGCAGACTGTGGAAATCAGCTTGGCTGACGCTGAGTAAATGACCTCCAAAAACTGGTCCACGTGGATTCCTGAGTAGTGGGTGGCACTGGGATGGAGCTGGGGGTGGTGGCAGCTTTCCTAGTCAGTAGAACACCCCTGGAGAGGTGGCAGGGCTCAGGCCAAAGGCATTCATGTCGCAGTGACAGCAGCTGGAATCCACCTCAGCTCAGTGCTTGGAGTGCTGGGAGCTCCTGCTCCTCTTCAGTGGGAGAGGGGAGGTGAATGAATCCTCCATGGATCCAGCTGTGCTTTCTGCTGACTCTTAAATAGGATCACATAGTCTTGAAATGCTAAGAAGAAATGAACAGTCTGATGGGAATTCTTGGGAAGAAGCTTTTGTACCATGAGACCTTGGGGGTCATTCAGCCTCAGGTAGGGTCTTGAGTTCCTGCAGCTTGGAGAGGCCACAAGAAACATCCCTGCAGTGCAGGTGGCACAGGCAGAGACCTGGGGCAGGTGGTGGGACAGCTGTGTGGTCCAGCTCTCAGTTAGCACCTGGGCTAATTCATATTGCCAGAGGTGACTGAGAATTCCAGGGGGTGGGCAGGAAGTGGGGCAAAGACAGAATCACTGTGTGGAATTTGAGCTCAGGCAGCTCCACTGTGCTGTTAATGGAGCTCTGTGGGAGTGTCCCAGTCAGCAGACCTGGCCTGGGGGAAGAGCAGCTGCTGCTCCACTGGACATATCACCAGGTTTGGGATCTGCTGAAGCTGCACCGTTCCTGTGTCAATGAGAGCTAATAAAAATTCACATAGACTCACAAATATTTTCACTGCTTTTTATCCAGCATGTTGAAAAACTCTTTTCCAGTTGCTTGCAATAACTCCTAGAAAATAAGGGTAGACAACCCTCAGGCATGGAAGCACTTACATAGGACTTGGGAAGGCTCATCTTGCAGCCCATCCTTCTATATCAACACCAAGACAGTGCAGAAACCCTTATTTCCATTTGTAGGTCACTTTAAATTAATTTGAAAATGGATTCTTCTGTTTAATGTCTGCATAGATTTGACTCCTGAGACCATCTTGTGTTAAGATGTAGCCGTGCCTTGGGAGGGAACAGTAACAAATCTGCCTCCCTTTCTCCAGTCAATCCCTCCAGCAAGCTTCAGGGGAGCAAGTAATAACAATTTTCTGTGATTGCTTCCTGGTGTGGATTTAAGGCATGCCTGGTTTGTGTGGGTCAGGTGTTTATATGCTATAAATGTGCTTAGGATGGTTAAAAGCATCTGGTATTGGGTTGGGCTCAGCCCAGAGCCGTGGTCTGGGCTTGGCTGACATTGGCACCTCCTGTAGCTTCACCTCTGCTCCCATTCCCACCCAAACCTCCCACTTGAGCAGCTGCTGAACCCTTTGCATGTTCAATTTGATAACTGAGGCTAAAGTTTCTTTTCTTGGCTGCTGGGCTGACACACGGGAGTTTGGGTGCTGCAGCCTGTGACATGCTCCAGGGGCAATGCCAGGGTGGCCTTCCCTCCTTGGCAGCTGCAGGCTGTGGGATCAGCTGAGCTGTTGTGGGAACTGCCACACGTCACGCCTTGCATAGAGGTCACAATCACACTCCTCCTTCCCTAAATTAATTACATTTCACTGAATCAGGTAAGTGATGCATGGAGCAGGGGCTGGGATTCAAGGCTCTCTCTTTCCCAAGCTCTGCAAGTCAGCAAAATGCCTTGGTGCCTGGGTCTCTGATTCCTCACCTCTTACTGAGGGAATCTTCAGAAGAGCAGTGGTGACAACTTGGACGTGGAAGCAGTGGCTTGGAGAACTTTGCTGTTTGCTTCCCTGCTGTCCTGGGGCTCTCCCATCCAGGGATGGTCCTCACAGAGGAACCCAGCAGGGGTGAAAGTGAGATCACTGCAACACCTCCTCAGTGTGTCTGTGGGACCTGCTGCCTGCAGGCCTGGAGGGGAATGGCTCAGCAGAGTTCAGAGAAGAGCTGTGGTTGATGAAAGCAGGGCCAGCTTGGCCAGGGAGGTGGTTGTGGTATTCCCTGTCCTGCAGAGCTCACCTTACTGCATTCCCTGAACCTCTGTTGTGAGCAGGGACTCCCCATCAGCACAGGCAGTTCTGCAGGGAGGTGTTGGGGGAAACAGGGATTTCTGAAACGTGTTATGAATTTCTCTGAAGGTCATTTAACATATCTGACATTGCACTCCCTGGCAGGAACACAAGTAGGAGGAAAGGAAACAATTCAGATGAAATAGCTTCAGGGTCCTTGGACAACTGGTGCAGGGAAAGCGTCTCTGTCTCCCACAGAGTCAGGTTAATACAGGCCAAACTGCAGAATCAAAGAAACACTAAACTGCCAAGTATTTTGCCAAAAATCCACCAAGTATTTTGAAGCTGCTTGGGGACACAAAAGGAAACCACAGCAGATGAGTGGAACTGGCCATAAAAATGCAGAGAAAACATGAGGATTTTTATCAAAGCCAGCTTTGTTCTCTTTCAACCAACACTTCTATGCATTTCAGCATAAATACTTGAGTGCTGGGTTGTGAGGCAGCCAGGTCCCTGGGTGCAGCTTTGGTACGAGCACAGCTGGGCCCCTTAGTGACAGTGAGAGGAGAGAAGGGGGAGATGGCAGCCCAGCAATCCAGGTGAGTTACTGACCTGTGGGGCGGGATGGGGGAGAGAAGCCAGTTTTCACAGGAGTGTGCTTTGGAGTGAGTGCCCCAGCACCTGAAAATTACCCAATCTTACACAAAGTGAAAACCGAGTGCTTGGCTCCCTCCGTGCAATCCCTGAGGAAGAGTGAGCAGGTTCCAGAGTTGTTGAGGTAACAGTTCCATCCTCTGAGGGGGGAAGCAGCTCTGGAAAAAGTGTTTCTTGCATCTTTCCTAAAACTCAATCGAGCACAGTCCACAGTCCATCCCAGTGGTTGCTGCAGTTTGGTTTTTGAAGTGCTGAACTCTGGGAGAGCTGCAGGGGTGGGAGCAGCCGCGGGGAAGGATCTGTCCCTTGAGCATCCCAGGGCCATTCCCTGGGGGCCTAAGAGATGAGCTAATCAGAGACAGCTTCTGCCTGGGGAAAGGCACGGTCCTTCCCTCCTCGCACGGTTCTCAGCCGTGTGGGCTGAGCTGGACGTGTGGGCTGAGCTGGACGGGACAGCCCCGGGCAGGTTTGGGAGCCCAGAAATGCAGCTGGACCTGGCAGTGGGGCCTGTGCTGTCACAGCAGCCGTGCAGCCGCACAGGAGGCCGAAGCAGAGAGCCAGAGCCGTGTGTTTCCAGCAGCCCCGGCTGTGTGTGGCAGGACAGGGAAGAGCTGCCGGCGGGGTCTGTCCTTCACAAGGCTTTCAGGATAATTTGTGTGTTGATGGGATCCGAGTGGCCCTGGGGCTAGAGGCTGTGCTATGAGGATTCCCTCGTGCCTCGTGGATGTGTTTGTCCCCGGGAAGCAGCAGTGTGTATGCTCAGCTGGACTTCTGCTCCCCTTTCATGTTCCTTATCTTCCAGGAGGCTCTGAATTCCCTGGGGGAAGGCGCAGTTGCTGTAATCGCTGTGCGTGCAGAGGCAGAGCGCTCCCGTCTGCTTGCTGCCGGGAGTCCCCTGTGCCATTGTTCCAACCCAGCTGGAAGAGATGCCCTGAGAGCAAGGGAAAATGAGCAAAGCCGTGTCAGCGCAGGTATTCTTCTCTTCCTCAAGCAGCTGGCTCTGCACGCTGCCTGGAATGCTGTGAACAGCAGGCTCTTTCCATGGCAAACATCCAGACCACAGCTCGTTGCAGAATCGCTGGTTAATTTGGAATATCTGGCACTGGAACATGAGGACGTGGCTTCAAGAACTTGTTGCCTCGTGCTTTCATGTTCTCTTAGAGGACTTGGTTCACTCTGCCAGGCCATGGCAGGTCCAAGGGGTTGGCACCAAAAAAAGCCAGGACTCAGCAAATAAAACCAACTGCCAAAGAGAAAGGGTGCTTGGAGGAAGGAGCAGCTTTCAGGCTCTGGAGGGAGGGATCTCCCTTGATAAGGAACACCAAAGTGTGGGGGCTGTAGCTATGCAGCAGCAGCAATGTGGGGGCTCTGTGCCCTCATCAGCTCAATCCCTGCTGCAGCCACAGGTGTCCCAGCCTGGCTCTGGGACCAGTGCTCCACAGGCCCACATGGTGCCAGCACTGCTTGGGGGGATCTGGTTCCATCCCCTTCCTCAAGGTCCCTGCTGGGCTATGGGGATTTCTGTTGGAAACCCAGTATGCTGGCACCAAAAGGGAATGTCTTGTGTGTAGCTGGATGGTACCTGACACTGGGAGAGGTGATACCAACAGTGCCCAGTGCTGCACATACTCAGGGCAGCACAACATAATCTGCAGTTTACTGGGACCTCTGGCTCACTCCTTGGCTCCCCTTCCCCACCTGCACAGACAGTTTGTGCTGCTGATCCAGCACAATGTGATGTGAAATTGGTCTTGACACAGAGGTCAGTGAAAAGAGGCTGTTGCCATGTGCAGCTGCACCACAAGGCCAGTGCAGTGCAGAACTGGGTGCAACCTGCAAAGCACCCCTGCCTTGTCCATGCATCCCTCTGCAGGTCACTGGACTACCTGGAGCTCTCCAGCCAGGTCAGTGCCTACAGTGCTTCAGCTCTCAGGGGCTGATGGGGACATGAATGCTCAGCTCTGTCCTGGTGCCCTGCTCTCATCCATCAGTGTCACCATGAATTCCCAGAGGGTCTCAAATCTGAGACAGTGCACTGAGGAGTTTCTGTTCCTACCTGCTTTACTGGGATTCAATTCATGGGATTCTCAGAGCAGCCACCCTGTGTGCACTTTGGGTAGCAAGAACCAACTCAGACCTGTGGCACTTCCCCCATCCTCTGCTGCCTGACCATCACAGATGGATACAGCCCTGCCAGGGGAGTCTGGACTGGGGATGTGTCATGGTTTAACCCCAGCTGGCAGTTAAGCACCAGCACAGCCCCTTGTTTCTCCCCCATACTGTGATGGTGGGAGAAGTGGAAGGTGAAAATGAGAAAACTGGTGGGTTGACATGAAGACAGTTAAATAATGAAAAAGAATTTTTTAAAAATGTAAGGGGAAAAAAACAACAATGAGAGGGAAATAGAAACCAAGAAAAACAAGTGATACAAGAAAGCAATTGTTCATCACCACCTGCCTTAAGCCTGGCCAGACCCCACCATCCCCCCCAGCCTCTGTTTCAGGGCTGAGCATGGCATCACATGGTCTGGGATATCCCTGTGGTCAGTGAGGGACAGCTGTCCTGGATGTTTCCCCCCAGCTCCTTGTGCAACCCTAGCCCAAGTCTGGTGGGTCCGAGTGAGGAGCAGAACAGCTCCCGACTCAGCAGGAGCTAAATCATCCCTGTGGGATCAGTGCTGTTCTCAGCACAGATCCCAAACAGCACCACAAGGTGCTGTGGAGAGCTGTAACTCTGCCCCAGCCCAAACCCCTACAGGATGTGAACTGTTTCCCACACTCACTCACTGCACCACCTCTGACATGTTCCATTGTCAGAAGGACCACCCAACAGCTGGTACAGATGGGAATGTTGTGATGGTTTAATCACGTTCTATATTTCATTTGACTGGAAGAATATAAAGCAAACCAGGCCCATCTTTAAATTACAAAGATAGTTTATTAATACACACAAAAACAACAAGAAAAGGGAAAAAGACAACAACAACAACAAATGAAACTTCTAAAACATCTTTCTTTCTCTTTCTAAGTTTTTTACCTTTCTTCACTCAACATAAAAAGACATGACTTGCAACTTCAGCCAGTTTTACCATTTTAAAAATAACCTTTTATCAGTTCTTTTAGGAAAGGAGTCTCTCTGGGTTCTATATAGACATACCATGCTCTACATCTGCGAGGATTTCAAAGGAACTCCTGCAGACTGCGAAATCTTACCCATTAGCAGTTCTCTCAACACTGCACATAGGCCATATTTGCTTACTGGGGTACTGTTTAAGGATGCCTCCTCTAGTATGACACAAAGATTCTCTTTTTCTATTTCCAAAATCATCTCAAGACCCAAAAACAAATCTCCTCTTTCTTTAGGAGCAAAAAGCTTCATATCACTTTTAACTAGAACCTTACATCCCCCCAAAAGCATTTATATGTTACAGGAAAAAAAACTAGTTCAGTCTTTATAGTTTACCAGAAATGTCCAGCCAAAATTAGGCCACTCCTTGTCCTTTTGCCTTAAAGTCCTTTTCACTCTTCCCTTACCGACTGTAGCTTCATGCCGTGTCTTTCCATAGTTCATTCGCTATAACTATTCTTCTTCCGGAGAAAGATGATGTTTAGGAAAATCCATCTGCTCACAACAAAAGGTTAAACTTTTCGGGCTGTCGGGCTGCCCACGTGGCTCTGCGGCGGGAAACTGAGTCGTTTAGAAGCCGTGCGCTGGTTTCTTCGGCTTGAAAAGAATAGCAAGGGCGAAGGGGCACTCCGTCCGAGCTCTCTCTCTCTCTCCATGCTGTCCGCCTCTCCGCGAGACAGCGGCTCCTAAAGCTCCGACCCGGCCTGCCCCGACTCCGGCAGCATCGGGGCCCGGCCCGGCCCGGCCCGGCCCGCCGCAGCCGCCCCGGGGTGGGGGGGGCACCGAGGCCGGCCGGCCCCGGGGCTCCCTGTCCTTAGTCTGCCACCCTAAAGACAAAGAGGTCGCTCCTCCCCCCACCCAGCCTTTTTAAGCATTTTGCCAAAAGTCGCAGCTTGTCTTCTACTGGATAAATTGCTTGTCAATCAAAAAAGCTGACCCCGATTGGAACAAAATCAGGCTTTTCCTAGCCTATGACAAATGTCCAAACTCTGGGAATAGGAGTGAGTTGGTACCTGGTGCTGCTGCCTGACCAGCAGGGAGGGGAAGCTGCAAGAGAGATTTGGCTTAATGAGTGATTTTGGTTACCCACACAAAAAGAATCACAAAAAGGCTTGGGTGGGAAAGGACCTTAAAGCTCATCTTGTTTCCACCCCTGCCATGGGCAGGGACACCTTCCACTAGCCCAGGCTGCTCCAAGCCCCATCCAGCCTGACCTTGGACACTTCCAGGGATCCAGGGGCAGCCACAGCTGCTCTGGGCACCCTGTGCCAGGGCCTCACCACCCTCACAGGGAGGAATTTCTCCCCAGTATCCCACCACTCCCTGCCCTCTGTCAGTGGGAAGCCATTCTCCCTTGTCCTGTCCCTCCAGGCCCTTGTCCCAAGTCCCTCTCCAGCTCTCTTGGAGCCCCTTTAGGGGCTGAAAGGAGCTCTCAGGTCTCCCTGGAGCCTTCTCTTCTTCAGGTGAACACCTCTCAAAAAACCCAATTAGTTGCCCTAAAAGAGAGATCAATTCCTCTAGCAGGGCAAGACAAGGCACATTTTCAGTATCTAAACCAAAAGTTAGTGTGGAGAAGACAAAATGTGTAGGCTAAGGACAGTTTACTGCCAGGTAACAAACTGAACATGGTACAGGTTCAGGTACTAAAGTCTGGCATCATTTGAGACAGGGGCAGTATCCAGCACAGACACAGCCCCCAGTACAGAGAGGCCACGGCCCAGCCGGTGAGTTGCTCAGGAGGGCTTTGAATTCTAAATTAAAAACAACTGTACTTGCTAGAGAAGCTGTTTCAGCTTTGACAAATGGCAGGTGGAGGTTTGGTACCGCAGAGCAGAAGGGAAAGGCAAGAAAGCAGCAGTGAAAGAGTCTGGGCTGAAGCAATATTTAAAGTGAGCAGAGATGGGAGCAGCCTCTGCAATGTGGGCTTGCAGAGAACAAAAAAAATAGGGCAGGTAGTGAAGTCCATGCTTGCAGGAGCAGGATTAAAACAGTGGGATGAATAAATAATCTAAGATTTAAAGGCAGAGAATGTATTTAAGGTCATTAAACCAGGCTGTTATTTAAGGATTACCTCCACGAAGCCAGGCTAATGACATGGTGAGGTTACAAAGTCAAGTGATCAAGGGAGAGAATGCTGATATTAAACTTGTTCATGAAATGTTAATCTGTGTGCAGACACTGCTGCAAGTGCTCTGACTGTCACAGAAGGAACCTCACAAAACAAAAACAGAGCCCAGCCCTTTGGGGTTCCACTCTGGCAACTCAGGCACATCCTGCCACTTAATTGGACACTCCCTGCGGGGGCAGGACCAGGTATAAACAGGATTTAATCATATAATTAGAGACATGCCTACTGCACATGTTCAGGGTCCTGGAGGCCTTCCCCTGTACAAACCACTCTGGCTGTGCCTTCTGCACTTATAATTCCTGTATTTAAGGATTCCCAGCACATCTGGATCAGGACTGTTTAGAACAGGAATTAATTCAGTGCTGTCTAGTTGAATAGTTTTCAGCTCTAAATGAAAGAGATATCTTGGCACACAGCAAACATTCCCAAAACCTTCATGGAGAATCCATGTCCTCCCATCAAGGTTTGGCCTGAGGTCAATGGATTAAGCATTCTCCCCAAATTGTTGCTCTGTTTGTTGCAATGCAGCACTTGAGATAAAATGTGCAGGTCTGTGTGATGAGATAGAAGGTTGTTGTGGTTTAGAAATTATATTCCCCAATTCAGTGTCTCCACCAAGACTCCCTGAAATCAGGTGCCTCTCACTGCCCCCCTTCCCCTCCACCTTCCGGCTCTGGAGATGGGGTTGAGAGTTGGAGGCACAAAAAATGCAAATCATGTGTTGAGATAAGAACAATTTACTGGAAACAGCAATGAGATAAGAAAACGACCAGTAATAGCAAGATTAACAACAAAAGGTATAAGGCATTATTTACTTCCATGGAAAATTACAATGCCCAACAGCTCTTCCCGACCACACCACACTTTCCCCCACCAAAAGGGAATGTCATTCTCCCTCAGGAAGGGAGAGTCCCTCACTTCCACCTCCCCACCCTGGTGGTGAAGTGCCTGGTGTGGAATAACAACCTGGACCCACTCACACGGCTCCAGGCTCTGCCCCTCATGGCTGCTATGAAAAAAATTCCCCCTGTCCTGGCTGAAACCAGGGCAGATGTGCAGGTCTGTGTGAGGACATGAACATCCCTCTCTGCAGTCAAAGCACAGCCGTGTGCACTGGGCTGTTGCCACTCGCTGGTGCAGCCCCGGTGGTGGGGATCCACCTCCACTTGCGGGTCCCTCCCCTTCCCAGGGCCCTGCCCACACCACCCTGAGGCACACCAGGGCTCGTGGATCTGCAGATTGCCCAGCAAACAGAAATGGGCTGAATACCCCATCCTGCTCCAGTGTGATCCTCTGTTCCTTGGATATGGGGCAGGAAGAGGGCTACAGGTGGAGCTGCAGTGGTTTCTGATTTTAACCCAGTCTAGTGAAGAGAGTGTTCCATTCTGGGTGCCTTCCATTATTTCCATGAGGCATTTAGATTACATCAATACATTCCAGCAGGAAAGGACAGGGTGCTGGCTGCTCCTGCAGTTGCAGGCTAGTGACAGTGCAGCCCATGGCAGCCAGACCTGAATGGCCAGATGAGCCTGTCTGGATAGAACGTGATCACAGCTGGGGCTAAACCAACAAAAGTCTCAGCACGCAGCCCAAAAAGTACTGGTTTTCCTCATTCTTGCTAGCTCAGCTTTATGCAACAGTTTTCTCTACTTGCCATACCCTTCCCAGGCTACAAGAAAAAAAAAAAAAAAAATAAAACAACAGAACAGCATCCTTGCTTCTCCTCCCCTTCCACCTCTCCAAAGACTAATGACAGTTCTGATGTCAGGACTGTCCCTCCCCAGCCTCTGCAGAGCTGACAGTGCATTTTGTAACAGCCAAAGATCAGGGCTTTGCAGTGGCAGCCTCTGAAAGTCCACAGCCCTAGGCTGGGTGTCAGAGCAGTCAGCTGGAGGAGAAGGGTTAGACCAGATTGATAAACCCAAGTGAAGTGCACGCAGTGCCCCAAAGGAAGATCAAACCAAAACCAAAATACATGATGGTGCCTGTCACGACAAAATGGAAGTAACTCCTTGACAACACTAAACCCCACCTGTTCCTGTCACACCAGACCCCAGAGGCAAAAGGAAATTCTGTTACCTTCCTGGCCACTGGTGAGGCATTGAGCTACCTGTGGGGAATGGAGCAGGAGCAGACAGACACGGAAAACCCAACCCCAGATCATAGGCTGGGATAGAAAGTTTAGAAAATACAGGCTGGTAGTTCAGGAATCCTCTATTACAGGGATTGCTGAAAGTGGGGAAGAATATTCCAGGGTAGTGGTGATGTTACACAACCTCTTCAACACTTCCCAAGGTATTTGCTGTGGATCACCACAAGTGAGCTCAGTGCTGAAAGGCTGAGCCAGGGTGACTCTTCTTGTGTAATATGTTCTGTCCTCAGTGATTTCCTCACGGGTACAGTCACCTTGGGATTAAAACACAGAGATCTAAACCCAACCTCTCACCCTCTGCCACAGTACCAAAGGGACCAGGAGACATCACCAGTGCAAAGAGGAACCCAAACCATCACAACAGCACCAACACTCAGCCCAGCACTATCTGCTGCCACGGCAGCATGTGATGGGTGTCCCTGGGAGCAGCATGGGCCTGGGCCCTTGTTTGCCACAGCCCCACGTTGTGCACAGGTCACAGAATCACTCCCTGTTTGGGAGGCACCTTCCCACCTCTCCCTCAGGAGAGCTCTGAGTTGCCAAAACAATCCCATTCCCCTGTGCTGGGAAGGAAGGGAAGGGACTGTGTGTGAATGTTCACACGTGTCACACCATCCCTTCCTCTGACACTCAGCCCTGGCCCTGACCCCAGCTGTGGGAGCTCCTGGTGCTGTTTCATCTGACCTGACCAAGAGGAAACTGGGTTCTTATTTTGGGAAAAGAGAGGAGGAAAGAATGGAAGCGAAGGATGGAGTACCTGTCTGTACCTGTGTCTGTAGCTAAGGAAGATTTTTGATGGCAAAGGACCCAGGGAGCTATGAACAGGTGGCCATAGAGGTTGCACATGGCACAGCCCTGTCCTGCTGCCATGGGACAGAGGATCCATCCCCACTCACCTGGGTTATGCAGTTCTTACAAGAAAGTGAAATCCATGTTAAGGAACTGGCTGCTGGAGTGTGCTCCTTCCTGCTGCTGGAGCATGACACATCCCTTCACCAGCTCCCAGCTGATGTCCAGGTCCTGCCATCTAAAATTTAAAATAATCAATAAAATCAAATATATTAGAGACAGAAAGGGTCTTTCAGAGCCAGACAATAAAACCTGTCACTGAGGAGCAGGACTCCCACACTGCTGAGGTACCCTCTGATCCAGCCTGCAATGGGCTGGTGTAAGGCTGGTGGCCATGGGATACAGCTTAAACCAGAGTAGGAAAACTCACAAACTCACTGCCAGTTCCCCCTTCCCCATCTGCCATGTTCCTGTGTAGGAATTGTCCAGACAGGCATCTGGGCTGGGTTCTTTGGCCTCCACAAAGGAGGCACTTGGAAGGGAATGTCTGACTGATACAGTCAGAGGGGCCCCACACTGCTGGAAGGAGCCAGATCTAAAAGCAGGGTGAGTACACAGCACTGAGGATGGATGTGTGAAACAGGATGGATTTACACTTGAGATGAACCTGAGCTCTGAAACAATGGAGCCCTGGTGGAGGCTGAGTGGTGCAATTTGATGGCTTCACTCTCACCATCCAGGTGCCCTCAGCAATCCTCGGGTGTCCTGTGAGCTGGGGATCAGGAGGAGCCAGTACCTCAGTCAGTACCTGGCTGAAATGCAGGCAGCAAGCTGCCCTTGTCCATCTGAGTGCTGGGAAATGTGCATGGAAATCTCAGGCCATCCCAGGTACTTGGAGCATGCAAGCACAGGGTTAAGGCTGTCGCATTTTGGGGAGTTCAGTGACAGAAGTGAATGTGCACACATTATTTATCCAATTCCTGAGAAAGAACAGAAAGCAAGACCTGCAGAGTTGTACATTCAAAGAAGTTTCATCCAAGCTGCTGGAGAAACCCCAGGCCCACAGTGCAGCCACAGAGACTGTATCATAGATACACAGCTAGTCCAGAATTTTTGGAAGGTGTCATATTCACTGAACACATGAGTTGCAGCCAAAGTCTGTGCATGGGGCTATGATTGCATTACCAGGCACAGGGAAATCCTGGGGAAACAAATAAACTTCTGCTGCTCACAAAACTGGTCTCCAGCAGGAAAAAAAAATGTGTTCAAGAAACCCCTGATAGCCCCTTGGACTTGATATGACTGTTAAGTCAAATTAAATCAAAAGCATTTCAGGCCCCAAGGAATGGTTTTTGGGTGTGCAGAAGCACCAGCTTCTGTAGGACTGGAGGACTTCTTGCTAGTGCAGCAGCTCTGGGAGGGCAGTGAGGGAAACTGAGGCACATTCAGCTCCTAGTGCCAAATGTGGTATCACTGCCTTGAAGTCCTTTTCACAGAATCACTGAGGTTGGAAAAGACCTCAAAGATCATTGAGTCCAAGCTGTGACCAATCCCCAACTTGTCAACCAGCCCATACCACTGAGTGCCACGTCCAGTCCTTCCTTGGACACTTCCAGAGATGGGGACTCCAAACCTCCCTGGAAGCCACTTCCAGTGTTCAATCACCCTTTCAGAGAGGAAAATTCTTCCTCATGTCCAACCTGAACCTGCCCTTGATGCCACATGAGACACCCAAAGCAGCCTGGAGGGTGGGGCTGAGGCAATGCCAGCACAGGGTGCAGGTGCCCAAGTCAGAGCTGATACTGAATTCAGGAATTAAGCACGACAAAACCTCAGCTGAAGCTGGACCAGGGCACCCTTTAACACCACAGCCCAGCCTAATCTCTAATTTGGTCAGCTAAGCCAAAAAGAATGCTCACTGCACTCAGAGCAATACCATCTGAATTTTCTGCTTTGGCAAGGGGTCTGACCCATCTCATGTCGTGGTGCTGCAATGTTTCTAACAGAGAATAAACCCCCCTGAGCGTGTGACTCAGTACCACTGGCAGCCCAGGCTCTGCCCCACTGCTCACCTGCACTTGCAGAGTTGAAGGAGAGTTGGAGCAGTGTGAGTGTTATTTCAGGTCAGAGCACTTGAAAAGCATAAATCAAATCTTTAAAGTCCTATAACTAGCTTAAAAAAAATAATGATTAAAAAAATCAGTGTGGGCACTTATTTTCCATACATTGTACAGTTTAGATTAAACTTTGCTTATAAGTTGAAGATTTCTGTAGTAATTTGGAACAACAGAAGCAAATGTATTGCTTTGAATGAGCAGATCAAATTCTCAGAGATGCACCTGGTGTCTAAAATGGGAGGCTTTGAGAAGGGAGAAAAGAGAACACTGAAATACTTGTAATATGATAGCAACATGTGGAAGAATTAAATCTAATTTGACCTATTTTCTCTTTTAACCTACAGGAAAAGTATTCCCAAATCTGGGCTTGCAAAGGTCCCACTAGCCACACAGTGCTCATATTTTGTTGCCAACTGAAAAAAGCACAACAGATGATAAAAAAAAAAAAATAAAGAACATCTAAATTGTCTTTTTTTCTTAAATAAGGAAGAACAGCAGAAACAAAAATATTCTATTTTTCTCTTTCATCTTGCAATAGTTCATGACCACTGCAGGTGGGATCCCTCCTATCTGGTCATGAACATCTACAACTGCAAAGGTTTTCAGGGGCAGAGAGTGACAGGACTAGGCAGGGGATGGCTTTAAACTAAAGGAGGAGAGATTTAGACTAGGTGTTGGGAAGAAATTCTGCCCTGTGGGGGTGGGGAGGTTGCCCAGAGAAGCTGTGGCTGCCCCTGGATCCCTGGAAGTGTCCCAGGCCAGGCTGGATGGGGCTTGGAGCAGCCTGGGCCAGTGGAAGGTGTCCCTGCTATGGCAGGGGGTGGAATGAGATGAGTTTTAAGGTCCCTTCCAACCCAAGCCATTCCATGATTCTGTCATTTCAGTTCTTCCTGTCTCAGACAAGCAGGATTATCCTGGTTTTCTTTACCAAACAGCTTCACTAAGGAGATGGTCACAGCTAAAGGCATTTTGCAGCCAAGGTCATGCCTCAGTGAAGTTAGGCCAAGCAATTAGGATAAAACAAATGAGAGAAAAGAACAAGAAGAGAAGTTCTTTCAGGTCTCTTGGAGCACAGATTTGGGGTTATTAGAAGTTTAATATTGACTGGATCCTTCAAATGTATACCAGCTTGAAAGCACTAAGCAAAGAGTTTGGGCTTGCTGAGGATTGAAACACGAAAGAGAAGACTTATCTTTTAAAAAAAAAAAATGCACACCTGTGTGTTTTTCCTTGGTGTCCATCACCTAGCTCACAGGTACTCATTTGTGTGATCATTCCCCACTCTGGTGTGGGGACGGCCAAATTCCCTAAACATGGTTTAGTGGTTTCTTATAGCCCGCCTGTTTTTCAGTCACACATTACACTTGGCATCATTCTTTGGAAAAAACAATTATATCAATGTTATTTGTGTGTTTTTCCCCTTCTTCCACCTCTGATTTCCTCTCTTGATCCTCTGATCCTTGCTTTCTGCAGTGCTTTTGCCCCTCTTTTCTTTCAGGGTCCATCAACACAGGTTCCATTCCACGCCTTGGGCTCAAATGATCACAGTGGTGTTGATAACAGCAGGAGCAGCATCCTCAGCAGGTGTCAGTACCCTGGGGGTCAGTCGGGGTGAGGGGATTCATCCCTTCCCTCCATGTACAGGTCCAGCCTGGCACAATTCCACCACACTCCTGTTAAAAGTACCACCTTTATCCAGGCTGCTTGCAGGGCTGGAGATCTACACAGGAAAAATAACCTACTTTGTTATTGTTCAAAATTGTTTCATGTCCCTCTCTTGCTGCACAAACAGCTCAGTGCAGGAAGAAGGAATTTCCTGAAACCAGTGCTGGTGCTGAGCCCCTGAAGGATGGATGGAAGGAACTCCAGGTATCAAACATCAGACCTGCTTTTACCCAGGGAGTGAGTTTGGCAATCTCAGGAATATTTCTGTTAATGTAACCCTTAGAATTTACCACAGGGTTTTTATGCTTCCCACTTAATATCCAACTTAAACTGGGGCATTTAAACACCACATCTACTGATTCCAGTAGAATCTATGTGGCTCTCCAGATTTGGCCCTTTAGCTTTGAGTCCTTTCCGTTTTGTGACCCTTCATCCCAGCAATGGCACTTGGCACAGGCACTGCTGTCCTTGGTGACTGCAGTGGAGCTGCTTCCAGCCTCCGAGAGCATTTGTCCACAGCCCACTCCTCCAGCCCAGAGCCAGCACCCAGAGCCTGCCTGGAGCACTGGGGCCTCTGGGTGCCCACCAGGCAGATGTGGGGCTCGCAGGCCGTCTCCCAGCAGATCCCGGGGTGCCCATGCCTTGCTCCCAGCTTTGCCCAGGTGTTTCACTGGTGGCTTTCCCCGGGCTCAGTGCGCCTAGCCGGGACAGGGAGAGCTCTCACCCAGGACACCCGTGGGTGGGAGGCCACGACCGGACCCCGTCCTTCAGGGCTCCTTCCCAGGGCAGCAGCCGCTGGCTCTGGGTTGCCCAGGCTGAGCTCGGAGCCCTTGGCCAACACCCGGGGGGTGGACAGTGCTGAGCCCCTCTGCTTCAGCCACTGGCTCCGGACAGAGCAACCCCAGCCCAGAACAGAACGAACGCCGGTCCGGGCGCAGCGATCCCTGGCCCGGGCGCAGAGATCCCCGGGCGGGACGCAGAGATCCCCGGTCCGGGCGCAGCGATCCCCGGGCGGGACGCAGAGATCCCCGGTCCGGGCGCAGAGATCCCCGGGCGGGACGCAGAGATCCCCGGCCCGGGCGCAGCGATCCCGACTCCAACAGAGCCATCCCAGCCTGAAGCGGAGCCTGAGGAGGGAGGTGCCGGCCTTCGTTGGCGGGAAGACTAAACCCCGCCCCCTCCCCGCCCCTTGTTACGAATCAGCCAATAGTTCGCGCAAGATGGTGACAGACATTTTTATTACCCAATAACACACAGATGAGCGCACGCCATGCCAATGAGCACAGTGCAGGGAGCCGAGCGCCCCGCCCCCCAAGTTATATAAAGTGAGCCCGGTGAGGGCTGCTGCTGTTACGGTGCTGCCCAGACACGTTGCGCGTCTGTCCCGGCGCTCCCCAGCCATGGTGAGTGTGGCGAGGGCCCGGTGGGGTAGGGGTAGCCCGGCACCGCTCCGCGCATTGCAGCGGGAAGGTGGGGGACGCAATGGGCGGTGGGACGGCCCCGTCGGGCCGTGGTGGGCAGTGGGTCTCGCTGCCCCGAAGCGTGTCTCGTCCCGCGCCCTGTCGCTCCCGCCATCTCGTCCCAAAATGGTGGCGGCCTCGTCGAGAACATGGCGGCCCACGGGACCCTCAGGTCCGGCCGGCTCTGGGGCTGCAGCTCCGCCCCGGGCACCGTCAGCCCCTGGGGCCGCCTGTCCCCGCGGGCCCTGGGACGCCCTGCCCGCAGAGCGCGGGAGAGCGGCCGGGTTCCCGGTGCGTACAAACCTGGGGCACCCTCGCGCGGTGTGCGGGGCCCGCGGCGCCGGGGGAGGAGCCCCGCCCACCGCCCTGGGTGTTGCCGAGGTGCCGCTCCCCCGGTCCTGCCCCGGGGCTGGCCGTGCTGTGAGTGGGTGGGAGCGCCGGGGTTGGGCTGGTGGGGGAGGGTTCCTGGAGGACTTTGTGAGGCTGGCTGGCGAGAATGACATGGTAAATTGAGTCACCTTGAAGGGTAGTCCGAAAGGCGTGACGGGGCTAGGATGTCCCATAGGTCCAGGGTTCAGGTGCTGAGCTGGGCAGCACAGCTGGAGTCTGGGATGGGCATGCAGCTCTTCCCCGTGGAGGTGTCGTCTTCCTACATCTCTGAAAAGAGATTCTCGGAAGGCTACATGGATTTACAAATGTAGCAAGACTGCTACTGTAGGCATGTGAATGTGTGGGAAATACTTGTTGAGCTGAAAGTGATTGTAAGTTAGAGTATTGGTGGGATGTGTTGAGGTCCTTGCTCTTACCCTTCCCTTGGGGGCTGTTTATTGTCACAGTTGTCAAATCAAGAGTATGAATACAGCCCCTGGTCTACGCAAAGGATACAGGTTCCCTGGAGTCCCATCCCAGGGAAACAAAGTTCCTCGGTATGGTGTGCTGATGAGTTTGGGCTGAGCTCTCACAGCCATTCTCAGGAAGCTTGGCTTTCCATCAGCCTCACGCAGGTGCAGCTGGACCTTGAGCACCGTGCTGGGGAGTGCAGAGGACTTAGAGCCTGATCCAGCAGTGCCATGGAGGGGCTGGGGGCTGCAGCCTAGCAGTGAGTGCAGCAAGGGGCTGAGTCTGCACCTGCTGGAAGTGACAGGACAGGCTAGTGCCCTTCAGCTGGAGCACCTGTAGGGAAAGAAGACAGTCTGGGCTGGAGAAATTCTGCCTGAAACTTTGTGTGCTTGCAAATAATGTATATAAATGTGGGGAAAGCATTTAGTGTTAGTTAAGTAAATAAGAGGATTCTGTAGTGTAGTATTCTTGAATACAGCATTTACCAATGCTGTCTTTATACATTTAATCCTTATTCTGAAGCTCTCGTCAGTGATGTGTGAAGGCCCCAGGATATAATGTGTGACAGTTCTCTTGCCTGTCATTCCAACTTGGAGCTGATGCTTTCAGAATAAAATCTGAGCCTTGTTCTTTAGCATTCTTGGTGCTGTGAAAAGGACATGCAGCACAAAATGGACAGAGAATCTGTTCGTGTCTAACAAAGATTTGTGTTTCATTGAATAGCCACATACTACTTAAAAGTCCATAGCAGAGTTGTAAGAAAGCAGTTGAAAGAACTCTCAACTGGAACCAGGACAGACTTTGTGACTGACCTTGTCTAGCCAAGTTTTGAAAACCTCCAAGGATGGAGATCCCCTCCCACTTCTCTAGTGACCTGTTTCAGGTCCACACCATTCCACTGGGGAGGCTTTTCCTAACACAGACCTGAGCCTTCCAGCAACCTCTGAGAATCTGACCTGGAGCCACGTGCAGGGCAGAGAGAAGCCTTCTCCTGTGCTGGCTGTGTGTCTCCTTTTGTTCCCTGGCACATGGTTTGCCCTACTGAGGACAAGAGAGCCCTGTGAGACATTCAGGCTGGTTTCTGTGGGAACCTCCAGGATCCTCACAGCAGGGCTGCCTCTCAGTTACTGCTCTTTGTACTGGGGCAGGGAGTCACTGCCCAATGTGTTGAACTTTGTATTTTGTCCAAGTAAACATGCCATGGTTTAATGTGGCACCTGTAGCACCTGGTCTGTGGCAGTGTTGCCAAGCTCAGAGTTGGAAGGGACCCACAAGGGCCATTGAGTTGAGCTCCTGGTCCTGCACAGGACACCCCCAAGAATCTCACTCCTTGCCACAGTGTTGAATTCTGTCAGCCCTGGGGTTGTGACCACTGCTGTGGGGATCCTGTTCCATTGATCACCCTTTGGGGGAAGGATGTTTTCCCCATATCCAGGCAAACCTCTCCTGACACAGCTTTCCTCAGGTCCTCTCACTGGTCATCATAGAGCCTCTGCCTCATCTCATGAGGAAGCTCTAGACCATGATCAAATGTCCCCCCTTCTCCTGGCTAAACAAGTCAATGGCCTCAGCTGCTTCACATACCCTTCTTCTTTACAGCCTCCATCTCTGGTGTGGTGTAGTCCTTGCACACGCTTTCAGTGACCTTTCCCAGCTGCTCAGGAGTTTCTCTGGCAAGGCTTAGGTCACTGGTAGGAAGGATCTCAGCCAGGTGAGGATCCAGGCTGATGTGGTGGTCTGTGTTGTTCTCCTCTCGCTGCAGAAAAGTTTCAGGCTGTCCTGCTCTCCTGAAGGGATGCTTCCTGAGTTGTTGCCGTGGTCTGGTCTCTGTGGCACTGCAGCCAGTTTTCTGTCTCCTCTTTGACACTGTGCAGGTTGGCTGTGTGTTCTCTGCCATGGCAGCACTGGACAGGCTCAGTGCTTCAGCCTGGAGAGCGATGGTGTCATGGCTTTGGAGAGAAGTGTGGCAGCAGCTCTGAGTGAGGCTGCTTGCAGAGAGGGTGTGGGCTGGACATCTGAATATACAGCTTGGATCAATGGGAGCTTTAAAACAGTTCAGCTGTACAGTGCTGTGCTTGACAATAGGCTATGGTTTGGGGTTTTTTTGACAAAAACAGATTTTAATTTCATGGGGTTCTCCCATGAGTTTGAAAGGACTGTGTTCCTGCTTTTCTGCATTGACGATGGATGTGGACTAGGCAGTGCCAGGTCATGGAATCACAGAATGGTTTGTGTTGGAAGGGACCTTAAAAACATCCAGTTTCATCTTTTCCACTAGACCAGGTTGCTTCAAGCCCCATCCAGCCTGGTCTTGAACACTTCCAGGGAGAGGGCAGCCACAGCTTCTCTGGGCAACCTGTGCCAGGGCCTCAGCACCCTCACAGGGGAGAATTTCATCCTAACATCTGATCAAACCCTATCCTCCTTCATTTTAAGGCCGTTTCCATTTGTCCAAAGTCCCTCTCCAGCTCTCTTGGAGCCCCTTTAGGCACTGGAAGGGGCTCTAAATCTCCCTGGAACCTTCTCTTCTGCAGGCTGAACACCCCCAGCTCTCCCAGCCTGGTTGCAGAGCAGAGGGGCTCCAGGCCTTGGAGCAGCTCCATGGTCTCCTCCAGACTCGCTCCAGCAGCTCCAGCTCCTTCCTGTGCTGGAACCCCAGGGCTGGAGGCAGCTCTGCAGGTGGGGTCTCACCTGAGAGGGGCACAGGGGCAGAATCCCCCCTGCCCTGCTGCCCACGCTGGGGGATCAGCCCAGCACATCGGGGGCTCTGGGCTGCCAGAACACCTGGCTGGGGCACGTTGAGCTTCTCATCCACCAACACCCCCATGTCCTTCTCCCCAGGGCTGCTCTCAGTCCATTTTCTGCCTGGCCTGTACTTGAGCCTGAAAGTACTCCTGCTTATCCTAGAGTTCCAGGGGACCAAATTGTCCCATCCAGTCATAGGGTCTGAACATAATTTTGGATAACAGTCACATTAAACTGAAGTCTACATAGGCTCTTCTAGAACATGCTTTGCTGACATTCAAAACTAGGTGTTGGATATAAAATGCTACAGATGGACCAGGGGTTTGGAGAAGTTTCTGTTAATGTTTGGCTTTTAACATTTGAAGTCCTGTGCTGCAATATTAAAGAAGTTGGGTTTATGCTCTGGACATCAAATGGAAGTTGGGAATCCACAAATGGGTAGGAACAGATAATTTTGCTACCATGAGCTATTTTCTACATGGCTTTCATGAGGTAGTTTTCTCTGGTGTTGAGGAGTTCAGTACCTTGTGTACAGCAGTGTGGTTTGAGGCCTAATGGGTCGGTATTTCTGGAGGGATGTGAAGGGCTTTGTTAGGCAAAGCCTTTCCTACTGAATGACAAAGTTTCCTCACGGGATCAGGAGAATATTTTTGTTTTGTTTTGTGTATATTAGATGAAGTGCCTCCAGATCCTGGGGGGATTTTTGGCTGTGCTCCTGGAGCTGGGGCCTGGGTGATGCTGTTCTGGACACACTTAGGCCAGTGAGAGAGAGGTATGATCATCAGCTTTTCTAAGTATTCGGTTTGGTATGAAGAGAAGAATTGGCTGAAGAACTTGAAAGAGTTGATCAGACTCTTCCTGTCTGATTGAAGAACAACAAAGAGGAATGAGCTTGTAAAAATGATAATGTCCAAAAGGGTTTTTCTGGGTGGAGCTGACGATGTCTCAAAGGGGCTTTTGTGTTCTGTTGTGTTTTGTGCCAAACGCCCCCAACACCAAGACAATAAGGCCAATGTTCTAATGGCTTTGCGGGCTGGCAGTGCCCCCGGGTGTGCTGAGTGTTGGCTAAACAAGGGCAGTGCTGTTTGTGCTGAGCGATGCGTTTCTGTCCCGCAGCGCGAGTGCATCTCTGTCCACGTGGGGCAGGCGGGCGTGCAGATCGGCAATGCCTGCTGGGAGCTGTACTGCCTGGAGCACGGCATCCAGCCCGATGGAAACATGCCCAGCGACAAGACCATCGGTGGCGGGGACGACTCCTTCAACACCTTCTTCAGCGAGACCAGCGCGGGCAAGCACGTGCCCCGGGCCGTGTTTGTGGACCTTGAACCTGCAGTCATAGGTAACGGTGACCTGTGCAAGGCACTGCAGAACGTTGCCACGGTTTTGGGCTAAGGGATCCATTCTTCTAGTCCTGAAAAACGCCTCAGGACTTGAAATTTTTGGTGCATAAAGGTTGCCTGCACCTCCCTAGTGATGGAAAATACTTGGTTTTGTGTTCATTGAGACTGGCAAATGTGCACTGTGGAGCTGTCAGGAATTTCAGCATTACCTCCTGCCAGGCTGTGGAGTTAAGTGGGTCCCATGAACATGCTTCATGCTTTTGCTATGCAAGGAGCAGTTAATAGCCCCTTGGAACAGTATGGCATGGTGTGTGCTGCAGTCAATAGAACCTCTTTGAGAGACACAATATATATATCATTAGAAAGATTCCTTATTGTACACAGGAATGATTCCTGTGGTTTCCCAAAGCAATCTGTGTAAGCTGAACAGTGCTTGCAGAAATGAGTCCCCATAGCTGGCCTAAATTCAGGGACTTCTGAACATGCACTTCAAATTCCTGTTGCCTTATCTTAGAGAAACAATCTAGTCCTGAAAATGAGTTCTGTTCCAAGCTCTGGCAACACTGGCTGTTGGGTGTTCAGATGTGATCCCATGCATCAGCCACTGACCAGTCCTCCATCCTGGGGCAGTGGATGCACTGTCAGCTCAATGTGAGCTGCTGGTTTCACAAAACCTTTATCCATTGTGTCAGCAATCCTGGTTTTCCTCTCACCAGTGTGTGCCAGAAGAAATTCTTCTGGACCTGGTTTTTAGCTGTCTTGCCTCACGTAGTGATTTGGAGCTCTTATATCAGAGGTCTGTGTTGCCTGTGCTTGTGCAGTTGCTGTGTTTTATATTTCTGCAGAGTTGGGGAAATGTGGGAGTGTGCTCAGGTTACTCCTCTGTACCCAAACCATGGCTGAATGAACCTCTCAGGGTAGCAGAAGGCTGTGGGACTGCCTAAGGGTGGGAGTGCTGGTCTATAACTTTGAAATGAGCCCAGGCACCCTTGGCCATGCACTGATATTCCCAGGAGCTGTTCCAGGTCTGGCTTTGTGCTTTTCTGAGCCCTGTGGCTGTTGTCTCCTCTGCTGCTGGCCAGGTGGTGGCTCTGAGCAACCAGGAACGGCTGAAAAATGAGATGAGGGAGAACAGGTGGCAAAACAGGGCAGAGGAGCTGGTGAGTCTTGGAAGAAATGCCAAAAAGTAGTAAGTGTTCCAGTGCTTGTTGGTGATGCAGGTGTAGTGTGGGGAGATGGGCAAGATTGGCAATACTCAAAGTCAGGGCTTTTTGTTAAAGGTTACATCATGTGCCTTTCTGGGAGATAGCTGCCCTTCGTTATTCCTCCGTGGCTAATGTGAAAATTACTGCTCCAGTTTCCTGGGCAGGGCTCATGACTCTCCCCATTCATGCAGCAAGTTCCTATGCACTGAATTTATGAAAAACCCATCTTTGTGCATGCAGCAGCTGTGCAGCTGGAGATTGTGTGCACAGAGATTTCTGTCCTCCCAGATCAGTGCTGGTCTTGCAGAAAGCAGCAGGATGGTAGATATGCATCACCTCTGTGAATGTGGTGGTAAAATACCATCAAACTTTCCACCACAAAATAGGGCAGTGACATCAGGGAATTATCACAAGTGTCTTTAACAGTCTACCCCAGCTAGTACATCTGGGGCAAGCTGTTTTAGCTGTGCCCTCACCTAAGTTCTTTGTTCCAGGCACACTTTTGTAGTACAGTGACTGATCCTCTAGAAACTGCAAGTTTTGTTACTTCCTGAGGACCGTTCTGGCTCATGCTATCCCTGTTTACCTAGGATAAAGAACCATTTTATTTTGGTATTTTGTGTATTTTTGTATATTTTATATATTTTGTATTTTTCCCTTATTACCCATATTTGTCCCTTTGTAATGTGGAGTGGTATTATAGGAAGTCTTAGACACATGGGTATTTGAGATGGTAAACATTTCCAAATTGTTTTTATGTTGATGAACTCCTAGAAATACTTTAGAATATTGGATTGCAGACTGCAGTGGGAGCTGCTCAGCCTAAACTGGTTTGAATGCTAACTATATTTTTACATCTTAAACTTTACTTCTCTTTGTCTTGCTTGTTTCTATTTCTTATTCAGATTAATGAATACATGCAAACAGGGAACTTCAGCTGTAGTTAATAAAGCTCTCTGCTGTCCACCTGATTTAAATTAAAGGATGCAATACTGCAATAGCACACAATTCACAAGTGGCTTGAGCTAAACCAGAGACAAAGCTCTGCTGAGTGTCTTTGTACCTTTCTGGTAGGACAGAGCTTTAGCCTGCTGGGTGTAAGTGCATTTTTCTGGGAACTAGTGGCTCCAAATCAGTCTCCGAATGTGTAACTGCTGGGGGGTGCTGTGTGTGCATCTGCACAGTGGCTTTAACACAGCTGTGTGTGCTGCAGCTTACAGCTCAGGGTTTAGATAATTGCAGAACTCTCCAAGAGCATCTCCTGTTCCTTTTGAACTCTTCTCTACCTTTGGCAGACAGTACAGTGAAGAGAAAGGGACATGCAAGCAGTGTTGGCTCTGCCTGCCCGCAGAAGCATCTTGGAGGGATTGGGAAGTGAAGGGGGAAAACAGGATTTCAGCTGCTGAGCTGCAAAATGGGCCTTAAGTTGTCTAAAACTGGAAGAATGGTTCTGCTGCTATAGTCCAGTTTTAAATTGCTCTGGCAGTCAAAATCCCAAACTTTGGTGTAAAATAGACGAGTTTCCTAAGCAGTAACCTAATTTTTCTTAATTATTCAGCATTTAGGCTGTAGGAAGTCACCTACTGATACATAGTTGATTTTTATCTCTAAAGGTTTAAGTACATTATTCTGGACACCCTCAGAAGTTTGAAAAAGTTGGTCTATATAGAAAATTAACTTAAAAATATTTGTGTTACATAATAATATATATCTTGTCTCTCCCCAGATGAAGTTAGGAATGGGACATACCGGCAGCTCTTTCATCCTGAGCAACTGATATCTGGCAAAGAAGATGCTGCAAATAACTATGCTCGAGGTCACTACACAGTTGGGAAAGAGATAATTGATCTAGTTCTAGAGCGTATCAGGAAGCTGGTAAGACTTTTCTGTACTGAAGGCTCTAGACATCTGTTTTGCAGGATTTGTAAATGAAGTTATCAAATGCACAGCCCCATAAACTGTGCTTTAATTTCTTTGTGGTATGAGAATCTATGGACTTTGTCTGCATCTGGTTTTATTCTTAGCCAGCTGAAAATGGCTGGATTATTCCTGTCAGATATGGCGTTCAAGTGGCCTAAAATGCTGATGAGGCACCTAAAACTTCATATATAGTCTCATGTTCAGAAAACCAGAACCAAAAATTATGATTTGCCTAGTTCCTGCTGGAGAAGGATTGGTTTCTGGCTGTGACTCTTTCAAGGAAGTTTAAGAGTGCGTGCTCATGTGGTTTAGACTACTGTTTGCATTTCCTGCTATTATGATTTCTGGATTAATTTTATGCTAATAACAGTAGAAAGGGAATAGATCTCAGTATTTTGGGATGTTTCAGCCTCCCCAGTATTTGTGACAAACTTATGAAGGTGGCAGTTTATGAGGTTCAGGTTGCCTGTTTAGGACTACTAAGCATGTCCATTGCCCAATCTGTGTCACAAAGGTAGGAATTCTCATTGCACAAAACCCAGGTACTTTGATATGGAATGCTAAGTGAGTCTTAGTGTAAAGTTCACCTTTTGCAGATCACAACTGGAATTACTCTCAACACCTGACTGCCACGGTCTCTAATTAAAGCAATGATAAGTTTGCAGTAGGCTGTACTTTGACCTGAAAAACAGTCATAATTTCTTTGTACAAGCTGTTGGCAGTCCCTGTTAATCCTGGGAGCTGAGCATCCTGTGGCACCTCTTTGTGAGGACAGGGCTGTCTAGTTTTGTCTTCTGAGTAGAGTGAATGGGACTGGCACTGTAATAGCCTGTGACAGCTCACTTCCCTGAGTGGAGAGACACACTTGGCACTCATACAGCATTGGAACAGTAGCCCTGGGATGGGAGATTGCTCCATTTTTTTTGCAGAGAATACCAAGTAACTGTAAGGGATAGATAGTGTGTAGGTCTTTGGATATTCCTGCTTTTCTTGCTTGTTGTTAATGCCCTCAGCTGAGAATTGGAGGTGGAAGGAATTTTAAGCTAGCAATTTGAAGTGGTCACCATCCAACATGTAGGGGGCTTAAACCAGCCGAGAATATTGTTTTTCGTGGGGCACCTCCTTGACTCTTGGTGGGTAAATTAGGTATTTCTGAAGCTTGAACAGTTGGTATGTGTCAGAATTCAGAGCTGTCTTTCTTGAGCTTGATTGGGGATTCTTAATGCACACAATGTCTTGAACACCTGTATTTTCTCTTTCAGTCAGATCAGTGCACTGGGTTGCAGGGCTTCCTGATTTTCCACAGCTTTGGGGGAGGGACTGGATCCGGTTTCACCTCTCTGCTGATGGAGCGCCTCTCGGTTGACTATGGGAAAAAATCCAAGCTGGAATTCGCCATCTACCCTGCGCCTCAAGTCTCGACAGCTGTTGTAGAGCCCTACAACTCCATCCTGACCACTCACACTACGCTGGAGCACTCTGACTGTGCCTTCATGGTTGACAATGAGGCCATTTATGACATTTGCCGTAGGAACCTGGACATTGAACGCCCAACCTACACCAACCTCAACCGCCTCATTGGTCAGATAGTGTCTTCCATTACTGCTTCCCTTAGGTTCGACGGTGCCTTAAACGTGGATCTGACTGAATTCCAGACTAACCTGGTGCCTTACCCTCGTATCCACTTCCCGCTGGTGACGTACTCCCCGATCATTTCGGCAGAGAAGGCCTACCACGAGCAGCTCTCCGTGTCCGAGATCACCAACGCCTGCTTCGAGCCCTCCAACCAGATGGTGAAGTGCGACCCGCGGCACGGCAAGTACATGGCGTGCTGCATGCTGTACCGCGGGGACGTGGTGCCCAAGGACGTCAACGCCGCCATCGCCGCCATCAAGACCAAGCGCACCATCCAGTTTGTGGACTGGTGTCCTACTGGATTTAAGGCAAGTCTCGGTTCCAGCATGATTTCTTAGACTTCTCATTCACTGTCCTAGGTGTATGGGAGTGTATTTGCTCTGAGCTGTTCTGTAGGTACCTGGTTTGTATTCTGAGATGTGCAGATTTGGGTTCTCAGGCAGAGATGTTTTGTGAGTGACACATTTTAATCAACTCCTGTTGTCTGACTTTGATTATTTTCATTGTCAAACACCACAAAGAACTCATGGTCTCTTCCACATCTCCTATAGGTTGGCATCAATTACCAGCCCCCCACAGTGGTTCCTGGGGGTGACCTGGCCAAAGTCCAGCGGGCAGTCTGCATGCTGAGCAATACCACAGCCATTGCCGAGGCCTGGGCTCGCCTGGACCACAAGTTTGACCTGATGTATGCCAAACGTGCCTTTGTTCACTGGTATGTTGGAGAAGGGATGGAGGAGGGGGAGTTCTCAGAGGCTCGGGAAGATTTGGCTGCACTTGAGAAAGATTATGAAGAAGTGGGCACAGACTCGATGGATGGAGAAGATGAAGGTGAAGAATATTAAATCCAACGGTGAATTGCAAGTCTTTGCCATTTTACTGCCTCTTTAGTAGCAATGTAAATCATGTCAACTGATTGGAATAAACTTCTTTAATCAAGAACTTTGCTAGTGTCCAAACACTATGTACACTCATTAACTACCTACATGCAATCAGCAGTCCAAGAGATGGAATTCTTTTCTGAAGAAGGTACCTGAATAAAATAAATATGCTCTAGTTCAGTCAGTTTTTGTCCTTAAGGCATTGCTATTGGAAGAGCTGTTAGTGCCCAGAACATGAGACTAGAATGATCTGGTGATTTTTCTGGAAGGTATTAGGTATATTTTTTCCAAGACTCTAGAGCTGGTGTCACAAGAGGCAAAAGGAACTGTGTTACCCATAAAAGATGCAAGACCTTCAAAACTGAAGGCTGTTTGGGTTAGTTGTCTCCTGTTCTTAGACTTAGGGCCAGTAATTTGGATGGGGAGGAGATATGCCCAGGAAGGGTGTTCCATAGCATAGTGAACCTGCCACTGTAGCCAGAACCTGAGCAGTGAGTGCCCTTGTGTTACTGTGCCCTCCCACGGAAGGAGCTGGAGTCCTGTCTGCAGCTCTCTAGAGTCAGACTTTGCCTGATGCTGTCTGGAGAAAAATCCCTGGGTTAACTGGCCACAGTTAAACACCTTAGTTTTCCCTAAAACTAAGTCTTTTGCAGATGTAATTATTCCATGGGTTCAGATGGATGCTGCCATCCTTCTGTGTAAGCTGGTGGAACAGGAGAGGATTTGGCTAATCAGGTTTATCTTCAGATGTGAACAGCCTCTGCCTGAAACCTTCTGCATGGACTGACTGGGGGCCTGGGCACACAGTGAACCACAAACCAAATAACTTCACTGTTGTAGAGCTGGATGACTGAGGAATCTCCCCCACAGCAATGCCGAAGGTGGAATAGTTAAATCTTAAGATGATGATCAAATACTGAATGTGATTACAGAATACCAAAATCTGACTCCAAGATGAGATTTGGGCTGGAGAATTTTCCCAATCCGATTTCAAGCTTATTCATATTCCTTCTGATTTATTAGCAGAGTGTGATTCAGGCCAAGCCTTGAAATCTGTTAGTTGCAGACATGCACACCTGCTTGGCAGGAGTCTCAGCTGGAGTATGTAAGATTCCTGAACTCTCTTCTGCATGGAAGCTTCAGGGCTCAGGTAATGCTGCAGTATCTGACATCCCCTCACAAAGTGGAACCCTTTTCCTGGTCCCATTTGGTTGGACTTGTTCTAGGTGGGAGCGTCACCTGTAATTTAGAGTAACAGGCTGCTGCTGCTGATGGAATGTGCCAGAACAACCTGGTCTGTGAGAACTGACCAGGAATTGCTTTGGCTCTTCTTGTCCTGGATCACTCTGTTTTTTCAGCCATTTTGTTGAGTCAATCTGATTTGAAATTCTTGGAGCTCTAAGTTAGCAATTTTACAAAGATGAGGAGAACAGTTTCAGTGCTTTATCACCTCGATGGTTGTCTCAGACAGTCAGCCCTGCTGTTGTGCAGGATGTGTGGCAATCACAGCTCCTGCCATTCAGCACAGCTAAGTGTGGCCAGCATTTCAGTGAGTTTCTCATTTGTTTTTCCTTGTGGTTTTATGTTCCAGGGTAGACACAACCGTGATGAATTTGAAGTCCTGTTGATTAACATATTTTCCTGCTTACTGGTTGATTAAGCAAATGTGTTTGGTGGGGCCCAGGGACAGACACATTCATTCCAGTCAGAACGACTCCATGTCTGCAAGCATTCAGGTTTTAATGGGATGACAGTGCCCAGAGAGAAATGTGCACAGGGCTGCTTGCTGCCATGCAGGTGTCAGGTTTTCACCCTGAAAATCCTGTATTGCCAGCAGATCATGGAGAGTGCTCTGTGCCACAAGCACAGCAGCATGATTTCCTTTGGAAGTTAGTTGTGTTGGAGTTGTGGGTTTCTGAACTAGCCTTTAGTGGGATTTTTTAGCAGTCATTTGGGTTTTCTGTGAGGAATTTGGCTTCACTGAAGCCTAGCCTACTCTCTCCTGCAAATAGTGTCTGTTTTTTACTGCACTGGTGGATTACTAGTATTGAGGCCACTTCCTCTGCGGTGGGAATTGGCTCGTGGTGTGTCTGTTTTATCCAGGAGGGCTCTCTGCAGCCATGTAAGATCCTTGTGCATATGGAATGCTGGCTTCTGAAAACCTGGGAGTCTCATTCTAGGCATTAGATGAGAAGCATTTTGCTTTTAATTTTTAAAAGTAACATGTAATGTTACTTAGAGGAGATGTAATCTGCAACATGATGGGTGGAAGGTTTCACAAGAGATACTGTCACCTGGTAGCCATGGGACTGATGCTGAAAACACATTATGCATTTTCAGCCTACATCATACTTGAAACTTCATCATATTAGTATTAAGAAACCCTGTTGCTTTCACTAGTGGGCAGCTGCTCTCTGTGTAGGCATGTGCATGCTGAGCTAAGATAAGATAGGGTTTTTCTCAGATATGAAGCCAAGATAATTACAGCAGGAAAATCCTGCTAAAACTGCTCTTGCTTCAGTGAGCTGCAGAAATCCTTAAACATGTTCTAATTACTGACTCTATGGTTGAGTTAACAAATGTGTGGTTCATCCGCTTCCTGAAATGTAGAGGAGATCTTGCACTGAATTAAAATTTGAGTGTAAGAGTGTGAACTTCTGAAATTTGCAGAGGCTGATGTTAGCTGCCACTTTAAGGAAATTTCTTGCTCTACACTCTGAAAGCTTTTTTCCAATTCTGTACTTTAAGTGTTGTTTCCTTTGATAAGAAATGCCTATACTTGAGCTTTGCACGGTCATGTGCCTGTTTGCACTGGCAGAAATGCAGGCATTATCTAGTGGTAACTAAATATATCTCTACCTGTGTGGTGACACAGCTTTCTCCAGTGTTGAGATTGGCAATTAATAGCTCTCACCTGACAGAGTAACTTGTGTGAGTCATGAGGTGGAGGAGGAGATGAGTTGGAGGCATGGCGGTCACTGTGAACTTTTGTAAATTCTGGTGTTATCTGTAGGATCTGTTCCAGCCTGGTTCTGGTGCTGTTCCAGGAGAATGCAATGCAGCAGAATTTGATTTCCACCCACTCTGCTCTCTGAAAAAGCAATCCAAATCCCCTTTAATGCGCTAATATCTATATTATATATATAATTATGTACATTTCTAATTTCTATAGTAAGCATGCCACAGTGTAATTGTATGATAAAAATCTCATTTGGGCAGCAGAGGTAACATAAGCCCACAGCTACACATGCCTCTACCTCCTTCCTACACATAAACTGATCTCAAGTAATATCAGAAAAAACTTTTGTGCCTTAGATACTTAAAATTCTGCCAAATGGGTGATGTTTACCCATTCACTTATTCCATTACTTTATGCCCACTTACAGGAGCATGTTTGCACAGTTTTTGGTTGTTTTGTCCCAGGCCTTCAGCCTTGCTAGGCCTGCTGGCATTCTCGTTGGCATCCTGCTCCACTCCGGCTAATTCCCCAAGCCAAGCCAGGCTGGCATTGTTCTGTACTGACTCTGCTTTGCAGTCCAGTCCCTGTGAACAGTGTAACAGCAAAGAGCTGCAGCAGTGCTGCTGCTGTGCTGCCCTGTGCCCATTGCCTCTGGGCTGCAGTGCCTCTGTTCTGCCACATAAACCTGTCTGCCTTTGCACCAGGCTATGGTTTCCTGTGTGTAGGAGATACTGCACAGAAACAAAGCTGCAGCGGTCACTATTTATAGTCAGAGCTATTTCAGTGCAGTGGGGTGGGTTTATTCACTGGCCTTGCTGAAGTTTTGTAGCCACTGCAGATTCCAATTATTTTGCAGGTTTTTGTCAGTCACAGAATGGTTTGGGTTGGAAGGGACCTTAAAGCTCATTTCTCTCCACCCTTTGCCATGGGCAGGACACCTTTCACTATCCCAGGTTGCTCCAAGCCCTGTCCAGCCTGCCCTTGGACACTTCCAGGGATGAGGCAGCCCTAGCTTCTCTGGGCAGCCTGTGCCAGGGCCTTACCACCCTCACAAAAGTACCTTTGAAGTCCCATTTCTTCTGTAACTCATAAAAGTTTAGTAAGAAAAATGAATCTGGTACTAAATGTGGAGATGCCATATCCTGGGTAGGAGTTGTGACCTGCTATGGCTGGGAAAACACAGAATCTTCTGTAATGAAAAAGATACTGAATTAGGTGACTCCTGATCTTGCCTGTTTTGTCATGTTTATAAGGAATTACTTCAAATAAAAAAATGTTCTTTTGAACTCTAGAAACATGGACTTGGTTTATAAGTAAATTCAGCAATAAAGAGCTGAAGAACAATTTTCCATCATATTGGAGGGTGCCCTGGAAGGACTGTAGGGGTTTCTCTGTGTGTTGGGGAGGTGATAATGATTAATCCCTTTGCTCTAACTGGGGCTGAACTAGGAGGAGGACTAACAGTGTAACTTCCAGGCTGTGCAGAGACTTTGATCTACAGATTTCTCCTAAAAGTCAGGCAAGTAGATTAAAGATGTGGAGTCTCGACTGGCTGTTAATGGGGAAAGGAATGAAAGCATGATGAAGTGGGAAAAATTACATTGCTCTGAAGGATTTTTAGGTGTTGGCTGACAAGATGCTGAGAATACCAGGATACAAAAAAAAAAAACAAAACCAAAAAAAACCAAAACCCCCCCCCAAAAAAAAAAAAAAAAAAAAAAAAAACAAAAAAAAAACAAACAAAAAAAAAACCCCACAAAAAAAAAAGGACAAGAGTCACATGAGGAGTGATGCTGTCTGTGGAGCTTTTCAGTGAATTGAGTCAGTTAAACCCTGGTCTCCATCTTTCTGCTGCCATGTTGCCATTCCTTGGCTTTCTGCAGACCCTCCTTTGCATGGCCAGCTTAATGTGATATAAAACATGTTGAGTTGTTTAAAGATATTTTTAGATCTTGAGGTACTAACTACCCTGTTTTCTCAACCTTGCAGCCATCCTTCAGCAGCAGGCTTCCCACTTTTTCTTTAGCATTGTTTTGTTTTCCCTGGTCTGTGTCAGGAGCTTGGAGTACTTGGGCAAAAAAAAAGTTAAACTCTTCTTTTCAAATGTTTGCTAGAAAACAATAGCTGTGAATACTGAGTTTGAAGATCCAGAAACCATTCCAGAAACATTTAGGAATTACTTTTTTCCAATGCTGAACAGTGAATTAGAAATTCACAGAGACTTGGGAAGTCTTAAGCGAATTACTCTATGAGAAAAAGGAGGTGGATCTGAGTCTCTTTAAAATGAAGTGTTGCAGCCCACTGGATGTGCTCATCTTGGCCTTAAGAACTATTCCAGGCTTCTGTGTGACACAAGTAAGTGTGTGAGTGGTCTCTCAATTTTGGCTCAATTTGTGCAGCTGTGATTTTGATACCTCAGCTGCAAAGCTGAGGGAGGAACAAGGGTTTAAGCCTTTCTTTGGGAGTTTCAAAAAGTGGGAAGCAAGTCCTGATCACAGGCAGGAACATTGAAATTCATTTTATAAGGTTGGGATTGGAGATCAGATGTTAAGGGAGAAGTTGAAAAAAATGTTCCAGATGCCTTTGAGGCTGGTGTCCATGTGGATCCAATCAGGGCCACAGGAAGGCTGCCCCAAACATGTTGCATTAGGCATTTCTGCCCCTTCAGCTCTCCTCCCCTCAGGAGGTGATGGGTGATGTTGAACTGCCATCACACTGTGCTGAGAGCCTGTTTGTGGCTTCCTCCTGCAGTTCTTTTATCTCTAAATAGTTCTGGATTGAAATGGTGAGGTGCTATTGCTGGGCTTTCTCTGCAGACCTGCCTCTGCTCCTTACACAGCAGTCAGCTCTGCTACTGGGACACTGCATCCACCAGGTCAGGGGCAAAGGTACTTGGGCAGTCTGTACTCCCAAACTGTGCCTTTTGTTTGGTGGATGAGATTGACTTTTCCAAGCACTGCCTCTGTTGGAGTTACCTGTAGCCTCAGCTAGGTGTGCTGGCATCCTTTTGCAATATCAAGGGGATTAGGAGAAAGAAGGTAAAGGGCAGAAGTGGACTTTTTCTGTCCATTCTGAAGTTAGAAACCTTAGAAAACTGACTTAATTCGAAGTGCCTGTTGTTGTCAAGTCCAGAACTTGTGTTTGACTTCAGAAGGCTTGAGATGAATTCTTCCATCGAAAATGGCTCAAACTTAATGAGACTAGGCTCAGAAGCAGCTGAGGGAGCTGGGGGGGCTCAGCCTGCAGAAAAGGAGGCTCTGGGGGAACCTTCTGTTTACACAACTCCCTGACAGGAGGGAGCAGCCAGGATAGGTCAGGCTCTGCTCTCAGTGGACAAGGCACAGGACAAGAGGAAATGACCTTGAGTTGTACTGAGGAGGTTTAGATTAAATATTAGGGAAAACGTCTTCCCAAAAGGGTGGTCAAGCACTGGCACAGCTGCCCAGGCAGGGTAGTGGTGGAGTCACCATCCCTGGAAGTTTTCAAAAAACTTGATTTGGCATTTGGGGACATGGTTTAGTGCTAAACATGGCAGTGCTGGGTGAATAGTTAGACTCTGATTTTTTCCAGTCTCAATGTTTCTGTGATTTTTACCCTGCAGTTTTCATCTGTCCTTTCTCCAAGACAAGAACTCCTGAGGTTACTGGCTGTCAGTCTTCCAGTTCCTGTTTTAGAGGTGGCTGCTGTGAGGGACTTGTTGCAGAACTTCAAATTAGGGAGGAATTCCAAGCAATGTTCTTCAAGAAGGCTGCAAAGACCTTAAGCATCTTTGTGTGGCTTTTCCTGTTGTTAAAGCTCTGTGGCTGCTACTGTCAAATGCATTTCATGCTTTTACCTCACCACCACTTACAAAAGCTGCACTTCACTTGTTCCTCTGAGGGTGGGGATCTTTGTGGCTTTTCAGTTATTTCCAAACCCTGTTGTGGAACCTGCCTTTCGTTGCTGCTGCCCGTGTGCAATGTTCTTAAGAGATTGTGATATCCCACACTGAGCCTGGTGCTGTCGTCCAGCAGTTTTGGTGTTGATTCTGTGCAATTCTGCACAAATTGCCACAGCAATGCTGTATGCTGAGTTACTTTTTTTTTAATATGCGTATATATTAAGTATCCATATCTATCTGTCTAAATATATATATATATATATATGTGTCTTACCTGCTGGCTATCACTGTCCCTGTTGTCTCACCCATGCAATCATGTTTTCACTCTTACACTGCCCTTGGCACTGAGCTTTGTATTAAATTGGAAAAAAAAAATCCCTTCCTGTAAGAAGGACCCAGTTTTCTTTTGCTCCCCCGAATTCAGTGTAGGAGCAGCTGGGTGCTGGAGCAGGGAACTGTGGGGTACCAGGGCTCAGCTACAGCTGCTGTGGAAGCACAGACTCCGCTGTTCCCTGCTGAGTGGGACAGAATGGTTTCTGCCTTTTTTCTTCACAACTTCTGTGGCATGTTTGTGTGGAAGCAGAGCCCATGCATGCATGGAAGTGTCCCAGTCACGTCTCAGTATGTTATAGAACAGTTTCTGCCATTGTCCACAAATGCTTTTGAATCTGGTGTTAATGCCTTGCAATGAACATATGGCACCCAGAGATGGGGGTTCCTATTCCCTAACTTCCCTCATCATTCCAGCAAGTTACTGGTACTTCCAAGCAGAGTACTCCTGTTTCTTGTTTTACTTGTTGCTGTGTTTAGTGTTTATCTTCCTCTCTGTGTTTTCAAATTCTGTGCCTGTTTCTTTGCTTGTTCACTGCTGTTGCAGATCCTAGCAGAGTGTTTTGGCTCCAGCTTTGTCTATTAGAGCATCTGTGCACTGGCTTCGTTACTGTCACTGCCTGCAAGTACTTAATGTCTGGTAAGTGTGTCTGCATGTGTTGGATCTGCCTGATGAGGCTGAGGGGGGCAGCTTGACCCCACACTGGTTTAGACTGTTTGCTTTGGACTGGTTGTATTAAACACTCATACGTGATCAGTGTCGGCACGTCTCTGAAGCATCTGTGTGCTGATACACCCTTTTTATTTTTTTGCTAATTGTAGGTGCTGGCAGATCAAGAGTAATCCTTACTGTTGTACTTGTGGTCACGAAAGGCTTTTCTTGTTTAATTTTGTACTTCCTTGTGACAGACACTTTAATGTCTGGTGGAGACTTAAAATTTTTTACATCGTCTTCCTCAGATGTGTGTGGTTCCAGGTATGAAGACAGCCAAGGTTCCTTTGTGGAACTCCCTCAGATCTCTGCATTTAGAAGCCTAATTTTTGACTGTAAAGCTCCTCAGTTCTTTCCATTGTCAGGTTGTTTTATGCTACCCTTTCCCCTTTGAATGCCTGCTGGCTCCCCAGCTGCTTTTAAGCTGTGTGCCATCTCCCATACTCAGTATCAGTCTGCCTTGGTACGATTCATGTGGGTTATTGCTACCTTTGGTTTGCTGACATTGTCACTTTTGTCATCAGCATTAACTGAAATGTCTTCTTGGCCTTAGTTCATGTAGCTCTTGCACATTCTCCATTGTACTCAAGTGATCAGCAACTATTTCTGCACCTTTAAATCCCTTTTAGGAGCAGCTTTCTATGGCTCTTTATCAGTGAATGAGTGGTTTAAAACCCAGGTTTTAACTTGGGTTTTAACAGACAACTCCTTGTCTGTTCAGCCTTGGACTGTAAATTTTTGGTGTATTTTTAATCTAAGTATTTTAAGTGATCCATAGGTGCTTAGAAGGCTTTGTGTGTACTTGCTGACTGAAACTTGGCCAGTAGCTTGGTGGGAGAGTTTGAGACTGTAAATCACTCTGGAATGCAGGTGCAGGTACCCAGGTACAAGGATCTCTGAATCCTGTGCCATTCCCCAAGCTAATGAGGTGTCCTTGCTGCCTTAATAACACCCCGGTGTGTCTGAAAGCGAGTCCTGGAGTATAGCTGGGTAACCAAGGGGGATTTCAGCTGTAGCAGAGGCAGGAAGCCTGACTAGGAACAAGATTTGCTAATTAAACATTTTCTGCAGAACCAGCTTCTCTCCTTGCCTAGGCCCGGGGGTGTCACGGCATTGTGGGAGGGGCAGGGGTTTATTCGAGGTGGCACACACAGTGCAGTTGCACACACTGACAGAGGGCTGTGCAGGGCTGGCACAGGGCACAGTGTGCTGAGTTGTGGGGGTGTTCCACGCTGCTTCTGCTTGCCCTGGCAGAAGCCACAGCTGAGTTCAGATCCTCCTGGGAAACCAGTCCTGATGGTACTTTGTTTCACTGCAACCAAGGGCTGGGGCAGAGAATCTGCATTTTTCCGTCTCAGTTAGTGTTTTTTCTAAGAAAAAAAAAAAGATAGGCATTGTGGTTTTGTACATTGTGGCAAATTGTGTTTCCCAAGTTGCTCTGTTGTTGCCAGGGCTTCACTTTCTCAGGCATTGAGGCCTGGGGCTAAGCGAGTCACCCCAGGCTCCCTTTACAGTCGGTGCAGAGCAGCAAGGGGCGGTTGGGTGAGGTTACTCTGACCTATTTTAGGCACCTGCCTTAAGATAATGAACTTCAAAGCCTCACCCTCACTGCCTGTCAGTGCTACACTGGTGACAGGTCCCTTGTCAGCCTCCACACCATGAGAATCCCACCTGCTGCATGTCCTGCCTGGATGCAGGTTGTGTCCCACTCTGCTGTCCCTTGCATGCTGAAGCACAGGAAGGTACAGCCCGAATTTCTTGAGTGTGAGTCAGCAACTGCCCGAGAGCAAGGTGAGGCGTGTGAAACAGCACCTCAGCTCTGCCTTTCCAGCACTTCCAACAGCTGTGGTTTGCTTATCCTTGTTCTTAGGGTAGTCTGGGTAAGGATTTGGAGTAAGGCTTTACTCAGCTTTAATAGCAGCTAATGATAGGGTAAGGGACTTGCAGAATTTTATTAATAAAAGTAATGCTGAAGGCAGTTGCACAACTGCAGGGGGGCTTCCATACTGGCTCCACATGCTCACCAGCTGTTCTTACCTGGCTGTTGACAGTCCCCACTGGACCTGTGTGCAGCTGGGGGACTTCTGTCCTCGGCCACTCTGTTCCAGCCCACAGCCGAGGCTCAGGTTTCCTGCCTGCCCCCTCCGCAGGCCCCTCAGCAGGGTTTCCTGTACTGACATCTCCAGCCTGAGGAGTTAAGAGCTGCTGGGGCTCTTTGGCTTCCCCAGAGTGCAGAAGGGATAACAGGGAGCAGTATGGAGAGGGACAGGGGCTTGAAGAGGGGCAGCTTCTGGAGGAAAGGCAGAGACATACCAGGGCATCTCTAGATTAAGACTAATGGTTCTGTTGTAGCAAAAGTTGCCAGCAAAGTACCTAATTCCCCATGTGAGTGCTGCTGCTGAGCCTTACCCAGGGCACAGTGTGAGACAGGCGGTGTGGCCTGGCATCAGAGCAAGATTCAGTGCAGTGTCTGAGCTGGAGCTATGCTATAAATGTCCAGAGCCTGGTGTATTCAGAATACTCCATAATTTTGACCTGGATCCCAAGATCACAGTGCCTTGTCACTAATAGCCCTGTTTCTCAAGGACTGTTGTGCATCACCATCTCTGGGAGCAGCTGGAAAATGTAAACCTCTTCTCTAGCCTTGATGATGACATTTGGACTGTGCTGCAGGTTTGTACAGGCTGTTGGTTTGCCCAGGAAAACTGGTTTGGTTTGATCTGTCAGAGATTCTGCTTACTAAATCTGTTTGTTCCCAGGAACCTATTTTCTTAAAGAGCAGGGAAGCTCAGCACATCTCTCTCTGCCCTGTGTTCCTCTAAACATGTAGAGCTTTAATTAGGCCAGACTGTGCTGATGAAATGAGGGCTTTGGCTTCAGTGGAATTTCAGCTCCCTATGTGCTGCTGATGGTCCCTGCCTATGGTAGTGCCCCTCCTGGGCAGGATCCCCTCCTGCTTGCTTCTGGGTTATTCTGGAGTGGACTTTGTGGAATGTTACCATTTCCCTGAGTATTGTTCATTGCTGAGCCTCTGTGAGCTGTTTGCTTGGCTGTTCCAGCATCCCAAGAGCAGATAGCTGTCTGCTCAGAAGTCCAGGGTGTGGTGTTTCCTAAAGCTGCTCTTCTCAGTGTTCCTGTTGTGCCAGGCCAATGGCACCAGAGCTTGGTGGGTGCTGGAGCAAGTGGCTGCAGTGAAGCTCTTGCTGCAAACAGCCCCAGACTGGGATGGAAGGTGTTGGGTCGAGGGCCTGGTAGCCAGCCTTTGTCTGAAGAGGAGAGCTGGTCTAGAATGGCAAGGGCAGATACACAGAAGGGGGAAAGATTAACCTGCTCTTCTGCTCTCACGAGACACCCACCAGCTGAAGAGTTGCATCTCTCTCTGGGGTCCCCAGCACAGGAAGGATGTGATGCTGCTGGAGTGAGTCCAGAGGAGGCCATGAAGCTAATCAAAGGGATGGAGCACCTCTTCTATGAGGCTGAGAAAATTGGGATTGTTCAGCATGGGGAAGAGCAGCTTTGGGATCACCTAATTGTAGCCTTCCAGCACTTGAAGGGAACCTACAGGAAAGATGAAGAAAGACTGTATTTACAAGGGAATGGCTTCACACTGCCAGAGGGCAGGGTTACATGGAACATTGGGAAGGAATTCCTCCCTATGAGGAGAAGGTGCGAGGCCCTGGCCTAAAGCATGTGTGGCTGCCCCATCCCTGAAGTGTCCAAGGCCAGCTTGGACAGGGCTTGGAGCAACCTGAGAATAGTGGAAGGTGTCCTGCCCATGGCAGAGTGTGGAACAAGATGAGCTTTGAAGTCCCTCCCAGCCCAAACCAGTCTGGAATTCTTGCAGACACTTCCTTGCAGTGTCTGAGTTAGATACAGAGATGCAAACAAGTCAATATAGGCTGTGTGAACAAGGTGCACCAGGCAGGTGATGGCTGGTGCAGGAGAATGAAGGGGAAGTTTGCTCTAGTAGGAAAGTTCACAGTATGGTGCCCATCCAAGGAAACACAAAAGATTTGCTAAATATTCCTCCTGGCTGATGAGACTCCTGCAGTCAGATGGTGTGTGAGGAGAGCTCTGCTGCAGCAGCGTGTAAAGGGACACTCGGATGTGAATGGTTCTGGACAGATACTCTATTTGGAGCTCACAGCTGGGCGAGGATGAAGGAGTTGCCAAGAATAAATCCCTGATGCAGAGAAGAATGCTTGGCTTCAGTTGGAAGCCTTGGCACTCCTCACCCTTTAGATGGCTCCTGGGTTAACACTGAGCTGCAGCAAATGGGGGAATTCTGCTCACAGGGCACAAATGGAACAGGCTGGGAGAAAGCCCGTCTAAATGAAAGGTGTTAATTAATGGCAGTCAACTGAACCATGAAGAAGGAATGTCTGCACTCTCATTCCAGCTGACAGAAATCAGCTTTTTCCTTCCTGCAGCTTGTGTCTCTAACACTTGGGGAATTGGGTTTCTGAGCCAGGCAGTGCTGTGCCACACTAATCCCCTGAACAGAACAAACACTGCAGATGTCACAGCAGAGGGAAAATACAGAGAAGGCAATGTGCAAAAGTACACATTTGTGGTGATGAAGTGTTTTTGTTAGCAGGTAGCAAGGTTAGCAGGAAAGACAAGTAAGATGCCTGATGGGATACACAGACACTCTAGGGCTTCCTGCTTACCTTAAATCTCCATCTTATCCATCCCTGAGCCACTTTGCCCTCCCTTCATGGCACCTATTTTTTATCCCTGGGTCATCCCTTGATCTCCCTGCTCTGCTTATCTTCAGATCTTAGTCGCAAATGCTTTTTCTCTTCCATCAGAACTACCTAAGCAAAATACCTGTGTCTGAGTGTTTTTTCATCACAGCCCCATGGGAGGCCTTTAGATGTGACAGAAGTAGCAGAAACAGTCCTGCTGAATGTGATCCTTTAGCTCTGATGAAAGGAGTCCTCAGGGAATTATTGCAGAAATGGATTTATTTGTGAAACACCATAATCCACTGTTGTTCAAACATCCCTGCCCCTCAGGGACACTTAGGCCCAAAGTTTCAAAGGTAGTGTTTTCCGTGCCAGAGCGTCCCTCAAGTTTGGGATGTGCTGCAGATCAGCTGTTGGAAGGTGATGAACCAGCTTAGTTTTCTCTGCAGATACTTGGTGATTTGTACTGTGGCATCTCTTGGTGTAAATGGAAGTACAAACAGATACTGTGCACTTTGCATCTATGGTTGAAGCTCCCTGTCTAAACCTGATCTTGCTTTTGTACAAGGAGAGGGGTACCAGTGACTTCTATCAGATGTAGGTCAAACTCCAGGAAGGAAAGGGCAGGAGCCTCCTGGAAACTGGAGATCCTCCTGCTGGCTGAGGACCCTCCGGGACTCCCAGAAGCTGAGCCTGCCTCATCTCCTGAAGCCACATCAGTGTGTGACTCCGGGCCCACCCTGTCCCCGCAAGAGTCAGTGTCTGTGACGGTCAGAGCTCAGCTCTGAGCGCTGGTGCCGATGCTGTGCTGCCTGGGGCCGTGTGCTGACTCAGAGCTCGGCCTGGCACCGGCACCGGCACAGCCCCTGAGCCCAGGATGGGATGGAGAGCAGCCTGTGCTGCCAGGCTCGGAGCTGGTGCCTTGTCTGTGCCCTCAGCAGCCTTCTCGGAGCCATGGCCAGCAGCCCCCGGGGTGTGGGTCCTGCTCCTTGCATGCCCCAGGGACGCTCCAGCAGGGACAGCTCAGAGGGGAGGATCTCTCCCGTTGACACCGCCTGCACAAATGCTTTACAAAAGCTGTGTCCACTTTCTTTTTTCCCTTCCATTTTGAAGTGAGAAGAATAAGGTTTGTCCTAAACTGGACCTGAGCACTTTGTACAAATTTTTGTTTTACTGTAATCGTGAGCAGCAGCGTGGAGAGCTGCCAGCTTCCTCCTGATCCCATCTCCCGGGGAAGGTGTTCCTCTGTGGTGGGAGCAGCTGCATGACATGGAGCTGATTCCATGAGCGTTCTGCTGTGGCAGCGTGCAGTGAGTGAGACAAACTGAGGGCCTTGGTGCCCGGATCCCTGGCTGCCAGCTCTGGAACTCGGTGTTACTTCTCTAGCCACGGCAGTTAACAGTGGACCTTTTCTGAGTTTTAGTGGAAATTTGAAGCCAGTAAGTGAAGTTTTTTAAAAAATGACACCCTGAGCATTGTGTGCGCGTCTCAAAAGTTGCAATTGTTTGTTTCATTGTCGGATATGACAGCACCCGGGTTGGCTCCGCTCCGGACCGGTGACTTGAAGTACCGAGGATGACTTTGTGCCGTCGGGGGCCGCGGAAGCCCCGGTTCCGGCGGTGTGGGGGTGCCTCCCGGGGGTCCCTCGGGCCCGGGGGCGGTGCCGGGGCGGGGGGGCCGGTCCGGGGAAGGGAGCGGGGCCGCCCCCCCGCGCACGTGCGCTACGTGCGGCGCCTGCTGCGGCGGGGCCGCCCCTCCCCCGCCCGGCACCGCCCCCCAGCCCCGGTACTGGGGCAGGGACCGCCCAGTGTGGGACCCCCGGCGGGGGGAGCCCCGGTAACCGCCGGGGCGTGGGGAGAGCACCTCGCCGCTCTCCCTCGGGAACGGGAACGCTCCTCACCCCGGCGGTGCCCGGGGCCGGCGGGCAGGACAATGGCCCGGCTCCCCGCGAACAAAGGGGCCGGGCCGGGCCGGGGCCGCGGGGGCTCGGCGGCCGGAGCAGACAATGCGGCCGCGCGGAGGCGGACGGCCCCGCCCCGCGCGTGACGCGAACCGTGCGCAGCCAATGGCGGCGCGCGGAGAGGCTCTTTAAAAAAAGAAGGGCCGGCCGAGGTCCGCTGTCAGCTGTGCGGATCCCTCCGCGCATGTAAACACAGCGCCGGCGGCCCCGCGCGGGGGGGCGGGACGGGCCGGCCCGGGGCGCGGGGGCACGGCGGGTGGGGAGCGCGGCCCAGGGGCCTCCCCGAACCAGCGGTGCTGGGGGGAGCGGCCGCAGCGCCCCCGGGGCGAGGGGCCGCGCACAAAGGCGGCGGGAGCGGGGGACGCCGAGCTGCGGCCCGGCGGGGCGGGGGGCACCGGGAGGGACTCCCGGCGGCCGCGGTGAGCGGCGCTCTCGGGGCCTCGCTGTCCGCCGGGGCCCGGGTAGCGGGTGTGGGATCGGCGCCGCGCGGGCCAGGCCGCGCTCCGGAGGAGCCGCCGCTACCTCTTCCCCCCACCCCCAACGGGCCCTCCCCGGTCCGGCCCCGGCGCCCCCGCACAAAGGCGCGGGCGGGGCGGGGCAGCCGCGCCCCCTCCCCTGCCCGGGCCGGGCGGACTCTTTTCCCAGCCCCGGCCCCCCCGCGGACGCGCACGGAGCGCGGCGGCTGTGGAGATTGTTCGGAGCGCGGAGCGGAGCGGAGCGGCCGCCCCGGCCGGGCCATGGCCGAGTTCCTGCCCCCGCCCGAGTGCCCCGTCTTCGAGCCCAGCTGGGAGGAGTTCGCCGACCCCTTCGCCTTCATCCACAAGATCCGGCCCATCGCCGAGCAGACCGGCATCTGCAAGGTGCGGCCGCCGCCGGTGAGTGCCCGCATGGCGCCGCCGGGAGCGGCCTTTGTGTGGGGCCCGGCCCGGCCCCCCCCGGCCCGCGGCCGCACAGGTGACCCCGGGCAGGCGGGACCGCCCCGCCGCCCCTCAGAAGTTTCACCGGGCCGGGGCTGAGGGGGCCGAAGGGACCGACCGCTTCCCCCGCGAAGTGGCTCCCAAGTATCGGAGCTCCCGGTGGGGGAGTCGCCGGAGCGGCCGTGGAGAGAGCGGAGGCGGGGGGGCAGCTGCCCCGGCTGGGTCCGGCCTCTCCCCGGCTCCCGGGGTTGGCCGGGGCCTCGGGCCCGGAGCGGCCCCACCGAGCCCCGGAGGAGGTGCTGGGGTGCTGCCCTCCATGTTGGCATTGTGGCCGTGTGGGGCCGGGGGGAGACGCTCCCCGCCGCCCCCTGCCCCCCCACGGCCTCCTCGGCCTCGGCGCACTTTTAGCACAGGGAACTGTTTCTCAAGTTGGACAAGACCAAACTCCGCAGCCGTGAGTTTGGCTGGTGGCTCTGTGAGCTGAAGCCTAGACAGACATGGCCACCATTTTAGAATGCAATCCACAGTGGGAAGAAGTAGTGAGCCTTCGTCTTCATCATCATCATCATCATCTCGAACGATGGTGTAGTAAGCTCAAAATTAGGGTATGAATTCTGATTTCCCCTTGTTGGTCTACTCAATTTACTAAGAAATGCACTGATGATCTACATAGTTCTATGTAGTCAGAATTGTTAGTTTAAAGGTATGAACACCCGCACTGATAAGGAGAGGGGCTTCTTGAAGTAAAAATCTAATTAAACAATGTGGGAATCATCTCTATTTTGAGTGAATTGCTCTTCCCCTAAGTGGAGCGTGGTGCGAGTCTTGGTGTGGTGCAGCCGGGGAAGGCAGTTTAACATGACGGCAACAACCAGGGTGTTAAACAGGCACTGAGCTTACATCTCCTCCAGCAAGGGGAGAAGCTGACAGAACAGTTCTCTAGACTGAAGTTTTGCGAGGGAGACTTTGACTTCAAAGAAGTAATGTTCAGAAACACACACTCCTCACTTTTGTGTTTTGGTTGTTGCTGGGACTCCTGTTGTGTTCATCCTTTTCCTTCTGAATTAAAATAGTCGTAACTTGCTGAGTTAGTGTCTGAGGTGGCAGAAATGTTTGTAGCAGAGTGAATAATGTGAATCTTGCTGGAGAGGAAGGAAGGTTTCAACTCTCTGGCGAAAGAATCCCCCATTGATGTGTGAAGATCGCTCTTGAATTTGTGTCCTGGTAGAATGTGCCAGGGCTTCTTTTCAAGCAGGGCAGCCAGATGCTCGGAGTTAAGGGGGTAAGATGGTTTTTGTTAGGGTCACCACTGAAGTTCTGTAGTATTTATTAGTAGATGTTTTGGGGTTTTAAGTTGCCAATAGTGTTTCAGCAGCTGTGACTGGAACTGCTTTTTTTGTTTGGTCGGGTTTCTTGGGGGGGTTGTTTGTTTGGGTGTTTTTGTTTTTAGAGGCATGTCTTTTTATTTGTTTTAGAAACATCTCATCTAAGAAAATCCCATCTTTCTTGGCTGCATGTGTAAAAAGCCAAAACCTTATCAGAAAGCTGCTTGTAGGATGTTATCTGTTGGAGATTATAAATCAACAGCCCTCCAAAGGACTGAATTACTTATTGCAACTGCATTTTCAGCCATTCTCACCTTCTCTTCCTGAAGGGGCAGGTATTGTACCAGATATTACACCAGGTGTTGTGCCTGCCTGGCTGTGAGATCAGCTCTTTGAGCGTGTTTAGAAGCAGGATGAAAATAGTTGGAGCTGCTGAGGGCTGAGCACGAGTAGTCCTGTGGAGCCTGGCTTTGGGAGAGCTGAGCTCCCCCCATGGCTTTATCTGCCCTGGATAATGGCTGGGATGGCTTGTGAAGTGCGTGCTTGGTTCAGCGGCCTGGAGCATAGAGGGAGCTCTTCCAAAGCGACCAGAAAAGCCTTTAAGTTGACGTAGTTCCTGGCCTTCCCCCTGCGATCAGGAGCCGCAGTGAATATTCAGTTATTGTTCTTTTTGGTGTAATCGAGGGGTCTGTAATACTGTGAGTCAAGGTCTGTACTACCCTTAGCACAGCAGTGTGTGTGTTCCAGCTGGATGCCTTGTTTGGTGATGGCTGAGGTTTGGAATCTTCCTGCATCTGAGGGAATCTCTTGCCGGCGTGCGCAGTCTGGTTACGTGCCGGGAAGCAGGTAGGCAGCACCATTAGCTGTCAGGATCTGTGCCGAGAGAGGAATTGAAAATTTGATGGTTGGGCTGGCATTATTTTAGCTTCAACTCTGCTGTGTAGTTAGCAGCAGATGAATTTCTGTTTCTGTGTATGAGCAGCAGTATGGAATAATGTTGTGTGAGACTGGTGGTGGCCAGCTGTAGCTTCCCCATTTGCTCATGGACAAGTCCTTGCTCCAGAGCTGGCTTTGATACCCCAGCACTGGAGCATGCACAGGAGAGCTTCCTGGGCTCTGAAGGACCAGCAGCAGGGCTTTCTCTGGTCCCTTTCTGCTGGCATTAGCTGGGAACCAGGTGGGCCCAGAGAAAACCACACCTGTGGTGGCTTCTTGTGTGGCAGCTTTGGAGGACAGTGACCTGCTCAGTGAGGGGGTATCGAGGTAGCTGATGGGCAGAAGACATCTGGGTGGAAGACAGAGGATTCCAGGTGATCGCTACATGTTCATAAGATGAAAGAACATCCAGGAATATAAGAACTGGAGGTGCAATTTCTGCATGGCAGTTTCCAGCTGAGCACTCAAAAGGGGTTTTCTTCCCCTTCATTCCAGTTCAGTTTGTTCCAGCCATCACCAATGACTGAGTTTTGCTCTTATTTGAGGATTCTGAGATGCTGCAGTGACTGGTGGAGGGTGCAGCAACAACCAGCTCATTGGCACTGTTCTCCATGGCTTTTTTGTCAGCAGTGTGGAGCATGAGTAGAGAGAACCAGTGGCAGCAAAGTGCATGCATGGTGGTTGTTCCTGGTAGTTAATGAGCTGCATAAAGTAGAGATTTAAATTTGAGTCTGTTGCAGATCTGCAGGGGAAGGGGCAGCTGGATGCAGGAAAGTGGGTGGGGTACAACTTGCTTGCAGTCCATCAGGTGCCATTTTGTAGTTTGGATTTTCTTCTACAAACCAAAAACATCTTTTATTAGGATTTCTTCATTTAAACAGTATCTGGTAGTTTGGAATAAACTAAGTTTGCTCTAAAACTTGGCATGTCAAGTGGTAGCCTTATATTCTAGAAGCTTCTGATAGCTCTGCAAATCAGTGAGGGCATTTAGGGAGTCAAATGAAGAATTGCTTGAGAATGGAGTTTATAAAGGAAGAAAACAGTAACAAATGTGAAGTTTAGCTTCAAAAGTTAACAGTAACATGTGGAGCAGGAGTGGTATCAAATGCTCCAAAGCCTTTCTTGGAGATGGAGTCTTCGTTCATTTCGTTGCATTGTTGCTTTGCTGCTGTGAAGAAATAATAAATAATGATTACTTAAGCCTTACTTACCATATAAATGCATTTCAAAATACAAATTATACTATGTACTAGAAGTATCATAACTTTCCCAAGGCCAAGCATGAAAATTGGGAACATCCGGGCTAAATTTCATTTCTCTAAATAACATGAATATGGAGAAGTACTGTTAAGGCTTCCAGGTAACTTAAACCAAGCATTAAAAGATTAGAAAGTCTATAGTAGAAGAACTGGAATTTTGAAGGAATTGACACTGGAGTTATCGAAATTATTGACTGTCAGTTTTCAGTAAATGTTGGAATACTGCTGAACTTGAGAATGAGGAGAATTAATTTCCTTAATGGTTTAAGTTCTTTGTGGGTGCAAGAGATGACCCCCTCTAGCTCCAGAGTGGAAGAATGTCTGGAATAGTCCTGGATAGGAACTTGAAAGGTGATAGTATGGAATACAATTGTGTGAACACTGCTGTGGTCAAATTAGTTAGGTTTTTTCTCCATGAAATTATGTATTTGGTTAAGTCAGTTGTGTTGTTGTTGTCTGAAATCTAGAAATTAATTGTGTTCAGTATTCTAATTATGGGAATTACTATTGTGCAAAAATAATACACCAAATCACAAATTATTTCAACTACTAAGGAGTGTTTGTAATGAAGAATCCCTTTCTATTGGTGTCTCACAACCTCAAGCCAAGGGTATGTAATTTTCATTACAAGTCTAGAAGAGCGAGAGCTGTGATTCTGAATGGAGTTATGGTGGTGGCTCATTGCTTTAGAGGGATCCCAGTTGCCCAATAAACAATGGATATTATGAAACAGTAATCACTTAAGTAGGACGCAATGAGAAGGTGTACCTTTGGAACAAAGGAGCATAGAACATCTTAGAGGAGGAAGGAGCATAAAAAAATAACTGGATCCATGTGAAAAGCAGGGTAGTGGTGGAATGGGAGCTCTGGAGCAGCCAGTGCATGCAGCTCTGGAGCTTCTCAGTCATAAATGGGGGGATTTTACCCTCTGGCAGCACGAGAGTAGAAAATTCTGCATTCAGGATCCTGCACTCACTGGAGGTTTTGAAAAAGATTTGACAACTGGAGAGGGCACAGAGAAGCATCAGAAAAGTTTGGCACATGAAATAATAAATTTTGTAATATTTAATCTTAGCAGAGCCTGAGTGGTGAAGCCTGCTCCTCCAGGGACATATTTTGAGGAGCAACATTGATTTAAATGTTGTTTAAGTCTCTTGAAGTCTATTTAGGCTTCTCATTCAGCTGGTTGCTTGATTTATTTTCATTTTTATGGAGGAAAAGAAAACAAAAAAACAAAAAACCAATTCAGTTTTGGAGCAGTTTGACTGAGGGTTCTGGCAATCTGGTCCTGGAGCCGTAAAACAAACCAGCACTGAACCAGGAGTTAATGCAGAGAATTGTGATACTTTGTCTGAAACAGGAAGCTGCTGGTGATGATCCTTCAGATTGGGTAATACACAGAGGCTCAGTCAGTTGATTTTATCAAACAGTAAACACAGAGATAACTCAATTACAACACGTAAGTGAGCTTCAGTGGGAGAAGCCAGAGGTGCTGCCGAGTCTGTCAGTCCTGGTGAGCTGAGCCTGAGCCGCTGATCCTGCTGAGCAGGGGCCAGGCTCATGTGAGTCAGGAAACAGGGCATTTCTGACTGACAGAGGATCAGTGGGAAGGGGAAAATGGGAAGGATGTAAAGTGGTGGATCTGCCACTTTTGGGAATTTTGCATCAAGAATGAATGAGGTTTTGGGAGGGGAAGAGACATTTTAGTGCCAAAGTTCCTGTTCCCCTGATATCAATTCATGTGAAGAAAAATAGATTAGCTACCAAAGGTCATTAGGAAGTGTTGGCTTTAAATTAAGAACTTGTCATGTTCATCACAGGGGTCGTGTTGTGGAATGAGATAAATTCAGAGTAAGTTATTTACTGATCTCTAATTAGCAAGAAAATATGCAAAAGAATAATTTTTTTTTAGTTTATTATTTATTTTACTAATGGCAGTGGCCATGCACAGGGCTGATTATGGTCACCAAGGGTGGTTTCTGCTCTTCAAAAACACTGAAACATTGGAGTGGGCTTAAAAGATAAGGAGAATTTGCTCTCCTTGCTTCAGTTTCTTTCACGAAGGGATTTTCAACATACACTCTTTAGCTCATTGAAAATTTAAGATGAAACAATTTAGTCCAGAACTTTCCATATGGCGCAAGAATAACACAGGTAGAATTTCTGTAGTTTTTTGTTTAAGATAGCTGGAAATGGAGTTTAAAACTAAGCATGGCTCCCTTGCCCAGCATCGAAACCAAAGCTGCCAGTGGATGGAAGCAAACCATGCCACGGATCCATTAGGACATGCTTCCTCTCAATCCCAGATGATTGGGTTATGTCTGGGATGTGTTGGGGGAGAATGCTGTGTCCAAGTTGAGTGTTTTTAGAAGTCAGGAAGAGCTTGTAGGATCTTCCAGCCTGTTGCCCTTAGGAGTGTCTGAGTGAAAGGTCGTCCTTGGGAGCAGGTGCTTTAGCTGAGATGGTGAATCTGAGCAGTTGGAAAGGGAGGATGTTGTGCAGAGCCAGGGCAGTGGATGGTGGGAGCCGCAGGGAATCCCTGGGCAGCCGAGGCTCTGCAGCTGCTCACCGTTGAGGCTGGTGGAGTTGTACATAGCTGTTCTGGATGGCTGTGATATTCAGGTCTTATCCTAATCTGAGTTACACTGTGAGTGAAATCGAGGTTTGGAAGCAGCCAGTTACAGCTCTAAAGAGGGTATGGACTCACTCCAAGGGCTGTGATGGGACAGCCCGATGAACAGAGTGCGCTGTCTGTGCCTGTTGCACACGCTCCAGGAACCTACTGAGGATCAGAGCAAAGATCTGTCCATGGGTAGTCCTGTGCCTTGAGGGGAGGTGGCAGCAGCTCTTGTGGTCTGGTACCCTCAGACACCCACAGCTGGGTCTGGCCTCAGTCCTGATGGATGCTCTGTTTCAGGGTCTTGGTCAGTGCTCTGAAGTGAATCAGGGATCTGGGATTTGCTGATCCCAACACCCCATCCATCCCCAGCTGTACCTGCAGTGCTGCTGGTACAGTGGTGGTGTGTCTGTTCCTTGCATGCAGGTTTCTCCATGGAGAGGAGCTTGGCATCTCCTGTGCGTGAGCCCAGCTGCCTGTTGTGTTTACAGGTTCAAACCCTGTGTGTAGTTTCTGTTCTCTCTGCCTTTGGATCCCAAGGAGCAGCTGGCCCTGACGCTTGAGAATCATCTCCAGCTTACCTGAGCCTTTATTTTTCTCCAGGTGTGGAGCTGGTACAGAAACACTGGGATCTAGAGAGGTGATTCCCACTGTACACTCATCCTTGGCTATTGTTCTCAAAAGGGAAGGATCTGTGGTTGTGTCTATTCTCCCTTGCTAGTCTGCAATATATAATAGAGCCCAATTTTGTCTCAGATAAGAAATACTCCGCCAGGCTTCCTTTTGGAGAGCTTTGCACATAAGGTGGATTAGTGCACTCAGGGTCCCTTACTGGCAAGGAGGAATTCAGGGGGTTTGATGGAAAAATCTCCTCCACTCATAATGACCAAAGAAGAGCTGTTCATCACAAACTGGGTTAGCTGATGATTGGAGTTCCCAACTAATGTTAGCCTTTAACAGGGTCACAGAGGGATTAGTTCCCGTTAGACAGGAGCTTTGTGGCTGACCCACTGCCGGGTGATAATGGCTTTGTGTGGATTCTGCCATCTGAGCTCCAAGTGTGCTTTTAATGTAGTCATAAAACCAGGAGACTGAAAGGGACCTCCTGAGTCACTGAGTGTGCTCCCTTCCTCTCGGAGGCAGCAATCATGGAACACCTTTGCCAAGGCAAGATCATAGATGTGGGAACAAAGAATGTAGGTCAGGCTCACAGGGTGGGCATCCCAGGAAGGGGGGAATTGCTGCAGTTCGCTGAATGAATGTGTTTCTCTGGCAAGAATTGCTAAGATATTCCTTTGGATCTTACTATGAACTGCTGTCTAGCAAAATAATGAAAGGGCTGTCTTTTTTTTTTTGTGTCTGACACAGGAGAGACTGCAAGTAAAATGCTACTTGCAGTTTTCAAAAGATGTTGAAAAATATAAGAGACTTCAGAAAAAAGCCCAAGGAAAAAAATGCTTTTATTTGCAGGACTGGAAAGCTGGTTCTGTAAAGAGAAGGAAAAAGGTATTTGTTTATTGAAAAATGTCTTGAAACATTTCTTCCAGGAAGGATTCAGGAATAGCTGCTTTGGCAGCCAGCAGACAAGAGATTTGGTTATAAAGGACATGAGAATAAGGGAGGAAGAAAAGCTGAAGCCAACTAACTTGTAGAACAGCTTACCAGGGACAGTGGTAATTTCTTGTTCACTTGAATTCATAGGGGTGGGGGTGGTTAAATTCTAGTTAGTGAGTTTGGGTGAGGTGCAGGTTTGCCAGCTGAAATACAGTGCTCTGAAGCCCTGGAACAGCTCAGTTGGGAGCTGGAATATGGAATATCCATAATACCACAGAAATAATTCTGCTGATCACTTGTAGTTTGCATTACTGCTTGAAATATTAACATGATCCTTAGAGCATGCCTTCTGCATGGCTGGATTTGTCCCTCACGTTTATGGAAGAGTTTAGAATTTTGAAGTCAGTCTCATTTTTGCCTGGATTTGATGACAGTTTTATAACGATTACAAGCTGAGGTGGGCACAGGATTTTGTTTGTCCATTGCAGGCTTATAACAGAACTCAGCAGAGTCACTTCAGATGGAGGGTCCTGGTGGAGTAAGAACTCCTGATTTTTTTTAGGAATTTGATGTTTTCTTGCTTTCTGTGTATACTTAATGCTCAGCGTGGCTGTTGGAAGACACTAAAAACCAAACTTCTTAAACTTTTTAAATTCATTTTTTTAGAAAAGGAAAATCCAAATCAGTTCCTTTGAGGAGCTGGATGGAGAGGGCACATCTTGCTGATTCCCAGACACGAGCTTTAGGAAAGAGGGCCTGGAGAGTTGGGGGTGGGGGCTAGTCTCTTCCCCAGCAAAGCTGCTTATATGGTTCAGCAGCTTGGCAAGTGAATCCTGCACAATAAAGCTCCCTCTCGTGGTGCTGCTGCCTTTCCAAGTGCGTAAAGGCATTTCTGTCACACAGAAATGTCTTTTCATGGGCCTGCAAGTGAGCATGGCATTTGGCTTGGTAACTTGTACTTCGAAATGTGTCCAAGATTTTTGTTGAGTAAATAATACTTACTGAAGAAGGGTTGAAAATATCTTGTTTAGGACTCCAGGAACTTGCCATACTGTGGAATAGAGAAAGATAAATATTATCCTTATTGGTTATATCAACTTTGAGTAGTTTGGATGCTCCAAAATAAACTTGTTGTGACTTTGAAATGACTCAGTGACAGTCAGGATGGACTGTCTTCTATACCTGCTGTCATTTCTCCAGATGGTGAATGGCTATGGGTCTGTAACAGTGTCATCTGACACAGTCTGTGTTCAGTGGGATGTGCTGTAGTGTGTTTGTAAAGCCAGGAGTGGTTTTAAAATAAGGTATTGTGATATATTATAAATGACATTCATTTCCATCAGCTCTACTGCACTACTGCGGCCTCATCTCAAGTCCTTGGTGCAGTTTTGAGCACCACAATATAAAAAAGACATTAAACCATTGGAGAGCATCCTAAGGAGATGGTGAAGGGTCTGGAGGGGAAGCCTCATAAAGAGCAGCTGAGGTCACCTGGTTTGTTCAGCCTAGGGGAGACTGAGGGGAGACCTCACTGGGGTCTTCAGCATCCTCATGAGGGGCAGCAGAGGGTCAGGTACTGATCTATTCCCTGTCATGACAAGTGACAGGACTCATGGGGATGGCTGGAGCTGAGCTGGGAGACGTTTAGGTTGGATATCAGGAAAAGGTTTTTCCCCCAGAGGGTGCTGGGGCACTGAACAGGCTCCCCAGGGAATGGGCACAGCTCTGAGTCTGAGTTCAAGAAGTGTTTGAACAACACTCCCAGGCACAGGGCAGGATTGTTGGTGTGTCCTGCACAAAGCCTTGATGATCCTCATGGGTCCCTTCCAATTCAGCATATTCTATGGTACCTGCTTAAAAAACCTCAGAAGTTGGAGTCAATCCAGTGTAGCCTCTCAGCCAATTTGCCATCACCCAGCAGAAGCTCTTGCAATGAGTTTCTCCTTGCTAAAAGTGAAACACTTCTAAGGCTGTTAAATGTTTGATTCTGGCTGATGAACCCATCTGCCTGATAGGCTGAAAAGTCATCTTCTGGAAGTGTTGTTGAATAAATGGGGTTCCCAAAGCTTATCTTTGAGAAACAGCTGACATGCCATCAGGGTGTCTTGGTGTGTGCGTTGGTCATTCAGTCATTGGCAAACTTCAAAACTGCAGGTGTAGGAAATGCTTGTTAGGGCAGCTTGTGTTGTCTGGAGTCATGTTGCTCTTCCAACACAGTAGGTGGCTGGTGCTTTCCCAGAGCCAGTGTCTCTGGCCAAACAGGAAAGACTGTTCCCAACCATGCACCAGTCAGTAATAGACACATGGAGATCATGGAGATAATCAGCTAATTCTGGAGCAGGATGTTTTGGGTGCCATGCTGTGAACGAGGCGTTTTTGTAAGATCATGCACATTAACTTCCTCATTTGCTTCCATAAGCAGAGGGTACTAGTCTGCTTGGTGCTGTCTGACATGGATTGGGTCTGTGTCTGCCCTAGGCACCCTTGGAGCTGGATTTCTTTAGTCTGAGCATGAGCCAGAGCCTGTAGGAGCAGGTAGAATCCTGTTCCTCCAGTTGTGCCCAGTTGCATGCAAGCTTTCCTCTGGGCTCTGCCCAGAGCAGCAGACATGTGGCTCGACCAGAAGAGTCTCCTGTGCTGTCCTCTTCCTTCCATGGCTTCCCCGATGTATTGCCAGTGCAGTAACTGCAGGTGGTGGCCCTGAAGCGCAGACTGGTGACAGTTTCAGACGTGGTATCATTGCCTATGTGAGCTGAATTCTTGCCCCTGTTCATCTTATTCCTGGTTCTTGTCCCCTGCAGAGCCTCATTAGAGGATCTGGTTTGGGGTAATGCACAGTCTACCCGGGGGCAGCCTTGACTTACTGAGGCAGCACAGCCCCCTTGATTTCAGCCTAAGCAAAGCTCCCTACAGTTCTCCCTTGGGCATTTTAATTGAGTCCCCAGTGTCTCAAGGGTCCTGTGTGTCATCGCCACTGTGTCCCCTCCTGTCTCCCTGTGTTTGGTACGGAGCAGACTCTGGAGTTGTGACTAATGATGTAGTTGATTCAGCTTGAGAGTCGGATTTGTCCTGTTGAAGTACAATACTTCAAATCCTGCCCAACTGTTCCCATTTGTGCTTCTCATCTTACAGCTTGAGGGCCCTAAGTGATTAATCAGACAACAGGATATTAGAAAGGAATGTCAGTTCTCTTCCTCAGACTTGATGGTTTCATTTGGTTTTCTGGCATAGAGAATAGGTAGTCAAAGAAGGGTTAGTGTTACCGAATTTCTCAAGAACGTGTCTTTGGGCACCAGGCAGTCTTGTGGTTAAAAGCAGGAGAATAATCAAGAAATGTGTCACGCTGGTCAAGGATTGAGTATTCTCTGGATAATTTGTCATCCTGACCCCCTACCATTGTCTAATTTCCAATTCAAATGTTAATTTTATCTGGCATTGTCAAGTTGTGACATACTGCAAGTGCCTTGCAGGATCAGAAAACTTTTATTAGCAGTTTTGAGGTCTGGATTTGTCAATGCAAGCTTGGTGAAATGTATGGATTTGTGGCCCTCTTTGCACTTCAGCTTCTCCATACTCTTGATGAATCTTGCCCCTTGATTGTAAGATAATTGCTTTGAAAACCGTGTATGGTTGTTTTTAACTCCAGTTTTCATATTCTCTCTGAATCTAAAATAAAAAATATCATGTTTATGATGCTGGTCTGACTTCAGTTGCCTCAGTCACCCAATGCTGAAGAAAGGTTTTCTTTTTCCTGAAGCAAAGCTCTGTCTTACTCCACTGTCAGTAGCTCGCTTGTGCATTATCTTCATTCTGTAATTAGTGGTAATAAGATAACTTTATATGTAATAAATTCCTGTCAACTTTAAATGAAATCTAATTTGGTTTTCTGAAGTTGCGTATTGCCAGACCAAGCATGTGCAGTAGATGTCAGAGATATAAAAGATAAAACAGCTTTATAGTTGTGTTTATAAATAACACTTCAGTTGCAGGTATTTTATCAAAGTATTAATTTTTTTTTTTTTTTAATTGGTCATATTCCAGCTCTTCCTGAATGTTTCCAGCCAAGGAAATTGTCGTGCCTTGGCACAGGTTGCCCAGGGCAGTGGTGGAGTCACCATCCCTGGAAGTGTTTGAAAGATGTGTGGGTGTGGCACTTGGGGACATGGGTTAGTGGTGAACATGGTGATGGGTTAAAAGTTGGACTCAGTGATCTTAAAGGGCTTTTCCAGCTTTTATGATTCCATGATTCTGTGGAGGCTTACAATACAGGACAGGTCTTCAGTTCCAAAATAGAATTGATTTTGTGGTTCCATTACGTATTTTTGAGGCACAGTGAAGCATTCTAAGGGGTAGACAATGTCACTCACTCACCGTATCTCACCATTGCTGCTCTCCAGACTTGTTCCTGGTGAGGGGATTTGGGTGTCACAAACCTGGCCTGGCACAGCCCTGGCTCCCTGACAGGCCGGGGTGTGACTGCTGAGCCCCCTCCGTGCCCAGTTCTGTGTCCTGGTGGGCCTGAGGAGGCTCTGGAGGCCATGGGGGCCTCTTCATGCTTCAGGCTCCCCTGGCTTTTCACTTTTGCAGCAACTTCTTTCCTTTTCCTGATCTTGTGATGGAACCCTTCTGTTTTCCAGGACTGGCAGCCTCCATTTGCATGTGATGTCGACAAGCTTCACTTCACACCGAGGATCCAGAGGCTCAATGAACTGGAGGTAAACTGGAAAGCTGAGCAGTACTTCTGCTCCCAAATGTGTCTATGTGCTCTTGGAAGGTGATATTTGCCAGAGTTGGCCATGAGCTGACAGCACTCTGGACCACGAACAGCAATTTTTAATTAGCACGGAAATCCATCTGTTTCAGAACCTAGTTAGAAACATTCCAGGCATAAAAGTCATGTTAATGCTCAATCAAGGAACATGATTTAGACCTTTTCCACACATGTGCTTCTAGGTAGTTAAACTGTCCAGGGCCATAGATTTGTGTCTGTGTTTTGCACTCATACAGCATCTTTCAAAAGGAAAAGAGATGAAACACTTGGAGTGCTTTAAAAATAGCCAGCCTTTTGGAAGAAACAATTGCAAAATCTGGATTCAGTTTGTGGAAATTTGCTGTTCACAAGCACTTTCATTCACTGCTTCAATGAATTGGCACTAAAGGGGAGTGTGAGGAGTCCTGGTTGGCTCGGTGCTGGTGCCATTTTGGGATGATGGTGACTCTGTGCCTGATTATTCTCCTGATTCTTGGTTTTTAAAGCCCTGACGTGGTTGTGTGAAGTGCTGGCGAAGGGCTCAGATGTTGGCTTAGAATGCTAAGAGAGGGATTTGTGTGACCACAAGCTGTTCAGAGCTCCCTGGAGTTTGCAGACAAGCTAATCTGTACAGACATGGCCAGTTTTTACCTTAAGATTAGGAAATGTGCTGAAAATATGTCAAAATTTAATTTACTGCTCTTACATGGCAGCAGTGCAGTGATCTTACTGTGGTGATTGCTGTGCAACCACCCAGGCTTTCCCTGCCTGTTTTTGTTGTGAGTGAGAAGGGATAATTCAAAAAACTTTAAAAATTGTTTTTTGAAAAAAATACTAATTACTGCAAATAAACCAAAGAGTAATAAACTACTGCAATAAGTAATGTAGTAAATGCAATAAATCTTGATTATGCAGCTGGTTCAGGGAGTTTTTAGCAGTAGTAACTTACTGTTTGGCTGTTTTCTGAAAGTACTTCTCTCAGTGCAGTAAAAGGTAACAAAGTGACTCAGGGAAAAATACAGATGCCATCAATGGTAACTGCATGGAATTTATTTTTCTTGTATCTGCATGGAATTTATTTTTCTTCAAATGATGAGAGGGAGAAATGCAAAATGACTCTTGCAGAGGGCAAAGCTGGGCAAGCAGCTGTGGCTGCAATGCTGCAAACCTTATACAAAATCTACATGTACTTTTAGCATGCAGTTCACTTGTTTGGTTGGTTGGTTTGTTTCAGGCCCAAACTCGTGTAAAGCTGAATTTTCTGGACCAGATTGCGAAGTTTTGGGAGCTTCAAGGATGCACACTGAAAATTCCACATGTGGAGAGGAAGATCTTGGATTTATTTCAGCTTAACAGAGTAAGACCATTATGGAAAAAACTGTCCTGAAAAGCTGCTGTGTTACCTCAATTCCTGGGATGGTATCAGAGCTGGTCGGGGAGGTTTTGGGGTATATCTAAGCTGGAAAAAGTATTCCTTTGTTTAAGCTAACATAGCTAATGGGACAGTAAGAGTACATTATCAGGGAAAGACAGTGAGTAATACATTATCAGGGAAGTTTTCCTGTGAGCTAGGAGATCGCTTCAAATTTGCAGCTCTTCTTTAAGATTGAACTTGGGTATACTGGTCAAGAATAAACTTAGGCTTAATTGGAGAAAGTTCCTGAACAATGACAAAAGTGAGAGGGAAAAAAAATTCTATTAGAAATATGGAAGAAAAGAAATCCAATTACTTTTAGGATGAAACTTGTTAAATATCTGGAGAAGTTAATGTATACTAATAGTAAGAGGTGGGAGTCTCTGAAAGGATGTGTTCTTTCTCTTTTCTTTATGTTTAGGGCAGTTTTTATTGAGAATTTTTTAGCTTATTTTATAGCACTTGTTCCAGTGATAAGAACTGAGTGTCCTGTGCTAGAAAGTTGTGTTGGGATACAAAATAACAAATTGCAGCCAGATAAGTTCTCAGAGTAGGCTGAGTGGCTGCACGTGGAACACGGATGCTGACTTTGTAAAGCAATTCAACAGGTTTGTAATTCCTGAATAGGTTACGTGTTACATATTCCAGTTACTGCCTTAAAACATCCTTGATGTCATGTGTGGTTTTTTAAATCTGTATTTTTGTAGTTTAAAATGTCAGTTGGGATGTTATCCTGCCTTTTTCCTCCAACACTGGTAATTTTACCATTAAATATGTGACCATTTTATTTTCACTTTTTAGCTAGTTGCAGAACAAGGAGGATTTGATGTCGTTTGCAAGGAGAGAAAATGGACCAAAATAGCCACGAGGATGGGCTTTGCTCCTGGCAAAGCCGTGGGCTCGCACATCCGTGCGCACTACGAGCGAATTCTCTACCCCTACAACTTGTTCCAGTCAGGAGCGAGTCTCTTGGTAAGCTGTGCTGAAACCAACTGCTCAGTTAATGCAGCAGCCAGTCTGGGAGGGTTCTTTTGATTTCTGGAATGTCTGTGAAGCTGCATTTCATGCTTGGTGTCATGCAGGTGACCAGATGCCGTGGTCAGCAGTTCAGAAAGCCATGGGCAAACTTTTCATTAGAAGTCAAGTTTTTAGCAGTAGTCCTCCAAGTAACCCCGGACTCCTGCTTTGAACTGTGTCTGTTGTTATTTTCTCTCTGCAGTTTACAGAAGCCTCATGATAAGGGACGTTCCTGTAATGATTTCTGTAAGGCCAAAAGTATTCATGGAACATTCCAGATCCATCTCTGTGCCACGAGTGCTGTGGGCCTGTGTCATGTGCCTAGAGTGACTGAGGGACTGTGCCAAGCCAGGCAGTGTTGTGGCACGTTCACTAAGGGGGACAAGTTGCAGAAAACCTCCTGGCTGCACTATTGATGTTAACAGCATGTCTTGGGATTTTTTCCAAGCTTAAATCTTCATCCTTCCTAGTCATCAATCTTTGATTTGGTCATTAAACCAAAATTCAGGGTTGACTGAGAGTGGAGGCCACATAATCTCTAATGAGGAATAGGTCTGTTCTTTTAGAGCAGCAGTCATTTATTTGCAAACCCAAAATTGGTTACAGTTGTCAACATCCATTTTTATTTCTTTGAAATGCTCTTTCCGTGATGATCTTTCAAAGACAGGAGTGCTGACCTTTTTTAAGCAATAAATGCCCTAATCCTGTTACAAGCAGTATCTCTGTGTACAGAAATCAACACAGGCCTTTACACAAAGCTACCAAAATAAGTAAGGAATTTGATGTAAGTCCAGAGCGATTAGAATTAGATTTTTTATTTAGGCAGTGACAATTACTTCTCAGTGAAGAGCAGCTAATTCTGCTGACCCTTCAGAAAAAGGGGTCTTTTGCAAACAGCATAAGAACAAAATAGAGTTGAAGATAAAAATCTTCATGCTAAGGAAACTGCTGGATCAAAAATATTTTGGCTTCGTGTTAAGTAATGGAAAGCAGCACCATTTTCTAAAGGCATTTAATTGAAAACTTTGCATTTGTATTTGGTCTGGAAACTGTGATTTCTGTTCAGAGTTTTTATTGAGCTCGTGTGTTTGTTACACCTGTCTTTGCTGCCATGTTTTTGAGGTGCCATTGCACAGGGAAAGATCTAATTAACAGTTGTAAAACAGTGAATGGGGTACCATGGTATCCTAGGAATGGAAGTTTCCTGAGAGCAGCTGTCACGCAGTTAATACTCACTTCATGGTTTGCTCAGTATTAAACCCTTTTAGAAGAGGAAAAACCTCCTTAGATGCTTCATTTTAAATGACTTTCCAAGCTCTGTCTTGCAATGGGCACTTGACATCTGTCCAAACTGATGTGGAGGCAGTTCTAGACAAGTAATGCATGTAAGGTTAACTTATTTTTTCAGCTCTTCCTCTCCAGGCAGTTAAAATATTCCCATACTATATGTGGCAGACACAGATTTTTTAATGACCTGAGAGAATCCACAGAAATGAGTTTAGCTCACTTTTCACTCTCATCTGATTTTTTTTTTCCTGGCAGTGTTGTCTTTTAAGTGAGTTTGTTTTACAATACGTTTTTTGAGTATCATCTCAAATGAGATTCTTTTTGGCTTCATTTCACATGTTCTTATTAAGTGGTGCTCACCCAGATGCTTCTTGTGTAGGTGTCTGTTACTGTGTGTCTGTTCACTGTTTTCCTGGGAATCTAAGCACCTGAGCTGTGTTTTTGGAGAAGCTGTGGCTGTTCAATGTGACAGCTGTCACTTGGTGATGTGCTTCCTCCTTCCTCCAGCCTCCTGAGAGAAGCTCTACATGCAGCTCTGGTGATCATCCAGACAAGATTACTGCTTGTATTCACTGAGTCTTTTGATTTTTTTTTCTTTATTTGGTAATACTTGGGATATTCATTGCCTTCTTTCCTGCAAAAACCAAAAATATGAAATTATGTAGTTTCCACTGACTGTGCCATAACTTTAATCTCATCTAGATCTGTGTATAGCATTAACTGTTTGTGTGGCTTCAATACATGTTAAACTGGCTTCAGAAGTTATTTTGACAGATACTCCAGCTGGAGATATTTGTATCTACATGCTGAAATAGTGAAACTCTCTGGAGCTGTTCAGAAGGGAATAGAGCAGAATAGCATGTTTTCATTAAAGCTCATGTTCAGTCCAACAGCAAAAATTGCTTAAACCAGCCAATTTCTAATACCCAAAGCAGCTCTCCACAGGGGGTATTTATTTTCCTCTTATTTTGAAATTGAACTACACAGGCCTTGGGTGTCTCTAGAGTAGCTACAGTGAACCTGTTGGTACTGGTTCCTGCCACCTGTACCTCCCATTCCCAGCTGTAGTAACAGTGTGTGTCATCCCAGAGAGTCACACTGAATGCCCAGAGGGAAAAGTGTCCCCTGCATGAACTGAGGCATCCAGAGTCCTCTGTTAGTGCACCTTCTGTGGTGCATTGCCCAGATGTTTCATGTTTTAAAGTGCAGCTACATTTTGGGGGTCTTACTTCTGTTTTTCAGTGAAAATTCAGCTGACTCAGTAATTGGGCATGTGGTCTCTTTTCCAAACTAAGGCTTTAGTGGGATTCATATTTCCAAAGATTTATATGTGTCTGCCTCTGATAAAGATGTTTCAGTGTAAGATGATTCTCTGGCACCTTCATGGTTCCTGGAGTAACATGAGCACCTCTGGAGTTTGGTGGGTTTTACCCTCCATGGATGTGTAGCAGGGGTAAACCAGCTGTGTTCTACAAGTACAGGGAGCCTGACTGATGAGCTTTTGTGTAAATTGCTACCAATTTAATTACTACTAATAAATGTCTAAACCTGGAGGAGATGAATTGTATCCCTTTCCCCCCTCCGATCTTTTGACTTCCTGAAGGCCTTGTGACCATTCCTGCTTTGTCCTTTGTCTGCCAAAGGAGCTGCTCCTTTGTGGCTCAGCTGATGGGATTTAACTTGCTCTCTGCCACTGCTGAGGGTTCAAGGATCATGTGTGCAACCATCTCATTGGAATATAACGAGATCATGGTCAGAGTGTGTGGGATGAGCTTCTGGGGAATGGCTGATAGAAGCTCAACCTCACCAAAGCCTGGTTGGGAAGAGGGAAGATCTGGAGAGATGGCAGCTGTGTCCTTGGTTGGAGACAGTTGATCATCAGTGCAGGGGTAAAGGAGGTAGAGAGGAATTATCATCCTTAGAAATTATCAATTCTAGGTGTTCTGGTATAGCTGAGGTTGTGAATTAACAGCCATTCTGTGCCACTGCCTTTGCCTTGGGTTAGAGGGGCACTGGGAAATGTTTGTACTTAAATAGGTGGTGAAACATCATTATTTAGGAAGTGTCTTCTGGTGCTTTTCAAGGAACAGTGAGTGCTTTTTTTAATGAGGTTTGGGGCTTGTTTATTTGATTGATTGATTGTTTGGGGGGTGGGTTTTTTGTTGTTTTTTGGGGAGTTGGTTTTTTTGTTGTTGGGGGTTTGGGGTTTTTTTTGTTTGGTTTTTTGGGGATTTTTTTGGCTTTTTTTGTTTGGTTGGTTTGATTTTTTGTTGTTTTTGGTTTGTGTGCGTTTTTGTTTTGCGGGGTTTTTTTTTTTGGTTTGGGTTTGTTTGGGCACTGTGCTGAAGTGACGAACAATCTGTTGGTTTTCAAGGTTTTCTTAGACTTGTTTAGGAAAAGCTGTTTGCCTTCTAGATCTTTGTTTTCAAGGATCATATGTCCTTTATTATCTGAAGCAGTAGAAACTCCTGGGTTTTTTTCTCCTGATAATTTTGGCTTTCACATGAGGAAATGATTCAAGGATGCAGATTTTAAAGAAGTTCTTTTCTGTTCTCTCGTTTTCAACCTTTTCCTACTAATTTGCTCTTTCTGCTTGTCCATTTTCTGTTCTGAGAAATGGTTATTTTTTGCCTTCTTCCACTGATGTTGATGTCACATCATCTTCTTTCATCTTTGGTAGATGCCTCATCCCTGGAAACATTTAAGGCCAGGTTGGATAAGCCTCAGCCTCGTCTCGTGGAAGGTGTCCCTGCCCATGGCAGGGGCTTAGAAGTTGATCTTTAAGGTCCCTTCCAACCCCAACCCTTCTGTGATCCTGTGATTCTGCTTCCAGTGGGAGCTTTAAGGGACCAGGCTCTTGTGAAGAGGCAACTGCAGTGCTCTGTGGCTCCAGGCCCAACCTGACCATCGCTCAGGACTCACTCTTCATGTGCATGAGCTGCAAAGTTGAGTGCTACTGTGTATTTAGTGCTGAAATTAAGTCAGCCATTTGCTTTCAGAATATAAATCTGGGGTTTACAAGGCAGTCTGAAAGCAAACAGCAGTTCTGGAGGTTTCTTTGGTCAGTGTTGCGGGCTGTCTGTGGGTGATGGTTAATGACATCCTGCTGCCCTTGACTGGTACTGTTTTTTTGTTAAATACATCATTTTTCAGCACAGATTTAGCTTCTAAAATAACAGTTTTTCCTCCTTTTCCCTTTCCTCTTCTGGCTGTCATTTGTGTCAGAAAGTCTGTTTTCTGTGCTGTCTATAGAGCATCATCATCTTCACACCACTGCAGTGGTTCTCTCTCTCCTTTATTGCTCTCTTGTGCTGAGAAAATGCTTGTGATGGGAACAGGCTAACAGAGCTGGGGAAATGTGGATCCAGCAATTTCATGAATTACTTCCTGGCAACATGAGATTTTTTCTGTCTGTAGGATTTGTTTACTCATTAAAAACTGTCACATTTTGTCTGCAGTTACTGAGTGTTGTGTGGCTTGACAAATGGGGAATTGTCATTAATTATTCTGTTTCTTGCCAGAGGTATGCACAGTTTTCAGCAATTAAATGTGTTCATTCAGCAGCTTGAAAGAACTAAAACTGTTCTTGCATCTTTTCCCTTCTGCTCTTAATTCAAGCAGCAGTTGTCCTCTCCAAAACATGGAAGGAAGAGAACTCCTGCAATGTTCATACTACAGAGCTGTATTTCAGTTAGGACAGGGATGTTGGATAGGTTGTAATTTGCTTTTGTATGGCTCTGTATGTTGGCATCACAGTCACTCAACCTTAGGACATTCAGCATTTCCAGGGTGCTGGTGACCCAGTCTGCAAAGGCCCCATCTGCCAGAAGAGTTGGGCTTGGTATTCCACACAGAGAAATGTTTGGTGCTCATTAACACTTAAAGGATGACTTCAGCTTTATTTAAGATCCATTATTATGGCTATTGCAACCATTAAACTGATCAGAAGAAGTGATGTTGTGCCTTGTTCAGATAGGTAATGGTACCATTGTCATACATGCTGTTCATTACCTCAGCACGGGAATTACTTAGGGGCCCATCTATGTTCCCTTCATGAGCCAGGAAATTGTTCTGTACAGTTTGTATTGCAAAGGGAGGTAGAAACAAAGTAATCAAATTGTCTCTTTAGTGCTTGCAGAAGCCAGATCTGAGCAGTGACACAAAGGACAAGGAGTACAAGCCCCACGACATCCCGCAGCGGCAGTCGGTGCCGCCGTCGGAGAGCTGCCCGCCCGCCCGCCGCGCCAAGCGCCTGACGCCCGAGGTGAGCCTGGCCAGGGCAGCAGGGCACCCTGAGCAGATCACTCTGTGTGTGTGTGTGTGTGTGTAGGAGCAGCTGCTTCACTCTGTCAGGGGTACCTAAACATTTATAAATGCATAAATCATAAATAAGGGTAAGAATTGTCTGATACTTTACCGAGTGTGTTACTGAGGTTTGGAGTTCCGGGAGGCTCTGCTGTGGAAGCTGTTGGTGAGTGTGTACAGTAGGGTTGTGTTTTCAGCATGATGTAGATAGTGTGGGGCTCTTAATTTAAAATACAGGTGACAAATCCTGGAAATGAAGTAGCTTTGATCTGTTGTTCCTCAGTCAGTGAGCAGCACTTACTCTTTAAATGTACTGGCATGTTTCTGTACATCTCTCATGAGTCGAAGCCAGCTATTAGAGTGGGGAAGATTTTGGTTATAACATTAGCATTCTTATAATTAATTTTTCATTCAATTTCTATCAAGTTTTGTTAATTTACCCATGCAATATAAGGAAAAAATGTATATCATCAAGTCAGTGTGGTTTTGTACAAACTTACATGTCCTAAGAAACAATATTTATTTGGATAAGCATGAAGCGTATTGGTTATATCTCAGTATCTTCTGTGAAGACATATTTTAGGAGATCACGTCTCCTTTGTTGCTAGAAAAGAGTAATACTTTGGCTCCAGCCTTTCCAGCCTGATGATCCTATCTCCAGAGAGTTCCTGTTTCTTTTGTTTGAGCAGATGAAGGGTAGGAGAGGATATTCCCAGGAGAGGGTCTGATTAGTGGTGACATCATGAGTTAGGAAGGTCACAGTTTGTTTCAGACTCTTATTAACTCCCATTGTTCTGGTCTTGGTCTTTATTAGTACCAATAGTACAGCTTAGCTGTTGCAAATTCTGCCTGTAATTATGCTTGGTTAATGAGTTACAATTAAGGGTTTCTAAAGCTTTTCAACTCAAAAACCTGGTTACAAGTGGATTTATAATTCTGAGCTTCAGTAAACTTCAGTAGTTTGGGCTTAAGCTTTCCATTTGAACTGTCTGCCTCTGGTTGAAGGATTCTTGTTTTCATGTATCCCTTAAGAATGGACAGCAGGACAAATATACACTAAAATTCCTGCTGTTTCTCTGGCAGTGGTGTCAGATGGCACTGACAGAGAGTGCACATTTTTGTCATTTTGGGGGAAACCAACTGCCAAAGGGCAAAGCTGCCCTCTCAGCTCTTGCCCCAAGCACCACTGATGTTGTAAACCTCATTTTTTTTGAAAGAAAATCTTTAATTAAGATTGTAACTGGAACATACAGTGCTAAGGCTGAATTGAGCAGCAGGGGCTGGCTGGCTTAGCCAGGAGCTATAGTGTTTTAAGACAGTAGTTTCCCAAAGTTAAGATTTATTAATATGAATTTTGCTGCTCCATGTCAGTGCAGTCAGAGAAGGTGATTAAATTCATTTTATTCAGTATTGGAGCTCCAAGCAGTTGGAATTTGTACTGACCTGGTTGCAAAAGACTAATATTTGGTTCACATCTCAATTTTAATGAGATGCACAACTGTTTGTCAATGTCTTAAACTGTGAGTCTTAAATTCATTCTCATGTTTGCCAGTTTGATGTTTCCTGCATTTCAAAGGCTGACCAAAAACATTAAGAAGTAGTGAACCACAGGAAGTACTGGAAATTATTGTGGCCCATAGGATAAGTGTTAGTTTGCAGTTGTGAGGCACACGAAGTTTTACCTTGCCCTTTCCTACCTGGTGAGTAAACAGTCAGGAGAAAATGTTCATAATGAGAAAGGAAAAGGGCAATAACTTGTCTAGGCTGATTTTGAAATGCAAAGGCTTTAGGTGCTTGATATGGAACAGTTCAGTGTGAAAGACCACAACAGTGCAGGGGAGGTGAAAGTGAGGTGACTTGATGTGATAAAAGGCTCAGGCCAAACCAAGAGCTGCTCTTGTGAAGATCAGTATCAGCTGAAGCCCAAAAGGCACAGCTCAGAGGGGCTGAAGATGCAGAAATTGAGGGTCTGTCCCTGCACTTGGGGTTCAGGGCTCACTGTCCCTGAGGCAGGACTGCTGCTCACAATGAACTTCTGTTGGTGCATATCTTGAGCAATGGGACCTCTGCCTGATCTCATGGAGACATTTGGGCAAAGAGAACACAAAAAGTGGTTAGGAAATAATGTCAAAACCATCTCTGTAAAAATCAAAATTAAACAACCAATGCCTACAAAAAGCACTTGACTGAACTACAGTTCCCACCCCTTGGAGTACCTGGGGCCGTGTCCAGTCCTACCTTAGACCTGGGCCACCCATCCCATCTGCTGGGCTTCAGAGAGTGACTGAGAGTTACTGATTTGTTGCATGACTGCGTTTCCCTAAAAAAATTATGTTGGAGAAACCTCTCATAACACTGAGGGATTTGAGAATTGTTCTCCCACCATCTCAAAACTTCAGGGAAGAAATGTAAGAATTAAATGGAAGAGCATTATTCTGTGTTGAACGTTCCAAGATGCACAAAGAAAGGTACATGCTTTGGAGACTGAAGCATGTTCTGCTCCTCAGGAGTACAAGAAAATCTGTGAAAGGACCAAGTTCCTTGTTCTTTGCTTCCTAATGGGTCCCACTGAAAGCAAACTCAAATCCTGGTATCATTATTGGCATGGACATTTTGGAGGACTTAGTTTTAAATCTTCCATGTTGTTCCTTGCATTATTTCTCTCTGAACTACTTGTAAAGAATTGAAGACAAGTGTTTCAGAACTCCAGGTGTCTGTTTGGATTTAGTGGTTTGTAAGTATCAAATGGTTCTGAGTTTAGTTGAAGTCCTCAGAGTTTCTCTCTGACTCTCACCTGTCTGCCTTTTTCCTGGAACGAGGCAAGTTACAAGTCTCAAGCCCTCATGGTACCTCAGTGAGGTGTTTGTGTCTCACACCAAGGAATCATGAAAAGGTTTGCATTGGTAGGGAGCTTAGAAAATGTTTAGTTGGGACTCGCAGAGCCAGCCTTTCCCACAGCCAGCTGGAGATGCAAACTCATCTCTCTGTGCTTGGGCGAGCAGCCAGATCAGCTGGCAGTGAGCATCTTCCCAAACACAAGTGGCAAACCAGAGTCTTCCAGCTAAGGCCATTACTGAGGAGTTTAAACTTGTTTTGTTTTGTTTTTTTCTCTTTTTTAAAGGCAACCAATGTTAAAACTGAGGCTGACCCTCCAGAAGCCAGAACTCACAATCTGAGACGCAGAATGGGCTGTGCCCCTCCAAAGAGTGAAGGTGGTGAGTGAAACACGGCGTGAATGCAGTTTCTGTTACTTTGCACAAATGTGTTTTAAGACTAGAGCTGAAATCAGCAGTTGGAAATGTAGAAAGTATTTTATATAAACCTCAACTTCCAGTTAATTTTAAAATTGGGTTTTTTGATAAAAGGTTCTTTTATGGGTTTGAAGTATTTTTATTTTCTTGTAAGTGGTTGAATTTTCTTGAAGATGGTATTTTTATTTGAAAAAGATTTATACTTTTTTCAACTTGGGTGTCTTCTGGAACAATCAGAAATGTGATTGGAGCCATGTTTTTGTTTTGTATTTTAAATAACATCAGTCCATAAGCTTTAAATAGAAGAATAAGAATATATCAGATATCAGACACTTTTAGGAAAGAATTTGGACTTGAAATCAGGAAATTAAACTCATGAAAGCAAAAGATAGTATGTTTTGAGCTTAATGATAAAGTTCCCATAATATGATTAAATTGCTGCTATCAGCAGTCCTGAGTCTGTTCCCTCCTTATGAAACAATTATTTGAGACTGAGAAACAATATTTAGTGCCATCAAACAGAAGAATAACTTTGCTGATAAATAATTTAGCCAAATAAATACATGAACCATTTGCAACTACTCAATAATTGAAATTACCTGAGCAATCTGTCAGTCTCATTTGTTCATTCAAAATCTTTTTTTCAGCAATTTTTTTTTTTTTTTGTTTATATTATGGTGTTTTGTTATTTCATTTTTTTCTTCAAGGAGAAAGCCTCCCGCCCCCAAGAGTAGAAGGAAGAAGCTCTTGAAAACATTCTTTAACACCACATGGAAGGAAAACTTTAGCTTATAAACCTGCTTATAATTTAATTAAAATTAATTGAAATTGCATATGAAGTACTGAAAATTGTGGGCTGTGATAGCCAGTGCTGGCTCCTGGTGGTGTGCTGGGATTTTTGGATAACACTGGCTTCTGGAGGCATTGCAGGAATTCAAGTCTTGCCCTATGCTGACTGAAACAAGTGTAGGGGGGGATAACAATTCAGCAGATACCTTGATATGATGCAGTCTAACAAGCAATAAATAAACCAAATAATTACAAAAAGTGCTAAGCAATGAAACATTTTGTAATACTCTTTTTTTTTTCCCAGACAAGGACACGCGCAGTGTGGTGAAACTCCCTGAGAAGAAAGAACTTTCTGGAGAGCCAGAGAAGGACAAATCCAAAGTCAGATCAAAAAAACCCACCAATGCTGTGAGTACCCCCTGCCTTGCTGCAGCTGCATGTTTTGCAGGCAGTTCTGGATTTCTCCAGAAGTGTGTAGATTTCTCTGGGGTGTGTAGTAAAACCTGCTGTCACTTTGTCGCGTGGAGGACTCTTGTCGTCTCCTTGGAGCTCTGGGCTGAAGCACAGCACTGTTTGTGCCTGCTGGAATATCAACACTGCCAAAGCTTCCTGCTTCAAAAAGCTCGAAATGGCAGGATGGTTAAGTTTCATTATCTGTAACTAAAGCAACTTATTTTCTGTCTCCAAAGTACAGTCTCAAAATAAGCATTTTGAAAGCATAGTCCAGTGGAAGTGGTTCTTGTGTTACCTGATCCCTCCTCACTACTTTGTGACCTCAGGGGAGCTCCCTGCAGGCTGTGACACATGGCACTTCACAGACCTGCCCCTAATTCCACAATTTCAGCACTAAATTGGAAGCTTTGTTCAGATGCATCTTAATAAACCAACCCTGTTCCTGCTCCAGCTCTCCACACACCACCAACTATCCCCCAAAACCCCAACCTGAAGGCAGTGGTAGTTGTCTCTTTTGAGAAGATAATGCTGAGATTCTTTCTGCCCATGCCACGACTTGGGTCCCTCCTAAAATCAAACGTGTTCTCATTCAATCCACACCTGTAGCTGGTACCTGAGAATGAAGAGTGCAAATACCAGAAGCCTGACACCCTCACCCCCCAAATGAGGAAAGCTTGTGGGGAGGAGCAGGAGATGCTGCTGCTTTTTTTTAACAACATAAGGCAAGAGGTTATGCCTGTGCTCATGACTCTGTTCTGTGTTTGGGAAGAGCCTTCCAGGCTATTGCTGTTGAGAGTTGGGTGTAGGACAAGCAGCAGAGAGTCCATCCCAGGTTGGAGTGTCTGTGCCCGAACTTGGGCCTTGGGAGCTGCTCTGTCAGAATTAAGAGCTGCCCCCCTACCCAAAGCTCTACTGGGAGATTGGTGCCTTCTCTGGGGAAAATAAGGAACACCCTCAGCAACAGGAACCCCTTTCTCTCCAGATTTCTGTTCTCCAATGCAATTGGTGTCAGAGGGGAATGAAGCACCTGAGGCTGCATGTGGCAAAAGGGTTTGTGAGCCCCCAGCAAGTGTTGGGTTATTCCTGCCCAGCCCCAGGTGTTACCTGCCAAGGCCACAGTGCTGCTGATGTGAATTATCCTGGCACTTGGTCAAATCTTCTGGCATTTGGGGAAAAAAAAAGCATGGAAGGGCTTGCAGCTCTTGTGGTCTTTTCTTACATTACCGAGGGAAGTATTCAAACTACGAAAAGAACATTCAGAGTGTGTTTGTCTCATTTCCATTGCAGAGATAAAGTAAGAATAAGCTTTGGGAAGTATCACAAATGGGAGTTACCAAACTGCTTTCACCCTGAGCTAACTTCAGTGCTCCCATTCCTACTGTGGAATTTTGTGTTGCAGGTGGATCTGTATGTGTGTCTCCTGTGTGGCAGTGGGAATGATGAGGACCGACTCCTGCTGTGTGACGGCTGTGATGACAGTTACCACACCTTCTGTTTAATTCCACCCCTCCATGATGTTCCCAAAGGGGACTGGAGGTGTCCCCAGTGTCTGGCTCAGGTAATCTTGACAAATCACTGCAGTTAGGCCAAAGGCTAATTTGTATTTTTGGGGTTTTTTTAAACTGATCACAGGAATAGAAAATACAATTTGTTGTTATTTAAAGTTGTGCAAACAAGGTGATAGAGGTAAAGCTATAATGAGGACTGGGGATGCTTTATATTGCAAAGCTGACACTTACTGTTTTGAGCCAAAAATTGGTCTGCCTTTGAAGAACATTATGGATTTTAACTGACACCTTTTCTCTGTACTTAAAGTTGGAGTCTCACTGGGTGCTTCAGTGTGGTGGTTTATGGATCTTATCCTGCTCAGCTCTACTAGAGTAAGGAGATACTAGGCATATTAATTCATTAATGTTTAGGCAAATTCATAAATAAATATTGTGATTTGGTGACTCAAGCAGAGTTTTTTCTTCTGACTTTGCCCTTTGGGAGTGTTTTCATTTCAGTGGTGTCCTTCTTTCTTACTGCTCAGAAGCTGTTACAGGAGCCCATTAGTGTAAATGTGAGCACAATGCTGTGTTCATGTGTTATAGAAACAATTACATTTCACTTGCAGGAGTGTAACAAGCCTCAAGAAGCCTTTGGGTTTGAACAAGCAGCACGAGACTACACCCTCCGCACATTTGGGGAAATGGCTGATGCCTTCAAGTCAGACTATTTTAACATGCCAGTACACGTATGTTCTGCTTTATCCTCATGTTGTGTAGAGTTCATTTTGTGTGGTTAGCTAAAATAGATAACTCTGGGGAGGGGGGAAGGGAGGGATTCTGGTTTTCAATGGGATGAAATCCCAAATCAGAGGTTCCCATTTACATCAGCGAATCCTGGTTCTTGCTGGTGTTGTGGTTCTTGTTCCACCAGGTGCTTGTGTTTTATTTGGTATTTTCCACTTTAGAGGAAATATCTATAGGAAGGAGAACAGTGACTGTCAGCCACTCCTGAGAGAACAGGGCAGCAGCATCTCCTGGAATCACATCTCTGCTGCAGTTGTTTTTCTCTTGTTGAAACAATTTTAAAATGGGGAAAAGCTTCAAGCCTAATGGAGGTTCCTCTGTGAGACAGCTTTAATGCACATGCTTCTTATCTACTGATTCCTCAGTACATGCTCCCTTTTCATACCTAGATGGTCCCCACTGAGCTGGTTGAAAAAGAATTTTGGAGACTTGTCAGTACCATTGAAGAGGATGTGACAGTGGAATATGGAGCTGACATTGCTTCGAAGGAGTTTGGCAGTGGCTTCCCAGTTAGAGGTGGGAAGTTTAAAGTTAGACCAGAAGAAGAGGTAGGTCTTTGAGTTCACTGTGAATGTTTTTATTGCAGTTTTTCATTGAATAACTTTCCTTGGTTCAAAGCACAATAATGGAACTGGGTTGCAAAGTGTTTGTTTTTTGTCTCGGGCAGAGTATTTGAAAAGGAGAACTACATTGGGGTTTTCAATGGATAAAACTTGTTGTGATCAGCCATTCAAAGCCATAGGTTTATTCTAGTTGTTAATGAATAACTTCCAAACCAAATAAAACCAAATAAAAAAGGTCTAATTTTAACAAAGCAGGCCAGGTCAGGGTTGTGAAAGCGGCAAAGACAATGGAGGGTTTAATCTTTGGGTCATTGACCTGATTCATGTGTTCCTTAGTTGGGAAAAGTGATTTTCTTCTATTGCTCCTGAGCAGTTTCACCTTCTTGGGTTTTTCACTTCCTGATGTATAAATCTGCAACTGTTCTGTTCAATTTTCAGGAATACCTTGATAGTGGCTGGAATTTAAACAACATGCCAGTGATGGAGCAGTCTGTGCTTGCTCACATCACTGCAGACATCTGTGGGATGAAATTGCCCTGGCTGTACGTAGGAATGTGCTTTTCCTCGTTTTGTTGGCATATAGAAGACCATTGGAGCTATTCCATTAACTATCTGCATTGGTGAGTTTGAGGAATAAATCCGGTCTAGGAAACAATCTCCCTTTCCTTCCCTATTGCCCTTAATTAGTGGAATAAAAGCAGATTCACAGAGCTCAGCCAGAGTAACTGTTGCTGTCCTGTTGCAGCAGGGTCAAATCTGACAGTGTAATTCTTACATTGATTTACTTTTGGACAAGAGGTCATGTTTTGGAAAGAGACATCCATTCCCAGTTTTAAAAAATCCATGAGAGATGCAGCAGATACTCCATCAAATGTTTTATTATACTCAATGTAAACTAAAAAGCATGTGAGTTTTCTTTTAAAAATCATCCAACTTCAGCTAGCAACTCAGTTCCGGCACGTTTTGTCTGTTAGATGGATCATGCTGTCATAAATCCTCTCATCAAGCCAACACTTGTCAGCTGTAATCAGGACAGATCTTTGCCATCTCTTTGATATTCTAAATAGACTGAACTCCTTGAACTTCTCACCTTACAACAGCTTTTCTAGAGTCTGGATTATGGTTGTCACTCTTCCTGAAACCTGTCAAGCTCTTTCTCTTTCCTAGTTCATATGAGTATTCAAGCAGAATGGTAAAACCACATCGCAGCTGCTGTTTAGTGGGTCCTTTTTGGTTGGTTATTCAGTTGCTGCTCCTTGAAATAGCAGCTTCTGCAGTGCAGCCCAAGAGCCAGTTCACTTGCTTCTGTGGTGCTTACTGTTACAAAAACATATTGTTTGAGTGAGGGTGAGTGAAGGAGTGACAGGATTACATGGTAAAAATGATCTTTCTTGTCATGTGTTACTGCTTTTTTTTTTTCCTCTTTGTCTGAGTCTTCAGTCAGACTGAAAACTGTGGGTGGGGAGGAGATTGCAGCACAGATTTAATTTCTTCTGGGAGAGTTTCCCTCACTGTTCTTAGAATGGCTTTCTGTCCTCCATAGTGTGCCCCCATTGCATTATTGTCTGCAAAAGGCCAGAAAGGTGTGTCAGTGCATAGGTGTACTTGTGCATACACAAGATACATCCAGACTCATGTGAAAATTGCTTGACCTGCTTTTAATTTAATTATCCTCCAATGGGAAAGTCCTTGATGTCCTTTCATTTGCAGATATTCTTTATTTCCCTTCAATGCAGAGGTTTTAGTGCACTGTATTTAAGTGCAGTTGAGGTTAAAGCTGTTCTTGGCCAGAGCAGTCTGAACAACCTGCTTCTGCAGAGACAGTGCTCCAAACTCTGAATCAAAGACTCCAAAAAGCAGGACTGGTTCTTGGGAGAGTCCTAGGGATGGTGTGTCCATCTTTAGTGTTCCCATGTGCCTTGGAGGAGCCTGTGTCCTGCCTGATGCAGTGTTGTGAGCAGCTAATCCCAAGTGATCCAGGCTGCAGCAGCAGAGCTTTCCTGGGGTTGAAGACAGTAGTCCTCCTGCAGAACTCTGAGTCCTGTGTTAGTTCTAGAAATGGTAAAAGGGAAAAAAAAAAAACCAAACCTTTGCTTCTGAAGATGCTTGGAAATGAATAAGATGCCAGTCCTGGACAGAGGAAGAATTGCCATCATTGCTGCTAGTATTTGTACAGGCAGGGATGTGGAGCAGTCAGGAAGAGCAAAAAGACCTGTGACCTCCACTGCTGCTCCCTCAGGCTGCTGGCACCTCAACACCTGCATTAGAACTCTGTTCCTTGTTCCCCTCAGGTCCAGAGACCCCCAATTCCAGTATCCTGCTCCAAGTTTAGCACAGTTCATATCTGTCACCCATTCCTCTGTGCTGGCATCTATCAGGGAGCAGAACTCTTGACTAGCCCAGTCCAGGATGGTTTTTAGTTGTATCTGTGGCTGGTCTTCCTGGATTCCTAGAGTTGTCCCAGGATGATGGCCAGGTCCAAGGCTGCAAAGTTGTTTAATACTCTGTACACAATTCCTTGTGATACCTTGTGTGTAACTGCCCCTCCACAGTCCATCCTGATGGCTCTCCTCTTACCTTGGCTGTATGAGTACAGGAATGAGCTCCTAGAGATGAGAGATAGACTTCTGGATTCACACTTCACTCTTTTCTTTTGGAATCCTCCCAATTGCTTCATGATTGATGGAAGAAAAGAACACTGTTGGGTTAGTTTTAGTCAGCCAGTTCTTCAGAAGTCTTGGAATAAGGCGATTAGTCTGTTTTCCTTTCTAAATACCTTTTCTAAGTTCATTCTTTCTAAGGCCCTGGAGGTATTTTTGTCTCAGTGCTGCAGTGAGCCAGTGTCAGTGTAAGTTTGAAACAGTATCTGCTGGAACACATCTGCATCCCCTTAATTCTCTCAGCTGGCTTGCATTGGGTAAAGCTGGTGCTGAAAGTTCTTTGTTCCTACTCTGGATATGCATTTTTTTTTTCCCTTGAAGTCTTGCATAATTTGGAAGTTTGATTTCTACTTCCTATGTGTTGCTTTTATGGCAGTTATGCATAAGACAGAAAGAACTGGCTTTGGTTGTTGGACCCAAGAGGGAGTTTGTGTTCATGGGAAAAGACAGCTTATGTTTTGAAGTTGTGCTGGAATCAGCAGAACTTCACTGAGAACTTCTTCAGTTTTTTTCCCTCCCCCACAATATTTGAACTACCTGCTCAGAAGTGTAGGCAGGTCTGGAGAAGAGGGACCTGTGTAAAATGTGAAGATTCAGGAAGGTACAGAACCTTTGCATTCCTTCCTGGTGATATGCCCTTCCTCTGACATGGTGTATTTTAAAGCAGAAGACTAAAAATGTAACTTAAAGTTTGCTTATCTTTAACTGTTTTTAATAATCTTGCAGGGGGGAGCCTAAAACGTGGTATGGAGCCCCAGGGTACGCAGCTGAGCAGCTGGAGGATGTAATGAAGAAACTTGCTCCAGAGCTATTTGAGTCCCAGCCAGATCTCTTGCACCAACTTGTCACCATAATGAACCCGAACACTTTGATGGCCCACGGGGTGCCTGTATGTGTCGGACTCGTGCTACTCCCCCAACCCAACCCAACCCTCTTTGATTGGAACGCTACTTAAAGCTGATAATTGAAGCCACTTCTATTACAGAGGTGGTGTGGTGGTTTCCATGTGTGTTACATCTTCCTTATCCACTGTAATGTGCCAGTGTGAACAGATGGGCAATGGAATTGTTGCCTTTGGAATCGACTGGCAGACTCTTCTCTGGAGATCCATCTTGCATATTTCTATTTCTGTGCCTCAGCTGGAAGGTTTAGGCTTTACCTTTGGAACAACGGCAGGAGCTCTTGTACGTCTGTTCAATCAGACTCTGTTGTTTTGGCATAGAGTTTCTGTCAAGGGCCCAAACCCCATTCTTCCTTTATTTGTCATCCACATTCTCTTATTTTTCCTGGATAAGTCCTTAGGTATATAAAAAACATTTTTTCATCAGATTTCATCTTATTCCATACTAGATTATTCATGGGAATTATGTCCCTTTACAACTTAATTGGCTTTTGATGAGCTGACCTTGGGACTTAAAGGAAAATCTGGAAAAAGTAGCAAAATTTGTGGTGTCTCCTATGGTAGACTCCAAAATGGAAGGATGCAGGAAGACTTGCCTGCTTTCATGATGACTGTATAGCCCCAACTGACTTATGAATGTTAAGGCTCCCAATTTTTCTTCCCCTTCAGCTGCACATTGGAGAGAGCTGGATCTGTGTTGACCCTAACCCTGAGGTGTGAGAAGCACAAGGACCAGGCAGCCAACCTAGAACTGTTCAGAGTGGAGTGTGGCTGAGTGGAACCCTTGGCTTTCCAGGGTTTTACATGGCACTTTATCAGCTGCCAGCTGTAATTCTTTGGCTTATGGTTTAAAACTCTGGGAAGTCCTGACAGAAGTTACTGCAAGTTGGAAATCCATGTTCTCCTTGCAGCCACCAGCTGTGTCTGGGTGTGAGCTGACACTGGCCTGTCTGTCCCCCCAGGTGTACAGAACCAACCAGTGTGCTGGGGAGTTTGTGATCACCTTTCCTAGAGCTTACCACAGCGGCTTCAACCAGGGCTTCAACTTTGCTGAAGCTGTGAACTTCTGCACCGTGGACTGGGTACGTTCCAAACCGGTTTTTCCTTAAGTAAGCAGTTCCAAAGCTGTTCCTAGCTGGTTTACAGCTTTGATTTATTGCTGATGCACAAATCTAGGCCACAGATCAGAAGGAGCCTGTTACTGGCAGTGTGGTGTTTGCTGAAGTGGTTTGTCATGCACTGAACTGTGGGCTTCCTCTGGTTCTCAAGATTTGGTTTGGAATTATATCAGGGCTGATGTAGCTTTTGCAGCAGGAGGGAGGACACAGTCACGTGCATGCCTGGAGCATGAATGAGATGCACCAGTGCTGCTAGAGTTTGCTCCTTTTTGTGTCCTCAAATTCCATCTCAAATCAAAGACTGGAATGAAATTGCTCAGTTTATTGCACTGGGAATTCTTGAAGAGGTGCTTTCTGCAGCTGGAAACCAAATCCGACTTGGATATCTTTTCTGCTTTAGCTTCTGTGATAAAGTCAGTTGATAAGTGTAGCACATTAATAACAGTTAAAGACATTGATAGTCCTCTTGTGGGGAAAAAGAATAGGAATTGCATCTCATGTGAGAGCATCCTCTTAGGTAGCAGAGGTGCTCTAGGTTTTTAGGGAAGAACACCTTGATGAAAAAAAGCAGGAAGTTCTCAAGTTCGAGTGGAAGGTTTACAGAGCAGTGTATCATTCCCACTAAGCTTCACTCAGCTCACTGAACCAGCAGAGACAGGCACACATTACAGTTATGAAGTTAGAGTTATTGAATAAGATCTTTGTCTTCTTTAAAATAAACACAAATGGAGGGAAGTTGCTCCTAAGTTAAAAGTTTTACCTTCATAGCAAACGACTCAGACACACAGTGCTGTCTGATCTCACAGACTCTTTGAAGCTTCTGATGTTTCAAATTCTCTTGTGATTTTTTTCCTCCCAAAAGGCCTTGACTATTCGTAAGAGTAGCCCAACTAAAACATTGCTAGATGTAAAAAACTTTACTTAGAATAGGGAGACGACTAATATTGCAGGAAAGCTTTCTGTACTTGACTGTGCTCACATGTCAGTTGGTTTGGATTGGTTTGGTTTTTCCTCTTGTCCTTCCATGAGTTTCACACTGGACCCAACACTTAACCTCATTGTACTTTGTACATCCCTGTCTGCCTTAAAATAGAGCTGAGTGACCTGCCCAGCTGAGGATGAGCTGTGTGCTCTGCCTGCAGCCAGTTAGGGACATCAGTGCTCCCTGAGCCAGCACAGTTTCTGTCAGCAGGGAGAAGGTCTGGAGTGCCCTGCACCTGCCCGAGATGGGGCATCCCTTGGGTGGTGGAAACAGGCCAGGCTTATGTACTTGACCTTTAGATGCTTTCTTGGCCTCAGTGCATTTTTATCTTGGATCTTCCTGAGCCCACTGTGGTTTAGTGATTTAGTAGCCCTTAATTACAACCTCTACAAGAGAGGGCACATCCCTCAGCTACACAGCTCATACCTGTAGAGTCCACTGGGAAAGAGCCATAAGCATTCCTGGTGTGCACAGCTTGGGATCTTCATTTCTCTAGTTTTTACACTCGGAAGTATGAATATTGTTCCTGGAAGGATTTGTCTTGGCCTTTCCTTGGGGCAGTTTTTGGTTAGTAGCATGCAGAGTGAGTACCATGATGTCATTTCCCAAGTGCACCCCCTGATGCCGTGTCTGCCCCGCAGCTGCCCCTGGGCCGGCAGTGCGTGGAGCATTACCGGCTGCTCAACCGCTACTGCGTCTTCTCCCACGATGAGATGATCTGTAAAATGGCTTCCAAAGCAGATGTCCTGGACGTTGTGGTGGCATCTACAGTCCAGAAAGACATGGCTATTATGATTGAAGAGGAGAAGAGGTTGCGTGAGAAGGTTGATAAACTGGTGAGTTGTAGGAAATAATGGTTTGGGTGGGAAGGGCCTTCAAAGATGATCTTGTTCCATCCCCTGCCATGGGCAGGGACACTTTCCACTAGACCAGGTTGTTCCCAGCCCTATCCAACCTGGCCTTGAACACTTGGAGGGGATGGAATTCATTATAATGAATGAAGTAACACTTGAAACAGTGATGTGAGAACATGCTGGTTCTTGTACTGGGGTGTCAAAGGCTTAGGGGTACCTAGTCCCTTCCTAAGTTGTGGATTTCAGAGGACCACCTGGGCAAAGAACCATTGATCATGCACCTTATTTTAGTACCTGCCCTTTAATGTTGTTCAGAATGTCACTTTTAAGGTAATATTTGTACTTCCAGTCATTTGGTCAGAAAAGCTGATTTTTTCATTAACCAAGATTTCTGTCTATCTGGATTGAATATCTTATATCTAAACTCCATTATTCTTTTGATAAATTTGCCTTCTGATGTTTTAGCTTTGAGTAACCTCCTCTTTGTAAGAGTCACTTCTTCATTAGGCTTTGATGTGACAGCTCTTGCAGGGAGTGACTGACTCGGAGAGGGTGACGTTTGAGCTGTTCCCTGATGATGAGCGACAATGCCTGAAGTGTAAAACCACCTGCTTCATGTCAGCAGTTTATTGTCCCTGCAAACCTGGGCTGTTGGTGTGCTTGTACCACGTCGAGGACCTTTGCTCCTGTCCCACCTACAAATACAAACTGGGGTAAGCTTGAGGCTAACACCATGATCTGGAAATAGTATTGTCTGTGTAGACGCTGTGGTTTGGTAATCTCTGCTGCCAGTGGGGTTGGTCTCTGTTTCTGTTTCAGTCCTTTGCAAATCCAATGCCCCCACAACAATGGGACTGTTTTGTGCTCACACACAAAGCCTCTTCAGCATTCAGCTCTTCTTGCTCTGTAATGGCAAAAATTGCTGGCTAAGTTAGTTTGCATTTTTATTTATAGCAACTAGGTCATTGTCCCTTAGATCCAGTCCTTGCCAAGGAGTGTTGTTTTGCTTTTTGGAGCTTACGTTCCCATTGTTAACTTTCCTGTGCTGTTTAGTATATCTTTTGTCCTACATGAATGTAACTTGCTCCAAGACAGTGTCACAATTCCTTAACTGTCCCATAGAAATTGCTTTTTGAAGCAATTACAACATGGAAATGATCTCAAAAGGAACATGATGTGGTTGTAAGGTCTTAATTGTGTAACCCTGAGAAGCCTATTTCTCTGTTGTATGAAGCAACACATCTTAGAATTACCAAATGTTTTGGTCTGGAGGGGACCTTAAAGCCCATCTCGTTCCATCCATGCCATGGGCAGAGACACCTTCCAGCAGTCCAGGTTTCTCCATGCCCCATCCAACCTGGGTCCTCATTTTGGTGCCCCTCCTTCCACCCTCCTGCTGCCCGGGGTGTTGCTGGAGGTTTGAGTCGTGTGCTGCCCGCAGGTACCGCTACACGCTGGAGGAGCTGTACCCGATGATGAACGCGCTCAAGATGCGCGCCGAGTCCTACAACGAGTGGGCTTCCAACGTCAACGAGGCCCTGGAGGCAAAGATCAACAACAAAAAAAGTGAGGATCTTACCTACTGCCTGTAGCACATCATTTAAAAGGACTGTTTTTTCAGTTTTTAGTTTCTGAACTGTAGTAACTTTTTTCTTATGTGACGATCAAAAGAAGTCATTTATCACTTCATATTTTTAAGTAAATATTTTAGCTGTTACAGTCCCAGAAATGATGCTAAGCTGTCTCTTTGTGTGACAAGACTGTAAATCACTTTGACACAAAGTGTAACTGAAGTAGATGTAGAAATACATTTAATATGTTGTGTTTCTAAGCCTTACCATGGAAAATTAATCTCAAAGGGAGATTTCTTAACTTAATGTCTTTCCCAACAGGTCTCATCAGTTTTAAGGCTTTAATAGAAGAATCAGAAATGAAAAAGTTCCCAGACAATGACCTGCTGCGACACCTCCGGCTCGTGACACAGGACGCGGACAAATGTGCCTCGGTGGCCCAGCAGCTGTTGAATGGCAAGAGACAGACCAGGTCAGTGCCACTCCATGTCTGCAGCAAAACTGGGGCACCAGAGGTGGATGTCAGTGGCCAGTGATGGATGCAAGTGGTCTGCAAGACTTAAAAATTAAAAGAATCTTTGTCTCCTCAGCAGAGCCATCTTTGACAGGGAGATTCAGCTTTACTGCATGTAATAAGTTTCCAAATCTCTTCTTCCTCTGTGTTTGACAATTAGTCTGTAAATTCATTCCAGCTTTCCCTGAAACGAAAAAATGGTGTGGTATGTCCAGACAAAGTAACACTCTGCAAGATACAGTCCCCTTGTCTTTGTGCTGTAAATCTGTCCATAGTGCAGGTGGTGTTGTATTTATTACCCTCTGTGTTGTGGAAAAACAAAGTACCTTAACTCCCTGAGCTGCTGCTGGTGGGAATGTTGTACAGGAGCTCTGAAAAAATACCTGCTCTTTACACTGAATCTTTTAGACAGGTTGGTTGCTCAAGGGATTTGAAGTAGGGCAGTGTTCTTTGTGAATTGCCTGCCTGGTCCTGCTGGTGCTCCATGTCTGAAATTTGCTGAAAGGAGCCGGAACAGAAGGCTAAGGCCAGTTCTCCTCATTGCACAACCCTAGTGGTACCTGTATTGATCTTAGAGCCTTTCTCGCAGGATTCACAAATTACCATCTTCTCTTGTGTCATTCTTCACCCATAAATCCCAGACTGGTGTGGGTTGGAAGGGACCTTAAAGCTCATCCAGTTCCACCCCCCTGCCATGGGCAGGGACACCTTCCACTATCCCAGGTTGCTCCAAGCCCCATCCAACCTGGCTTTGGACACTTTCGGGGATGGGGCAGCCACAGCTTGTCTGGACAACCTGTGCCAGGGCCTTACCACCCTCACAGGGAACAATTCCTTCCCACTATCCCATCTAATTCTGCCTTCCTTCAGCTTAAAGCCATTGATTAGGGCCCCCAGACTCACCATGGGCACACTGAGCCTGATGGTGGTTTCTAAGAAAATGTTGGGTTTATGTAGGTGGAGAAGAGTATGGCTCATGTCCACCACTCTTAAGTGTGAAGTACTTCAGAAAAAATTGATTGTCATTTGTCCCATTTGGAGAATTTTCACCCATTTCTGCTGCTTAGAACAACATTGTGTTTATTGGAGCAGTTGCCTTTTGTGCTGGTAGAAGTGCATGTGTGTGGTTCCTGCCTGTCACCTGCCTCAGCAGGGGTCGTGGAGCTCATCACTCCTGCACTCTTGCAGGACTTTGAAGACTGGCTTGGAAGGGCTTTGTGGGTAGAATGTTCTGCTGTCACACTTAGATATGATTCCTGTCTTCCTTCCTGGTGTTCCCTCTGTAAGCCTTTGTAGTAGGAACGTGGTAAAAATTCACTTTTGCTGTCTTGCACACGCAGGAGGATGAAGTCTGTGTCACAGCAACATAAAAATACTGCAACAGGGAATGAGAAATTCAGCACTCCCACAGGCATGACTTCTGCCAGATAGGGAACTTCCAACCTGGAGATTTGAGGCACTGTCATCAAAGGACTTACCCACTTCTGATCTCCTTCTTCATTTGGTGTTGAGCCATCTCTTCTTCCGGCATCCCCAGTCTGTGTTCTCCCATCCCTGGTGCTTTTTCAGGTCTCCCAGTGCTGAACTGGGAGCAGCAGCCAGGCCCTTTGCAGCTTCTCTGTGCCAGATGGGTCCTTCCTGCACTGAATGTGTCCCTGACTTTGTTTGGCCTGGGAAGAGCTGGAAGCAATTTTTATCTTCATCTCTTTGACTAGGTCTTTTCTTTTGTCTCCATGAGAGGCTCTCAGCCTTCCTCACAGCTGGGCCTGCCAGCTCCTGCAGCATCCCAGACTGTGACAAGTAACTGACCCTGTGCTGCTGTACACAGTGTCAAGGCAGTGCTTGCATTGAGATTCTTATTTGCTTTAGAAGAGGTTTAGTCCTTCTCTCACAATTTTTTCTTGTATCTTTTTTGGCACGTTTCTGGGAAAAGTCCAGTTTCATGCCTTCGTAATTTTTAGGAGTTTCAAAACCCGTGTTACTTGATTATTTTTTTCTTATAAGGTTTGAAGTAGGGAACGCTCACAACTTTTGAAGGAAGATAAAAAGAAGAGAATTATCTGCTTAAAATCTTAGTGCATGTTACATCACATGCAGATTCATATGTCTGAAGCTCATATCTGCAGGATGCTTGGCAACCTCCATCATGCCCAATGTCAGGTGTTGGTTAGGAAGGATTGTGGATTCTGCCTAAAATTTGGTTTGTGCTTTTGGCAAACGACTCGATTGTTGACTGAGCATTTAGGTCTGATCCGTGTTTGGAAGAGTCATGCAGCGGACTTGTCTCCTGTAGGAAGGTTGTCCCTGTCAGTCACAGCAGTCAGTGACACTGGGGGATCTCCTCCAGTCCTGTGAACACAGTAGCTCATGGGGAGTAGACCAGGACAGAAGGTAATAAATCATAGTGAATCCTGTGACTCCTGCTCACCAGCTCCTCTGCAGTACCTGATGAGATGCAAATGGGCTGTACATCCCTTTTTCCTCTGGTTCTCTGGGTGCTGGGGGATTAAACCCTCACAGATGCTGGCTTGGAGATGTTCTGTGAACATCTGAATAGGGACAGAGCACAGTGTGGCCCGTGTTCTCCTAGTACTGGAAGGCAGCAGTGTTCCTGACCTGCTGCCGTGTTTTTCCTGTCTAGCCCCTTCCTTCTCTAGGTCTCCTGAAACCTGTTCTGTTCCTTAGAGTCTCTGAGAATTTGTGCTTGGAGACCTTTGTGATTAATAACTGTGGATGGACATGGGTTTGGCTTCTGTCAATGCTTTTTCTTAGGCTCAGGTAATTTCTGGTTTTCAAAAACATCTAGTGACAGCTTTGCCATTTAGATATGTGTATGTGTATGTATATAAATATTTTTGTATTTAAAAACTTGTGCTTTTTCTTGGAACACACTGTGGAGCTTGCTCAAAAACCAGTAGAACAAAGCAGCCTGTAAAGAAACCTGTGTTGTACCTGAGGCTTTGAATTCATTTTATTGTTCAGCTGACTGTGGGGTTTGGAACTCCCAATGTGATCCTGTGTATCTGTTAAAAATACCTATTTTTAACACAGAATGGTAAACTAAAATTTATTTTATAGTGTTCACATTCCAGTCATGCTGGCATATCCTGCTGGGCTGTTCTCCTCTTTTCTATAAAAACACACTGTGGATTCAATTGGAGCCAGCATTGTAAGGGATCTCTTTCCTTTTCTGTTCAGGGTTCTCAGACCTCATTAATACTGGCTTGAGTTTAGAGAGCCTTTTAATTTTGGGCAATTTGTTAACACTTATAAGCCACCCATTTGATACAAAGCTTTTAGATAAAAATAAAAACGCTGATTTCAGTGTAGAGAGGATTTTTCAGAAGTGCCTACACAACTTGTCAATATAAAACCCATTCAGAATTGGGATTTGTTCTCTTTTGGTGTTGGCATGGGCAGAGCTGACTACAATAGCTACTGCAACATAACTGAATAGTTTATCCACAGTTGCTTTGTGTTCTGGAAAAAAAAGCTTAATTTTATTCCATAATAACCAGTGCCCTTCCAAGGCTGAGTAGTTGTTCCAGAATCCTATTTATTATGGGTGTTTCAATGACAGCTCGTTCTGCAGTGGCAGACTGAGGTTTCCCACGTGTGTTAGCCCTGGGCTGCTTGGATGCTTGTGAATGTTCTGCTATTCCTGAAGAAGGCATGGATGATACGAAATCATAAGCAGATGTCATGGAAGCAAAAAATCGCAGAATGGTTTGGTTGGGAAGGGACCTTAAAGCTCATCTTGTTCCACTCCCTGCAGGGACACCTTCCACTAGACCAGGTTGCTCCAAGCCCTGTCCAACCTGGCCTCAAAGTTCAGTGTTTTGATCTTTATTTTTTTCAGTGCTAACCAAGGAAGCTGCACGGTGTCGTTGCAGGTACCGCTCCGGGGGAGGGAAGTGTCAGAACCAGCTGACGGTGAACGAGCTGCGGCTGTTCGTGAGGCAGCTCTATGCCCTGCCCTGTGTCCTCAGCCAGACACCACTGCTGAAGGTAACCTGGGGAAGCCTTGGGAAGGGAGCAGGAGCATTTACAGAGTGATGGGTTTGCAGTGCCTTCATCTCCTGTCTCACTGTTTGCTCCAAGAATTAATCCCTGGGCACTGGCAGGCTGGGGTGACTTGTGCACATGGGATGCTGAAGAAAGGAGCTCTGGTCAGCTGCTGTTTGTGGTCAGCAGAGTTTTATACTGCACAGGCAAATCAGACCATTCATGTTGTATGAAGGATTGTAGGAGAAGGAGCAAGATGACCTGGGTAACTACAGGTTAAAAGTTTGGGGTGAGTTAACTGGTCTGCTCTTGTGAGTAAAGCCAGGACAATCCGAGAACATTCAAACTCCCCAGTGCTCTGAGGGACAACACTCCCATTCTTATCACTTTCCTTCCTTTTTAATCCAGAATCAGCTTTCTCAGTCTTGTAATTAGATCCCTCTTTGCTCTCTCAACCCACATTCCAGGAAACCCCACAGATAACTCCAGCCAAACCCAGCCCAGGCTGGCCAAATCCTCTCTCTAGCAGAGAACCTGCTGCTGGCAGGAGTCAGATCACTGTGGACACCATGACCACCAGCTGTGCTGGTTCTGTGCTCCCCAGATGATGAGTGCTCAGGCAAACTGAAAGTAATTCAAAATCTTGTTTCAGAATTTGCCAAAATGTTCCATATCATGCTGAGGAGCAATTAAAAAAAAATCTGTGCAGCTGCAATTCCTTCTTAAAGGAGAAGGGCTTTGTATATTTGTGACACTTGAAAACAAGAGATGCTGTGTCCAGCTCTTGAACTGTCCCTCTAGTATCCATCCAACACTGAGATACCAGATTGTGCCATGTAAATGAATGGGAATAAACCAGTTTCAACTCATCTATGACTGCTGTTTTGGAAGCTTTATCTGCCCTGCAGTGTGTGGATCAGATTTGATGCAGTCCTATTTACAGTTATTTGTTTATACCACTGAAGCTGTGAAGTTTTCTTGCTGTTTGAAAAGCAGAATTTTGGAAATACCAGGCATGCAAACAGTTCTCTCCATCTGGCATTCCTAAACAGGGAAATAACAAACACATATGGTCAGAGTGTTCCTTTGTATCATCCTCCACAAGCCTCAATTATATGTCATTGTGCAGTTTAGGCTGTTAATATAAATGACCAATGTTACTGGAGATGGGTTCACAGTTCAGTCTATCTCTAAAAAATGTTTTATTCTGTGCTGGAGGAGGTTCCCAGGGTTGCCCACCCTGGGAAACAGCCTCACTGGCAAAATGCCAAGGTGTCAGCTGTGAGGGAAGAGCTTCCTGCAGGAACAGCATTTCAGGCAGTACTGGGAGTACTGGGCAGGTTGCTCCATGCAGAATAATCCCAGCCTTCACTGTGGGATTGGTCTGGATGACTGTCCTTTATTCTGGGGAAAGTGCAGACAGCCCCAGAAATACCTTTTGGGGTAATGACCTGCTGAGTGCATGGAACGAGAGAGACGATGTTGCCCTGCATGAGAGAGTAAAATGCCTGTGGCTCACTGGGACTATGGGGTGCAGCTCAAGAGCCTTAGCAGTGCAGCAGAAACGAACCCCAGAACCTCTGGGCCCTTCTCAGTGTTTTGTAAAGCCTTCATAATCCTCACCTTGATGTTCCTCAGCCGCCTGAACCATTCCAAAACTAAGCTAGATAGCAGCACCCAGGGAACACTCAATTTCCATTTACATCCTTTCTGTTCTTCCGAGTCCTCTTTGTGACACCTCTGGGACTGGGATTGCCTTGTTCTGGGATACCCAAGCTTGTGGCCACTTTATGTATGAGGGGGTGCTGGCAGCACTGTGTGTTGAAGATGCTATTGTAGTGTTTCAGCCCTTGGGATAATTTGCCACGTGCTCTGTATGCGTTGCAGCGGGGGTTTGCCAGGAGCCTGTGCTCCCATTGTTAACCCTGTGCTTCCGTGGTTAGCTTTGCCACCTCCATGGTTAAGTTACTCGCAGAGGACTTTTGTCTGATTTATTGTTACTTTTGTGTATTTCAGGATCTCCTTGACCGTGTGGAAGCTTTCCAACAGCAAAGCCAAAAGCTCCTTTCTGAGGAGATGCCCAGTGCTGCAGAGCTGCAGGAGCTGCTGGACGTCAGCTTTGACTTCGACGTGGACCTGCCGCAGCTGCCGGAGCTGCGGACGCGCCTGGAGCAGGCGCGCTGGCTGGAGGACGTGCAGCTGGCCTGCTCCGAGCAGGGCTCCCTCACTCTGGATGACATGAGGCGCCTCATAGACTCCGGGGTGGGGCTGGCGCCCTACCCGGCGGTTGAGAAGGCGATGGCAAAGCTGCAGGAGCTCCTCACCATGTCCGAGCACTGGGATGACAAAGCCAGGAACCTGATAAAGGCCAGGTAGAGCTGAATCTCAGTGTTGCATTTTGTAGTTCCAGGAGTTGTTTCAGACGGAGGTGCCCTGACTCCTGGAGGGGCTCCACCGAAGATAGTGCCAGCCAGAAGGGACAGGGCTGGAGGAGGAGGGTGAGGGATGGAGCCGTTTCAGGTGTTGGGGTTGTCTTGCAGTGTTTGTGTTGCTCAAACATCTTGTGTAAATTCTCCTTCTGCCACAGGGAAGGGGTTTAAGATGCCTCTTCCTTCTTTTCCACCTTTCCCTCTCCCCAGTTTCAGGGTGAAGGACACATGTTCAGATCAAGCTCAGATAGGTACCACCAGCAGGTAAAACTTCATAGTCCGTAGAGGTCCATGTAGTACTGTTTCTAACTAACAAGGAGGAGATTTTTCCAGATTAATTGGTTCAGGGAAGATGGAAATAAGCCAAATACATCCTTGCTAATAAAAAGTTTCTTGTGATTTTTACCTTCTGATTTAGAAAGTAAAATAGGGGACAGTGCAGTGTACTTAAAAATTAGGAACGTAGCACAAACTTAAGTGCCAGGTTTCTTCCCTCAAGATTCCTTTCTTTTTTAAATTTTGTCATACTTGGGGTATTGGAACATTTCTTACCCACTACTAACCACAGTGTTTTAACTGTGGTTAACTTTATGTAGCACATTACTGACTAAGCTTGGGTTTGACATTCGATAGGGAGCTGTGTTGTGTTTGTACCTCTGTAAAACCTCAGAATCAAACTAGGAAATACAGAAAAGCCAATTTCAGGGTTTTAACCTTCTAATGCAGACTCTCTCAGCTGGTGCTGGTCTGGGTTTGGTGAGTGTTTGTCATCAAAAAGTTAATAAAAGGTAGATCTTCCTTAAGTCCAAATATTTCTAGTAGGAGTCTAGAGTAAACAAACAGACATTTTTAAACCTCCCCTGCTCCTGATGCCCCAGCTCTGCTGGGTGCAGCCAGTACTGAACGTAACATCATCAGTTGGTGTGGCCCTCTGATTTTAGTAACCCAGGTGAGTGGAAGAGCCCCCCCTGTAAGCAGCATCTCACATCTGGGCTGGTGTGTTCCCCCAGGCCCCGGCAGTCCTTGAGCAGCCTGGCAGCAGCAGTGAAGGAGCTGGAGGAGATCCCAGCCTACCTCCCAAATGGAGCAGCACTGAAGGATGCAGTGCAGAAGGCCAAGGACTGGCTGCAGGAGGTGGAGGCTCTGCAGGTACGTGAGCCTGGCTGCTGGGGAGGGACAGTGACCCTGCTCTTGTCACTAGAGCCACCCCACACCCTGTGTGTGCTCCAGGGCTCCGATGTCCCTCTGATTTGGAGCACCTGGTCTGGGATATTGGTTACCTCAGCATGGAGCAGCTACACTCATGGCCCTGACTCCTGCTTCTGTTTCTGATCTGTATCCCTTCACCTTTGCAACTACCTGCCTGCAATAAGATCTATAAAACAGCTATTACCAAAAATCTGAAGTTAAAGTTACTGCATTATGGAACTTCACCTGAAGGTCACTTTTGCACAGTTGCTCAGTAACAACTCCCTATTAATCACATTTTTGTGTACTACACTGAGGTACAGAGTGGTGAACAGAAGTAGTTCCTTGCTAGTGCTCAAGTCAGGAGTCAGTGGGACTGCCCAGATCAGACCAGGGTGGCACTGCAATAGCCAAGATTTCAAGTTTTGGTATAAATTGCCAAATATTTTCATTTGTCCTCGTTTTTTTTCTATAAAGTGAGCTGTAATCTAACTTATGGGTATGTTCAGGCCCCTCTGGCCTAAATTGGGCTTTTAATAACAACATCTTTTGAGTTTTTATTTAAAAACCTAATTTTCCTGGATTTAAATATTTTGAAGGAATAAAATTCATGTAATACTAACTTTTGTTTGAAAGAACTTGAGTGATTTTTTTTCTTGGCATTTGTTAATTTCTTGGTCTGGACTCTGAAATTCTGCCTCCTGAATATGAGAAAACTAGTTCTGTCCGTGCCAAGAATTTTTGCTTCGGTTCTGTGAAGGTTTTGTTAAATGCCTGCTGTCACTGTGACTTGCAGGAAGTTCTTGGCATCAGGACTTTGAAGTTGCTAGAGGTGTTAGGGTTGTTTTGGTGAATAGTTTTCCAGTCCCAGATCAACTGCTTGTTCTAGAAATTACCTCTTGTGCTGCTTTACCTCTGGTTGTGTGGTACCTGCATTGCCTGAGATGTGGGGTGCCAAGGGAATAGCTGGAGCTTGCTCCTGAGTGGCACGTGGGATACTGGAGGTGGTTCTCACTCTTGGCCTGGCACAGCCTGGGTTAAACTTGGCTTGTGGTGCTGTAGCTCCCTACAGTACCTGAAAGGAGGCTGGAGCCAGGGGGATCAGAGTTTCTTCCCAGGGAACAAGGGACAGGATGAGAGGAAACTGCCTCAAGTTGCACCTAGGGAGGTTTAGGTTGTGTGTTGGGGAAAACTTCTTCACTGAAAGGAGTGGTCAGCCCCTGGCACACCCTGTCCAGGGTAGAGTCACCATCTCTGAAGGGATCTAGAAGGTGTGTGGATGTGACACTTGGGGACATGGTTTTGTGGTGGCTTTGGCAATGCTGGGTTAATGGCTGAAATTGATCTTGGAGATATTTTTTCAATGTTAATAACTCTTGATTTTATGATTTCAGAATTATTTTGATTTTCTGCTGTGAATGCAGTGTGAGACTGGGAGGCTGCTTATATTGTTGGCAGTCTCTGGTTTTGTTCTGTTTTCTTTTTCAAGGGTCATTTGGCAACTGTATTCTTGCTTCCCAGCCTTCAAATGTGTTGTTTCGTGTGGTAGTCAATGACTAAGTGCAGAGCAGCACAAATGTTGGACTGAGAGTGCAGGTCACTGAGCTGTCTGAGCATTAAATTCATTTATACAAGCTCTGCCCTGAATTTTTGAGTGACTGCTGTGACTTGGGCAGTGCTGTGTCTTGGCTGCATCCAGCATCTCCTCATTTCTGACCCAGCAGGTTGGGGGCCGTGTGCCCGTGCTGGACACACTGGCAGAGCTTGTCACGAGAGGTCGATCCATCCCAGTGCACCTGGATTACCTGCCCAGGCTGGAGGCCCTGGTGGCTGAAGTGCAGGCGTGGAAGGAGTGTGCAGCAAACACGTTCCTGTGTGAGAACTCTCCATATTCCCTCCTGGAGGTGAGAGGCATGGATTGGGGATCAGCCCGGTCAGTCATGTGCAGGGACTCAGTGTGCACCCAGGAGGGAGCAATAAATATTAAGTGTATTTGCAGAATTGCTTTAGGATTACATGAACTATTTTAATAACAACTTTTGTTGGTGACCTATACTTCTAATAATAGTTTTAAACTTCTAAAATGCTTAAGGTTTAGCTATGTTTTCTCTATTTTTCTTAATCAGTAGCTAACAGGAGCAGGCAGTGCTGGCGTCTAACATGTTCCATATGAATATGGGAATACTGACAAATCTGTGGCACAGGATTAACTCCAGCACATCAGGCCAAGCTGCAGGTGAGCAGGTTCCTACCTGCTCCATCCTCCTCAGGATCAGCTGTGCTGGGGCGAGCCTGGGGCTGTGTTTGATGCCCTTCTAGAGCTGTGGCTGTGTCACACCTGCAGTCCTTGAGCAATGTACACTCTGCCTGGCACTGAGGCTCTGAGCTCCCTCCTGTCGGGGGCAGACAGGAATGTAGGGCAGCCTCTGGAATTCTGCTCTTTCCCAGGGTTTGCCGTTTCAGTCCCATGGAGGCTGTTCAGCATACCAGCTGTCTCTCTCTTCCTCTGTGTCTCCCAGCAACCCTGGGAGAAATACAAGGGTTATTTGGGTCTGGCCATTTTACAAAACTGAGGTTCCAACTTTCCAGCTCTCCCTACTTTCCAGATAATCTCATCCTAATCCCTCAGAACTTTGAAGGAATAACTGCAGGAACCCTAGTTCTCACCACTTGCCTGGTGCATCCGGGCAGGAAGGTGCGTTAGGAACAGTGCAGGTGGGACACTGCTGTTCTGTCCCTCAGGTGTTGTGCCCCTGGTGTGACATCGGGATGCTCAGTCTGAAGAGGAAGCAGAAGAAGCTGAAGGAGCCAGTGCCAAGTGGCAAGAAGAAAAGCAGTAAGCTGGAGACGCTGAGCGACCTGGAGCGGGCGCTCTCCGAAAGCAAGGACACTGCATCTGCGGTACGTGGTCACATCTTTCCTAACTGGAATTTCTTCTGAGTTCCTTGAATCCTTGTTTCTGTTTGCCTCCTGTGTAGGAGTGTGGCTTCCACCCTGTTTTTGCTGTGCTGCTCTGCAGGATTTCTGGGGCTGCACTTTTCTGGTTTTGCTTCCCAGAATTGCTTTCAGTGGAAACAACGTGTTGCTTTGCGCATTAAGCAGCCTCACAGTTTTTGCCAGGCAGTGCCTGTAGCTGAAGAAAGCACAGGAAAACAAAAAATGGAGACCTGTTTTCCCCTACCATACCTTATTAAAAATGGGATAGGGTTTGCCCAAGTCTGATCCTTTCGAAGAATACAGTAATCCAGCACCATTTATAATTAAAACAAACACTCTAAATAATTAAAGAAAACCTCATGCATTATGGAGTCCCTGAAGCACTGCTCTGGGTGGAGCAGGCTCAGTTGCTGCTGGGGAAGGGCTTCATTCCAGCAGACCTAGAGCAGAGCGTCTGCCTGGGCGGGGTGATGATGTCCTGTGGCTAATGAGATGCAGTAGGGGCTCATTGGGCGGGGCTTGAATGTAATTTGATGTGGGACATTTAAGTTTTAATGTATGGCAACTACTTGAAACTTGTATTTTCAGTGCTTTGGTGTTGGCCTCTCCTGTCTGAACCCCAGAGCTTGGAGCAGTGTCCCTGTTGTGGCACTGTGGGGACAGGCTGGGCCCTGGGTCACACTCAGCCCTCTGTGACTCCAGCACTCCTGGCTAAGGAGTCCCAGGGCACTCCCAGAGGCTGCACACAGGAAAGGGAAGTTGTTCAGTATGGCAGGATTTGCTTCTGACAATTGAGGGGAACCAGAACCTTCCCACACTCTCAGCTCAGCACCAGTGTGCACATTGGAATGTGCTGTGCCCCAGTCCCAGTCTGCCCAGGAAGGGCACAGCTGCCTCATTTTTCCAGAGCTGATTTTAGTCCAGGAATTATGCTTGAAAGCCATGGTGTGAGAAATAACCACTTTGTATATATTGACAAACCCTCCTCGGTATGTTTATATACATTATAAAATTAATTAGTTGCAGGTGATTTGAACAGCCTTTATGGAACTGAAATACATTGCTGTCTTTATAGGAGCTAATGCTAAAGTTTCCTGAAAAAAGGATCATGAGCGTCTGCAGAGAGGGTGAACAGCATATCCAGGGTATGCCTGCTGTTCACAATCACCAGAGCAAGTTCATAGGTCAGGGTATGGCCCTGAGCACTGGGCAGCATGCACAAAGTGAGGGTCAGAGGTACATTTGCATTTGTGAAAACTGCCCAGGAAGCTTTTCTGAGTATCCAGAGTCAGACTGTTGAGAGACACATTCCCAGAGCAATGTCTGCAATCCAAACTTGCATTTCTTCAGAATTTGAGCTGCTTGAAGGCAGACCGTGTTTTTGTAGTACAAAATACAAAAGCTTGGAACAGAGAAGGGCTGAGGAGCTGGTTTTTTACCAAAGGTTAAGCTTTTTCTCTCAGGGCCTCATGAGAAAATGGAAGGGAATTGAAGTCACACCACTGCACGTCCCCACTGCTGCCCCTCCAATCCCATTTGCTGCCCCACTGCACATCCCCATCCTTCCTTCATTCCAACGTTTAAAGCCCTGGAGATTAGTGTGAGTGCAGGGTGCCAGACAAGAGGGTCCTGTTTGTAACAAGCAGCGTTCCCCTGGAGATGCCATCCTTTGACTCTTTCAGATGGCCACGCTGGGAGAGGCCCGGCTGCGGGAGATGGAGGCGCTGCGTGCCCTGCGGGCGGCCAACGAGGTGAAGGTGCTGTCGAGCGAGGAGGACGCCGAGCTCAAGGTGTGTCTGTGCCAGAAGGAGCCGGCTGCTCCCATGATCCAGTGTGAGCTCTGCAGGGGCTTCTTCCACACCGGCTGCGTGCCGGTGCCGGGCGCCGCGCCGGGGCCGCGCGTGTGGCTGTGCCCGCACTGTCACCGCTCCCAGAAGCCGCCTCTGGAGAAGATCCTGCCGCTGCTGGCGTCCCTGCAGCGCATCCGCGTCCGGCTGCCCGAGGGGGACGCCCTGCGCTACATGATCGAGAGAACTGTGAACTGGCAGCACAGAGCACAACAAATGTTGTATTCAGGGAATCTCAAACGCGTCCACGACAAAGTCGGCTCAGGATTACTGTACAGCAGGTGGCAAGCCTTGACGGGCCAGCTGCCAGAGACAAACAAGGTGAGGCTGGGCCGGGGCTGGGCTTGCTGGCACTGGGAGCGCGGGGTCAGCGAGGACAGGGGGTGGCGCTGCTCTGGGTTTGGGTCTGCTGTAGCTCCCTACAAATCCTGACAAGGCAGAGGGTTTGTTCCTGCTTTACAGCTGTCAGGAGCTGGGTCCTGCTGTGCCCCTCAGCCAGGAAGTGTGTGTGCCCCAGCAGCAGCTTTGTGTTCCCTTCTGCTGGAGGCAGGAACAATTCCTCCCAAAGAGCCTGTCTTCTCCTCTCCCAGCTCCTGTGTTCTGTGACACAGCAGGCTGTGACACCACTAATGACAGAGCTGCTGAGTTATTGGTCCTGGAGTCTTCACTTCATATTCTGCTCCTACGAGTATTCAGAGTTTCTAGTGTTGAGAAGTACTGACAGAGGCACAAACTGTCCTGTGCATTACCAGCTTGGCTCTCAGACAAGGTTGTTTTCAACAAAGTGTCTTCATCATTTGCTGCCTCTCCTCACTTCCACTTGACCTCCCAAGCTGAATATTCTGCTCATATTGCTGGGTTTAGCCACAGCAGCTGTTTCAGGTGGGATAGTGAGGGAGTTTTGTCTTTTTTCAATGAAGATCTTTCAGCAAAAAGCACAGGTAAAGAAGGAAAGGAGATAGAGAATTTTCCTGAGATAACAAATGCAGAAAAGAATCAGAAATCAAAGCTTTGTTCTGTATAAAGAACATGAAACATCGCAAAATGGAATGTATCTGTTGCTTTTGCATTTCGAAACACCTTAGTTTTGCTAGTCCAGTCCAGTTACAGGGAGGCTGTGTTTCTGATTTCGTGTGCACTTATGTTAAAACATAAACCATGCCACACATGCCTGGTGGGGTGCTGCAGCTCCTTCTCATTCACCCAGCTGTGCCAATGGCTCGTGGACCAAATTTTTCAAGCAGGCAAGTCAAGATATAGAAATTAAAATATCTTTAGGTATTTAAGAGAATTTTTCTGGTCGTTTAGGTCTGAAGGTATCATTTTGCTAGGTCAACTAGTGTAGCTGAAAAGAACTGGCCAAGATTTTGGAAACAGAAGTTGATGTTTCAGCCAGAAATTGTAACAGTGAGTTTAGTTTTATTTGCCTGACGGTATTAGCTCAGCCTGGAACTGTGAGGTTCCTTCCACCCAGAGCAGTGTAACCATTTTTGAGAGGTCTGGATCTTAAGTCAGTAAACCTTCCAAATCAGGGTGTTTCTGGCTGAGCTAGTCTGGGTCCCTTATGGCTACATTTCCCAAACCAGAGGTCCCTGGGAAGCTCAGTGGAAGAGCATCTGACCTGCTGCCTCTGCCTGAGTCCCTCACTGAGCCAGGGACCCTTCTGGGTCAGGCACCCAGCACACCTCAGCACAGGTGTGAGCTCAAACTTCAGTCTCCATGGATTTGAGGTGGTTTTCTGGTGAATCTAGTGTCTCCACCATGGCTGTCCTGTCCTGTCCCAGTTCTGTTTTCCCTGTCATCTGGGCTAGTTCACCACTCACTTCCCCACAAGAAGCTCTTCAGTAACCACTGGAGTTGGGCTGCTTTAACACTGGCCAAAGCGAGGAATGTGGGCGAGTTTGAAAAATTCCCTTGAGAGCAGCAGTGAGAGTTGAGGAGAGCCGTATTCTGCAAGGTGCCCAGGCACCTGGGTTAGTGAGGCAGAGGGTGTTGTGGAAGATTCCTGGTGAGATGCCTCTGGCAGTGTCAGAGGAGGTGCAGGGCTTGCTGTTGGCGTGTCCCTGCCTGGGCAGGGCAGGGCTGCAGTCTTTTGGACCAGGGCAGTGAGATACAAGATTTCAGTAGCTGTAAGAGAAACAAGTGTTGATCCTATCACAGTTACTCTGCATTTCAAACTCCATGTTTAGTGAAACCATCTGCATTTTGTTTTCTAGGTGTCACAGACAATTGGAGCAATGTCATTCTCCATGCCTCATGACTGGGATAACAGAACCGTGTATTTGCATTCTCCATTCTCTACAGGACAGCACTGCATCCCACTTCATGGTTTGTAATCTTCACTTTGGTTTGGGGGGTTTCCCCCTGCCCTTTCCTTTTTTCTCCTGTGTTTGGTAGGGCAGGGAGGGTGTCCTGGTCACCAGGAGCTGGCTGAGCAGGCCTGTGACTGCACAGCACTGGTGGTTGTTTTCTCCATCTCCTCAGCAACTTTGGAGCTCAGTGTCCAGCTTTGGCAGAGGGGTGCATTGCTCAAGGATATAAATTTCCCGTGTGTAATGAAAAGATGTGGCACATTGGGATGGGGCATCAGGAGAGCTGGCACCTTCCCACAAGAACAGCTCCCCCAGGCTGTGCCCCAGCCGAGCTGGAGAAGGGGGAAGGAAAGGGGGGAGGCCACTGGAAGTGTAGGAGGGGATGGGGACAGCAGGGATGTGGTGCTGGAAGCCATGGGATACTTAATACACAGGACACGACTCCATGTGAGCTTTGCTGCAGCACAACTGTCCAGCTGGCAGGGACTGAAGCTGCCCCAGCCCTCCTGGGGCTGCTCTGGTGGGGTCACTCAGCACAGGCTCTGGACCATCCTCACCTCAGACTCAGTGACAGACTCGGGTTGGCCTAACAGACAAGCTGTGAATTGCATCATTTTATGACTGTGACAGAAATGATTTATCATTTCTTCCCTCCTCATGCATAATGCTCCAGGGACACAAGTCTAGACTTACCTTCATGTCTGCAGCTCAGTCCACACCAGTGTTAGAAAAGCCATTTCAGTGGAATGGTACCATTCACATCAAACAAAGCAGTTCTTTGTGTCACCAGGTTTATTTTTCATATTTGAGTTGTATTGTATTAATAACCTGTTATTTATACAAAGACTTTGGCCTCCCCAGCCAGGACTGTTTCAAAGCCCTGCTTGAGCTTTGGAGCCACTACCCAGCAGTGGGTAGTGACCATAGAGCAGGACCTTGTCACCAGGCTCATCCTCTCAGCCTGCCCTCCTCTCCTCTCATGGCTCCCTGTACAGATGTCACTCAGTTGGTTCATTTTACCCACTCATTAGGTAGTGAGGGGATTGTCACACTCCTGTAGCTCCCGAAGCTGGAGAATTTGCCAGGAATGATGGCAGTGCCTTATCCTTGAACCAGCAGGGAATGGGAGCATGGCAGGGTGCTGAGCCAGTGCAGGAACTTCTGTGCAAGCCTTTTATCTTTCCTTTTAACCCTGCTGTTAAAAATGAGCAGTCAAGAGGGAGCAGGTAAGAACTAATTCATACAGTTGCAGATTAAAAGTCTTTCACCATTTTTTGTTGTGCTACCAGAGTTTTTTCATTATCTGTGCAGTTCTTGTCACTGAAGAATTTTCCTGCTGTGTCTCCTTGTCTTTCACACTAGTCATTAGCACCGAGCTGGATGAGCTGATGATGGAAGCCCAGCTGCTGCAGGTTTCTTTGCCTGAGATCCAGGAGCTGTACCAGGCCCTGTTCACGAAGCAGAGCCCGGCCCTGCAGCCAGAGCAGAGGTCACCCAGCACAGCCACGAGTGACAAGGTAAGCATCCAACAGCAGCACCTGAGCTGGAGCACCCTGGGGAAGGGCTCTGCCTCAGCCCTTGGGCTCCACAGGGGTTTGTGTGTGTGGCTGCACTTCCAGGAAAATACATCTTCCCTGTGCAAAAGGAGTAAAGAAGTCGATAAGAAATTGGTTACAAAATATTGAATACAATTTGTGGCCTAACACCTTTTTGAAATTTAGATATGTGTTTATGGTCAGTCTCTGTACTTTAAATACATCTGTCCTGATTTCATAGAATTGTAGAATCCCAGACTGGTTTGGGTTGGAAGAGACCTTAAAGCTCATTTTTGTTCCACCCCTTGCCATGGGCAGGGACACCTTCCACTAGGCCAGATTATTCCAAGTCCCATCCTGGCCTTGAACACTTGATTCTTGTCCTATGTTGAGGCTTTCCAAGGGAGCTGCTATGGAAACTGTGGGCTCAGAGGCAGGAAATGAGGATGGTTTTCTCTATGAGTTCTGTCCCTGGGGCCTGAACCTGCCCTTGGCTCCTCTTACACACCTCATGCTGCTGAAAATGCAGCACTGTCAAACACTGCACTTGTACTTAAACCTATTCCTAAAATCATGGTATGGATAACAGATAATGGGTGTTAGCTGCTTGCTTCCAACCTTGTCAAAATGTCTTTCCCATAGAACGAGTGTTGCCGAGGGAAAAAGGATGGGATCAGTTACATGGAGAGAAAACTGAAGCGGCGTTTTGAGAGAGAGAACTTCTGTGGTGAGAAGAGAGCGAGAGTAAAAAAGATGAGAACACCCAAAAAGAAGAAACTGAAACTGAATCACTCAAAGGATCTGTGCAGTAACAAACTGGAGAGGGAGCGGGAGCGGCTCCTGGAGCTGCAGCGTTCCAGCGACAGCCACTTGCTGCCCTCGGACACGTCGTTCTCGGAGCAGGAGGACTCTGAGGATGAGGATGCCATCTGCCCAGCTGTGAACTGCCTCCAGCCCGAGGGGGATGAGGTCAGGAGGGGCAGACCCACCGTGGCGTTCTGAGTGCTGGGATCTGGGACAGGGAGCTGCCTTGGGACTGTTTGACTGCAGAAAATCTGCTCATGAGGAGAGTGGGAGGCCCTGGCTAACCCAGAGCTGCTGTCCGTGCAGCTGGGATGGGAGGACTGACCCCACCTGCCCTGGGGCAGCCCTGTGGCATCAGAACATCTGCACCCGTGGGAGGGGGCAGCTGGGGCCACACAGACACTGTGTCCGTGGCTGCCCTTGGGATACAGGTGTGGATGGGCTCTGTGGGTGAGGGCACTGCCTGGGGCTCTGCTCAGGTCCATCCATGCTGGAAATGGAGAAGAGAGATGTTGAGTCTCTGATAGATGGGAAAGCAGTGGGGAGATAAGGGAGGGTGTGCCCTGCCCACAGCCTGGGAGAGCAGGGAGCACAGTGAATGTCCAGCACCAGCAGCTGTGGAACAGGACATTTCTCATGTAAATAGACCAGGAGCCCCAGGATGACCCACAAGGGCAGTGCCCTGCTCTGACCCCTGTGTCTGCTCCTCACCAGGTCGACTGGGTCCAGTGCGACGGCAGCTGCAACCAGTGGTTCCACCAGGTGTGTGTGGGCATCTCCCCGGAGATGGCAGAGAAGGAGGATTACATCTGTGCCAGCTGCGCCGGCAAGGACGCCCAGTTCCAGAAGTAAAAACCCCAGAAACCCTTCAGGACTCGAGTAGAGAAGGTTCCCAGTTTTCCAGTTATGCCACAGGGGCTGGTTTAAGAACCAGATTGCAAATGGTGCTACTTCTATCCTTATGGGATCATTTTCCAGAACTCAAAACAATTTTTGACACTTTTGTATTTTCCCTTGATCTGTTTGTGGTTGTTGAGGTTTGAGATGCTGACTGTTTGCAGGGGTTTCCATCGATTGGGAAGGCATTTGACACATGCACCTTTATTGTACAGCATTCAGTTACCTCTGGGATTTACCGGCCTATTTAATTCAGCTTGGTTTGGGTGCAAAAACAAACAAACAAAAAAAACCCCTGCACCATGAATTTTTCCAATAATCCTCTTTTGAGGAAATCCCTGTTTACTCTGTTAACTCTTTGGAGACTTTAGTTTTTTTCCACTTTGTTTTTCGTAGACTAGGTTTATTTATCTGAGCAATAACTTCTATGTCTGGTTTCAGTGACTGGAATGACAACTGAACAGCGTGTTGCTTCTAGCATTGGTTGATGTACAGACAGCAAATGTTAGATCCTAGTGTCACTGAGGGCCCTGTGATGTAGAAGACAGGAAAAAAAAAATCTGTAAAGTAATTGCCACAGCTGTATTTTGGCTTTCTCCTTTTTTGGGTAGCTTGTATCAAATGTTGCAGTTTATATTGTGGAATAAACCCCTGGTTATGTTATAAAATTAAATGTTGTTGTTTTTTAGAGAGTTTGAAATGCAGTTTTCTTTCCCTCTGAATCCACACAGCATCGCTGGGTTCTCATAGCCAAGAAATAATCACCTTCCAAAGAAGCAGTGCAGAAAGTGTGGTGGTTCTTGTCTGTTCAGGTTTGGAAGGAGGAGGGAAGTCAAAATGTTGTACCAAAAGGAGAAAAAAAAAAAAAGCTTTTCCAAGATTTTTGCAGAGCTTTTCCAAAGGTGAAATTATTTGCAGGTCAAGTGCATGAAGAATTGAAGGTACAGTTTGGGACTTGGCAGGGGCAGGAATGGGGGGGTGTGGGGCAGCTTCTCCTGCCAGCCCTGCCCAGCTGCAGCAAAGGAGAGACCTTCCCTCACTGCCTGGGCTGGTGGCCACAGTCACCTTCTGTGTGGCCACAGGGAGCTGGCTCTGCACAGCCCAGGCTGGTGGCCACAGCAAGCTCTGCTCTGCCTCTGGGTGGACTCCCTTCAGCTGCTTCTGCCTGCATTTAGCCCAGAAGCCTGAGGAATAAGGAGATTTCTGGTTTTCCCAAAGGCTTTTCAGGGCTGGGGCACTGCAGGTGTGGCAACCACGGTGCTGCCAGAAGAGACTGGAGCTCTGAGCAGCACAGCTTGAGTGTTCAGGCCCACAAGGCACTCCCCACACGGGGCTGCACCTGAAATCCCTTGCAGAGCAATCACCCTCCAGCTGCAGAACACAGCTGGAAGTGGCCTGGTGACAGGGATGTGCCTCCAAGGCCTGCCAGAGGTGGAGCTTCTGGAGCCCAGGGAGGTGGGAGGGCTGGAGATCCTTGTCTCAGGGAGAGCCCTCTCCATGACAGTTTGTCCTCACCACAGCCGTGGTGGGCTTGGTGTTCTCTCCACTCATTGCCAGAAGGAATTTGCTGGTAAGGTTTTTCCCTGCTGGTTTTACCTCTTTTCCTGTGGGCAGAAGTGCAGAGTCACTGGGGTAAGGCAGAGCCTTGGATCATCTGTGGCTGATGGTGACATGGAGAATCTGTGGGTGGGATCAGAACTGCGCAGGAATTTGGTCCCACACAAGTTTGGGGTTTTTTAACATTAATTTTGGACTGTTAAAAGAATCTTCAGCCTGGCCCAAGTGATGTGTCTGAAAGTGCTGGGGTGGGGAGAGCTTGAGCCTGTGTACGTGAGTTGTGTCTCTGCTTCCATGGTATAACTGGTCCTTTTTATTTAAGTACCAAAAGGATGCTATGAGAAATGGGGATTTTTTCCTCTTTTTGCTTGGAAGAATTTCAGTGCAATGCTGAGATAACAGTCTGAGCTGGGGAAAAACACTGCTCTGCAATAACTTCCCTTCAGAGGGGACAGACAGACAAACTGGAGCTGGAAATGAAGCTGGCACAGTGTCTGATGCAGCTGAATCATTACAGATGTTTCTCTGAGTCCCCTTTATTTTTTTCCATTGAAGAAATGGCTGCTTATCAGAAAGTGCCAGAGGAAATGGGATGCAGTTTAGTTCAGCGTGGTGATTCCATACAGGACTGACCATTGTCAGTCTGGGGACTCAGGGGGTCAGAGGAGACTTCTGGTATCCCAACAGCAGCATTTCTTACCAGGATTATTGACTGCAGTACAACTGGAGTGCAACTTTTTTAAATGACCACATTGTTGCTTGAAATTTTTCAAGAAATGGAACTCCCAGTCCATGGGTGAGCTGTGCCTGCAGCCCAGGACTGCTGAAGGGTTGGTGTCTTATTTCCTGCTGGAGCTGTGACCCCTGGACAATGTCCTCCTGGACAGTGGCTGAGGCTGGAAGAGGTGACAGTGTCTGCCATGCCACAGACCCTGCCCTTGGGTTTCATCCCCATGTGCATGCCCAGACTTGATGAAATCAGAGTTTGACTTCTGTTAAAGAAAACAAGAGAGAGATTGCTTCACTCTGGGGTGGGCTCTGCTGTGGTGCCCTTTGCACATTCCTCATCCTCAGGGAGGGTGACAAGAGCAGAATGCTCAGAGTCTGGGTGCTTGAGCTGCCCTTCCCCCCCTCCTTTTGTGCACCCCTGATTTCCAAAGGCTAAGCCAGAACAGGAAAAAGATCTCTCTCACCTCATTCTGCTGCTTTTTAAATTTTATTTATTTTTATAATGTAGCAACCAAGTATATCAAGCCTCCCTGGATTGCTCAGATCCTAAATATTTATTTAATAAGAATAGTTTATGGCCTCTACCTTAGTTTAATCATAGAACAAAAATTAAATTAAGTAACCCTACCTGTGGATTTGAGGCTGAGAACTCTGGTTTAAATCCTGCCTGTACCCTGTGCCAAGACCCTGAGATTGTACCTGCTGTGCCACCTTTAGTCCATGGGATGTACCCTGTGTTGTGTTGTACCCCAGGAGCATCAGAGCAGCCCAGTGTGGTCACACAGCACCAATAACTCACCCAAGGAAGAGGCAGGGCTTTGATTCCACCTGTTCAGGTGCTACAGAGATGCTCCAAGGGGCGTAGCCACTCTGCTCTGGAGCCAGGCTGGGAGGGCTGGGGGTGTTCAGCCTGGAGAAGAGGAGGCTCCAGGGAGGTCTTAGAGCCCCTTCCAGTGCCTGATGTGGCTTCAGGAGAGCTGGAGAGGGACTTGGGACAAGGGTCTGGAGGGACAGGACAAGGGGGAATGGTTCCCACTGCCAGAGGGCAGGGCTGGATGGGATATTGGGAAGAGATTCTTGGCTGTGAGGGTGGGCAGGCCCTGGCACAGGGTGCCCAGAGCAGCTGTGGCTGCCCCTGGATCTCTAGAAGTGTCCAAGGCCAGGTTAGATGGGGCTTGGAGCACCCTGGGATAGTGGAAGGTGTCCCTGCCATGGCAGGGGGTGGAGCTGGATGAGCTTTAACCAAACAGCCTGGGATTCTGATTCTGTGAGCTTCTTCTTTGGGTACAGAACATGGAATTCACTCAAAGACTCTCCATCATCCAGGGTTTATGGGAGATAAAGCCAACATTGGAACATTTGCTGTGTGTTTGAGCTGCTCCAGGGTCAGTGCAGCTCAGGGGATTGGGGCTTCCAGGAGGGGTTCAGCTGCCAAGACCCTGCCAGGGCACACGAAACACCAACAGACGGGAGCAATGAATGTTTTGGCTGCAGGAGATGTGTCTGTAGGACACAGCTACACGTGTCACACAGGACTGAGGGAGGAACTGTCTCCAGAATGCACACACAGCAACACAAGGAGCTGAGATGGCTCTTCTGTGAACCTAGAAATGAGAGTGCTGTTCTGAGAGAGTGGCTGAAGTACAGCCCTGACAAATGGCATTACCCTTCATTCAGAAGGGAACAATTCTCATACTGAGAGCTCTCCTTGAGGATGTGAACACCTCTGTCTGTGAGGAAACAGCTCCTCACCGAGAGCAGCATCAATGGAGATCAAAGTCTGTCTGGAAGAGGAGATAAAGCAGCCACAGGAAAAAATGCAACTGCAGATTCAACACGCAGCTGCTTTGAGAGACAGACAAGACTGAGATCAGGGAGTTCCTGCACAAAGGCCTTGGGTAGAAGGAACAAATATTTTATGACAAAAAGAAAAGCCAGTGTGATCATGTGATAGACTGCTAGGTCCAAAATTCCTCTTGCTGAGAGGAAGGTTTGCTGCAGAGTGGTTGAAAAGAAGTTGTGCTGCACCCTAAATTCAGAGGTGCAGCTTCACAAAGGCTCCTTGTGCACCTCAGTTTTTCAAGTTCTGAAAAACTGCTCACAGTAGTGTTTTAAAGGAATTTAGCTTAAATTTGTTTAATCAATGATTTGTTTAATCAAAATACTGGGCTAGATTTTATATATATATGCATGTGTGTGTGTGTGTGCTTGTCCCTTGAAATCTGTGACAGCTGGGCTTCTAAACATGTGTAAGTAAAACCAGCAGCCCCCTGTCTAAAGCACATGGAACTCACTTGAAGAGTCTCTCCATCATCCAGGCTTTATTGAAGATAAAACCAATATTGGAGAGTGTGGGTCAAGTGTTTGGGCTGCTTTGGTGTCTGTTGGGATTTTGGCTTTTTGTGTTTTTTTTACTGTCTGGAGTTAAATTTTAACCAGGCAGGGGACAGGCTGGGCTAGCACCTTCTAACTCAGGCTGATCCTTTGCCTGCTCCCTGTGCTGCCCTGATGTTTCTTGGGGGTTTTTTGCTGGTTCCAGTAGTCCCATGCCACCTTCCTGTGGGGTCTTCCTTGGCATGGGCCTGTGAGGGGAGCTCAGAGCTGTGCTTTGAGCTGAAACAGCAAAGGGAGAAACAAGGAGTTCATCATAAAATACCTTTGCACACCAAGAATGTCTTTTTGTGGTGTGGGAACTGTCCTTCCTAAAGAAGGTCAAAAGAAGGGATGAGAGAACTGGGACTGGGCATGGAGGCAGAAGTATTTGTGGTGCAAACTCTGAGTGCTGACTATGCATGAGGGACTCCTGCAGAAACCTGTGAAGAGCCTTGCAATGACCAAACGGGTGGGAGTTCAAACCTGGAAAAGCCTGGAAGATTCAAATAAATGGAGTTTCTACAAACACAGAAGGATGAGTTGGCACATTCAGAGTGGTTATGCATCACTTCAGCTAAAAGGAGGATGGGCTGGACTGGCATTGCTCTGGGATACCCCTCCTCTCCATAGACCTCATCCTCTTTTTTTTGCAATGTATTTGTAAGGCAGAGGAAACAGTTGCCATTGTGATCATTTTTGTCCCTTCCTGACAGATACTTGCAGAGATGTATCAGATCTGATGCTGGCACTGAGAGCCAGTGGTAGCCTGGTGTGATGGAAGCAGGGAATTACAGACTCAAAAGGGTTGGAAAAGCCCTCCAAGACCATCAAGTCAACCACTCCCCCAGCACTGCCATGTTCACCACTCACCCATGTCCCAAGTGCCACATCCACACATATTCTGAACACTTCCAGGGATGGTGACTCCACCACTGCCCTGGGCAGCCTGTGCCAGGCCCTGACCACCCTCTTGTGAAGAAATTTTCCCCTCATACCCAACCTGAACCTCCCCTGGAGCAACTTGAGGCTGCTGCTTCTTGTCCTGTCCTTTCTTTCCTGGGAGAAGTCTGGATCTCCTGCCTTACTGCAGCAGCAGCAGCTCACTTATGTTTTCCACTAAGCCAAAATCCTGGGATAGTGCAGGGATCAGTGATGACCCTGGGCTTGCAGAAGTTACACTTATATAAATATGTATTTATTCCTGCAGCAGAAGCAGCATTTTGGATTGGGAAGAACAACAGAGAAAAATAAAATATTTCCCTTGCAGAGACCTCTCTAGGGCCAGCAGTGACAGAGGGATGGCATGAGCTCCCTGGCTGTGCCACTCAGGGCAGGGCACACTCGGGTGGAGCAGTGTGGCTGAAATGTGCCCTTCTCTTGCTACAAAACTCCCAGCCTGTCGTGGTTGTGCCCATGGAACTGGGAACTGCTATCCCCATCCCAAAACACAACTCCATCACCATTCCCCAGGTAAGAAGCCCACTTTGTATGGGTCCATACCACTTTTTAATACTTGCAATGCTGTGTAAAATTGCTTATACTTCCTAAATAAACACCTACGGAAGACACAGTGGGCTCCTCAAGGCTCACGCTGAGTGTTCACCACATCTACGTGTGGGAAAAGAGGTTGTGAGGGACTCCAGGCTTTTCCTCCCTGTGACTGATCCCTGCACCCCGGGGGGATCCCTGCTCTGGGCTCCACGGGACTCTGGGGGCTGCAGGTGCTCCACAGGACCTGGGCACTGCCCCAGCCCCCTGCTCCCCCTGCGGTACCCCACCCTCAGGGGGAGGGAGCACCCAAATCCCCAGATGCTCCTGGTGGAAAAGGACAAAAGTCAGAGAGCCCACAAAAAAAAAAAATAATCAAAGTTTTATTAGTAAATCACACACTTGTCATGGAAATTGCTGTGTTAATCCCAGATCTACTATATAAGCCCATGGCACTGGGGTTTGGATAAAGGGGTAGGAGGAAAGGGAAGAGAGAAAGGAAGAGGTGAATTAAAGAGAGGGGGAGAGAGTAATCAATCAATCAATCAATCAGCAGGTCCTAGTTCCAGCAGATTGATCCTGCTGTCCGGTCCGGCCCAGGGGATGTCCAGGGTCCCGCCTGGGGGTTGCATTTTCCGGACAGGTTTCCCCAGCCCGCCGCAGGTTTCTCGCTTTCCGCGCCAGTGAGTTCCCCGGCACCGTCCCTCCTTTCGGACCCCCCTGGGGACGGGGGAGGCTCTGAGGGCGCTGATGGCGGGCGGCCCGGCCTCTGCTCGGCCTCGCTCCCGCGCTGCGCTGTGCTGATCCCCAGAAGCACAACGAGGAGGTTTGTGGCAGGGAAGCGCTGCGCTGCCTCCGCAGGTCCCTTGCCCAGCCCTTGTGCCGCTCCCGGCCGCGTTTGTCACTCCCGGCCCTTCCCGAGGCCTCGGGGCCGTTCCCTGACCCGGGATGGCCGCGCCGCCGAGGTCCGCCGCGCCGCCAGGGGGCGCTGTGCGCGGGTGCCGGCCCGGCCCCTCCTCCCGGCGCGCGGTGCGTTTGGCGCGCGCGGCCCGCGAAGGGGGCGGCGATGGCGGGAGGCGGCGGCGGGCCCGGAGCGGGGCCGGTGGCGCAGGGGCTGAAGGAGGCGCTGGTGGAGACGCTGACGGGGATCCTGTGCCCGGTGCAGGCGGTGCGAGCCGCTGCTGAGGAGCAGGTGAAGGTGCTGGAGGTGACGGAGGGTGAGTGAGGGCCGCGCTGAGGGGATGGGGGGACCCCAGGCCGCCGCCGCAGCGATTCCCGGTACCGGCGCCTCATGGCTGTGCCTCGGCCTCGGCCGAAGCTTCCAGCCTCGGCGCTCGGGCCGACGGGAGCAGGCAGCTGTGGCTGGTTTCCTGCCGGCTGTCGGTGTCTGCTCGATGTCTCTCACGGAATCGCAGAATAGTTGTGGCTGAAAGGGACCTTTGGAGATCATTGAGGCCAAGCCCCGGCCCAGCAGGGTCACCTGGAGCAGGTGACACAGGGACACGTCCCGGTGGGTTTGGAATGTCTCCAGAGAGCGACCTCCCTGGGGAGCTGTTCCAACGCTCTGCCTCCCTGAATGTAAAGAAGTTCTTCCTCATGTTGAGGTAGAACTTCTTGTGGTTTAGTTTATGGCCATCACTCCTTGCCCTGTCGCTAGACACTACTGAAAAGAGTCTGGCACCAACCTCTGGGCACCCGCCGTGGAGGTACTTGTATGCATTGCTGAGATTTCCCTCTCAGTCTTCCCTAGACTGAAACAAACTCCCACAGTCTCTGCTCATCAGAGAGATGCTGCAGACCCCTCATCATCTTTGTGGCCTCACTGGACCCGCTCCAGTATCTCCTTGGCTTTCTCCGGAGCAGCCCCTGCCCCGGCGCAGGGCTCGGTGCCCGGAGGGTCGGGCTGGCTCCGCCTGCAGCGGGGTCACGGCGGGGCGCGTTCGGGGCACTGCTCTGGCCCCGGGTGGGTCCGGGCTGGTGTGTGAGATCTGGGCACCAAGGAGCGCTCTGAGCTCACCAGGGGCAGGACGTGGAGGGGCCGGGGTGGTGAAGCAGCAGGGCTGTTGCTCTGGGTACCTTGTTCCACCTCAGCTGGAGTCCCCAGGGTTGGTCACATGAGGGTCATGGAGAGCCCTTCCATCTGTAGATCCTGCTCTGCTCCCACAGGGATCCTCTTCACCTCCAGGTGTGTGTTCTGATGTGTGCTCCTGTCCTGCAGGTTGTCATCTGCACATGGTGTGTTTGAGGTTGAGGGTGGTCAGGAGCTGTGCCCTCATCCAGTGTGAAACTCCAGTGACAGAGCTCCACTGCCTGTTATGGAAAACTGAGGGCAAGCAGGACAGTTGAACTGGATGGCAACTGGTTTATGGCTTTGGAAAGAGAGATTTTAAGTGAGCAAGCACCCCAGGTTCCACCAGTGTCTCTCTGATCATTCTGTTACTCCTTTGGCCTTTTCCTGGTGGCACTAGGTTAGTTCATGCACTGTCTGCTTTTTCTGTGTGGGAGATGCATTTAAAAGCCTATTAATGCTAACATTTCATTTTGCTTCAGCCCAAATGGACTGGAGTTTGTAGAAACCACAGGAAGATTTGCAGATGATGTGCTGTGGCAGGAGCTGGAGAGTGCAGCACTGCAACCCCAGGCCTGAAGCTGTGTCTGTGGCCTGGCAGCTTGATGGGCTGGTTGTTTGTGGACCCTCCTGGAAATTTTGCCTTCCCTGTAGTCTGATTGCACTGTTCTGAAGGTGTTCTGTGTTTTGTGAACTCTTTCTGCTCCTGAACTTCAGCGCAGAAGTGTTACCAGAGGCAGTTTGTGGTACAAAGAGGGAAGGTGTAAGGGTAAGACAGGGTCAAGAGTGGTGGCGTGATTTTGCTGCTCTGGGAGTGAAGGCAGGCAGATTGTTGGATAAAATGTTTGTTGTGCATCTCCTTAACGTGCTTGTACCACACTCAGCTTAGCTCTTCCTGGCATTACCAGGAACTGTGTGTTGCCCCCACAGCTCTTGGAGTTTTATTGAGTGGTTAGATGACATTGCAGCAGCACAAGTCTGGAAGTGCTGGGGAGTTCATTGACCATAGAACCTTGGCCTTCACAGCTACTACTTCAGTGGCAGCTTCTCCCCAAGGAGTCTGAACTTTCCACAGTCTGTTGGGTGACAGATTTCTAGAGAAGAATGTTTTCTGAGGGTTCTAGGCAATGCATGTCCCTGACCGGCCTTCGAAAGCCCAGGATTGCAGAATTGCATTTAGTGGATGTTAGGGTAAGAGGAATGGAGTAATCTGCCCTTCTGTTTTGTCATGGAGAGGAGGCAGTTGATGTCCTGAGGGCAGAGCTGCTGTCCAGAGAGCCCTGCAGGAACAGAGCCAGAGGAATTCAGCAAGGACAGGTGGCAAGTTCTGCTCCTGGGCCATCCCACTGCTGGGATGTGGGTCAGGCACTGCCTGCCCCAGGAGCAGCTTTGGGACAAAGGGCCAGGAAATACTGGTGGCTGGTGAGCTGGATGGGGCCAGCAGTGTGCCCTGGAGGCCACCTGCATGCCAGGCTGTCTGAGCAGGGTCAGAGGCAGTGATCAGCCCTCTCTAGTCAGTGCTCCTTAGACCACACCTGGAGTACCTGGGCAGTTTTCTGCCACCCCCCATGATGAGACACAGCAACAAAGGGGAGTGAGTTCAGCAAAGGGTCATGGGTTGGGTGGGGGAATTGCAGCACTCACCACATGAGGTGATGCTGGGGGTTGAGGGGTTTTCCACTGTGGAAGCAAGAGGGTTTTGGGGGTGGGTCTGACAGCACCTTCTGGTAATTATGAGGAGATTGTTGGGACATTGAGAGGTGGGAGAGGGTGAGGGATAAATGGGCATAAACTTGAAACAAGAGGTTCCAACTGGATATAAGGAGTTTTAAAGCAGATTGTTTGTAAAAGCTGTGTTGTTTCCATCCTTGAGTATCTCCAAGACCTGCCTAGAAAATCTGAGCACCCTAGTCTGATGCTGCAGGTTCTGGTTTGATCATGGGGGTTTAACTGGAAACCTGCCGAGGTCTCTTTCTGGGAATTATTTTGCACACCTTTGGTTCCTCCTCTCTTGTATTAGTCAAGCAGCATGGGAAGAATAAGCTGTATTCTCCTTTCTGTGCTGTCTTTGGTATGGAGGAGCTTGCAAAAACCAAGAGGAGGAGCCACAGGAATCCTGTATGTGCCAGCACGTTATTATTGAGGTAGAGAAATGCTGATCATGTGTGTCACAAGTACTTTAAAAGAGCAAAAAATTTATCATTAAGCAGCATGAAGAAGATGCTGAAGTAGAAGTGAAGGAGTAGAAAAGAGCACAAGTGTTGGCACTTTTACTGCAAAACAAATGAAAGTAGGGCAAAAAGAGGTTGAGGAAGAACTAGTTAAAGTCATAAAAACTTAAAATGCTTTCAGATGTTGCAGAAGCTTTGAACACCTCTGCACCTTTCAGAGGTGTTCAAAGCCAGCGACTGACTTGGGAAGGTATGTTCAGTACAGAAGGGCTGCAGAAGAGCCAAATTCCTTGTGCTGATGTTGGCTTGTGACATTGAGGAGCCTCTACAGGAGACATGCTGGGGAATCCATGTCAGATTGAAGCCCGAGTAGAAGCAGTTCCACTTACCAGTTTGCCATAAAGAGCAAGTGCTAAGGAATGGATCTCACAGAGTTTAGAGGGACTCCAGTGTTCAATTAACTGTGGAGAAGTTGGGCTGTAAAACTCAGCACTTAGGGACCAGCTAAGTATTAAGCTGGTAAACATGGGACAGCCTTTAGTGAGGGCTCCAAGGTGAGGAGCAGCAGGGGCTGGTACAGGGGAGTGGGTGTGGGTTTTGCACTGCCTGTTACGGTTAAAATTCAGCAGTTGGGATGAGAAGAGACAGGCACATGAAATTGTTGTGGCAGAAGAGTTTTTTTGTAGGAGTGCTGGGACTCCCAAAAAGCTCTTGGGAAGTTCACTTGCTGAAACTTTTTGCAGAAACTGAGCTGCTGAGCACAGCTCTTGACTGGCAGGGTCAGGAGTCCCAGGAGAAGCTGAGCTGCTCAGCACATCTGTAAATGATGTGGAACAGAGTGAATAGTGGTGGGACAAAGTTGCTGATAGTGCTGCTCAGTCTGGCCAGAGTGAGAATCAGTGGCACAAGTTACAGGATGATTTCACAAGGTGTGTTGAATGCAGACACTGAAGCTAGTCAGTGTTGGTCAGCAGGGTAGTGCTGGGGGAGGGGGAGACAGTCCAGATAATGCCCTAAAAAGTTATGGGCGGTCCTAACTATTGTCCTTGGGAGAAGAGATCCCATTGTCCGTGTGGAGAGTTCCCTGAAAATACCCAATCACTGCTCTGTCATGCTCCAAAAGCCAAATGGACCGTTAAGGAGGGAATAGAGAACAAAGCCAACACAAATTCCTCATGCTTCCACAGCCAGTGCTGCATGCATTACTGGCCTGCTGCTCTGGCAGGGATCAAGCAGGGCAGCAAAAAGGCAGCACAGACACTTGCAGAGGTGTGGAAAAGCTGCTTTTTTCAAAGGACCTAATCCATTGGCTTTTTTTGCCTGAGAAAGGGTTAGCAGAGATGGAGGCCCTGAAATAATAAGCTGAAGAGAAGGTGAGTGAGGAGGGATTGTTTGTGACCTGAGATCACAGAATCATGGAATATCCTGGGCTGTCAGGGGAAATGAATCTGAAACAGGCAGAATTAGTCTGTTGCAAACTGTGGAATTCATCACTGCTGGATGTTAGAAGTAGAAATGGTTTTATAATGATTTAACATTTCTGGAGGAAAAAACTCATAAAAAGCTATTGAACACAGTGGTTGGATATAACAACCACTTCAGGAGGTTCCTAATGCCAGCATTTCCTTGGGGGTGTTGGGGCAGCATTGCTCTGCCCTCACCTCTTTTCCTAAGCTGCTCACAAATTGGGTTGTATAATGTGGTTAAGCCAGTGCAGCTGTTGGCTACGTTGTGTGTGCTGCCCTCTCTTCCAGGCAGGTTTTAGCCGGGTCAGGATGGTTCAGGTGTTTAGAGGATGCAGTTGAGCTCCCTGAAGCAGGCTGACAGTGGATCTAGCTGGTGCTTGTACAAGGAGATGAGTAGCAGTGCACAGTCAAAGCCTCTGGAACAGGCTGAACTGTTCAGGGGGAGTCTCCTGTCTGACTCCATACACGTGCTCTGGAGGAATATGGGATATCTTCTCTGGATTAAGGACGTGGCAGCAGTTTCTTCCCACCATGTCACCCTTTGGCAACTGCCAGACCTGGCCTCAGCAACTCAGTCTCTCCCCTGCTTCTGCATCTTCTGTCTGCTGAGGAAACAGGCACCACTTGGCAGCATGGGGATGGGAGATGCACTACTGTCGGTCTCTGGAAAGAGGGGAGTTCACCTGTGACCTTTGTTTTCTCTAGATTTTAGTGGAACATAAATAAAAGCAATGCCTGAGACTGCAGGGGGAAGGCAGAGAAATGAGAGCTGCAGCTGTGGGGTGGTGCTGCTGTGTCTAGCTTGGTTTGACTGTGGTGTCAGTGTGTTGCTGGTGAAGTGGGGCTTCTGTTCCCTTTATCTGGTCCATCCAGGTAGCACCATGCACCACCCCGATGGTGTGCACTGCTGCCAGTGTCATATGACCCAAGGATAATGACCCAGTGTGGGAAAATGATCTCTTCCTCTAGGCCTTACTGTATTGCAGAATGTGTGTGGAGCCCAAGTCATCTCCAGGAATGCCAGAGCAGGGCAGTGGCACTCTGAGGGGAGTTCATGTCCAGCAGGAGGGCTCAGACTGCTGAGAACCACAGACTGTTCTGAGCTGGAATGGACCCACAAGGATCATCCAGTCCAACTCTGTTGAATGGCTTCCACCCTATGGAGAGGAGCAGTGTCTGCCACACAGTCCTCTAAATTGTGTGGATGGGGAGGTTTGATGGCAGCTTCTCAGACAGTTGGAAAACACTGCTCACTGCTTGCCAGGTTAGATACCAGGTTTGATGTTTTATGGTGACAGTATTTAGTTTCTGAGCTGTCAGCTCTTGTGCTCTGAAAATGTGGTGGTGAGAGATGAACGGCTCCAGGCTGGAGAATTGCCTTTCTTTTGCCTGTCTGCCTTACGTGTTTCTGCGTGCCCTGTTTGCAGGCAGAAAGGCATCATTAGGCCATCTTCAGCATGGTTTATGAAAAGGTAGGTGCCTTCAGCTCAGTCCTTAACACAAGGTTGTTTGTTGCCAGAAGCTGGGATGTGCAGGTGGCTGTGAAGATGGTGCTGACCCTGGCAGATTGACTCCTGTGTCAGTCTGGGCATGCTGCCCCTCTTGTCCATCTTGTTTGGGACTAGTCTTGCCCAGGAGGCAACCAGTGCTTTGATTCGAATGTGATTTCAGAATAGAAGATTGGCTTTATGTGTTTTGTAAATGTTCACTATCTCCTCTTCCAGAGCAGGTGGCTCAGCATGATGCTTTCAAACTCCTGGATTCTCTGGTGATATTTTCATGATACACTTTGCTGTCCGTTTGTACCAGAACACCTACAGCTACCATAATGGCACAGAACAGATTGCATCACTTGTGCTTCCCTGGTTCAGCATGTTTTTGCTTATGGTCAGCTTCTTTCCAACAGAACAGCTTTAAAATATGGCTTCTAGAGGGGTTTCAGTGTTGCATCAGGTACTCTGTGAACACATGATTTTATGCCATAAACCCAAGCATTGTTTGGAAGGAGAGATTCTGGAGAATATAAAGACATTACCACAACATGTGGTTGTGTGGTGCACTTTTGGCTGTAGCTTGAATTGTAGCACAGTGAGTGATGGGCAGAAATGAGTGGAAGTCGTGTGAGGGGATTGAGCTGAATTCCTAACAGGAGTAAACTTTAACATTGAACTGATTTGTAACAGGGAAGTTGAAACAAGAAATGGCCACATTGCAACATATGATACTGCCTGTCCGGAGGAAAGGTTATTCACAGCAGCAAACGCTGGTGTTTGCTCTGTGAAATGCTGCAATTATGTTGAGTGTAGTGAGAAGTTGTGAAGAAAGGATTTCAAAGGAGATATTAAAACCAGCACAGCTGCTGGAGAAGTGTGACCTCAATCTTTCTGTCTTTTGCTGAGAAATGAGGAAAACATGAATGCAGTTTTAGAGGTGAGCCAACCAAAGCAGTGCTTTTGGAGCAGTTCTTGACTATCATGGTGGAGGATGAAGAAGTTCCTCAGAGAAGTGCATGTGTAGAGTGTTAGAACTCCAGCTAAGCATTAGATTCTTGCTTGGTGTTTCCTCCTAGTCTGTGTGCAGATCCCCATCCCGTTCTGTGCTGATCTTGTGGCTGACTCTGCTTTGAGCAGGAGATTGGACTGGGTGGCCTCCTGAGGTCCCTTTCAACCCAAGTTGCTTTATGATGATGTTATTGAAAGCCAGTCGTGTAGAAAACAGCTGTGCCTGTGTGGCTGAGGACCATGATGCACAAGGGTGGGCAAATATTGGGTAAAGGGAACTCAAGTTTCTGGTGCTGCTGTGGTGGTGGTGAGATCCAGCCTCTGCTGACCAAGTGTTGCTTCAGTTTGGAGTGTCAGTGGCCATGGATTCACCACCTGGATTCACCAGACTGGCTGCAGCAGCTGCTGCAGCCCCTTCCTCCATCTCTGCCCTCAGCAGAGACAACGAAAGGGAGCTTTGACAGCTCCTAAACCAGCTCTGCCTGGCTGTGCTGAGCTGACTTGGTCAGTACTGACTCACCTCAACTAGGCAGATAGGTGCAAAGATTCAGTAGAAACTTCTGCTCATTTATTCCTTCCTGCTTGCTTACTAGTAATTTTTGGTTTTATGTGGCTTAGTTTTGCAAAAATGTTGAGGGTGAAGAGGTTACATAAACAGGTAACGTGGTAGATAGAGCTTGTTGTGAAGGAGGAGAATTTGATTTTATTAATATTGAGATTAATGAAGAAGAGAAGCAGAACTGGGAGAGAATGTGTTTGCTAAGTGCTCTCTATGCCAGGCCCTTCATTAAAAGCTTCTAGTCTTTGAGGTTTACAGACTTTATCTCGGGGAGAAGACTTGGTATTTCTGATATCTCAAATCTACAAAATATAAGTGAAGGAGTCGTCTATCAAGGTCCATTTGAACTTCATTTACCCATGATAAAGATAAAAGTTTCCAGCCAATAGGGAAAAAATCTAATAATAAACCAATCCTGTGAGAAAAGGGGAGCCAGGGAGCTGTACAAGCTCACTGTATGAGCAGGCCCTGGAAAGATTCTTGGAGCAACTCATTAAACAGCTTGTCAGTGTCTATAACAATAGGATAAATAGTTGATGCACAACTAGTAGTTTTATGTGATCTGTTCTTGATAAATCCATCTCATTTTGGTTTGACAGGAGAGCTGGCTTATTGCTTTAACAAGCTCTGGGCATGAATGATCTGAATTCAGCAGAATTCCTGATAGGAATTTACCACAATGGTAATTTATCAGTTAAGAAGATGCAGTTTTGTAATATTTTTAACTAGGACATCAGGCTGAAAACCTGGGCCGGGGGAAGAGGGGTTGTCAGTGGTTTATTGTCAGACCCAAGGGGTTTTTATGACAGAACTCTTGGTCACTGCAGCAGTGAGTATGTCTGGTGTCCCAAGGATGGCATTGCAGTCTGCCTGGGGAGCAGAACTGAGGTGTTGGAAGATGGAGAAACTAAATATTGTAAATCACAGGCAGAGCACTGTATGCAGAAAGAATACATCAAATGCATATATGTAAATACGTTAAGGATTGTGAACTAGAAAACTGAGTTGTAGCTGTGTGAAGCTGTTGCAGTTACTCTGGCTTCCTTTATACCTATTTTTACCCTTTTTAGCTTTCCATTTATACTCTTTATATTCTTCCAACTTACCTTTTAAAGATAGGGCTGAAATGCAATGCCACACTTGAGCATGGAAATCACAGATAGCACATAGAATAATGACTGCTTCAATTAAGAGAAGTATTATGTTAAGTACATCTTGGAATGAGGCTCCCTGCTTTCACAGCTGGGATAAGAGGGTTTTTTTCCTCTTTCTTAAATGCATGATCTATGAAGAAAGAGTAAAGGAGCTGGGTATGTTCAGTGTGTGCTGGGGAAAGTGAGAGGCAATTATCTCCCAACACAGAAAAGCCTCTTAGCAGTGAGGTGGGTATTAGGAGACGCTCAGTAACCATTTGTGAAGCACTCAGATTTGCTGCTGAGGGAAGTCACAGAACTCCTTTTGAGAAGAATTTTCAGTCTGTTTTTGTCAGGGATGCTGTCAGCACCTTTAGCCTGTCTGCAGGAGGCAGGGTGTGCTGACAGGACCCCAGGGCATCACTTCTGCTTCACAGCTTGTAAGAACTAAAACGTCACAAATGTGTTTCTTAAGCAGACTAGTGAAATTAAATGCAGTATTTAGGACAGTTATCAGCTGCCTGGAACTTAAAATTGCAATTTTAAGCAAATTTATTGGGTTGTATGGATTTAGCATACCAGAATAGCTGCTCTTCCTGGCTTTTACTTCCTGTGCTCAGCATCAACAGAATTGTTACAAGCGTTGGAATTTTGCCTTTGTCATGGAGCTTGCTTGGCAAGAAGCCACAAGAAGCTCTTGCTTTTTCCGGACAGATTCTTTGCAGGAGAAGGTCTTGCAGCCCCAAGGGTTGTCCAGGCAGTGCTGGTGTCACTGTGCTGGGCAGGGTTTGCCCAGGAAGGTGTTTGGTGTGTCCTGGGCAGTGGTGGGGTGAGGGCTGGGACAGCTGAAGCGATGCCTGCACATCCCTGTGCATGAACCCAGGGTGTCCAGAGAGGGACTGCTGGCTGCCAGTCTGCTGCTGTCTTGCTCCATCCTGGATCTTCTCCATGTAGGAACTTGAGTAATGATTTTACATCGTAGATAAGATGTTTATATATGTAATTAAAGTTTAAAAATTTTGTTTGTTGTTAGCCTGCATTGCAAATTTTTTTTGCCCATGAGAGAAGAAAATAAGATGCCAAGACAATAAATGAAGTTTTTGTGGAGAGGACAGGGGGGAATTAATGCTCATGATTTATTTGAGTAGCTGTGCTTTGGAATTGCCTTCTCCTTCCTGCATGAGTCACTCAATTGGTATGATGTCCTTCTCCAAAAATCTTGATAACTTTTGCTGTGTGGTAATAAAAGTTACAATACCAACATTTGGGTTTTTTTTTTCCTTGCAGAATTTGGTGTTCATTTAGCAGAACTGACTGTGGATCCTCAGGGAGCTCTGGCCATCCGGCAGGTGAGTTTGCCTGGAACTGCAGAAAGAATTTTGATGGAAATTTCCTTGTTTTTTAAAATATTCTTCCATATTTTCAGGTGAAAAATGTGGAGTAGCTTTCTGTTACTGTTTCTCCACTTCCTTTTGCATTTCTCTTGAGTCTTTCTTTCAACATTATTCAGGTGTTATACTCTTACATTTTTTGAAAATGATTTTTGTTTTGGACTTAATAAACCTGGTGCTGAGACAATACTGTACTGGAAATGGACACAACTTAGGAGGTTGGGTGGTAGACATCAGCAAGCAGAAGTGTGACTTCTCTTTGCAGAAGCTTTTTCTGTAGATGTTTTCCTCCTTGGAAAGGAAGTTTTGATTCTGTATTTCTTTACAGAAATTTGCTTTGTGACCTGTATCTTGTGCCTTTCTAGAGCTGCTGCCTTGGGTCAGTGCTGTGCATACCCAGCAGTTCTTTTTACTGCAATAACTTTGTGGTCCATTTCATGGATTTTTTGCATTTTTGGCAAGTTCTGATGCCCCTCTAAAAGAAGCATGATGGGACATAGGCTGAGCAAATGGGTCAGGGGTGGTCCTTGTATCAGGATATGTCCCTGATTCCTGACCTCTCTCCTGATACAGCTGGCGTCTGTTATTCTGAAACAGTATGTGGAAACTCACTGGTGCTCTCAGTCTGAGAAGTTTAGACCTCCAGAGACCACGGAAAGGGTAAGACTTGGTTTCATGTTATCTGCTTTGAAACACCTTATCCATCAAGAATATTAATTCTGTAGGCAGTTAAAGAAGTACCATTCCCTTGTGTATTTGGAGGATTAATGGCTTCCATTTAGGTTTTTTGACATTTTCCACTTCAAAAATCTGTTTTCAGTTGCTTAAAACACCACTGGGCTTGAGAAGTTTGGGCTGCTTCCTGTAGGGAAAGTTCAGCCACAATGTTCCTGCTACTCTCAGAACAAGACTAGAAGAAAAGCTGCTTCCTAAGTTTCACAAGTATTGGTTTTGGCAGTCCTTTTTTGGAGATTTGCTAAATCTTTTGTTATACATCTTGGGACTTAAAGGTTATTTTCCCATGACAAATTTTAGTTTAAAGCTGCTGGGTTTCATTAAAAATCTGTTCAGCAGGAATATTTGACAGCTAAGATGGCCAGAGATTCCAGCCCTTTCCACTCTTGACTGTTGACTGGAGCATCTTTCATATCTAGAGTATGATTCATCCCATCCAGAGATAATTACTTGAATTATGCCCCAGAAGTGGCTTTTATTTTTTCCTGTCACTTCAGGACTGTTCTTGTTTACTGAAATCTTCCAAAGTAAGCAAACACAGTCCCTTACACTGGAGCTGGGATTTATCTCAGCTAACTCTGGATGTTTTCCACGTAGATGTGTACATCCTGTGTAGTTGCAGCTGTGAGCTATTTACTCTGTGCTTGTCTGATGCTGTGTGTGAGATGATGCCATGTTAAAACACACCGTGTTAAAGATCACAGAGACACAGACTCCAACTCAGAAGGCTGACAATGACTCCATTTATTTCCGGGAATTTCTTCCCTTTTATGCTGTTCTACAGAGAACAACCCAATGGGTGGAACAAAGACAAACTTCTTCAATCACATTGGTCAAACCAGAGGGACACCAAGAAGAAGTCCCTCCTAGGGGAAGGAATGTAAACATAGGTTACAGTTAGGAAAATGTGTCTCTTGTTGACAGAAAACTCTCTGGGAAAGAGTTTCAGAAAACCAAAACACCACAGGCACCAACCAGGGCTACACCATGCAGTTTTCCCTATAAAATTATGGGGTGTAGTGTGCAAGAGTGTTTTTGTCTCCTGGATGTTCATTTTGTAAAATCAATATTGAATCAGTATCAGGATAGAGTCATAGGTCTAGATTTTCTTTCTTAGATTATGCTGTGGCTGTGGATCTGCTCTAAGTGCTGTTGTTTCCTACAGGCAAAAGTTGCAATCAGGGAGCTGCTGCCCAACGGGCTGAGGGAGTCCATCAGCAAGGTGCGCTCCAGCGTGGCCTACGCCGTGTCAGCCATCGCCCACTGGGACTGGCCCGAGGCCTGGCCAGAGCTCTTCAACCTCCTCATGGAGATGCTGGTCAGCGGCGACGTCAACGCAGTGCACGGGGCCATGAGGGTGCTCACAGGTGTGTGGGTGCTGGGGCTGGGCAGGCTCTGCTGCAGGAAGCTGTTCAGGCTTTTGCTTGTGCCAGTGTTCTGGCACGTTTCATCCAAATTGAGGAAATTGGAATTTTCTTCCTGTCTTCCCCTGGGCCTGGTGCCTGTCGCTGGCTGTGGAATCGTGTGCTCAGCAGATGTCATGAGAGCTGGGGAAGGAGGTGCTGTGCTGCAGGTTAAAGCTCAGTAGGGACTTTGATTGTAACACCCTGTTTTGCAGATACCTGCAGGTTTTAGTCTGATGTTTTTCTGCTTGCCTTTGAGGATTGCCTCGGGTAGATCAGATAACCCTAGTCTAGTGAAGTGCAAATCAACATGTTTCAATACACTTAGTGTTTCCCAATGGTTCTAGTGTTGCTGTTCCCTACAAATTGGATTTCTTATAAGAACTTCTCTTCTTTTTCCGTTTTTTAGAATTTACCCGAGAAGTGACAGACATACAGATGCCACTTGTAGCTCCAGTTATTCTTCCAGAGATGTACAAAATTTTCACAATGGCAGAGGTATGATCTTCACAGGGAGGTTGGTATTGGATGAAATTAGTGGGAATGTTTCTTGGAAAAAAACCCTCCAGATTTAATGCTTAAGTCATACTGTAGTATGACTTAGACTTAAAGAATTTTCTTGATGATGTAATAGTTGATGGCAGCTAATGTTTCAGCAGAGAAGTTGAAGCCAACAATAAAGTAAGAGAATAAAGCTAAAGTAAAAATGAAATACAATTAAAAGATAATTAAAGGAAGTATCTTGTGTAAGAAGAATGTTGTGTTCCTGATGTTTAACTTTTCTCTAGGTGTATGGGATTCGCACGAGGTCACGTGCAGTGGAGATATTTACCACATGTGCCCACATGATCTGTAACATGGAGGAGTTGGAAAAGGCAAGAATTTAACTTGACATACAAGACACTTTGAATTCAAACTGAGTGAGGTTCTAAATAATTATTAGTATGGAAATGGAACACTGGAAAATTACATACTGTGTCAGCTGGAATTCGGGGGAAGAGGCTGTAATTTAATACATGTAAAGTAGCTGACTCCCTGCTTTACATGCATGCCTTGATAGTGGGACTTGGTTTCCATAATTAAGGTTATTTTATGGTTTATCAACAGACATGTTTGTAAGAGCTCAGGAAAGGGGGGAGTCAGCATGGCGAGGAGATAATGTGTCATCCCTTTGTTTGGAAATTCCTGGCGTAGCTTCCAGCCCTCAGCTGAACCGTGTGTCCCAATCACCTGCCAGGCCTTGGGCACCTGGGTAACGGGGGACCCATGGGTGAGGCTTTGGTTCCAGGCTCCTGGAGCTTCACCTGTGCTTCAGGAGCTGCCTTGGCCTTGTGTTCCTGAAGGGGTGGGGGAAGCCAAGCTCAGCCCAGTTTTGGAAGAATAGCTGTTAAGAAGTCAAGCAGCTTTATACGTGAGTCTCCTGTCTGGCTCTAACTGAGCACATCTGGATTTTAAATGGCCTTTGACAAGTGGCTTTTCCAGCATTCCTGGACAATAAATGGTTATTTTTAGCTTTTTGGGGTGTGAAGATAGAGAAGGGTGACTCTCAATCTAGTGGCTGGTTATTGCTGAGTGGCTCAATGTGCTGTTCCCTCCCTGTTTGCACAGGGAGCAATCCAGTGCAGACTTTTGGAAAGTTCTGGTAATTACACTGTATCTGTACTGCCATGACAAGGTTATTCATGCACTATATCATAGCTGGTACCAGTATCCAAGAGATAGTAGTAGCTCCTCACTCTTACTCTGGAGAAGGGCTGAAAGTGTCCTTTACATTGAATACTATACCTTTTCTATTGAAATTTTACTTAAAAAAAGAAAAAGAGAATCATTTTATAAATGGCATTTCCCAATTGATTTAGACAAAGGACTTTGCTGTCCTGGCTATGGAGTTATGAGGAATAATCTCAATAAAATTATTTTGGTCCTGTATTACTTGCTCTGCCAAGGACTACTTATGGAGTGCTCTGACATCTGGAAAAATACTTGCTGCATTTTCCTAGGAAGAATCATCCTGTTAATTTTCAGGCCAGCTGTTGATACTCAGCTTGTTTGGTTTGGGAGGCTCTGCAGGGAGATGAATGCCAGCTGCAGGGTTTGGAGTAATTGTGTGAGTGATGGAGCCACCCCAGGTTGGTTTTGTAGCCTGGGGGTGCCAGGGTGCAGGGCAGGATTCAGCTCATCAAATGAAATGCCTCTCTAGGAGGGGGTGAGCACTGCTCCTGGGCTCCCCAGACTGGATTGTCTGGATCTCTTGAGACTCCAAAGTGATGAGTTGGATGTAAGTGTGTTTTGTGGCAGCCTGTGCTGTGGAGTTCTGAAGAATGGGATTCAGCTGAGCTTAGTTCCTAACATAGAGGGCCCAAGTGATGTCTGAAACAGCTTTCATGTGATTTTGCAATATTCTGCAGTTGCCATGAGTTTCTCTTCTCTTTTGTACCAGAAAAGTGCAATTGCTGTTGCTTCTAGTGCTTTACCTGTCAGATGTGGGGGTTCTGTATCTGGTATTCAGCTGTGCTTGCATTGTCTGTAACCAGGGTGCTGCCAAGGTCCTGATTTTTCCTGTGGTGCAGCAGTTCACAGAAGCCTTTGTCCAGGCCCTGCAGATGCCTGATGGACCAACATCGGACAGTGGGTTTAAGATGGAAGTTTTAAAGGTGAGTCACTTAGGGCTCATGAAGTGGAGTAAGAATTGAATATCAACACACACTCAGATGTGCTGGAAAACAAACTCAAGTGGCATATCTCCTATGCTCATGGTATGGAATAGTGAAGGCTTTTGGCTCCCAGCACCATCAACAGTGAAATAAATTGTTTGCCTGTACTGAAGATACCCATGATGAGATCCATGAGGATCTGTCTGTAAAATGATCCACAGGAATCTGGTCCATTGTCATTTGCTGATCTAATGTGTCTTGGATATGTCTTGGACACCATAATCTGTAGTTAAATACCTATCTTTTCTAAAGGTACTGCAGAATTCTGCTGCAGTGAAGTTGTAAAAGCTTATTAAGTGCAAGTTCTTTTCTGGAACTTGGCCTGCTCTTTAATGCTAAATGATTTCTGAGGAGAGAGATGGAAGGTCTTTGTACTGTCCTGGTTTCCTGGAGAAAGGAGATTGGATAGGAGAGCTCTGTGTGCATGGGGACAAGAGCCAGTGCAGACTCCTGTAACAGCTTGGGAAGCCCTGGAGCTGTAGGGAGTGGTGCCTGCAGCATGGGAGAGCAAAGAGCCAAAAGCATCAGTTGCAGGATTAAATCCAGATCTTTCATTTCCCTGCCTGTGTGCTGGGGTGAGCAGCACTCAGGTCTGTGTACAGGTTTCTGAGGATGGGCACTGAGGCCCATTCAGTTCCCTGAAGAAAGCAATAAGGAAGTTATTGAAGACAAGTGTCAAAAGTTTTTCAGGATGACCAGCTTTGTGCTAAAGTAATGAAAATACATTCTGGGAGGGTGCTACTGTGTTACACAAACCAGCAGCTCCTGAGCTCTGTGCTTTGGAACTTGTCTCAGTCCTATTCAAGGCAGCAGTACCTGGTCTGGGCATCCTGTGGCTTCTCAGTGAGGGGTGCAGGTCTCATACTCTAGGAACAGCTGGAGCTTTTCTTGCTATGCAGCACTACTGGAAAGGACTTTGGGGAAGGATGTTAGCAGTTTTTGTTGAGAGTATCTCTTGTGGGTTTTTTTTTTTTTTTCCTTTCTGTTGCCTGTGCACTGGGATTCCTGGGGCAGTGATATATGGCAAAAGCAACATGAAAGGAACACTGCAGGATATTATCTCGATTTGAACAGGCTGCAGCTCAAGAAGATTTGGATCACTTACTCCAGATCCTCACATTTGGATTGTTAATGAGTAGTAGTATTTTTCAGCCTCCACAGAAAGCAGTTGTAACTGATGGCTTCACTCTAAACCAGGCCAGGCCAGTTCTGTTCTCATCACATCCATGTGTTCTGCAGCCTTTTCTGTTACTTAAGTAAGTGCTTGCTGGCACTGGGCTGTTTGCATGGGTATGTCAGCAGTGGTCCCACCAGGAGGTTCCTGAACAATGTGACAGGGAAAGGCTGGGAAGGTCTCTGAGGAAGTGTCACCATGTTCTGCTCTGCTCCTTAGCTGTGTGAGGGCCTCTGCCTTTGGCCTCTGCAGGGGAGGTACAGCACAAGAGGAATTGGATCTGAATACACTGCTGTGGTTGGGTGGCATTGATGGCAGCAGAGGATCATTAAACAGCAAATTCAGATCTGCTGCTGACAAGTGGAAGCCCTTTGTGAAGAGATGAGTGTTCTAGCTGTTGACTTAAGGCAATTCATGGTTTTGTCACTTAGGGTTTCTAAGCTGATGATAGCAATTTTCTGAGGAAAAAGGGATTCAGGTGAAAGACCCGTGAATTGTCTTCACTTCCAGAGAAGTGGATTTTATAGTCATTGTAATGCAGAAGTAAAAAACCTTAGGGGATTATTTAAACCTGTTCTACAGATGAGGTCATTACAGGAACCCCTTGAAAAGCTGATGCAATGGAAGAGGGAATTGAGACTTTTTTTATACCACATTTTCAACCAGATGCAGACTCAATCCCATCTTCTTTTCCTTAATGAAGTGCTGTGTGGCAAATGACAGGAAGACTTTTTTTTCCTTCCCTGTCACTTGAGAGCTTTGCACTCCAAGGTGCAAGGAATTCTTGATGGAAGCGAGAGGCAGCCCTGACCTGAACTGTTGCACTGTCAGAATGTTCTGCAGGACAGTGGCAGAAGCCTTAAGGAATGCTGTTGCAGTGTGCACGTCTGCCTGATCCCCTGGGACAGTTATCCTGGTTAGGGGAGGGAATAGTTTGGATCACATCATGGGGAACCAGTGATGGTTAATGTGTCCCAAGTTGTTCCCAATATGGTTGCAAGTTTTTAAGCAGTTATCAGCAGGAAATCAGGGCCTTTTATCCTTGGAGGAGATCATCAAGTGTGAGGACTAGAAGGAAATAGCCATGGTGTAATTTATTCTTGTGTTTGATAGTTCAGCATGAATTAAATGGTGTCTCTAAGGATGAATGAGCTGCAACTGTGCAGTTCTTGAATCCTAATTCCAGTGTTGAACATGCTCCTATTGATTGTTTTGAGAGAAACAGAGTGATTAAACATGACAGGTGACAGATTTAAGGCAAATTTCACAGTAATGGAATACAAATTGGAATACAATGGTGTACTTTGTGTGTGGTAATATATCAGGAACACCAATTAACAAACAATCTTGCAGCCTTGCTCTTGTGCTTCTTCATTTGTGCCTAGAAGCGGTTCAACACCTGTGGGTCAGAGAAGTTATGCTGACATTTTTCCTGATGCTGGAACAAATAACTAGCTAAAGAAAAAAAATTATTCATAAACTCTTTGTTCTTGGATGGAACATGAGGTGGCATCTGTGTCTTGGGACAAACTTCCCAAGTTTATGAGCAAGGTACTTCACCTGCCCCTGCTGAACTCTGACTGACAGTCAGCTTTAGTGTGCTAAGTGTGTATTTTAAGATTTTTATCCAAAAATTTGGGGATTCTTTCTCTGTTTAAAGATGCAAACAGGAAGAGAAGTAATAAAAGGCTTTGATAGAGTGATTTGAAGGAGCAGTGCTCTGAAGAGAGAAGGATAAGGGCTTTCTTGAAGGATTAATAGGTGGTGGAGCAACACCACCTTTCTTGAAGGATTAATAGGTGGTGGGGATTGGCAGAGGATCTGTGAAGCAGTTCTTTGAGTTCAGACAAGCAGTGGGAATTGGCAGAATGAGGGGTCAGGGGTTGAAATACAACATCTGACAGGAGAGTGCTCTGATTTTTAATGACTTGCTCTGCAGGACTGTGGTGACCTTGCAAATGCAGCCTTCTATTCTTACAGCCACAGAGCCATTGAATTGAAGAACTCCCTTAGCACTCCAGCAGCGCTTCCTGCAGAGTTGGTTGGGCTGGAGCTTAGAAACATTTGCATAGGGTTCATATGCAGTGGTATATGGAACAAGTCTGTTTGGATGCTCCTGTGGCCCTAGGTAGGGTGTTGAATTTGCAGCAGTCCTGAAGATTAGGTTCACATCCTTTGCCAGCACCTGCATATTTTTTTTTTTTCCTTGGAGACTTCAGCAGGTCTTTTCTGTAATGCTTCCTTCTAGCACCTGCCAGACTCATTCCCAAACGCACATATCTGGGTTATTCCTGATGCCTGCTCATCTCCAATACTGATGTTAGATTGCTGTTGTTTTTCTGGAAGGTGAATTACTATTTTTTTTTCTTTCTATTAATGTACCCAGTGCTGCAAACAAACAAACATCACAGAGTGGTTTGTATTGGGTAAGCACAAACAAAGTGACACCCATGTGTCTGGGAGCAGCCACCTCTCAGGCAGTTTGGGAGGGGCTGTTCTGTAACAGGTGTAACGCAGCTGGAGCTGTGTCCCTGGGGAGGAGAGGGGGGCAGTCAGAGCTCTCTCACTCCTGGAGGGTCCCAAAAGGCTTTTGGCAAGTGTCAGTGGAAGGGCTCCCCTAAGTCAGGATGATCAGCTTCAAGAAAGTCAAGGCACAATCCCTTGTGGAGCTGCTGAGCTGCTCCCAGAGCAGCCCCTATGCTGGGCTGGCACAGCCACTGGTGTCTGCAGCCAAAATGGGAAGGGAATTGATCTGGCTACGTGTTTGCTTCTCCAGCTACTCCCTGGGTGTGCAATAGATGTGTTGCTTGCATGAATAGAAGTGTGGAAAACGGGCAGTAGTCTAGTTTTACATGACATATTCGAGTTCTTTTTCTGGGACAAGACACTTCCAGGATAATTGTATCCAGACAGTGCTGCACAGTGATGTGCTTTGGATTTGAGGCATTGTCTTACCACTGCATTATGGCATTGTCTTCACTCCAAAGTGCCACATCTTGTGTTATCCCTTTGCTTCCCTGCAAGAGAGGAAACACCAAGAGAGGTGTCTTAGTCAGTGTTTGAGCAAGAGAGGGGATTGTGCATTCAGGAGTGAGAGGTGACCTTGGTGACAGGAAGACTTTGGATGATCTCAGTTGTTAATGAAACAGCAGCCTGTGATTTGAGTGTGTTGATGGCTTTCCCAGTTCCACTTTTGACTGATGTACTTTTTGGTTTTAGGCTGTGACAGCACTTGTGAAAAACTACCCAAAGCACATGATTTCATCAATGCAGCAGATCCTGCCCATCGTCTGGAACACCCTGACGGAAAGTGCTGCTTTATATCCTTGGTTTAACTGGAATTGAACAAGACAAACTCAGTCTCATACCCACTATTGACCTGACTGCTGGAGAAGCACAATACATGGAGTGCCCTGCCCTGCCAGACAAAACAGGATCTTTCTATTAATTCTGGAGGCTCCATTAGGTTTCTTTTAGCTTAAAATGTATGCTGATTGATGCATGTGCCCTGTAGAACTGCCACGAGCTCTGCATTGTTTCTGGTACTTTTTGGTAAAAACTGTCTTCTTAAAAAGATGCTGGTCACAGTGTAAAGACTTCAGGAGAAAGAGAACCAGCAGTACTCCTTGCTGCAGCAGAACTAATGACTGATTGCACTTGCTGCAGAAGCTGATTTGCCATTTGAATTTTCGGTCAGTGCTCCACTGCATACCCAGCTGTGTCAGAGTGGTCTGTGGGTGCTTTGCCCAGTACTTGAAAACTGACCGTTCAAATCTCTCCATATTGTTTTTTCAGACCCCTGTTAAAACACAGTGGAAGATGTCCCTACCCATGGCAGGGGATTGGAACGATGTGATCTTTAAGATCCCTTCCAACCCAAACCATTTTGTGAATCTATGAAAATCCAAGGAGCTGTTTGTTGGATTTTTGGTGGTATAATTCTCCCTCTCCTGTCCTGACTCCTACTACAGTTCTGGTGGTACCTGAGCTCACAAAATGGGCTTTTGTTTGCAAAAGGGGAGAGTCTTGTTCTTCCTTTCCTTGTGTTTGCTCTGGTACTTCAGTTGGATCTTCAGTTCACCATCCCCAAAGAAAACTTCTGCCTTCTTACCCCCAGGTTAGTTTTCTGCCATTTCCAAGGGCCGGCGCTTGTGGAGAAGCCTGGTAGGGAGCAGGTAGGATGTGGGAGCATGGGGTGGCTCCTCACCCTTGGGCAGCAGTGAGGTGTTGAATTAGCTCACATCCCCTGAAAAGAGTGAGTCGGGGGGGTTCTGTTCTTGCAAAGTTAACATAAATGAAGTTTTGGATTACCTTGGTGAGTTTGGTCTAAGTTAATCAAATAGTATGAAAGATGTGCTGAAGTGATGTGTGAGTGGTCTGTCGAAAGTGGTCTTTGAACTTGGGCAATGCACAAAGCCAGGAGCTCCTGGGGTTGTTGTCTCTGTGAAGCACAGGACTCTACACAAAATCAAAGGGTTTTTAAAGAACAAAACCTTCCCAAGTTACCAGGAATTTTAAGACAGGAACAGATAAATTCCAAAATAAATGTTGTTCTTTAGAAAAATGCATTTCCTTAACTCCATCTACTTATGTGAGAACAGAAGTAAATTACACAGAAGAGGTAGAGGATCCTGTGGATTCTGATGGTAAGAACTTGCACTTCACTTCTGCTATTTGAAGAGGAATTGAGTTACTTAAATATTGCTATCAAAACAGTGACTGAAACACCATGGGAGATGGTGCTAAAGGTGTATTTACCATGTTAGAATACTGTCCATCACTTCTTTGCAAATTATGTGTGATTGTGATCAATGAAGCCACGCAATTTAGGTTTTCTAATGGCTCAAGGAGTGAGTTCAGCAACAATTTTGAGGTAAAAGTAGTGGCACAAAAGAAAATAAAACAGGTTTTAGGTTGAACTTGATAAATTTTAATGAGGGGTGTGTGGTGGAAAGAGAGCAGAAAGTGATGAGGTCAGAAATCCTCCTGGGGCTGCTGCTGCACTTGCTAGTCCAGGAGAATGAATAAATACCTGCTCAGACAAGCTAACAATTTGTAATTATTTTCACATCCATTTGTACCTTTTTGTATGTTGGCATATTCAGTCACGTTCTTTTTATTTTTTCCATTTGTTCAGGCGAAGTTCTGGGCTTTGAAAACCTGGTGTTCAGCATATTTGAATTTGTTCATGCCTTGTTGGAAAACAACAAATTTAAGAGCACAGTGAAGAAGGCTCTGCCAGACTTGATCTATTACATCCTGCTTTACATGCAGATCACAGAGGAGCAGGTGAGCATGTTTGTGTTGTGTAGGAAACAAAGGAAATGAGAGATTTAAACTAGAAAGTCTCCTGGGAAGAGTTTCAGTGCATGGAAGCTGCTGTAATCCAACAGGCTGTTCCATCACTTTGCTGTGGCAGCACTTGGAGGTTCCAAAATAGTGCGAGGTGGACAGTAAATCACAGATCACAGAAGAGTTTGGGTCAGAAGGGACTTTAAAGCCCATCTATTCCACCCCCTGTCATGGGCAGGGACACCTTCCACTATCCCAGGTTCCTCCAAGCCCCATCCAGCCTAGCCTTGGACACTTTCCATGATGGGACATTCACAACTTTTCTGGGCAACATATCCAATGTCTCAGCACCCTTAGTAAGGAATTTCTTCTGTAATCTAAACCTACCATCTGTCAGTTTTAAATTTTTCCCCTTCTCCTGGGCCCTGGTAAAAGGGCTTTATTTTTAAGGCAATTATAAGGTCTTCCTGGAATCTTCTCCAGGCTGAACAACCTCAGCTCTTTCAGGCTTTCTTCCTTCATTCTTCAATGATGCATTGTGCTGTGAAAATGAGGATTATTGTGCTGAAAGGAATAAACAGCTTTCTGTGAGAGCAAAAATGTTGTGCTAGTAGGGTGAAATAATTTGTACTGAAATTCTGCATAGCTCCTGGCCTCTCAAGTGTGACAACCATCATCTTTTAGTTTAGGTAGACATGCATAAAAACAAGCACTCTGTTAAAAGATTTATCTGCTTCTCCCATTCCTCATCTAAAAATAAAGCTGCATAGCGTTGATTCCAGGTCAGTCATTAGATCTGTCAAACTCTGATCTCAAGTGAGGGGCAGAAGAGCAAGATGAGCTCAGAACAAAGACAGTTTCTTCTTTTCAAAGGTTTCTCCAATGGAGTAGAAGAAAAATCAGTTGAGGATGAAGACTTCTTATGGCAGAGAAAAATTCTGAAAATAATTTTCCAAAACAGGTTGCAGGGAACAGAAAAGCTGCCTTGTAGTCATGAGTCCTCAATTCTCAGCTGCCCTCTCCTTTTTGTCTCCTTTAGGTAAAAGTTTGGACTGCGAATCCACAGCAGTTTGTGGAGGATGAAGATGATGATACATTTTCCTACACAGTGAGAATTGCTGCTCAGGATCTGCTGCTGGTATGAGATGTATTCCACATTTAGATACTGAAATAGTAATAACAAGTATCAAACCTACCTTCAGGAAGGGCATTTAGAGAGAAGGCCAACTTTTGTCCATACAAATGAGTGCTGTCGTTTCCTTGTGCACAGGCTGTTGCTGCTGATTTCCAGAATGAGAGTGCCACTGCTCTGGCTGCAGCAGCTACGAGGCATTTGCAGGAAGCTGAGCAGGCTAAAAACAGCGGCGCTGAGCACTGGTGAGAGGCTGGGGCCGAGGGGACGGCGCCGGGGCCGAGGGGACGGCGCCGGGGCCGAGGGGACGGTGCCAGGGCCGAGGGGATGGCGCCGAGGCCGAGGGGACGGCGCTGGGGCTGAGGGGACGGCGCCGGGGCCGAGGGGACGGCGCCGGGGCCGAGGGGACGGCGCCGGGGCCGAGGGGATGGTGCTGGGGTGGGTATCAAGCTCATCTGCAGCACTGGGGGCACCGTGATTTATTCACATTTCATTTGTGACAATGCTACTGATGTGCAAGGAGGGAATTGGGAGAGCTCTGATTAGAGGAAGCAAAAGAAAGTACATCAGTTCTTGAGCCAGATGGTGCAATCTTCACGTGGAGTACTTTGGGCAGTTCCTAGCACAAGCTATCTGTGCCAAGGCTCCCTCCCTTCAGAGCTTGATGTTCCTTAAAACATCTCATGGGAAGCGATAATTACTTACACAAAATCAGAAGAGAAATTTGCAATACTTCGTGTTCCGTTAATAGGGATAAAAATTTCTTTTTTTTTTTTTTTTACTTGATGTCAACAAGAGCAGTGCTGTATGCAGATGTATATGTTCAATTTTAGAACTTCAGAGTTGCAGTTTTTAATGTTATTTGGGGATAGAAAAAGAAAACCAGAGTACCTGGTTGCTGGTCCATAGAGATTCTCTCCTGATTTTACAGTGCATTGGTTCAGTGTTTGTGTTTATTTTGAATGTAAGAGTCAGAGTAGCCACTCTGATAATGAGCAGCAATGGTATGGCTGCAAAATCAGACATTAGGTCCCCATCAGCCTCAGCTGTGAGAAGTTGTAAAGTAGATTCTTGGCTTCACAAATAACAAGGAGAAGTGTATTTGCACATAGTTCTATATCATCATAATTAACAAAATGTTAATGCAAAATTAGATGTTTTTAAACCTTTAATGTACTGGGTATCCCAGTGCTTCTGCACATAAATTATGAAGGCATGGCTGCAACACAAGCTTTCATGGAAGAGGTTCTTTTTTATTATGAGAACAAAATTGGTGCAAGTAACAACTATTCCAGCAATATTTTAGGAAGTGACAAAGAATGCTGCCCATCCTGAGGAAGCTTCCAATCCTCCATCTTGCAGTTGGTGAATGTTAATCTCTGAGGGCTTTTTTTGAATTCTCTTTTGGGATCAAGGAAATAGTTGTGGTAGCTTCGACCAAAAAAATTACTCGTGACTTCACTTCAGAATATGTATTTATTTCTTGAGTGATGATGGGGGAAAGTCTTAAGGCATCTGAACTATTTTGCAGGTGGAAAATACATGAAGCCTGTATGCTGGCCCTGGGCTCAGTCAAGTCTATCATTACAGACAGTGTGAAGAATGGGAGAATACACTTTGATATGCATGGCTTCCTGACAAATGTGGTCCTGGCAGACCTCAACCTTTCAGGTATGTGGGACCCTGCATCCCTGGGAATAACTGCTGTGTGCCAGACACTGGAAGTCTGATGAATCAGTCAGGTTGATGTGTGCATGAGATATTGGGAAATGCACTTGTGCACCTTACTCATGTGAAAAAAAATCTTGTGAGTTCCCGTGTGCTCCCAGTTCTGGTGTAAGTCCTTTATTATGTGTGACTGTGCTTTCAGCTGGATCTTGTTGTTGGCTGGATGCGTGAGGCTGTAGGGCTCGGGGAGCTGGGTGGAAAATAGCTGTTCTGATGTCTTATGTCTGTTCCTGGGAAAGTCACCAGCAGTGTTTAACGGCCTTCAGAATTCCTGCTGCACCATGTCATCCCATTTGTTTTATGCTGAGGCTGACACGTTGCAGCACATGAATTCAAATAATGCTCCTGGCTAAATGGGATTGTGTTATTGGGAACTCAGCAGGATTTTGCTCTCTGTGTTATCTTACATCACTGTGCAAGAAAATCAGAGGAATTGTTGAAAGTCAGACCTCAAAAGTCCTTGCAAATTAAAATTTTGGAAGTTAAAGGCAATGTGAGAATCATTGATGTGTCCACGTTGAGTTGTCAGTGTAGAAAAAACTGATTCCTGGGTTCCTTTTTCATCAAAGAAACACTTACTTAGCCCACTACAAAGAAGAGTTTTTTCTTTTCTTTGTGTTAATATTGAGTGAAGAACTAGTGTGCAAAGTGCATAGTGTGCAGTGCATGTAAGAAACCAACCTCAGCAATTTACATGTATTTACATTCATTTACATGTGTGGCATTGGGTTGTAAATGAGCTGCTGTGCTCTAGAAGAGCTCCCGGAGTCAGTGTGTTGATGGCTCTCCAGGGATATCCATTTAATGGTCAGTAATGGTACAGACAAAGAAATGTTGTGTTTTATGATACTGACTTAAAAAACAAAGCTCTTCTCTTGTACATCTTGCACAGAGTGTTTTATGTCCTCATCTTAAAATTAGTACTTGCAGGAGCATAAATAATGGTAGTAAAGATGCTGAGGAACAGAGAGCATCATCACTTTGAGGCCAGCCTAGATAGGTAAGGAGATTCATAGACTGAAGAGGCAGCAGGATTAAGTGTGATAAAGATATACCATACCTTGCTGAGTGCAAGCAGGTGAGTGGATAATGAATGTCCACTGCTTCTGTGGTGCTGGTGAAGCACAGAGTTCTGTTCTGTAACTGCAGGGTGATGGCTGCAAACTAGCAATGTGATCTGTGAAATGTCCCTGGGTATGAGCTCTGTTATTCTAATTCTTCTCCTTAAGATGCTGCTGTTTTCTTCAGTTGGGGACAGAATATTGAGCTGGATAAATGGGAATTACTGGAAAAGTCTCTGTTCTCTTCCTTTGCTTTTGTTCAGTGACGAACAAACTCAAGGGTAAATAGTTGAAGGGAGAAGGTTTTTTAATAAATGAGAAATTACTCTGTGAAATAACTAAGAAAATAAACTGAATTCTGCCCATGAACAAAATTTTTTTGTATGCTGGCACGCTCATTTTGTGTGTTACATTTCAGTGTTTTCCTATTGGGATGACAGGATTTTAAATAATGGCTGGAAGCAGCTGTGATTTTAAACTCCTAAAGCTTATTCTGAAACCACTGAGGTTTTTTGTTTTGCTGCAGTATCTCCTTTCCTCCTGGGCCGGGCCCTGTGGGCCGCCAGCCGCTTCACCGTGGCGATGTCTCCGGAGCTGATCCAGCAGTTCCTGCAGGCCACTGTCAGTGGATTGCACGAAACCCAGCCCCCCTCTGTCCGGATCTCTGCAGTCAGAGCCATCTGGGGGTAAGCAAAGCCTGGGCCGTTCCACAGCCCCAGGGACAGGGGTATAAATCACACTGATGAACTGGTTTGTTAAAGTAGCATTTCTGTTTGGGCTGTAGGAGGTTTTGCTTTGAATGAAGTAGACGTCAGCTTAAAAAGTGTAAGCAAACAGGTTCAAAATAGAATAACTCTAATGAGGAATATGGAATTGAGGTTCAAGGTTGGCTACATTATAGTGTTGTGATGGATATGGTCACAGGGAGGAGCAGCACTAGATAGTGTTGGAAGGCACAAGGATGAAACCCAGATTATTCCTGTTTGGTCATAAGGGTGACTGACATCATACAGGCCTATGGAGCCAATCAGGAGTATTTGGGGCTTGATTTTCTTACCCCATTTTTGTCAGAAGGAAGCTCTGCTGTACTCATTCTAAAGTAAAAAATGAACATTAACATAAAATCAAAAAAAAACAGTCACAAAAAATCTGCTAAAACCTAACTGTTCACCACTTCCAAACAATACTTTGTCTCTTATTTGCACTGAAATGTTAACAAATAAAGTCAGATTTATGACCTAGCTATTCCTGAAATTGCTTTATCACGCCCCAGCTCACTTGTAGAACGTGGTAACAGAACACTTTGTAAGCAGTGTCTGTCCTAGACCTTTTTCCTTTTCTCCATCAATGGGCAGTTCTTAGGAGAGATCTGTCACTGAGGGGCAGTAGAAGCTTCTAACATCACTCGGCTCAGCTCTGCTTTGTGTGGAATGTGGAGGGAAGATTTCTGCTGAGAGCTTTCCTCCTCCTTCCTGCTGAGCTGCTGGGAGGTCAAGCAGTAGTGGACAAGCAGAAGTCCTAGAGAAGTGAACTTAAGGATTAAGAATGGACAAGATAGAACCCCTTATGTATTATCTAGAATGCAATATATTTAAGTGACTTCAATGTATTAGGAATGTATTTTTGTATCACAAATTTCTCGTCTAGCTACTGTGACCAGCTGAAGATCTCTGAGAGCACCCACGTGTTGCAGCCTTTCCTTCCCAGCATTCTGGATGGCCTGATCCATTTGGCAACTCAGTTCAGCTCCGAGGTGCTGAACCTGGTGATGGAGACGCTGTGCATTGTGTGCACGGTGGACCCGGCGTTTACAGCCAGCATGGAGAACAAGATCTGCCCCTTCACCATTGCAATATTCCTCAAGTACAGTAACGGTATGCATTCTGCTTACATTCCCAAAGCACAGTTGCTTTTGCTGTTGAATCCTGCTGCTGAAAGCTTAGTCAGTGGTCATTGAATGAACATTGATTCCCATGGGAAAGGTAGAGGGGAAACTTGCTGCTTCGCCCAGCCGAGATAGTGGTGGCAAAGACTGAGATGTGTGTGTGTGTTTTAGTAAATGGTGCTTTCTCTCTCCAGATCCTGTTGTTGCTTCTCTTGCCCAGGATATTTTTAAGGAGCTAGCTCAAATAGAAACCTGCCAGGGTCCAATGCAGATGAGGCTGATCCCAACTCTTGTCAGCATCATGCAGGCCCCAGCTGACAAGATCCCGGCGGGGCTGTGTGCAGTAAGTGCTTCAGTGGGGCATGGCCTGGGCTGGAGATGTGCTCTGTTCTGTAACACTCGGGTGGCTGCTCTGCAAAGGGCAGAAAGGCTGCTGTGGACATGCTTTGGAGCAATGGCTTCTGTCCCTGGGAGAGGTTTCTCTGTTGAGAGAAGGCAAACTGCAGGTGCAGGAAGATGCTTCCAAAAGTTTGCTTTAAACTGTTTCTCTGGCCTTCTTCCAGTCTCCACAGTATCAGTCACCCCCGGTCATTTTGCTGTGACATTGCCATCTTTCAGCAGGAACAGTCTCTTCTCCCAGCAGACTACACAACTTTTCCCTGCACTTCTTTCTAAGGCTTTTTCTGATTTATGCATCACATATGTATGAATTGGAGCTAAATGATACAGGTGCCCTAATAAAAGATGAAGCATTGACTGTGTAGAATGATTGTATGGAATTAAACCCATAAACATCTCTATCAATATGCATATAATCTGTTAATTGGTATGACTGTAATAATGGCTTATGGGTAATTAAAATAAATTTAAATCAATATAACCAAAATGGAACAAGTCAGCTAGAGCAGTTCTCTGGCTCTTCTGATTAGCATGCATCTGTTTGCTATGTTTGAGTGGTGACACTGCTCTTAATGTGGGAACTGTCTTGGGAACTTCTACAGCTCACGCCAGTGATGCTTGGGTGTATGACTCCAGGGTCCTTGCATTTAAAAATTATTCTGGACTGTGAGTTCAGGGTGTGGTTGCAGCAGTGGCCACATCCCTGCAGATCACACCTTTGATGTTTGCAGCAGGGGTGGGTAGGGCTGACTTCAAGTTCTGTGGCTGCTTCTGTGACAGTTTGTGCTTTCCTTTCAGACTTCTATTGATATACTGACCACAGTTGTGAGGAATACAAAACCCCCTCTGTCCCAGCTCCTCATCTGCCAGGCATTCCCTGCAGTGGCACAGTGCAGCCTGAACACAGATGACAATGCTACTATGCAGGTACCTCTGTGGGGAGGAGGAGGCAGGTGGCACTGTGGGGAGGATTACAGGGCTGTACCAGTCCAAGAGAGGTGACACAGCCTTTGAGGAAGCTTTGCTTGCCAGTTGCTGTATCAGCAGCACCCCAGAGCCTCTGCCACCTCCAGTTTATACCATGAAAGTTGTTCAGGGCCTGCAGTGACTTTGCCTGATCATTCCTGAATGTGGAAAACTAGTGAGAAAGGCAGCAGCCTGGATGTTTTTTCTATTTTAGTGTACTGGAGCATGTTAAAAAACTAACCAACCAACCAAAGCACAACAACACAAAAAAACTCCCAAAAAACCCAAAACCCCAAACAACCAAGCAAACCTGTAATGCTTTTCTGCCCCCGTAACATTCATCACACCTGGTAATGGCAGGGGCTATTCACAGGCACAGGACAGCAACAAGCCCTCCTATCCCTCCTCCTCTAAAAGCTTTCTGCTGTACTCGTTTATGAGGGAAGGGGAAGGCAAACTTCTTTTTGATTGAGCCAGGTGTGGGGTGAAGGGAAAGCAGGGAATCACCAGCATCAGTACTGCCTGAGCTGAGCTTGCTGGCAGGCTTGGCTATGCCATGATGTCTTTGGATTATCTAGCAAGGAGGAAAAAGCATCAGAGGCTAGAAGTGCAGGGAGCCTTTTCATTCCAGCTCCTAGATGGCAAATGAATAACGAGGGTGGTTTCATTCCTTATGTAAGGAGTTCCATAGTGGCAGCTACTCTTTGCCATGTGGATACAGACCATGGGAATATGGTCTTTGCCTACACAACAGACCAGTAAGAATAGGTTGGAGGCCATCAGGGAGAGATTGTAGATCTGCACATTGGTTGCTTTGCTGGATCTTCATGCTAAGAATTAAAAAGGACTGCAGATTAGCTGCTGAGTTGTGTTTTGTTCATGTCACACTTCTGTCTTCATCTCTCACTTGTTAAAAACTCTTTGAATTTCTTTAGAAATTCAAGATTGGCACAAAACTGCAGCTACTTGAGGTTGTTGTATTTATTAGTTATCTTGACTGCTGTTGATTGGGCAGTGAGGAGTAGTGTATTTGATAATGAGCTGGAGTCTGTAGACCTTACTTGTAAATCTTTTACAGGTGCCAACGGTTTTCCCTTTGTTTTCATCTCGGTTCAGGGTGGTTTTGGGATGGTGAGAGGGATGTCTGCCCGTGCCTGCCCGCTCCCTTACCCACTGCTTGTCTCTGTAGAACGGCGGCGAGTGCCTGCGCGCGTACGTGTCGGTGGCGCTGGAGCAGATCGCGCAGTGGCACGATGAGCAGGGCCACAACGGGCTCTGGTACGTGATGCAGGTGGTGAGCCAGCTCCTGGACCCACGGACCTCGGAGTTCACCGCTGCCTTTGTGGGCAGGCTGGTCTCCACTTTAATTTCAAAAGCCGGGAGTGAGCTGGGAGAGAATCTGGACCAGATCCTGAGAGCCATCCTGAGTAAAATGCAACAAGCAGAGACACTCAGTGTGATGCAGGTGAGCAGGCTTGGCACCCAGGAGAGTGAGGAGAAGCACCAGGAAAAGAAACTCATTTCGTGCCCGTTTATTTATGGCTCATGCAATTGGAGGGTCTGTGTATCCTCTTGAAGTAGCCAGGAAAATGCCTACTCTGATCAGAGAATCCTGGAATCTCCTGAGTTAGAAGGGATCCAAAAGAATCAGAGGCCCACTCCTTGCCCTGCACAGGATACCTCAACAATCCCACTCTGTCCTAACACTCCTTGAGCTCTGGCAGCTTTGGGGGTTTGCCCATTCCCTGGGGAGCCTGTTCAGTGCCCCAGCACCCTCTGGGAGAAGAACCTTTTCCTAATACCCAGCCTAAACCTCCTGTGACACAGCTCCATGCTGTTCCTCAGGTCTGAAATTTTTTGTCAGGTTACAGGGTAAGCAGGATTCTCCTGGATAAGCTGTAATGCACCTTCAGCAGTCCCTCATGCCCTTGTACTTGCAAGCCTTCTTTGGAGGGATAGGCGTTGCCTCAGCAGGAATGTTATGGCAAAGGCAGCATGTCTTTTTGAATGGATTCGTTCTGTATTCCAAAGATAAGTGCCTGGGACTTGAGACAAGATGAGCTTTTGGTGGATGGGAGGCGTAGTTGGCCTGAGTGATGAAGAGCATCACCATCTCCTCTAGCCTTGACCTACTTGGAGTGACACAGTTTTCTGGAGTGATCTTTTCCCAGTGGTCTTCATTCTCCTGTCTTTTGCCTGTGCCCTCAATTTAAAACAGTTCGTGCTGACTGCCCTGGTTCCTCGGTAGCAGCTGGGGGAAGACATTTTTGCTGGCACTGCTGAAGGTGCATTACATCTTTGCCCCCAGTGCAGCACTCACCTGAGCTTCGCTCCTGTCTAACCATTTTATTTTATTTCTCTGATTTTTGAATGTGCATTTTTCAAGCCAGCATACGGTGCCACAATGGCCATTTCAATGTCAGCAGATCTCACCTGCTTTAGGGTTGTTTACCCCTGGATATACTGATGATTGTTAACTGTTTGCTATGGCTCTCACTTTGGATTGAAAAGATACAGAAGTTTAAATCTGAAGCAATCCCATGTAGCCCTTGGAGCCAAGCATTTTGCAATGCTGGATCTGTTCCTTGTGTTAGCCTTTAAGAGGGGCCTCTGGAGATGGGCAGCTTTTCCTTGAGGAAGGCTACAGAGATGCCCTCAGAGTAGGAGACTGACATACACAGCAAATGAGTTCTGGTCTTTAGGGGGCTGTAAAACTGCATATTGCAACGAAACCTTTTCACAAGTTGCAGTTATTTCCCTAAAATCATGTTCAAAATGCATTCAGAATTGGGAAGGTGCTGCTGAGTGATGATGTGATGGTGTTTATTGCCTGCATTTGTAGCACAGTGTTTTGCAGCTAGTTGTACTTTCCCTTCCTCCCGGGGTTGGTAAGCACAGCCTTCACTCCTGCAGGGAGCTTCAGCTTCCTTCAGTAAGCACAGCTTCGCTCCAGCTCCTTAAATATTTGATAAAACATTTCCAGCTGTTAAATTATGTACAGCTAACATTGCCTTTCTCCTCCTGCAGTCCCTGATCATGGTGTTTGCTCATTTGGTTCACTCACAACTGGAGCCACTCCTGGAATTCCTGTGTAGCCTGCCCGGCCCCACTGGCAAGCCTGCCTTGGAGTTTGTGATGGCCGAGTGGATGAGCCGGCAGCACCTCTTCTATGGGCAGTATGAAGGCAAAGTCAGGTGGGACCCACAGATCCTCCCGTGTTAGCTGCCCTCACCCCACTGCCCTGGAGTGCTGGGCATAGGGAAGGGGAGCTGCCTCAGATGGGAGCAGTGTGTGCCAGCATTGGGCAGAATTGCTGCTCCCCACACTGTCAGTTCTGCTCAGGAGAGCTCTGGTAACTGGAGCAAGCTCTGATCTTCCTCAGCAGCGCTCCTGCTGCCTTGTGCTCCTGTGCTGGAACAGGGACATGAGGGGGAAGGGGGTGTTCTGCAAATACGGGGCTGCTTTTGGGATTGGGCATCTGTGAATGTGATGAGAACAGCTTCCACACAGGGAATTGCATTTGTAGACTACTGTAGAGTTCCAGGGTGTTATAGAGAGTTTCCTAAGAGAATCTGGTGATTTCTTGTTGATTTATTGATCTATTAAAAGTCGATCAAGAAATCAGTTGCAAGAGTGTTCTCTCCCTTTTGCTGTAGGAGCATGTTTGTGTTCTGGTGGAGGCTGAGTGCTGTATTCCAAAACATGGGATGCTCTGTATTCATTTAAATTTTGTCACAGCTGCTGTATTAGATTTTTCTGGAATCGTGAAGCCTCACAGACCACTCTTAGGGATCTTACCAGCTATTAACTCACTTACTAGTGTGTGTTGTTATGTCATTGCCATGGGCAGTCAAATAGCCTGTGAAATAAATAATGAGGAAAAGCAGGTTCAAAATGGAAGTTAGTGAATAATCTTGAAGCACAAGCAGCAGATTTGGGGATCCAGTGCTCTTTTTGGTCACACTTTGCTGGTTTCATCCCTAAGCCTGGTGGTTTATCCCCATTTTGACAGTGCAGGCCTGTCTGCAGGATCTCTTGAGGCTTATGGCACAGGGAAAAGCCACGGCTGACAAGGAGAACAAGGTTAAAGGTGGTTGTTCAGAGCTGTGTTGTCCAAGATGAGAACTGTTTGTGTACAGGTGATGTAACAGGGCTCCACACTGTATTAGACACTTGGATTTGGGTGGTTGTGGTAACATTTACCATGCATTAGTAAATGCTTGGTGTTTCTGTGTCCTAAGGAAAAGCAGGGCCTGCTCTGAGGAGCATCTTGTTCAGGGTTAGTAGAAGGACCCTGAAGGCAGCTGACACCTCCTGTGTGCACAGTCCCCATCCACTGGGGGCAAGTTGAAGAAGTGGCTGTTGGGTCTTGATGAAATGATGGGAAAACTTTGGGCAGCTTGGGGTGGCAGGCTGGTTCCAAAGCCCTGGGTCCAAACCAGCAGAAGTCAGAGCCACAGTGTGGAAGAGAGAGAGGATGAGAAGTGAAAGCATGAAGAGTTCAATTCCACAGAACTCCAAAACTTCAGTTTGAGATTTGTGGAGCCAGGAGAAAGAAAGGTTTGGGAGTGCCAAGCATAGATTGCCAACCTTAACCTGTAGTCAGCATCATCCTTAATATGCTTGAAAACAGTGTGGAACTGGAGAAGGTTTGAAGTGTGGAGTAGAAACGTGAGCAGCAGAAATGGAAAGAACATGTAAAGGAGAGGAGCAAGCTGGAAGATCTGAGTCTAGCAGAGCCACGAAGGACCAGAAGTGAAAATGAGCATTGAGGCTGGAGAAGGGGGACAGATTATCTCTGCAGATCAGATGAATTACTGCTTTCTTGCCACTGCTTTCTGCTTAATTCCATCTTCATGTGCATGTGGCATTGCAGGGACATGTTTAACCTGGTGGCCCTTCTGACCTGGAGAAACCTTTAATGTATGTATGGATGGATGTCTGTACTGTTGGTGGTGTTAAATCCAAAGCTTGACCAGTTCCCAGCTGAGTCCAGTTTCAGATGCTGACATAAAGCAGGAGACATGGGAAAATTCTGTCATGCTTGTTCTTGGCAAAGATGTAGAAGAAAGGGCATCTGGGTGTCTGCTCTGGGATGTGTTCCCTGTTAGAAAGGGGCTATGAAAGCCAGACAGTTGGGGGAAATTCCAATCTCTAATTTTCCTATTCTCTGCGCCCAGCTCTGTAGCACTGTGCAAACTCCTGCAGTATGGCATCAACACAGATGACAAGAGACTTCAGGACATTAGGGTGAAGGGAGAAGAAATATTTAATATGGATGAGGGAATTCGGACACGATCCAAGTCGGCTAAAAGTAAGTAATTCTTTTGCTGGGTTTAACAGGTTTTTTTTCTGTAAGTAGATGCTATGAAAGGCCTTAAATAGGTCTGGCAGATCACACAGAGCTGTGGGAGAGTTCCTGCAGAAGGTGCTTGTTGGTCTTTAGAGCTAATTCATACATTGTGTACTTAATATATCTGCTTACCTGTATCTGTTTACCTTAATTCTGCCAAAGACTGGTTTGGAGGACTGCTGATGTCTGATTTAATGTAACTGGATGAGGTAATTATGGGATGGGGAGTTCTTCATGGCTGTTTTGCATCATGAGACAGAGTTGATATTTCTGGATGCCTGGTAGGTTCTCTGAGAGGAAAGTGTCTTTAGTGCATGCAGAGATTTAAAACAAAGGGGTGTCTTTTTCAATGAGACACTTTCACAAAAAGCAATGATTCAACAAGTTAGAGATTTATTTTAAGGAAAGCTTGACCAGTCTCCTGCATAAGACTTGTCTTATTTTTAATAGGTTGACCCTGAAATCTTTGACTGGAGGTTGCTGTTGAGATTAATATTTTAAATCAGAGAGAGCAGAGCCCTGAGCAGTTTTTCCTGAGGACTGAGCTCCAGGGGGGAGGACACTCGAGGGCTGCTGTCCTCAGCCATCAGTCAGACCTTGGTTGTGCCACCTGCTGTGCTAGAGCTGCTGTGTGACCAGTGGTGGGATGGGATGTGGAGGCTTTACAGATCCAAACTGGGAGCCTGTCCAAACAGTTGGTGCTCCTTGAGCCTTCAGCTGCCATGGGCTTGGGATCTGCAGTGATGCAGTGAAGGACTAAGGTGACAGCTAAGGAGATGAATAGGGACAAGCACTAGGGATTTTAAGAGGTGAGTGGTGGTTACAAATTACTTGCTAACTGATTGTTCTTGGCTTAAAAAACCGAAACCAATGAAGGTCAGACAGAAAAATGGCAACTGCCAGCATTTGAGTTAAACAGAGATTAATACTAGCATCAGTAAGATCTAAAACTAATGCTTCCAGATTCTTTATTTGATTGGATCTTTATTTTAGTAATTAAGGGCAAATACACTGTCTAGCTGTCCCTGTGGAATAGTTAAGCCCTGCAGGAATGCTGGTAAGGAAAAGTTGGAGTTTATGGTGCCTCAGAAGGGGCAGAGCCATGCCTGCACTGCTCATTTACATGAAAGCATTTGTGGATGTGCAAATGGACGTCAGGAAAGAAAGGTTGACTCCAGATGACTCCATTAAGCAGCCTGCAGGAGTAGAGTCACACTTCCATTCAGCTGTGGAGATTTTTTTCATTCGGAATATGCGAGGTTGAAATTGCATTGAGATCTTCGGGAATGTAGCTCTGGGGGTATATGGGAAGAAGCTTTGGGGGGTTTATGTCAGTTGTTTTTCTCTCCCAACCTCCTAACAAAAAACTCCCACCTCAGTTAAAAAGGGCCTCTTTTATAACTTTTAATTAAAAGCAACATGAATATGTGTATTTTTTCTCTTATAGATCCTGAGCGCTGGACAAACATTCCTTTGTTAGTAAAAATCTTAAAATTAATAATAAATGAACTCTCTAATGCCATGGAAGCAAATGCATCTAGACAGACGACTGCAGATTGGAGCCAAGGTAAAATACTGGGTTTACTTTTTCTCTTTGCATGGCTTAAATCTACTTAATCTTCTCTTGAGAAGCATTTATGATATAGGAACTTTGTGACAGTGAATCATGTACCTGTAACTACAAAGGCTTGAATAGTGATCCAGAGGATAAGTTCATAGAACCACAGAATCCCAGGCTGGTTTGGGTTGGAGAGGACCTTAAAGCTCTTCCTGTTCCACCCCCTGCCATGGGGAGGGGCACCTTCCACTAGCCCAGGTTGCTCCAAGCCCCGTCCAGCCTGACCTTGGACACTCCCAGGGATCCAGGGGCAGCCACAGCTGCTCTGGGCACCCTGTGCCAGGGCCTCCCCACCCCCACAGGATACAATTCCTGCCCAATATCCCATATAACCCTGCCCTCTGCCAGTGGGAAGCCATTCCTCTTTGTCAAAGTACCCCTCCAGGTCTCTTGTTTTGTTGTACAGTTCATCATTAGCACAATGTCTCTTCCTTCCCTGTGCTGTATTTAAGTGCTATCAATTTCTTTCAGGTAAAAATAAATAAAATGGGAGAATAAGATCAGTCAGTGTTGTGTATCCTTAGACCTGAAAATTCTTTTGGGCTAGTTTGGAAGATGGGATCTGACCATGTGCAAATAAAATTACCATTTCATGGTGTATCTGGTTTGCCTTTCTTCCTACTTCAAGTATCCATTCTTGATGTTGCCTTTTGCTTGGCTCCAGTTCTGGAATCATTCTAAAAGGATAAGGAGGATTGTAGATCTTTCTCTTCATCCATCCACACATGCAGGAATGTGTTTTCCAACAAACTCCAGTCCCCTATAGAGTGATCACAGACTGGTCCTCTTGGATTAGGATCGTTTCTAGAATTTTTTTTCTAAACAGATGATTCAAACGATATGTGGGAGGATCAGGAAGAAGACGAGGATGAAGATGAAGGTTTAGCAGGACAGTTCTTATCAGATATTCTTTCCACAAACAAGTATGGTGAGTAACAGCTTGAAAGTCCTTCTTGAAAGCAATAATCAAGTAGGTGACATCCTAGTCAAAGTTTCCTTTCCTTGCCAGCAGCAAAACAAAGGCTGCAGGCACGGGGAAGGAATTCTGCCCTGGAATTGTGAATAAGGACCTTCTGGAGAAGCCATGGCTTTGAGCAATATGGTGATTAAAGTGTTGCATTATAAATAACATCACAGGAGTTCACAGGCTGCACAGGCATCACACCTGAGAGGTTCCTGCAGGTATTTCTTCTAAAGAGAAAATTGCTGCTCCAAGGTGTAGGTGTGACCTCAGCATGGTGGTGTCCTAGGGATGGGTGAGCTTGTTTGTGGAGAGACCTTGAGGAGCAAGTGCTGCATAAAGAGATGAGCAGGTGCATTGTCTCTCATGTAGCCTCAGAAGGGAGAACTTGACAGGGAAACAGCGAGGGACACTGCTCACATTAGCTCAGGACTGGCAAAGTGTCACCCTCACGTGGCATTAAGATCCTAGTGCATGGAATTCCCAAACCTGCCTGTGAGTGTCCCATGTGTGCTTGGCTCACCTGGGTGTTCCTCAAGCTTCCACTGACCCCGGTTCTGGGCTTCAGTGGTTTCTATCACATGACCTAAAGGAGCAAATACTCTGGATACAATTTTCTTTTTCCTAGCAGTGCTGGAACTATTTACTTTTGGATCCTTGGGTTTCAGTAGCTTAATAGAAAACTTCCTGAGATAGTCTGCTCTTTTTGATGTTAAAACCTGCTGATTTGCCTCTGACAGATGAAGATTACTATGAAGATGATGAAGAGGATGATCCAGATGCATTAAAGGATCCTCTTTACCAAATAGATCTCCAGGTGATGCTCTAGAATGAGGGGTTTTATCAGATTCCAGTCATTCTCTATAAGCTTTAATTTTTTAAATGTTGTGCTTTAACAAATATGTAAGCACTGGAAACACCAGTTATTGATTGTCATCCAGAAGGTACTCTATTAATTGAAATTATTTTGGAAAGGGCCAAGTGTCCCAAGAATTTCTGCAGCTGTTTTTTCTTATCATTAATGCCTATAACATGGAAATGTTAATGAACAAAACTCTTTGAACAGAGGGAGATGAGACTTTTCTACCCATGAGCTTCACAGTTACTGGCAGAAGTCAGGAGTAGGTCGGAGAGTGAACATGAGAGATACTCTACTTAGAGATGCTCCCACCCAATCAGCCCCTGTGTTACCTTTTGCTCCTGCTTTTCCCACCACCTCCAGCTGTTGATGGGCCCTTCCCTTTATTCCCACCCTTCTTCCTCTGCTCCAACCCTCCCCTCAGATTCCACTCCTTCTCTTGCACCACTCCCTTCTGTTCCCTTCAATCCTGGGGTCTTACTTGGTGCATGTTGGGATACGTCTCCTGACGCGTGGAAGCAGCAGGATTTCCCAGGAGGATGGTGCTGACAGGGTGTTTCTGTCCCTCCCAGGCCTATCTCACCGACTTCCTGTGCCAGTTTGCACAGCAGCCCTGCTATGCCATGTTCTCTGACCACCTCAACGACAACGAGAAGCGGGTGCTGCAGGCCATCGGGATATAGACCCACTCCAGAGACCACACCTCCCAGATCTGAACTATAGGTTATTTTTGGCTAATTCCACGTTTTATGATTGGACATAAAACATTTTCCAGTGTCTGCCTGCCTTGTTCCAGGTCGACAATGGCCTCGTTGTTTTGAGCCTCATCTTAACACGCATCTGCTAAGGGAAGGAATCCTGAGAAAGCAGCAAGGACATTGCACATTGGTCTCAACACAGGAGCACTTTCATTTTCCACAGTAACTTTCCAGGAAGTTGTTAAAGATAAAAAATAATGTGTCCTTACTATTTTTAAAAGGAAACTGTCTGTCTCTACCTGTGAAGAGGCACTTTTAGTTTCCCACAGCACAGTTGGACAGAGAAAGGAGCCGGCTCACTTATGGATTGCTTGAGAAGTGGAAAGGTTGTTCCTCTTGGCTGTTGTTCCTCCTCACGTAACACAGGGTAAATATCTTGATCCTACGTGACTTCTTTTATAGAGCCACAGATTTTTCAGAGTTGCCTGGATGGGATGGAGCCAGTTCACAGGATTTTGGAGGGGAAGCTGAGACAATGAACCTGAGTGCATATCTTCTTTCCTGGTGTGGATGGGGCTCTGTCGCTCACATCTCCCATGGGAGCAGTTCTTCACTAACACTTGTATGTGCACATGCTCAGAGGAAGCCACCACTTAAATTTCTGTTCCTGTGGCATGTGACTATGAAAGACTGGTTTTCTGGAACACAAAGAGCCACAGTTTTTAGGGAGAAAAAAAACTGATTGTATTTAACATTTGCTCCCTGACAGCCACTCTGAACTCCTTTGCTTTTTTCACACTCCTGTGTGTATTTTTATAGAGTGGTAAATAACATTTGCAAATTGATTTCCCCATGAGAACAGTGTGATGTATCTCACAACACCTCTCTGCCTTTGGTTCCCTTTTGGGGAAAATTAAATAAAACTATTAAAATGTACATTGGTATCCTTCTTATAAAACAGATTTAAAAGGAACTTATGCTTGTTTTCTGATGTCACTTTTTAAAGACATATTTCTCCTTAGGACACGTTCTGTATGTGCTGCCAGAGGATGTTTCGGTGTTTCATGGGAGTCACCTGGACAGAAAGGGAGTCCTGTGCTGTATCTGCTGCTTAAAACAACAGGCTGAGCCATTACAGTTTCCTTTTAAGAAAGGCACTTGCTGTTCCTTTGTGGAATCATTTGCTTTGACATTTTATCAAAACCTCCATAACCTGGAGTCCCCTTCTGTATCTCACTGGTCTCCTGTTGTGCCCAAGAATGGGCAGAGCCAGGGGGGAACGCCCCATCCCCTGCAGACTCCTCTGAGCCATTCTCAGTTTTTTTGTGTGCCTAACTAACTCTGTGAGAAGGAGAGTTTGAAGCCTGATTTTTATGTGTCTAACAAGGTATAAGCTCTTCCCATGCCATTGACTCTCAGTGTCTTTCTTCCCTGGGGATTCTCTGGTCTATAAGAATATCTAATAAATGAGGTGCCCTGACCCTCCTGTCATACAGTCCAGTAGCAGTTTTGTTCTGAGGCCCTTGCCTCTCAGCTTTCACTGAAAGGGCCAACAAGTTGAACAATTTTGAAAACCCACCAAGAAGCTGATGGCTGCAGTGCTGTGTCCACATGGCTGTTCCACAGGAGTGTCCTCAGAGGAATTGGTCCCAGCTCTGCGAGGAGGCAGGACCAGCTTTTTTTGCCACGTGTGTCAGCAGCAAAGGCTCAAAGCAGCCCTCAGTACTTGGAAAAAAGTGGATGCCAAACATCTGGAAGCATTGAGGTGTGGTCAGGGTGTCAGAGTAAACAGCACATTGAAGGCTGGTTACCCTGGGCTCACAGAGGTGCTGGTGGGGTTCATGTGCACTCCAGTGGGAGCTGGAGCTGGCATCCTGTGCCTTGGGGCTTTAGCCAGGTCAGAGGATGGATTTAAACAAGACCATGAAAAACGAGGCTGACATTAGTACAGACACTGAACTGAGACATCTAAGGGTGTCTGTGTCATTGTAAGTTCCAAAAGATGGATGGGTCAGTGCCATGTTCCTGCTGGAGCTCATCTGTGTTGGGTAAAAATGGCTTTGATTTGCAGTTATCAATGTTTTTTCAAGGGGTGTGAGAAGGGAAGGATGGGGGGATAAGTGGCACTGTCTCTACATGTAAAGATTCACTTACCTGAGTTTCCCACAGCACAGATGGACAGAAAAAAGGCACTGTGTCCCTTATGGATTGCTTGAGAAGTGGGAAGGTTGTTCCTCTTGGCTGCACTGGTGCTCTGCACTCTCCCTCATTCATCTTCAGCTTGGATGCAGCCTGAGCTGGCCGGGCACGGTGCTGCTGCATGGCAGCTGAGGCTTGGGATCAGCCCGAGGGGCAGGACTGGAGAGGGATGGTGTGGTTGTACAGCAGCTATTGCCAGCACCCTCACTGTGTGCAGGGTGGTCTTGGCAAGAAACACTCTGACTCAAGGAATCCCTAGGAAGAGTCTGGATAGGATCTGAGAGAGTGCATGAGGGAGATGGTTTGGGGGACCTCAGCAAAGTCCTGCTGGTGCTCAAGACTTTGTTGCTTTTCTGCTTAACCACTGTCATCTTTCCTAATAAAATTCTGAAGGCTGTGTGATTATACAAGGATTGTGTTTGCTGCAGGAATTGTGCCAAAAAACCTCTGACCTGTAACACAGTGATTGCTCAGGATGGAAACTGCTGGACTCTGTGAAGCAGTCTGGTTTTGAGGTGCAGCACTACTTGTGTTGTCTGCTGTTGTGAAGAAACGAAACTAATAGTCATAGAGGTGACTGACACCATGTTAGGAAACATAAACTAAGGTAAAGCAAAGTGGGCGACTGCACAGCCAGGGGCACATGCCACTACTGCGTTGGTGCCTGGTGTACATATCCCACTCAGGACTCATCTGGGGATGAACTGGCCACGTTTGTTCACTGACTGTTCTCCGGGGAGTAGCACAAAGCTCTGACCTCACGGTAACCAGCGAACCGCCCAGCTTGGACCCTGGAATGAGACTATGCATATTCATCAGTATTTTTCTTTTTTGGGAATGGGTTTTTTTGAATTAACAAATAAACTCTTGTAATGTAGAATCCCGCCTGGCTTCCCTGTCTTTACCCGGGTCTTTACCAGGGCAGCGCCGGTACCGGCTGGGCCCAGCGGGCTCGGCTCCCGCCCCGGCCTCGAACGCGGCACTCCGACCTCCGCGGTGGCGTTCGGGCCCCGCCTCCTCTCCACGGGTGCATGCTGGGGGTTATAGTCCAGGGGCTGGCAGCGGCCAGGCTGGCGCCCCGGGCGCGGTGCACGCCGGGAGTTGTGGTCTGACGGCGCGGGCGCGCGGGGCACGCCGGGAACTGTAGTCTAGGGGGGCACGCGTGGGCCATGGCGGCGGCCGCGGCCCCGGCGGGCGGCGCGGGGCGCTCGAAGGTGGCCCCGAGCGTGGACTTCGACCACAGCTGTTCGGACAGCGTCGAGTACCTCACCCTCAACTTCGGGCCCTTCGAGACCGTGCACCGCTGGCGCCGCCTCCCACCCTGCGATGAGTTCGTGGGGGCCCGGTGAGCTGGGGAGCGGACGGGATGGTGGGAGGGGGGCTCCCGGCGCCGCTGACCTGTCCGTGCCGCCCTCAGGCGCAGCAAACACACCGTGGTGGCTTATCGGGATGCGATCTACGTGTTCGGCGGGGACAACGGGTAAGGGGAGCCGGGAACGCGGGGAGCAGGGCCGGGATTGAGGGGAGATGGATGTGGGGGAGATGGGTGTGAGGGGAGATGGATGTGAGGGGAACGGGGTGTGAGAGGAACGAGGGTGTGAGGGGCGCAGGGCTGAGGGTCTGTGGCCGCCCCTGTCCGACCCCCGGCCTGGCTCAGCCACCTCTCCTGTCCCTCCCCGCAGAAAGACGATGCTGAACGATCTGCTGCGCTTCGACGTGAAGGACTGCTCGTGGTGCAGGTGGGCAGCGCGGCCCCTCGCTGTCCCTGGGCTCTGGCGGGGCCGGGACACGCTGCGGCTTCCCTTATTACCTCGGGCTGGATGTAAAAGTTTGTGGCACTACCCGACTACCCTAGAAGTGTCACCTCCGCCCAGCGCTGTCACAGCTGCTCCCCGCCAGCCTGCTGTGTGCTGGGCCGTTGGGGTTATCGATCCTGCCCGAGGGGAGGCCGGGCAGCACAGCAGGGGAGAGGAGCAGGGTCACCTCTGTTCCTGCAGCCTGTGGGAGGGCAGAGGGACCGGGTGTGCTGCACCCCTCGGGCCAGGGAAGGTGCCGAGGGGGGCTCACACCTTTCTTGGCTTCTTTGCTCTACACTGGGCAGTCTATGTTATCTCACCTGTGTCTCACTTTCCAGCTCTGCCAAATAGATTTCAGCAGCATGTTTGTAACTGTTTATACTATATTGCTGTTCCCTAAAATCTTAGTGTAATCAACAATCCAAAACCAATGAAACACTGGGGAGCAAGAGAATAACTTCAAACAGTTGTTTCTCTTCTGAGTCTGCACAGTAGCTCTGAGTGCCCGAAGCACGAGCAGGGTGTTTGACTGCTGCTGTTGTAACCTGTGCAGGGCTTTCACGACGGGGACGCCACCGGCACCACGGTACCACCACTCTGCCGTCGTCTACGGGAGCAGCATGTTCGTGTTTGGTAAGGCAGCAGCAGGTTCTGCTGGAAATGGTAGATGTGCTGCTGTACTGGTTTGAAAAAAGAGTGAGAGATCTGTAGGAAGTGTCAAAGATCTCATTCAGTAGCAAATCCAGTATTTTTCATGGCTGACTGTGATTTCAGCTATAGTTTGGAAATATTTCACTGTTTTGTTTAAAATGAAGACGACTTGAAGCTCATTACCATAGTGATTCTTTAGGAGAGGGAGTGGAGAAGTCTCCTTCTGTAGTAGTCCATTAACCAAACACTTTATGCAATCTAAAGTTTCTCCTAATGCAGTGCCTGGGAGTGCGTGTGCTCCATTGCCTGGGAGTCTAATGGAATTCTTGTTGTCCAGGTGGTTATACTGGAGATATCTATTCCAATTCTAACCTGAAGAATAAAAATGACCTCTTTGAGTATAAGTTTGCAACTGGGCAGTGGACAGAGTGGAAGACTGAGGGAAGGTAAGAGCTGGTGTCATTGCCTCACGTTTTGGGGGAGTGAGGGTAGCTCACTTTCATATGGCACAGTCAGACCTACTTACAGTGCTGATGTTAGGGCTGCAGCATGATTGCTGCTCTGCTTTCTCAACTAAAGTTTTTTGGTTCTGCAGGAGGGTTTTTTTGGAAAAAATAATGCCAGAGGGCACTATAATGGAAATCTGTCCAAAATCCACTCTTCATGTTTCAGGTCCATGACAGAAGGGATGGAAGCAAAGGAAGTTGGGTTTTTTTCTGAATTGTTTCAGTTTCAAGGATAGTTTGGGATCAAATTGTTGATCCCTCATGAACATGGGCTCCTGAGATTCAGTGTTCCAAGGAAAATCAAAATCACTAACACATTGCTTCCTAAAGTTGACTGTGTGCACATTTCAGAATGCCATTTCTGACAGTGACTGCTTGGAGCAGCCTGAGCTAGTGGAAGGTGTCCCTGCCCATGGCAGGGGGTGGGACTGGGTGGGCTTTAAGGTCCCTTTCTGCCCCAAACATTTCTGTGTTTACCACTCCCCAGTAAAGGTCTTGTGGTGTCTTTACCTGCAGTCCTATACACAGCTGAACTTTCTGAAATGCTGGTTTCAGTGGAGAGAGGGAAGGGAACATAGGTTATTGTGATTTGTGGAGAGGGATGAGGAATGTCCCATCCATTCTTGTGTTATTGGTGTTTACCTCTGATGAGCACGTTATATTTCAGAACAGAGACCATACTAGTAATTTCTCTTTCTGATTAATTCTGGTAACTTGGGGTATTTTGGAGAGTAATTCTTACTCAGTTTACAAATTCACATTTTGCTTGTTGTTCCCCAGAGTTATGGTGCTCATGTGGCACAATGACCTCAGACAAGCCAACAGATGCCTTGTGGCATCACAGGTTTGTTCAGCCTGGCTGATTTAGTTAAAACAACACAGATTGTGGAAGAGAAATCATAGGTTTGATTTTTCATTGTGGGCACTACATCTTGGGAACAACCCTGAATGATCCCAAATGAGTATCCTGAGCTCTGTCCTGGTCTCATTTCTGTGTTTCACCTGTGTAGTCTGTGGAAATACATGTGGGATGTTCATAGCAAGAGTTGATTGCCACCTTGGTGTACTAGTGGTGCTATGAATTTTCCCATTATTTAACTGCATTATACAAAATACTCTTAAGAGTATTTGAATCCTGGCAAGGAATTAGTTGTGATTTTTTTTTTCTGTTTTCCTGTCTGCATTAAGGTGGTTTCTCTGCATTGAAGGCAGCAGAGTGCAAAACTAGTACATCCTTCAGAGGCTCACTCAGTGTTCAGAGGGTGCATGGCAGAAGCAATTTTGTGTGGAGGACTTCCTTCTTCTTCTTACATGTGCATTTTAGCTCTTAGATCCTTCTGCAGCCCCTCTGCAGCTGCAGAGGAATGATTATTGTCTGCATTTCCTTCCTTGCAGGTTGCCAGTGGCCAGGTCAGCTCACGGTGCCACAGTGTACAGTGACAAGCTGTGGATCTTTGCTGGATACGATGGCAACGCACGGTATGGGGCAGTATCACCCTCTCCTTGACTGCTTTTGTGAAATCCCAGCCCCTCAGTTTCCACCTTTGTAGAGACATTTCTATATTCCAAGAGATTTAAGCACTCAAATGGAGCTTTGCAAACCCAGTCTGTTGTTGAGCATTGCACTTTTGCAATTCACTGGTTCTTGTCCAAATAAGTATGTGCTTAAAGCCTAAAGATCTGGTTACTCAGAGTGGCTGTGGATGTGTAATTTGACAGTGTGCTTGGTTGTAAGGCTGCAAAATGATCTTTGGGATTTGGCAAATGCACATTTCTTGAAAGATCCCCAGCACAGGCCAGCTGATGTTGATGAAGACTTAGAGAGCAAAGCCTGGATTGCTATGAAATCATGTGACAGAACTAAGAGCAATGTGTCAGGTTTTTTTCTCAGAAGTCTCAGGAAATATGTAATATTTAGGTTGAAGGGAGGTGGGATTTTCTATGGGGAAAGATTGGAAAGGAGTGGTGCTGAGATGTTAGAGAGTGCTTTGTCTCACAGTAGCTCCTTGCATTTGCTGTTGGTCTGTCAGGGAACAGTCAATTCTGGACATGTCATTTTCTTTCTGTTGTGATGAACTTAAGGAATAATTTATGTTGATGTACAATATTTGCATCATGAGAGCACACAGAGATTGTCACAAATAAGGAGCTGGGTTGCCTCTTCTTCGGAGGAGAATCTTCAGAAAAGTGTCCAGCTCCACAAAGTCTCCAGGAGAACTGCTGATAATCGGGAAAACAGATGGGATGTCTTTGTTATTTCTGGAGGAGGAATTGGTATAAGATGCATGACTCTGTGGGATTCTTCACTGCCAGCTTAGGGAGTCCCCCAGGGCCTTGGGTAGCTCTAAGGAAGGAGTGGGTGAGAGGAGCTGTCTAATTTATGTTAAATATGTCTGATCATGTTAAAAAAATGTCTTTTTATGGAACTTGAGCCTCCAGGCAGTTTTGAACAAAGGAAACATCTGTAGTTACTGTGAGTAACTTGTTCTGGGAACAGCACAGTCAGAGATATGTCAGGTTACCTGCTTCGCCCTCCTTTCTGTATTTAAGGAAGGATTCAGCCATGTAAATAATTGTTGTGGTCAGTCTCAGTAGTTAACAGGGATGAGCAGAAGGAGCAGGGTAATAAGGGGTATTTTGTAAAAATCCTGAAGATTAAATAGCTCAAATCCTTAAGCTCCAGACTGAGTTGCTGTATGTAGCTGTTAACTGCAGTGTACTTGTAACTAGAAAGATGCTGAGGCAAGCTGGGGTGGGGCTGTAAAATTTAGGTATAGGACAAAGGGATTCTAATAATTGTTTTTCTGTTAGTGGATGTAGGAGATTTTTCCTGTGCAGAGGGAATGTTGATGGAATAGGATTTCTGTCCTTTCAACATGGTTACAAAAATTGAACTGGTTGAAATCAAGCATTTTTTGTGTTATGGCACAGGTTAAATGACATGTGGACAATAGGCCTGCAGGACAGAGAGCTGACCTGCTGGGAAGAGGTAAGAAGCTTTAATTTCAACTAACACATAAAATGATCTTTTTTTGGTTTTAATGTACAATTATTTAAAATTCCCTATGATAGACTGCGCTGCTCTTTCTTCAGAATGTGTTTTTGACCCACAGTGAAAAGAAACAGTTCAAATTTGATTTGGCTTGGGTATCTGGAAAACCAAGTGTGTATGAAAGGGTGATTTTTTAACTTGTGAATCTGTGAACTGGACATGGACTTCCCCTGGGGGATTTGCTGTGCCCCCTGTGGAACAGACTGCATTCCCACTCTGACCACTGCATTCCCAGTCAGACCACTGACACAGACTGGGAGCTTTGCTGGCCAGCTGGCCAAAGTTCTGATCCTTACAGTACTGGGAGCTTTAAAAACTTGGCCTCCCAACCTTTTTAGCCAGGGAAAATCAGACACGTAAGCACAGCAGGAGTTGATTACCTGTCTCTAGCTTTACAGGGCCCATGCCACATGCTCGCCCTGCCTGTACCTGTGTCCCATGGCCCTGCAGCATCCTCAGTATGTGGAGTTGTGCACTGTAACAACACATTTCTGATTTTGAACTTAATTGCCTTTCAGATTGAACAAAGTGGTGAAATTCCTCCTTCCTGCTGTAATTTTCCCGTTGCCGTTTGCAAAGACAAGATGTTTGTTTTCTCTGGCCAGAGTGGAGCAAAGATTACCAATAATCTCTTCCAGTTTGAATTCAAGGAGAAGATGTAAGTGTAGACAGTTAAGTCGTGCAAAACCCACATAATCCCTGACTGCCTGAGTTGCGAAATGTAATACTTAAGGGTATTGAGGGAGGCCGCTGTGTCTCCTGGTGATGAAAGGTAGAGTTAGGAAATTGAAAAGAATTGTAAAAAGATGCCCTGTTTCCTGTCGCAGCTGGACACGGATCCCCACGGAGCACCTGCTGCGGGGCTCGCCGCCCCCTCCGCAGCGGCGGTACGGGCACACCATGGTGGCCTTCGACCGGCACCTCTACGTGTTCGGGGGCGCTGCGGACAACACGCTGCCCAACGAGCTCCACTGCTACGACGTGGACTCCCAGACCTGGGAGGTCATCCAGCCCAGCCCAGACAGTGAGGTAAAACCTTCAGCTCGTGTTTTTTTTCCTTTATGCTCCCTCTTTTTTGGCTCATTTTTGCCATGGCCGCTTTTTGACAAGAGCATTGGCTTTTAGCTAAATAGTAACAAGTCCTTCCCACCGATGGTTAATCAGCTCAAATGTTGTGGATAGCACTCCTTAAAAATTAGTCAGTGTTGACACATCTAAAACTTCGCTTAACACATTTTAAAGAAACACCACGAAACGCTTTGGTATGTGTTATGAGTCAATCATTTGTTCAGTGGAAAGCTGAACAACGAGTTCAGTGTGTACCAGTGGTTCGTAGGTTGGCTGTGTGATCCACTTGAAGCAGAATTCAAAACTACACAAGGTTTGATTTGCCACTGTAATGCCCATGTGCATAAAATCTTATAAAGTCTGATTATACATAGATGTGTGGCTGGCAAAAAGTAATATGGAGGCTCAGAAAGGGCTGTTTTAACATAATTGCATTAATAAGATATATAAATTTAAAAATGTCTGTTTTTACATGGACGTCAAAAGGCTGTAGACCACCAAGTGCCAAGAAAACACTCCAAATGAGACAATATTAAAAAAAAAGAAAGATGAACATATTAATCTGTTTCTTTTGCTACTTGCTACTCGTGCAAGGCAGCAATTGTGTGATAAAATGTCTGTTTTTTTCTCACAGCACACTCACAAATCCTGTATGGGATCAGCTTGTATTCCAGGTAGAAGTGCCAAGGGCTCAGCTGCTTTCAGTGCATATTTCAGGTCATGTAAGTGAGGGTCCTTTCATCCCAGAATGCACAAGCAGTTGTTCCCTGAGGCCCATACCAGTGTGTGTAGTTCTGGCTTTGGAACAGCAGCATTCATTGTGTTTATTAATGTGAATAGATTTTACCTTAAGCCATGTTAAGGTGCTGCAGCTGATGTCACAGTGGGTTTAGGGTGTGAGCTGCTCTGTAGATGGAGAAGCTGTGTGTGTGTGTGTGCTGTGCACGCAACTGCACAGCCTGAGGTTACACTTGAGACAGCTGAGTTTTGCAAGAATTAGGATCAGGTGCAGAGTTACTGATTTAACCAGCACAGGTGTGACAGGGCTCACCCCCCAAGAGCTGTGTGGGGTGTTTGGTGTGTTTGCAGACACGTCACAGCGTTGGATGAGCTGGAGAATCCCACACAGACACTGCTCAAAATTAACCATGCTCATGGGCCTCATTGGGAACTGTTATTTGACCAAAATATTTCACAGCAGCCTATTTAATGCTTTACAGAGATGATTTATTGTCACATGAAATTAGTAAAGCTGCCTCTTCAACTTTCTAAAGCCACAGTTGTCTTCAGGACTGTAGATCCTGTTCTGTTCCTGCTGGTGTAACTGTTAGATATGTGAGGCTTCAACAGGTATTGGTTCTTTGGGACACAATGGGTTATCATTTCCAGGAGCAGAACTGCTCCTGGCAGTGTTGTAAACCAGCATTATTCCCTGAGTTATCCCTTGCTAAGTTTCATTTCAGATTTCAAAGCTCTTTTCTTGGTCTGTCTGTAATCCCAGGCAGAGGTCTGTTGCTTGTGTTGTATTTTGCAGTTTCTTTCTCTGGTACAGCATCTAGAGACTGATTTGGTAGAAATAGGAGGTGAAACTGGTGCTGTTGAAACACATGAAAGTAAATTTTCCTAAATGACTAATTCACTGCAAAACCTGAAAGGCTTTTGGTGTTTCAAGTAAGTTGTAAATTGTTTTGTGTCTTCTGGAGTCATAACCAGGTAATTTCTCAGAAACATTTTCCTAAAGTTTCCATGAGCTTTTGGCAAAGACTTCTAAAGGTAGCAATGAATCTCTAATACCATCCTGTTCCCTGGACACTCTGAACTTGGATTTTCCTTTTTTATCCACCTCTGTGAACAAAATTATTCACGTTATTTGAAACAAAATAGAAGTCGGTAAGTGCAATGCTGTCTCAGCACTTGAGGGTTTGTGCTGTGTGTGAGGTGATAGTGACCTCTGTTATTGTGCAGCAGAATGACCTACCTTGACTTTTAGAGTTGGGTTTTTTCCTTTCCAATGGGTGTATTGTAGAGTTTACCTTTTGCTTGCTCTGTATTGTATGGTATGATCTTAGAAATGCTGCATTACAACTTTGCTTAATTGCATTATAGCAGGGTTACTTTCTTACTTATGGTTATGTGATGAATATCCTTAATTCTTCCTTCTTTTGGATGTTTAGCATGGAATGGTAAAGCCTCTGGAGTCCAAAATAAGGTTTGGTGCTGATTAAGCTATTAATTCAGTGGTGATTTTTACAGTGCTTTGCAAAAGAGATTACAGAAGATATTGCTTACACTGAAGGAGAGTCATTACTGCCATTCCAGTCTTGTTCTCTGAGCTTAGGCCACCCTGAGGAGCTTTTCAGGGTGATCAGTGAGTCATTTGGACTTTTCAGACCTATTTGTAGCAGGAATAGGCTGTCAGGTGGAAATTGTATGTACTCTGCTACCATGTTATGGGTAACACAGAAGGTGACAAGTCACACAAGGCTGAAGACTCTTGGGGTTGTTACCTGGAAAAGGTGGCACAATTTGGGCATTAATCACAGCAAAGCAGAGTTCTAGGAAGGTCCTAGAGGCACTTCTTGAGCACAGACAGCAGTTGTGTGTCAGGTGCTGCATGTGCCCTGAGACAGTCTGGCATTTTCTGCATTTTGAGTAAACAGGTAGGACAAACCTGGGAATAGATCTGGCAATGGACCTGTTGTAGTTCTCTGCCCAGGATGCTCAGAATTCTTGTAGTGCCTCACTGTGGGATGGAGGATGGGAAATGGCTTAATGAGTAGAAGAGGGCAAACTGAGATGGAACAGGGCAGTACTTCAAAAATAAACCAGGAGCTGCCATTTTATGCTTCAGGATGTCTCCAGAATGAATAACAAGACATCCTTGCTGAGCTACACAATTGCAGTCTGTAGCTCCTCAAACCTATATATAATACATGTACATATATATTGTACAGAGCACACAGAGCTATTTCCCATCTTTGCTGTGAGATGATCTTCACAGCTGGGGGTTCTTTTCTAAGGCAGCCACAGGAATATCTTGTCTGAGTCCTTGCCTGCCCGCATAACACTGTCAAAGCCTCCTGGCGTGCTGGATTTTTGTTGTACAGGGCTACTGAAGGATTTCAAAAGCAAGAAATAGATTTTTTGTTTGCCTCAAGTTTTTCTATTGAACTTAAAATACCCATTACTTTTGAAGAAGGCTGGAGCAGCATAAAAAATCAGCAGGCAGTAAGAGGAAAAATGCCCCATGTTGCACAGTTGAGAGACAAGTATGCACGTGGCAGTCATGGCTTGTGCTGAAGAGAGGAGTGTTCTGCAGGGAATGACAGGAGCTCTGGGTCTGGCAGGGAGCACAGCCAGTTGTGGACACAGACCCACAGAATCCAAGGTGATGTTTGGAGCAGCCACTGCCTCATAGAGGCAGCGTGTTATGTCAGGAAGAAAATTCTCCTTCCTCACAGTTCCCATCATCTCCCTGTGGCTACAAGGACTGGCAAGTCATCTATCTCTCCTGAAGTTATGAGGGAAACATTTCAGTCTCACAATTAGGGCTTTCAAAGTCAAGAGCAATAAAAATCTCCAATTTTCAAAGCTCTTAATTTTTTTTTTTTAGTAAGCCAAAAGGGAGGTTAATGTGCTGGTAACCTTCTTGGGCTTACTTGGAGGCTCAGTTTTGGAGGTTTTCAGACAGATTACAGTGACGTGGTTTGTAGGCAGCTGAGGAAGATTAAAAGGACTTAGTCATCCTTGTGGGGATGAGTCTGCCCCAGTCTCCTTGTGCAGAAATCAGTTACACCCCTCGAGGTATCTTCAGGCAAGAGAAACGTTACTGTGTGCACAATGCCCCCAGTTCCTGCAGTGAGCCCCCTAACAAGATCTGCCTCACACGTGGGCAGAGTAATTGTTAAGGTATCGTGTTCTGCTCAGAGAGATAAAACTGAGCATTTCAGTCCAGAGGGAAGACTGATATTTTTGATGTTTATAAATAATTGTAATGTTCAGGCTTGCATCCTTTTTAAAAAACCTTTTTTAAAAATGTAGGAGCTTCATACCAGTGCCCTTTGCAGATCTGTGCTCAGTGAGCTGGAGAGACACATCTTGAAAATGTTTGTATTTATAAGAATCTGCTCATCAGAGTACCAGTAGCTAATGCTATTGTCCACTTCTGTTTGTCAATTCTATGTTCATATCCTTTCTGAGGGGTGTTCATTATTACATCCTTTTATGGTATTTTCCCAGAGAAAGCAAAATGCAAATGATGTGGATGATAGGCAGAAGGAATATTTCTGTAACTCACTCACTGGTAAGGAATTGTAACAACACAGATTTAATGTGACCCACATTAAGGTGGTATAAAACTGAGTAAAGGAGGGACTTGAAATATGCTTTTTGAATGAGGAGCAGTTACTCTGGATAAACTTACCACCACCAACCTTGAAAGACAGCAGAAAATCACAGCTTTCCTCCACTATTTACTAATTGTCCAGAGTTTTGCCAATTACTGATTACAATAACAGTCCGCTCAAGGATTTTGATTTCTTCTTAAGGTGGGTGCAAACAGTCTGTGTTTCAGTTTGGCTGTAGGATACATTTATGAACAGTGTGTGGTCTGGGCTTCATGGTTTCCCTTACAGCATCCCTGGAAACAGTGACTTAAATTCCCAGTTCTTGTGGAGAGCTGAGAGAGCTCCTGGTGGTCTGAAATGGCTGGAAGTGCTGTGATACTCTTGGTTCTAGAAGCTGACACAGTGTAGTGTCATTAAGTAACATAAATACATGATCCTTGTGTTTATTAGATAGATCTTCCAGTATAACATCCCCCCAAGTTGTGTTCTCAAACCAGGGAGGTTGTTCAGAGAAGAATGATTGAAGATGGGAAGCCCAGTGACCAACTATGAAGCCTCTTTTAGGTGTAGGAAATTAAATCTTCCCTGGCTTACCTGGGGAACAGATGGTTTTTAATCTTATCAGTGAAAGATAAAACAAGATCCAGCCACTTCAAGTTGAAACTAGAAATATCCAGACTGAAAAAGAAAGGAAAACAAATGTTTACAATTTGTAAAGAATGAGAGTAATTATTTATTGCAGCATTTTAGCAGGTTTTTTTGTAAAGTCTTCATTACACTTAAACCAGGATTTGATATTTTCTAAAACAAAAGTTTTCCTCAAAGAAAGTCTAAATTTCGGTACCTCTTCACAGAAGTTTGGTAAGTTGGTTTATTCTGGAAGTCAGATTAAGTACTGTTATAGTTTTTGGATTTTTGAGTGCACGCCACATGCCAAAGAGAAGCAAATGGTTGGTCACTGGATTTCTGTCAGCTGTTGTCAGATTCAAAATATGATCTTTTGTGATGCGTTCATTGGATTTGGCTGGAGTTTGGCTTGTTCTTCAAACTGCCTCATCCTCTCTGATGAATTATACATTAACATTGCTCTTTAAATTTGCAACTGATATATGCTAAAACAATTTTAAAGGAAAGAAACATTTACTATTATTACAGCTGTAAATAAATTACAGACAGCCCTCATACCCTGACCTTTGTGGTTATGCCACCATGTGTTTGGATGTCATTGTTAATGGGTTTACCTTCCTGTTTTCATTCTGTGTTCTGCAGTGAATGCCAAATGGAAAAATCTCATCCTCAGTGTAGAGCTCAATTGCAAAGGATGTCTCTGTTGCATCCCCTGTCACTTATCATAACCAGAGATGATATTGCAACAAGCTTTTGTTATTATGGCTTTGCTTGGGTATATGGTGATTTAACCCAGAACTCCCTCATGTGCTGGGCTGATCCCCCAGCGTGGGCAGCAGGGCAGGGGGGATTCTGCCCCTGTGCCCCTCTCAGGTGAGACCCCACCTGCAGAGCTGCCTCCAGCCCTGGGGTCCCAGCACAGGAAGGAGCTGGAGCTGCTGGAGCGAGTCTGGAGGAGACCATGGAGCTGCTCCAAGGCCTGAAGCCCCTCTGCTCTGCAACCAGGCTGGGAGAGCTGGGGGTGTTCACCTGGAGAAAAGAAGGCTCTGGGGAGACTTTAGAGACCCCTCCAGTGCCTAAAGGGGCTCCAAGAGAGCTTTTGGACAAAGGCCTGCAGGGACAGGACAAGGAGGGAGTGGCTTCCCGCTGGCTGAGGGCAGGGTTAGATGGGATATTGGGAAGGAATTCTTCCCTGTGAAGGTGGGGAGGCCCTGGCACAGGTTGCTCAGAGAAGCTGTGGCTGCCCCTGCATCCCTGGAAGTGTCCAAGGCCAGGTTGGATGGGGCTTGGAGCAACCTGGTCTAGTGGATGGTGGCCCTGCCATGCAGGGATTGGAAAAAGATGAGCTTTAAGGTCCCTTCCCACCCAAACCATCCTGTGATTCTGTGATTTATCCTAAGTTGTAGGTTTCTACATTATGGTCTTCAACTTTCTATCTTCTGCTTCAATTCATGACAGTCTCTTTCTGTATTAACAGCTCCATGTGAGGAAGTGGTGCTTACAGAGGTGATCCTCTGCTTTTCATCATTGTTAAGCTGCAGTAGATCCATTTATGTTGACAACGTAGTTACGGCAATCTCAATAAATAAACTGCAGACAAAATATTTTTGGCTTTCTGATATTACTGTGGTGTTGAAGGTTTCATGAGATGTTTTGAGAAGTCTGCCAGTGGAAATCTCTGAGAACAGGCTGGATTTTTTCTCTCAGGAGCAAAATAAGTATTGTTGACCCTGTCTGGAGCAAAGGAGTAGAAATAGCCTTTGAAGAGGTTCATTCTGTGTGTCTGATAGAACTTTTATTCCCTGTTTTCTTGTCTGTAACATCAGAGTGGAAAAGTAAAAGCTAAATTTCCATCTTAGATGTAAATTAAATTTCCATTGTAACAGGAGCACAGCTGAGCTCCCAGCCCTGCAGTATGTTGAAGAACAGGAGGAAGTCATAGAATCACAAAAGCAAGTGGGTTGGAAGGATTTCCAAGGTTTTGAATCCAACCACATGCTCAGAGCAGGTCTGGTTGAGGCAGGCTGCTCAGGGCATTGTCCATTCCATTCAATTCCAGTGTATCTCCAGGGTTAGAGATCCAGCAGCTGCTCCTGGTTTCTGTCCAGTGTTTGTCCACTATCATGATGGAAAGATATTTTCCTCTCACACTGAGAAGCAACTTCCTGTGCTGACTTGAGTCTGTTGGCACCTCTCTTCCCATGGGGCACCTCTCTGAAGAGCAGCTCTGGCTTCCCTGCAGGAAGGTGCCTTCTTTGCCTTCTTTTCTCTTGTGCATCCTGTGCTCCAGCCCTTGGTCACAACCTTGATGTTGGTGTCCCTCCACTGCACTTAGGTAGGTCAATGTCTTTCTGTACTAGGGATCCCAGAACTGGGCGGAGTGCTTCAGCTGGGGACTTCAAAATAGTGAGTAGAGGACAAGTCCCTTCCCTGAGCCTGCTGGCACAGCTAAGGGGCTGCTGGCCATGCTGCCAGAGGATGCTGCTGAGCCCTCTGCAGCTCCCTGTCTACCACATCTGTGTTCTGCAGGGCTGTGTTCTGCACAGCCAGTCCCCAGCCTGTATCATTGTAAGGAATGACTGTCCCAACACCTGGGCTTGGCAGAACTTCCTGAGGTGCCCACGGCCCATTGTCCAGCCTGGCTAAGTCCTTTGGAATATCAGCCTCCAGCATTTAAACTGCTCCAAACAATTTGCTGGCAAGCATAGACTTGCTGAGCATGCAGTGCCCTCCTATAACCCATGAAGCGTTTGGAAGGGGATGATCAGGTTAGTCAGGAAAAATTTGCCCTTGGTAAATCCTTGCTGACTGATACCAGTCACCTCCTTCATGTGGTAGAAGTAGCTTCCAGGAAGATTTTCTCCATAACTTTATTGGGATTGCAGTGCAGTTGTCTGGCTCATGGCTGGCTGTGTTCCCAAAGTTCATACCAGGCCAGATTTTAAAAATTAATATGTACTTTTTGGGTTATAAACAGCACTTTGGTTACTCTTGGGTACCTGCAGTGATAAACTGGATCACTCAATTGCCATAATCTGAAAGGAATGACAGCCTGAGGAAAGGCCCAATAAAGGAACAACAGCCTGTGGAAAGGCTGAGTAAAATCCTTGAGCATTTGCCTGCTTCTCTTAATTTGTAGAGCTGCATGTCTTGAAGTTCACTCTAACATGTGTCTGTTCCAATTTTGTCTGAAAGCAGAGATTGTCTGCACCCAGCATGGAAAAACATTTTAAATCCTTAAACCTCCTTGAACCTAAAGACTGTCCAAAGCTCTGCCTATCCATCTGTTTGAGTTTGATGCTGTTTCCTGGTGTAACAACATGGAAACATCTCAGGTATCAACAGCTCCCAATCTCCTGGTAGTGACAGCTCATTTGGACCTGTTGTAGCTTATGGTTTTCTTCCAGCTTCAGAGAAAAATAGATACTTTTTTTACCTTTTCGTTTATGTTGATTCACTAGGTTGGTTTGTTGTTGGCTTTAGGTCTTTTTATTTGATTTTGGCTTTGAGCTTTTAGTGATTCTGAAGGATAGAGAGGCTCATTGATGTTCCTGGGTTGTGAAAGAAATCTGAGCACATCATTATTGACTTTGGAGTTCAGTGCAACAATTACCTTCTGTAATACCTACTCATTCGTAGCTGAGTGTGAGGAAAATTAACATTTGCACAGTTATAAATCTATTCTGTAAATATAAGAAGGCTTCTTCTGAGGAGCTGAGAATAAGAAAGGAGAACCTTGAAACAGCTGGAGAGAGTTTGATTTTAGCAATGTCCTAGTATTGCCCATAGTGTTGAAATTTCTGTCACCGAAAGTGCTGAAACATATTAAAATGCTTTGAGAAAGGAGGCAGAGAGAGAAGATAAGCACTGCAACAGCATAAGTAGTCATAGCCTGCAGTAATAGCATAGTTAATGCATTCCTCACAGCCAAGAGAGTGAATCTCAGTATGAGGAGGTTGAATTTTTGTCCCTGACCCAGTTCTGCTGGCCGTACAGAAGAGCTGGGCAAGGCCATGGCTCTGTGTGTGCTGCCAGCCTGACAGTTGAGAAGGGGTTTTACTTCATCCTCTTCCAGTGTGTCAGTCAGCTTTGACATAAAACACAAGTTGTTTCTTTGGGGTGATCCATCTGCCCTGTTTTTCCATCAAGACAAAATATGGGAAGGCTGTCTCAGACTTGGGAATAGCTGATGGATATTCCCTCTTCACCATCTTAGCTTGTGATCTGCGTTTTGCCTGCTTGCAGTGAGCAAACCCCTCAGCTTCTCATCCTCATCCTTGGAAGTGTCCATGGCAGGAAGGGGCTTGGAGCAACCTGGGCTAGTGGAAAGTGTCCCTGTCCATGGCAGAGGGTGGAACAAGATGAGCTTTAAGGTCCCTCCCATCCTGAACCAGTCTCAGATTCTGTGATTTGTGAAGAGCTATTGGGAGGAAGAGGGCAGACAAAAAGCAGCTAGTGCAAAAGATCTCATTGATGTGTGTCACTGTACAAACCTTGAGAAAACTACACAGCTAAAATGTCAATGGTTCAGTCACAGTGATGGGCTCTAAACAAGACCACAGAGCTTTCTCTGGGCTGACCCTGAATGTTCTGGATACACAGGGACAATCTTCTGGAGCTTCATCTGCAGGGGGGTGCTGCTCCAAGTCGTCTCTCATGCTTCCCATCTATACTTTTACACACTTTTGTTTTTAAACCTTGTAACCAGGTGTCCTACCCAGCAGTGGCTGAGAGAGTATCTGCCCCAGAGGGAGCTCCCACTGTGCCTTCGAGAGAATGGGGTTTAAAAATATCTTGGGATGTATTTGGTTTATATTTCAGCATAGCAACAGTTAAGCAAGAACCTACAGCAGACTCAGAGGTAAATAAAGAAACACTTGAAATTGAAAAAGACTTGAAAAATGGAAATTAAACTCATTACAGGAGAGAGAACTTCCACCTTCATATGTGCCTTTTCTTCTCTGCTCCTTTTTTCTCCCTTGCAATTTATCTTGAGCTATTTAACTTAAGCTGTAATCCAGGAACCATTTAAGCATTGGCTCTGCATGTGCAAGTTCTAAATTGCATAGAGCAGGCTACTATTGACCCTTGAGTGGAAATGATTCATTTTACTTCTTTCACTACTTAATTTTACTTTACCATGCTTCAACTTAATTTATTAAGATCTTCAAGCAAGTGTGTTCCTGGTGAGATCAAAATTTAAATCAAAGAGTTTATGAAGGGGTTTGCATAGGTATTACTGAGCTTATTTTAAAGTATATGTGCTCAGGCCCAGAGCTCATGCTCGGAGCTGTAATCTCACCTATTTGAATGCTTTCTGGGTGCTCTGGCACAGGGAGAGGCAACTCTAATGCACAGCTTTGGGAGTCAAATTAGAACCCTGATGAGCAGCACAGGACAAACTCCATTTGTGCTGCCTGGACAGGCTGCAGTGCGAGTCTGAGCACAAGAAATGAGAGGAAAAAAAAGATGTGTGAAATACTTTCTGTTTTGAAAACGTTGGCTTGAGTCATGCCAGCAGTGTGGAAGGGTACTGAAAGGGAAGCAAAGGTGACTGATGAGATCTGCTTTTGAAAGCAAAGATTCCAGCTTGTAAAGATCCTCAGATGCAAATCTCATTAACCTTAAATAGAGGCTGTACTCCAACAGATGAAACAGGGTGATGCAGCTCAGAGAGGGGTGCCAGCCCCCATCATTGGAGGTGTCAGGATTGAGTCCAGAATTTCTTCTGTCAGGCACTGTTAATAAAGTAAGGAGATCACGTTGATGGAGAGTTAAGTACAGGATCTAGAGCTGACAAATACATTCAGATTGGCAGTGCCTCTTTGTCTGTGATTTTTAGCATTCCTGTATGTACCAGGAATGAGAAAGACAAATCCCTTTGCATTCACACGGGACCATCTGGAGTTGTGCCAGCAGATGAAATTAGAATCACAGAATTGCAGAACTTGTTAGGGTTGGAAAAGATCTTCAAGATCATCAAGTCCAGTCATCCATCCAGCACTGCCACATTCACCTCTTGTCCATATCCTCAAGTGCCACGCACCTTTGGAACACTTTCAGGGATGGTGACTCTATCACTGCCCTGAGCAGCCTGTGCCAATGCTTACAACCCCTTTCAGGAGAAAATGTTTCCTAATATCCAACCTAAACCTCCCCTGCTGCAATTTGAGCCATTTCCTCTCATCCTTTCTGACCATCCTGGCTAGCAAAGTAGATGGTATTTTGTAGTTGTTTCTTATAAACTCTACCTGGGGTGAGTTTATTCAGCAGCTGGATTTGGCAGCTTGGGAGTTCTCCCAGGGAAAAATCCAAGATAGGGCAGATTCTGGGTGCCTGGTATTGGTGGATGAGGAACATGGGGACCAGAATGTCTTTCCAGCTGCTTGTGCTCCTGAGCTCTATCAAACTTTTTTTCCCCCTGAATATTTTCTTGAGGACCCAGCTCTCCTTCCTTGCACTGGAACAAAGTTCTTGTGGCCAAATCCTTGGTCCTGGGAGGGCCGAGCGTTGTTCCCCATGTGGGTGGCACCAAAATGTCACCACTTGCAGCATTGTCATCTCCACATGGGGGTTTGTGCTGGCCCAATTCTGCTGTTCTGATTCAGTAAAACAAACACCCTGAAACTCCCAGCTGCACAATGTTTTGATGAACTGGACATGGCCTTTTCTGTTCCAGGCTGTCATTCCGTGTTTTACATTTCTCTCTTTAAAAATGTGGTCTGTGTATTTAGAAAGTGAAGTTGTTTGATTGCTTAAGTTATTAGTAACTGCAGAGCTCTGGGTTTTTGGCCAGTACCAATCATTGCAAAAGAAAAACATCATTACAGTGTTCCATAGAGATTGTTGGAGTTGAATATGATGTGACCAGCAAGTACATCTTACTTGGTTAAATAGTAGTTTCAAAGCTGTAAGAGTTTTTGATTGAAAAAAAAAAAAAAAGGTTGTTAAATTAAATGGCAGCTTTTAAAAACTAAATACTAGAGATTTTTGAAAATTATTTTAATTAAAAGCAAAACTAAATATTATATATTAAAAAGAAAGAAATACGGAAAATGACCTGAATAAGTCTGAAGCAGGTGGGCTGCATTTGAGCTCTGCTAGAACAGTTCTTTTTGTTTGGTTTTGGTTGCAATTAGTTGTGAGAAGGATGTTACAGTACAGCTTACACCAGCCTGCCTAGCTGTGTGGGAATGTCTTGGCAAGCAAACTTCTTACTTTGGGATGAGGTTGGAGCTCCAGTTGATGAAGGTGACAGATGTATTTTTAACCCATTATAATATGGTTGATTATTTCAATCAGTACATCTTATTTAGTTGATGAGATTACTGCTAAGAAGAAGCAGAGGCCGTAGAAAATAGATGATATTTGACAGTAATCTCATCCTCTTTCAGAGAGGTATGGAACTGGGTCCAATCAGGAATGTGCTAATAGATCAGTGTTATTCCATAACCCATCACAGTATTTAATAGAACCAACTCTGAAGTTTCCTTAAGTATCCATGAAACATCCTGGATACAGAAGGCATCTTGTTTATCCACAGGAATCCAGAGGGTTTGTTAAACTGGCACAGGCAAATGTGCCTTTTAAGGTGAGCGAGCCTGTGGTTTATACATCTGAGAAAAATACCCACGTTAGTTACTGACTGGGGGATTGTCTCCTTAAAAGCTGTAGTTTGAGGAAAAGAACAAGTCATGGAAGTGTGGTGAGTAACAGGCTAAATGAGGCTGTTGTGTGATACTGTGGTGAGAGGGGTGAGTTGGTGGGAATGGAACTGCCAGTCAGCATGGTTTCCTGGAAAATCTGCCTCTCCAGATAAACATAATCTTGTTTCATGTTTGACTTTACTTGAGTGGTGTCTATAAATATGTTCAAGAAGCAAAGATTTCTTACACCAGAGGGCTGCTTATTTTCTAGGCAAAGATTTAATGAAATTTACTGTCTGGAAGACGAAAAGCCTGATCAAGCTAGGGGACAAAAAAGAAGTTTCTCTCACCACTTGAAGCCTTTCTGTGAGCTCTCAGTGAGATATGCTGATGTGTTCACACACCTTTGTGTAGCCTAAGAAGAAATGAGTAAAAATGCTGTGGTCTGTCCTCTGCAGGAGCGTCACGGTGGCCTTGGCTTGCAGTGACTCCTCAGAAATCACCCGATGCTGCAGCTCCGAGGTGGGGTGTGTTGCAGGGATGGTGTGATCCCTCAGCCCTATAAATAGCTGCAGTGTGGGGGGCTTTCCTTTCTGTGGAGCTGGCAGGATGGAGACTGGAGCTGTGACTCTGAGGTTCCAGCTCTGCCAACAGCTCCAGCCTTGGGCTCCTGTTCGGCGCTGGACATTGCTGGGGCCTTAGCCAGATGGTTCAGCCCTTCAAGCTGTGGGGGAGGCAGGCACTCACAGGCCTGGGGCTCAGTCCTGCTGAGGTAGATAATTATTCACATTTCAAGTCCCTGACAGCATTTGGAGTAAGCTGAGTTTGCACACTGATCACATTTGCAGAATCTGCTTATTTCTAGAAATGTGTGTGGGGTTTATGTGGAAAATGACATTGGGTTTAATTTTGTAAATGATACATTTTTTAACTGCCATGGTGTGTAGACCTGTGTAGGTACCACTCTGATTAGAAGGTGCAGTGGATGGGCATTCTTAACTGTGACTGGACAATACATTCTAGACATGCTAGGAAACAATCCTGAGGTACAGCAAATGCCAGTCTGAGGATGCAAGTGTGTGTGTGTGTGTCTGTGTGTGAATGTGTGTGTGAGTGTGTGTCTGTGTGTGTCAGGGTGAGTGTGTGCATGTGTGAGTGTGAGTGTTGTACATGTGTGTGTGTGTGTGTCAGTGTGAGTGTGTGTGTGAGTGTGTGTTTCTGAGACCCTGGGCTGCGTTGGTTTGGTCAGCGCTCGGTGCTTGTAATGCCAAGGTTGTGGGTTTGATCCCCATACAGGCCAGTCACTTAAGAGTTTGACTCCACAATCCCTGTGTTTTCCTTCCAATTCAGATATTCTGTGATTTCCTTTTTTCACTGTTCATCTCTTAATAGCAGATTTTTTTTTTTTTTTTTCAGAAGAATAGGCTTTTATTTATTACCTTGCCTTTTTTGTCCTTTGCTTTCTGTTTATTCCCTGTTTCTTTCCCCAGTTACCCAGTGGGAGACTCTTTCATGCGGCAGCGGTTATCTCGGATGCTATGTACATCTTTGGTGGCACAGTGGACAATAACATCAGAAGTGGAGAGATGTACAGGTTCCAGGTAATTTGCTGATAAACTACTCACTTCCACACCAATTCCACATGAGTCCTGTCTGTGGAGTGTCTGGTTTAGCTCACTGTGAGCTCCACGGCTTTTAGTCCATGGCCTTCCTACAGGCAGCCTCTGTATTTCAGATTCAGCTTTCAAAGGTCAATGTGTGTCTTTAAAATCTTCTGAGAAATGTTATTTGGGCAGACATTTTGGTAAGGTCATGGTGTCTAGTGCCTTCTGAAGTCCTACAGAGATCATGGCAACTTTGACAAATTATTGGAAAGTGTAGCAGATGGGATTTGCTATGTTATTTCATTAAAATTGGCTGTTCCTCTTCATGTGCTGTCCTGTTCAGGGCTCTGGGGCAGAATGTTTTGTATTTTGGTTTTACCTCCATGCAGCTCTCCCACTCCCATCCCACAGAATTATGGGAATTGAAAATTTTAAATTCAGGATACTCACACTAGATTAAATCCCACATACACTCAAGTTTATTTTTTGTTGCATGGCATCCTCAGACAAGTCCTGAGAGCAGGTGAGACTCCCAGCCTCCAAATCCTCATATCTGGAAGTTTTGATGAAACACAATTCTTCTATTTTATACTGTTATCTGTCCTTACCCTCACCATGGGGGAAGCCCTTGCATGTGTTTGGTTTGCTTGTGATATTCTACTTTATGTGCTACACTGAGGCTGAGTTAATAAGAAAATCCAGTGATAGGAGATGTAACCTTGGCACTTTTGGTTATAGAATCACAGAATCAGGAATATCCTGAGCTGGAAGGAACCCACAAGGATCATCCAGCCCAGCCTCTGTCCCTGCACAGACACTCCAACAATCCCACCCTGTGCATCCCTGAGAGCGCTGTCCAAACACTCCTGGAGCTCTGGCAGCCTTGGGGCCATGCCCATTCCCTGGGGAGCCTGGGCAGTGCCCAGCACCCTCTGGGGGAAGAACCCTTCCCTGATATCCAGCCTGACCCTCCCCTGGCACAGCTCCAGCCCTTCCCTGGGTCCTGTCCCTGCTCACACCGAGTGGAGATTGAAGCTGTCCCTCCACTCCCTCATGTGAGGAAGCTGCAGACCCTGAGGAGATCTGACCTCAGGCTCCTCTGCTTCAGAATGATTTGAGATTTGAAGCTTATATAGCCACTGAAATTAATTCTGTCCTCTGTGGGGTTTTATTTTTTTAGTTTTCTTGTTACCCTAAATGCACTCTCCATGAAGACTATGGAAGGCTGTGGGAAAACAGACAATTCAGTGACTTGGAGTTTGTTTTGGGAGAGGTGAGTAGAATTTATTGGAGAGGTGCCAATGGGGGTGTTAGTGTGTGTGTGGTGAGTTTGCTGGGAAAAAAGCAAATTGTGCAGTGGTTGTGTCAGAAACCCTGGGAATGAGTCACTGGTGAACTGTCTGCCTGGTTTAGTAAGTTTCACTAATCCAGATAAATTTTTAAAGCTGCAATGGAGAAAAAAACTTTTAAACTGAGAAGATCTGTGGGTCACTGACTTAACCTGAATTTATTGAAGCATGTTATATAGAGTTGCAATACGAAAATTTACCAATCACCTCTCTACTCCCATGTCCCAGTTGCCTCCTAGGAAGGCAGGTCAGTGTTTTGCAAACCCATTATCATTTCAAGAGCCATTTTTAATTACTGAAATAAAAGAGAATGAGAAAAAGCAGTACAGGGGAATTGTTCTCTAGTAATGAAAACAGTTAAAAATTTAACAGAGAACAGGTTTTCTGAAAATAAACACGAGAAGTTTGAATTTACCTGCATTCCTTTTGCAAAAAGAAAAAGTTAGAAAGAGCTTTGCAAAGCTCAGAGAACAGATCCTCAACAACAGGTGAAATAAATTACAGCAAACAATAGCAAAAACCATACTGTTATTTTGAAAAGGGAATATTAAACAGAAAATCAGCTGCAAGAATAAAAAGCACTATATGTGACACAGCAGCTTCCCCTCAGTGAATGTGACACTGGCTCTTTTCCCAAATGGTGTTTGCCATTAGCCTTTGGGAAAATAAGTGTTGAATTTCACTGTATGTGCAGAGCAGATGTAAGGCTGCCTTTGACTCTGACTTGAAATGTGTTGTAACCTGGGGTTCAGCCCAGGTTTCTATGACTTCTGCCATCTGCCATGACCATGTGATTTGGGGATAAAAGTTGAATGTGATTTCTGTCTTTGCCTTTGGCAGAAGGAGGAGCGAGTCCGAGGGCACACTGCTATCGTCACCGCTCGCTGCAAGTGGCTGAAAAAGAAAATCATGCAGGCCAGGGAGAGGGTAAAACAGGTGAGTATTCTGGAAAAGTAGCCTTGTAAGGCTTATTCTGCCCAGGTTTGGGAATAAGGTTGTCAGAAGAAAAGTAATATCTGCTGAGACAGCTGGAGGACGGGAGCAGTGTCTGATGCTAAGGTGCTCTTGAGCAAGCAAAATAAAGAGGATCATTAGTATTAACGAAGGCTACTGGATGTGTATCATGGAGGAGCCAGAGTTAATCCAGTTATCTGGATTTGTGGTTCTCAGAAGCTCTCATAGCTGTCTGAGGTCTAATCTTGTGGAATGCCCCAGAGAGGTGTGTGTACCCTTCCCTGTGGGGGAGGTAAGAGCTGCGTCATGGGGATGGCCCACAAGATCAGACACATTCGAGGGAAGAAAGGCAATGCTAAGGGTTTCAGCTGCATCTGTTCCCTTAACCTTTGTATTTTTTGACTTTTTCCAGAGATGAAATTCTGGTACCTCTGATCATTGTCTATTAATTTTGACTACTTCCAGCTTTTCAGCAGCAAACATATAATGGCTTTTGGGGAGGTGGTAACACACAATCTGCAGTAAGATGTGGATGTCTCACTGCCCCCCAGTTAAATGTTTTGCCACTGGAAAGGCTGTGGGAAAAGGCTGTCAAAGTGAAACTTGAAGTAACAGAGTGCTTTAAAATACTTTTGTGCAGCACTTTATACTCTGCCTTTGCAAGGCAGGGTTTGTGGAATCTGGTCCCACCTGTCCCCCCTTCACACAGTGAGGCTGTTCCTGCTGTGGGCAGAAATGTGAGTTCAGTGCAGTTCATTCCTCCCTTGCTCTGATGTCCTGATTCTGACCTGTATCCAGGAGCTTACTTGTGTTCTGATCCATGTGTGTCCCAGGATATGGAACAGTAAGTCTAAGATATTGTTATCTTAAAGTTAATCCTGAAGCTAAAGAGATCCTGGGTCTTGAAGAATGTGGAGTAAGGAGAAGGATCCTCTGGTTCAGTGGTAACTTGTGTGAACTGGCACAGGCTTGTGCCATGTTTGGGTGGTTTTCCTGTTTTGTTAGAAATCAAAGCAAGATACTGAAGAGGAGGGACACACCACATGCCAGAAGGATGGGATTGGTGGGAATGTCAAGCTGTGCCGACTGCAGCCGCTGCTGGAAGTGCCCATCCGAGAGGCCGAGGCCCAGCCCTTTGAGGTGCTCATGCAGTTCCTGTACACAGATAAGATAAAGTATCCCCGCAAAGGTAGGGCAGCAGGGTGAGGTAACACTGGCACTAGGGAGGGGAGGGGGGCAAACCTGTTTGGAAACAGCAGGATCCAGCATTTGTAGGTGATCAGTCCTGTTCTGAGCACTTAATTACTAACCTGAGATTAAACAAAAAGCAGATTTTTATCAGAGCATACTAACCATGCTTTTTTTTCCCCTAATTCTTTTCAAATATCAAGGAAGAACAAGTTCTTGATCATTCCAAAAGGTGTAAAAAAACCCAAACAAACAAAAATATTGTGGTATTTTGAACATCACAGCATCCTGCTTGGAAGAACCATGTATCTTATCCTGGCTTGATTTATTTAATTTTTCTGATATTGTTTTGATCCATTTTAAACTGAGCCCACACAGAGAGGTGCAAGCCAGTATTTATCACCGGTCAAAATCTGATCTGAAGGAATGCCTCAAGAAAGGAAAAATCCGTTTTATGCATTTATTAAAGTTCTCTGAGTTAAAAACACTTGTGGTTGGGGAAGTAATAGCCAGAGAACTTGCATCTCCCACACAGGGAATCCAGCTCCTGGCTGTGTGAGTGGTGAGGGCTGTGGGGCAATGGGAGTGAGTCTGGATACAGTCAGGAACTCCAGCTGCTGGGGAAGCTGCAGCCATGGGGCACAGTGAAGTTCAGTGAGGTACAGCTGTCACACTACTGATCTTTGCTTCAGCTTCACTCCAAGCTTGTCCCTTTCTGCGAAGATAATTCTCAGGAAAAAAGTGATGTGTGTCCATTTGTGCCAAGGCTTTGCCTGTCTGAGAATGATCCCACTGACTGGGACTGAGGAAACTGCTCCCTGGGTTCTGCTGACATTGTCAGATCCCGCTCCCAGCCATTCACTGATCCTTGGTACCATTACCTTGGGACAGGCTCAGGCCTAGGGAAGGCCTGGACCCTGAGCTCTTCCCATTGTTACAGGTGTCCAAGGCAGCCTGCCCCTCTTCCCCAGCCCGTGAGAGGTTCTCTCTGGTGCTCCCCCTTCTGCTGGGATCCTCCATGGGCCCTGCCCTGCCCATTTGTATTCCTCTCAGTTGCTCCTCTCAGTTCAGAGAGCAGCACCCTGGGGAGCCACCCAGAGGCTGAGCTAATGGAATTGGGCATGCTCATCAAATGGGATTTTCCAATTAGACACAGGGAAGGCACGTGACATGTGAGAGGGCTTTTCTCTATTAAAAAGCAGTTAGAGCAGATGGGCAGAGATCTCCTGTGAGGAAAGCAAAGGCCATGGGGGATTATTCCTTGAGTTGGTGTCCCAGTAGTCCCATTGCAGTGGCCTACAAGGGTCCCCTCTGGCCCTCTCTCACTTCAGCCCTCGTAGACCAGCTGTGGGTCTGTGCAGGCTGAAGCACAAAGTGAAAGCACAGAGTACCTTCATAAGGGTCTGTCAGTAATACTGTGTGAAACCCAAGGACTCCGGCAAGTGACTCCAAGTGACTGTTGGCAGCTGGTCACTGTGAGAAATTGGGCTGCAAGCTCCAGGGCTTGTCAGGGATTTTACAGACTTCACTTTCTTTGGAGCGTTTCAAAAAATTGTGATCCAGATTGTCGCAAAATCTTTGTCTAAAAAATACTTTGGGTTGGCTTTTGCATGCTTCAAATTTGAACCTCCTCTTCTAGTATTGATTCAGATTTTATCTAACCAGGAATGGAATTTTTTTCTCTATAAAAATATTCCAGCCACTGCCTGTTCTACTATTCCCATTGTTTCGGTTGATATAAAAAATACTTTTAGAGGGGTTCCTCTCTTTGTTCTGTGAGCTCTCCAGCAGTTTTCCCTCTTGCAATTTCAGGTCATGTGCAGGATGTGTTACTCATTATGGATGTGTACAAACTGGCCTTAAACTTCAAGCTCTCTCGGCTGGAACAGCTCTGCCTTCAGTATATCGAAGCATCTGTAGATCTGCAGAACGTGCTCATTGTGTGTGAGAATGCTAACAAGCTTCAGCTGGATCAGCTGAAGGTAATCACATTCTGCATACAAAGTAACTGATAAGAAATTTTTAAAAATAAAATTTATGTAATTAACATTTGGCCAAAGGTATCAGCTTTTGCAGATTCATCATTCCTTTAATTACAGTCGCTTGAGTATATTTAGCATGGGTTGTCCTGCAGTGGCTTGTGATATTATGTAGGCCTTTTGCAATACATTCTCAATATTTTTGCATGTCTGCTTTTTAGAATGTCAAGGGCAGAGTGACTTTGGCTCTTCATCAGTTCACTCTTGCCGCAGCAAGATGGAACCAGTGCGTTTCCTGGTCTTGCTGTGTTATATATACTGACACTGCAGATAGGTTCTTTCATTTTCTAGATGGAAAACCTAAACTCTGTTCTCAGGCCTTTGCACTGAAAAACAAAACGTGCCAGTAATTCTCTGTCTCTGGTGGGTGAGAGGCTTTTGGGTGTTCGGTAACAATCAGGGTGGAGTTGACCACTGGCTGCAGCCCAAGAGGTGCTGGCTGTGCTGGTCCCAGAGCAGTGCCCAGAGCCAGTTCTGCTGAACCTGCAGGGAAGCAGCTCTTGCCCCCAGTCCCAGAGCAGGACTGTGCATTACCTGCTGATGATGTTCAGCCTGTGCACACCAGTGACCATATTACTGGTGGCTGCAAGCACAGTGATGCTGGAGAAATCAGTATTCACCAGCACTTCCTCAGGCACTGTGTGTGCACTGGATTTGGGAGAGGAAAGGCCTCCAGGAGGAAGCAGCAGGGCCAGCAGCAGGTGTGTGAATGCCAGCCTTTGGTGCATGGCACCAACTGCCCAGAAGCTAAAGCATTAGTGGATCTGGTGCCCCCACCTGCCCTGGCTACCTCTGGAGTGACAGGGGCGCTTGCACATGGCTCCAGTCAGCCAGGATCGCCCTGAGCTGGCATCCTCTCTGCTCAGGTGCTCATTAGTCCTCATGGGTGGGTCCTCTGTAAAAAGCTGCTCTTTCTGGTATCCCAGTCATGATTTAAAATGTTTCACAGGTGAGTTCTGACAGATACCTTTGGATCCAGGTGACATAAACTGGCAGAAACAGACAGTAGTAATGATTCTTTGGGTGAACTTGTACCCACCTTATGTTGAGCTGGTGTGGATTGCATTTATTGCTTGTAAAAGTGTCCTGAGGGGAAGCCTTGGTTCATACTGGGAAATAAAGTGCCCTTTTTGTCTCTGTTTAGCATTAGGTCTGGTTCATTTGTCACCTTTTCACCACACTGGTTTTAGTAGGAAGTTTTTCACACAAGAGCCTTCCAGAGCTCTTGAACTGTTTGCTATGCTTATGGAAAAGATTCAGGCAAAACCCACACAAGGAATCCTGTAAGGTCTTTGGAGCCTTGATGGAGATTGTCAAGAGTTAAGATCTCTTCACTCTTTTAATTAACTTTTGCTGCCTAATTATGTTAAAAGTTATTATGAGGTAGCAACCAATCTTCATTATCTCCGTGAAGTTTTCAGTATCTCCTGAGATTCCTGTTTTAGAAAGCTTTGGAGCAGCTCAATGGGCAGTTAATATCTTCCTTGTTAATACTTGTAGTCAAATTTTTCTAGATGCTTAGAACTGTCCTGAATTTCCTGTTCAAGTAGGAACCTAAATGGTCATTTAGGAGGGATAAGGATATCACTGTTGGGTAGTTCCAGCTGCAGGATCCATGTGGAGGTTCAAAGGACAGGATGGCCAATGGCAAAGTAGCATTTATGGGATGCTGTAAGATGATGTCGAACAATATACCATAAATTTCTTAATTAATATTGGTGTATTTTTAAGGAACATTGCCTGAACTTTGTGGTGAAGGAATCCCATTTTAATCAAGTCATAATGATGAAGGAGTTTGAGCATCTTTCTTCATCCCTCATTGTGGAGATTGTCCGGAGAAAGCAGCAGCCCCCTGTCCGAACACACTCTGACCAGCCACTCGACATTGGTAACCTTCCTGCTTCATGGAGTAATTCCATGTGCTGGTTTGGCTTTGCTAATGGTTTGTTTAGCCTGGGGAGATGTCTGGGAAGCAGCCTTCTGCAGCACACCAGTTCCCAGCTGGGATAACTGCTCAGGCTCTCTCCCAGACTGAGACAGAGCACAACAGTTCTTTTCCCGTGAGTTTCAATCAGAACAGTGCCCATCAAAGTACATGGGAAATACAGTCGTGTTCTTGCAATAAACCATCATGATCCTGTTCAGAGAAATGAGAGAAGGAGCAGAAGGGTGTAAAGAATGGTCCAAGAAAAGGCAGTGGAGAGTCACCGTAAGTGGCTGAGGGGTGACAGAGCCTAGCAGGGAAACAGCCTGCTTGAAGGTGTTCACCAAGGAGGAGCAGGAGGGAGGAGGAGGATCTTGTGAATAAGGCACTGCTCTGTGTGCATGTGTGAAAGGAACAGGAGATAGGGAGGAGAAGAGAAAGATGTGATTTACAGTTCTTTTGTGAGATTCATCAAGGCCTGATTTGGGAGTAGTCGTACTCAACATTTTAACATCCTGACACAACAACACAAGGAGTGTAATAATGAAATTTTCTAAGGCTACAGAGTTCAGAGGCATTGGCAGTGTTGGTGTGGAGTGCTGCACCAAAATAATTGGGAACTGAAGAGAAAGAGAAGGAAGATAGTCCTGGAAGGTCAAGTAGAAAGGCCTTGGCTGGCATTTGTCCCATGGGGGAGAGGTGCACTGGCTGGGAAGGTGGCACAGCCAGTTCTGTATCCAGAGCTGGAATGGTGTGGGAGACCCAAACATTAAAAACTGAAAGATGAACTTTGAAAATACGAGTGAATTTGGATCAGACTTGGATGTGCTCTATTTCTCGGTTGTGTATTTACAAAGGTTGATTAAAATATTGAATAAAAGAAGCCTTTTTTTGCTGATTTGGGAAGGATTTTTCATTAAGACACAAAATTTTATATTCCTTGTGGTTGGAAATAGTGCAAAGGGAGGGGAAAAATCAGCTTTCATACCTGTAGAGAGCACCTGTGGCCACAGCTGGAGTTTGCTGTCAGTGGCAGAAAGCAAAGCTGACAGGTGTGGTTCTGGGAGGGGCAGTAGGGAATGAGCTGTAGTGGGGAAGGATGAGGCTGATTTTGCTCCAAGATTATGAAGAACGACTTGACTCAAATTCACACTGAGAGGCCCAAAGGAAAGAGATCTGGTTTGGCCATGTGTTAGTGTGATGGTACCTGGTCACCTGGAGCTATCATGTCTTTATTTCCTTATGTTTCATTTCAGGAACATCTTTAATTCAGGACATGAAGGCTTACCTGGAAGGAGCTGGGACTGAATTCTGTGATATCATCCTGCTCCTAGATGGGCACCCACGGCCAGCCCACAAAGCCATCCTGGCAGCTCGCTCCAGGTGAGCCCTGTTCCTAACAGGGAACAAGAGTGTGTGTGAAGGACAGTGCAGGGCTGGGCAGTATGTGCTCAGCTGGCTTGGTTTAGAAGACAGGGAGGAACTTAAATCTGCATGAAGTGTTAAGATGCAGCTTTGCTCAATGAGTGTAATAAGCCTTTAAGCAGTAGTGATTAATTTTTTTTTTTCCATTTCATACCCAGCAGGGAAAATAGGAAGAAATTAGAACTGCAGAGATTCTGCAGAGCATGTGTGAGAAGCTGCACTGCAAGACAAAGCATCTGTAAAATGACAGGAAGGGAAAAAGGGTGAAAAACATAAGGTGGTTTCAGTGAAGTGGAAAGCAATAGATGTCCACTGATGTCAGAAGGAGCCTTCTGACAGTGAACAATTCATATTGTATCATGTGGAACTTGAATTTCTTACTCACTTTCTGATATTTAAGACTGGTTATGAATAAACATAAGAAAAAATGGTGCATGACAGAGACTAGAGTGTTCCCATGCTTTATGCAGAGAAAGGAGTCCACCCTGCTGATGGTGAGACTGTTCTCCCTCCTCAGGGCATAGGTGGATTTGTCCTGCACTTGTGTGTTCTGTGGACCTGCAGCTTATGTTCCACCAAACATTAAGTGTTCACATAACATTTCTACTTCAAATACTGTCACAATTTTTTTTCCAGACCCAGTAACAATATTCAGTATTAGTTACCGAGGTATTTTACCAGAAGCATTTCACAGCTCTTAAAACAGCCCTGATGATTGGCAGCCTGTAGATACCAAGGAAATTCATAATGCTTTAAGCTCTCTGCTGGGTCTTATGCAAATTAGAGAAAAAGCAAAGCACCATGTGTCCTAATTTTCAAGAAACAGACAAATTTCAGGTAGTTCTGATGGTAATTAGGGGGATTATATTTGGAGTTTCCACTGGCAGATACGCATGAAAAAATAAATAAGCAGTGTTTTTGCCTATGTTGTCACCTGAATTTGTTGCTTTGGAAGCTGCAGTGCTGAATAGCAGCCTTCAAACAATACTGGGTTAAACCATCTGTCTGCAGAATGTGGTATATCAGTTTTATTTCCCTTTCCAGTTACTTTGAAGCCATGTTCCGTTCCTTCATGCCAGAAGATGGGCAAGTGAACATTTCTATAGGTGAAATGGTTCCCAGCAAGCAAGCGTTCGAGTCCATGCTTAGATACATCTATTATGGGGAAGTGAACATGCCTCCTGAGGACTCCCTGTATCCTTAGATTTGAAGGAATTGGAGGATCTGTCTGAGTGCACGTCCAGCAGGTCACCTTCCTTTTGCTTTGGATTGCCTGGCACAGATGGGAGGATGGTCTGTCGGGGGGGCACCAGCAGGCTCTGCACTTGCACTCCTCACAGGGATTTGTTTGCTGTCAGCTCTCTCACCTTTGCTTTCTGGTTTATTCCTCAATGGGATGAACAGATACCTCTTTGCAGCACCATACTACTATGGCTTCTCCAACAACAGACTCCAGGCCTACTGTAAGCAGAACCTGGAAATGAATGTCACAGTGGAGAATGTGCTCCAGGTAATTGTCCCCAAGCGCTTCAGTTAGTCACTTAGAGGAAAGCCAAGGGGTCTGGTCAAGTGGGTACCCCCAGTGCCAGTCCAGTGCCAGGTCACTGAGACTGCCCAGTGGCAGTGGCCCTATGTGATGACATTGTGGGAGCCCAGCTATCAGCAGCATTGTTCCTTACCTGGTATGTGTCACTTCTGTTCCTGTGCTGCAGGGTTCAGCAGGCACTGCTCACCTGGCTCCTCCTGAGCTCTCATCCCCCTTTACAGAACTGTGTTTCTAAAGGTCTTTCTAAGATGACCACATGCTCAGCACTCAACTGTAAACCCTTTTTGGCAGACATTTGTTCCAGGGCAAATGATGGTCTGCAGGTAACAGGCATTAGTCTTGTTTTATCAGTGATGCTGACAGGATCTGGCAGTGGAGTTTGAGTTAATAAAAGATACTGTGTGGTAAAAAAGCCAATGCCAGCTCCCAGGCAGGCAGCCTGAACCTCTGCAGCACAAGCAGAATCAATTCCTGCTGATTAGCTCTTGAGGACTCCATACATTTTAAATCCAAGGCTTATTTTTGAGTAGTTCAGAAAAGATTCAGTTTGTAATGCAAAATGGAGATGTTCCCCAGCTAAGAGGAGTTGCCAGCTCTGGGTCAGGTTTGTGCATCTGAGCTGTACAGAACGGAAATCACATTTTTGCCTCTGCTCTAGATTTTAGAGGCAGCTGACAAGACCCAGGCCCTGGACATGAAGAGGCACTGCCTGCACATCATCGTCCACCAGTTCACCAAGGTTGGTTGCATCTTTTCTGTGGCTTTTGAGAGCTGCTGTCCTCTGTCACTGCCTTGGTTAAAGACATGTTCATACAGAAATCAGTTTAATTCTTCCTCACATGAGATAGCTGAGAGCTGGCTGCATGTTACTGACACTCGCTGACAGTACTGCTAGGCATACTTCTCACACCAAAGTAAATTAAAGACTAGAACAAGCTAGTCTAGAAATGTGAAGCTCTTCCAAGCAGAAGTTACCCAAAATTGCTTCCATTTCCAGTTGTTCCAACTGTCAATTTTGTGCCGTGCCTTTGTTGGGTCGCTGTGTGTATATTGAGGGCACAAATCTCTCCTTCACTATCAGTTATCAGTGTGCTCCTCTTACTTCCCTTGAAGCATTCTCTGTCATACATGTTTTATTGTCATGGATTCTAAAACAAATTACCATGTCCTGGCTGGGCTCTATATGATTTCCATGTTCAACAGTTGGACTCCATGGTCTTAGAGGTCCTTTCCAGTCTTAAAAAAATCTGTGGTTCTGTTTTGATGGGATTATGCATTAGGTGGCAGGAAAGGTCAAGAGCCTGATGTGCTGATATTCCTGTCCTCACTTAAGAGAATAAGGATATGGCAATTTAATTGTTCCTATGAGATGTGGTCCCTCCACGAGAGTTCCCCAGCATGTCATCAGTTCATTGCTCAGCTCATTAGCATTGCTGAAATAGGTAGATAAATCTTAGGAATTGGGATTTCTGGATGCTACACACATATTGATAATAATTCCCTAGTTAATATTTAAGTAGCTCACTCTCCTTTGTATATTTAAACTCACAATCCTCCTGGGGAAGAGGAGCACTGCTACATCCCATTAAGGCCTGGAGAGGAGACAGGAGGGTGTTCAGGCTCTTCATTAAATGCCAAAGTTGCTGGAGCATGACGCATTTTACATTCAGAAATAACTGAAATTGCATAAAAAGCATTGAGAGTGGAGCCAGTATCCAGGAATCACTCCCAGAGGAGAATCCGCAGCGTGAGGTTGCAGCCCCTGCCTTCATCGTGTCTGTTTTCTTTTGGCCCCATGAGTCCTGTGGAGCAGCCCAGTTCAGCAGGAATGGGGAATGGTCCCACTGCAGGGTACAGGACATCCCTGGGGTTGGGGTCAGTACCTTGCAGCTGCTGAGGGCTGAAATGTCACAGTATCACTTCCCAGTGGAGGCCACATGAAGACAAAGAGGTGTGATTCTCCCCAGAAGTACAGGGGGAAACAGACATTGCGACATTGGGAGGCAGCGATGGGAGCTTGAGGGCGTTCCTCAGCTGTACTTCCTCACCAGGATGTGGGGAAATGTTGTATATTTAAACTGTTGACTGGTAGAACAGTGTTCATCAAAACGTGTCTGGAAGACTGTCAAGCAGATGTGCACAGAGAAATCTCAATTATGCAATGTTTTCCCTTGGCCTGAGAGGCCTCAGTGTGTGATTCTTGGCCTGGGCTGGGTGACTCAGTGTGGCTGGGCATGGACACTCTGCTCTGCTCCTGAGCCAGCCACAGGCTCTGAGGGGGATTTGTTCTCGGGCACAAGCCTGCTGGGTCACCGGAGCTCAGGCAGGCTGGGTCCATGGCTGTGGGACCTCCTGTTCTTCCAGTTACTTAACACTGTTCTGGATTTGGACTGTTAAGGAGTTTCCCCCACAGCAGGAGCACTACTGAAGAGCTGTTTCCCAGAGGTTCACTGCTTTGGGCAATGTGTTTTCAGGCTCTTGTGTGTCAGTGTTGTGCAAAAGCCCTAATAAACCTGCTGTTGTGACATGTTTGTAGTGACACCCTGATCTGTTCTGCAGTGTGTGCCTGGGGTGGGGGCAGGATCCCACCAGTGCTAAGGGGGTCTCTTTCCCTCCCAGTCCTGGCATATCCTTAGATTGGGGATATTGCTACAAGCACATCCTGAGCTCTTTCTGAAAGCATTCTCAGCCATTTCTTTCCTGGCCTTCAAAGGTTGCTCAGGACATCTTTATCCCAGTGCATCTCCCTAGAGCAAGGTGATAATGTCGGTTCAGGTAAGGTGGGTGGGTGAGTGCTTAGGCACAGTCTGCCTAGAGACTGGGGGTGTGTTAGTGCCTCTAAGCAGAGAGATTACTGGCTCCTTACCATGAGGTTGAGGAGAAGGAAGGAATGTGTAGAGCTCCTTTTTGCTAACAGTTGAGCTTCTGAACAGTCCAAAAACATAAAGTTTGTTGTAGATTCTCATCTATCTGATGTGGTGGAGGTTTTTGTTGGCAAGTGCTCCAGTGACCTGCTTTGACTGCAGGAAGAATGCCAGCAGAATCAGCATGGACACTGAGAAGAGCTTTTCCTCAGGAGCACAGGAGCAGAGATCAGGCCTGAGTCACATTCTCAGTGCAAAAGCACAGATCTCAGAGCTCAGGCTGTGCTGATGCCCAGCATTGCTCTTAGGAGAGTGCTCAGTCAGTGTCTTGTAGAAGTGGGGCTGCCAGTACCAACAGAGGGGCAGCTCTGGGGGCAGATTCCTGCTGCTCTCTGCTCCCAGCAGTCTGAATTTGGTTCTAAGCCCCGACTGGAGCCCCATGATCTATTCCCTGCAGCCCAGCCCCACAGCTGGGATCTTGCACCATCCATGCCCAGCTGGACTTGCTGTGGGGTGCCAAGGGTAAAAGGGTAATACATGAGCTGTGATTTGGGGAGGTTTTTAATTTCTTCCTGTTTTTTCTGTTTTGTTTTCCTTGAAGGTCTCCAAGTTGCCAAATCTCCGCTCGCTCAGTCAGCTCCTCCTCCTTGACATCATAGATTCCTTAGCTACCCACATCTCAGACAAGCAGTGTGCAGAGCTGAGCGCAGACATATGACATGCCTTGGTAATCACCTTCTCATTTGTTCCTGACAAACACTGGCACTTTAGAGCTGGCTCTGGTTTACTGTTCTGTGTGGAGTAGCTCAGTGTCTGCACAGCACAGCAGCCCTGGAGGAGCAGGGACAGCTGAGGTGCTCTCTCTGGATTTGCTGGGTTTGTACCTTTGTGCAGCGTTTGGACTTCATTACATTTGTTACCCAAATGTAGACTTGAAATCATTGCAGGCGTGAATGAATTCCACATGGTTTGGGGAGTTACTAAGTTCATAATCAAGCCCATTATTACTTTCATACTGTAAAATCAAGTAGTCATGAGTAAGAGTCACTAATCCTTTGAAACACAACATTTAAAGAATACTATTTAAAGAGCTGCAGCTGACCCAGCCCAAGGGCTGTAAGGGGAAGTCAGAATGAAACTGGGAACAAGAGCACGTGGTGTTCACAGGGAGACTGGCCCTTGGACCAGAATGTAGTGACTTTTCAGAGACTCTATGGTGTGGATTAACAGATAAGCCCCTGTGCAACTGCCTGGATTGGTGGGCTATGGGAATCCAGACCTATGCTCTGCAGCAGGTCAGACTGGAAGATTACAGCAGTCCTCTCTGACCATAAAAATCCATTAATCCTGTCTTGCTAAGCCTTTCTAAATCTATTTATTAATAAAGAATTAACATCTTCTCCTGGCATTTCATGATTGACTTGGATTTCATTTTGGAAAAAAATTAAGCAAAAAATGTTCTGTGCTTGATGAAGGTCACATTGTTAAAAATAACTGTGTTACATCTTGTTACTAATTTTATATTGAAGTGTCTCTGTGAGCCCTTGCCTTTGCAGGAAGGTGAATGAAGGCAGAGTGCCCTTCCCAGCCCCTGCAGGAGCTGCTGCTGTTCCCTCCCCTTGCAGCCCCCAGCTCTGTGCTGGATGCTTCCCACACTGCAGAGTGGAGAGAGGAGTTTCATCTCTCCTCACAGCTGGATGGTGTTGGTTGGAGAGCACTAGAAATGCAGTGTTGGTAAAAGTGTCTGGTGGTGGAACTGTCCCAGCCCTGCCCAGAGCCTTTAGGGCTGCTCTAGGAGGGAGTGACAAGCTGGGAATCAAAACCTTGTCCTGCTCCAGCTGCAGGGGCTGCTCTCTGCTTGTCTGAAGCTGGAGTGGTGCAGGATCCCTGTTGAGACATGCAGCACCCAGCCCTCACATTCCCACCCTTGCAGCCATGATTTTCATTCAGTGAACTGTTCCTAGAGCAGCACTTGTGAGCTCCTCATCAGCATCCCACAACCTGACACACCTGCACGTGCTCTGGTGCACCAAGGGTATTGCAGTCTGCAATGGAGAACGAGTCAGTATTTAATCCAAGGGAAGTGCTCCAGGGACTGCCCCGTCTGTCTCCCTGGTGGCTTGCTCAGGTGAGTCAGACCAGAGGTGACAGGTACTTCTGAGAGCCAAGGGCACCTTTTAAACCAGAGAGATTGTTTCCAGATGCCTCATAGATAGGGGAGTCTCTTACCAGAGGTCATGATAATTGTACTGACAGGCTCTGTGTTCCCTGGAAAACCAGACTGGCAGCTGGAGAAAGGTTCTGCACTGCAACTTGTAACAACACTACAGTCTGTTTCCAGTAATGCTGATCCACTAGAGGACACCCATTGCCCAGGGAAACCTCATTCTCTCAGGCTGAACAGATTGGTGGTTTCAACCATGCCATAACTAGCCCTCTTTAAATCCTGAGGCCACCTGTGAGGAAATGCACAACCTCTGCACCCTCTGAGTGGGCACTGCGGGGTCTTGGCTTTGGGCTCAGTCATGACTGTAGGGACCACAGTGCAGGGTCAGAGATTTAGTATGAAAACTTGTAGCCCACTGAGATTTGCCTCTGGGCAGCTGTTGTGCAGAGTGCCAGGACTGTGCACCTCTCTGAGAGGACACCCCCAAGTTTCATAGGAGATCACAGGATGGGGAGGTGTTGTAGAGGCCACACAGACTGTGGGATACACGTGAGCTTCCCATGGCAGTTCAGGTGTTCTTGTTATCACCACCTTGTTATCTTTATGGCCAGCAGGCTCTCAGGTTACTGATTGTTCTGCAGCCTTGGGTAGTTTTGTACTGGAATTCGTGCAGTCATATCCCTGCTTTTGAACATTGTGGCTGCCCAGCTTTGTCTTATTCCTACAGTCTGCCACATGCAGGCCCCACTGGCTCTTTAAAGCCCTTGGGACTGCTGGTGGGAGAGCAGAAGCACCCCTTTCCTCCAACCCAGTGTGAGCCCCAGCGTGGTGGTACTAAACAAGGTGGAGAAGCAATCCCCAACTCCTCTGGAGCAGCAGCTCAGGGCACTGGAGCCAGGAGGTCCCAGCTTTGCCACACTGCACCAGCTCCCCCTGTCCCTACTGTCACATGGGACCTGTAGCAGCTGGGCAGGAACCTAGCAAGGAGCAGTGTGGATCAGGGCCAGGAGATGCTCCAGCCCTGCAGTGCCAGCACCAGGAGAAGCCAGCAGCACCCCAAGTGCCCAGAGAAGGGCTGGCAGTGAGGCAAGGAGTCACTCTGAGGTGGCCCATGGCTCACTGGGAACAGGAAGAACGCAGAGAAAAAATGACACATTTTAATAAGGAAATGTGCACTGAGAGGGAGGCACTGAGGTCCTGCCAGCATCAACACCAGCGGAGGGAGCAGAGCCCAGGCTGCCTCAGGCCTCAGCCCCCCCCAAGCCCAGGATCTTCTTGACGTAGTTCTGGACGTTGACGTGGAGCTGGGGGGCCGTAGCAGAGAAGGTCTCCATGGCCAGGGCCCGGGTGGCCTCGGAGCCGCCCCACATGGCGCGGTACAGGGGCAGCGTGTACTTCTGCTTGCCCTGCGGAGACACAGCGCAGTTACGGCCCAGACTCCGCCCCGGCCCCAGGGGTGACGCCCCCATTCCCCGGTCCCCAGCACGATGCCTCCAGCATCGCCCTCCTCACAGAGCACGTGGCAATGGGACAGGGTGGGAATGTTGCTGTGGGCAGTCTTTGGCACCGCAGCACCTGGAGAAGGGAGAACACCTGGACCTTGGAGAAGGAGCGGACCCTGAGAGGTTCACGAAGTGCAACAAGGTCAAATGCAGGGTCCTGCACCTGAATCAGGACAGGATGGATGGAGGGATGGAGAGCAGCCCTTCAGAGAAGGACTTGGGTGACAAACTGGGTGTGACCTGGCCATGTGCTCTCCCAGCCTGGAAAGCAAATTGTGTCCTAGGCTCATCCCCAGCAGCGTGGGCAGCAGGTGAGGGGGAAATTCTGCCCTCTCATAAGACCCCAACACTGGAGCACTGCATGCAGCTCTGGAGTCTCCAGCACAAGACACATGGACAGAGCAGGTCCAGAGGAGTCCATGGAGCTGCTCTGAGGGCTGGAGCCCCTCTGCTCTGGGGCCACACTAGGAGAGATGGGGGTGTTGACCTGGAGAAGAGAAGGCTCCAGGGAGACCTTAGAGCCCCTTCAGTGCCAAGAGAGCTGGAGAGGGACTTTGGAGTGACAGGACAATGGGAAATGGCTTCCCACTGCCAGAGGGCAGGGTTAGATGGGATTTTGCAAAGAAATTCCTCCCTGTGAGGGTGGTGAGGCCCTGGCACATCCCTGGAAGTGTCCGAGGCCAAGTTAGATGGGGCTTGGAGCAACGTGGTCTAGTGGAAGGTGTCCCTGCCCATGGCATGGCGTGGAATAAGATGAGCTTTTAAGTTCCCTTCCAACCCAAACCATCCTGTGGGACTATCAAAAGCAAGAGCCAACCTCTGTCTCCCTGGCAATGAATGCCCTGTGCCCTGTGTCCTTCTTTCCCCACTGGCATGCTGCTGGGCACTGTCACCACTGTCCAGGGACAAACCTGGCTGTGCAGGAAGTCCTTGACTTTGCTGTACTCAGCCTCCAGGTTGTTCTTGAGGACAATCTGGCACCAGCGCAGTCGCAGCTCAGCGTTCTGGGCCTTGGAGATCTTGGGGTACATCTTGCTCAGCCTTTTCACATTGCCTGTGAGAGGGGAGCAGTCACCATCCCCCATGGTTCTCTGACTCAGCTCCCAGCCCCTGCTCCCAGAGAACCCTGTGAGTCCATCCCAGCTGTGCTGCAAATTCTCTGGGATCCTCACAGCCTTGGGTCAGCCCTTGCCCCTGCCCAAGCACCCCCTACCCCCAGCTCTGGAGCACCCCAGGCACTGGCTGGCTCTGGGCAGGATGGTGCCCATGTTAGGCCTTCCAGGCTGGGCAGCCCTGCAGGGCCACGTGCGGGTGGCTTGGGGTGCCAGCACAAAGTGGGGGGAGATTCCTTGGCAAAGGCGGCAAGGAGAGTTGTGGTGACATGGGGACACGACAGCCCAGCAGAACCAGCCTGGGTACAGCAGGACTACACACTTCCCAATAAATCCAGGGACATGCTTCACCTGGCTCTCCACCCCATCACACCAATCACGGCTTCCCTGGAACCAGGACCCACAGAGCAGCTGGAGAGGGGCTGATGGCCACACACCTGTGTGTCCCCTGATGTGCCCTCACATCACTGGCCAACTGGCTGGACTTGGGCACATCACCCTGTGTCTCCTCTGGGCACCAGAGCCCTGGGAGTGCCTTGGCACTCACCTTCAGGCAGGGGGGATTTCTGCAGCACCTGATCCAGGAAATAGACCAGCTGGTACGTCCTCCAGCCCGTGATGTCCACGGCTTCAATCGCCTCCATGTTCAAGCTGTCAGCTGCCCAGAGCTCTGCCAGCTCATCCGCCGGCCTCATCAGCTGCTGCCCTGGTGACAGGTCAGGCAGGTAGGGCGGCCAGCCCGGTGTGTTCAGCCAGCGGTCAAATTCAAACCCTGCAGGGAGGCAGGAGGGAGAGCTGGGAACAGATCCCTGAGCCCCACACCAGGTGCTGCTGCCCAGACACTGCTGCACAGGACCACCACAAACTAATGAGCGTGAGGCCATCAGACACATGGGCTCAGGGTGTGCTTGTGGGTATCAGCCCCGGCACCACCAGCAGGAAAGCTCCAGCACGGAAAGCTCCTGCCAAGCCTGGAGCTCCAGCAAGGCTGGGCCAAGCCCAGAGTGCTGGCTGGGCCTGATCCCAGTGCTCACCAGACTCACCAGGCTGAGTCATGGACACCCCATGAAACAACACCCGAGTGCAGAGCAGGGACTGGGCTTGAATGGAAAAAGATCAGGCTGAGCCGGCACATGCCCAAGCCTGGGCCTGATCCCAGCTGGCCAGTGCCGCTCGTGCCTCCTCCGGCAGAGCCAGGCTGGCAGCAACAGCATCTCCAGTGAAGCACACAAACCAGCGTGCTAAGGCTCCGGGGGACACGGGCAGCTCTGACACCCACCGGCTGTTCCCTGGCCAGGATGGTGCTGTGCTGACCTGGGATGGAGTCCACGCCTTTCGCCTTCAGCTCCGGGAAGTACTCCAGGAAGAAGCCGAGGGTGTCATCTGCAGTGATGCTCTGGAACTTGAACCGGTTCACGTAGGCCTGTGGGGACGGACAGGGGTGATGCCAGACACTGACCCCAGCAGTGCTGCCCAGCCCTCTGTGTGCTCCACCTCATGTGGGAACCCATTCCAGCCCCTGTTCCCTACAGGGGCTGCCCAGCCCTTTGCATCCCCAGGGATACTCCTCAACATTTCCAGCATCTGCTGCTAGCACAAGACTAGGCTCTGCCTTCATCTTATTCTCCTACTCACATTCCCATTTCCCACCTCTTCCTCTCCCCAGCCACCCTGTCACCCTGTTCTTCCCAGGGTCCTGCTGTGCCCTGGCCTCCTGCCCTGGCATTTTGGATGACTTTGCAGGTCACACCCACCTGGAGGAAGGCATCAAACTTGCTCTGATTGCCCACAAGATGGGCCAAGTAGCTAACGAAGCAGTACCCCTTCTCATAGGGTGTTTCATTGTACGTGTCATCTGGATTGACACCTAGAAAAAGGCAAAACCCTCAGAAACCTCTGCCCACCTGCAAAACTACACAGCCCCCAAGTGCACCAAGATTCCCCCATCTGTGCTGGGCACGGCCCATCCCATCCCTCCTGCAGCCATCGTCTCTGCTGGGTCCCATTACCCATGCTGGTGTTACTGCCAGCCCTGGAACAGCCCAGCTCATCTGTCACTGTCCCGCTCCCCCTGAGCCCAGGGACACCCCACGGACCTGGCTCGATCACCACCCGCAGCTTGTTGAGCGGATGGTCCTCCCCCGTGGCGTCCATGTGCTGGCGCAGGAGGGCCCTTCCCGTGGCAGCCTCCAGGCAGGTGTAGGGCAAACCTGGGCAGAGACAAGCGGAGGCGTTCGGGGAGCCTGGCCAGACCCCTGTGCACCGCGGGCACAGCGGGCGCTGCGACGGGAGAGGAACAGCATCAGTGCATGAGCTGGGAGAGCAGGAAACCGACACACACGGAGCTGGGATGGCAGAGCTGCAGGGAGGCACGGGGCAGCCCAGCCCCAGGCAGCGAGAGATTTCTCGAGCCATTTACATTTGTGTGGACACAGCGAATTTTGCTGGGAGAACATGAGCTTCTGGACAGGACTGTGTGTCCAGGGGGGAGCTCAGGACAGCTGGTATCAGCTCCACATGGGAGCTGCAGGAGGATGAAGAAGGTGAGGCAAGGACACAATACCCACATGCCTGGCAGGGGTTGTAGGGAACTGTCCATCTCAGAGCAAAGTCTACCAGAAATCACAGGCTGGTTTGGGCTGGAAGGGACATTAAAGATCATCTTATTCCACCCTCTGCCATGGGCCAGGACACTTTCCACTAGACCAGGTGGCTCCAAGCCCCATCCAACCTGGCCTTGGACACTTCCAGGGATGGGGCAGCCAAAGCTTCTCTGGGCCACCTGTTCCAGTGCCTCCCCAAACTCACAATATCTAATTTAAATGTACTCTTTTTGTAGTTTACAGAACCCCCCAGGGCCTTGCAGCTGCTGCCCTTCACCTCTTGTGAGAGGTTCCAGGCTCCATCCCCACTGGCAGTCGGAGGGACGTGCTGAGCTGTGGGACACAGACCCCAGACCCACACAGGGCTCAGCACCCCACAGCAAGGCATGGCCACGCACCATAGACCTCGGTGGAGATGCGCCTCTGGGCGTACATGGTGAAGCCCTCGTTCAGCCAGAACTCGCCCCACGTGGCATTGGTGACCAAGTTGCCAAACCAGCTGTGGGAGATCTCGTGGATGATGACGTCCACCAAGGAGCGGTCCCCGGCCAGCAGGCACGGCGTGACGAAGGTGAGGCAGGGGTTCTCCATGCCACCAAAGGGGAAGGAGGGCGGCATGAACAGGATGTCATACCTGCCAGGGAAGGCTGGGCTCAGACCCCGCTCCTCCTGAAGACGGGGCTGGGGACAGAAGGAAACTCTCTCCCTGTCCCTGGGGAACCAGATCCTTCAGGACCCTTCCAGCCGTACCTGCCCCAAACATAAGGTCCAAAGAGTTTCTCTCCAACCACCAGGAACTCTTCAATCACCCCGTCATACTCCTTCTTGGCAGCCTCAATCAGGCAGGGCTCAGCCCAGACACGGCTCCTGTCCGAGTGCAGAGAAGAGGAAGTTTAACCATTAGGGGACTTTCACCTTGTTGCTTCATCAGACAGAAATTGCACAGGTTTATTCCAAAGAAAAATAAAACCCTGCTGATAAAGGCATCTAAAGAGGCCAATAGTGCAAATTGCTATGATTTCTTTCCTTGTCTGAATGTCAAAGGGTGTTTATATGGCTGCAGTGGCAGCCAAGAACTCAAGAAAGCACCAGCCTGTGAGGAAATGTGGGATCCTCCATGCGTGGGCACCCACTGCCCTCATTCACGTGCAGGGTGACATGAGCAGAGCCAGGGACCCTCCTGAAGGTGAGGGGACACAGCATCAAGGCTCCTTCTCACTCTCCAGTTCAAGAAGGACCCTCATCCCATGAGCCCACAGTCTGGTGACACAGACAGGGACTGACTGTGCCATGTTTATGGCCAGTGTCTCTGCTCTCCAGAGCCCTGTGCAGCAGGGAGAGGCAGGAGGTGGCTGCCACAGGAGCTTCACCATGCAGCTCCCACAGCTCTGGAGCCCTCCTGAGCCCCTTACCTCGGGCCAACATCAGCAGACACGATGTCCCCAACAACCAGAGCGATCAGGTAGGAGGGGATTGGCTGGGACATCTTGAATACAAAGGTGTTATCCTTCTGCTTCTCCCAGCTTGTGGCACTCATCACAGCCGTGAAGCCCTCAGGGACCTGAATATGTGGATGAAACCATCCATTAGACCCACAGCATTCACACTGGGAGGCCAGCTAAGCCAGCTGGGACGCCACAATGTCTGATGGCAAATGCACCCCAGCCTGAAGGCGCCGGGGCCGTGGGCACTGCAGGCTTTGGGGAGCAGAGCAGGAACACTCCAAGCTCCCACTCAGGATCCCAGCTGCATCCCTGCAATACTAGGATACCTGGAGCTGCCCCAGGTGCTCCTGGAGCTACCAGGAGATAAGGAAATGCTGGAGCTGCAGGTGTGGAAGGGCAGAGGATGCAGATCCCTCAGCTGCTGGCTCCGCTCCTAATTCTTGCACAATAACTCATTTTTCCTGTTCCCAAGCCAGCATAGAACCCATGGCCAATCCACCAGCCTGGGCTGAGCTCAGGGAGACTGATCCAGTGTCCCAAACACAAGGAACAGAGTTTCCTTGGTACAGAGCATCACACCAGAGCTCAGCAACAGCCCCATCCCATGCTCACCCTGTGGCACCAGAGGGGCTCTGCCCTGGGAGAGCAAAATGAATCAATCCTGGCATCACCAGCTGATGCCACCACGTGCTATTGGCACTGGCATGGTGTCACACCGTTAAGCAGTTCCCCTTGCCCCAAGCAGGCCGGCACACTGTGGCAGCCCAGTGCCAGTGTCACCACATGTTCACACGCAGAAAAGGAGAGAACCTGGATTTAGAGCCATCTTTGGGCATCAGCAGCTGCTCCTTCCTAGAAGTTTGGCAGCCCCAGAACTGCCACCAGGACCCAGCATGGCCCAGCACCACCACCCTCCTCCAGCTGTTTTCCCCCAAACTCAGCTCTTCCTGCTGCAAATGCCAGAGCTCTGGGCAGGACAGCCAGGCATGCACCTGCTCCTGGCCACCAGCACTGCAACTGGGGAGAGGCAGGAGCACCCTGGGGCTGTTAGTCTCATCCAAAAGGGCATTTAAGAGAAAAATAGCTCAAGTACAGATGAGTGATTTCTCAGCTGGGGCCTGAGGAGGAGGGTTTGATGCAGTGTCCCTGCTGTGATGCCCCAGTGCTTTGGCACATTCCCTGCAAGAGACCCAACAGCTCAGAACAGTTTAAGCTGGAAGTGACATTAAAGCTCATCTTGTCTCACACCCTGCACATTCTACTATCCCAGGGTGCTCCAAGTCCCATCCAACGTGGCCTTGGACACTTCCAGGGATGCAGCAGCCACAGCTGCTCTGGGCCACACGTGCCAGGGCCTCCCCAAGCTCACAGCCAAGAATTCCTTCCCAATATCCCATCTAACCCTTCCCTCTGGCAGTGGGAAGCCATTCCCCCTTGTTCTGGCACTGCAGACCCTTGTCCCAAGTCCCTCTCCAGCTCTCTTTGGAGACCCTTTAGGCTCTGGAAGGGGCTCTCAAGCCTCCTTGCAGCCTTCTGTTCTCCAGGTGAACACCCCGAGCTCTCCCAGCCTGGCTCCAGAGCAGAGGTGCTCCAGCCCTAGGATCATTTCCATTGCCTCCTTTGGACTTTTTTCCCCAGCAAACTTTGCACTCATGGAGGGTTTTGCTCCGAGTGGGTGTGAGGGAACGGCCAGGGCAGCTCCTGGGGCTCCGCTTACCTTCACGGTGGCTGAATAGGTGAACTTGGCTGAGGGGGTGTCGAAGCAGGGGAAGAAGGACCTGTTGAGGACAGCCTGGCCCTGTGTGTACATGTAGGGCTTCTGCTTCCCTGCCGTCTGCTCAGGGGACAGCCAGCACACCTGGGGAGAGACCAAGACTGCAGTGAGGGGGGCAGCTCGACCACAGATACTCCTGGCGGAGGGAGATGGGAAGGGGCTCCTCACCTGGAGGTGCTCTGCCCACCTCAGGCCTGGTGTACCCTGGACCACCCCCCAGCTCCCCCTAGGTCTGGCAGCTCCCAGTCTACACCCAGTGTCCTCCTGGTCCTCGTGGGCCTGGATGTCCCACCGGGCTCGGCGCCCCTTCCATCCACCCGGTCACCCGTCGGGCTCGGTATTTCCTCGTCCCACCCTGTTCATCCCAGGCCCGGTGTCCCGCCGTGTCCTCCCATTCCACCCCCGGGCCCGGTGACCCCCGGTGTCCCCCGGCGTCCCGCCGCTCACCCCGGGCCCCTCGCCCGCCTCGTAGTCGATGAGGAGGGTGAGCAGCTGCCCGGCACGGGGGGCCTGGAGCAGGGCGATGTGCAGGGCGCTGCCATAGCTGGCGAAGGGCCGGCTCTCCACGGGCAGCTCCTGCCCGGCCGCGTCCCCGGGCCCGCCCGGCGGCGGCAGGAGCGCGGCGCGGCTGACGGCCAGCGCGGGGTGCGCGTCCAGCCGCAGCTCCGCGCCGCCCGCGCCGTCCCGCTCGCAGCGCAGCTCCAGGCGCGCGCGCCCCCTCAGCCGCCCCGCGCCCGCGGCCGCGAAGGAGACGCGCAGCTCCAGGTGCAGGTGCCGCAGCGACCACGGGCCCGCGCTGCTGGCGGAGGCCGCGTCCCGCACCGGGGCCCTGTGCCGCACCGCGGACACCTCCTCCACCACCGGGGCCGCCATCGCCGCGCGGGGACGGCAGCGGGGCCGGGCTGGGGGCAGGGCCGGGGGCAGGGCCGGGGGCAGGGCCGCCCGGCGGGGGCGGGAGGCGGGTCCCGTCCGGGGGCGGGCGCGGGGCGGGCCCGGGGAAGGGAGAGGCGGGGAATCCGAGGATGGGCGATGGAGGGGACCCATGGGGGGATCCCTCTGGCATCCATGGATGGGGATGGAGAGAAATCCATGGGTGGGATCCATCGGGGATCCATGGGCGGGGAAGGGAGGGGTATCTGTAGGGTGGATGCATGGGTGGGGAATCCATGAGGGGGGATGGAGGGGACATCGGATGGGATCCGTGTTGCGGGGATATAGGGGGATCTATGACGGTCCTATGGGGGTTCCAGAGAGAATTCAGTGGGGAATCCATGGGGTGGGCAGAATCAAGAGAGATCTGGGGGAAATAGGGATGGGAGGAACTCGTTGGGGCAAGGGATCGAAGAGGATCTGTGAGCGGGGATCCATGGTGGGGGCGGGGGGCAGAATTCAGAGGTTGGGAATCCATGGATCAAGGCGTTCATGGCAGGGCACCCCTGGACAGGAAGGTCCACAGGGATCCAAAATGGGATCCATTGCAGGGTTCATGTCGGGCTCCACGGAGAGTGGATGGGAGGGGGGGACCCAGCACAGGAGTCCCTGGGAAGATCCAGGAGGAACTCCAGGAAGGATATAGATATAGATATAGATATAGATATAGATATAGATATAGATATAGATACAGATATAGATATAGATATAGATATAGATATATAGATATAGATAGATATAGATAGATATAGATATAGATATAGATATAGATATAGATATAGATATAGATATAGATATAGATATAGATATAGATATAGATATGTGGGAAGATCAAGTGCGGGCGAGTGTGTCCAGGGGCCAGAGATCCATGTGGGATCCGCGGAAATATACGGGGGATCCAGAGGGGGTCAAGATCCCGCGTATATATGGGGAGGAGATCCAGAGACCGGGCTGAGGTGGAGCAAGATCCAGCAGGGGAGTCAGGGAGGGATGGAGGGAGAGATCCATGGCGGGGGATCTGGGGAAGAGAGGGTGGGGGTGGATGGGGCCGGGATCTGTAAGAAATTCGCTGGCGGGGGGGGGCGTGGGGGATCCGGAGGGATGCTTGTGGGGGACAATGTCAGGATCCGTGGGGAGGGGATGGAGGGATGACCCACCGGGGAGCTCGTTGGGACATCCGGGGAGAGTGGAGGAGGGATATCGAGAGGGATGCATGGGGGATCCACAGGGTCAGGGCGGCCGTGTGGGATCCATGAGAAATCCGAAGAGGGGATGTTCCTTGGGGGAGTGGGGGGCGGTCCATCGGGCTTCCCCGGCTCAGGCTCCGTTGCCTGTTCCAGGCACCGCGTCTCGGCAGCCGAGCGGCACCGGGGGCAGCGGGGACCGGGCGGGGCCGCCCCCAGGGACCGAGCGGGGCAGAAGCGGCCCCGCACCCGCCTCTCCGGGCCGGGGGCCGGGGGACCGGGGGCCGAGGGCCGGGGGCCGGGGCGGGCATCCCGGGCGGCCGGAGCGGCGGGGCCGGGCACGGGCCTGCGCGACTCCTCCCCCGGCCGCCGGCCCGGCCCGCGCGGGTCCCCGGCCGCGCTGTCACTCCGCGAGCGGCGGCGGCTCCGGGCGCTGCCCGCGGGGCCGCGCGGGACGGGGCGCAGCGAGCGGTGAGCGGGGCACCGGCACCGGGGCCGTGGGGCACTTCCCCGTGGGAGGGGGAGACTCGAGAGACACGCCGGTGGGAGCAGGGGTGATGGGGGACATCCTGCGTGGCCCTGGAAGGCAGGGACACCCCGGTGGAGACCGGCTCTTATACGGAACAGCCGGACAAGGGACTGGCGGTGACTTTCGGGGACGAAGCAGTTGGGTCGTCCTGCGGGGATCGGCGCTGACAGAGGGGACAACGAGTGGGTGATGGGGGACACCATGGAGGGGGGCAGATGATGGGGGACACCCTGTTGAGGACCGAGGTGAGGGGGTCACGCTGTGGGAAGCAGCGGTGACACGAGAGACATGCTGGCAGGGACCGGGGAGCACAGGCAGGGGCTGTAGGGGTTGGCACAGCCTGACACCCGGGGCAGCCCCCGTGTCCCCTCTCCTGTGCCCCACAATGTCCCCACCTCTCCGCAGAGACCCTGTTTCAGCAGTGGGAGCTGCAGCGTGGCCGGGCTGGCAAATTCCTGTGTCCCTGTGCCTTCGGTGTCCCCCGGACACCCCCAATTCCTGTCCCTGGCAGAGGGGGGCTGCAGGAAGACGCTGTGGTGCCTCACTAGTTCAGTCCCGGGGAGCACAAAATGGCCAGCAAAGGGTGTCAGGGGAGACTGAAACACGGGGACTGTCAGAAATGTGTGTCCTGCTGCTCCACATCTCCTTTCCGCAGGCAGAGCAGGTCGGTGCTGGCAGATCATGGTGTCTGCCCTAATTTTTAATGTGGGAAGGTTCTTCTGGGCTGTAGGCATCCGTGGATGCTTCCCATGGGGATTCTCCACCACCTGGGGTGAAGGAGCCATCCCCACACTCCTTGGAGCCGGGAATGTTGCAGCCAAACCGGGATGGCACAGGACAGAGGGGAAACTTTGAGACGACTTCCTTGCAGGCCGTGCCTCAGGAGACACGGAGGTGCCCGTCACCCTGTGCGAGGGAAGCAGGGAAGTCCCGCCGAGTGCGTGTGCCGGGATGACTCTTTTCCTGGATTTCACCTAGGAAAAAAACAACTGGGATGGGAGCCAGGGAGTCTGGGTGTGCCGGGATGCCAGGCCCGCAGCCAGCCCTGCTGGATACCCACGACTGCCCAGAGCGGGCGAGACCCCGTGCAGGCAGGGCTTGCCCAGGGTTTTCGGGGTGCTGCCTGAGTTCCCCGAGGCTTTGCCGTGGCTGCTGTGCCATTATCCCCGGTGCCAGAGAGGGTCCGTGTGTTCCCGAGTGGGTCACAGGGATGGGGGAGCTCCCTGCACCCCGCAGCAGTGTGTGTTGGTGTCTGTGTTGTTGGAAGGAGGGGCTGGACCCCCCCCAGTTTCACAGCCGGGGGAGCTGAGTCAGGAAATCCCGGCTGGCCCGGCCGGATCCTGGCTGAGTCATTTCGCAGCGCTGAGTAAGTGCCCGTGCCGGGGCCGGGGCTCCCGCGCCTCTTGCGGGGGGCGGGGGCTGCCCGCACATGCCCCAGCAGTACCCCCGACCCTGGCCTCGGGTCACTCCCAGCCTTGCCAGCCCCGTGCCTCAGTTTCCCCCCAGCGTTTTCCTAGGACTGGATGAGACAGAGGGCATGTCACACATACCGGCACAGGAGCTGGCTCTGAGAGGCCAGGGAGAGGAGAGACAGGCTGGGATGGGGACAGTGGGACTGGGTGAGCTCTGGCGCTCACCGGGAGGAGAATGGTATCCCCAAAGGCAGGATTTGAGATCCTCCTTCTGGTAAAGGGGGTCTCCAGTCTTGGTGTGGTGGGAGGGGTTTGCATTGAGGAGGTGAATGGGGGTGAAGAAAGGATGGGGATGAGAACTGGGATGGGAAATAAAATTGGACTGGGGAGAGGGATGGGGATAGGGAGAGGGTGGGGATGAGATGAGATGTGAGGTGAGATGAGATGAGATACGAGATGCGTTGGGGGTGGGATGAGGGTAGGGATGGGGCGGGGATAGGGACAGGATGGGATGAGATGGGGATGAGGATGGGAATAGGATGTGGACAGGGACGAGGCTGACAGGGCTGGAGCAGAGCTTGGGGTGCATGTGGGGACGTGGAGGGAACCCGGCTGGCCCCGCTGGCAGCAGGATGTAAATAACCTGCCAGGACACGAGGTTTTTTGCTGCTCCCCCCCCCGCAGCCCCACGGACAGGAAAAAGGTGTTTCCGGCTGCGGATGGGAGCGGGGCCCCAGGCCTGGAGCGGGATGTGGAGCCTGGGCCACGGACAGGGGGATCAGGTGACCCCCTCGGGCTGCATCTCGGGGTGCAGCCACTGATCTCATAGCTGGTGGGACCCCTGACTTCAGTGAGGCTACTGCAGCCCCCTGGGCCCTGGCTGGGCTGGTGGCAGGAGCCCCCAGTGCAGGCTGGCACCGCTGTGGGGACAGGACGTGGTGCCACCAGGCTGGGACACCGTGTCTTGTCCCCAGTGCCATCAGCCACGGCAGCCATCGGGTGAGAACCCTGGGGACGTGTTCCTCCTTCTGGCTGGAGCAGGATCCGTGTGGAGCTGGAGTGGCCCTGAGGGAGGAGAGTGCCGCCCCTTGCCCATGACCCTTGCAGAGCCACTCCTGCTCACTGACCAAGCAGGATGTCCCCTCACCCACATGTGCTCCCTGGGGAAGCCTGGCATGCTGCACCACCAACAGAGCCTGGTCATCAGCCTGGGCTGGGGACATCAGTCTGGGATGGGGACACCCAGTATGGGATTGGGACACCCAGTATGGGATTGGGACACCCAGTATGGGATTGGGACACCAGTATCAGATGGAAATCTTCAGCATTTGTTCCCACCACCATGTGACCCCCCTTCACCTTGCTGCTGGCAAATGGGTGACAGTCCTTCCTCACCTGTCTGGGGCATCCATTTAGTGGCACTCGGGGCAGGGACCTGTCCCTCCTCCCACAGCCCTTTTGTACCTTGTGCAGTGGGAAAAACAGCAATGACAGGGAGGGAGCAGCTGGGACCACACTGCATCTGCCCACTGCCCTGTGTGTCCCCAGGGAAAGCCCATCCCGTGTCACTGGCCTGTCCTGGCTGGGCAGGATTGGTCCCCAAGCCCTAAGCAAACCCAGAGGAGTGCAAGCCCCAGGAGGGCTCTGCAGGGAGCCAGGACCTGCTGGGGCAGTCAGTGGCACTGGTGGTGACGAGGCTGGTGGCAGTGCATGGGGAAACTGAGGCACAGGCTGCAGGCAGGTGGCACATGGCCAACACCTGTGGGAACTACTCAAATGCTCCAGGTGACAGATCAGCCACCAACCTGTCCCAGCAGGCTCTGGTGGCTTCCCTGGTGCATTTGCTGGCACAACCCGAGTCCTGCTCGTTAGCAAGCAATCTCTAATGAGCTTTGCCCAGTTGTGCTGCAGGGTCTGGGTGGTGCTATGGACATCGGGCATTGCTGTGGATTGACTGCCTTGATCAGGAGATGCTTGTTGGGAGAGGAGCTGGAGGATCCCCTGGCATGTGGCACCCACGACCATCATCACAGGAAGTCACAGTCACTGGGGAGAGCAAGATTTTAATTAACCAGGATGGGGGGAGATCCTGGGTGAGCGGCCCAGGGAGCGTTTGAAGCTCTGCTCTGTCCCAGGGAGTCGTGGTGGGTAGGAGCTGGAGTGAGGCTGGCTGCCTGTGGGGCTTGGTCCCCCTGCACTTCTCTGAGCTTGTCTGGTCAACGCCCATCCCGCTCCCAAATCACCTGGGGCACCATCCCTGCTCTCGGGAGTTTTATGAGGGGCTCTGGGTCACCCCATCTCGGTGCTGGGCTGCCATGAGTTTCACTGTGGGATCACATCCTGCAAGTTCCCTTCCACGAGGGCTCAAGCAGCTCTTGGTGCCACTCTGACCCCTGCCCTGGTGCCACCCTGCCGGCACTGGGGACTGGAGTGCCCCAAGGCATCGCATGCGGAGGGAACAGGTGGGGACAAGCCACCCGTGCCCGGGGCCGGCTGGGGCAGTGGGACCGGCGTCCTGGCATCCTCTCACCGCCGGAGTGGGGGAACAGCGCTCCGAAGGTCTCAGCTGTGCTGCGGGGAGCGGGTTTGGAGTGGGAGCCAGCGCTCGAGTTAACGCCTCCCACTGTTTGCCTGAATTCCCTGGATTTCCCTGCTCCCATGGAGGAGAGGAGGTGGAAGCTGGGGGAGCTCGGTTTGTGCTCGTTCTCCCTTCTCATCCTCAGACCGCATTCAAGGCCCCTGCGGATGCGGCCGGGCGGCGCCGCCTCCGGCAGCGGAAACTCCCCCTGAGCAGGGCAGGGCGTTAAGTCACGACTTCTCCTCCACCCCTTCTCCCCCGCCTTCTCTTCTCCTGGCCCCTCTGGGCCCTGCAACCGCTCCTCGCTCCCTGCTGGGGCGTCCAGGGGATGTGCAGTGTGCGGTGGGGGAGGAGTGCTGCCACCCTCGCATGGGCTGCTCGCTGCGGGCCGGCAGGATGCTCAAGGGATGATGGAGGGATATTGAAGGGATGTTTGAGAGATGCTTGGGCTCCTCTCTAGGAAAGCCAGGCATCCTCCAGATGTGATGGCCTCATGATTGGCTGCATCCTTTGGAGAGAGAAGGTTTAATTTAAGGTGTGAGAGGATCATGGGACTGGAGCTGCTGCCTGTGCTGGGGCTGGTGAGGGGTATTGGGGCCAGGGAGGGCATTGCCAGCCCCTGCCAACCTCTTCCAGCCTCATGTATTAAGTGACAGTCCTCAACTCCTTTGGGATGTTGGCATCATGGACACACTTGGAGTCGTTCTGATAAATCCTGGGGATGTGGATCCCCCTGGATGCAGTCCCCCTGGGTGACTTGCAGCACACACACACACACACACACACACCCACACCCGCACACACACACCCACACACACACACACCCCCGCCTCCGGAGCAAGCAGGGAGGTGTTTGCCAGCAACCACTGCGGATTTACAGCTCACTGGAAAATCCACTCATCCCATTAAGGGCTCCCTGTGGCTTTTGCTTTCCATTGCAAATACCTGGTTATCCCAAGGGAAACCCCCTTTGAGTGCCAGTGGGTGTGTGGGGCTCTCGGGGCAAACCCTGCAGGAGAGTCCAGGCTGCAAGAGCGGCTTCCTTCATTACAGGACAGATCAGGGGACACCATCCCGCTTGGCCAGGTAAGACCAGACAGGGCAGTTAGCTCATGGTGGGATAGTCTGTGATGGGAACAGCCCCTGCTGGGGCAGGGATTGAGGGGTTCAGTTTGGAATTGGATCCATGGGTTGACTTTCATTCACTGGGTTCATCACCTAAAGTAGGTTCAGCATCTAAAACCACCCCAGTTTGGAGCTTGGCTGTAATGATGGCACATCCTCAGCTCTATGTCTCTGCTCTTGGGACTTAATCTCCCACGTTGCTGGCACACCCTGTTGCTGTGTCCCTAGTGATAACCATCCCATGTTCCCAGTGGCATTTTTAAATCCTTAACCTGCTTTAGGAGGGAAAAATGCCTTTTTGGGTACCCCCACGACTCCGCTCTGCCGTCTGTGTGTTGAGAGAGCTGAGTGTTGAAAGGAGCAGACAGGCAGTGAGGGTCTCAACAGGGAGTGCTGGGGGTGCTGGGGATGCATTGCCAGTGCCAGGACGGGGGGGACAAGCCCAGCTGCCCCCTCGACCATCCTGACCACCCAGCACTCACATAGGCCTGCGAAGGCAACAGCATCTGCTGAGTTAATGTGTTCTGCAGCCCCGCCGTGCAGCTGCCTCTCCCCGCCACCCCAGCAGCCAAGCCAAAATCCATCAGGGGCTTCCAGGTTTCATGAGCTGAGCACCGGGGGGGCCGTTTCCGCACAGCGGCGGCGAACGCAGACACCGCGACATCTGGTCTTGCTCAAAATTCTCAGGAGCAAAGGGCCAGGTGTGTGACACTGCAGGAAGACAGGGCTAAATGAATGATGCAACTGGCTCCGTGGAGTTTTGGCCCAGACAAGGGTTCAGCTGAATGTCACCGGAGCTGGGGGACAGCTCCTGGCTCAGGGCTTGATCCGGCACTGGGAGGTCCTTGGCCCCATGGCAGCGCTGAGGTTCTGGGAAGGTTTTGGGGTGGTGTTGGGAAGGTTTTGAAACCCTCAGCACGTGCAATAGGAGAAATTGTATTTTGGCTCTGGTGCTGGGTGCTGGAGGGACCCTGGGCTCTGAGTGATGGCTCGTGTGCTGGAGGAGGCGTCCTCAGGGCTACTGAGGGCTTTATGGCTCTTCTTGCCACAGAGCACAGGAAGAGCAGGGGGCTGAGGAGAGTGGGAGAACCTCAGGTACAACCCAAACCTTCCCAGGTGATTCTTCACTGCAGGAGCATCAGGAGAGGGTTCAGTGAGGTGTAACCCCACGGAGGGACAGCCCAACCCTTTTCCCTGTGGGTACTGGCGACACCGGGACATAACAGGCAGCGCTGCTGGGGGACAGATGGCACCAGGCACGGGACAGATGGCTCCATCCCAGACAGGCAGCCGAGGGGCCGGGAGGCCGGGGACCTCCGGCGCTGGGCTGGTCCCTGGGGACTCCCTCTGCCGGCCCCCGGCTGGCGGCGGTGGCCCGAGGGGGACAGCCACCACCGGCCGGAGGCGGTGCGGGCACTACCGGCCCTGTGGGCACCGGTTTGGGGAGGGGACGGACACGGGCTCGAGGACGTAGCGCTCGTCCTGCGGGGGCTGCACCGGCTGGGGGGGCGGTACCGGACCGGGGAGAGTGACACCGCTTCGGGGGGAAAGGGTGACATCTGCTCGGGGGGTGGTACCCGGCGGAGGGGAGGGTGACAGCGGCTCGGGATGCGATGCCTCGGGTGGAGGTGACACCGGTCGGGGCGGGGGGGTGACACCGACCCGGGGGCGGTACCGGGGGGGCGGTGCCGCAGGCGGAGCTGTCCAGCACCGGCGGCTGCTGAACGTCCCCGCTGCCCCCCGCCTCTGCCGGGCACTGCCCAAACCCACCCACCGAGGGTCCTGCCCGGTGGAGGGGACACCCCGGGCCCCCGTGTCGCAGCCGCCGGCAGGAACCAGGGCTGTGAGAGACCGGGGTGGGGCCCGGCTGGGGGAACGCGCAGCGGCCGTGGCGAACCGGGCACCGTGAGGCCGCGATACCCCCGTGGACGACCCTTACCCAGCCCTTCACACGGCCCCCATCTAGATCCTCACACAGCCCCTTGCACAGAGCCCCGCACAGCTCCCAGGCTCTGTCCAGGCTCTGTCCCAGCCCCAGCCCACCCAGCCGCATCCTGCAGCAGAATTTGTGCCGGGCACAGCCCAGTCCGAGCAGAGCTCGGTCTCCCGGCCGTACCCGCGGGTCGCTGGCAGTGGCTGCTGCAGCAGGTCCAGCCCAGAGCTCAGCTTTGCTCAGAGCCGGTTTTATTGAAGTGGGTTAAGTGGCTAATGGGATTGTTGCGGAGGGGCTAAGGCAGGGATTAGTGCTGTGGCTACGCGCTGGGCATCTCTGAAAGTGTTCCAAAAACGTGTGGATGTATCACTTGGGGGCTTGGTTTGGTGATGGGTGTGGCAGTGCTGGGTTAGCTCTTGGACTTGATGGTCTTGGAGGGCTTTTTCAACCTGACAATTCTTTGATTTCTCTATGGTCTCTGCTTGGACAAAAGCTGATTTCTGTCCCTCAGTGCCTGCCCCTGCCCATCTCCCAGCAGCTCCCAGAGCTCCCAGCATCGTGCTGGGAGGAACAGACACCCAGAACAGGCAGAGCTGTGTCTGGCTGGCCTCCACTTCTACCTGCCTGCCCATCCACTGCCTGCCCCCAGGAGAATCACCTGCCTGCAGCCAGCCTGACGTTGCCCTCCGGAGGGGCAGGAGAGGGGAGCAGTGAGACCTCCCTGGGGAGGACCCAGCCTGGTGCCCCGGCGATGTGGGTGGTGGCAATGTCCCAGGCAATGACACTGGCTGGTGGGCAGGCCAGGTCCTGGCCGGGCCATGGGGGCTGGAGGGCTGGGCCTGGTGGCTGAATTGGCAGCTTGTTCTCTGTTGAAGGCCCCTTTCTGCCCTGGCTCCCTCTGTTTCTCTTTGGAAAGTTTTATGTTCCTTGTGTCACAAGGAGCCTTTTCTTTGTCGCCCTTCCTGAGCGTGCCAGGGAGGAGGCTGTGCTGGAGCACGGCCATCCCTGATGGCAGCTCGAGGCTGGATGCTGCACAGGGCTGCAAGGTGCAGGGAGCAGCCTTTGGGGGCAGCTGTTTCACAGCACGAGGGCCTGTCCCTTAGCAGGGTCTCCGCTCCTCATGCCACTCACACCCTGGGGTTCACCCCTGGGCTGCCCCCTTCACCCTCACCCATAAAACTGAAGGATGCTTTGCAGCCCCTGAGCATCTCCCTGGGGACACCTGGCACAGTGCTGCAGCCCCTGGTGTTCCTGTGCTGCCAGTCCCAAGGGTGTCTCAAAGATGATGCCCAATCACAGAGCTGTTCTGCATCCCAGCACACCCAGGGAAGGATCCATCCTCCTTTTCTCCTATTTATCAGCCTGGTTTCAGCTCTCTTACCCCTTTCAGAGGCTGTGTCAGGGTGGGGTAACAGGCACAGAACAGCAGCAAGATGCCAGGAGAGGCTGAAGAGTTGAACACATTTTCCATCACTCAGTGTCCATGCTCAGACTCCTGCCACATTTACCCCGGGACACAGGACAGCATGTCATCCCTGACAGGGATCTGAACTGTCAGAGATAGGAGAGAAGCAAATCTTATCTCACTTATAAAAGTCACCCCAAAATGCTACAGAGCCATTTGCTGTTCTCTTGGGACGTGGGAGGCCCCTGTGATTGAATCCCTCCAAGGAACAGTGGCGGAGCCAGGGGCTTCAGCCACTCACTGTAGCCCCCACTGGTCTGGAGGCTGTTCCCAGCTCGGCTCAGGTGATGGATGGCTCCAAAGCAGATCTGCTTCAGTGCTGGGAATGCTCCAGTGACCCCTCTAGGTCATGGAAATGGGGACATGAAATGAGACCAGGCTTCAGGTCCCTGTGCATTTCTGGCTGCTAGAATCACACGTGTGAGATGGATTTGGGCACGAGGCTGAGGAAGTAGTTCAAGCTCTGGGCACAACAGATGCCTCTTTGAAGGAGATGCCTTCAGGGATGTGCTGGCTTATGTCTCTCCTGGGATGAAGGACACAGCTCGGCCAAGGCTTTTCCTTCAGTGTGGACACCCATAACTCTGTGTATGGCATCATCTGAAGGGATCAAATCCCTCCTTGCCTCTGGGATTAAAAACTGAAGTTCACCTCCAGACCTGAGCTCTGGAGGCACCTGGGATGAGTATCCTCTGCTTGGCTGGGAGATGAACAGCTCTGGCTGCCCAGGAGGCTCAGCCCTGATGCCCAGGCACAGCTCTGCTGTGGCTGCTCCAAAATAGCCCCTGGTGCTAAAATACCTCGTGTGCACCTGCTGCTTTCCACTACCACAGGACTCAGTGATACCAAGCTGGTACCCAAGGGAGTGATGGGGCCAAAAACTCACCCAGCAGCTGGAAGTACCCAAATGAAAGCATCAGGTGCAAGTTCCCAAGGCTCCTGTTACACGGAGGGGGAGCAGCAGCCTGTTCCTGAGAGCTGTTCCTGGGCTGAAGGAGAAAGTTGTTTCCCTTTTGAGCTAATTGCAAAGGAGCTGCTGGGTCTATCTGGGTCAAGCCATGACCTGCTTTAGCCAGGCAGAGGCAGCAGGATGCCAGCATGACACAGCCTGACACAGGGTGACACAGCCTGACACAGGGTGACACAGCCTGACACAGGGTGACACAGGGTGACACAGCACGATGGGGTGCTTGTCCACTCTCCTGCCATCGTCACACATGGGGCACATGCCAGGGACACCCAGTCCTGGGGGCAAAGCTTGGATAGGATAAAATGAGTCCGGAGGCAAAGGAAGGATTCTTTGGGAACAAGAATGGGCTGAATCTCGCCCAGGAGTGGTTTTGGTTCATGGTGTTGATGCTGGATGTGTAGGGGGCTTCTGGGCAAAGGAGTGGCTCCTCCTGGAGGTGCTGGGGGGAACAGGGACTTAGCAGGAGTTGCTTTGGTTTATCCCTTTGATGGCATCCTTGGTTATGGGACCCCAGCATGGGGGTCCAGCTGCTGTCATGGGCTGGGGGAGCAGGGCCACATCCACATCACCCTTCAGCCATCCCCCAGGAAGCCCTTGGCATCTCTAGAGCAGGGTGAGGCCCAGGGAGGGCTCAGTAGTGCTTAGAGAGGCACAGCAGAATCCTTGGAGACACCTGAGGTGTGTGTGGTGGGAAAAGGACTGCTCTGAGCCTGGCTCCCAGCAGGTATTGGCACCTCCTGGGAAGCCTCAACCCTGTGAGCACAAGAGAAGGATTGATTTTCTTGTGGCCAGCGTGGCAGCTTTGGCTTCTGCTGCAGCTGTGGCATCACTGGTGGGTTCAGAGGGGGAGAAATGGAAGTTGTGTGCACAAGAGAGAAATCCAAAGTGGAAAAAAAAAATCTACAAAACCTGGTTACAGCCCCAGTGCTACATGCCCAGGGAGTGGGAAGAGCTGGAGGAATGCTGCATGCTGGTGGTGCTCAGTGGGTGCTGGGGAAGGTAAGGTCACAGCAGAAATCTAGATGAAGATTTTGCCTCTGAGTTGGTTGAGGATGAGCTTGGGACAGATTTTATGGAGTGAGGGACAGATGATCTCCCTCTGCATTAGGAGAAAACCCACCAGAACCAGGTGCTGGGGCTGGAGGTGTTTGTGTGAGGGACCTCAGGGTGAAATGGGTGACTTGGAACTGGTGGTTTCATCATCCTTGCACCTATGTTGAGGAAGGTTCCCTTATCCTTGGAAGTGTTCAAGGCCAGGTTGGGCAGGGCTTGGAACAACCTGGGATAGTGGAAGGTGTCCCTGCCCATGGCATGGGGTTGGGATGAGATGATGGTCTGTAAGGTCCCTTCCAACCCAAACTGTTCTGTAGTTCTATGAAGATGAACCTTGTTTGTGTTTGCACAAGGTGTTTTGCAGCTTAAGGCTGAGCTGCTGTCCCCAGGCACAGTACTCTCAGGGCAGGGGCTGCCTTAAAGAGAGGGGGGAAAGTGTAGAATTGGGGTTTGTAATGTGGGTTTGTGGGGCACAGCTTGGAAGCAGACTGGGGGCCAGAGGGGAGTTGCTCTCTGCTGATATTCAGAGCTGGTTTGGGAACATTATGCCCCCAAAACGGAGCTGGTATCCAGCTGGGTGCTGAGCCCTGGCCTTCACACTCCCAGGAGTGACCTTTGTAGGTGTGGGAAATCCCACTGGCACAAGGAAAGCCCTGCCTGGCTCCTGCTGCCCACGCTGCAGCACTCCTGGGTGCAGGCTGATGCCAGCACAGGTGCCCACCCTGGGGGCTGTGGTTGCCCCCTGAGCTGGATCTGTGTGCCCACAGGGGAGTGCAAAGCCCCCGTGCCTGCCCCCATCCCACCTCCTGCGTGACTCAGGGATGGATCTGTTCCAGAGCCCCCCCAGTGCCTGTCCCAGCACTGCCTCCACCCACCTCTGCCCTGGCTCTGGGGCCATGACCATGGTGAGCAGAGACAGACAGCTCAGCCAGGATGTGCAGAGACATCTTCTGAAACATCCCAGTGTTTCAAGGCTTCAGGGAGAGCAAGCCCAGGGCTGGCTGTGTCATTTTCCTCTGCCCCTTAATCAAAATTGCCTTGGAAAGAGACTTTTGTAGCTCCTGGCTGGCGCTGGAGTTGGTGCTGCAATTCCTTGATCTCATCCGCTGCATCAGCCCTTCTCCCCGTGACCCACAGCCCCACCATCAAATGATCCAGCTCACGTGGGTCTGGAAAAAGGGAACTTGAGTGAGTTCACCCCAGAGCTGCCTGTGCCAGGGACACGGTCATCCCAGGGCAGGGAGAATGTGGGGGATGCTTTGGTTCTTGCAGACCTCCAAAAGCCCGGGGGAGCAGGGCTCAGAGCAGCTCAGACTGGGGAAGAGGCAAAACAGGGCAGTTTGGGACATTTTTGGACTTTGTTCATGTAATACCCTCTGCTGGGCAATGCAACGGATGCAGGGCTGAGGCTGGGTTGCTGTTCCCATCGGGGTGATGGAGCCATCTCCCTGCACCCCACAGCTTCTCTCCAGCTCTGGAGAAGCTCTGTCTCAGCTGGCTGGTTTGAAAGAGGAGGGGGTGTGTGGGGGGGGTGGTTCCTGGCAGGCTGCATTCCCCAGCCCACCAGGAACAGCCTCAGTGGGCTCCTGTGCACCCTCCAATGTACTCACTGCACCCATCCAACACCAAGCCAGCAGCAGGCAGAGGAACCCTCACTGTAGGGTGGCCAGCCTGGAGCTGATGATCCCCACAGAATGCTCTGGGTCCTCAAAAGGCTTCCCTTCCTCAGAGGTTTTCCTTCAAGGAGGCTGAGTGAAACCATGCTGGAGCAACATGTGGAATATGTATCCTGGGAGACATGTGGCACCTGGTGCCTGTGGGACCACAGCTCCCCATCTTTCTAGAGATCATTTCATCCCCTGGAGAAAACCTTTGAGTTTTGAGGTTTTTTCCTGAAGAGCTGCAGGTGGGAGGTAGTTGGAGATGGAGCTTTGTTCCATGGCTGGTTTCCTTGCTGAGCTCTGCTCTGCCTGCCCGGGCAAATCCTGTGGGCATGAGGAGTGATGAGCTTCTCCACCCACTGTGACTCCCTGTCACTGGTGGTGGCAAGCATGGCCCTGCTTTTTGGTGTTTTGGGTGGGATGAGACCCCATCCTTATCACCTGGAGAAAAACACCAAAGCAAGGGGGGGGACACAGGGCTCTGAGAGGTGATATGGAAAGTCACCATGGGGCAAGCAAGATGAGAGCATGGAGACATGTGGCAGGTGGCACCATGTCTCCTGGGGATGAGGAGAGCACTCCATTGGGGGGATGGGACTCAGACATCAGTAGATGGGGTCACAGAGCTGGTCCTCAGGCCACTAGAAGGTGACCTTGGGTGACAGGAGATTGTTTCAGGTGACAAGGAGTTGGTCTTGGATGACCAGGAGATGATTTTAGGTAGCCAGGAGATGGTCTCAGATGTCTGGGAGGTGGTTTTGGTTGATGAGGAGGTGGTTTTGGGGACCAGCAAAAAGTTTTGAGTGGCCATGAGGGCCCCATCCTGCCTGTGGTGCAGCCTTAACTGGTGAGGGTCTGTGCCAAATGTCCTTGCTGCAGGGACCTGCTGTAGGGACCTGGGGACATGGGGTTGCACAGGCTCCCTAGGGGAGGACATCATACATGTCATGGTCCTGTGAATCCCTGTCAGGGGCGTCATGTGTCCTCACCCTGGGGTGTGGGGTGCAGTGGCCTTCTCCCAGGATGGGGGCACTGAGCACCCATGGCCAGTAGGAACAAAGACCAAGGTCTGGTGCAGCCAAGGGGCCGTGGGTGCCCTCTCTGTGCTGGGCTGTAACGAATTCTCCTCTTCCTCCACAGCCTTGCCAGCAGCTCACCAGGATGAAGGGGACAGCCAATGTCAACTCCACTGGCCGCAGCCACTACCAGTCTGCCATCCCAGTGCCCCGTGCCATGGCCCACGGCAAACTGCATACCACAGCCCCCCTGAGCACCCCGGGGTCCCCTGTCCTCCACAGGGCTCCGTCCCCTCAGCCAGGGAAGGTGCCACCCCCTGGTCCCAAGACTCTCAAGCCCAAAGCCACTGGCAAAGCTGCTGGCCATGAGCCGGCCGAGGGCAGGGAGGGAAGCCCCAGTGTCCCTGCTCATGGTGGGCAGAAAGAGCCATCAGGACCCCTGGTGTCCCCTGGGAAATGGCCAGAGGCAGTGGGCAGTGGGAGGAGAGGGGCAGGCAGGGTGGGGGAGCCCACCGAGCTGCGCAAAGCTCCCCTAGCACAGGGCAGGGGCGGGAGGCGCCTGGGAGGGGCCCCTGGGAAGGGCAGTGGAACAGCCACGTCAGGGACAGGGGATGAGTCCCATGGTGGCTCACAGGGGAGGGGCCCCGTATTTGGGTCAGGGGCCATCACTTTCTCCTCAGGGCCCCCACACAGCCACCCCATCACTGCCACTGTGGCACCCTTCCAGTACCGGTGAGTCCCTGGGGATGGGGGAACACGGGGCAGGGGGTGCCTGGAGACACGGGGCTGGGGGGGGCATGGGGACAGGGGAGGCAGGCAGGCCTAGCAGGGGTGGCCATGGGAAATGGTGGGGGTGGGTCAGGGGGCACTGTACTAGGAGGGTCCCACTGGATTTGGGGTGCTAGGGTTCCTAAGGCACCCGCGGGAGCTGATGTGGGGCAGGGGATGGACTCATTGGGGAATCGGGTGCCCCGGGACCCCTTGCCATGAGGCCAGTGTCCCCAGACTTTGGCAGAGCCTACAGCTCCACGTTCTCATCTCCTGGGGGTCCCCAGGAGGGGGAGCAGGGCAACTGCCCCTGATCACCCACCCTCACCCCCTTCTGCCCACAGGCTGCAGGAGGACCAGGAGAGGGCCACGTCCCCGGGTGATGAGTGCTCTGGTCTTGAGAAGGGATCTGACCCTCACCCCAAGCCCAGAGGCCTGAGTGAGTCCAGAGGGGTTGGTCGGGAATGGGGGTGTCCTGCTGGGGGGCTGCCGTGATGGTGCCAGGGGAGGATCCGGCCCCTTCCCCGGTGCTGAACTCGCTCGGCTTTATCCCATTCTTGCTGGAATGGGAGCCAGGGCTGGAGGTCAGTGGGGCAGTGGAGGGGAACCCTCACATTGAGGTGCCCCAACTCCCCTGGGAAAGGCTCGTCTGCAGTTCCTGCACCAGGTGACCTCCGTGGCCAAAACCTTACACTGTGAGAAGCACAGGGAACTGACCCCTCCGGGGACGGCGCCAGGACATCACCCTGGCTGGGTCCTTTCCCTCCTCTTCCCGGTTTCCCAGCGAGCTCCAGGAATGACCCATTTCTAAGGAGCCGGTGCGGAGGGACCGCTGGCTCCACCACCGGATCAGCCCCTTTCTCGAGGGCTGAATACAAGCTCCCTGCTGCAATGCTGAGGCCACCCCGGCCCCTCTGGCGCTTGCTTTGGGGGGAGATTTTGGGGAGGCGGGTCCAGGGAGGATGCTGGGGCGGCGGTTGCCAGGGCAGCGGCAGCGGAGGATGGCGGGATGCTCTAGAGATGTGCAGGGAAGGGGAAGAAGAGAGCCGGGAGCTTCACCGGGTGATTTGAAGGGACAGAAGTCGGTCAGATCCACGGTGGCTCCTGGCAGAGCCCTGCTTTGACCTAGGGTCCTAGCACCTCAGTCAGAGAATAATCAGCGCTGAGCCCCGATTTGGAAAGTGCTGAAGCCAGCGGCAAGCGGGAGGAGGTTCCAGGAGGAAGCAGGAGGGAACGAGTGGGGCTGGCATGCACCCAGTGCAGCTGCCCTGCTCCTTGGGGAGGTTTTGGGATAAAGCCGAGCGAGTTCGGCACCGGGGGAAGGGGCCGGATCCTTTCCCTCGATCCATGCCTGCTCCAGTTTCCCCAGACCGCGGCACCTCCCACGGCTCCGCTGGGCCCAGCCAGAGGGAACAGGGGACATTGGGAGACCCCGAGAATCACCTCACCAGCCCCAAAATGACACAACACCCGGGGATTTTCCCCCTACAGCGGGGCCTACACCCAGGCAACAGCCCTCCCCCGAACCCGGAGTGGCTTTGGGGTGCAGCTTGTGCACCCATCCTGCCCCAGCAGCACCTCTTAGTGCAAAACACCTTTTGTTTTGGCACCCTTTACTGTCCCATCCAGGCGGAGTTATTTTGGGACTCTTCGGCCCTACGATGGGCTGAACCTCGGGTCGCTGGCCCGGGGGTGGGTTGGGGGGCTCGCACCACCCCCGGTCCTCCCGTCCTTATCTCGGCAGCAGTGATGGGCTCTAATGCAATATTTCCCGGCGGTTGCCATGGCAGCCCGCGTGAGGTCACCAAATAGACTTAATTCACCCCTCCCAAGGGACGGGTAATTAATGAAAAATGATGATAACCAGATCCCACTCCCCTTCTTCCCCTCTACTCCCCGCCCTTAATTCCCTAGGATCAGTGGAGAGGCCCCGCTGGGTTTGGGGGCCACAGTGTCCCTCGGGAGATTCCCGGGGCCACCCTGGGCTCTTGCTGCACAATTTGGGGAGAAACGGGGATGCTTTGCCTCCCCCGGGAATGGGTGTGCAGTGTCTAGGTGGGTGTGGGGTCCATGGCGGGCGGGACAGGGGATGCTTCAACGCAGGGAGCTGGGGTGTGGGATCCCCCGCTGGCTTCATCCACCTCCCACCCAGCACCCGGCACGTCCCTGCCCGCCAGGGGCCGTGCTCGCGGGGGTCGCGGGGGCCATCGCCGGCTCGGTGCTCATGCCAGCTTCACGCCTGGCGCCGGGGGTCCTGTGTCACGGCGGGGTCCTGCAGGGAGCGCTGTCCCCGCTGTCCCCGCCGTCCCCTTCGGTCCCTCCGTCCCCTCAGCTCCGCCGCGCGCCCCCGCCCGGCCCCGCCCCGTGGCGCGCGCCCCCTCCCCTCCCTGCCCTCCGCGGGCGCGCGCCCCGCGCCCCGCCCCCTGCCCGCGCCAGAGGAGGGCGGGCCCTTTTTGTTCGCCCCTGACATTCCGCTGGTTCGCAGTGTCCTGCCGGCGGCGGAGCGGCGAGGTGGGGCCGTGCCGCTCACCCCCCCCCCACCTCCTCCTCCACCCCAGCTCCCCGCCCGCGCCATCCCCCTCCCCGCTCCGCCCCGGCCGGTGGGACGGGCGCTGACGGTGCCTCTCCCTCTGTCTCGCCCGGTGTGTCCTCGGTGCCGCAGCAGCAGCAGCAACAGCGCCCGGCGGGTTAAATGGTTGCAGCGCGGGGATGCTGGGGAGCAACCTCAAGAGCCTTCCCGACGTGGAGCTGGGCGAGGAGGAGCGCGGCTTTCGGCGGGGTCCCGACGGCAGCACCGTGATGCCGAAGCGGGCGAAGGCGGCGGCCGCGGGGCCGCGGGGCGCGGAGCTGCGCGTCTTCAAGGCGAGCAGCGCGGAGGGGCGGCTGCCGGCCGGCTCCAACCTGCGCAAGCAGAAGTCGCTCACCAACCTCGCCTTCCTCACCGACGCCGAGAAGAAGCGGCAGCTCTATGAGCCTCGCTGGAGCGACGACATGGCCAAGGCGGCAGCGCCGGGGGCGGCGGCGGCGGGGGGCGGCGGGCGCGGCGGCCCCCGCGGGCGGGACGCGCCCGCCATGTCGCGGAGCCTGTCCCGCTCCGAGCACTCGCTGCTGTCGCCGCGCCCCGCCGGCCCCGCCAAGCCGCCGCCCGCCGGGAAGCCGAGCCGCATCCCCCGCGGGCCCTACGCCGAGGTGAAGCCCCTCAGCAAGGCCCCCGAGGCGGGCGGCGGCGGCGGCAAGTGCGACGACGAGTTGCTGGGCGGGAAGGGGCCGGCGGTGGCGGCGGGCACCGAGGAGAAGCCGTACCTGAAGGTGGACCCCGAGCTGGTGGTGACCGTGCTGGGAGATCTGGAGCAGCTGCTCTTCAGCCAAATGCTGGGTGAGTGCGGCCGGCGCGACCGCCGGGCTCGACATCGAGATAGGAATAGCCAGAGGTGGCAGCTGGAGGCATCTGGGCTCCTGACACTACGTGGGGAGGCGTTGGTGGCCACCTCAGTGTCTTGAAGTGAAGGGAGGCTGAGGGGAAAGGAGTCATCAGCCTCGGTGTCCCCAGTCACTTAGAATTACAGAGTGGTTTGGGTTGGAAGAGACATCAAAGCTCATCCTGTTCCACTCCCTGCCGTGGGCAAGGACACCTTCCGCTAGCCCTGGTTGTTCTGAGTCCTATCCATCCTGACCTTGGCCACTGCCAGGGATGGGGCAGCCACAGCTTCTCTGAACAACCTATGCCAGTTCCTCCCCACCCTCACAGGAAGGATTTCTTCCCAATATCCTATTTACCCCTGTCTTCTGTCGGTGGAAATCCCCTTGTCCTGTCACTCCAGGCCCTGTCCTAAAGTCCCTCTCCAGCTCTCCTGGAGCCCCTTTGGGCGCTGAAAGGGGCTCTGAGGTCTCCCCAGAGCTTTCTCCAGGCTGAACACCCCCAGCTCTCCTAGCGTGGCTCCAGAGCAGAGGGGCTCCAGCCCTCAGTGCTCTCCAAGGCACGCTTGAGGGAAGGTGCTGTCAGCTGCCTCTTGCCTTGCAGGAAAGGCAGTTCCTCCTCCCAAGGAGCAGTGGCAGGTGGTGATGGAGCTTGTCCTCCCCCACGTGTCTTGTCGGCCATCCCTTGTCTCAACACCCACCAAACACGATGGAGGCTGCACAGCCGGGTGCCACAGCTGCTCCCCACCATCAGCATTGCTTGCCCTGGGGGTGACCTTGGGAAGCTGCTGGTGCAGGTGCTGTGCGAGGGGTCCATGCTCCTGCTCCATTTTGGGCAGATCCAGAGCTCCACTGCAGTCTGGGGCTCTGGCAGAGGAGGATCCTCCAAGGATGCTGCTGCAGGGTTTGTGTGAGTCGCTTTCAGGCTGTGGCTGCCTGCGCTTTCCTATCCCTGTGGGTTTGATGCTCGTTGTGTACATTGTGTGCACCGTGGGTTTCCATGAGAACAGTGAGCATTGGCCCAGTGCTGGCTGTGCCCCAGACCTCGGAACCCACTGCCCCATCGTGGGCCGCAGCGTTGGGTCTCGGTACAGGTGAGCCCAGCCCTTGCCATTCTCTCATGCTGCATGCTGATCTCTAGGAACTGTGGCTGCCTCAGCTGCCCTCTGCTTCCTGCTGACACCCTGTCTTCCCTGCATCCCAACCAGCAGTGCCTGGGGTCTTGGCTGGGCAGTGACTGTGGGGGCTTGTGGCTCTGAAGAGCTGTGTTTGGTCTGGCAAACTGGCGTGTGAAGGTGGCAGGGGAGCCCTGCACAGCCATGATGGTGCTTGCGTGGTGCTCAGGCTGGCCAGCTGTAAAGTCTTGGTGCTTGGTGGTGGTACGGGAGCAGCAGTACAGGCAGGACGGGTGTGTCCAGTCCCTTCAAGTTCCCTGCCTGGGACCTCTTTTTAGGGGGGCAGGAGCTTCTTGGCACTTGAGCTGGCTTGAGATGCCGTGTCCTTGCTGTGTGATGAAGAGAAAGGGGAGAGATTTGCCCTGGCTGGGGCCTGGGGGAGGTGGTTTGGAGATGTGGAGCAAGCTGGAGTGTGTGCTGGAGCCAGGTACCTGGAAAGCTGCAGTTGCTGAGTCCACTTCCCTGTGTACCCCTGGCTGCCCCAGGAGCCTTCAGGGTGTCACATCCCCAGTTCCAGCAGGGCTCTGTGCACCAGTGAGCTAGCACACAGGCATGGAGCCTCCCAGCACATTGCCCTTGGCCCCTGGCTGTGCCCAGCCACGGGGGCAGCAGCAGTGCCCTCCTTGGCAGAGTCTGCCCTGATGCTGGGGCATCCCAGGGCTTGCAAGTGAAGGCCACAGAGTGCTCAAGGCCTGGGCAGGCAGACTGTGGGGGCGAGCAGGTGGGGTGCAGGAGGTCAGCCCTGGCTGTGGGGGCTCAGGCTGCCCTGGTGGTTCCACAGCTGGTTTACAGATATCCATCCTCAGGCCTAATGCCACGGTAGCACCAGGTGCCATGGGAGCGGGGCAGGATTGCAGGAGGATTTGTCACTTACGCAACTAACAGACTGCCACTCACTGGTGTTGGGATGTCTGGGGGAATCTCAGTGTCCCCCCAAGATGCTCTGCTCTTAGGTGGGAGTTTCCTCAGCATCTCCAAGAGAAATCCTTGCAGGATTGGCCCACGTGGGAGTGACTCCCAGTTTGTGGTACTCTGGAGTACCAGAGATCCAAGACAGGATCTTGTGCACACTCTGAGGAAGATCATGGCTGTGGAAGTGCCCCCAGCAACTGATTTGGTTTCTGGGATGTTGCCAAGCCTCCACCTACATCAGTCAGGGCTGACTTTGATCTTGGGAGGTGTTGAGCATCCCTTTGGACTGCACTTAGCATCTGAAGACTTGGTCAGCTGGTCCATGAGGCCCAAACTCTCCCAGATGTGTCCTCTGTGTATTGCCAATAATTTTCCAAGACATATGGACTGGCAGGCTTCCTGCAGAGGGGATCAAGGGCTATATCCAGAGGTGGATGGGGAGAGCGCGTGGGGTAGACAGAGCAGGAGATTGACCGTGCTAAAACTTCCCTTCCCTTCCATGGGGTTGTACTTCCCACATTCATGGGAGTTGTGATGTTGAATCACACCTACTTACCCAAGCCAGACCTGGCACATACATGACAGCCTGTGTATTGGGGATGCCACCAGGAGCCTGGGATGTGGAGAGGAGGGAGCAGTGTGACAGTGGTGGTGGCACAACCACAACTCAAGGGTGTGGAGACACACTCTGAGCTTCCAGGCCCCTTTGCTTGCAATCCACGTGGATGAAATCTTCCCCAGTGGTGATGGTACCTTCCACAACCTGGCTTCCCCAGGAAGAGGTGGAGATGGACCCAGAAGGAATGGGATTCCAGGAGAGCTGGATTCAGGAGAGTGGGCTTCACATCCTGTTAGGATTGGTGAGGAGCACCAGGAGAGGGGCTTTCTCCTAATTGCTACAGGAGATGCTTGGGAGGGAGGGAGGGAAGGAAGGTCTCTGCTGTTTTCATCAATCCCTTTGGCAAGCAAAACATCAGCCTGAGCAGTTTGGCAATGTCTGCTGGAGGACACCCTATCCAGAGTGGCATGGAAGGACCTGCAAGCTTGGTTTGTGCTGGGAAGGGAGAGGCAGGAGTTGCAGGGACTTCCAGCATCTGCAGATACGGTTGTCCTTGAACTGCTGACCTGTGCTGAGAAGCCTGTGCAGCTTCTGAGCTCCTGGCCCTGCTAGCCACAGTGGCTTCCAGAGACATTGTGTGTCTTTGGTCTCCACACCTGAATTCTCATCTTCACCTCATTCTTCTCCTGCCAGAAGCATGCCCAAGCCTCTCTTGGCCAAAAATATGGTTTATTCAGTAATGGCCAAATGTTACCTCTCATTCAGTCACTGCTGCTGCCTCATCTGTTTGATGGCACTGAAGCCTTTGTAGCTGAACCACGTTTAAAGAGCAGCCTGCGCAAGCCGGGAGGGGTCACGGGCACACAGCAACCACATGTGCTTTGTAGAGGCTATTTCCATCATCCAAATTATACATTTCACATCAACCAAAGACTGAGGCTTCTCATCAAAGCTGGCTGGCAGCTGGGGTTGCTAATTATGCCAGTGCCCAACCACAGGATGAAGGGGATGGAGGGCACATGGCCAGCGTGGTGGAAGAGCTGGTTGTGCAGAGCTCACCATGCCCATGTCCGTGTATGATGGACAGGGCTGTGCAGGTGCAAGGGCTTTTTTGTATGGGCTGTGCTTGTGCCTGGCATAATGGTTGCACTTACCTAGAGCTTCCCAGAGCAGCTCTGAGATCCTGCAGCTACTTTCTGCAGCCATTTCCTTGTCCATCTCTTGTTGGATGTGGTGCCTCTTAAGTCGCTGCTAATTCGCATCAGCAAATAAGTGGTCAGTGTTGTGTGGGCCAGAACGCAGGCAAACACACGTGAGATCCCAGGTGGAGATGGTGTTCCCTGAAATGCTCTCTGCAGGAGTCTGCAGCCCTTCGAAACTTTGCAGTTGCAGCTATAACCCATCTCAGTCCTGCAGCCCTGGGTGGGCCATGCTGCCCTTCCCAGGGATGTCCTTGCTGGGCAGTACGTACCCATGGGGGCTCGGTACCCTCGTGGTGCTGACACGCAGGTAGGGCAGAGCCCAGCTGTGCTCAGGCTGGCGCTGGGTGGGCAGTGGGTGCCAGCAGCCCCTCAGTGCCTGGGAGGAGAGCCAAGGGCTGGAATGAGCAGATGGGCTCCATGACAGGCAGGAACTGCATGTTGCATCTGACTGGTTTAAAAAGTAAACCACAGAAAAGATTGGCATCTGACATGTCCCGTGCAAGGACATTCCTGACCCTAGTGGAGATGGGAACCAAGTTACTCCCTTCTGATTGCCATCCTTGCTGGGAAACACATGGTGTGGGATCAGAGAAGCACTTCTGCCCCATGGCATTCCTCCCTCTGCCCCATGTTGTTCCTACCAGTTCAATTAAGCACTAATGCGCCCTGGCAGCACTGGGCAGCAGTAGCCAGGCTCCCTGGCAGGAGACCATGAGGAGGTCAGAGACCAAATAGCTCTTCACAGTGATGAGAGCGGGTTATTGCCTCGTAAAGTGCCGTGGCTGTCCTGATACCACTAATGCTATTCCTCTCTTAAGGTCCCTGTGTGACAACATCAGTGTGACGAGGTCATTGGGATGGAGATTTATTTCCTTTTGCCCACAGAGCTGGACTCCGGCCTTTGGGGTAATAGAGAGGAGAAAGGGCAGTGGTACACAATTGTGTTGTTGCTTCCAGCCTGCTCTCAGGAGCTGACAGCAAGTAGTAGATGTCTGCTTTCTCCAGCTGAGATGGCTACAGTGACTGGGGAGAAGATCTGGAAATGGGGTCCAAGGGACCCAGAGCTTCTGCTGAAGCTGTTTGGGATGTGCCCTGTTCCCAGTGATTATGGCAGTGTGGCAAAAGGGCTGAGAAAAAAATAAATCCAGGTGTCTCTCAAAATTTCTCATGGAAAGGTAGCAGAGCAAACACTTGAAAGCAAACATGTTTGGGGATGCACTGCTGAAACAAAGTTCTCCCCAAAGAGCCTGCAAATCCCTGTTCAAATGGAGCTTTCCCAGTGACTGCCTATATCTTGCCCCCAAATCCAACATGTCTAAAAAGAATATACGTAAATGAATAGAAAATTATGGAAATTCTGGGAGTGCTATTTGGGATCTGCTGATGGGATGTGACCACAATGGGACCTGGGTGATGCCCTCTCAAGGCTTTACAGTCCCATGGGTGTGACTGCTGAGTGCTGCTGGGATGGACCCAGCCCACCCATGGCTCCTGCCTAGTCCTGGTGCCTCGTGAGCAATTTTCTTCTGTGTGGGTGGCACTCAGGGAATCATTGGCCGTTCTGGGTCCTTCTAGAGAGCATCTTCCATATGCCCCTGTTCCCAACTTTATATATTTGGCTTCTCATGCTGTGGCATGTGTCTCTGTGTCCACAGCACTCCCTTGTCACAAGTCTCTCCACCATCAATCACCCTGTTGTGTCCATTTAGGTTCCCAGCTCTTTGTCTTCCTGTGCAGCTTCTCATGGTGCCAGAAAACAATGTCCCTGGTCCCTTCTACCTGCAGACCCCCTGCCCACTCTCACTTGAGCATCTGAGGACACTTGGCTGATGCTTGTGCCCATTGCATGGGGGAAGATTTGTTCCAGCTCAGCACAGAATCAGAGCCTGAACCCTCTGAGGTGTGTAACCTGTGAGTGATGCCAGCCTCCAGTGCCAGCCTGTTTGCCATGGCCAGCATGTGTCTCCTGGCTTCCCTGGCTCAGCTGCAGCCATGACTGGGTGGTTTGCTGTAGGACTGCAGTCTTGGGATCAAGATTGCCTGGCTGTGCGGTGTCGGGTGGACCCCTGGCACATCCTCTGAATCAGTTACTTGTCTGGTCCAGAGTGTCTTTTGTGGCACTGTGCTTGTGGCTTTTGGTGCCCCACATGTGCAGTCAGTGTCCTGGGGCAATGTGCATGCGTGGTGTTTCTAGCACTGGTGACTGGAAATGTCCTGGGCTCTGCGTGTGTGGTGTTCCTGGTACCGGTGTCAGTGGTGTCCTGGGCTCTGTGTGTGTGCAGTGTTCCTGGTACTGGTGGCAATGGTGAAGCTGCTGAGCCTGGATCCACTCCCTGGGTGGAGTGGGGATGGCTCCGTCCCTCTGTGGTATCTGAGTTCTATCTCCAGGCTTCACACCTTGCCTGTGTCTCACGCAGAGCTGTGGGGACACAGGAGATCAGATACAGGGCCGTTCTGCCATATCCCCCACCCTGCAAAGTCACGTCCTCCTCCAGACACACGAAGCAGCTCTCCCGGGGGAGCCAGGGAAGGGGTTGCCAGTTCTCTGGCTGCAAAGCAGTGAGCTTGGGAGGGTAGAGGATGTGTGAGGCTCGGCGCTCGACTGGGAGACTCAGTGTTGCCTCATGGTGGGGTGGAGGGGCAAAAGGGAGAGCAGGGCTTGCCCACGCTGCTGCATTGCAGCTCAGAGCAGGGAGCTGAGCAGGAGGGAAGCTGGGAAGGCAGGGATGCTGCAGCCGTGAAGCTGGGAAGTCAGGGGATGCTGCATTGCAGAGCTGAGATTAGAAGCTGTGCAAATGGAGATGTGCTTGTGTCAGGGCGGATGTGACACTGGGGAGTGGTGCCCAATGCCCACTGGTTTGCTGGTCCTTCCTCTAATCCAGTTCTTCCACATTTTATTTTGTGCCAGCATTTCTCTCATTCCTTGTGCTGGTATTTGTCTTGTTCAATTGAGGGCATAATGTATTTTTTATTAATTCAGGAAGAGGACTGAGATTCATCTCCCACTGAAGGACCCTCTGGAATCCACATAGGGAAGCTGAGCAGAAGCTCGGCACATTTGGGCAGGACATTTTCCTCACTCCTGGGAGCAGCCGTGGATCAGCGAGGTGACTCCAGAGCCTTGTGGCCCTGGCACAGCATGGCACGTGAGCTCCCTGGAGGGGGGACCTGAGCAGACCTTGGGCACACATGTGCCCCCGTGCTGCCCAGTGAAATGCAGGTGTGTCCTGCAGCTAGACATGTGCCTCCACCTCTGTGAATATGTGAGCATGCCAGCGTGTTGGGAGCACAGGATTTTCCACCTGGTGTAGGTATCAGTGATTCTTAATCACTCCACATTGCTCTGGTATTGTGTCAGCCTTGTTTCTCTTCGTGGCCGTCCTGCTCATTCAGAGGTGGGCACTTTGCAGTCCTCCTCTGTACCTGTGAGGGTCTGGCCTCAAGCATCCCCCTGAAATTACAGAAAAATTTTACAGAAAGATTCTGGCAAATCCAGAAATTAGTGTCTGAAGATGTAAAGACTGGGCTGCCCTGCCTTCCCCTCAGGCTGGATCTTGCCCAGTGGGTAGGGAGGGGATGGTGAGCTGGCTAGGAGGGACCCAGGAGTGCCTTTCAATGGGGAACTGAAATTGAGGGTTTGAGCTGTGCTCACGAAGCTGCGTTCCCTGGGCAGGTTGGGAGCCTGACCTGCAGCCACAGGTGACGCAGCAGGAGGGCCGGGCTCTGTGCCAGTTCCTTGGCTCACCAGCCGCTCGGCTGGCTGTGGCTGTGGGATCACAACCTCTCTTGTTTGGTGAGCTGGAAGGGTGGCTCATGGCTGAGGTCCTTGTTGAAGCTGCCAGAGGTTCTGGTTGTCTTCATGTAACCCAGAAAAACGGGCAGAGCTGTGCTGTGGGTGCTGCAGCCTGTGCTGTGTGAGCTGGAGGGAAAATGATAGAACCATAGAGTGGTTTGGGTTAAACCATTAGAGATAATCTTGTTCCAACCCCTGCCATGGGCCAGGACACCTTCCACTCACCCAGGTTGCTCCAAGTCCTGTTGAATGTGACCTTGAACGTTTCAACATTTCACAGCTTCTCTGGGCAACCTGGGCCAGGGCCTCACCACCTTCACAGGGAAGAATTTCTTCCTAATGTCTAGTCTAACCCTGTTCCCCCTAATTTCAGCGTGGTAGATGGGTAGTGCCATACCTTTAGCATTGGGGAAAAGTAGAATCACCTTTATTTCTCATGCCAGCCCTGCTGCCAGCCTGCATTCTTGGTGTCTGGGGGAGCTGCACGTCCCACCTCTGCATCCTTTGCAGGATTGTATCAAGAGTGACAAAGCTGGCAGTGAGACCCTGCAACCAGATAAGCTTGTTCAAGAGCACCCAGTCGTGGCCAAACCTAGCCCTTACTGGTTCTGTTGGGAGCCCAGGCTGCCTGAAGCTTACACCTCTGCTTTTTCATGGGCCTCAAGCGTCCCTGGCACTGGCTCTGCCCCAGCCTGGCTCTCCCAATTCCATGAGCTGGCTTGAAGCACGTTCAGAGCTGCGCTGCAGGTACAACTCTGTTGCTGGCTATTTATAGCATGTGAGTTTTCAGCATTGCTTTGCACTGAGAATAACTCACTGAGGAGACACTTCTCAAAATCACACATCCGTCGCCCATGCGCAGCGTCATCGTCTCAGGCTTCCCACGTGTCAGCTTGGGGTCTGTCTTGGTCCTGTGCCAGCCTGGTTTGATGCTAAAAGGGGTTTACCCCGATGTTTTTTCTGGCCTGGAGATTCAGCTGGTTAATCATGGCAGGGCTTTGTGGCCCAGTCCTTGTCAGAACATCATCAGGTTTTGCAGGGAGTGTGGTGGGGAGCAGTTTGGGCTCTGTAAAACCCACCTCACAGAGAGCAGCCCTTTCCTAGCCCAGTGTGTGAGATGCAGGCACTGGCAGGGAGGGATGTGCATGGAACCTGCTCTTCAGGCTGGAACCTGTGATGATGAAACTCATCAGCTGAGTGAACGCCTCGGGCTGGAAGTGTTAGGTGCTGCCGGGGTATTTCCAGTTCACTTTATCTCCGGCCTGGCATTGTATTTCCAAGCTGATGCAAACAAGTGGAAGAATAGATAGCGGCTAATTCACATTGATCACTGTGATGCTGGAGCTCCCCGAGGTGAGCTGGGGATGGCAGGAAACGTGCTGTGGGCCACTGATGGGGCCAGAACATCCCTCCCCGGCCGTTTCCCGGTGTGGTGCCGCAGGGGACACGTTGTCAGCCTCGTGGATGCTTGCTCCCACATCCCGAGGTTTCTCCCAGCTTTGGTGGTTCAGAGGCCCGAGGCAGCATTGCCAGGGTGGGTACAGAGTTATGGGCTGACCTGGCAGTGGTGAAAGCAGGTAAGGCAGGGTTGTTTTGGCAGGCTCCAAGGTGGGAGCACTGCTTTGTGGGAGGGGAGGCAACAAAGTTCCTCTCATCTTAAAAGCAGGAGGAAAGGCATTTGACAGATTCTGACTGGAACCTGGGACTGTTCAGCTCTTCCAGGGCAGGACCAATGTGGGGCCAAGTGTGCTGAGGCCACCATCAGAACAGGACCCTGGCCACCCAGCTGTGGCCTTTCACAGCCACCTTGCATTTAGCCTCCAGACCTTCACTGCACCAAGGTAGAGACAGGGAGATGGTTCCAAACTCCCAACAGGCATTGCAGAAGCAAGGGAAATAATGAAGTTCAGCTTCCCCCATCCCAGCAGGGAGGACGGACAGATGATGTCCTGCAAACTTCTGCTGCCCAGAGGAGCATGTGCTGAATCCTAAAGCTGGACTCACACTGCATCTGAGCTGTGCAGGGCTTGAGGTTTCTGCAGACTGAAGGGTGGGAGTAAATTGAGTCTAGCTCTCTTGGTGCTTGGCATGGGGCTTGATGTCCTGCTGGATCAGGACAGGGCAGGGCTGCTGGAGGAAAACAGCTGTGGGGAGTCTATGGGGACAGCCCGGGGGCTTTTCTCTGGGGCTGCCCCATCCACTGGGCCTGATAAACGGTTGCTGCCCTGCACTCCTGCCTCTCCTGGACCGCAGGTTCATTTAAAAATATAACAAAATCCCTTCCAGGGAATTGGAGTCACCCTGGACAGGCCATGCTTTACACCTCGGGGTGGGCAATGAAGGGGGGCAGAAGTGCCAGTTGGCACCTGTTGGTTCCTGGTAGTGGTGGTTTCTCTCCCAAGTAACGTGTACATAGACTCGTGGGGTTAAAATCCAGAGTGGCCTGGTGTGATTGCTGCCAAGGGGAAGTACAAACATTTGCCTGACTCCCAGCAGGCCTGAGCCTTCTCTGCCTCTCCCAGCAGGCCTGAGTCTTCTCTGCCTCGGGCTGTACATAGCCTGGAGCTCACAGCTCATCAGTGCAAGGTCCTTTGGCAAATTCCATTTTGATGTCTCACCCCTAGTGGTTTGAGGCTGGATTTATCACTGTCTGGACCTCCTGTCTCCCACTGAAGCGTGGTTGTATGCATCAAAAGCTGGCTGCATCCTGACCCTGTGGGGAGGAGCAGTGCCCAGAACCTACCCCAGGCCTTTTGCTCCTCAGCCCTGTGCCAGCAGTGCCATGGGCATGGCTGGCATGGGGCAGTGAGGGGCCCTGCCCTAAGTGGTCCCTCACCTTTCTCCCCAGGGCTCTGCCCTGTGCCCCAGCACTCCAGGCTGAGTACAGCAGCTGTTTGGGGGCTGATTCACCAGCAGACCAAGATCCTCCCTCCTTACAGGCTGCATCATCTGGAGGATGGCAGACAGTCCAGCAGCAGCACCTCCAGCCATCTCATTTCCATTTCCCTGAGCCCTTTTAGCTGTGCTTTTGCTGTGCTGCGCCAAACAGCGTCCCGGGACTGCTGAAGCACTAATATCCATCATCTGGCCACGGTCTGTAGAGCACTCAGAAATTTGGTGCTATTTTCAGTGAAGTTTTCCAAGTTGAGCTTATTGGCTCATGGGCATCTGCTCCCAGATGGAGAACATGTGGCCGATTCCTGTGAGGGGAGGGGAACGGCCCCACTCATAAAGCAGCAGGGGGGATGAGTGAGGGAATCTCATCCTGGAGCCTGCGAGATGCTTTCAGGACTGTGCAGAGTGGGGCCTGGAGGTTGGGCTTTTAGAGCTGCTCCTCTGAAAGCAGAATCTGCAGTGAGAGGTCACTCATCAGATATTATGGTGGGGAAAGTACAGTAACCTGGAGGCAGGATTCGATCTCAGGGCAGCTGCTGTTTGCACCGCTGAGCACTTCCCATCCTGCTCACTTTCAAAAGTGAACAGCAGGTACTTGGCAAACAGTTACTGTGCTAAAATGGTGAAACTCTGGTGGTTCCTGCAAACCTCCCTGCCTGGAACTGAGAAATGAGCACTGGCTAAATGTAATGGCACATGAACCCTGAGCTCCAAATCAAAAGTAAATTTACAAAGCAGCTTTTCCTGCCTCACGTTCCCAGGTGGAGCATGGTAATGCTTTTTCAAGCCCAGCTGCTCTGTGCTGCAGTGGTGACCAGTGGGGTGAAGCCACACTCTCTTCCCTCTGCTCCCCAATTTGTCCATTGCTGCCTTCCGGGGGCGGAGGTGCAGGTTTGTTTTGGGGGCTGAGATTCTCATTCCCTTTGTGGAAATAAAGCAAATTGTGTTTGGTTGACATTCTCTGTAGCTTCAAAGTCAAATAAAATCTGGGTTGCCAGCTTCTTTTTGTCTTTCAGAAGATGTCTGTTTTCCATCCCAAACCTTCCATGTTTTGCAGCTCAATAGCACATCCCAGACAATGCCTTTAGAAATCAGACGCCTGCGTTTTGGACCCACAGTGCTGAAGCAACGCCAAGTGGTGCATGGGGTGCCAGAATTTGTGCACATGGGGAGAGAGAAGGAGGAGGACAAAAAGCTTGCCCTGATGGGATGTTTGCACAGGGATCATGGTAATGATCTTCCATTTCTATGTAGCTTTTCATCCGCTGGCGGGCTGTGCTCACTCGTAAGCCGATGCTACACACATCCTGTGTGGAGCGTGCAGCAGCTGTCCTCCAAAATCATGTTGTAAGAGGGAAGCTCTGGAATAGCAGAGCAGGATCTGCCTAGGGTGAGAGTGACCCCTGAGACTGCAGGGATGCTCAGGGATGCAGGAAGGGATATTAGGAAGAAATGCATTACTGTAAGTGTGGTCAGGCCCTGGCACAGGTTGCCCAGAGAAGCTGTGGCTGTGCCAACCCTGGAAGTGTTCAGGGCCAGGGTGGATGGAGCTTGGAGCAACCTGATCTGGTAGCAGGTGTTAGGTCAAGATGGTCTTTAACATCACTTCCAACCCAAATTGTTCTGTGGTGATTCTGTATCCCTGCACCACTGGGTATGGGAGCGATCTTGCTGCTGTGTAAACATCAGCTTAGTCCTTCCCCAAATCAGTGTCGCCTGTGGGATGTGCCTCACATCAGCCAGTGTCCAGCTCAGAGCCCTGCCATGGCCAGACATGAGGTGGCACTTGTCTTTCTGGAGTAAGATCCCTGTCATGAGCTGGGAGCAGCAGTCAGACTTTATGGTCAGTGTTGGAGCAGGCTGCATCCCACACCGACACAAAGGGTTTTTTTCCTGCCTCATCCATCCCTTTTTCCTGTGGTTGCCATGCTAGAGGAGCTGTTAGGCCATGGAGGATCACAGAACTCTGAGGAGGGTCAGCAAGGCCACATCCACTGCCAGAGCATGCAGGAGGTTGGTTAATATACAATATTCCCTTGTCCTTCCGAGTGCCTCTCGCTTTCCAAGAGCAGGGAGGTGAGTCTGGAAGCTCTTCTCCCCTGTGCTGAGATGGGCTTGCAAAAGCTACAATTTCTTCTGCCTTTTTTTTTTTTTCCTCTTTTCCTGCCCCAGCATTTTTCCCTGGCCTGATGAATTTTTAAACAAAAACATGGTGAGAAGAGAACAGGAGAGAGGGGAGAAAACCCAGGAGAGGACATGAGGAAAAAACTGTTTTCCAAATCAGAGTGATTGCAAGTGGAAGTGAAAGTTTAGGTTGTGTTTTTAATTTGAAAGTTCCAACTAATTTTAAGTCACTTTACTGACAGGAGAAAATACCTTTCCTAATACTCTTTTTAATAAACTCCAGTTTTACAAGCAGAAGCAGTAGTAGTTAGTTAAAAAATATCACGGAATTACGGAAGTAAAAGGCAGCTGCTGTGCTCTGTAAATCCCCCTGGCTGTGCTGGAGGTCAGTGCTCCCTGGAGGTGGGGGACTGAGGCTGGAGGAGTGGGCGAGATAGGCCCCCCTGCAGATGCCTCTGGGTGCTTGTGCACCTGTTCAGGGGGATTGCAGGGTTGATCACCTGCACATGGTCACTTTACACAGGGGCAGAATTTGGACAGATGTGGTTCCTTGCTGTTGGTGCATGGCAGTGAGCACAGATGCAGGACTTCGGGTGCAATGGGTCAGAATTTGGCCCAAATTGGAGCCTTCCAGCTGGAGAACTGGCTGGTTAGTGCTGGAGAAAGTGTGAGGAGGCAAGAGGGAGCTCAAGGATGGAGAGGAGGGGTGGAGGTAGGTGGGAGAGTTGGCTCATCAAGCTAAGCATTGCCAGGGAGCCCAAATCCCATCACCAGGAGGGCTTGTCCTGCTCCATAAGCCAAGCTCTGAGCTGCGAAAGTCATTTGGACAGTTTGAACAGCTGGTAAAATTGTGAGGTATCATGGACACCTTTTTGTGCTGTGCCTTGCCCTTCCAGAAATGTTTCTCCACTGTGTCCCACTGATGGCAAGGCCAGAGCCGAGCATCATGACCGGCCACTTTGCTGCCATCCGTCAGGCCGGGGATGGTTTCTCACAACTGCCACCTTGGCAGGTCGATTGAGCGTAGTTGGAAAACCAGCTTGTTGGAAATCCACTGCTGTCACACTGTGCAGAGCAGAGAGGGCTCCTCACAGATCTCATTGTATTTCAGACTGGAAAAGAAAAAGCATTTTATGGTAATTTTTTCAATGACTTTCCAATTTTTTTTTCTTGGTAAGCTGTCTGCAATCACTTGCAGTGTTCCTGAAGGGATTAATTATTCACTGGAGCTTATTGTGCGTATTTGATATTCTGAACTGTTGGATGTGATGTCTGCCTTGGATCGAGTGAGGGGTCACGTGGCATTTCTTTTTCCATCCTTTTTCCCCTATTCTGTTGTATCTGTCAGGCTCCTGGTGTGAACACTCCCCGTTGCCGCTGTGGTGGGTGCTCGGTCAGCGCTCCGCACGTGATCCTGATTTCCCTGCTCCGCACTCCTTTTTTCAAGGGAATGTAGCCAGAATAAGACAAATTGCTTCCTTGTTTGAGTGACTTTTGGCTGATGCTTTCCCCCCAAGCTGTAGTGTTGGCTCGGCTTCTCCTGCAGCAGTGGTGGCTCTGGGCTGTGCATCGTCAGTGCTTGGACAGGCCCCCGGAGCAAATCTGGGGAGAAGAGCTCAAAGCACATTGCAGAGCTGCTTCCCACGGTGAAAAGGGCTTATGCTGTGCAGGCAGCCATTGCATGGAGCTGAGATGTCTTAGGGGAGATAAATCCCGGCTGCAGTGCTGCCAGGGACCCCTCTGCGCCATCCTCGAAGCGTGGCATTCCCAGAGGGTCTGCCTGTGGGATGGTGTGTGCTGGCGCTTTGACAGCTCAGGGAATGGCATTGTCTCGAGCTTGGCTGGGGATCCCAGCTGTCCAAGCTGGGGCTCTAACTCCGTGTGGTCTAGGCATGCTTGAAGGGATCCTGCAGCCTGCCTGGGATGGGGCTTGTTGGTGTGTGGGGTCCAGAGGTGAGTGGCTGCTCTGCCGTTGTGCCCAGAGGGTCATGGCCACTGTCATCACATGTCACTCAGCCCTTGGTGTTGGCAGGCGCATAGTGAGGGCAGCCACAGGAGCTGGAACACAGTGGAGAGTCCAGAGGCTCCACTGAACTCCCTCTGATTGGCAGTGGTGCCTGTTTTGGAGCATTTTCCACCCTGTCCATCCCAGGTACTTGCAGGCCCCTAGTAAAATTTGGAGTTGTAGGTAGAACAGCAGCTCTGCATAGAATAGTAGAGTGTGTCAGCATCCCATCACTCACTGTAATGCAGGTGGTGGATTGGAGGTAAAGAACACTTCCATGTGGCCCTAGCCCCTGGGGCACAAGGGTAGGGATGGGGTGGTGGCTCCCACAGGGCTTTCTGGTCCCAAGCATGCCCTTCCCTGCTGTGGTACAAATAGATTTCCTGAAGGAGACAGGACCTTCCTTCTCTGCAAATTACCTTTAGTGGGAAAAACACTACTGCTGCTCAAGAAAACCTTTTCCTGGTGGTGAGGATTCTCTGAGTGCACTGTGAGAGAGGGAGGAAATCTGGAAGCAGTTGGAGAATGGTGTGGGCCTGCACCAGGAATGGGGAACCATCAGTGCTAAGAATACACAGTTTATCTGCATCCCTCCCTCTGTGAAGGGTGCTTGAGGCACTGTGCAGCAATTAACACAAGTTTTTAATAACACTGCTGGCAGATTGGCAGTGCAGCCTTTGGAGCTGGTGTCGAATTTGGCTGAGTATGGATGTGGGATGCTGGTGCTGCTGAGCTCCCTGGCACACACCCAGCATGTCCCTGGCACAGGGATGTGAGGCACTGCTGTGGGGCAGCAGGATGGAGTCCTGGGTGCTGGGTGTAGAGCCCCAGGATGGGGAGAAACATGGAGCTGGTGCTGTTCCTGGCTTCAGTGGGTTAGGTACCTTTCCCAGGGAAGTTTAGAGGAGCGGGTAACAAGGCCAGCAGAGGTAATGGCAGTATTGGTGGGGAGGGGAACAAGCTGAGGGCTGTGGCAAGGCATGATGCTCTGTACCCCTGACTGCAGTAAGGGTGGCCCTGGGTAGCTGGCACAGCGGGCAGAGGAGATCACCTGCACTGATCAGGATCACCCCATGCTCTCCACTGAGTTAGCAGGATGCCTCATCCCGCTTCTGGGTGGGGGCACGGGAGACCTGGGGAATGTAGGAGGTCACTGTGTTGCTGTCAGAGCCATGGCACCTTCTTCAAGCAAACCTCCTGCCACTCACCGTGCACAGCTCCATCTTTAGGAGGGTGTGGGGGGTTTGCTTTGGGGTGAGCATCACCTGGACAGCTGATGCTGCAGACTGAAGGGACCCCAAAATCTGTGATATGTGTGTTGGTCTTCAGCCCTGCACGGGCTGCTGTTGCAGATGCTGCCACAATTTTCAGGGTGAACCTTGCCCAGTGCCTGGTAGGACCAGCAGCCCTAGGCACCCCAGCAGTGCTCACCCACCCTGCTGCCAGGGGAGCGCAGGTGCAGGGAGAGCCCGGGCCGTGCGGGATCCTGGTGATCATATGTGCAGCAGACTTGTTTCCGGCTCCCCGCAGGCTGCTGCTCCTGGTGCCAGAGTGAATTTGGCACCTGGCCCTCCTGCAAGGCTGGGGAGGGGGAGAAGAAAGGCCAAGCCCTCCTCGCCGCAGGCAGGAGATTCAATTCTCCCTGGGCACGCACAAAGACCGTTTATCTCCAGAGCAAAGCCCTGGTAATCACGGGGCAGAGCGTGAAGGGCTGATTAGGGGCTGTTTGAGGAGGGGCGCTGGGGTCGCGTGCAGGCACTTCCCTTCCCATTTCCAGGGCTTTCCATGGTAATGGCTCCTATTCTCCTCTGTTGTTAGGACGTCACTCACATGCAGCTCCAAAGACATCTGTCAAAACACGTCTCCCTCTGTCCTTGGCGCTCCCGGGGAAGAGGGATCCGTTTGCCCCATAATGAGCCTGACATCAATTAATCATCAGCCTTAAAAATTAGCATCGTGGCAGTACGTGTTGGAGGAAAACGATTCCCCAGATGGAAGCAAAAATAGCCTGTGTTATCTTCCTCCTCCCGCTGGACCGTGGCAACAATAGATCCACTAACGAACCTGGAACTTGTTAAGCTGGGTTTGCCCCCCGAGGTGCTCTGCCTCCTGCCCAGTCTCTTCTCTCAATGGGCTCTTGAGGGACCCTGTTGTGCAAGGGCTGATGACCTACCCTGGGGTCTGGCCCAGCTGTCAGCTGGACCCTCATGCTGCACATCCCCCAGGCTTTGCAGAGAGCCAGGGTGTGCTTGCAATGCTGAACCCCTTCCTGAAGCTGAGTGTTTGGAGGGGAACAGCTGTTCTGGGATCTCCTCTTCTGGAGTGAAGGATGCTCATCCCTGGGTGGTGCTGCTGGGCTGAGATGGGGGTTCAGCCGCTGCCTCGAGGACATGTCCCACTCTGGGAGAGCTGTCCCTTGTCCCTCTCCAGAGTGACAGCTCTGAGGACTGCTGGTGCCCACAGCTTGGTGAGTGCCAGCTCTGATATTCAGGAGCTCAGCAGTGAGCTGGAGGTTTCCAGAGACACTCCGTCTGGGGAGTGACTGGGGCACCTTCTCTGGAGGCTCAGGATGAGCTGCTCTTTGTGCCTGTGCCATGCTGGGATTTTCCATGCTCGGAGCTGCTCTTCCTTGCATCCGGAGGAGCTGTAACCCCAGAGAGCAGCTCTGCTGCCCGTAGCTGCCTGCCACTCTGGTTGCCCACCCTGGGTACTTGGGAGATTAAGAGCCCCCTCACCAGCTGTGTTTTGGGTCCGTTTGAGTGGCTCGCATCTCTCAGTGTGGAGCAGCTCCACAGGCTGCCAGGGAAGCTGGGGAGGACGTTTTGCATTCCTGCTGGAGACACATGAGGACTCTGACTGATCTGGTGATGGACAGACAGACCAAGTGTCTACCAGAGCCCAGCTGAAGCCAGGGAGAATTGTGTTTGCAACGCATTGCTCTGCACAAAGCTCTCAGTCACAAGGCAAGGGGGACAAAAGGCTCCCTGTTCACTCCGTCCCAGTGGGTGCAATTCCAACAGTTAAAAAGCAAATGTGAGTTGTTTGTCTCTGTGAATATAAAGCTTCCCCAAGCATGGCCGTATTCTGGCTGGGAATGGGAAATTTGGCTCTGCTAATGACTGACTGTTCTCCTGCAAAACAGAGCCAACTCGAGCCAAGAGCTGCCCGGCTGGGCCCTTCTCTGCTGGCCCTGGTGCGGGGATGTGGGCTGGGGAGGGGAGAGGCTCTGGGGACTGATAAATGCCCTTTCAGCCAGGCCTGGGCACTCAGTGGGGAGCAGTGGGGATGGATGGGTGTGGGGACCTTGGCCTCTTGTATGCAGGGGTGACTGCCACCTGTGAGCACCCTGCCAGTGCCTGGGGACTGCATCTCATGCCCAAGGGATTCGTTATCATCAAGAGCAGGGTGCCCCAGGCAGAGGGACATCAGATCTACTGATTTGGGGCATCTGACTGAGAGTCTAAGGGCTACTGTCACAGGGGCCTGGGGTGAGGGTGGGTCTGGGAGGAACGACTGAATCACGTGCTGCACCTGGGCTTGTGGCATGGACACATCCACACCATCTGCATGCATGATCCCCAGCAATGATGGGGCTGTTGGGATGGCATTGGTGCTGATGAGGGACGTGCCCTGTGTCTGCCTGCCTGTGGCTGCCCTGGGAGCCTGTGGTGCTTGACCCCTCTGTTCATGACAGCCAAGCTGTGCTGAGCACAGCCCATGGGCATGTCCTCCTCCCTACCTGCTCCTGCATTTGCCCTGTCCTCCTCTCGGCTCTCTGGATCACAGGGCCTTTGGAGAAGGACTGTACACAGTGAAGGAGAGTCATTATGGAGTTAAGACATGGCTGTGACCTGCACAGGCCCTGTGCACTCCTTCCCTGCAGGGAACCCAGATTGATCCTTGATACGCTGTCAGCAGTGGGTGCAGGATTCCCCTTGCACCCACATCCCCCCTCCTCCACCAGGCAAAGCTTGGAGCGAGAGCTGGCGACGTCCCCAGATGCAGGACGCATCTGGAGGGCACCAAAGCAGTTAAGTGAAGGGCTGATTTGTGCTATAGAAACCCGCAGTTCCTTCCTTTGATCCTCTGAATCAGCCCATTGCCTTCCTCATATAAAGACCCATTTATCTCCACTCTTCCCAGTAAGTTTGAAGACGATCGCAGCTCGGGGCTCCTCGACAGCAGCGAGGAGCCTGGCTTTCTCTTCCGCTGAAGCAGAATCAGGTGAAATCTCTATGGCAACTGGCAGATGACAGGGAGTCTTGTTGCCTTGGAAATGAGGCAAGGCAAAAAAAAAAAAAAAAAAAAAAAACCAACAAAAAAACCAACCGAAAAAAAAAACCCACCCAAAAAGAGCCATCTGGAATTTTGAATTTCCACAATGTCCAACCTGCATCTGGTGATGTGTGGGGAGTGTGAGCCCACTGCTGCCGGCTGCCCCAGGGCCTCTGTGCCGGGGCCTGGCTGTGCTGTTCTGCCTCACCCTGGGGAATTAGGGCTTTTTTCCATTTCTTCCCCAGTTTTTGGGTTTTTTTGCACAGGGTCTGCAGCATTGCCCTGACCATCTGCTGATGGCTGTGGGAAAGGTGTTGTGTCTGGGGTGTTTGGAGTGCTGAAAGCAGGCTGGACACAGCTGTGCTGTGTTGGGGGCCAGCATGGCACTGGCACACCTTGGTGAGGCAGAACTGTGAGGAGAATGGCATGCTCTGGGGCAAACTGAGGCATGGAGTGCTGCATGACCAGTCCGACCCTCCTCTGTCAGCTTAGCACAAACCCCAGGTGCAGTGACCACTGGTGACACTGTCTTTGTTTGCCCAAGGCCGTGAGGCTGTCAGCAGGGAGTTAGTGTCACTGTGTGTGACTGCCACTGTGTGTGCCAGTGGCCAGAGGCTCCAGGCACCGCTTGGAGCATGGATTTGGCCTGTTGACCTACCATACCCCTCCTTCCCAACCTGCACAGATATTTCTGTGGATTATTTTGGAGACCTATGATGCTGGGGACAGGGGTGTTGGGATGCTCCAGCTCCTCTGATGCTTTCAGGAGCAGCTTTGGAGGCAGGTGTGGCTCTGGGATGTTCAGTACCTTGTGCAGGAGCAGTGTCTGTCCCAACACTGGGGATTTTGGGCTCCCCCGGCTCACCAGCACAGTGAGCACAGCACCGTGGCAGAGGGCAGCACAGAGGTGGAATGCCTGGACATGGAGCAGCTAGAACCTCTGGATCTGGAAAAGGAACTGTGGTTTGGATGTGCAGGTGGGGTGGTTTGGGGCCAAGCACAGCATCCATTGAAAGAATAACCCACAGATGGGCTGGAGGCCCAGTCTGGATCTCTCCAGCGGGTTCACTTGGAAACTTGTGTATGGGAGAGACCCAATTAAGTAGATTTATGGCTGCTCTAGCCTGAGAAAGTCTGAATCCCTTTTAAAAGCTTGGCTCACTGGAGCCAGACGGGGTCCAGGCTCCAGGTCTCTCAGCCCTGCCCTTGTTACAAGCAGTGATTCGCAAGGCTTAGCAGCCACGATCGCCCCTAAAGCGCTGATTCGGCTCAAGTCCCGGCCTGTCACTGCTGCACGGCTGCTTATTGTCTGCTCTGGCCTGCCAGCAGGGAGATGGTGGCCCCCTCCCACAGCATGGGGCTGCCCCAGCCTGCACTGGTGGCTGTGGTGGGGATGGTGGTAGTGATGGGGTTGGTGTGGGGATGGGGGTGTTGGCAGGGATGGGGATGATGGGGTGACAGGGATGGTGGTGGTGATGGGGGTGGTGGTGATGGGGGTGGTGGTGATGGGGATGGTGATCCTGCTGGGGATGTTGGTGGTGATGGTGGCAGTGATGATGACTGCAGTGGTGGGGATGTTGGCAGTGATGGGGATGGTGGCAATGAGGGTGGTGTGGTGATGATGGCAGTGTTGATGACTGCAGTGGTGGGGTGGAATGATAGAGTCAGTGAGTGCAGGCAGGGAATTGGCTTCCTCCCACTCTGCAGCCACCTTTGGAGCCTCCTGCAGAGCCATGTCATTTTGAAGAAGGGTCCACCAACATGTGAGACATGGGGTGGCTGTGCCAGGCTGGGGCCCTGTTACCTCTCTGGCTCTGTCCCCACAGGGGCTGGTGCTCCTTGGGGGACTTGGGCTCTGCGGGACACAGGCTACCCCCACACTGCTGCCCTCTGTAACCCCACTGTCTCCCCCAAGACTTGCTGCTGGCCTCTCTTCCCTCAGCCAAGGGCAAGTGCAGAACGTGCTGGGCTGTGTCCAACCTCCTCCCGCAGCCTTGCAGGGCTGTGTGCAGGGCAGCAGCATGTGCAGAGGCCAGCCTGCCGTGGTGGAGTCACGGGTGGGGACCGCAGGTGTCTGCAGCTTCCCCTGGACATCCAATGGCAGGAGGCTGTGCTTCCAAGTCCATGGGGAAGAGCACCTCTGGCTCCACCAGCTGAGGGACTGCTGCTGTCATTCAGGGAACGGTGGCCAGGCTTTCCCCATCCACCTGCCTGGGGTCAGGCGAGCACCAGTCAGCTGTACAGGTACCCCGACATCCCATTACCAGGCTGCTGGGTGGCCCTGTCCCTGCCCCTCAGGGAGCAGGACCCTCTCCTGACACTGCTGCAGGCCTTCTGGGTGGGGCAGCAGGTTTGCAGGAAAGAGTGTGATGCTTTCCCAGGGCACTGAGCAAGTGTGGAAGACATGCTCTGCCTAGCTTGGGTGTCCTGGGACATCTCCAGAGAGAGGGGGGTGATTTGGGGCTACTGGTACATCCTTGGTGGGAGCATGCAGGATTTGCAGGGATGGGGCTGAGCTGGAAAACAAGGCTGACACTCCAGACTTGGCAGTCACCCCACAGAGCCCTGTTAGCCATTTCCACTGCTCATTCTGCCTGTTTGGGAGCTGTTGGGGGGAAAAGACAGTTAAGGTCCAAAGAGAAGGATTGCAGGTTGCGACCATCCCTCTGCCCAGTCATCCAGGAGTGGGAATCAGAGCTGGATGTAATAATGCAAGATAAAGCCATTTACTCCATTTGGAAAGACTCTGCTGTTGGCAGACCCAGATATTGGTGATAGAGTTGCTGGCTGCAGGGTGTGAGTGCAGAACCTATGGGGCTCAGTGAGGTTCACACCAGGCTTGGGCTGTTTGGTTTCCCCTCGGGTGGTCTCTGAGTGCCAGAGTGGAAGATTTTCAAGAAAAATACCAACAAAACACTGCCTGTGCTGATTCATTCATAAACAGGACTGGGAGCAGAGGCTGGGGCAGATGGAGGCAACAGTGTGAGTCTGCTCGAGGGTTCGTGGAGCCACGGAGTGCAGCGGGGCCGGAGGAGGCTCACAGCCCCATGAGAATGGGTTTTATTGCAGAGTTTATTAGTGGATTTTTCACTGCACTGGAAGGAATTGAGCAAGCAGTTAAAAATGTTTTCCAGCCTGGGGAAATTCGTTACAGCTACTGTGTAATAGGGGCCCACCGGAATGACTCAGGAACACCATGCAGCCTTTCCTGGTGAATTCCTGCTTGCTGTTGAAATCTTTACTGGGTCAACAAGAGTCCTTTCCCAGTTGGATCCTCTGAAATGAGACCAGTTGGGTCACAGGGGGCAAAAAACCACAAGTGTGAGTGCCATGTTCATGCTGAGTGAAGACAGGTGCAGACGGTGCACCCTCGTGCCAGTGTTGGTATCATGTCCTGCTGTCCCACTGCCTGCATATGGACACGTGGGCACATGTGCAAGGTCACAGGCATAGGTGATACACATTCACACATGCATCTTTCTGCAGGCATTTGTTGCCGTGTGGCCCCCACATGAATGGTGCAAACACGTACACACACACGTGAGTTTCTGTGCCAAGGCACATGGGGCACATGTGTTCCACGCATGCGGCCCTGCCGGGCCCCAGCGGGAGCTGGTGGCCACATGCTTCTTTGAACTGAGCTGTCAGAGCCCTTTGGAGTTGATTATTTCCTCATTCCTTGACGTACTTGGCCACGTTGGCAGCACTCGGCTGCGGGGCCCTGGCTGCACCCTGACACGTGGACAAAGGAACTGCCGCCACTTGCTCTGGGAGGTGGCAGGGAGAGCTGGACACGAGCACAACCTGGAGCTCCCTGGCCTTGTCCAGCCGTGGTGCTGTGCTGCCCATCACAGTCAGACTCACAGCAAACAGTGCTGTGCCCTGAGCCAGCCATTCCAGCACAGCTCTCTCCTTCCTCCTCCTCCTCCTCCTCCTCTTCCTCCTTGGCTGCCTCTAGCCCTGCATCCCACCTTGCAGATGCTCCTTGTTGTGACGATGGTACCTGCTGCTGCCCCAGCTTGGTCAGGCAGGAGATGGGGGCGATGGGCACTGCGTGGGTCGGGGCCAGGCACCCACAGTGCCAGGTTGCTGAGTGTGTGTAATGTGGTGGTCAGCTCTGGAAGCCATGCCAGGGAACGCTGCAGGTGAGGGGGTGGTCGGGGGTGGGCTGAGGCTTCCTGCCTCAGTTTCCTTGTGTGCCAGGTGGAGCTGTATTATATTTGCTGATGTTGAAGAGAGCACTGAAAGGGCTCAATTGAGAAAGAAGTGTTGAGAGCTCTCAGTTGAGTGAGAGCTGCTCAAGCACAGCAGAGGGTGTAGGCAAGTTGAGACCCAACCTGGCACAGGGACAAGTGATTTGGGCAATGGGGTCTGGTGACCTCCCAGTGCAGGGGAGGCTGCATCTCAGGGCTGTCCTGCGCATGGTCAGAATGGGGGGCAAAGGGGCAGAGCCAGCATCCCCTTCCCTCTGTAACAGCAGGATGGTTGGAGCCTGTAAGAGCTGCAGGATCTGCTGAGGGGCTGCAGGCCAGCCTGGGGCTGGGGCAGGGAGACATCAGTCCTGAGCCTGCAGCTCCAGTGGAGTGGGGGGTGCTGCAGAACACATCCCAGCCGTAGCTGCCGGGAAAATGAGCCTGGCCTAGGCCGGGTGTCCGACTGACCCCACCACGGCATGGGCTGAGCCTTCTCTGCTGTTCCGTGCTGCAGCAGCTGGAAACATCTGGCTGCACAAGCTTACTAAATCGATGTGGGGAGGAATCCAGTGCTCTCCTGCTGTTCCCACACTTCAGCCTCTCCCAGTGGCTCCGGTTTCAACTCAACTCTGGCATGTGGTGACTCGGTGAGCTCCGAGCCAGCTCCCGGCCCCTTGCTGTCCCTGGGGAACAGGCTGCAGGAGTCCCTGTGTCACCACCTGGACAGCACTGTAGGGGCAGATGGTGGCACTTCAGTTCTAGCAGCAGGATGTGTGCCAGAGGTGGGTGAGCAGCTCTTCCAGTCCCAATTTGGCCCTTTCCTGGGTGAGAGCTGCTGCTTTTCTTAGAGTCCAGAGTGAGCTGGACTGTCACCCGATAGCTGGGGTGATGTCATCCAGGCATGGATGGCGAATGGGGCAATAGATGAAGCTGGGGATGTGGTTCGGTGCCATTGCCTCAGAACTCCTGTCCCTGAGCCCTAGGATGCTGCTTATCGTCATTGGTGCTCCATCAGCAGAGCAGTGCAGGGGAGGTGGTGCCCCTGTGCTGGCCTCTCAGTCAGGGCAGCTGGGGACACAGCACAGACTTGCCCCACTGCTCCTTGGATGGGGATGGCTGTAGCAGCCCTGCTGGCAGTGGCGCCCGGGGAGGAGGCAGCGCCAGGCCCCGGCGCTGGCTCTGTGCCCAGGGGAATGGCTGCGGGTGGCCCTGGGGGAGGCAGACGGGGTTTTGGGAGGGAGCCATGCCCGGGAGGAGCACGCTGCCAAACTGGCAAGGGTGGGAGCCACTGCCGGCGCCAGGAGACAACAGCGACTCTTCATCCCATCCCGCTCTGTCCTGCCCCAGCACACAGGGATGTGGCACTGCTGGGGTGTGTGTGCCACCTTCTCTGGCTGTGGGAGCTGGGTCTGGGTGACAGCACCCACCAAGTGGGGCCAGGGTGAAGGAGCTGAGGGTAACAAGTCCTTCCCTGCGTGGACACCTGCCTGGGGACGCTGGTGGGTGTTGTATTGCTGTTCCCTGAGGTTCAGGGAGTCCAAATCTCCCACTGTCCTACACACTGCTGTGCGACAGCCAGGGACTTTTCCACAGGTTCCTGCTCTGCCATTTCAAGCCTGAAAATCCATCTTTGCAGGCAACTTGAGGACAGAACCTGACAGTTTTGAGGTGGCAACACGATCCTTTCTGTCTGCCCCACTAGACAGGCATGGTGGCCCCTTGTCCCTGGCTGCAGAGCACCCTTCAGCACTGAGGGCCTCCCCTGCACCCTGGTTCCATGTGTACAGCCAGCTCAGCTCTCTGAGTACATCTCTCTCCTGTACTGCCTGTGCATCCCCATCCTGTGGCTTTGGGGACCACTTGGACCTTCTGTACCTTTGATTAACTCCTCCAGTGGTGCAATGGATAAAACTGAGGATGTGGGTCAGGGCCATTGGAACATGCACTTGGAGCTACTGTGCCTTTGATTAACTCCTTCAATCTCCACAATGGAGATTTAATAATGAGTTAATAATGACTTGTGTCCTGCTGAGCCAGGTTCTGGGAGCTGAACTGGGGTGATGGGACACATGCAGGGATGGGTGCCCTTATGCTCTGATGCAGCTGGCCACATTGGGTGCCCTGCGGGCTCACCAGCCCTTTTACCTCATCTACAACTGACTTTAACCTGCTTGATTGAACCCGTCTCATCGGGGCTGTTCCTGCTTGTCACCCCCTTCCAGGCTCATGCATAAATCAGAGCCGCTTCACTGGTCTGAGGTTCTCCTGCCTGGGCAGGTGGGCAAGGGGGACAGGGCAGCATCACCCATGGGTACTGCCTGCAACGTGGCCAGAGTGTGATGGGGGCAAGGAACACTCGAGGAGCCCTGCTTGAGCACTGGCATGTGGCTGTGCCTTTGTGGGGAGCTGCTCCATCCTCATGTCCCTGCAGCTGGGGTGTGTGCTGTCAGTGTCCCCTGTCCCCGTGTCCCTGCAGTTCATACGATGCCATTGCAAATCCTAAAGCACTGGTTGCCATGTTACATTAGGAGGAGCCACATCTCATGTCCCTGATGCCTGCTGTCGCTGCGGATCCGTGGCAGGCTGCAGCTGAAAGGCCTGAAATTAGGGATCAAAGCCACAGTGGCACGGCTGTTAGTGCCCGGGGTGCACGCGAACAGGACAGGGACTTAGGACAGGAGCCATGGCCTCAAGCCCACAGCACTGCTGGGGCTGTGCCAGGAGTGACCCTTTCCTCTGTGCAGGTCTCTGGTTCTTACACACCTGTGCAGGTGTCTCTGGGGAGCATGCACACGTCTGTGTGTGCAGGTGTATGTACATGTTTGTGGATGTGCCTGCATGTGTCTGCGCATTTGCAGAAGTGGTTGTGATGTGAGTAGATGCATGTACACACGTGCATTTTGGGGGTGCATGGCTCTGTGTGTGTGTACACACCCCTGCTACGGGTGTGCACACCTGGAGAATTCCCAGGGCAGACAGAGCTCAGGGGTACTCAGCTCTGGGCTGTGCCTGTGGGGGCTCAGTCCCACCAGCTGCTCCAGCCCTGCACAGAAGCAGCCACTCCTTCATGAGTGGGGCTCAGTGTCCTCCACTCTCCGACATCCCCTCAGTCCCACTGGCTGCATACCAAGTGATGCTGCTCCAGCACTCATGTTCCCAGGCTGAAGCACCCCTGGGGCCTGGGGGATGCAGGGGCAGGTCTGGGGACATTCTTCCAGGACTGCTGCTCCTGTCACCTGGGTGGATCCTGTGGCCTCACTTGGTCTCTGCCAGCTTATCCTTTCTGGACTAGACATTAGCATCCCAGCTGCATGCTTGAGAGAGGCATTTCAGGGTGCTGCAGCTCCAGCCTAGTGCCAGCTTTGCCCTGTCCCTTCCTGATGGGCAGAGCCAGGGCTGTTGGTCATGGCCATGGGCAGCAGGGTGCACCATCCATCCATCCATCCATCCATCCATCCATCCATCCATCCATCCATCATCCATCCATCCATCCCTTTAAACCCATCACCTTGTCTCTCCACAGACCCTGAGTCCCAGAGGAAGAGGACAGTGCAGAACGTACTGGACCTTCGTCAGAACCTGGAGGAGACCATGTCCAGCCTAAGGGGCTCTCAGGTGTCTCACAGGTGAGGGCCCAGCACCAGACCCCCTGCAGCCCTTCCCCACAGTCAGTGTCCTTCCTGGGGTGGATGGGAAGCAGCTCTGCTCCTGGTGAGGGCCATGTAGGTGGGAGGGAATCAGTGGTGCTTTGTGACCTGGGGACCGTGTACATGGAGGCTTGGAGAGAAGCCCCCTAATCTGTGGGGTGTCGTGTGGTGCTGCAGCAGAGTCCTGTCCCCAAAAGTGCTCTGGGACAGTAAAGGTTGGGGGGTGGTGGCAGTGAGAGGAGCTGACAGGGCAGAGGGAGGGGGTGAGGTCTGTTCCTGGTGGTCAGGTGACACTGAATGGACCACCAGAGGTGAAGGTATTACCTGTACCCTCCGTGGTTTGCACCAGAGGCTCCATCCCTATCCGTGGCTTAGTTTCTCTGCTCTGTGTAGGGTGATGACAGAGGAACTCTCAGCCAGAGCCCAGGAGCAGAGGTGGGGGTACCCTGGGGTGTCCTGCCTAGACTGGAGCGAGGGGATGGTGGGGATGGGACAGGGTGGTCACTGTGTGGAGAACAAAAGCACGGTGTCTGATCTTAGGGGGCTCTGACACACGTCCGGGGCTGCCTGTGTCCCCCTGGGTCACTCACTTGAGATCGTGTATGGTGTCTGCTTCACTCTGGGTTTGCATGGTTGTGTGGGTGTCAGCCGATTGGGAAAGTGGGGGATGTGGAAACATCCTTCTCCTGGAGTGTGTTGCCACCTCGTGGTCTCCCTCGATCCTGTTTTTTTGTCTTGGAAGGGACAAAAAGCAGCAGCTTCCTCCCACCTTTCATCCACCATTCACCATTACAGACCTTCCCGTGTCACCCCTCAACCAGCCTTGCCCAGGAGGAAGCAGCCCTTTGATCTCCCTCTTCATCACCTGGAATTTATAGACCTTGCTTGCCTTGCTGTTTTCTGAGCCAGGAGCAGCAGAGAGCTGTGGCAGTGGGATTTGCATGGGGCCACAACAATATTTTCTGAGCTGGCCATTTCCTGAAATGATCCATTACAGCTCTGCCATCCCTTTGCTCAGTGCAGGAGCTGGGTCAGAGCCCAGCACTGCTCATGCCAAGCCAGAGCTGCGTTGTGTTCCTTTCGCTTTCCTGAGTGTCAGACTCCACCCTGCTCCTCACCCCAGTGCTCAGCTCCTTCAGAAATCCTCCTCAGCTCAGGTCTTAGGAAAATAGGGCGAGGACATTAAGGCTGATTAAATTAGCATTGCTGGTGGGATTTGACTCTTCACTATCACTTCCTTTCCTTGATGAGCTGTGAGTACATCACATGGCAGATGCCTCAGCTGCATTCCTGCCATGGAGAAAAATGGCTATGAATAGCCCAGGGATCCCTACCCCTGCACTCTGTCCCTTTCAGTGGGACTTAAACATGTGAAGATCTTCTCTCTTATTCCATGGCAGCTGAATTTATTTGGAAGCTTTTTTTATTCCAGTAGCTCACAGCAGCCTCAGCAGCTCCCTGCATCCCTTCAGGAACTCCGCTGCGGCTGTGAGCCAGATTTTCCTTTCCCAAAACTGTGTCAGCTCTTCCCTGGTACGTTGTAATTACACACATACCCACTCATTCTGCTCTTGGGAACACTTCCTACAAGTCTGTCCAATACAGATGTCATCTGCAAGTCCTCTGGATGTGCCTGCATCGCTGGTGTCCTGTAGCTGCTTTGGGCCCTCTCTTTATTCCTTCTACAAACTGTTCATCAAATTTCTCTTGTTATCCTCACTGAGTTCTTCCATCCAGCGGCTGAGGGCTCAGTCTTTGCTGTTACTTGTTAGGGCACAATGTTATTCCTGAAAGATGTCACCATACTCCTGGCAGCAGGGCTGCATGAACTTCCTTGAGGCTTGGAGAATCATGGAATCACAGAGTCACTGAGGAGACTCAGTGGACACTTGGAGGACACTTGGAGAAAGTCTCTAAGATCATCAATTCCAACCATTTCCCTGGCACTGCCGTGTTCACCACTGCATCATGTTCCCAAGAGCCACATCTGCATGTTTTTTAAGCACTTCCAAGGATGGTGACTCCAGCACTGCCCTGGGCAGCCTGTGCCAGTGTCTGACCACCTTTTCAGTGAAGAAATTTTCTCAAACATCCAACCTAAACCTCCCCTGGCACAATTTGAGGCCGTTTCCTCTTGTCCTGTCCTTGTTCCCTGGGAGCAGAGCCCAGCTCCCCCCCAGCTCCCCCCTCCTGTCAGGGAGTTGTGGAGAGCCAGAAGGTCCCCCTGAGCGTTCTTTTGTCCAGGCTGAGCCCCCCAGCTCCCTCAGCCGCTCCTGGTGCTCCAGACCCCTTCCCAGCTCTGTTGCCCTTCACTGGACACGCTCCAGCCTCTCAATGTCTTTCTTGTCATGAGGGGCCCAGAACTGAACCCAAGATTCGAGGTGAAGCTTCTGTTCCTCCTGCTCAGAGACATGGTTGGCATCTGCTCTGAGCTGCCGGCAGCACATCCTCAAACAGCCTTTGTGCTGCCGACAAAAACAAAACCCTTTTAGCTGCCCCTTTTAGTTCCGCTTTAACAAACTTCCTAGTTTTTTTTATGTAGTTCCCTGTTTTAGATTCAATGCTGCAGCCTGGGTTTGGCTTTGGGTGCTCCTGCAGGAACGTTTAATCCAAGCTAGGGAATAATTTACTGATAATAGTGTTTGGAGCCAATTTGGGGACTGTGGGTTCCCAAGGAGCTGCTCCAAGAAGTAATCGTTTCTCGTGGCTAAATTTAGTTTTAGAATCACTGTTTGCCCAAAATACACCCAGAGAGGCGCAGGGAGTGAGGGAACTCCCCATTCCTGAAGCACTAGAGGGCTCTGGGCTGGCTGCAGAGCACTGTGCTTGTGGGCAGTCCCCGGGGCTGGGCAGCCCTCTCTTGGGGTCATCTTTCCTGTCCAGATGTGGGGGTTCAGTCTGCAGGGGTTCAGTGTGAGGTGCTGCTGCAGGGACTGGTCCCAGCTCTGCTCCTCAGCATCCTTTCACTCACAGCCTCCACTCCCTGGCATGGCCCACTGTCACATTCCCTGGGATCAGTGCCACCACCCCAACTTGTCCTGTCCTGGGTCTGGTGTGATCTTGAGGTGCAGATGTTGAAGTGCTGGAGGAGAGTGGCTGAGCAGAGGCAGCCCAGACACAAGGGAGCATGGCCAGGCTTTCCACTAAAGGTGCCCTATGAGGAGAGTTCAGCACAGATGGATTTTGGGACCAGTCTCCAGAATAGTGCTGACCCCTCTCCCAGGTGTGTTTGCCACCAGTCCTGGTGGCACCACCCACCTTGCTCCAAGGTGGTTGGACAGGGCTGTGGTAGAGTGTTGCCTTTGTAGATTTACTTGAGCACAGAGCCCCCATCGCACCCCATGTCTATTCCCCTGTCCCTGGGGAGGGGATGTCACCAAACACTGTGGTGTGCATGTCCCAGCAGGTCCTGAACTGTGGGACACTGGGCTGGCACCAGGCAGGGAAGGAGGGGACTGTCCCTTGCCAGCTGAGATGGAGGGTGTCCAGGACAGACAGCGTCCCTGCAACCACAATCCTTGGTGCCTCTGACCTTTCCTGGCTGCCTCAAAATGAGCAGTTCTGGTATCTGAGCAGTTACAGACCCAGTTCCAGGGGCGGGTGAGGCAGGGCACAAATCTCCACTGCCCCCTGTGCCCTGCCCTAACTCCCTGACTGCCTGTCCTCACAGCTCCCTCGAGATGACCTGCTACGACAGCGATGAAGCCAACCCACGGAGCGTCTCCAGCCTCTCCAACCGCTCCTCCCCTTTGTCCTGGCGCTACGGGCAGTCCAGCCCACGCCTGCAGGCCGGGGACGCGCCATCGGTCGGGGGCACGTGTCGCTCCGAGGGCACCCCCAGCTGGTACGCGCACGGGGAGCGAGCGCACTACTCGCACACCATGCCCATGCGCAGCCCCAGCAAGCTGAGCCACATCTCCCGCCTGGAGCTGGTCGAGGCGCTGGACACCGACGACGTGGAGCTGAAGTCGGGGTACATGAGTGACAGTGACCTGATGGGGAAGACGCTGACGGAGGACGATGACATCACCACGGGGTACGTGCCCGTGCGGGGAGTCGTGCCCGGATTGGGGCTCTCCAGGAGGTTTCACCTGCTCCTGTTTGTCCGGCGGTGGGGGAACATCTGGCACAGCTGGGGTGCATGGAGTGGTACATAGGTTACAGCCAGTCTGGTTAGGGTTGGATCATGCCCCCACATCCTAGGAGATGCTTCCCTGCCTGCAGTGCTGGTGGCGCTGGGCCAGCTGGGGGCCTCTTGGGGCTGATGGACTCTGGAGCCAGAATGAGCTGCTCTCCCAGCACGTGGGAAGTGTCCAGCTTGACCTGGGTGTTTCTGGAGCAGGGAGCTGAGAAAAGTGCATGGTCTGTAGCTGCAGAAGCCCTGAGCCAGAGTGCTGCTGGGGTGAATGCTGCTGCTCTCAGAAGTGCTCTTCAGTTTATACCAGTTAGTCCGGGTGGCTTCCTGTGACCCAGGCACTGTGTGATTCCGTGGTGGGACAGGCTGGGTCATATCTCAGCATCCCAGTGAGAACTGGGCACCGAGGTGTTATTGCTGATGGATGACTCCACATGGAGCAGGGTGTGCTGCTGAGCAGGGTCCCTCATTCTGAGACCCCCATCAGCCTCCATCCCTCCACCCATGGGGCCAGGGGCATCTCCTGACAGATGGGCACAACCCAGCACTCCCAGGGCTCATGTTTTCTTGCCAGATGTGTCCAGCTCCTGCTGCACTGTTGAGGTGCCCCTGACTCTGGCAAGGGTCCAGGATTTGAACATCTTGGAGGTTTCCTGTTTCGGCACAGGAGAAAATAAATAACTTGTGCGTTTGAGCTGTCCCAGAGCCCGATGAGGTATTTGGCTTCGTGACAGTGCTGATTTGGTCCTCCTGGGATGGCTGTAGCCACGTCAGTTTGGTACAGCATAGAGCACAGACTGTGGCTTCACGCCCATCCTGGGGCAGTGCTCCCCAGATATGGCCTGTAGGCACATGTTGGAGCTGCAGGGGACACACCATTGACTATCTGCTGGCTTCTGCCCCTGCCATGCTCCAGCTGTGGGCTGAGAGTGTCTGCAGCACCGTGAGTGTCAGACCCATCCTCCCCATGGGCATGTGACCTTGGGAGTTGCCCTGTGCGTGTGAATGAGGGAACACCTTGTGCTGGTTCAACACAGACCCTCCTGCAGATCTTAACCTATTGCTTGGCAGCCAGAGGTCCCCACATTCTGCCACTGGCCACTGGACTGCAAAGTGTGATTGGCAGTGGGGTGGATTTGGACTGCCCCAGGTGGCTGAGGTTGCAGCAGGACTGGCTGTGGGGATGAAGGGTACACTGCTCCCCATCTTCCTCCTTTTCTCATCTTAGTGTTGCTCATACAGGCAGATAACCTTGGGATGCCCTTGGCTTCCCAGGCAGTGCCAGGAGGGGTGACTGGAGCAACACTTTGTCTCCATCAACCACTGAGCAGGGGGAGTGTGGGCTGGATCAGGGATCTATGACAGCTCAGCCTTGCACTGCTATGGGCAGGATTTACTTCTCCTTCAGGAAGGTAGAAGCTTTAGGGATGGATCCCTGCATGGCAGTGCCTCTGTGATGCTCTGGCAGCACCACAATCCCTCAGTGTGGGTGAGGCTGTCAGTGCTGTGGTCAGCTGGGCCATGGCCAGGTGCCACAGTCCCTGTTCCTGTGCAGAGTCCCCAGCATGATGCCCTGGATGTGCCCGGAGTTCTCTGCCATGCTGTGCCAGGGACAGACTGGGTGCTCTGTGCTGGGTTACTGTCCCCAAGGAGGGGTGCAGGAGTGAGCCAGACCAGCACAGGACCGCCTCATCCACAGGGGCATATCCTGGGGCTCAGCCATTTCACAGGGGTTGTTGCAGGCACAGGGCCGTGTAGTGACCTACCCAGCTTCATGGCTTCATCCCCCATGGCCCTACATCAGGACTTGGGGGGGGTCTCCCAGAGTGGGCAGCATGGCAGGGTCTCTGTCCCAGAGCATGCCTTGGGCTGGGTGCTGGGCTACACTGAGATGCCCTGTCCAGTGTGCCTGCACACTCTGGGTGCAGAGCCTGGGAAGCAGAGCGGGGGCATTCCCTCCTGCCAAGGGCCAGTTGAGATAAGGAGCTGGCCAGGAGCACTCATCCAGCACAGCCCCTCATCCAGACTCCACTCAGCCAGCACATCCTTCACCCAGTGCAGCCCCTCACCCAGTGCAGCCCCTCATCCAGCCTCCTGTCATCCAGCACAGCCCCTCACCCAAGCACAGCCCCCCATGCAGCGTCCTCAGTGGCTCTGACCTAGAAAGCCAGCACCGCCCCAGGCCCCGTCTCCCGGTGCTGCTAATGCACCGGGCAGGAGCCGCGTGCTGCAGATGGGGCCGGCATCCCCCAGCCCGGCCCGCGGGGCAGCGGCCCCTGCACGGCGCCGGCGCACGCCCCAGCTTGTAGGGCAGTAGGTCAGAGACGGCTCAGAGGACGCGGTGACACATCCTTGCCGGAGACGTGTGGGGCTGTGGGATGCAGCCCGGCGTCCCCGTGGTTTGGCGGGGAAGCAGGCTGCAATGAGCGAGGGGTGAGGTAGGTGAGACACGGCCGGGATGAGGGGGCCGCCCGCAGGGTATTGAGGTGGATTTGGCTGGGTGGAGGTTGGGGTGAGCCCAGCCAAGGAGGCTGTGGGGGACTTGAGGCCCAGCTCAGAGAGGGAGTGGGATGATCAGGTCTGAGCAGGGATAGGCTGGGGACACCCGGGACCTCAGCAGCATTCCTGTGTTAGCCAAATGTACCAGCATCCTGGCTCCTCACCCAGCTGTGCCTGCATCCATTGGCATGGCACTTGCCACTCCTCTCTACCTGCTGTTGGTTTCAGGGTCTGGAAAGCTCTGGCTTTGGCCCACTATTCAGCAGCACATACCTTTTGTTCCCAATGTCACCATATCCTCCTTGTGCACTGCATCAGGGCAGGGACTTCGTACAGGGAGCACCCACCAGGATGTGTCTGGGGTGAATGAAGGGTTGGAAGGGATGCTGCTGCTCTCCTGCCCCTGTCTTGCCTGTCCTCGGGGCCTGGGCAGGGCATGGGCAAAGATAGCACCCAGTCTTGGGCTGTTTCTCCAACACTGAAACATATTCACTCCCTTCCTTGGTCAACTCTGGTGCCCACCCGCTACCATTCAGTGGTCACTTGCTGTTCCCTGCCCTGAGGCCAGTTCCAGGAAGGGTGGGGTGCCATCAGTGATGCTTTCCCACCCATCCAGGCTGGGGTTGTTTCCTGAACACTGGAGGTCACCCCACCAAGGTTACTCTACCAGGAGTGTCCCCAGGGACATCTCTCTCTGCCTAACCACAGCATGGGTGCCTTCGTGTGTAGACCTGCATGTGAACCAGGCAGTGGTGAGGAGCATGGAGCAGGATGTGCAAGCCAAGTTTGGCCTGATTTTGTTCTGGCCATGGCCTGCATGTCTGAGCAGTGCCACCACGGTGTGGCTGCGTGTTGGTGTGTCTGTCCCTGTGCCGTGTGTGCCCAGAACCTGACCTGGTGTGGTGTGTCCTGAGTCCTGACGGTGTCAGCACTGCCCCTGGGTGTTCCCTAGGGTCAGTGGGGTCATGGTGGGAGTGAGTGGAATGCTGCAAGGCTTTGCTGCAGTCGGGAGCTCATGGGGTGCAGAGGGAGCTAGCGGGGCTGGCTGCTGAGTCAGCACCTTCTGCTGCGGTGGCTGCAGGAGCAGTGATGGTCTGTGTGTGCTGCAGGGCTGTGGTGTGGGGGAGTGGCTCTGGAGCCAGTCCCTGGGGTTTTTGCATGTCCCGTGGGGCTTCCAGAGCCCTGGAGGAATCTTTCTTCGACCCTGGGACTGCTGTGATTTCAGGATGTCCGTTTGGATCTTTTCTGTTGGAGGTAGAAAGGGAGCATTGCATCCCACTGCAGCAGTGGCAGCATCTGCACCCTCATGAGCTGGGTACTGCCCTGACTCTGCTCGTGGGCATGAAATTGAACTGAAGCAGCAGCTTTTGGAATTGGGAGCACAGGGCACATGTGTCTAGCCCATGGCACACCCCAGGCGCTGTCCCAGGTCACTGTGATGGTGCTGCTGGCAGCCCAGCGCTGCAGAGCCTGTGGTCCCTCCAGCAGGGCTGGGGGCTGCCAGCAGCATCCTCCCGGGAGGGATGCTCTGGAGCTGACACCCGCTGCGCTCTGGCTGGCCTGGCTCCGGCTTCCTCGCAGCTCCTCGGGCTCGGCGCAGCCCGTAGGCGGGAGCAGATGTTTGGCTCAGCTCCCCGGGAGCAGCAGGGGAGCGGCCGCCCTCCTCCCGCTCCGAGCAGGACTGGCTCTGGAGCCTGCTCCCTTCCCTCGAACGCCCCTCGCTCCACTGTGGCTAGTCCAGGATGACCCCGTGCCCTGTCCCAGCAAGCCCATGAAGTCATTCCTCATCAGGGATGTCCCGTGGGGCATGGCTGTGGCCCTGCACGTGGCCTGGCGTGTGTGTGGGACCGTGGCCTGGCTGGCCAGGGAGCAGTGTTGTATAAATATTTGCTGGGCTGCGCCGCGTGCTGGACTTGGCGAGTTCCTCCCTCCAGCTGGGTACAGGGGATGTTTCCGGAAAGGGGCCCCAGGACCCCCCTGGACATCGGCACCGTTGAAGTGCCTTCCTCTGCACTGCTTTCTAGCAATTCTGTCCTTTGGGATTTGCGTTGAGGCACCTGACCTGAGTGCTGATCCCTAGCCCCTGGGGATGTGACGGTGGCTGCATGAGGCATGTTTTGGGAAGGGAATCCTGGGGTTGTGAGGCTTGGGGGTACAGGGCACCTGGGGGTCAGCGCACGCCCAGGATGCGGGAAGCTGCTGGCCCCTGCGGCTTGTTGATGAGGCTGGGTGCGGAGACAGGGCAGAGCCAAGTGTAGGGTTGGATCTCACACACCCATGTGCCCTGGAGAAAGCTTCTGGGGAGAGTATGACCCCCAAAACCTACCTGCCTCTCTGCATGCCACCTAGGAACCTCAAGACCTAGCTTTGCCACGTGCCACTCTGCGGCCTGTGGATGGGCCTGGCCACTGTGGACTGAGGTGTCCGAGGTCACTGGCTTGTCCAGACAACAGGAAAAATAGGAATTTCACAAGCGGGCTGAGTCATGCCGCTCCCCCCCGGCACTGCCCTGGGACTCTCTGAGCATCGCACGTGGCCTCTTGAGCTCCCTGTGTGCTGCAGTGGCCCAGGCGAGGTTCTGTATGTCACCAAAACTGCCAGCGGAGATCCCCGCACCGGGACGCATTTCCTCCGGGGTTTCCACCACTCGGGGGAGGCCAGAGGGGTGACCAGAGCTGAGCTTTCAGCCAGGAGTGTGGTTGGCGTCCATGGCTGATGTCACTGCAGCAGGCAGTGAGTGCTGGCTGATCCCCCATGGCCTCAGCCTTGCTGCTGCAAGGAAATCACACCCCTCTATTACTGCAGTTGATGGCACAGGGTTGGGGTGGAGGCACAGCCTGGCCATGGATCCCTCCCTTGCAGGGACCACTCACGCTCCGGGGTCCTGCGGCAGAGTCCTCTGCTCCCCTCAGGGACCTGAGGGACCAGAGGCAGTGCTGCTTGGAGAATGGGGTCCTGAATCAACTGCGGGATGTGGTGTTGATACTCTTCCACTGAGTGAGCTCAAGCAAGTCAAATCTCCCTTCCCTACCTCAGTTTCCCCATCTGCCAGATCTCTGCAGACCCCTGTTCTTTGAGTGCAGCTTTGGAGAAAGGTGCCAGATCACAGTACCCAAAATCCAGGCAGGAGATAATTAGGGTCAAGGTAGCCTGACTCTATGTAGGGGCTGGAGTTCTTGGAGGGGATACCTCGGGGTCTGGGAGGGGTCCTGGAGGGTACAGAGGGGTTTACAGAGCTGTGGGGATCAGGGAAGTCAGGGAATGCTGTTGCTCTTTGGTTCCTGATGTGGATGTGAGGGGGATGCAGAGCCCCGCCCTGCCCACATCCATGGGGAGCTCCCAACCCCCTCAATGGGATTTATGAAGCTAATTGTTTTTTCTGCCCCATTAAGTGGAGGAGAGGGGGAGGGTGTGGAAAGCCCTGGCTGTGCCTGTGCTTTCCTCACTGCTCCCACCTCAATTTCACAGCATGAGACTGGGGCTGGGAGCACCAGTGCCACAGAGCCCCCTCAATGCCAGTGATCTGTGGATGTGCGGTATGGGACCCCCTCAGTGCGTGCCCTGCATTTCCTCCCCTGCCACAGGAGGAAGGGGCCAGGGCAGACCTGGACTTGCTTCCATCAAGGGTGGGCTTCAGGCTGGTAGTGATCTGGCTGGACCAGCCTGGCAGGGACATGGGTGTTGGGAGCCCTGGCTGGTGCCAGTGGGTGTGGGTGCTACATAGGCAGGTGTCTGTGCTGGTTCGAGACAGGTGAAGCAAGGAGAGTTCAAAACTGTCCATCTCCAACAGCAACCTCTGCTGAGAAATGTGCTGGGCGTGCTCCTCGGTACAGGGTTCAGTGTGTGTGTTCAGCTGGTGCCCAAGGATCTGCTGTGACCAGCAGTGATTCTCTGCCATCGTCTCACAGCAGGCCCGTGGCTCTGGCAGGGTCAAAGCTGCCTTTCTGAGGGGCTGCAGTGCTGGGCTGTGCCGGGCTGGCTCCCCTGCCACCCGGCCTGCCCAGGTTTGGGCCCAGCAGAAGCTGCTCTTAGCATTGCCTGGGCCACCCGTGGCAGGGCTGAGGCAGCCAGCCAGGAGGAGGGAAGGGGCAGCACCCGGCATCGTGCCAGGCCGGAGGGACTGGAGGGATGCAGCGCTGGACAGGCTGTGCTGCCGCACCCGTTGGTGCACGCGCCCGTGGGGCCATCACCGCAGCACAGGGCTGGCTGCACCACCAGCCCCTGGCTGTGAGCTCCTGCCAGGGTTTGATGGCTGTGGGCACGAGCTGATCAGTGGGAACGGGGATGGTCAGGTACCCCTGTCCTGCCATGCTGGGGCAAGCCCTGTGTAGTGAGTGATGGGGCAGTGGGGAAGGAGCCAAGAGGCGTTGCCGTTGCTTCAAGGAAGGAATTACTTATTTCCCAGCCTGCAGGGATGAGTTCTGTCTTGCCAAGGCTGCAGTTAACTCTCTCTGCCCTCCGTGGCCGAGCTGGCAAAGATATCCCTGGTGTTACCATCCCAGTGAGGACCCTATCCTGCAGCATGGCTCTCGCTGTGATGTGAGAGGGAGAGAAAAAAGAGTCAAAAGTAGGGGTTTTGGTCAGTGAATGGCAGAGCAGGGCAGGCATGGGTGTCCTTTCTGGGATGAGCGCCGGGATTGCTGGGAGCGGCTGTCCCGGCACCCCACAGTGGGACCCGCATCGGGGAGGTGGTTCCTTCGGGGAGAGAGAACGGGGCAGTTTAGGGGGGCACTGGTTCCAGGCCCAGTACTGAGGAATGGCCGCTGGTATCACATTGTGGAGTGGACTGGGGGTCACTGGTGCTGTGCTTGGGGATGTGAATCGTGGTTTGGGGTCTCTGCAGGCATCTGGGGCGACGCTAGGGAACACCAGGGACAGGGGTCGGGGCCGTGGGTCGGGAGGCAGAATGCGGAGACATGACCGTGGGGCCGGGACGGGCGGGGCTCGGAGCCGGGACCCGGGCCCGTCCCGGCGGGGACGGGGAGGGGCCGAAGGACGGCGGAGGGGGGCCGGTGCCGCTGTCGCTTTAAGGCGCGGGCAGCGGGGCGGTCCCGCCGCCCCCCGCCCCTCTGGCCCGCCCGGCGGGGCCGCGCCGCGTCGCAGGCAGCACGATGCTGCGGGCGGGGAGGCCGCGCCGCGCCCCGCGCCTCGCCAGCAGGTACGGCACGGGCAGGGAGCGGGCACCGCGCCGGGCGGGGGCGCGGCCGGAGCTCGGCCCCGGCAGACAAAGCCCCGCGCCCCGGGGCCGCTCCGCGGGCGCTGCTTTGTCTCGGCCGCGCTGCGGAGGGGGAGGAAAGGGGGGTCGGGGCAGCGCGGCCGCGCCCGGCACCCCGGCATCGCGGCATCGGGGCGGCTCCCACCGGCCTTCCCATCCTCCGCCCCGGCCCCCCCATCCTCCGTCCCGGCCCCCGCCCCGCACCTGCAATACGGCCGGGCCGACCTTCCGCGGGGCTCCCGAGGCTCTGGTGCCCCCGGACGTCGGGGCTGACCCCAGGGATGCCGAGCGCAGGGCTCCGAGTCGGGGCGCGGCCGGCGCGGAGCGGAGCGGAGCATCCCCGCGCACCGCGGTCCGAACCCATTCCCCCGCTCCCTACCGGTGCCGCCTCCTCCCCGCGCCGGGGCTGGGGCCAGGGTGCTCATCTCCGAGGCCGTGCCGGACCATGCCGTCCTCAGCGGGTCCCGTCCGCCCGCCGGCGCCGCGGAGCGCGGCGGGGCGGACACGCTGCCCTTGAGCATCCCGGTCCCCGGGAGCTGCCGCGGGGCTGCTTATGGGTGGGTTCGGTGCGGAATCGTCTGCAGGAGCTGGGAATGGCTCTGGGTAAGATGGAAGGGATGGAGCACAAAGCAGGGGGTCAGTTTTGCCTCGGAGTCACACTCTGACATAGCTTTGTGTCATTTGTGGGTTCAGGAGGACACTCGAGGTGCCAGGGCTCGGCCATGCTCCAGGCAGTTGTGCTTCTTGAGGGGCCAGTGGTGCTTTGGTTGAGGCTTTCCTTGCTGTGCTGCCTATGGCATACACATACCAGTTTGGGGGATCACTCAGTACACCATCCATGTGCCCCATGAGAGAGTCAGACACCCTCACAGTGTTGTGGCTCCCCAGCCCCACCCCATGGTTCTAGTGATTTTGGGATGTTGTCTTTTCATGGCACAGGGTTGTCAAGGAGGATTTGGAGTCACCTCCTGCCTTGGCTTAACTTCTGGCCCTGTGCCCCTTTCTCAGTGGCTCTCTGGATGCCTGGGGCAGTGGGGGTGTTGCATGCATGGCTGGGAGAGTGTTTGGGGTTTCCCTGCCTGTCCCCAAAAGCCAGACTGAGACACCCAGCACCACATGTGGCCCCAGCTGTGTCGCCATAGGACACAGCCCTACGAAGCCTGGCCTCCCTCCTGTCACTGCCCTCTGCCAGGTGATGCCAGGCTGGAGAGGAGCTTTGCTGCAGGCTCAGGGGTGGGGATTTCTGTCCCAGTGGGAACTCACCCTAGGCATAGGGCTGGTGGTGAGACATGCCTTGGAGCTGAGGAGCTCAGCAGCACATCCTGCGTGCATGATCCTATTGAAATCCCTTCCTGGGCAGCAGCACCTGCTGGCTCTGTCCCAAAAGCTGCTGTGGGGGCACAGGGGGCTGTGTCCATCCTGGCTCTGGCCAGTCTCTGATGAACTCTCCCTGATGGAAAGAGCAGGACATGCAGTGCAGGTCTTACATTGCTGGAGCTGCCTTTGTTGCTCCTTGAGCTTGGGCATCGGACAGGGATGGTGATGGCTGTTGCTTTTGCTCTGCCACTGCTGTTGGGGCTCTGGTGTTTGCTGGGGTTCACTTGCACCTCTCTGCCCCCATGTAGAGAAACAGGCACCTCTTGCAGGGACGGGCTGGCTGCAGCTCCCAGCTCTGTGCCCCACTCCTACACCACAGCTTGTCACAGAATCATGGCATGGTGTGGGTTGGAAGGGACCTTAAAATTCGTCTTGTGCCACTCTCTGCCATGGCCAGGGGCACCTTTGACTAGGTGGGATTGTGCAAGCCCCATTCAGCCTCACCTTGAACATTTCAGTGACAGGGCAGCCACAGCTTGTCTGGGCAGCCTGTTCCAGTGTTGTCTCCCCCAGCCTCTCACAGGCCCTTGGAGGCTGTGAGGCCTCACTGACCTACTCAGCTGCTGACCTGAAAGGTGCTGTGCTCATCCTGCTGGAAGGTGCTCCATGCTTGTCTGTGCCAGATCACCATGGGCACAGCCCTGTGCTGTGGAACCAGCCGTGCCCTTGGGGCACCCAGGCAGCTGCTGCCCCACTGTGGTGCTGACTGATGGCCCTGCAGATGGGCTTCTGCACACTCGGCTGAGCCCTGGCATGGAGCAGCCACCTCAGAACAGCAGCAGATCCCAGACTTGCCTGCCTCTGACTGCTGGGAGCTGGAGAGGAGCAATAGGGTGCAGTGGGTGGGGACCACCCCAGGAAGGGTGGATGCTACGGGATGGTTGGTTTGTTTATTCCAGCAGTCCTGCCCTTTCTGACAATCCCAACCTTCCTCCAGGGTCAGAGCAGGTTGCTGGGGGCTTGTTGCCAGCCATGATGCTGCCAGCCCTGTGGCGTGGGTGCTGGCTTCCCTGAGCTGCGAACATCCCTCCATCCCCACCAAAGCTCCACAGAGCCTTAATGGGGAGAGGCAGCGTTACCAGAGGAACACCAGCCCATGCAGGCTGGGCTGGAGCCAGCCATGGGCCCTGCATGCCATGTCCCTGCCATGGGCACTACCAGGAGCTGGTTTTTGCCCCGGCAGTCCCTGGAACGGGGAGATCCTGCGGGTGGTGGGACCCATTGGGCTGAGCAGGGGTCTGATGCTGTCTCTCCCTCACAGCTGGGATGAGAGCAGCTCCATCAGCAGTGGCCTCAGCGATGCCTCCGACAACCTCAGCTCGGAGGAGTTCAATGCCAGCTCCTCGCTCAACTCCCTGCCCTCCACCCCCACCGCCTCGCGCAGGAACTCGGCCATAGCGGTAGGTGCCAGTGGCACCCGGACCTTTTCCGGCACCTGTCCCAGCTTTCCTGCCACCACCAGTGGCAGAGAGGGCATGGAGGGTGCCGGTGTGAGGAAACAAGGACGGCGCAGGGTTTCTGCTGTGTCCTTCTCCCAGCTGGCTGATGTCCTCTGGGGATGGGTTTGGGGTGGGTGCTAGGAGTGCCCCTGACTCTGCTCTGTCCCCAGCTGCGCACGGACTCAGAGAAGCGCTCACTGGCAGAGAGCGGACTGAGCTGGTACGGTGAGGGTGACGAGAAGGCACCCAAGAAGCTAGACTACGATAGCAGCAGCCTCAAGATGGAGCATGGCTCCTCCAAGTGGCGGCGGGAGCCCTCAGAGGGCGGTGAGGAGGGGCCCAAGGGTGGTGAGCCGAAGAAACCTGTCAGCCTGGGCACCCCGGGCTCCCTCAAGAAGGGCAAGACTCCTCCAGTAGCTGTGACCTCCCCAATCACCCACACGGCCCAGAGCGCCCTCAAAGTGGCAGGTAAAAACCAGTTTGGGCAGGGTCCAGCTCCTGGACCCTGGACGGGGAGAAGGTTGGGAGGTGTCTTTGTGTGCCTTCCCCAGGCATGTGGGCCATGGGATGGCCTGTGGCTGTGCTCAGACCCGGGAGCTGGGTGTGGGCTGGAAGCAGAGGCAGGGCTGTGTTGCAGGCTGCAGGCAGGTTGGGGGTCTGTGCCTGTCTCATGTCCACGCACCAGGCTGGCACCTGGAGTCTGGCGTGTCCCTTCTTCATCACATCCCTACATCTCTGGTACCTATGGTGTCTGGGCTTGTTGACTTCCAAATGTCCCCAAAGCCTTCGGGGACACTAACCTGTCCTTCCTTGCCACCAGGCAAGCCAGAGACCAAAGTCACTGACAAGAGCAAACTGTCAGTGAAGAACACGGGCCTGCAGCGCTCCTCCTCCGATGCCGGCCGTGACCGCACCACGGACGCCAAGAAGCCGCCATCAGGGCTTGCACGCCCCTCATCCTCCAGCTCCTTTGGCTACAAGAAACCAGCTCCTGCCACTGGCACAGCCACTGTCATGCAGGCTGGGGGCTCGGCCACACTCGGCAAGATCCAGAAGAGCTCTGGCATCCCTGTTAAGCCAGTCAGTGGAAGGAAAACAAGCCTCGATGTCTCCAATGCACCTGAGCCTGGGTTCCTGGCACCAGGGGCTCGCTCCAACATCCAGTACCGCAGCCTGCCCCGGCCGGCCAAGTCCAGCTCCATGAGTGTGACCGGGGGCCGCAGCGCAGCCCGGCCGGTCAGCAGCAGCATTGACCCCAGCCTGCTGAGCACCAAGCAGGGTGGCATCTCAGTGTCACGGCTCAAGGAGCCATCCAAGGTTGGCACTGGCCGTGGCACACCGGCCCCTGTGAACCAGACAGACCGTGAGAAGGAGAAGGCCAAGGCCAAGGCAGTGGCACTTGACTCTGAGTGCAGCACCCTGAAGAGTGCCAGCTCACCTGAGAGCACCCCAAAAGCCCAGGCCAACCTCCCGCCAGCAGCCAAGGTGGCCGAGCTGCCCCCTACACCTCTCAGGTATGGTCCTTCCACCTCCAAGGGCTGCAGGTGCCTGGCATGGCTGTGCCCAGCACCAGTACCTGAGTCTCATCTGTTTCCTTACCCATTTCCCCCCTCCAGAGCGGCTGCCAAGACCTACGTGAAGCCTCCCTCGCTGGCCAACTTGGACAAGGTGAACTCCAACAGCCTGGACCTGCCCTCCTCCAGCGAGCTGCACACCCCTCACACTGCCAAGCTCCAGGACCTGCACCCGGCCGGCGGGCACCTAACACCCTGCTTCAGCCCCAGCCCTGCCCCCATCCTCAACATCAACTCGGCGAGCTTCTCCCAGGGCCTGGAGCTCATGGGTGGCTTCAGTGTCCCCAAGGAGGGCAGGATGTACCCCAAGCTCTCTGGCCTTCACCGCAGCATGGAATCCCTGCAGATGCCAATGAGCCTGCCCAGTGCCTTTTCAGGGGGCAGCACCACCACCCCTACCCCTGCTGCTGCACCCCCTGCCAGCACAGAGGAGGAAGAGGAAGAAGAAGAGGCAGGAGAGCTGGGTTGGAGTGGGAGCCCCCGGCTCACACATCTGGACAGGTATGGCTGGAAGGAGGTTGGTGGGCTGCTGTGGCACCTTCATGGGCTCACATTGCTCCCTGCTGTTCTGCCACGTCCTTTGCCTGCTTCAGAGTCTCTTCCTGCTACATTTCTAGGGAAAAGCTCCCTGTTCCTGCAGCTAAATCCCCATGGTTCCTTCCCTAGTCTGTGCAGGGATGTCACTGATCTTTCCTTCCCTTCCAGTGCCAACCGCGACAGGAACACGCTGCCCAAGAAGGGGTTGAGGTAAAAGAGCCCAAATCACTTTTGGGTGGTGGTGGGGTGGGAAGGGGGAGCTTTCCAGGGCAGTGCCCCTGAGCAAGGGAAGCTGGGCTGCAGTGTGGTGGGCACGAGCTGGACGGTGCTGGTCGATCTTACCGTGCCTGTCTGTGGCTCCCCAGGTACCAGCTCCACTCCCAGGAGGAGGCCAAGGAGCGGCGCCACTCACACGCAGTCAGCGGGCTCCCCGAGTCGGACGAGCAGCAGGAGCTGCCCTCGCCCCCCGCCCTCCCCATGGCGCTGGTCGGGAAGGGTCCGCTCACCAGCATTGGTCAGTGCCCTCCGCTGCCAGCCCCTTCCCTTCTGCTCCCCGTGCTCCCTGCGTGATGTGCTAGTGCTCTCCTGGGTGCTGCTTGTCTCCTTGACACCACCAACACCAGCACCTGGTGCTTCAGGTGCTGGACTGGGGCCAGGGATGTCCATCATCTCTGCTTCAGGGCATCCCATCCACCTTTTGGCCTCAGGCCATAACTACTTCTCTGGGGGTGCCTGGCAGGGCAGGGGGTAAGCCCTGCCCTGATCTGACCAGGACCTGCATGTTCCTGGAGGGTTTGGAGGGTCCAGGCAGACAGATTTGGGGCAGCAGGCTCCACTTCTGCCCCTGCAGGTGGTGGGCTGTAGCATAGTGGTACCCACTTGGCCCTGGGGCAATGGATTTGTTTTTCAGCCCTGTGATTACCTTGGTGCTGGTGTCCAGGTCTTCCCAGCATCAATGTGCCTTTTAGCTTTCCCTGGCCCCTCCCTGCTTTGGGACCACAATCCCTGCTTCCTCACTGCATCGCAGCTCTCGTGGATGGCTCCCAGTCCTGCTTCCCCATCCTGATGCCAGGTCCCCGGCGTGACTCTGACCCTGCCTCCTTCCCCACTTTCTCCTTGCAGTGAGCCCCACTACCACCGCAGCCCCGCGGATCACCCGCTCCAACAGCATCCCCACCCACGACTCCACCTTCGAGCTGTACAGCACCTCCCAGATGGGCAGCACCCTCTCCCTGGCCGACAAGCCCAAGGGCATGATCCGCTCAGGCTCTTTCCGGGACCCTGTGGACGATGGTGAGAATGTGCTGCGCTCCTGCCCAGGCAGAGGAGGCTGCAGAGGGTTGGTGGGGCTCCCTGCACTCTTGTCCCTTCCTACTGGTGCTGCCATGGCATTGTTGGATGCGTCAGTGTGTCCCGTTCTTGGCACCAGAGCAGGGACAGCAACACTGAGGGGTCTGTTGGACTCTGTGCTGGCATCAGCCCTGGGTCTGCCCTGACTCCCATGGGTACTCAGTGGCCTTGGGTTGCCCCCAGGCTGCTGTGACACTGGGGAGGAGGGAATCCAAGCAGACAGGGAGGGCAGCAGAGCCCCCAGGTTCCCCAGAGAGGAGCATGCAGGTGGAGGGTATTCCCTACTTTGTGCCCAGAGAGGCCACCAGGCATGCACTGAGAAATGGGCAGTGCTGAGCAGCAGCCATCCCACCCTGTACCTCCCTCAGGCCACCTCAGAGCCCTCCACCCCTCAGAGCCCAGTCGCCAGCTGTGCCCTGACCTGTAGCGCCTGGGGTGATGCTCTCCAGGGCACCCTGACACTTTGGGTTTTGCTGTGTTGCAGTTCATGGATCGGTGCTGTCCCTGGCCTCCAGCGCGTCCTCCACCTACTCCTCGGTAAGAGCTGCTTCCATGCTGCGCTTCTTTGTGCATGGCTGGGGGGTCTGGGTGGGACTGGTGGGGGGCTCTGTGCATGCCTCTGTCTGGCACTGAGCCTGTCTGTGCCTCGCTGTCCCCCTGACTGCCTGCCTCTGTCTGTCCCTCTCTGCTCTCACGCTGCCAGGCTGAGGAGAAGATGCAGTCTGAGGTGAGCCCACAGCCTCTGCTCACGCCTGCCCCTACCCCAGTGAGGGTGAGTGCCTGGCCCCTCTCATCTCTCCGCTCTCTCCCCATAGCAAATCCGCAAGCTGCGCCGCGAGCTGGAGTCCTCGCAGGAGAAGGTGGCCACGCTGACGTCCCAGCTGTCAGCGAATGTGAGTCCCCATGGGAGCCCCTGTAGGGCACCCCACTCCATCTGTGCAAGGCATGGGGCTGGTGTTGGATGTGCCCATGGAAGCTCTGATTTCCCCTTCAGCCTTTTGTGTCCCACACCTGGCAGTGGGTGCTCACCTGTCCATGGGTTTTCACCCAAATGTGGGGGCTCACCTGTTTCTCCCCTTCTCCCAGGCCAACCTGGTGGCAGCCTTCGAGCAGAGCTTGGTGAGCATGACATCCCGCCTGCGGCACCTGGCTGAGACCGCCGAGGAGAAGGTGGGTGTGTCCCGGTGCTTAGTGGGGCTTGGGGGGTGCTGGACTTGGGTGGTTGCCCCAAGGGTGCTCCTGGGGTGGGGTCTCCACCATCGGGATGCACTCCATGACTCCCAACTCTGCTGCCCCAGGACACAGAGCTGCTGGACCTGCGAGAGACCATTGACTTCTTGAAGAAGAAGAATTCAGAGGCCCAGGCTGTGATCCAGGGTGCTCTCAATGGCACTGATGTCACCCCCAAAGGTGAGGCATGATTCTGCAGCCCTTTCTGAGCTGGGATGCTCCTGCTGGGACTGGCACAGGGCCCCAGTAAACACCCTCTCATGGGGGAAGTTCATCTGGAGGAAGGGTGCCCTGGGCAGCAGTTTTCCCCCCCCTAGGATCCTTGAGCATCTGAAACCAGGGATGGACAGCCAGAGCTGTCACCAGGGGAGGTCACGGTGCTGGTATATAGGGGAATGGTTGTTTGTCAGTCTTGGGAGACCTTCTTGCCAGGCCCTTTGCCAACAGCCAGTTTTGCCTGCTGGTCTTGACTTTGTTCCCATAAGTGCTGTTTCTAGCCCCAAAACCCCAGTGTGAGTGCAAGGGGCTGTCAGGGAGATGGCCTGGGACAGCAGCAGGGTGAAATGTGCCCTGGGCATCTGTCTGGCAGCACCCATGTGATGTCTGAGCCCTGTGTCATTGTTACAAGGTGGCTCCCAGAGCTCAGAAGGTGTTGGGTAGGAGGAGGGACTCGGTGTACGGAGGGGGGACCATAGGGTGCTCTGGCATTGGGACAGTTGCAGGTGGCTGATCCCTCCTTTCCCAATCTCTCCTGCTTCTCTGGCAAACCCCAGAGCTGCGCATCAAGCGGCAGAACTCCTCTGACAGCATCTCCAGCCTCAACAGCATCACCAGCCACTCCAGCATCGGCAGCAGCAAGGACGCTGACGCCAAGAAGAAGAAGAAGAAGAGCTGGGTGGGTTGGATGGGGCACTGGCAGGACAAGTGGGGCTTGGGGAGCCACTGGCAGGGTCTGCTCAAAGTCAGCCCCACAAACCAGCTGCTTTTGGTCTGCCTTGGCCTTGTAGTGTTGGTGCCCCATGTCCCCTGGGGACAGCATTGGTGAGGAGAGTGTGACTGCCATGGATTTATGTCTTGAATTGTCTGCTGGGACTTCTCCAGCCCCTTCAGGCGTTTCCCAGCCCCTGGCCCTGCATGCCTGCTTTCCTTGTGTATTCCCCCATGTCTCCCTCCTGCGCACGCAGGCTCTGACAGTGTGGAGGGCTGACACCTTGGCTGGGCAGCCCCTTCCCTGCACCAGGCAGCTCTGAGCTGGATGTGTGATTAAGTCTTGCTTTGTTTTGTTTCTCTCCCCCTATGCTGACTTCAACCCTTTTTTTCCAGGTGTACGAGGTAAGTCCCACGTTGTCCAATCCACCACATGCTGTGCCCAGCCAGGGCCCTTGCTCCATTTCATGGGACGGTGCTCATACACTCCCCATCCCATCCATCCCACTGGCACTAACCCCGCCACAGGCCATCCTGGCTCCCCAGCCAGGCTGTGCCCACCTTGGCTGCTATGCTTCTTAAGGATAAATATGCACCCACAAGAAGGGGGTTGAATTGCCAGAGGCAGCAGGAAAGGCTCAGATGGGACCTGTCCCATGGATGGGAACAGTCCCCTTCTTGTCTAGGGAAGGCAGGCACTCTCCTGACTTCCTGTAACTGGATCTTTTGGAATGGGTACCTTGGTGCAGCCCTGCCAGTGTCACTGAGGGCACTGGGGTGCACTGCCCATCTCTGCCTCTCCAGGGCTGCCTGACGTGGTCTCAAGTGGCTCTGTCCCTGCCAACACCTGCATAGGGCTCAGTGCTTTCCTGCTTCCACCATCAGCAGAGCTGGACAGCTGCTTCGTTTACACTGAAATGCAATGCTTTTGCTTTTGGGGACACTCTAGAGCAGTCTGCTGGGGCCTGTGGGGATTTGGATCCTGCGTGTTCTCCATCTCTTTTTTTCTCCCACCTTCCCTTGGAGCAGGCCCTGGCACTCCAGGGCACATGTTGTGAGCCCAGGGTGCCCGTCCTGCTGCTCTCCCACCGGCTGGTAGGACCCAGTTTGGGTCCAGTTTGGTCCCTGCGCAGCGTCCCTGTGCAGTGTCCATCTCCCTCCCTGGCCCCAGCCCACTACTCACCCACCTTCTGCTCTGTGTGTGCTGTGTGCATGCTGCATGCTTGGATGAAACACCAGCATGCTCTGTGGAGGGCTGGCTGCCCCTCTGTGCTTCCAGCTGGATCCATGGGGCAGAGGAAGGTGTGGGGCAGGACCTTGGCTCTGCAGTGGCTAGAGCAAGGGACATCCCTGTAAATAAATGCCTGTTGCTGAAATGGCTGTGGTGGGGTGAATGTGGGGATGGGTTGGCACTTCCTGATGGACCAGGATGCTGGTGCCATGCCTGAACAGCCTGGTGTAGGTGATGGTGGGGGGAAGGTCTGGGAGACATACTGACCAGGACATCTTCAGGGCTCTGGTACGATCCAGACTGGGGTGAGTGTTGCCCAAAGGGCTGTGCACCCCATCTGTTCGCTGTGCCAGCAGAGCAGGGGTCAGGCTGCAGCCTTCCCCAGCATGGTGGTAGTGTTGCCTCTGTGATGGGTGTGGTTGTACTGGTTGCAGCTGAGACTGCCTGTGGGTACTGGACAGACAGGGCAGGACCAGGGCAGGTCTCTGCTTGCAAGGCTGCACTTTGGATTGTCTCTAACAAGAACATTTCCCTCTTGTGTAGCTACGCAGCTCCTTCAATAAGGCCTTCAGCATCAAGAAGGGCCCCAAATCAGCCTCATCCTACTCAGACATTGAGGAGATTGCCACGCCAGACTCGTCAGCCCCCTCCTCCCCTAAGCTACAGCATGGCTCCACAGAGACTGCCTCGCCCTCCATCAAGTCCTCTACATCATCCTCAGTGGGCATCGACACGGCTGAGTACGTGGGGCCAGGGAGGGCCAATGGCAGAGGCTGCAGGCTCCTGCCAGAGACACATGTGAGACCTGGTCTCTTCCTTGGCCCAGGCTCTTCCAGGCCCACAGTGAGGGTGAGCCAGAGAAGAAGGAGGTGTCAGAGCTGCGGTCAGAGCTGTGGGAGAAGGAGATGAAGCTGACGGACATCCGCCTGGAGGCCCTCAACTCAGCCCACCAGCTGGAGCAGCTGCGGGAGACCATGCACAACATGCAGGTGAGGACCCTTGCCAGCGGCCTGTCTGCTCTCAGTACCAGGGTGCCCACAGTCCCTGCATTTCACCACTGTGCTGCACCCCAGGGTGCTGCTGGCGTACAGCTCCTTACCCTGTGCCCTCCCTTGTTCTGCTCCAGCTGGAGGTGGATCTCCTGAAGGCCGAGAACGACCGTCTCAAGGTGGCCCCAGGGCCTTCAGCAGTGCCAGGTTCTGTTCCCAGCCATATCACGAGCACATCGGCCTCCTCTTCACCACGGCGCTCCTTGGGTCTCACCCTTGGCCACGCCTTCAGCCCCAGCCCGGGGGATGCAGGTAGGGTGATAGAGCTGCTGGCAGATGGGGAAGGGCTGAGATAGGGAGGAGTGTGTGTGGTGGCAACGTGCTGCTGCTCACCTGGAGTGAGCAGGGGATCTGTCATGCTGCTAGTGCCACTGTCAGCCACAGCAGGATTTGCCTCTGGTTGGGCATAGCCAGGCCCGGTGGCTCGGCTCTGGCCAGCACAGCCTCTCTGCTCCATCCCCAGACGTGTCCCCCATGGATGCTGTCAGCGCTGGCACCCAGAAGGATGAGCTGACGCTGCGGATTGTGGTGCGCATGCCACCCCAGCACATCATCAAGGGGGTAAGTGTGGGCTGTCTGGGAGGCTGACCTGTCACCGTGTCATAGCCTGATAAAGGGGCAAAGGATGCCTCCTGGGGCTGGATGTGGTGCTGCAGCACTGCACACTTCTGCCTTGCCTCCTAGGACCTCAAGCAGCAGGAGTTTTTCTTGGGGTGGACCAAGGTGAGCGGAAAGGTAGACTGGAAGATGCTGGATGAGGCTGTCTGCCAGGTCTTCAAGGTAGGAGCATGAAGAACACTCTTTAGAGAGCCATCCTTTGACACTGCTCCACCAGGCCTGCTATTCCCTGCCCAGGTCCTCCCCAGCTCTCTTGGAGTTGCTCTCTGCCAGCTCTCAAAGGGGCACTGACAGTCCTGTCCTTCTCCATGTAGGATTATATCACCAAGATGGATCCTGCGTCCACGCTGGGGCTCAGCACCGAGTCCGTCTACGGCTACAGCCTCAGCCACATCAAGCGGGTGCTGGACACGGAGCCGCCGGAGCTGCCGCTGTGCCGCCGGGGCCTGACCAGCGTGGTGGTGACGCTCAAAGGTCAGTGTGGCAGAGGGGCTCCATGGCTGTGCCATGTCCCTGCTGTCTCAGGGTATTGCGGGGTGTGAGTGGGACCCTCAGCCCTCCCCTGCCTGCAGGCTTGAAAGAGAAGTGCGTGGACAGTCTGGTGTTTGAAACACTCATCCCCAAGCCCATGATGCAGCACTACATCAGTCTCCTGCTGAAGCACCGCCGCCTCATCCTCTCGGGGCCCAGTGGCACCGGCAAGACCTACCTGACCAACCGCCTGGCCGAGTACCTGGTGGAGCGCTCGGGTCGGGACGTCACCGAGGGCATCGTCAGCACCTTCAACATGCACCAGCAGTCCTGCAAGGTGAGGGCACAGTAGCAGCGTCCCTGTGGGCACTGGTTCCATGGTCACCATGGCCGTCATGCCCTGGCCCCACACGTGACACCTGGCCTGTTTGTTCCAGGATCTACAGCTGTACCTGTCCAACCTGGCCAACCAGATCGACCGGGAGACGGGCACGGCGGACGTGCCGCTGGTGATCCTCCTGGATGACCTCAGCGAGGCGGGCTCCATCAGCGAGCTCGTCAACGGTGCGCTCACCTGCAAGTACCACAAATGGTGAGAGCCCCTCTGCACCCCTGCAGCGCAGCCCCATGGCACACACATGCTCCCCGCTGCTCCCACCGAGGTCGCTGGACTGTGGGGATGAGGCTGCACATGTCTGCTGTGCCCACATCAGCTCTGCCTTGGGCAGGGGTGACTCTGAGGCTTTTTCTCATGAACCTTGTCTCTCTGTCGTTCACTCAGCCCGTATATCATTGGCACTACCAACCAGCCTGTGAAGATGACTCCAAACCACGGCCTCCATCTCAGCTTCAGGTAGGAATTGTACATCCCTGGGCATCAACCTTGTGGGGTTGGGGGGAACAGAAGCCATCACTTGCACCTGGGCGTTTTCTGTGGTCACATCCTATGACTGGGAACCCTGACTAGGACTGAGCCCCAGGCCTGTCCCTACCATCCCAGAAGGACCTGATATTCCCCAACCTCAGGCAAATGCAGGGTGGGGATGCAAGGAGGACCCCAAGAGTGTTGGGGAGCAGGGCAGCTTGTGTGGAGACCTAGCCCTTAGCACCGGAGTTCTTCCTCAGGATGCTGACCTTCTCCAACAACGTGGAGCCGGCCAATGGCTTCCTGGTGCGCTACCTGCGGCGGAAGCTGCTGGAGTCGGACACGGACATCAACGCCAACAAAGAGGAGCTGCTGCGGGTGCTGGACTGGGTGCCCAAGCTCTGGTACCATTTGCACACCTTTCTGGAAAAACACAGCACATCCGACTTCCTCATCGGTACGGCCTTGCCTCACCTTCCTCCTCTGCCCTGGGCTGCGAGGAGCCCTGGGGACTGGGACCAAACCTCCCAGAGGAGCTCAGGGGGGCTGACGTGTTCCCTGTGTCTCCCAGTCCCACAAACCACAGCTGGTGGATGATGCATACAGGCACTGCTCTTCCTTGGGTGGTCTTTGTTCCTTTGGGAGCTGTCACTAGGGGTGTCAGCCAAGGCTGCCAGTCCTCCCAGCATCCTTTCCTGGGCATGAAGGAGCTGTGTTTTCCCAGGTGGATCCCCCATGCCTCACCAGGCATTTGGGGGATAGATTGAACTTGGCAGCCCCCTTCCTTGCCCGGGAGATGCTGTCTGCCTGCTGTGCAGGTGGATGGTGCCTAGTCACTGTTCCCAAGGGCGCCCTGCCAGCCAGGTATGCCCACCTCAGTGCTGTGAGCCTTGGGCTCAGTGACTGGAGGAGGGGTTGTTTCCACTGTCCGTTTCCCAGCTTCCATTTCCACTGTCTGCCTTCTCCCACAGGTCCCTGCTTCTTTCTCTCCTGCCCTATTGGAATTGAGGATTTCCGGACCTGGTTCATCGACCTGTGGAACAACTCCATCATCCCTTACCTGCAGGAGGGGGCGAAAGATGGGCTCAAGGTAGCCAGAGCTGCCGGCACGTGGGAGTGCAAACCAGTGCGGGGACACACTGATGCAGCCCTCATGGGTCAGGGGGAGAGGGGAGGCACTGGCATTGTGGGTGCAGGTGACATCTCTGTCAGTCCCTGTGCCCTGTGGCTGTTGTGGGACATAGCACTGTCCTGGGGGGCTCAGGGTGCCACATGGCTGGCTCTGGCACGGGCTGAGGAGGTGGCTGTCACTTGCTCCCTGCCACAGGTCCATGGGCAGAAGGCAGCCTGGGAGGACCCCGTGGAGTGGGTGCGGGACACCCTGCCCTGGCCATCAGCGCAGCAGGACCAGTCCAAGCTGTACCACCTGCCCCCGCCCACCATCGGGCCCCACAGCGCCGTGTCCCCCCCCGAGGAGCGCACCGTGAAGGACACCACGCCCAGCTCCCTGGACTCAGACCCGCTGGTACGCTGGCCAACAGGGGAAGCTGGGAGGAGCTGGTGGCAGAGCAGGGTGGAGCTTCGTTTTCCCAGCTAATTCTCAGTGTAAAAAGCCTGATTTGGGGATGCAGAAACACTCTGTGCTCCTGGGAGGAGCACTGGGTGCAGGGTGGTGGCACTGGCAGGTGGGCTGCACACCAAGACACATGGTGATATGCCAGTGAAAGGGCACAACATGACACTCCATGAGGCATCATGCCCACCTGCAGAGTCACACACAGGCACACATGTGCTCCTATATGTCCTGATCTGTCACCTGGAGAGGCTGCTGGTTGACCAGCTGCCTACAGGTGATGCCAGCTGATGCTGCTTTGGCACACTGAGTCTTGAGCATTCCAGCTATGCCCGAGGCCGGATCCTGGCACAAGGGAGGGATTTTGCAGCATCTCTGGGATTTGCTTAACCCTCTAAGGAGCTTCCCAACAAGGCTGGTTTGGGAGGGCAAGGAGAGCCAAGTGGCCTCCCCAGTCACCTGCAGGCCTCCTGTCCCCACAGATGGCCATGCTGCTCAAGCTCCAGGAAGCCGCCAACTACATTGAGTCTCCAGACCGTGAGACCATGGTGGACCCCGACCTGCAGTCGACTCTGTGAGGCCCAGAAGTGCCAGCCCAGGTGGAGGGGAGCTGCTGCCGGGCTGCTCTCCTTTTCCTTTGGCATCCAGGAACGTGGGGCTGGCGAGCAAGCGGAAAGGAGAAGAGCAGGGCTCTGGCATGTCCTGGTGGAGCCTGGGGAAACTCAGCTCGTCTGTGAAAGAGCATGAGTTGCCATCTCTCCTCCCAACCCTGGGGGTAGGAGAATCCTGGTTTCTCTTCTTGGTTTTTTCTGTCTCTATTACAAACTCTTGGGCTTTGGGACCAAGGCGACTGCTGAGACTGAACCCCCACTCCCAGGAGCTGCAGGAAGGCCCCTGTGTGGGGCAGGGACCCCACAGGAGCCGCCTGGGCCACAGCTGGGGGCACAGGAGGAGCCGGGGCTGCAGGATGAGCGCATGGGCACGAGGGGCTCCGGTTCCCTCTGTGCCTGTTTGGGCAAAGCCACGGGAGCGTCCACTGTGGACCTCCCACCCCGTGCCAGCCAAGGGGAGCATGGCTCTTGCTGCTCTCTGTGCATTCCCTGTTCCACCTGCACGGCAGCCGCTGTGACCAGGACAGCCCAAACACCCTGCTTTGGTTATTTTATTTTGTTTCCCCCCTCCCTTTTCCTTTGGCCGAGTCCAGACTTTGCTTTGGTCCCTTTCTTTGTTCTGGTTCTTTGCTCTCCTGGCCTGGAGCCTGTGGCCTGGTGCCTACTGCTTCCCTGGCAGCAGTGCCCTTCCCCTTTGGTTTCTTTTGCAGCTGTTGGTTTCACCACTCAAACCACCTCTGTCACAAAACTGGTGCTCACTGGACGATCTCCAGTCCCTGAACCCACCTCCTGGGGCCACACAGGTTGGCTGAGATGGGACTTGGAGGCCAGTGTGGAGGCGGGTGGCAGCAGGAGGCTCCCAGAGCAGCCCTTCACATGGCAACTCCCTCCTCCTCAAAGGCACAGGGCATCGGGACGGTGTCTCCCACCAGGCTGGGATGCCACAGGGCATCCCCTCCCTGAGGTACTGGGGCATGGGGAGGCTGCTCCTGCTGCCCCATCCCTGGGCAGCTGGATGCCATCCCTGTCCCCTTGGTAGAGGGGGGCCCAACCAGCCTCCCATCCCCTTGGTGCTGCCAGGCCTGGGGCTGTGGGTCAATGAGCCTGGGGTTGCTCCCCATGCTGCCTGCTCCCCCTGGCCCTGTGCCTTCCTGCAGCCTGGCAGGGTCTGTGTTGGTGCTCTGGGGGCATCTGGGGCTGCCATGTGTCCCCATGGCCTTATCCTGCATTGTCAAAAGGCCGGACTCCATGGAGAGGGTCAGCCCCTGTGCTGCCGTGGTGCCTTAATACCTGGCCATGTGGGAGGGGGGCACGTGGCGCTTGGGATAATGCTGTCACGGCCTGCTCCAGTGTCCTCTGGCCCCAAAGCCAGCTTGGCTGGGATGGAATGAAGGTGCTGGCACTGTCCAAGCTGGGACTGCTGCCTGCAAGCACCCTTGCTGCCTTTCCCCAGCCATGGCTGCGGGGTGCCCTGCAGGCCCACACCCCTGTCCTGTGCCCACCTGTGCTCTGGGGGACCCCTCCTCCCTGCTGCCCTCCAGCTCAGCCCCCACATTCATCCGGGGCCCTGGAGAGACATATGAGGAGAGGTGACCCCAGGGCCAGACTGGCTGAGCCCACCCTGTCCTCAAACTCTGCCAGGCTGGGGACTGGGCAGCCTCAGCCCCCTGTGCCGTGGCTGGTGTGGCCTTCAGGGACGCCTCACCCCCCTCTGGAACGGGCATCTCCCGCAGTGCCCTCGGAGGCTGCTGCCACCTCTGCCCTCGGTGCTCTTGGCCGGTGTGTCCCGCCTCGCCGCCCCATGGTGCTCACTTGTCCCACTCCTCCTCTGCCCGACAGCCTCCTGCTGCCGCCGGGGCCGGCCAGCCCGGCCTCTCCCCACGGGGATCTCCGGGATCTCCTCCCCATGCTGGCTTGGGTGTTAGGGCTCTCTGTTCGCCTTCTCTTGTGTTGCTGCCGTCGAGGACTCGCTGTACATAGATCTGTCGTGGAACGCCCTGTGTGGGTTGGGGGGGCCTGGCCCTGCGCCTTGTCCCTGATTTTGGGTTTTTTTTGTACTCTGTGATGACTGTGCTGTGCTGACTTCTTTTCTGATTGTATGAGACTCTGGCCCAGCAGCCACTCGAGGTCAGCAGTAGGGACCCAGCTGCCCCCTCCAGCCCCTCACACCCCCCTTGGGACTCTGGTGCCCGGGGTGGGAAGGGACTGATGCACCTTTGGGGGCTGCCCTGTGCCCAGGTGCCCTGAGGAGTCCCATGGGAGGAGGGGCAGCCTTGCCTGAGCTTTCTTTTCTGACACCTCCGGGGAGCCACCCAAACTTGGACCAAACTGTAGCCATCCCCCGCTGCTGAGTGTCCCCTGGCCTGGGTCCTGCAGGTTTGCCCCGTCCCTCCCCAGATCAGGGCTGCCCCTCATCCCATCACCTCAGCCCCAGCAGCTGGAGGTCAGTGTCCAGTGGGGGTGTGATCCAGGAGGAATCTCCAAGGGAAGGAGGAGGGCCGTGCCAGCAGGTGCGCCCTGGGATCAGCATGGTGCAGGCTGGGGTTACCTGGCCAGAGGGGCCAGGTCCTGATGGATTCCTCCTGCCTTACACCAAGCACCTCATGTCCCCAAGGCTGGCAGCTGTCTCAGGGCTGAGCCCCTCTGTCCCCAGGGAAGGGGTCCAAGGATTGCACTAACATCCTCCTGCCACCTCCAAGGGTGCCCACCACCCCCAAAGGTGCCTGTTGTCCCCAAAGGTGCCCATGACCCCACAAGGGTATCTGCCCCCTCCAGAGGTGCCAGTTGCCCCCAAAGGTGCACACAGTCCCTGGGAGTTCCCCTGAGGGGATGGAGGTGGGCAGTGCCAGCGCCTCACCCTCCTGCCCCCTCGAGCTGCTGCTGCCTGGTGGCCTGAACCTTACAATTTTAGCTTTTTTCTATTAAACACAAACAACCTTTTTTTAATTAAATAAAAGATGAAATGGACAAATTCCTGTTCTAGATTATCTGTGTAATTGACTGGGTTTTGTGTTTCTTAACTGCATGGTATTCCTGCCGAGGGGTTTTATAGCACTTTTTAAATTTCTCTTTAAGATTTTGGTCCAGATTTCTACTGCTCTCGCCTGTCTGTTTTTGCTTTTTCCTTGCACCCTCCACGTTTGTAAACTCGCTCCATTTTATACCTGATGTTGAGACCCAGCCCCACGTTGTACATAGCTGCGGGAACAATCATAGGGAACAAACAAACACCATCTGGACTCTTTCCACGATTAGTTGTTTTTACTTCAAAGAAATTTTAAAAGGAACATAAAAGAAAGCCAGGAAAAGGCTTGAGGATATTCTGAAAAGACAGAAACAAATCCAGCCCTGCACCAAGTCAGCTCCTGCTGCCCACACTGCCCGCACCAACTGGCATGTCTCTTCTCAGTCGTCTGTCTAACACCATTGGATTCAATAAAGTGATCTCCTGTACTGTCGGCTCCGGGTCCGTGTCTGTGGCTCTGTTCCTGTGTGGCAGAGGGGAGGGCAGTTGTGCACATCACAGAATCGTGTGGTGGTTTGGGTTGGAAGGGACCTTAAACCTCATCTCAGTGGAAGGGACACTTGGCACTATCCCAGGTTGCTCCAAGCTCCTGGCCTTGAACATTTCCAGGGATGGGGCAGCCACAGCTTCTCTGGGAAGCCTGTGCCAAGGCCTCACCTCCCTCACAGCCAAGATTTCCTTCCCAATATCCCATCTAACCCTGCCCTCTGGCAATGTGAAGCCATTCCCCCTTGTCCTATCCCTCTAGGCCCTTATCCTAAAGTCCTCTCCAGCTCTCCTGGAGCCCTTCTAGGAGCTGGAAGTTCTCCCCATGGCCTTCTCTCCAGGCTGAACATCCCCTGTCTCTCCTAGCCGGTCTCCAGAGCAGAGGGGCTCAAGCCATCCTTGGTAGTTGCCTTCCTGCAAAATCTGGGAAGGGAGCCTTAGCAGATGCTCCTGGGTTGAAACCTTGGCTGTCTTGCAGGATGCTGGGAGCAGTTTTAGGGATTGGGGATCTCTCTCCTGAGCTCACACTCCTGTAAAGTCTGGGGTAGGCAGAAATGCTCCTGATTTGGAACCTTGGCAGTTCAGGACATGGAAAGCAGGAGGTCCCTTTCCTGGGGCAGGAGTGACAGGTCCTACCTGAGGTGAGCAGGGAGTGAGGAGGCCTCGAGGTGGATGGGCATTCCCAGGGCTCCTTTAGCCTCACCAGGTCTGATCTGATCTATTTGAAAGGACATGATAGCGACAGATGCCACCTCAGCACAAGGGGCAGAGGCAGGATGGTGTCCCTTGTGCCAGATCCAGTTGCTCTGCCTAGCAGCAGAGCACGGCTGGAGGCTGAAGCAGGCAGGGAGAGCCCGGTCTTCCCGCGGCGTCTCCAATCTGTTTTCCCCTCCGGAGAGCGATGCTGGAGCGGGGACAGATGCTTCAGGCGCCGTTAATTAATGACGGCGTGGCGATGAGCTGTAAGAGGCTGCAGTGGCGGACCCAGGGCCAGGAGAGGGCTCTTCCCATCGGCTCCCGCTCCTCCCGCACGCCGAGTTCACACGAGTTCGGTGCATTGGGTGCGGTCCCGGGCGCGGAGAGTGGGACCGGTTTTGGTGACGCCCGGCCCCTCGCCCGCAGAGATGCGCCCTGTCCGTGCACCTCGACCTGTGCTGACTCCAAGCCCTGTGCAGGCAGCAGAGCGGGCAGGAGAGGAGAGCAGGCGGGACAGGAGGCAGGGGAGCAGCAGAAAGGTCCCACGCATTGTGACTACGGGAATTGCCATGGCGCAGAGCCATGGGGGCGGGGGGGGATGCAGAAGGACCACACGGGGATGATGCTGACACTTCAATTCCAGACGGACTCCTGCGTTTGGGAACACTCAGCCGCCCTTTTCAAGGGTGATGGGCGGGGGAGAGTCCCTTCTGTTCGGGCAACCAGCACCCCTGGGTGCTGTAGTGGGGGGGACATGGCCCCCATGCAGGACCCTTCCCCTGCCTGCAGTATCCGATGGGAGCTCGAGCCTGTCTCTGTGATGTGTCGGGGGCTGGTGCGAGGCTGGGAGGGGGTTTTGCTGCAGCAAAACAGGGGTGTGCAAAGTTTTGAGTGATGCAGCTCCCAGCTGGGCTGGGACCTCGGGACCCCGTCCCTGCTCCAGGCCCCACCTCTCCAGAGCGTCTCTGGCTGGAGCGGCTGTAGCCGCCGGTCACCTCCCTGTGTAGCTCAGATGCTCTGGCTGCAACACTGGGATGAGGGGCTGCTGGAATGGAGGTGGCGAACCCTCAGCTGTGGTGGTTTGGGGTCAACCCACAGGGTCCCTGTCCCTGGCTTATGTATGGGGAGTAAGGGATGTCCAAGGGCTCCCCTTCCCACTGGAGACTCAGTTGATGGGAGGGGGATCCCACAGCAGGGGCAAAACTGTCCCCCCACTACCCTCCGCTCCCCACCCGGGCTCCTAACTTGAATCCCATCAGCTTTTTCCTGATGTTTTGGCTCTAAAACCAAAGCCGGGTTCCCAGGAGCTCCCTGGATCTGCGGGAGGCACGGTGGAGGTGCCACCAGCACAGCTGCGTCCAGCGCCTCTCTCCTGTGGCCGCAGCAGGGACCTGGTTGGGTTGGCAGGTCCCTGTGGCGGTGGGCGGTAGCGGTGAGTGACCGGCGGGTGGTGATCCGGGCAAGGTCACCGGTGAGAAGGGACCGGTGTGCGTGACCAGTGCGAGGTGACTGAAGCGTTTGGTGTCGGTGCCCGGTATCAGCGCCGGGTATGAGGTGCCTGGTGGCCATCCGTGGTGTCAGTCAGGTGCCAGTGCTGTGTGTGAGCTGACCCCGCTGCGGGGTGCCTGTGCCCGGTGCCCGGTGCCTGTGCTCGGTGCTGATGTGAAGTGCCCGCTGTGAGGTGACCCCGATGGGGGTTTCCCGGTGCCCAGTGTGAGGTGACCTCACGGGGTGCCCGGTGCGACTCCCGGACGCCCGCCGGCGGTGCCGCTCCCGCACCATCCCCGGTGCGCGCCCCCGGGGGGGGGCCGGGCGGGCCGAGGTGCGCGGGCGGGGCGGCGGGCGGGGCTGCCGGTGGCGGGCGGAGCCTCGCGGAGCCGCCGCACGCGAGCCCGGAGGGGCCGGGGCTGCCGCAGCGCCGCGCAGGTCCCGCCGCCCGCCCCGCACCGACCGCACCGAGCGCTCCCCTCCCCGCCCGCCCCGCACCGACCGCACCGAGCGCACCGAGCGCTCCCCTCCCCGCCCGCTCGGCCCGCACGGGCCGCGGCGCACCGCACGGCTCCCGGCCGGTAAGTGCCCGCCCGCACTCCCGCCGAAGTTTCCCCCGGTGCCGCAGCGGCGCGGGCTCTGCGGGACGGGGCCACCCCAGCTCTCGCCGAGCCCGTCCCGGCGACGCCGCCCGAGGTCTGGTCGTCCGCCGTGGGGTGGGATGGAGTACTCGCCGCGGTCACCGGGTAGTGCACCTCGCCGTGTCCCGGTGCTGGGAGAGGGGCGGGGAGCTCCGCTTTTCCCGGGAACCCATCCCGGGACACGGGTCCCAGGGATGCCCAACGCCCGGAGGCTGCCCGTGGGGGCTGCGCCCAGAAGGTGGCTGGGGACGGAGCCTGGAGGGATTGAGAAGGGGGCGGCCAGTGGTGCAGGAGGCTGCGGAACTGGCGGGAAGCACTCAGGGGCGTGGGGACCCTCCCGAAGGCGCGAGACCCCCTGGGAATGCGGGGCCACCCCGGGAATGCCGCGCGGTGCCGCCGGGTCAAAGGTGCCCCCTGGGCGCTGCGGGATGCTCCAGCTCCTCATCCCTGCGGATGCCCGACAGTGGGTGCCCTTGGGGTGCTGGCCCCGGGAGTGGCGGGGGCGCGGGGATGTTCCCGCAGCATTGCGGGGAACCCACCCTGGTGCTGGGAGCCCAGGGAGCGGCGTGGCCCCAGCGTGGGCAGCTACAAGCCCCGCTGCACTGACGGCTTCTTCGTAGCGGCCTGGCTAGGAGCCAGCTCCATACAGACCTTTCGTCTGGATTCCCCCGCCGTGGCTACACCATCTCCGGGATCCTCCGGCACTCCCTACGCTGGCTGGGTGCCGTCAGGGTGCAGCCGTGCAGAGGGGTTCAGTCCAGCGCCGGGGATGTCACGCTGGGGTGCCGCAGCCCTTGCTGTGCCCAGCACATCGCTGCTCCCCTCAGCCTAGTTTTAAAGAGTGATCCCAAAGGAGCTCTGCAAACTGCGCAGGGGACAGGCAGCATTGCAAGGTGACAGTGGCATAGAGGGGGGGTTCACAAGTCTGTGGCACCCATTGCTTCGTGGTCTCCAACTGTATCAGTGCCTCTGTTTCTCTGCACGGGCGCTCTTTGGCGCAGCGTTCTTTGGTCTTGCGAGTGAAAGTGGCCGGGGTGCTGCGGGGTGTCACCCACTGCAGAGTGTCCGACAGCACAGCCTCCTGCGCTGTGGAGCTGCAGGGCGCTGCTGGACTCCCCGCCTGCTCCTCTGCTGCAGCAAAACTTCAGTCCTGAGCGCAGGCTGGCTGGTACGCGAGGTGCTGCTGCAGCGGTGTTACTCCTGCACGCACCGAGCGGCAGCGCAGCCACCGGCAGGAGTCTCCAGCCTGCTGCATTATTCCTCGCTAGCACAGTGCCTCGGCCGTACGCTGCCGAGGGCTGCCGGATCCCCGGGGCACCCCTGGGGCATCCCCGGGGCTCTGCGCCCTTGCTGCGCTTGGGTGCTTTTGACCGCAGAGTTTGGGTGGGGGGAAGTGTGGCTTGCGGTGGTCTGTGTGCAGCAGGAGTGTGAGGCATCAAGGCGGAGGTGATGCACCCAAGGTCATTGAGGCCAGCAGTGGCAGTGGGAGTCACCTGTGCTGCTCGAGAGCAGCACAACCCAGCAAAGCACCCCGGTCCCCCAAACCCAAGCACCTCTCGGAGTGATGCCGTGTCTCCTCTTTGCTTATGGGTGTAGTGCAGGAATGGGTCTGACCTTCCCCGATCCCCTGGCACCTCGCCTGGCCTCCCGTGGTGAGCACCGCTGCCCCGCCTGCTGGGAGCCAGCCTGAAGCCCCGGTGCCCCCGATTCTGCAGGGCGAGGACACGTCCCTCGCTGCCTGTGAGCCCAGCGATGATGGCAGTGGCGGTGAGCAGCACCGGCTGCACTGCATTGCTGCTGGCTGTCCTGGCTCTGCAACCCGCTGCCCACAGCGCCCGCGGTCCCAGAGGAGGGAAGACAACAAATACAGTCATACAGACATTCATACATGTACATGGGTATCTATTATAAATATGGTTGGGGAGGGAGTTTCCAAACAGCCACTGTGGCATCTGCTGCTGACTGCTCCCGTGGGAGCTGCCTCCTTCTCCATAAGCCCCAGGGATGGTCACCGGGCTAGAGCTAGAGGCCACTGAAGCGAGCCGGGACTCCCACTCCCCCGCAGGTCCTTCCTCCAGTGATTCCTCCAGTTCACCAGGGTTTTGGCAGTGTCCCAGCTCTGGGAGCCGGATGACTGCGGCTCCTCATTATAACTGGAGTTTCTCCTTCCCCGGGCTGCGCAGAGAGCTGCGAGCTGGCAGCCGTGATGTCCTCCACCAGGATCAATGCCCAGTGTACAGATGGGACCCAGCGCCCACTGGTTTAAAATCCTGTATTTTTTAATTCCCTGCTCCCGGCAGTGCAGCTCGGCACTGTGCCTGGCTGTGATCCTCCTCAGCCTGGTGGCCACCAGCACCTTCCCTGTGCCAGCGATCTGGAGGCGCCGGTGCAATCGGCAAAATGCTTTTGCCCTTGGCTGCGGTCGGCCGTTCCCTCCTGGATGAACACCCGGCTCTTCCCCGGCTCGTGCCCTCAGCCCAGCTCCTGCCTTCCCCAAAGCGCTCTTTGGTTATTAGCCCTAATAATTGTGTTATCGCATTGACTGAGCTGTTTCAGATGCCAAAGCTAATTTTGCTCTTCATGCCTTCCTTCATCAGTAATGGGATTTTGATAACATCACGCATCCAAAAGTATTGGATAAACTTGGCATAATTCCCCATTTATTAATTAAACCGTAAATTGGGCAGCGTGCGTCTGGAATCTGAATGCCCCAAACTGGTGTGATCCTGCAGCTGGGGATGGTGCTGGCCCATTCCTGTCAGCCCTGGGCTGTGGGATCCTTGTGTCTGCTGCTGAGTTTGGGGGCTGCCACATCCCAGTGGGACCACCTGCTCCATTGCTTCCTGCATGCTGGAAGTTATGATGTTTCATCATCTCTGGTGTTTGGAGTAGGAATCATGTTGTCCCTGAATTTAGCTGCTGGTCAGCAGTCAGAGGCTGGCAGAGCTCCCTGTCCCCCCAGGGTGGCTCTGCGGGTGCGGGTGCTTTGGGAGGGGTGGCTGCAGCCAGCTCTGTCAGTACATGTGGCAGTGCTGGGCTCTGCCAAATTCCTGCTGTCTGGAGCCACATGGCATTCTCCCACACAGGCAGTTGTCTGGCTGTTGCACCAAACCCATCCCCACTGGCTGTCTGTGGCCCTACTGGCCTGGAAGGCACTTCTGGCACTGACAGGGTGTCCTTTTCTCCTTGTGCATCTTCAGGAAAGCTGGTGTGTTTTAATTAATCCGGGGAGTTTCATGCTCCCCAGCTTTTCCCAGCCCTGCGGGTGCAGCGGATGTGGACTCTGGGCTTGTGCATTCCTGGGGATATGGGGAAACCGGGAGCAAAGTGGGTGCTTGTGGCATGAGGTGTAGATGGGTGCTGTGCAATGTGATGGGGTAGTCCAAGCCCTGAGTCTGTGCTGAGCTGGAGGTGGCCTGGGGGACTGTCCTGCTGCCAGGGACCTGGGGAGCTCTTCCAGGACCAGGCTGAAGCCATGGGCATTGGGAGTGTCTGTGAGCAGCAGGATCCCCAAGATATGCCTGTGTGCCAGGCTGGTTTGGGGTCAGCAGAGCTGATCTGGCAGCTGACATTCTGGCAGTGCTGGAGTGGGATGAGGCATCCCTGACTCCTGTGAGTCTCATTGCATGCCTCACACCACAGCAATTCCACCAAAGCACCATGGAGGTGGGATCAGGCTCCAAACTGCTCAGCATCGTCCCAGGGATATGCCTTCTACCTTCTCCTGCAGGACACAGGGTGTCCCTGGGGACGTGCTGGGACTGAGGGCTGCTGGTTCTGGGGAACCCCAAGTGGCACCACAGCTCCCACCAGCCCCAAGCAGAGGATTCAAGGAAGAAAACAACCCCAAATTTGAGATCCATGTGTGGATTTACAGGCACAGGGACTCCCTGTGGGCTCTATTGCTCTCTTGCTCTGTTCCCAGGGGAGTCCCAAGGTTTTCTCCCGGAACTGAGGCCTGGCAGAGCTGGGTTAGTGCCTGGGATGAAGGTGCTGGCTTGTGCCCACACTGCCCATGCAGCATTGTGACACCACTGCCAGCAGTCTGGCACAGGCACTGCCTGGTGCCGCAGTGAGCTGTGTGTGGCTGTGCCAGCCGTGCCAGCTCAGCACTGCTCTGTGCCACGGGACAGCCCAGCAGAGACCTCCTGGTGGAGAGGTGTGGGCCTGGCCATGGGGGACCCTTGGAAGGGATGGTGTAGCATAACTGCAAGGGAAGCAGTTCAGGAACTGGGGTGCTTTGCATCTGAGCTCTTCAGGTTTTTTCAGGGGAGGAACAACCTTCTCCAGGATGCACCGGTGGAGCAGCTCTGTGCAGCCCTGAAAGTGTGTGCTGTGGTGCTTGTGCCAACAAAACACTTGGAGTCACACAGGGATGCAGTTCAGAGGGGCTGGGCAGGGACAGAGGACCCCCCTGTGGTGTTCAGGGGCTGTGCTCATCACCCCAACTGCACTCCCAGCTCTCCCAGTGACATTTCTCCATCTGCAAAGGTTTATTCATGGAAGTTAGTTCTGTGTCTGGCCTTGGTGGGGCTTTGTGCCACAACAAAATCCCCTGTGCTGCTGTGATGCTGTGTCCTTGCTGATCCCATCATTGTGCTTTCTCCATTCCCTTTGCCACCCCAAATGCCACAAGGCTGGCTCACCCTGGGGACACAGAGCTCTGTTCTGCCTCTGGGCTCTCCATGCCTTGGAGCTGGGCAAGCAGCACCAGCATTGCTCCCACAGGCATCCAGTCCTGGGGGTGAGCCCAGGCTGACAGGGAGGAAGGGGGATGAGTGTTGCTGGGAGCTCCCCAAGGCTGGGAAATGGTTTCCTGGATTCTAACACCAGCCCATCAAGACCTCGTGCTTGGCTGGGAGCTGTGGAGATCTCCCTGGAGCCTCCCCTGGAAATGGCCCCTGGTGGCTTGTGTCTGCTTGTCTGGCCCGTGCGTTGGGCTGGGGAGCAGCACAGGGCGTGCGCTCCCTGCTCCCGTCTGCGATCGATCCACCGCGTCTCGGCTCGCTCCTGGAGCCGCTTCTGGCTCCTCCCCAGGAGCTGACCTGGCTCCTTTTCTCTCCTCCCATGCCGACCTGGAGCCATCAGTGTGGCACAGGGCCATGGCCGGGAGTTGCCAGCAGTGTGGCCACGGTGCCGGCAGCGTGATGCCCACCCGGGAGGGCAGAACTTGGAACTCTTGGCTGTGTGGTGGATTCAAAGTGCCAGGGCAGCTCAACCCATCACCATCTGGTGCCCTATTTAGCTGCTCTCGTGTTGCCTTCGGAGCAAGACACGGCTGCTGCGGCATCGCAGTGCCGGGGAGTGGGCTGGGCTCTGGCAGCACCTGGAACCTGTGCTCTGGGAGGCTTCTTTGGCCATTCATGGCTCTGTGGGCCAGGGGTGGACTGCCTGTGCTGCCTGGGGTTGGGGTGAGCCTGGTGGTGTGCTGTGGCAGTGGTCAGTGCCACGTGGGATGTTCATATGCTCTGCTGGCCTTGGCAACAGCTGTGCCCCCACAGCTCAGGAGATTCTGGTCTCCAGCATCCTCAGCTGCCTTTTCTACCTGTGCCATGGTGGCACATGGCATGAGCCAAAACCCTCTGGATGAAGTGCTGATGGTGAGTGGTGCCTGCAGCCCCTGCAGCATTCTTGAGGGATGAAGGAGCAGTGCAGCAGTGGTGGGAGACAGTGGGAAGCAGAGAGCCACAGTGGAAAGGGAGACAAGGTGCTCACCGGTCTCTTTGTTGTTGGGATCCAAATTTCAGGTGGCGGTGGCTGTGGCAGTGCCTGCCCCAGCTCCTGCAGGAGCCCTGGCACCAGTCCCAGCTCAGCTCCCTCCTGCCCTTCCTGGGACAGCTGCAAACCAGAGCCAGGGCCTGATCCCTCTAGAAAAACTGGGCTTTGGGGGATCAGCACCTCTGGGTGCCAGGCAGGGCTCTGAGCGCCCAGCAGTGGATCCTTCTCTCCTCTGATGCAGGCACTGGTGTCGTGGGCTGTCCCTGCCCTCGTCCCCCGTTTCACCTCGGTGCTGTTCTGATTTTCGAGGCAAAGGCACAGACCTGTGAAAATCCCTGAGTGCTTCACTGGGCACCCTGGTGCTGGTGGGTGCCAGCAGTGGTCCCAGTGCAGGGAGGTGCCCCTGGGTAGGGACAGACCTGCCATCTCCTGAGTCACAATGCCTGGGGGGCCCTGCCATTGCTGGGAAGCACTCCAATACCTAGTGGGTGTTGGCTGGGGGTGATGCTTTGCAGGAGGACATGCACAGGAGTGAGCAGGGCAGGGTGGGATCATCCCTTCCCCACATTGACCTTTAGGTGTCCATCCAGTGGGAGACTTCTGGCAGCAGGAGCCGATGGTTTGGCTTGGGAACACCAGAAGCCATCAATCTGGGCCCCAAATGATGGACAAAGGCTGCCTGAAGGCTGCACTTACTGCTAGACTTTGCTTGGTTTTGCTGTGAGTAATGCAGATCCTCTCTCACAGGCCAGCACTGGCTGCGAAACCACCACCAGTTCTTAATTTTTTATTTTACAAGCTCTCCCTCATGAGCCAGGGGCTGAGTCTCCTTCCTCGAGGCCAGGGACTCTGTAGGAGCCCTGATTCTGGCTGTGGGGCAGTGAGGCAGGGCAGTGAGGCAGGAGCTCATCCTGAGCTGTGCAGTGTGGTGCCCTCCTCGAATTACTCATCCCTGGGGCAGAGCCTGTGGTTGGGGCTGCTGAACCCCAGCAAGTCGTTATTTTTAATTAGCTGAGCTGGGAGCTGGTGGGTGATGAGGCCATGAGTGGAGTGTGCCGTGGTGGGGAGGAGGGTGCTGGCCAGCTCTGGTCCCACCCAGAGATGCTGCTGGAGCCTGCAGGATGGGGGTCCCGGTGCGGTCTAGTGGCTGTCACTGGCCCACTCAGAGCTGGGGGATCGCTGAGCTTCAGCCCTGCTCAGGGATTTCCTCTCTCAGGGTGCTGCTTCCCATGCTGTGCCTCAGTTTCCCTTGGAGGGTGGGGGCTCCTTGTAGGCCAGCAGCACCTGCTCATACATGAGTTTGGGGACAGGAAAACATGTCCTGTGAGGGTGATGTCTCAGCAGCTCAGGTCCTGTGATGCCACTTGCTACCGGAGTATCCTCGCCCCATCACACCCCTCAGCTGTAGGAATACCCTCCCCTGAAAAGTGTGGAGCTGGGGGAGCAGAGACTCCCATTGCCCTCAGCACAGTGGATCGGGGGGATCCTGGGGGCTGCTTCACCATCCTGGGTGCTGAGGCTCTGATCTGGCACTGCTGGTGCTGGTGCCGTGGTGTTGTGCTGGGCCTGGGGAAGGGGAACAGGGATGAGGTTCCAGGATTTGCTGGGCTGTTGCAGAGTCCCTTTGCACCAGGGTCCTACAGCATCTCCCCACCCAGCACCCCCTCCCCTCCCTCCTCCCTGATCCTTTGGTCTGGTGCCTTCACACATTCCTTGCCAGTAATTCTCTGTTAATTAAATGACCATTAGAAGCCAAGTCATGTTTTTGCCTTAATTAGAGTCTCCTGTCTCACCACTGTGAGCTGAAACTCTGGCCTGGCACGTCCCTTTTGTGTCCCACCCTGGGGAGTCAGGAGCGCTGTGAAGGGCCGAGGGATGCCCAGGCATTGTGCCAGTGGGCCTGGAAGAGATGGGATATCCCCCTCCAGCTCTTGTGCTCCTGACCCCAGAAGGAAAACACCTGCTGGCATCAAAATCCAGATGGGGCACTGCCAAACATCTCAGCTGTACTCTGGAATCTCTGCTTGCCCTGGGGCTGCACTGCAGGATTGTGTGGGCTTTGTAGTGCCCAGGCTCCCCGCTGGCATTGGGTCTTGCCTTTAAACTGGCTCGGGATTTTCATTCACAGTCATGCAAACCCAATTCACAGCAGCACAGTTTTGGGGTCAGCTCCTTGTTCATGGAGGTCTGGGGGGTTCCCACATCTCTGTCCCAGCTGGACAGCTCGGACCTGGCTTTGCCAGCCCGTAAAGGAGCAATAACTCATCGCTCTGGGCCCATGGTGGCAGCCCCCTTCGTTAGCTAACGAGCCTCCCCTCTAACGAGATCGGATCTCCCTGGGACACTTCACCCCTCTGGGCTGGGGGCCCAGCGTTGGGACCCCCATACTCACCTGCCCACACCCAGCCCGTGCTCGGTTGGCACTGGCTGCTGCTAATTGCTGCCTCAGCCTCATTAATCTTCATTTGTTGCTGTTCCTGCTCTCCATCATCCCCGTGGCCTTCACCTTCCTGGAGGGGAGAGGTTCCTGCTGCTGGAGGGGGGAGGTTCCTTCTGCCCCTGCAGAGGAGCAGCTGGCTTCCCCAAAAGCCCTCACCTTGATGGGCACTGAGCTCCCTGGGTGCTGCCGTGTCCAGGGACACCCTGGTCCTTCTGTGCATCCCCAAATTCTCATCCTGGGTCTGGTCCTTTGCAGAACATCCTGGCTGATGAGAGTGACTCCCCATTGATTTCCTGCTTCTCCCTACATGGTGCTCAAAGCCCCCCAACCAGTGAATCCCCCCCTCCATCCTTCCCCATCCCACCCAGACAGGGAGCTACTGCTGGGGCAGTGGATACCCGTGATGGGACCAGCTCTGCAGAAACCCCAAAAATCCCCGTTTTTGTGCCAGGTGCTGCAGCAGCATTGGTGGTGGGGGGTCTCTGTGATGGAGTCTTTGATGGAGGAAGAGGAGGAAGGATGAAGGGCTCAGGAAGGGGATTTTTCAGTGCCTTAACTGCTTTTGTGTATACAGGGAATGCCCTGGGGATGGATGGGGATGGAATTGCTGGCTCCAGTCTGGGATTTACATCCAGCCAGACCTTGGGGTGCTGCTGGCAAATGGAACGCAGCAAATGGAATATATGAAAGGGAGGGGGACCCCCCACCCCTCTGCTCCCTAAGATCAGCAGTGGAGCTGGGGAGGTTTGCCCCAGGAAGGGCTGGTTTGGAGCTCAGTGCAGTTTCTCGTGGTTCAGTATCAGCTTTAATGGGGTTTGGAGTGGGTGGACCTGGGGTGAATTTGGGGGCTGAGCCTGGAGGGAGTTTGCTGGATACAGCCTCTGGGGGCTCCTTCTAGGCAGATGTTTGCAGCTGGGGGACACTGCCTGAGGGGGTACAGGGTAACACAGTGTGGGGTGCAGAAGAAGGGGTTTAGGTGCTTTGAGGGTGGTGCTGCAGGTACGTGCACGAAGTGGGGCTGGGGTGATATGTTAGGGGGTCTGGGAGGCTGCTGCAGGCACAGGATATGGGATGTCCTCTGGGATGTGGGGTGCTGCAGTGGCAGATTTGGGGTGCTGCACTGAGGGCTGCAGGACTGGGGAATGCAGGGGGTGCATTAGGGGAGAAATGCACTGTGAGGGTGATGGGTTGGGTGGGGTTCAGGGTTCCACACTTGGGGGCTGGAGCAACAGGAGGCAAGGTAAAGTCCTGTGAGGACACAGGTGGCTGTGGGGACCCCACACCGCAGGGCAGTGTAATGGAGGTGCATGGGTGATGTGCCACCTCCCCCAGCCTCTGCCCCGGGGGGTCTCTGCAGCAGCTGCCTGGCTGAAGCCCACCCTGTCCTGCTCCATGGGGACCTCCTGGAGGGGTTTTTCTTGGGGAGTAGGGGTGCAGTGGGTCCTATCATTCCCATCAGCCTCTCCTGATGGGTGCTGCTCCCAGGGAGGGGCTGGGGGATCCCCCGGGACCAGCAAGGGCCCCCCCCCTTCCTTGGCAGTGTTTATTCATGATGCCTTAACCCACGCTTGTTCTTCAGCCATGGACTGGTAGAAACGGTTAATTACAACCCTCATATTTTCTTTATGGCCCTAACCTGCGATCTTGGCGGGGGGGTGACGGGGAACAACTCCAAACCAGGCAGGAATAAAGAGGAAACTTGAGGAACCGGAGCGAGTCCTTGGCAGGGGCAGCCCAGCGGGGTTTGGGGGTGTGGTGGGGATTTCGGGGGGCCGAGCTTCCTTCCCCCACCCGCGCCGCCGGCCGCTCGGCCCCTCGCCAGCGGCTGCCGCAACTTGCAGAGAGGAGGGGGAAAAAAAAAAATTGCAAAAGGAATGGAAAAAAAAAAAAAAAAAAAAAAAAAAAAAAAAAAAAAAGGCAGCGGAGCCGGAGCAGGACTGCAATGCAGTGCCGCAGCCGAGCCCGCACGGCCCCCGCCCGCTGCCGGGGGGAAGGGGCTGGGACGGGGACAGGGGGCTGAGACGGGCTCCACCGACCGAGAATCTGCGCCGTGGGGTGGGAGCAGCTCTGCCCCCACAGCTGAGGGGTTGGGCTGCCCCGCTTGTGCCCGGTGGGGACACGGGGTGGGCTGGAGGACACCCAGCGAGGCGGTGCCACAGTGGGGACCGGGACCTGGAGGTGAAGAGACATCCCCAAGATCACACTGCCCCACTGCTCGCTCTCGCTGCCCCATACCCTGCCCCACTGCCTGCCCTCCCAGCCTCCCGTCCCTCTCCGGCTGTCCCTGACCTGCCCGGGCTGCCCCACCCTGACCTGTCCATGCGGGAGGCGGATCGAAGCTTTGTCCCCTCGCTTGGGGGTGCAGGATCAGCCCCCCGCCCCCACGGCAGGGGCTGCAGCCCCCAGGTGCTCTGGGTGCTCATTCGGAGGGGGAGCAGGAGCAGGAACAGGGTCTCCATTGGTTGCCTCCCCCCAGGCCCCTCCCGGGCCTCAGTTTCCCCACGGCCTCAGCTCTGCCCGTGCCCGCCCGGTGAGCACCACAAGGGAACAATTAGTGATGCTAATTAAGTCGCCCGGTTCAAAAGCAACCCCCGCAGCGAGGCCTGATGCTGCCTGCAGCCCCCCAGCCCCGGGCAGCCCCGAGCAGCAGTTCCCTGGCCAAGTGTCTGTTCTGCATCTCTGCCCGCAGAGCCCCCCACGGCAGCTCCCGGGGCTCCCAAACACGCCCGCCGGGGCTCAGAGGGGTGTGCGTGTGTGCAAGCCCTTGCACAGGCTGCGGGCAGTGCCACGCACGGGCGGGTGCTGGCAGAGCCACACGGGCACTGCCCGAGGGCACAGGTGACACAGCCCCGGGCAGGTGTGCACGGCCACGGGCACAGCCCCGGGCACACACGGCCCGTGCACGAGCATTCACACACAGATGCCGTGCACGAGCATTTGCATGCCCTGTGCACGGTTACACGCACGCACACCCGCATTCATACCCTGTGCACACACCTTGCACAAGCGTCCACACCTTCACGCATCTGCGTGTCTCGCACATGTGCTTGCACAAGTGAACGGACAAGCTTGCACCTCCATTTCCACACGCGCACAGACACCCCCCGTGCACACGCACTGGCCCTTGCACACTGACGCCCACCCCTGCGTGCTCACGGGTGCACAGACACTCCCCGGCACGTCTCCTCCCCGGCTGCAGGGGTGCCCGGCTGCGGGTGCTGAACCGTCCCCGCCCTATCGGTCCCTGAGGACGGTGGCCCCGTGCTGCAGGAGCAGCATCGCGATCATCAGTCGCTAGTGTCGCCGCGATCAGCGGGGCTCGCCTGACCCCCCGGGCGGTGCTGGGCTGAGTGCCCAGGGACTGGGAGGGGGGCGGCTCATCCAGGTGCCCCCCCTGGGTGCTGCCCACCTTGTGTGACAGGCCCGGGTGCAGAGGGGCTGCCCTGGGGTCTGTTGTGGAGTGCAGCCCTGGGGTCCCCCACCTCCCCTTCTCTGGGGAGCTCGCAGGGTGTCAGTGGCTTGGACTCCACACCCTTTGTCCAGGGGTGCAGGGCAGAGCCAGGACCCCTGCCCCAGACCAAGGGGGCAGGATCCAGCAGTCGGATGTTACCCTCAGCAGCCTTTGGTTTCCAAATCCTGGCTCTCCTCCCGCCCACCCTGGTGCACATGGGTAGTGATGGGGACAGACCCAGAACCAGATCCACGGTCTCCTCAGCTGCTGGTAGCTTTGGGAAACCTTCGAGGCCCTCAAGATCAAATAACTCTCAGCTGGGTAGGGGTTAAATGCAGCAGCTCCTGGTTCATCCCAAGAAGGATGTGGGGGTTGTGGGGGACCTCCAGCATCCTGCTGCAGCCCGCCAGTGGCAGGTTTCAGGGCTGGGTGCTGCTGATGCTGGTGTCTGTGGCTGTGACAGCCCCTGGGTGGAGAGGGAGGGTGGATGTGGCCAGGCTATTGAGTGGCAAAGCTGCAGCCTGGCAGCAGGGACCTCGTCTGGGTGGGAGTCACATAATCACCTCATTTTGTTGTGTGAAGGACTGCCTCTGCCTCATGGGGGCCCCCCCAGATCCCCACACCACATTCCCCCGGGGAGCAGTGGGGCAGGGAGGAAGGTGTCCAGGTGTGGAGCTACACTCTCAGTAATTCAGTGCTTGATCCACCTGCCAGCTGGCCAGAGACACGTGGCAGTGTCAGTTTGGGGCAGCAACACCCCCAGGTCTCTCTGGCTGGCTTTGCTGAGGTGAGAGCACTCCTTTCTGAGTTCTGCAGGAAGGGCAGAGCAGCACCTGGCCCCGGTGGATGATGCTTTGGCCAAGAGGCTTCTTGAGGGTGAGGAGGAAAGAAGAGACGCAAGGAAGAGGGTGCACTCAAGCCAGAGCTCACCTGCCCCTAGAAACTCCTCCCTGGGTTATCTGTGATCCTGCTCCTGTCTTTGCTTCCCTCGCTGGAGAGCCTGGTGTTCTCCTTAACCCCACTGGCACAGTGCATTCCCTGGCATTCTTCCCTGCTCTGGTCTTCTCTTGCAAGCTGCTTTCTTGATGGGGTTGTGGAGGCACTTTGGGGCTGGAACTGGGGTTGTGGATGTCTTGGAGACCCTTTGGGATGCGCTGGGCTGTGGGGATACTTTGTTCCAGGTTTGCCTGCAGGAGTCAAAGCCGCGTTTGCAAGACGATGGCTGCCCCCATCCCTGGCTGGTGCTCAGCTGGGCTGGGGAGGGGTTGCTGAGCATATCGGGCTGTGCTGCAGCCCTGGCTGTGACCTGGACCCCTTCTCTGCCTCCGTGGAGGAGCAGAGCTGGTCAGGGGAGCCCTGTGGGGTTGGGAGGTGTGGCACCCAGGACATGGTACCTGTGACATGTGAGTTGACCCATTGACCTGCACACTGAACCTTCCACTGCTGTGGAGAGCTAGCTCTTCCCTGCTTCCATCCATCCTCAAAATGTGCCCTGCCAAAGCTTCCTGGGGGCTGCAAGAAGAGCAGTGTGTTGCTGCTGTTCTGTTCCCAGACTTGGAAGCTCCCCTGGGGCTGGGAGCAAGTCCTGAGGGTGCCGCACCAACGCTGGATCCCACTGGTGCCCCATGCCTGGGGTCCTTGCTTGAGAGAAGGAGGAGATGAGAGGGCTGGATTTGTCCAAATTGACCTCATTCTTTTCTCCTGGGGATGCAAACCCCTCCCCTCATCCCAAATGGCCTTGCCAGGTGAACGTCCTCGCAGGAGTGTCCCCATTGTCCCTGGGAGGCTCAGAGCTGGCACCATCGTTGATGCAAGGCTGGGTGATGCCCCCAGTGGATTTGGACTGTCAGGGGCCAGGAAATCCAGGGGCCAGAGGGGCTTCCCATGGCTTGTGAGGGATCCAGGTGACCTCTTGCAGACATTGGGTCTGTGCCCCCTCTGGCAGAAGATGAGGTGTCCTGGTGCAGCCCTGCTGCCCACGCTGTCTGGGGAGGAGCAGGGGCAGCAGGGACCTGTGTGACCAGTGAGGTGATGTGTTTCAGGGAGCCCCTGACCCACCATGACGTTCAAGCAAGCATCCATGATGGCCCCAGAGGCCACGGCCAGCACACTGCCCATGGGCACGATGGAGAACTCCACCGAGGCTGCGGGGCCGGGCGAGAGCAAGGAGGACATGTTCACCAAGCTGAGGGACAAGTTCATGAATGAGCTCAACAAGATCCCCTGTGAGTAGCTCCTTTCCCATGTGTTACCCTCCTCATGACCCTCCCACTGCACTGGTCCCAGTACAACCTGTGGAACAAGGTTTTTGGGTGGCTGGGAGGGAGCTACAGGGCTGACCACGACACTGGCTTTTGCCCACAGTGCCACCCTGGGCCCTCATCGCCATCGCAGTCGTGGCTGGACTCCTCATCCTCACCTGTTGCTTCTGCATCTGCAAGAAATGCTGCTGCAAGAAGAAGAAGAACAAGAAGGAGAAGGGCAAAGGCATGAAGAATGCCATGAACATGAAGGACATGAAGTCAGGCAACCAGGTGATGTCCTCCTGCTTGGCCAACAGCCCCTCTGGCTGAGTTATGGACTGTGTCAGGACACTCATAGATCAGGCAGCAGATTGGGATGGAGTTGCCAGGACCCCGGGTGGAGCCAGGACCTGAGACAGCAGCACTGTCTTTTTCCAGTGTCTGGTGGCCCAGATGGACCAGGCTTGAGCTGGCCTAGACCTGCCAATGCTTCACCTGAGCCAGGAAATGTTGATTTAATCCCTTATGTCTCCTACCTCCCTCTGGGTCAGACTCATTTCTCTGAGCCTTTAGCTGAGAGGGGAGGGCCACCAGGCCAAAACCCTCACCAGTTTGGAATCCTCAAAATGTCTGTGGTGAAGCAGCAGGTGCTGGTGCCTCATCCTAGTGGCCAAGGCAGACTTTGGTACCCAGAGGCTTGAAGCCACCCCGGCCATTTCAATGGGCTTGACCCATGGCCATTTGGAGGGGGTGGGAGAATTTGGGGATCTGTTCCTGCTCTTCCGAGCCACGTGGGCACCATGGGCATGCAGACAGGGCTAGAGCAGAAGAGGGAGGAGATGTGGGGTGGGATTCCCCAGTGGAGAGCAAGGGCTGCATCCTCTGGGGCTCCACAGGTGGTAGAAGCCCTGATCCCCACCCTGCCACCCTGTCCCTCGGTGTCTGTGTAACGTGTCTCTCTTTGCCCACGGTGCCCTCGCTGTCCTCCTGCCCTACTACCCTGGCTGCTTCTCTGCTCTGGGACACCCTCCACGTAAGTGTCACCATGAGCCTCCTTCCCCATCATCTGCTTCCAGGGTGGGATGGGGGACTGGGGACACATCAAAGAGGGGGTAAGGAGCTGGGACTCCCACCCCATGGACTCTGCTTGGAGAGAGGGAAGAAGAGGGGTGGATTTCCTGGGGACAATATATTTGTGACCCTACAAAGCCTGGAAATGGCCCTGAAAAGCCCTCAGCTCTGGCCGTAGTGCTCCTCCAAGCACGGGCTGGGGGGCACAGGACCCACCACCTGCAAGCACCAAACCTCCCTCCACTGGAGTCAATCCCTTGTCCTGGACCCCCTGGCAGCCCCCCCATCATTTTGGCTGGATCAGCACTGGGGGCTCCCTGGGAGCTCTGTGGCTGTGCCAGTGCCACCCCCAGCCTCCTCTGTCAGTGCTTCATGTCCCCAGCACGTGGGTCTCCTTTCCTCTGGTGGTGGGGAGAACCTGGGTGTCAAGATGCCAGCAGGGTTGGCTGAGGTCCCCAGTGTTGTGGGGCTGGGGCTGTTGGGCTTGGACCATCCTGCTGAGCTGGACACCTTGGCTGCCATTCCAGGACCAACAGGACGACGATGACGCAGAGACGGGTCTGACAGAGGGGGAAGGTGAGGAGGAGGAGAAGGAGCCGGAGAACCTGGGCAAGCTGCAGTTCTCACTGGACTACGATTTCCAGGCAAACCAGGTGATGGAGGGGCTGGGGCTCAGCTGAGGAGTGGGGTTTGCCCAGAGTGGGAGTTGAGATGAGGACAGGTCTCTGCTGGACCTGGGAGGCACATGAGGGAAGGAGGAGCTGGGTGCGGTGTCACAGGAAATCCTGCCCCATGTTGGACTGGAGATGAGCCTTTGGCAGCTGCAGTGCATGGCTGGGCTGTCTCACTGAGGACTCCTCTGCTCTTCCAGCTCACAGTGGGGATCCTCCAAGCTGCTGAACTGCCAGCTTTGGACATGGGTGGCACCTCAGACCCCTATGTCAAGGTGTTCCTGCTCCCTGACAAAAAGAAAAAGTATGAGACCAAAGTGCAGAAGAAGACCCTCAACCCTGCCTTCAATGAGACCTTCACCTTCAAGGTAAGCCCCTTCATCCATAACATGGGACCTTGTCTCCCACTTCAGTTCTTCCCCCTGGTTGTAGCAGTCCCATGTGCTGACTTTCCCTTCCAGGAGCAGGTGGTCTTGGCTTGGGGCCCTCCAAGCCCCTTGCAGCCCAGTTGTTGTTCCTGCAGGTGCCCTACCAGGAGCTGGGTGGGAAGACGCTGGTGATGGCCATCTACGACTTCGATCGCTTCTCCAAGCACGACATCATCGGTGAGGTGAAGGTGCCCATGAACACGGTGGACCTGGGCCAGCCCATTGAGGAGTGGCGGGACCTGCAGAGTGGTGAGAAGGAGGAGGTGAGAGCCAGCCTGCAGCCAGCTGAGCTCCTGGCTAGGGGACTGAGATGGGGGCTGGCCATGGGGTGAGCTCTGCCTTCAGGGCCATACCACAGTGCTCAGGGTCATGATCACTGTGGGGTCCCACCAGGGTACCATGAATATCCTGGCAGTCACTGCTGGGCAGGATCTGACCCGTTGTTCCTCTGTGTAAAAATATTTCTGTAACAAAAAGACTATAAAACATCTTGAGTGCTGTGCTGGGCCTGGCTTGTCCTGGACCCAGTGATCAAACCCTTGTGTTGGTGCACAGGGTGCCAGCTTGTGCCTGGACTGAGCAGGGTTTGGGGGGACCTGCATGTGTGATTGTGTCCAAACACTGGAGTCCCAGGCACTGGCAAGGGTTTGATTTCCCCTCCTTGCTTTGCTTGGCAGCCAGAGAAGCTGGGAGATATCTGCATCTCCCTCCGGTATGTGCCCACGGCTGGGAAGCTCACTGTCTGCATCCTGGAAGCCAAGAACCTGAAGAAGATGGATGTTGGGGGCCTCTCAGGTGGGTGTTGCTCAGAGGCAGCCTCCCCCTGCCCTGCTGGGGACTCTCAGCATCCTCTGTGGGGAAGGACGCTGGGGCCATCTGTCTGGCAGAGCTTGGGAAAACCCCCAGGGCCTCCTCATGCCTTGCAGGCAGCCCAAGGTCTGGCTGGGGGTGAGGGCAGACAGGCATGGGATACATCCCTGACTTTTGAGAAGGACGCTTCGAACTTGATCCCCCTGGTTCGAGCAGGATGAGGATGCTGCAGGACCTGGGTGGTGAAAGTGTTCTTCTGCCATTTGCTCCTGGTCCTGCTCCTCCTTGACCTGGGGGCTGGGGACTTCAGTCAACAGCATGTTTTATGTCTAAAATGTCTTCCCAGCCCCATCCTGGGGCTGAGCTCTGTGCCCAGGAGTCCTCAGCTCTCCTCAGATGTGCTTCAACCATGACAAGAGCAGGACCTGCATAGGTGGAAGGTTTCAGCTTTATTGTGGGCTTTCCTGCTCCAGAAACAAGGGAGACAGGCCAGAACCCACCCAGTGTCACTCACCTGACAGGCCAGCTGTCACTCCACTGTCCCCTGCCTTCCTACAAGGGGGCCCACAGCATAGAATCCCAGAATCATTACTGTTGGAAGAGACCTTCAGGATCATCAAGTTCAACCTGTGCCTGATCCCCACCTTGTCACCCAGACCACGGCACCATGAGTGCCATGTCCAGGCATTGCTTGGACACCTCCAGGGATGGAGATTCCACCACCTCCCTGGAAGTTCCATCCAATGCCTGACCATCCTTTCAATTAACAAATTCTTCCTGATGTCCTACCTGAATCTCCCTGTCTCACCTTGAGGCTGTTTCCTCCTGTCCTGTCCTGTCCCTGTTCCCTGGCAGCAGAGCCCGACCCCCCGGCTGCCCCTTCCTGTCGGGGAGTTGTGGAGAATGAGAAGGTCTCCCCTGAGCCTCCTTTTCTCCAGGCTGAGCTCCCCAGCTCCCTCAGCCTCTCCTCATGTCTGACTCTCCAGACCCTTCCCCAGTTCTGTTGAATGCAGAAGAGCTCCATCCCTTGGCCAGTTGCTCCCACAAATCTTCTCCAGCCCAACCATTTTGTCTTTGACATCCATCCACAAATCTCAGGCCACCTTTACTCAGGGCAGTCTCTCCCTCACCTGGGTTGAGATGTCTCCTGGGACCAGACCAGAGAGAGTGGTGTCCCCAGGGCATCTTAGCCCTGGCTAATGCCCCATCCTGACCCCCAGATCCCTACGTGAAGATCCACCTGCTGCAGAATGGCAAGAGGTTAAAGAAGAAGAAGACCACAGTTAAGAAGAAGACCCTGAATCCCTACTTCAATGAGTCCTTCAGCTTTGAGATCCCCTTTGAGCAGATACAGGTTTGTCTGATGACTCCCCTGGGATGGAAGATGTCCTAAAGCTGCCTGAGCCCTTGTCCCAGACTTCCCAGTGGCCTGAACTGCTCCTGCTGAGCTCCTGGTCTGGTTACCCAGGAGATTTTTCCATCTGGGGCCTGGGCTGATGCTGAGGGCAGCTGGTGCAGGGGCAGAGGTGGGAGGGTGGGCAGTGCCCATGGGAGATGAACCCTCAACCCAGATCACAGCTGAAGTAGGGCTTTCCTCTGCTCCTGATCCTACAGTGCTCACCTTAAGCATAACAGGGTGGTCCAGGGGACATTTTGGACTCTAGGCCACTGTCTTCTGCCCCTGCATGTTCTGTGCAAGTCCCTGCACGTGCCCCTTGCCCCTGCCCAGTAGCCACAGCTCTTGCCCAGCCCCACACTATACCTTGGTGACCTTTCCCAGGTGAATCAGCTCATGATGAGCTGGGCCCCCACTGGGCTCTGCACTCGGAGAAGGACATGAAGGAAGTGGGGAGAGGGCCCTGCACCAAAATGGGCCACAGCGGGGCTCATCCTTGGGGGATCCCTGGGGCACCCTGGGGCTACGGAGCTGTCATGGCCACTCTGCCTTTCCACCCCTCTAAAAAAGGTTTCCTCCTTTAGAAAGTGCAAGTGGTCATCACAGTGCTGGACTACGACAAGCTGGGGAAGAACGAAGCCATCGGGAAGATCTTCACAGGCTTGAACTCCACCGGCACGGAGCTGCGGCACTGGTCCGACATGCTGGCCAACCCCCGGCGGCCCATCGCCCAGTGGCACTCGCTGAAGCCAGAGGAAGAAGTAGATGCAGCTCTCGGGAAGAACAAATAGGCAGCTCTGCCGGCTGGCGCGGCACTGCGGACAGGTGACCCAGAGCTACTGATACCTCAGTTCTGCAACCTTCCCTTTGGTTTTTTGTTCTGTTTTAAGCTGAAATGCCCTTTGACGCCTCTGGAAGGGTATCCAGGCAGTCCCAATAGCTTCCAGGGGAAGAGGTTAAAGACATGGATGGTTCTTTTTGTTCTTCAGCATCGCTCCCTTTTGCTGCATGTCCCATTGCCTCTGCTCGCCACCCCTTCCCAGTGCAAAGCCACTGGCACACCTGGGACCTTCCCCAGCAGCTGTGTCACCAGCCTGCAGCAATGCTGCCACCATCCTGCCCTCGGGATCATGTGGGGAACTGTGGAATGTCGCATGGAGGTGATACTGGAGCCTGATGGTGTGAGATGACCAGACCCACTGTGCTTGGTTGGGGCGTGACCAGCAGTGAGACAGAAAAATGGTGCAGAAGACCCTCTGAAGAGATCCAGGTGCTTCCCCCTGGCTCTCCCCAAGGAAGGCTGAGTGTTCCTGGCCAGCTCCAGGTTTGGGTTCTCTGAGAAGAGGCTTGCAGAGGCCATGGACCCTGCTGTGGTGGTGGGGTGCCAAGCCCTCAGTGTTGCAGCAGGGGCTGTGGAGGCCAGTCTGGGCACAGGGAGCCTCGGGAGGGCTGCACCGAGGAGACACAGGGTGAAATGTGGATGCATCAGCAGCACTGTGGGGATCACCACCGCCACCACCACCACCAGCACCACCACCACTGTTTTGTCCCCAGAGGAGTAGCGCTTGGGTAATTTGCATCTGTGTCCCACCATGCTTGGTGAATCCCATAGATCAAAATGCTTCCACAAGGCAGGTTTACAATGAGAGGTCTCCAGATGTGAGGGGCAGCCCCTCAGAGCTGCACTAAGTGTCTCCCCAGAGACCATCCATCGCATGTCCCAGGGCTCAGCCCTGCTGTGGGCACCCCAGCCTCAGGGCAGCTGAGGGGGCCATGAGGAGCTCCAGCCCCACCACCTGCTGCGGGTGGGGATGGTAAGAGCAAGCCTGGGGCCAACAGGGGACCAAGGCCCCTGACCTCCATGAGCTGATACTCCCCACCAAGCCATTGGCTGTTGAACCCACCCCGTCCTGCTCCCCTCGGGGGTATAAACCATATCCATGACCCTGACAGTGGCTAAGAGCTTCTCTAGGCTACTACTCCCACAGGTCCCAGAAAAGCCCCCAAACCAGAAAGCCAACACAGTTCTCTGCAGCTGGGAGAGGGTCCAGCAGCCCTGCCCAGTTCAGTCCAGTCTGTACTGGAGCACTGATGCCAGCTCATGTCCCCAGCTCCAGCTCCACAACAGCCTCACACTCTGCTCTCTTTGGCTTCCCTGGACTCAGTTCTGGGGTTCCGGCACCGCAGCAGTGAAGGGCTGAGCCCCAGGGATGTGCTGGCACTGGAGATGCTGCTCTGGGGTTCAACACCTGGACTTGGGACCGTGGTGCAGGGTGGCTCAGGTGCAGGGACAAAGCACCAAAACTGAGCTCATCCCAGTGCTGTCGGATGCTTTGGCAGCTCCCACAGCTCTGACTTCCCAAAGGGCATCCTGGCCCTCTCTGGAGGTGGGGAGATGATGGGAAACTTGGTGGCAGTCACCGGGTTTGAAACTGGGCTCAGGGGCTTCAAAAGGACAGGGAGACCAGCCCCTGTCCCTGGAGGGTTGTGCAGCTCTGGGCAGGACATCTCCATCCATGGAAGGTTTGGGGCTCAGATGGCCAAGCTGCAGTGTGGGAAGGGGGTGTTGGACAGGGACCTCTAATGACCACCTTCACCACCACTGCGGCTGCACTAGGCCCATGCCCTGGTGAAGGTGGCACTGGGGCCATGCTGGGTCTGCAGGGGTCATCCAGCCAGTGGTCTCTCAGGGCCATTTCCAGCTTTAATTAGTCCCTTTTCCTAATGGATGTGTCAGTGTCAACAGATGGGGTCCTGCCCTGCCCCTGTAGCAAAAGGGAGAAGTCTTGGGATGCTTTTAATAAGGGGGAGCTGAGAGGGGCTGATGCTCTATGGTCAGGAGCACGGGTAGGACTCAGTCTCATTTTGGGGTCCATCCAGGCACCAGGGGCGTTTGACTTACATGGAATGGGTTAAAAGAGGAGAAATTAGAAAAAGCACTGAAATTCTACTGTTTGCAGCCAGCGAGTGTGGATGGTCCCGCAGCCTTCCCAGGGAAGCAGGTGGAGGTGTGCACACCTGCACATTTGCACATCACACCCGCACACCTGCACATCACACTTGCACATCTGCACATCTGCACATCACACCTGCACACACCACATGCACCCCCTCCTGTGCGCTCCCCTCCGCCCCGCCCTCCCCCGCCCCCAGATCCGCCGCATCGGCCGGGGTCTCGCCAGGAGTGCAGATCCCACCTGGCTGCTTTCCATTCAGACTCTTTAAGCCTTGGGGGAGGGGGAAGACTGTGACTTTAATACATTATTTATTTTTTTTTTTTTAATAAAAAAGGGAAAACCAACCAACATACTGAAGCCATCTGCGCTGCCTCTGACCCCCTCTTAGCTGTGTGTAGCTGAATTATATGGAGACATAGCTGTATATACCACGAGCAGTGCATGTGATGCAGCCACGTAGCAGTAGCAGCATGGCCCCAGCCCGGCGGCGCTGCCACCGTCCCGGCACTGCCGTCCCCATCTCCGGCCTCCCACCAGGGAGGACGTGGCGACTACCAAAACTCATCGCTCGAGAGCTCTCCACCACCCTGATTTTCCTCCCCCCAAATAAAATGAAAATCCCCAATTAAATCATATAAAAGGAGAAAATAATGCCAAGAAGCAAAGCATGCCAAGCCCGGCCCGCCAGCGGAGGGTGAGCTGTCACCGACGCAGCCGTGGCGTCCATGTGTGTCGTGTTCCTGTGTCTTGTCGCGTTTGTCCCATGGCCGGGTAGCAGCAACATCGTGGCTTCGGTGTCCTGTGTCGCGTTGGAGCATTTCACCGTCAGAGCAACTTTAGAAGCCATATTAGAGCACGGTGCACCGGGACCCCACGGGGACAGGCCCACGGTGAGCCGTGACCCCCTTTCCCCCTCGTGTCCACGTCCCCCCCGGTTTCGTGGGGCTCAGGCTGCCAGGAGCCGCAGCGGCCACCGCCTCGATGGCCTTGGGTGCTGCTGTCATGCCCGGAGAGGGGAGGGGACAACGCTGGGCACGGATGTTGGGGTCGACCTGCCGGTAGTGGAAAGGCTTTTTGGAGCAATTTGGGTTATTTCTGCCATGTCCGGTCGGTGGTTTCTGTTTTGGGGACGAGAGCTGGCACTTCCCTCTCCCGGCGGCACCGCGGAGCAAACCCAACTATGCTACGGAGATGCTCCCTGGCTTAAAAAAGGAAGCGAATTCACGAGTCTCGGCAGCAGGCTCGGGTTCCTTTTCCTTTTTTTCTCCCGATCTGGGAGGGAGGAGCCAGCTGCTTTGGGAGTCGCAGGCTCGACCTTTCCTGGACCCGCAGTGCCGGCCCCGCTCTGCCCCATCCCAGCCCCGCAGCGCTCGGCTCCGGCGGAAGCTGCTTTTAATGCCCCTTCCCCTCGTGTGGACTCTGTCGTTCCGTCTCTGATCGTTTGATGGTTATTTTGTAATGATTTCCGTCTCCTTATTAAAGAAACGAGCTGAAAGGAGCTGGTTCCCTTCTGGTCTTGCTGCTGGGGCTCACGGGCATCTGCCGTGAGGGGCAGGACCCAGGCAGTGAACCCAGGGATAATGGAGGGATGGAGGTTGGGTGGAACCTCACAAGGGCCCAGGTCCCCCAAAACACAAAACCATGAAACCATTTAAGTGGGAAATGCCCTCTAAGATCATGGAGTTGAACCATTAACCCAGCACTGCCATGTTTACCACCAAACCTTGTCCCAAGTGTCACATTCACGCACCATTTGAACACTTCCAGGGATGGCAAAGCAGCTGTGCCACTGCCTGACCACCTTTTCATGGAAGAACTTTTCCCCAATATACAACCTAAACTTCCCCTGGCACAGCCTGGCTGTTTCCTCTCATCCTGTCCCTGTCCCCCGGGAGCAGAGCCCGATCTCTCCCGGCTGTCCCCTGCTGTCAGGGAGTTGTGCAGAGCCAGAAGTTCCCCCTGAGCCTCCTTTTCTCCAGGCTGAGCCCCCAGCTCCGCCTTGTGCTCTGGGCAGCATTAAAGGCCCGACCAGACGTGTGGCACATTTGGGAAACACCAAAGGTCCCCACAGAATTCTTCAGCACACTGAGTCTGGTCCCTACATCACATCCTGCTCCACAGGGATGCTGGACACCCCCAACCCTAAGGGAAGAACTCAACCTGCACCAACCACCTCCAAAGACTGGAACATGTGGAGGTTCCAGCAGCCTGACCAGAGACAGAGGTTGCCAGGTGTGGACACCACCTCCTGCCTGTACCACTTTGTGCTGACCAAACTTCTGAGCAGAGCAAACAGGGCTTGCCTGCCACCAGAGTGGGAAATGGGCCTCATCCCCAGTGTGGTGCCGAGCAGGAGATGGGAACCCTCTCTGTTTCACCTTCTCACTGCTGGGTGCTTTTCAGGGATTTACATACCACTTCCTTCATTTCAGCTTCCCTTGAAAATTTGTGCTTTTATGGATGATGGATATTGTTATGCCAGGAGAATTTTGGGAGAAACAGGGAATTTCAGCACAAACAACTTGTAATTCCAGAAAGATGGAAGCAAAGTCAAAGCTTCTATTTTATCAACTCTTATTTTATTCATTTATAAATACTGTTGTGTTTACAAGCATCATAGCTGTGAATATTATTCCCAAACTTTCAAACACATAATACTTATAATACTATATAACAACAACCAGTAAAACAAATCATTCATCTCAGGGTTTGAAAGGCCACTCAAAAGTTGCATAAAAATACATTCTCTCCCCATCTCGTCAGCCAGTCCTGCTTCTCCAAGGAGTTTATTTACAAAGAGCCATCACCAAACTTGCAGCCACAACAGGTGGGTTCACCCCAAGGAATTAACTCACCCCAAGCAATTGCTTAGAAAAAAAAAGCTCATGTTCCCCAAGGGAGACCACGTCTGGCAAATGCTCTGGTTCCAAGAGGGATCAATTTTAAAACCTATATGCTCCGCACCCTGCCCCAAGCACAGGGTTCGAGGTGTCCTGTTTGTCACCTCCTCAGTGCACTGGTTATGTCAGGCATGAAGTGAGACAAAAAAAAAAATCCATTCTCAAGAATTTGGTTTGCAGTTGCTCCGTCATGACGAGACGCTCACAGCTTTGGCTGATCAGGGACACTGAGCTGTGGAGGCCCAGGGCTTGGGAGAATCCAGTGCTAAGCAGACACTTCAGCTAAAGTGGTTTGGCTTTGCAAGGTGCCACTCAGAAGAATGAGCCTCCCACAGCCTTCCCACTCCGTTCCTTGGGAAAAGCACAGTGAGTGTCCTGGTAGGAAGGGGCAAAACATCAGTGCGGGATGGATTTGTCAGATTGGGTTGAACCCTCTTCCTAAAACAGACACCAGGCTTCTTCCTGCTGCCAGGAACCCGCCCGTGAGAAGAACAGGATCTTTATTCTGAACTCTCCTCCTCATCCTGCTGGGAAGCGTGGCCTGAGGTGCTGGGGAGCATCTCCTCCTCCATGTGGCACAGAAGGGACCAGGCTCCTGATCCCTCACCTGGCCAGAGCCAGAGCCCGAGGCTGAAGCAAGGAGCGGGTCACCAAGAGAGAAAACATCAAGAACGGCAGAAGTACTCACATGAAGAGTGCACCAAGAGGGAACGGCGTGCAGGGGAAGCACTGACTCAAGACTGAAAGCCGTTAAATAGAGCAGGGTTAAAATCAAGGAATATAAAAAGGATGCCTGGCTTAGGCAGTGCTCTGCAGAAACCCTGATGCCTTTACCAGCTTTGGTCTCTTCCTCTCAAAGCTCAGCAGCAGAGGAAGAGCCTCAGTGTACCAGGAGAAACGGTGCCTCAGCTGCACAAAGGGCTCCATCAGCTGAAGAGCAACTTGTGGTCAGAGCTGCCTGGGGAAAACTGGCAGCTCCAGGAAGAGCAAGAGAGATGGAAACAGGCAGGACAGGGAGGGGAAGGGGGGAAAATGGAGAAGGGGGGTGGGGGACAGGAAAACAAAGAGAGAAAACCCCAGGGAGAGGAAAATAGAGATGCTTTTTGAGGCAATAACCAGCAAAAGGTTCAAAAAAGCCCAGGATTGCATGATTAGAGAGAAGTTTTACCCTGTTGAGCAAGCTCAAGTATTCTGCTCATGTTCAAGTATCTCATCTCTCTGGCAGTGGAGAGCCCCCCCAGCCAGAGCCAGCAGAGCTGCTCAGGAACATGGTAGAGCTGCTCCATGGCCACCTCCAGATTCAGTGACCAACTGCTGCCCTTGGCCAGACAGAATTTGGGGAGCTGAAGGACAAAGGGGATGAAAGGACAAATATGGAAGGATGTAGATGGGAGAATGTTTTGGATACAGCAGGATGTCTGTGAAAGGGAAGGCATTGTTTGAGAGGAGTCTGTTAACTCTTCTCAATGGGAAACTCAACAGACCTGATGATGTCCCACAGCATGGAGAGAGGAGCCAATGTCTAAATGCCCATGGGAGAGAACAATTCCAAACTGTTCAGAGTGCATGTAACATTAAAGAGGAGTATTTCTGGAGGTTTCCTTCAAGGTCAAAGCTTATCACAAGTTTCTGACAGGTCAGAAGACTTTCATCATGGTGATTCAGTTACCAGCAGCTCCTTGTCCCTCTGACACCCCCTGGCCTTTCCAAGGTGTGTGGGACAGGATGCTGGCATTCTCTCTCTACAAATCCTGCTGCAAATCAAAGGGGGAGTACCCGAAATACCAGACCAGGCTCTGCTATGGGGCTCTGCCTTCAGGGAGGCAGCAGGAGAATGTCCCAGGTGGCTGTTGGGAAGGGAGGCTGGCTTCTGGCACGGGCATAGCTTCCTGCAAGGTGATTCACGCTCACACACAGATGAGAGCAGCAGAGGGTCTGTAGGGGTTCACGTTTGTCCTTCAGAAAGCAAAGCTCAGCAAGTGCCTGGGATATATCCTGTCCCAAGGAACAAGAGTCCAGGTGGCAACTGGATGCTACCAACCACAGAGACAGCAGCCCTGGAAGGACACAACGTGACACAGGATCACCCAGGCTGTGGGGTAAAGGGAGGGTGAGGGATAAGGTCTGACACTGAGTGTCAGCACTGATGTTACTGAACAGGTTCAAAATCGTATCTTAAATAGAAGACTCAGCCTAAAGACTCAGTCTACTGGGACAAGAAGAGAAGGTCTCTGTGCAAAACAATTCATCAGCCTGTGACAAACATGAGCTCTGGTGGCTTTCACAGCATCACATTTAACCAGAGTCCCACATCTCAGTGGGCTGATGTGCATCCTCAGAGTCCCAGCCCATGTTCACATCTCCCACATGTAAAGAGCTTGGATATGCTGGGTTAGTTTTTCAGATGTCACTTTTTACAGCAGGAGCTTCCCACTCCAGGTCAGAGTCCAAAATCAAATACTGAGCTTCTGGAAGAAGTTTTGGCAGCTCAAATTCAGTCCTCGCATTTCTCCCTTGAATAAAATGTCCGAGATACCACAACATGCATAAATTAAAAAAAAAAAAATAAAATGGCAGGGGGTGTGTTGGGGGGAAACAGGGGTAGAAAGGGAATGTACAGCAAAGGGCAGGGCAAGGCAGGTGTGACATTGATCCCACAGCTGAAACGCTTGCTGTACGTGACGGGAAGGGAAGGGGGTAGGGCTCAGTGGTGGGGTTGGCAGCTGGTGTAGGACACCCCTCCTTGTCCTGCCTTTGCTCAGGATTCCTATTTGGAGAGTTTGCTGATGACACGAATGAGGGCTCCGTTCTCATCCTTCAGCCTTTGGTTGTCTGACTTCAGCTCTGTCAAAATCTGCAGAGAGACAAAGACAAGGTGGGATCAGAGGGGCTCAGGGGCTAGAGGGGACATTGCATCCCCTCCACCCAGCACACTTCCATGGCTCTGCAGCATCTCCAGAGCTTTTACAAGCTGGCTGCCAGGCGTGGCGGGCGAGAGGGACCCCGGGCACAGCACTGAGCCAGGAAGCCCCGAGCCAGGGAGCCCCTGGTGCAAAGCAAGGCCACAGCCCCAGCAGCAGGTCAGGACCAGGACGGCAAGGCAGGAACCATTTCTGAGCTGTTTCACCCCAAACCTGTGCCCAGAGGATAAATACAGCTCAGCAGACAACAATAAAGATGGTTTCCCTGATATTCTTTTTCCATTTTGCCAGGACTAGAAGGGAAACCTTCTAGTTTGGAATCTTCATTTAGGACTGGACCTTGCCAAATCCCTTTAGAATATCCCCAAATCTCCTTGGTACCCCATAGATGTGCAATACAGTCGTAAGTGCCGAGGCCAGGGGACTGGTAGAACACACTGACACTGGAGGTACCTCCTGGGTTCTCAAGTGAGGTTGCAACACAGACAAAAGCCTTTGGAAACAGAGAATAAATAGCTTCAACATGACCCTTCCAGCATTTCCCATTGGCATAAACACTGCTGATTTCCTGTGCTGCAGTGAATGACTCTCCATGGACTGTTCTCAGCTGCTGAGGACTAGGAGGAGACCCCCTGCTCCTGTCTGGGGTGTGACACACAAGGGGTCACTCCAACCATGGGTGCCAGCAGATCACAGGGTGACCAAACCTGCAGGGATACCCAGGGCAGAGCAGGATCGCACACACGGTACCTCTATGAGCTCAGCCACGACTTCTCTCTGCCAAGGTGCATCTTGGAGGAATTCCCTCAAATTAAAAATCTGCACCGAATCTTCTCCTTCCTTCTAACTTGGTGTTTCAGCTTTGACCACAGCGTTCTGTCCCCCTCCACCTGCAGTCCCTCCACGATCACCAGCTCTGAGTGTGGGCAGCTCCTGGGGCAGTACCAGCTCCCACCAGAGCAATTCCCTTCTTCCACAGTTGGCCCAAGCCATGGTTGGGCCCCAACACACCCAACTCCATCCCTGTGGGCACTGGTGGTGGATGTTTCAGGTGGGAGGTTTTTTAGGGAGGAGAAGTTGGTGCTGCATGACGGGATATTTGGAAAAGGTCCATGTGCTGGGCTGGCCAGAGCTCCAGCCAGTGATGCTGAATGTGCTTCCCTGGATCAGTGCTGCTGTGACAGGTGTATCACATGGCTGGGCTGTCACCAGGACAGCACTCATGGCTCCTTGTGCCATTTTTCGTGGCCAAACAAGAGGCATAGCCATCACCATCACCAAAGTGATCAGGAGCTCAGAGACACAGCAGAGCCTTGATGTCTCTGGACACCTCTGTTTTCTCCTGAAACTCCCACTTCACCTGCCACTCACACTGGTGCCTCCCAGTGCCCTGCAAGAGCCCCACCACCAACTGGGGGCTGCAGATGGACAGTCCTGTCAGGCCCTTGTCACTGCCTGGGATGGCTCTGCAGTGCCCATCGCTGTGATAACGGGTGTGGGAAGTCCTGACACTCGTTTTGGTAGAGAGAATCTGTCACAGGTTCCCAGAAATGATGCCAGAGAGAACCACCCTGGTCCCAGGGCTCAGCTGGAGCCTGACGGGGCTGTGCCTTACAGGAGGGCTGTAAAACCTGTGTCATTTATTTGAAAATGAAGGAGTATAAGTACATGTGAAGTAAGTGCCTCTGGACACGTTCCCTGGTCATAACCCAGCTCCACCAGTGCCAAGTGAGGCTTCCTGAAAGCTACACATCAGTACAAGTCCAGGGTGTTCCTCCCTTTGAAGCAGAGTAAAGCCAGGTGAAATGAACCCTATGGGAACAGGCTGGAAGGGCTGGAAGTTCCCAGCAGCTTTACAGATGTCTCACAGGAATGGTGAGCAGGGATGTGGCACAGCCCCAGTGAATGGCAGGGCTGACGATGATGCAGTGTTGGTGTCACATGAGTTTGGGCTGGAGGCTGCTCTGAGCAGCAGGCTGGGTGTTACCTGGGACACTGGAGAACGTGGCTCCTCAGAAATAATGTAGAAATGAGATTCACTGAAAAGCACTGCTGCCAGAGCGTGGTACATCTGGCAGAGCTTAAACCAGTGACATCACTGGGCAGCTGTGATGTCCACAGACACCACTGAGGCAGAGTTTACACACACCAACAACATCCTGTGTTAGACCTCCTAAAAGAGTTGAAAATAAATTAGCAGAGCTTGCAGACCATGGCTCTCCCCCAGCTCGGGCACAGTATGGAACTGCAAACCTGTAAATGAGGAGGGAAAGATGAGCCTCAGCCAGAGCAGAGGGGGGATGGAAGGGCAGTGATAACATGGGCACGTCCTGGGAAGAGGAGAGGTGACTTGCAGGTTGTGAAACATCAGTTCTTTGAGTATGGAAATAATTTTGCCCAATTTTCCTTCTCAGACCTGAAAGCATGTGGGGAAGGACTTAAAGTCATGGTTTATGAGGAGAAATAAGGCAGGGCCAGGTTGGAGGATAGTTCCACAGATTAAAACCAGAAAGGCTGTGAGATAATTTCACCTGACTATCTGCACAATCCAGGGCACTCAACATGACACCCGACTCTCCTGGCCCTTGTGACACACGTGGGCTTGAGCTGAGACTCCTGGAAAGGGGAAGCTACAATTCCCCTGATTAGTTTGTTTCTATGGTTAATCAGCCTTGATATAATTTGTGTGCTAAGAATAGATTTTTTTATTCTGTGGTGCTACTTCCAGCCACAAGAGCACATGACTTTTGTGTCTGAAGGGATATGAATATCCCTACTAACCTGCAAAGGATAGGTAGGGCCCCAAGAAAGGAGCATTTACAGCTTTAAATTTTACCATTGAACCAATGAAGCAACAGGATGTGATTTAACTGTGTGATGTGTGAGGGAAAAGCTTAGGGAAGACTCATCCTTGGGTTTCAAACATTAGGTATCCTGCCCTGGACTTAGAAGATGAAAACACAGAGTGCTCCTGGTGTGGCTCTTGCTGCATCCCCCACCCTGTGCCAGCCCACAGGATGCTGAGGCTGTGGACTCATACTCAAAAAATAAGGAAAGGAGTCTGTCCTTTTTGTTCAAGTGACCAAGAAAACCTGCTGAGGACAGCTCAGTTTTATTTTTTCTAAAGATACCCTTTCTGTCTAAAATGTCAGCTTTTCACAACATTCCTGAAAATTTCCTGACTTTGGATAATCTGATTTGCTGAGTGCCAGCTTCTCCTTGAACTAAGTCCAATTAAAAAAGCATTCCACTATAAGCAGACATGTAGCATAAACCTATTTTCAAGCATCCAAGGCCAGGCTGGACAGGGCTTGGAGCAACCTGGTCTAGTAGAAGGTGTCCCTGCTGATGGTAGGATTTGGTAAAACAAGATGAACTTTAACCCCCCTTCCACCACAAACCATTCTGTGGATCTGTTTCAAGGCAAAGTACCAGGCAAGGAGCTGCTGGCACTGCCAAGCCACCCCAAAGCCATTCCCCAATGCTAAGCTGGCAAAGGCAGCAGCATCTGCCATGCACAGCAAGAGCAGCGGGGTGAGCAGAGCTCCAGCAAAGCCCTGCCCTGTGGCAGCAGCACCATGCTCTTGGAATCTGGAGATCCTTTGCCACAAGCTTTTGAGCAACAAGCTTCACCAGACACCCTGGAGAGCAAGAAGGCGAGTGGGAAGCAAGAAGTGCCCGGCCAGGGAGCGGAGACCTGCCTGGAAGAGTGGAAGAGGGAGGCAAGATGAGCCGGAGGGAAAGCAGCTACAGCTCCTCTGATTCCGAGGGCTTGGTGGGCAGAGAAAGTCTGGCTACGACCCGGGTCAGAGCCCTGTTCTCAGCCAGCAGTTGCTCATTCATCTGCCTCAGAGTGTGAATCTGTTTGAGCTGGTGGAGATTCTGCAGAGAGTGAGAGGAGTGGACAGAGAAATACAGAGAGAACATCATGGAAACAAATGGGCACAGAAATGAGAGTTTAGTCCACAGGCAGTGAAAGAAAAAAAGAGACTAAAAGAAATTAGTAGCAGTGAGTGCTGGATGGGGAAAGCCTGACAAAACACCAAGGATATTTTGGGAATCAGCCCTTTCTCCAGGGGCCCCCAAAGTCTTAAAAAAGGCCAAATACAGGGATTTCCCACCATAAAGCAGATTATATTCTAGTTTACCCAGACAGCCCTGGGACTTGGGAACCGCTGTGAGACCTATCACCAGTGACTTAACACCTGCACAGGCTCTGAAAGCACTGCTGGCAACTGAGAATTTCTTTAAAACTCCTTTTGTTCGTGTATCTCTAAACACCATAGCAGCTGTGTGGAGCAAAGAGCAATCAGAGCTTCCTGGAAGATCCCAAAGGCACAGACTGAAGCACCTGAAAGTGTCACTGTCCCACAGCAGATCATGGAGGCAAGGTACCATGTCTGCTTGTGTCCTTCATCCTTGAGTGATGCTCCTGGATCTGCCCAGGCTCAGTCCTGCCAAAACCTCTGGGATTTGGGGGGGTTTCTCATCCCTGCCCAGATTCAACTCTTCTCTGTCATGGGGCTCAATTTATCTTTGTCCTTCAGAAGGGACAAGTCTGAACCTTAAACTGCTCATTTTAGGAAGAGAAGTCTGAATGAGAGCATCTCCCACAGTGGGGTTGTGCCAGCAGGGCATTCCTGGTGACAAAGGCAAGAGGGGCACAGGACAGGGCAGAGATCAAGCCCCACACTGGAGCTTGTACAGGAACAAACTGGACATGGGTACAAACTGTGCATGGGTACAAACTGGGGCTTGCACAAGTACCAGCTGGGCACGGGTACAAACTGGACATGGGTACAAACCAGGGCTTGCACAGGTACAGCAGCAGTGGGAGGTGGGGAACAGAAGAACCATGAGGAAGCTGAACAGGGAAATGGTACAAGCCATGCAGACATCCCAGTGCCACAAGGATGAACACTGTTCCCAGTAATGCCAAAGTGAATTCATGTGCTGGACATTTACACCACTGTGGGTGCCAGGAGATGCCGAGAGCTGCAGAGCTGCTTTCTGAGTGGCATCCCTGCCCTCCTTCCTCCTGACAGGCTGGGCCACAAGAACAAGAACCCCTCCTGAGCAAGAACCCGTCCTGCATGATGGAGGGAGCCCCAACACTGGGCAGGGGCAGGCAGGAAACATCCACAAGAGGAGTTTTAAGTTCAAGTGACAAAATCCCAATCCCAAACCAAAGCAGTCCCACAAAGCACCAGATTCCTCTCCATGTCCTCTTACTTGAGAGCTTGCTGTGACAGAATAAGACAGAGGGAAGTGTCTGTGGGGAAGGGGGTTCCTTTCTACCATTTCATTAGCAGAAAGCACTCAAAGGGAGGTGCTGTCTGTCCTGAACAAGGAGCACCATGAAAGAATCTACTGCGACACAAAGACAATGGTCATCCACCCAACCTGCACTACTCAGATTGCCCAGAGAAGCTGTGGCTATCCCATCCTTGGAAATGTCCAAGGCCAGGTTGGACAGGGCTTGGAGCAACCTGGGATAGTGGAAGGTGTCCCTGCCCATGGCAGTCTGGGATTCTGTGATGACCCAGAGCTGGCTGCTGCAGCTTGGAAAGAATCTGCTGCATCCCAGGACACTTTGTCCAAGGGCTCATTCCTGTACAAAACTGAAGTACTTTGTATACCCCTCAACCATCAGCTCTGTTCTTAGCTGCCCAAAAGCACTACATTTACTCTCCACAATGGAATGAAGACACCTCTTTGAAAAGCTTTGCAAAACCAAGGGCAGCAAAACAGGAGGGCAGGGAGCCAGCAAAGGATGGGGTTTGAGCCCCCGAGGTCATCAAACTGACAGAGCAGCTCCTTGGACACACAAACACAGTTCTGACACTGGATCAATCAACAGATCCCAAGACAGAGCTACAGCTACAAAACTGCAGGACAGCTGCAGTGACACCTCAGCAGCGAGATCCCTGCTCACCATATCCCATCCATCCATCCATCCATCCATCCATCCATCCATCCATCCATCCATCCATCCATCCATCCCTTCACTCGCCCAAGCTCTGCTGGCTGCCACTGTGCTCAGTGAGGACAGATGGACGTGGGATGGCTGTCCTGTGATACATCACACCAAGAGCTCCTGGAAGATGGCTGTACTGGAATAGTGAATTCTTTTGATGGTACCAAAAACAGTTGAGGATACTTGGTCTGTTCACCCTGGAGAAGAGGAGCCTGAGGTCAGACCTCACTGGGGGCTACAGCTCCTCTCAAGGGACAGCTTTGATCTCTGCTCTCTGTGAGCAGGGACAGGACCCCAGGGAAGGGCTAGAGCTGTGTCAGGGGATATTTAGGCTGGGTATCAGGAGAAGGTTCTTCCCTCAGAGGGTGTTGGGGCACTGCCCAGGCTTCCCAGGGAATGGGCACGGCCCTGAGGCTGCCAGAGCTCCACAAGCATTTGGACAACGCTCTCAGGGATGCTCAGGGTGGGATTGTTGGGCTGCAGGGTCAAGGGTTGGACTGTGGGTCCCCTTCAATTCAGGATATTCCATGATTTTATGATACACAGATAATAAAGATACTCTGTTTTATCGCAGGGCTCACAGCTGGCAGAAAGCATCTAATATACATAGTAGGGGCATCGTGCTACACAACTGTGATCATTTCAGAGACCACCTTTGCTTTCCCACACCAGCACAGCATGGAACCTCAGCATGGTCCCATCAGCTGCTGCTCAGCCTCCACACGCTGCACAGCCCACAGAAAGGACCATTCATGTAAAAACGTGTGTATGCTGCAGGTAGGCCAGGCTCCTGTTTATGCATCAAACCCAGCAAAGGCTGGGAAGCTGGGACTGAAGCCAAGGGCAAAGAGCAGGATCTGGACGATACCGCTGTGATTGCTTATCACTCTGCTTGATACTTGGCTTAGCAAAAGCAGGTTTCTCAGTTCTCTGTACCTGCCTTCAATTAACGGATTTTGTGCCTCAACACTAAATAAAAATGCCCAGAGCCTGCACGATGGCTGAGGCCAGGAGCTGCAGTATGGAATAAAGGAGCTTCTGTGACCTTCAAGAACAATTGCTGTGTTAAGTTGGGACCTCGGGCACTTGGCATTGAATTCAGCTCAGTGTAAATGTTAATTTTCTTTCTCCTGACTCAGCCAAGGTTCTGAATCTCCAGTTGAATTGTGCAGTCACTCAGGGAAATGCTGCACTGCTCTGTCACCTTTGCAAGAGCAGGTCTGAGGAGCAGCTCTGCCACCAAGCTTCTTGAGGTTACCAAGCCTGTCTTGCTCCTCTTCACTTCTCTATGGCTTTGGTAGCAGGGGTCACACTCCAACAGGAACAAAACTCATTCCCTCAAACACAGCTCGAAGTACTGTACATTTCTGTCACCTCTGCCTCCTCTTCCTCAGAAGTCAGCTGCAAGGAGAGGACAGCCCTGGCCAGGACAACTGATGTGCACAACTGGACACAGACACCTGTGGATCCAACAGCCGGACGTGAATCTTGCTGGATTCAAAGATCAGTGGGAAGAATTCCAAAAAACAACCTGAGACCTAATCACCCGACAGGTATGGTTGTTTCCACTTGCTGCTCTTCACATTAAAGGAAATTGGTGGATTTGCACAATTCCTTACTTATTCCTTCTGACTCTGCACAACAGCTACTCAGGTAGCGCAAGGAGCAAGAATGAGAGTCCAACCAGAATCAGTAGATTCTTTCCTGGCTCAACTCCCACACAAGTGACTAACAGGGATGCTCTGCAGAGGTTACCTCCCTCCAGGCAAACACAAGCAGGGCTGTTTCTCCCACTTCAAGGCATCATGAAAGTGGACGCAACAGTTTCCTTTTGGAAAGATCCAATTCAGTGCTTTCTTTCTTCAGAGATCTTATATTCCTCTTTTTTGAGTAGCTGTCAAACAAGGCATGTCACAGTGCCCTCAGGTACTCACTACATGCTTAAGGTTTTGCAAAAATCTAGTAGCACCTCAGAAGAGAGATTTTCCAATTTCTTGTGTATTTGTTCTACTAACAAAAGGCCACTTTGGTTGTCTGATGCAGCAAGGACCTGAAGCTTATTTTCAGCTGGACCACAGGTTCCTTCAGCTCATGTCTCTCGAGGCAGTGTGAGAACATGTCCAACCTCCAGCAGCATTTCTGCTTCTGCACTACCTTGGCTTCCATGGCTCTGCAGCTCCAGACTACCTGAACTGGAGGCGCTCTGGCTGTGTCCAACAGACCCTACAGGCACCTTCTCTCATTAATTGCTTTCCAGAGCAGTATGTTTCCAAACTGAGGCCACTAGAGGCCACCATCTTGTCTTCTTACTCCATGGGCTGAAGTTGCACGTTTGCAGTGATCTGCAGAACCTTCAGTGATCTGAAGAACCAACACAAACTGCTCACGCCTGTACTTCTCTTGAAGACCACAATTCTCAATTGACAGGAAAGTCTTTGTGCAGTTAAAGGTTCCCACCTGCTCACTGAACAAAGACTTTGAAATTTAGACATATTCAATCCTTTCTCCTTCTCCCCCTGGCTCACACATCCACACTTATTTTCTCCTCTCTGAGAGAACAAGAGCCTCTACAGCAAGAATCCACCACACCATTGTGCTACTTATCACAGCAGAGGATGCAGCAGAAGCCAGTGGTCCTTCCAAAGCTATGTGCTTGGTAGAAACACGAAGTTTCAAATAGAAACGGAGTTGGAACCTCCTCCAGGGTGGCAGGAAGTAGTTTCTGTCAGTGCGTGGTGCCAGGAGAGCTCTCAGGTGGGTCCTTCCTCCTGAGAGTAGCTTGGTCCCACCCGCTCATGTTGAAAGGGAAGGAAAGCACAGGACAGAGCGAAGGGGCCACTCATTCTGTGAACAGGAGCACTGAAATACAGCGTAACGTGACCCAGCGCTGCTGAACCAGGGTGAGGCTTTGGGGGTGTGTGGGCAGCCAGATGCTGCCTGGGCTCTGCAGGGCTCCCCTCACGGGCACAACCGTCCTTGAAGCCAGGCCACAGGAGTGAGAACGCGCCAGAGCACAGTGGCCATGGCTCGTGACAGCAAGCCATGCTGCACATCCCATCAGGAAGCAAATTCCTCCTTGCTGGAATCATCCCAGGCTGCTGTGGCCTCCCAGTGACATGCTTTGGGAAGGGAGTATAGGAACACAACCACTCTGTGTTTTATCCTGGCCAGTGTGCGTGAGCTCAAAAGCCAGCTTTGTCTTCTTACCCATCCGGAGAGAACCTCAGCGGCTTAACTTGGGCTGCAGGCTAGTCAGAGCACAGGGGGTCAGCACACTGGAACTCAGCGATGCCACAAAAAAGTTAGTTTGGGAAGGCATTTAAGGAGAACAGCTTTCACCATTCTCGAATCAAACAGCAGAACAAATCAAACATAGGAGCAATCAGATGAATGAGAACAGGACAGTTTATTAACATTTCATGTTTGGAGAACAGGGCTATTAAAGCAAATCCTGACTGCAGAAAGGAAAATGAGATCCTTCCCATGGACACCTTTAACATCCTCCTCCTGGGTGACAATCCCCGAAGACATGAGTACAAAGCATAAAAAATGGAATAGATACAGTGAAGATTATTTCTTACCTTCATTTCCTCCTCCATTTCAGAGAGTTTCCGCTCCAGGGCTCGCTTCTCCTGTTTACGAGGATTCATAACAAAGAAGGTCACAAGGATTTAGAAGAAAAATTTACAGTGTATTTTCTTTTAAAGAAAAATAAGAGTCTTGTGTTTCTGTTGCAGCATTCCCTGAAAAGTATCCCACAGCAAGGCAAAGGTTACAACCAGGAGCTGATCAGATGGGACAGGGCAGCTGGCAAACCAGCAGGGATATAAGCTGGACCTGTTTGGGCAGATCACAGACTCTCTTCATACCCCTAATGAAATTTTTCCCCATTTTCAGTGATCCCAGTTCTCAGGAGCTGCTGATGTAATGTGATTTTGAGCTCTGTAGGTAAAGCCATGGATTTACTTATACTCCACTAAAGGTGGCAGTGAGAAAAGTCACTGAACTGCTCAGATAGGAAACAGAACAAGGAAATTCCCTGCCTGGAAATCCTGTTTCTCCCAGCTAATCCAGGACTGCAAAGCTGACTGCTTTCAGTGCATTTTAGAACGTGAGGATTAGATTCTGCCATGTGAGTGGCCTCAGCTAAGCCTGTGCCGAGGCAGGGAGATCTGGACTCCTACTTCCCAACATGAAGGGGCTCAAACTGCTCCAGGGACATGCCCTGAGAAGGGGGAAGTGGGAAACACGCATCAAGAACAAGATCTACACTCTTTGCCCTGCTCCTTTGCCCTATGCAAAAAGCCATGAGACCAGGAGAGTGAGAAAAAAGCAGCTTCTGAGTGTGCTATGGATGATGAGTTCTGGGTCACTTTTTACCCACAGCACAGTTCATCCCGGGATTCATCGGTGCAAAATGCATGAGCCATCCCAGAAACAGTTAATGCATCTTCACTGAGAACAGCTGGACACATTTTTACTTTCTAACTCTCAGAATCTGTGGCTGTTGTGATCCTAATTCAACAGAAGTCATACAGGATGTTACCCTGACTTCAACAAGGCCAAGTTCAAGGTCCTGTCCCTTGGCTGGGGCAATTGTTGGTATCAACCCAGGCTAGGGGATGAAGGGATTGAGAGCAGCCCTTTGACTGACAGGATTTTGTCTTGTTCCCCCACCACCCAAAACCTTTATTTGTAAGGATCAAGAATGTTTTAAAGCACAATGGACCAACAGTCCCTCAGTGTGATACAATCTGTTGGTCCTCAGCTGCTTAGAACGAAAGAGAGGAATCAGGACAAAGCTGATGTGCAAAGAGAGCAGCAGAGTCTCAGGCCCTGCAAAGGTCAGAACACAATTACCATTGTGCACTGCTCCTCAAGGCAAAAATACAACTTATCTTTTAATTAATGCTTCCCTTCTAGAAATGACTGCCCTGCACAGCAACACGAGGCACAGGCTGTGACTCAGAAGAAAGCAGAGACACGTACCCTCTTCTCCATCTCCAGCATGCTGGACCGGTCAGAAGTTTTCTCCTGTTTCTGCTATGGAAATTAAAAATAGAAAGCGATTAAACCCGAGAGCATTCACAGGGTGCTGCACAAAGGCCAACACAGCCCACAGATGCTCTTTCTTGGGATGCAACAAGTTGATTTACAAAATAACTTGCTTATTTCTGTCTCCTCTGTGGCACCTTCCCTCCTAAAAACAACCTTCCAGGAGCTTCCCTCCCTTTCCAATTCTGAAATGAGTGTTGATTTGTCATGGCCAGTGCTCAGTTTCTCCAGCCAGGACCTGGATTTTCCCTTACCTGGGCTGCTTTTTCCAGCTTCGCTTTGATATCAGCCAGCTCAAGCTGGGCTTCTTGCAGCTTTGACTTCAGCTTTTGATTTTCAGACAGGGCACTCTCATATAACTGAAATGCAGAACAAGAGCTCAATTAACCAGGCTGCTCCTGGTTAATTAACCCCATCCTGCCACGCTGCTCTGGGCAGACGCATGCCCTCAGCACTGAGCTGAGGGGTTCACTTTGCTCCCACACATCAGGAGATGAGAAAACAAAACCAGCTTGGATGCTTTACTTATGTTTTCATAATTCATGAATTAGAAATAAGAAAACAGCTGTTGAATTTTGTAGGGAGTTTAAACACAGCCAAGCAACACAAAAAAGGGACTGTTTTAATTTAGGTAATTCCTTACTCACAGGGTGGTGAGGCCCTGGCACAGAGCCCAGAGAAGCTGTGGCTGCCTCTGGATCTTTGGAAGTGTCCAGGTCCAGGTGGGATGGGACTTTGGGGCAACCTGGGATAGTGCAAGGTGTCCCTGGCCATGACGGGGGTGGAATGGGATGAGCTTTAAGGTCCCTTCCAACCCAAACCACTGGATTCTTTGAAACAGAGAAAATGAACAGAAACGTCTTCTCTTTCTTTCCACTGATACTTGGGGCTGGTTTCTGCAGCAACAGGCAGGTTCTGTGATGTGTGCAGTGACAATAGTAAGTTTAAAAAATCCTACTTTCTTATAGTCCCTGTTGCTCTCCTCCTCTGCCCGGCTGCTGAGGGCGGCGAGCCGGTTCTCCCTGCGGCTGTAGGCACTGGAGCGGCTGGAGGCACAGTCGCTGTAGGACGAGTCACTCGTGGTGGGGTTTGGAGCTGCTTCCAACCTGAAACAGGAAGAAGGTCCAGCACTTTGGGGCTGTGCTAACTTGGAACAGCCAGCACAGGGCCCAGCTGGTTGGGAAGGGAGGCTGTGGCAGACCCAGCTGAGCCAGGGCTCTGGGGTCTGTGGGAGCACCCTCCACTTGGCCCTGGCGATCACTGCCCAAAACCCAGCAGCCACCACCACTACAATACCTGGGAAAAATCCCAGGGTACCAGCCTAGCCTCCCATGGGCACTGACTTCCCACGAATCTCTCATCGCCATGGTGGGAACCAGCTCCATTTCTAAGAGAGCACTGAGGTAAATAATTTGGGGAGTAAAGAGTAGAAGCAAACTGGTGCCACAGCTGAGATGATGAAAGGACCAGACTGGATTTGAAGGATGGGGAATCCTCAAAGCCATGCTGCCAATAAATGTTACACACACACAAAAAAAAAAAAAAAAAAAAAAGAAAAAAAAAGAAAAAAAAAAGAGAGAGAGAGAGAAGAAAAAAGAAAATTCTTACCTGGAAAGTCTTTCATGCTGAAGGAAGAAAAAAAGAAAGAAAAAGGTAATTAATAACGAGGAGAATTAAATGTTCAATTCAAAAACTGCAGAGCTTCCAGGCAGCAGCAATTTCCCACTTCAGATACTAGCACCCAGCCCATGCCAGGCTACACAGAGATTTCCCAGCCCAAACTGGGGATCTCCAATCTCTGCCTGAATCTTCAACTGCTTTAGCTCCTCTGAAGCATTTATTTCACTCATCTAAGAAGTCCTGAATCTTGCTGTTCAAATCCTCATTTCCAGAACTGAAATGCCTTCCCTGGAATCCAAACTAATCTATTGTTTCCTTCTCCAGTGAAGTTATTCTTCCTGACTATGATCACCATGCTGTGTGTGATGTGGCTGAGGGGGATTAACAGACACAGGGATCTCCCAGTGTTTGTGCTGAACTTGAGAAAGTGACAAACACTCTTCTCTCCATGGGCAAGCACCTCCCCATGGAGAAAAGCTTCACTGTGGCAGAGAGAGACACAACAGCAGCTGCAGGAGGGAGGGAGAAGATCTTAAACCAGGGTGGTTGAAGTCTGTGTTGGGTTCTTCTTTCCCCATCAACATCCAAACCTCTGCTGTGCTGTCCTTGGCTAAGTTTGAACATTGAGGGGTTGGAGAGTGTCCAGAGGAGGGAAAGGAATTGGGGAAGGGGCTGGAGCACCAGGAGCAGCTGAGGGAGCTGGAGGGGGGCCCAGCCTGGAGAAAAGGAGGCTCAGGGGGGACCTGGCTCTGCTCCCAGGGAACAAGGGACAGGACACAAAGAAAGGCATCAAATTGTGTCAGGGGAGGTTCAGGTTAGGTGCATATCAGGGAAAATTTCCTCCTTGAAAGGGTGGTCAGGCCCTGGCACAGGCTGCCCAGGGCAGCGGTGGAATCACTCCCCAGAAATGTTAAGAAAAATGTACAGATACAACACCTGGGGACATGGTTTAGTGGTGAACATGGCAATGCTGCGGGAAAGTTTGGGCTCAAAGATCTTAAAGGGCTTTTCCAACTTCATAATTCCATGATTCTATGACTATCCTAGAGAGGCTGGATGTGCTAAACCACCATTTCAATAACATTTTCTGGATTGAACAGTTCCTTCCTACAATTGCATAAATCCAGTGGTGACGGCATCACTGTCCTGCAGGACACACCACACTGACAGTCACCTCCTCCACGAGGTTTCTGTCTGACAGACATTTACTCAAATTCCAGGTGCTCTTTATGCCCCCTTGAACTGGAAGTTGAGTCCAGTATTCCTCTGCTGGTTTATCAGTAGCATCACTGTTCTGAGTGAGCACAAACCTCCCACAGTCACTTCCAGGCCAATTCCCTATGCTCTTTTTAATAGAGTCAACACAAAGGACATCACAGAGCAGATGAGGGGTCAGGCTTTTAGTGCCCAGACATGCTCGTGCTGCTTGTGCTGTCAGCTACACCAGTAAATCCAGTGCTAAAGCCTTGCTGGGAGGCACATTTGCTGCCTGCTGACTTCAGACCACCTGCTCCTGCCTGGCAGGACCCAGACAATGCCTCTGATCCTGGGCAGAGATGTGGGAGTACTCCCCATGGAGAGAGGAATTAAGTCACCCATTACATGGAGGAGGGTGGACAAGTGACCCAGCCACCTCTCCACTCAAAGCCAGAGGAGCACAGGGGCAGGTCCCAGAGCATCCTGCCCCGTGCCCAGCCCTGCCTGCTGCTTCCCAGGACACGGCAACCTATTACCTGCACATGGCTGCTGAGGTTTTAATTCATCCCAGCCTCATGTGGCCCTCATCCTTGCACCCTGATTCAGGATGGGAGGGTGCCCATGGAGCCCACAATGCGTGGGCTCTGCAGCACAGCCTCTGACATGCTGCTCTCAGCTGACCAGCAGCAGAAGAATGAATGTCTGGGACCCAGCACGTGGAGCCTCGCAGATGGACCACACGCTCAGACAAAGCTGATACATGCAGAGATCAAAAGGACAAGCAAACCCTGCCATGAATTAGCACATTCTCCCTCCAGCTGTGCCCACAGGCCACCCTCAGCCAGGCTCTTGGGCAGATTTAGTGCCAGCCCCACCCTGCAGACACCATAACCAAAGCTCCAAGAGGCCCTCCTGGTGCAGGCACAGGCCCCAAGCCATGGCAGTGGGTCCAGCCTGGTATTATTTTATTTGCTCTAATAAAATCTCTCTCTTTTCATCTTAGAGGTGAGAAATCTCCCAAGGAAGACAGCAGATGCATTTCCACCATGGCTAAGCCCTGCTGCACCTCCACAAGCCATTTTGGATGCTGTCTGGGAAGCATCTCGTGTGACTCAATGCCCAGCAGCTGCCTGATGTCATGACAGGGACACAGCCCTCTTGTCCAAACAGCACTGGCTTGGGCCATGCTCTGTATGAAACCCAAAGGCAGCAAGTTGGGACAGTTTCTGTGTACAGCTAGCCCCCAGCACAGGGCTGTTAGACAGACCACAAATCCAACCACATCCTGGGCTAATGCAGGGCAGGGGGGATTCTGCCCCTCTGTCCTGCTCAGCTGAGAGCCCACCTGCAGAGCTGCCTCCAGCCCTGGGGTTCCAGCACAGGAAGGAGCTGGAGCTGCTGGAGTGAGTCCAGAGGAGGCCTGGAGGCCCCTCCGCTCTGGAGCCAGGATGGAGAAAAAAAGGCTCTGGGGAGGCCTTAGAGACCCCTCCAGTGCCTAAAGGGGCTCCAGGAAAGCTGAAGAGTGACTTTGGACAAGGATCTGGAGTGATGGGACAAGGGGGAATGGCTTACCACTGCCAGAGGGCAGGGCTAGATGGGATATTGGGAAGGAATTCTTGGCTGTGAGGGTGGTGAGGTCCAGGCACAGATTGCTCAGAGAAACTGGACACAGATGCCCCATGATCCCTGGAAGTGTCCAAGGCCAGACTGGACAGAGCTTGGAGCAAACTGGGCTAGAGCAAAGCGACCCTGCCCATGGGAGAGGGTGGGACTGGATGAGCTTTAATGGTCCCTTCCCACCCAAACCAGTCTGGGGTTCTGTGAAATCTAAAAGATTTCCCATTTTCAGCCACACACGCACTGATCTCTCCATGGTGCTTTGTTAGCTGAGCATTTGTTTCTTAAACCCCTCAACAGCCTGACAGCTCCTTCTGAATCCTGGCCCAATGACCCAACCTCCCCTGAAGAGCTCGAGAAGGGAATTACAGTGATTAACAAGGCTCTTGTTGAAAGTTATTTGTGCACTTTATGCTAATCCCCTTCAGTGGTGACTTTTGCTATGATGACAAATGGCTGGGCAAGTAATCCACTCCTTAGCCAGCCTGAATTTACTTCAGCAAACGCACCCGCTAATGGATTTGAACAGTGCTGGGAAACACCATGTGGCTGGGTAAGGTGACATGGAAACCAGGCAATGACAGGTCCCCAAGCCAGCCAGGGTGCTTGCAGCAAGATGAAAAACCACTTCTGTCCTTTTTTTTCCTTCTAAGAAATGAGAATTTCCATATGCAGGAGGAGCAGGGGCATGCTTCCACAAATGAAGGGTGGGGTAAGAAAGGAATCACTTTAAACACACACAGCAAATAGGGAGCAACCCCCCAGGTTTATTGTATTTACAACCTTCCTGTGATGGATACTGTGATGGATTGGCTTAGACTGTGACTGCCTCTATGTGTTTAAAGAGAAGCAAAGTGCCAGATGAGAGGGGACGACCTGCATCATTCCTGCTGCTGCCAGCATTGAGCAGAGCCACCCTGCAGTAACCTGGAATCATGGAATGATAGCACCACTGAGGTTGGAAAAGCCCTCTAAGAGAAGAACAATGACACTGGGGAAGGGGCTGGAGCACCAGAAATGGCTGAGGGAGCTGGGGGACTCAGCCTGGAGAAAAGGAGGCTCGGGGGGGACCTTCTGGCTCTGCACATCGCCCTGACAGGAGGGGGCAGCCAGGGGGGTCAGGCTCTGCTCCCAGGGAACAGGGACAGGACAAGAAGAAATGGCCTCAAGGGGAAGTTCAGGTTGGATAATGGGGAAAATTACTTCCCTGAAGGTGTGGTCAGGCCTTGGCACAGCTGCCCAGGGCAGTAGTGGAGTCAGCATCCCTGGAAGTGTTTAAAAATCATGTGGATGCGGCACTTGGGACATGGGTTAGCAGTGAACATGGCAGTGGTAGACTCAATGATTCCATGGTTCTGTGGAACACTGGAGGAGGTGCTTAACTGAGACATCCCTGCCATTTGTTCAAAGAGAGACAAACATCTTCAGAGGCCACTGGAGGAGACAGTCTCAGTAGAAAAAAAGCTTCTTTCCAGCTCAGTTCTGTCCTGTGTTTGACCACAGCACCTTTGGAACCCTCTCCATGTGCTTCCAGCTGCACCTGCTCCATCAGTGCGGTCCCTGCTGGCCCTGCCTGAACTGCCCTGTCCTCTCAAACAGCCACCAAATATTCACTGGAATTCCAGCAGCATTGGCTGCCTCCCTGCACTGCCCATGGAAGTGAGGAAGGAGGTCGTTTGCTCAGAGATGCCATCCGAGAGCTGGAAATTCCAAGGTAAGAAGGTGAAGGACAAAATTCTTCTTCCTTCATTGCTGGGAAGAGAAGATGGGAATGAACAGAGGGAATGAAGAGCTGAGGCATCACATGTGCACTTGACTGAGCTGGTGCAAGAAGGGTCTTCTCCTTCCTGATTTTCCTGAAGGAATTGTTAGGGTTTGTGAGGGGGGATGCTGAGAAACTGCTGTATCCACTCTAGTCATTATCAACAAATGCACCAGAGGCTTTTTTCTCTCCCTGGCAAATTTGGAGCAGCACTACAGTTTTGCCCAGATTCCTTCATTTCCCTTGGGATCAAAATTCAACTAAAAACATCAAGAGCCAGGGAAGCATCAAGTTGTAAATTATCCTTCCATAATCTAAACAGGGTCAGAGCACTGCAGGGGTTGGGGTGGGGGGAACACGGGGGCTGGAGGCGCTGTCCTGATTTGGAATCCAGCATGGCAGCTGAGCTGAGCCCCAGCACTGCTGCCCAGACACCCAAGGGGGTGACTTCTAAAGGAAAAAAAAATGTGAGCACTTGCAGCCATGTTCACAAGCTTCTGGTAATCCTCAGGTCTTAGAGCTCTCACCAGAAAGATCCCATCACCTTCCCTCCCACCCATCTCATGGAGGGCAGGACGTCCAGCTAGTGCTGGGGTGGTGGAGGACACTGAAGGGGATCAGCCCATTTTGCCACCTCAGAGACGATCCAACACAGGTGGGCTGGAAAATTATAAGGATCTGAGATGTGACCCAAGAAAAAGGGCAAAGAGCAGCAGAGAATCATGCAATAAAAGGATGGTTTGGGTTGGAAGGGACCTTAAAGCTCATCCAGTTCCACCCCCTGCCATGAGCAGGGACACCTTCCAATATCCCAAACTGGCCTCGGACACTTCCAGAGATTCTCAGGGCGCTGGCATTGGTCAGTCTCGGGGAAAAGGCACAGCTGGGTGCTGGCCATGGCTCCACCTACCCAGAGTGCTGGGATGCTCCTTGTGCCAAGAATACCATCCAGGACTGATTTTAAAAATGTACTCGGACTGTGGAGGGCAGGAGCCTTCCCTTAAAACCAGAAAATTTTGCAGCTGTTGGGAACTCAGTGATGAATAATTAAAACCAAATTCCTCATGGAAGGTTTCAATAAAATGCAGCCCTGAACTGCAGTGCCAAAAGAGGGACTGGCTGCTGCTCTTGCCAAGGCAGAAACTGCCCTAGTTGCTTCCAGTTGCATTCTGTGGCTGAGGTTGGAGCCAGTGAAGGCACAATTCCCTACTATTTACATTTTTTTCAAGAAAAAAAGAACGAAAACAAACAAGGAAAAAAGAGAAAAAATTAGATGCTTTGGGAACATTTTATGCTTCTTTATCTCCAATTGGCCAATCTCAGGACAGTGTACACTACTTTAAGAGAGTTGTCAAGGAATTTATTTTGGTGTGTTTTGTCTCAGAAATCCTGATCAGCGCCTACGATTCATTAACCACCATGTAATGAGACCGAGGGGCACAGCTCCAGCTCTGTCCTCCTTTATGCAACAGAGGAAGTTCTAGAAACCCCTCAATTTTATTCTTGTGCTGGCAAATATCCTCTTGATGAGCTGAGTTTATTTTAGAAATCAAATGTAAAATAAAGGCAGCTGGTTTGGGGGTTCTTTCCCTTTTATAAGCAAAAGTCACTATGTTCCTGCAGTTATGTAGCTCAGCTGCTCCTACATGAGCTCCAGCGTTGGGCCAGGCTGATGTGTGTTCCAAAGGACAACTTCTCCCTCTTAGGAGCATGGAATGTCCTGAGCTGGAAGGGATCCATGACAATCCAGCTCACCTCCTGGTCCTGCCCAGGGCACCCCAACAATCCCACCCTGTGCCTGGGAGCGTTATCCAAATGCTCCTGGAGCTCTGGCAGCCTTTGGGCTGTGCCCATTCTCTGAGGAGCCTGGGCAGTGCCCAGCACCCTCTGGGGAAAGAACCTTTCCCTGATATCCAGGCTGACCCTCCCCTGGCACAGCTCCAGCCCTTCCCTGGGGTCCTGCCAGTGTCACAGAGAGCAGAGATCAGAGCTGCCCCTTGGGAGGAGCTGCAGCCCCAGTGGGACCAGGCTCCAGGCTGAACAGACCAAGTGCCCTCAGCCACTCCTGGTGTGGCCCCTCCAGACCCTTCCCCATTTCTGTGTCCCTCCTTTGGACACTCTCCAGTAGCTTCAGATCCTTCCTATACTGAGGTGCCCAGAAGTGCTCTCTCGACCTGAGGTGAGGCCAGGCCAGGGCAGAGCAGGGCGCTGCTGAGGGCAGGAACCCTCCAGGAGCCAGTGCAGCCAGAGCTGAGCTGGAAGGAAGAAAAGCCAGGACGAGGCTGCCTGGGACACCTCACTGGACCATCCCCAGTGGCTACAATTCAGGTCGGTGTTCCCCTCCAGACACATTTGTCATTCCAGTCAGGAATGGCTGGGATCAAGTTTAGTTTTTCAGTGGGGGCAGAATAATTCGAAGGTCTGGCTGAACTCTGCTTTTGAGAGTTATTTCGAGGTCATTGCCTCCCTCAGAAAGCTGCTCCTCTGACCTGAGAACTGTGGTTTGTGCAGCATCCTGTTAGCTCCACTGGCGTGATGGATGTGCTGCTTCCAGCTCCAGCCTGCAATCGTGCAAATGCAAGGATTCCAAAATCCCATGGATATGATTAATAATCCAGTGCAGCCAAACCACCTCCATGTAATCTCCAACTCCCCAAAGCCTGATGCAAAATATATTTTCTCAAACTATAAATCAATAAACTTTGCTTAAGAAAAACTGCTATTACTGAAGCATAACATTAAAAGCTTCTCCAAGATGGAGTAGTGGCTTTGGCAGCTGGCTGCAGCAGATCCCATCGTTTTCAGAACAAACAGCACATATTTAATCAGAAACAAACATCCAGGCCTGTGAGGGACTGATGGCCACATCTCCTGCCATCCCAAACAAGCTACAGTCAGATACTGGCCTGTGGCATGTGTGCCATGGCCAGCCTGTGGCTCTGTGCCCCAAAGCTCTCTCATAACCCATGGGCTTTCCAGCAGCTGCAGTTTATTCCCATTGTCTCTTGGGGATAAAACTCGCCACGTAAAACATCAGGCTGGATAGTATTTTAATTTAGGAAAGGCCGTAATTCTGAAACCCAGGGTTTGTTGCTCTTTTTTCCTTCTTTCCTAAGGGATCAAATTTTATTGGTGAAAAATTTAATTTTGCACGGCGACATGATCTTAGACAAAATTCTCCAGACATGTGGAAATAAAAACCGAGCAGCCAAGTGACATGAGAGGAAAAGATTTCTACTTCTAAATTTCTTCCAGATGAGAATGCCATAGGTCTGCTGGAACCCCTTCCCTGCCCCGCAAAAAACTCTGGCAGGATGTTCTCAGGTGTTTCATTAGGGACTTAAATACCTCTTGAACCACCAGTGAGGGTGAGAGCTGCCAACAGTCAACCTGGCAACTTTTCAGTGTGAAGTTCATTCCAAAATCCAGTGAAAAGCTCCTGAGCCAGCAGCCACATTCCCACAACAGCACTGTGGGCACAGGCAGCAGCACATGGCAGCAAGACTGGAATAACAGAATCCCAGAAGTGTGAAGACTGGAAAAGCCCTCTAAGATCATCAAGCCCAAATGTTACCCCAGCACTGCCATGCTCACCACTAATTCATGACCCCAGGTGTGATATCCCAGGTGCCACATCCACAGGTTTTTTGACCACTTCCTGGGATGGTGACTCCATCTCTACCCAAGGCAGTCTGAGCCACTGCCTGACCACCTTTTCAGGGAAGTTTTCCCCAATATCCAACCTGAACCTCCCCCGGCGCAACTTGAAGCCATTTCCTCTTGTCCTGTTGCTTGTTACCTGGGAGAAGAGAATGATCCCCACCCAGCAGTGCTGGGTTAATGTTTGGATTCAGTGATCTTAGAGTGCTTTTCCAACCTTAATGATTCCATGATTCTATGATTGTATGCACCACCTCCCAGGAACAGCACAAGTAGAGCTGCTAGTACATGGGAAATGGATGAACTGGGCTCTGTCTCTCTTCCAGCCCTATTTTTGATGGGTTTGTGTTCATTTTATGAAAAACGGAACTCTAGTGGGCTCCTCCAGGGATGCAGACACTGGTTTCCAGCTCAGCAGGGTGAAGTGGTTTGCTGCTCACAGAGGTTCCACCCACTCTCCCCATCACCCCTGTGGCTGCTCATTCCCATCCTGCAGCACTTCCCCCTCTCTCTGTCCTTGGTTTTGTGGCTATACCATTAACTGACTCAAATTAAGGGTATCATCTTTCTCCTCCTCCCTTCATCCCTTTTACAGTCCCAGCTGGTTCCCTGCTCTGGTGGAACCTCAAGTTGCCCTTGACCTTGTGAACTCCTGCACTGAGCCATGGTTTCAAGGCTGAGCTATCCCAAGGGATTGCTCTCCAACTGCTTAACCAGCTTCTCCAAAGGCAACACCTCTGACCAGGCAGCTGAGGGCCAAAGAGGAGCTTTAAATGAGGCTGTAGTGTTACATCAGGTCCCTTCCAAGTCATCCATGACCACTCAGAGCCTTTAATAGTTAACAGACTCCCTACTTCAGCTTTGGCTTGGATCAGTTCTGCTGCTTGGGAGGGAGGAAAGTTGAAGGAACTCCAGCCTCAGGGATAGAGGCCGTTCAGCCCACAGGTCACAGCACACGCCCTGACCCATCTTGTTTATACATCCAAATGCAGGAGCATCGTCTGGCTACTGAATCACAGCAGGGAACATCTCATGGGTGGTGCCCTGGGAATGACCACAAGTTCCCGATATGCTTCCAGATATGGACATTTACAGAGGAAAATTAAAAAAAAAACCCAAGGACAAACAACACAGAAGGATTTCATCCTGATACCCATCTGAGAAACACAACGCTTGAGGAGTAACCAGAGATAAAACAAAGCAGGGTGCTGAGAACACAGACAAAGGTTAATTGCCTGAACATTCAAGTTTCAGTATCCCACATTTTTTGTTGGCTGCTGGGAGAGAAGGGAATCATTTCCACAAACACTGCCTAACTAGTCAGCAATCCAGAAATTAGACAGAAACTGTCATGAGACAACTTATTTGATCCCATTTCAATTTATGCAGCATCCCTTTTATCACAACCAAACACGTCCAAGCCACTAAATAGAAACCCAGGTTCCTGGAAAAATATTTTCATAGCACTTTCTATTCTCTAACACATTGGCAGCATAGCAAGTTAAATGATTCATAGAGGAAAACCCCATGTCAGAATAAACCTGTGACCAGGAATATCTGAAACGGGTGGAACCTGTTGCAAAAACACCACATAGCAAAAACTGACCACCCGATATATTTATATTCCAAACTTAAGGAAGGCTGTAATCTTATCAGGCATTTCTAATGACCTCCCAGTACCCTGGGACACTGACTTTTTACATGGACAAGTGACAGGACAAGTGCAGGGACGGTTTTAAAGTAAAAGATGAAAGATTTAGATCAGATCTCAGGAGGAAATTCTTCCCACTCCATCCCTGGAAGTGTCCAAGGCCAGGCTGGACAGGGCTTGGAGCAACCTGGGCTAGTGGAAGGTGTCCCTGCCCCTGGTGGGGGTGTGATGAGATGATCTTTAAGGTCCTTTCAAACCAAATCACTCTGGGATTCTGTGATTCTATGATCACTTAAACAGTAACACCAAGCCTGTCAGTGTGATTTGCATGCTGAGCACCTGCAGCTCAGCCACTCACATTTTGTGCATTAGCTTTTCTTTTTGCTGTGAGATTTGCTTCGCCTTCCCCGTACGTGTGCACACAACCGTAGCCAGCCTTGGTGCATTTGCTGCCATGGTAATCAGTGCTCAGGGCCCTGCTCAGAGCACCACGGGCTCTGTGTGGGGGCTCGTTTACAGAGATGGTGATTTGGGAACTGCTGCTTTTTATACTCAAGTATTACTATCAAGTGACTTGGTGAAAACATACGGCCCATAAAAGGTGATGCTCCTGCATCCCATATTTCACCCAGCATGGCTTCTTTAGATGCTCCAATGAAAGGCAGAATAAAATAAATCAGTGCAGACCACTGCATACACTTAGAGCTTTATTGCTGAGCTCTTCCTGATAAAAATTCAGCTGGAAAGCTCAGGTTATGTACTCTGAAGGTGGCTTAACGAGGGAGCGATCTAACATCAGAGGGGAAGAGCCTTACAGCGAAAGCGTGAGCATGAACAGAACAAGGAGAATTATACAGAATCTCTTGAGGAGTGAGTAACAACCATCAAGCAGCTACTTCACAACTGGGCTGGGCAGAGAATGGACTGAGAGCAACTCTGGGGAGAAGGACATGGGGGTGTTGGTGGATGAGAAGCTCAACGTGCCCCAGCCAGGTGTTCTGGCAGCCCAGAGCCCCCCATGTGCTGGGCTGATCCCCCAGCGTGGGCAGCAGGGCAGGGGGGATTCTGTCCCTGTGCCCCTCTCAGGTGAGACCCCACCTGCAGAGCTGCCTCCAGCCCTGGGGTTCCAGCACAGGAAGGAGCTGGAGCTGCTGGAGCGAGTCTGGAGGAGACCATGGAGCTGCTCCAAGGCCTGGAGCCCCTCTGCTCTGCAACCAGGCTGGGAGAGCTGGGGGTGATCAGCCTGGAGAAGAGAAGGATCCAGGGAGACTTTAGAGACCCTTCCAGTGCCTAAAGGGGTTCCTGGAGAGATGGAGAGGGACTTGGAACAAGCATGGCATGACAGGACAAGAGGGGAATGGCTTCCCACTGCCAGAGGGCAGGGCTAGATGGGATATTGGGAAGGAATTCTTGGCTGTGAGGGTGGGGAGGCCCTGTCATGGGGTCCCCAGAGAAGCTGTGGCTGCCCCATGCCTGAAAGTGTCCAAGGTGAGGTTGGACAGGGCTTGGAGCAACCTTGACTACTGGAAGGTGGCCCTGCCCATGGGCTGAGATGGGCTTTAAGATTTCTTCCAATCTAAACCATTCTGGGATTCTAAGTAATGGCAGCCACACAGATGCAGCCACTACTGAAGCAGCAGCCCACACACATCAATGACAATTTTAAGTTTTGGTGGTCTTTTTTACAGCAAAAAACATCAGCTAACCACTCAAGAAGGAGCAGTTTATAAAAAAGGGGAAATTTGACAAAGAGGTGGCAAACAACTGAAAAGCTGCAATTGGAATCTCTGCACTAAGTTAGGAGCATGCATTCTCCTTAACTTTTGTTTTCCCACCTAACCAACTTCCCATGGAGAAGCACAAGGGTTACAAAGTACCACAACAAACAGATGGATAAGCCTAAACACAAACTACACTGTACTTCCTAGGAAAAAATGACAACCCAGCAGTAATAGGAAGTAAAAAAAAATACACAAAAAAATCAGTCCTTGACTTCACTCTCACCCTTCCAAACCTGTAATTTATTTGCTTAAATGCACACAACAGGTTTCAGGCCACTGGATGCTATTGCATTCTTGGAAGTGAATATTATTTTTTTCAGGAGGAGAAACCTCAAGCTAAATCACTATGGTGCAAAACATGATGACAAGGTATCCACTGCCAAACACTTGAAGCTTGTGCCAAATAATGGGACAATCTGAACTGATTTCAAAGGAGTTTGAGTTTCCTCTTTTGAGGAACATCCTCATTAAAGCAGCATTTATCCTGGGGGATTTAACAGGATTTGGGTATTTTAGTTTGTGGCAGTCCCAGGGCCTATGGGATAGTGCTGACCTGGCACAGGGACCAACACCCCACTGTCACCATAAGCTCCTGTGAAGGGATATTCCTTCTCTTACAGATTATGTGAGTTCACTGCAAAGTGCCCCCCCCCCTCCTTAGCTGTGCATTTGGGGACTTCCCATCAACCAAAGGAAGAAAAACCCCAGACAATATTACCCTGACTCCTAAGGAGGAGCATTCCAAGGAGCAATGCAAGTGCAGAGGGAATGCCAGGGGAAACTGCTTGGCAAACGACATTTAATGCAGCTGTTTGGCACTAATACCTCAATAAGTCAAACCTCCTTTGCTCTGCCTGGTTCTCCAAGAGTTTTCTCCCTGTGTGCACCACATGTGAGGCGCCTGCCTGCTCGTGTGTGCTCGCACCCCTGCTCAGCTGGGAATGTTTAGAGCCCACAGCTCTGCTGGTATCAATGGACTGGATGGAAAGATAAAAGACTCCAAGATATCACATTCCTATCTGGTTTATGAAGGGTGGTAGCTCCTCATGGCACAGGCCTGTAACTGTGGGCATGGGGGAGTGGGTGGGGAGGAATAAACACATGGGACAAACACAGAGTAAACCAAACTCCCTTATTTCTCTTACTTGTGGCAAAATTACATTGTCTTGGAGAAAGAGTTAACTCAGATCCTTATTTTAGCCTGAAGTCAATCCTTCCCTAATTAGCCTTTTAAGGCATGGGCTATTTCCATAACCCAGATAGCACCAGGGCTGTTTCCTACACTGACTGAGTCAATGCTGCTGCATTCCCCACCTGGTTTTTCCCTACAGATGCTGTGGAGTCACAGCTGGCACTGCATTACCACTGAAAGGATTTCCATACTCATGTGCTGGTTTTCATCAAAACCTCACTGCTACAAGAAGCTTTTTTCCAGGCCCTCTCATTCCCACCTGGCACCTTCCTGTAACCACTTGAGAACTCCCACCACCTTCTCCAATACCCACAGCTCCGCAGGAGCCTGCAAATCTCATTGCAGTGATGGACAAAGAAATGAGCACCACCTCTACCCATCTGAGAGTTCCCACCACCTTCTCCAACAGCCATGGACCTCCATAAGTCTGCAGTCACCCCATGGCCCTGGACAGAGAAACCACCCCCCTGTCAGTCTGCTCCAGGCACAGCTCAGGGCTCTTGTGAGATGTTTGTCACTCGCTCGTATGCCCAGATGCATAAGAGAGAGAAATGAGTCAGTCTGAACATGTCTGACCTTAAAAGCTTGGGGTTTGAAAGAAATGAAACCATTTCCAGCACACTGGAGTGGTTCCCTACCTATTATCAGGCTGGTGATCAATACTGCAGCCCTTTAGTGATGAAAGGTAAGGGCAGTGGTTAAACTGATGAGGGAAGCCCATCCAAACCCACAGGGGATAGTTTCAGATTATCTGAACCATCCCAAAGACACTCCAGCTGCAGAAGGAAGAAACCACCTGCTCCCGATTACAATTAACAGCCCAGGGCAACCAGCAGCCACAGAAGCCTCGAGGCTGAAGTTTTCTAGGTCAGAAACTGCTTCCCTTAATGCCACAGCTGTGGGTTAAAACTCAAATATTTTGGGCAACACTTTTTCCAGACCAAGATCTGTCCCTTCCAACAGAGCAGGCAATGCATATCTGATTTGAGCAAGTACCAGTGCTGGAATTAATTTAATGCTCCCATCTAAAATTAGCCTGGCTGTTAAAAACTAATTCCTCCAGGCTTTGACTCCAGCATGATAATATTTCTTGATGGTGAAGAGGCTGCCTGTACAACGATACGGAGCCAGAGGCTTTGTGACAGCTTCTCCCATGACTCTGGAGCAATCAGCAGTACTGCTGGGACGCATTCCTAACTTTCCAACACCTTGGGAGAGGAGGATACCAGCTCTGGTTTGGGGCCTCCTGCTACAGGTGGTTTTCTTCAATTTTTTGTGGTGCAGAAATAATTAAACTACAGCACAGGCCAGCTAATCCCCAGGGGTGAAAGTTGAATACAAACCTGGTTTCACCAGCAATATCAAAGTGTTTATGGAAAAAGTGCAGTTTAACAAGCTGGTCAGGTTCTGCCTTGTTTTTACCAGGGAGGTTTTTGTCCAGCAAGAGCCTACCAGGAGAACCATGTTCCAGGATAGGGGGGAAACTATCACACCAGCAATTCCCTACAGCACTAACACAGCTAATCCCAGTGCAGGGACTCTGGCACCTGCTTAAAACCTGTTGCTGCAGAGGCACCATCCCAAGTTTCATTTAAACCATCCTCCTTCCAAAGGAAACCACAGCCACAAATCTCCAAGGGTAAGACAACAAACTGCCACCACCAGGCTCTGCTCAGAGCATGTGCTGAGCAGGGTAATACAGAAAGGAAAAAGGTGCTTACTCTGAGTGTCTTTGCGATCGGGGAAGGAGAGGACGGGGGAGAGTCTGACTGAGCCTTCCTGCTGCGAGTATATTCCTTACTCCTGGTGTACAGGGACGACATGGCCTCGCGGGCTGGGTGTCTGTGAGAAGCAACACCAGTCTTGCTCTCCTGTTGCTCTACGGTGCTGGGCAGGTCCTTCTTCCAAGGTCAGAACAAACTAATTAAACTATTCACAGCTCTGGTAATTAAAGCCTCCTGTTTAGGGTGTATAATTTTAGGCATTAATCTGCTGCAGGAAGAGCTGAGGCTCCACAATGTTTCTTGTCCGAGCAGAAGCAGAGAAGGTGTCAAGGACTTGCTGCGCTCCAGTGCCGGGTGCTGCTCTGTGCCAGCCTCACTGCCTGGGCCCCGTCCCGACTTCTCCGCAAAAGGACATCTCCCCTTGTCCAGAGCGTGCCACAGGCCCAGAGGGATCAACCTTTCCCCAGAACTGCAGGAGGCAGAAACTCCCGGCTCAAGGGGAGAGCTGGAAACTGGCTGGTTTTATCTAGATACGAAGCTTTTGCCAAAAAAAGCTAAAAAAAGGAAAGGAAAAGCAAACCCTGATTTACTCCGGAGCGCAGCCGCAAGCTCTGCCCTTGCTGCACGGAGCCGCACGTTTTAAGTGAAACACAAAAGCATAAATCAGGAACAAACGCTGGTTTGGAAAGGGGCAGTCCAGCTGGAGTTGGGTTTTGTTCCATCCTCCTCCTCCACCTCCTCCTCCTCCACCCCCTCTGGCGCCCTTAACCACGCACAGCCTTCTCCCGTCCCTCCCGCGCTGCCTTCTGACATTCTGACATTCCAGATCCTGACTCGCTCCAAGAGGAATGCTGGAGGGCAGCCAGCAGCAGCGATTCACTTTCAGCTTGGGATTTGGGCTGCCAAATTGGGTTTGGGATTGGTCTTGGGATTTGGGCAGGAAAAAAAATTCAAAAAAAAAAAAAAAGGAAAAGGGGAGAAGAGAAAATCCCTCCCAAGCTTCTGAGGCCTGGTGGGCTGTGAGTGGGATGCTGGAGGTGAGATGATGACACTTTGCAGAGGCTAAATTCCAGAAGGTGTGTGTGGCTGCAAAAAAGGGAGATCATTTAAAGACCATGGAGCAGCTCATGCCATGAAAGGGAGGACACACTTGGGCAGCACAACAGGATTTTTGTTGTTTGCTCATAAGCCTGTTTGAGCTGTGGAAGGGCGGCACAGAGCTTGTGCAATGTACACTGGTTCAAGGGAGTGTTCGGAAAAGAGGAGGGAGAGGAGCTCAGATGAGAGGACAGAGGGTGGGGAGAACATGTACCTCTCCCAAACTCCCAGCTCTCTGCCAAGCTCTGCTGCTGCACAAGCTCCCTGGGAGTGGCAAGATGGCTCCCTGTGAAAGGGAGCATGTGTTCCTCACGTCCCACTGAAATAGGTCCATGGGATGTTCCTTTGAAAAATGCCTCAAACAAGCTCACAGAACCACAGAGAATCACAGAATGGTTGGGATTGGAAGTCACCTGTGGAAATCATCCAATCCAACCCCCCTGTCAAGGCAGGGTCACTTAGAGCCTGTCCTACCACTGTATCAGCAATGCGTGTCCTGCTCCAGCTCCACATCTGCTTAATATCAAACATATCCTACCAAGGCCAGGTTGGATAGGGCTTGGAGCAACCTGGGCCAGTGGAAGGTGTCCCTGCCCATGGCAGTGGAGTGGAGTGAAATGAGCTTTAAGGACTCTTCCAATTCAGACTGTTCTGTGAAATGCAGAATAGTATCTATATAAAAATATTTTAAGAGTATAATCCCACTCTGCTTTGCTCTGAAATTTTGCTCCTTTTCACATCCTGCTTGGCACGTGAGTAATTTAACTGGCACAGAGCTGGGGAAGGGGCTTGGAATACAGTAACTCTTCCTGCCATCCAGCATATTCACTTTTCAGGGGCAAAGCAGCATCATGTGTAACCAGGGAGAGCAGGAGACAGGGCTGCCAGATTTTCCTGCTGTAAGAAAGTCACAGTGAGATCAGGTTTCTTGATACTTCTTGACAAGGAAGGAGGGGACTAATCATCCACTGACAGCAGGAGAGGTGAAAAGGGGTTTGGAGAGGTCTAATTCTGCCTGGTAATATCTCTGCATTCCCCTTTCAAGGTAAGGAAATGAAGTCCAGACACACAAGAAGGCAGTGACAGGCACCCCGCTGCTCCAGGAGGCTGGGGCAGGACCTTGATCTTTCTAGCCTCCTCCATTTATTCCACTCATCACACACCTCTCCCTGTGCCTGGAGCCTGACTCTGCTGTACAACAAGGTAATTCAGACACTTCAGATGCGTATTTATAGACCCTGCACACAGGATGATCCTTTCACACCAGTCTCAGTTTCTGGAGTTTCAAAACAGTGTGAGTGAAACTGGGCAAACTGGCGGTGCACTGGAGTGTCCCAATCCCAGCTCCAGGGCTGACAAAGCCCGGTTCAGTCACCAAGGCAGAGCTACACAGGTCTAAATTGCAGAGTTTGGCTTCCCCTCCCATCCAGTCCCAAATAAACCACTCTCACATCCCTCCACAGTCACGTTTCTGCTGAGGAGGAGCAGGAAAGCTCCAAAATCAACATTCTGGTACAGAACTCACAGCCCAAATCCAAAATACACCCTGAGCCATTCCATACTAATTATTTAGTGACCAGGTGTAGATCTCACACAGACTGACTAACACAGCCTGGTGGCCAGTAACTCATTTTAGAGAGAAGGGGAGGCTTGATCAGACAGGACACAGAGAGCAGCAAGAGACGCAATATGGCAAAACACGCCAGGTTTCAGCATTATTCCAACAAATGCCTGATTTAGGGGTTTCTTCCTGCTGGTTTGCACAGTTTACTTTCAAGTAGTCCCCAGTGGAAGTATGAAACATGACTCTCCTTCGCAGTGCTGCTATTCCTCACAGCCTCAGCTCTGTCATGTTCAAGGTCATTGTTTAGATCCAACTGTTCCTGTCTGTTCAGGAGATTCCTCAGTCAGAACCAGGCCAGTCCATGCTTTAGCTGTGGTGCTGTGTACTTTACTAAGGAATATTTATACAGCTTTCAGAAAGACATGCACAAAGATCATCTTCCATGAGCATTTCTGTTGTATTGCACTAAGTAGTTTTGTATTTGCACTGGGTGTTTTGGGTTATATATATAAATCCACACAAAATGTTGTATTTCAATACCTTTCCCAGGAACCCCTGCACCCCCCCTCACCTGACACCACCTGTGCCTCACCTCCCCTGGGTCAGTCCCCATTGACCCCTCACCTCCCCCTCTCCTTCCCAAAGGGCACAAAACCACTCTGAGCCACCTGCTCGGCCTCTTACTCTCCTCAGGACTCTGAGGTGCAGGTTCTGCATTAAACTGTGGGACTGTTCCTGAGACTAAGAGCGCCTTTTGTCTTTTGTCTTCGTCCTCGCCTCAGTTTCCCTTCTGAAGATTCAGTGCCAGCCTGGCAGGACACTCAGAGGTGCAGGGAACTGAGGCAGATTGGTGCCCAATATGTGTCACCACACATTTCCACAACCACTGCACACAATCCCCTGAGGCTGTCCGAATGCTGACTTCATGCTCTGACCTATTTCTGGGCAAAATCACCTTAAAGTTTCCTCTCACCTTGGACTATACTATAGTATTATGTCTTTCCCATATTTATATGAAAGAGTGTATTCCCATAGTTAGAGCTGTGGTCTTGGCTACGATCACTCTTCATACACCTTCACACAAAAAGCGGTCAGGTTCTTCCCCCAGAGGGTGCTGGGCACTGCCCAGGTTCCCCAGGGAATGGGCACGGCCCCGAGGCTGCCAGAGCTCCAGGAGTGTTTGGACAGCGCTGCCAGGGATGCACAGGATGGGATTGTTGGGGCATCCTGGGCAGGGCCAGGGGTTGGACTGGATGGTCCTTGTGGGTCCCTTCCAGCTCAGCAGATTCTGCTACTTCCTTTTCCATTCAGATGTCTGTCCTCTCTGTTCCTCTGGTGATGACACCTGTGTTTGTACTCCCTTTCTAAAATTAGTTAGACAGGAGAACTCATATGCACAAAAATGATGTACCAGAAATAGGATAAAACCCTGAGCTAAATATTTGAGAGGAAAATACATACACCCTTTTAATCTGTGTTGAAAATCTTCACCTACAGAACATGATGCTGGTAAAACAAATGTCAGCAGCACTGCAACATTCCAATCTGCAGCAGACAAAAATGAGAGTTAAAGCCAGAGCTGCAGTGATGCTCAGGGGTGATGCAAGCCCACAGCACATTCCCTGAGTGCAGAAGAGGAGAAATCCTCTTGGGAGACCAGAATTCTAATACAACTTGAAGAATGAGAGTAGTTGGTATTTTTGGAACAAATCATCCCAAAACTATCTCTTGAAAGTCCCAGATGTCATTTTTCACACCAGGTTTACCGTGTACCTCACTGAATGCCTTCCCATCCAGCTGAGTTCTTTCATCTGCAGCCAAACCTCCTCTATCTCCCAGTGCAGGCATTTCCCAGGGAGCACGATACTGTCTCCAGCTACACAGGGCTCAGCTGGGGCAGAAAACACAAACTGGGCCCACACAGCACCGGAACATTCCCGGCACTGCGACCTTCCCTCAGGGCCTCCTTGCCCACATCTGCTAAATTGATCACAGCCAGGGACCCCCCTGCCCCAGAACACAACCCTGTGATCACCAAGTAGGGGGAAGGTCTCTGGCACCATCTTATCCTTGGCCAACCAAGGCTCCTCCAGGTACCACTGGGCACTCCTGGGGACCACTCCCACCAGGCACCTTGGACACTGATCCTAAGGCTGGGAGGATTCAGTCACACAGATCAGCCTTCCTTCCCAGCTGGCCTCAGGGCTAGCAACAGTTTAAGATGGCACTGCAGTACTGAGCCTTTGAAGATGGGGTCTCAACAGTGGCACAGCCCTTGCTGTGACCCTCTCCTGTGCTGGGTCAAGTGATGCAAGAACATGGCACTGCACAGCTACCTGTGAATTACAACCCAACTGGATGAGCAGAAACAGGAGAGGCAGGCAACAGGCTTCCTGTTTTGCTTTGAACCTGTCACAGAATCACTGAGGCTGGAAAAGACCTCTAAGATTGAGTCCAACCATTCCCCAGCACTGCCACGTTCACCACTAAACCATGCCCCCAAGTGCCACATCACACATATTTTTAACATTTCCAAGAATGCTGATTTCACCAACTGCCCTTGGAAGTCTGTGCCAGGGCCTGACAACCCCTTCAGGGAAGAAATTTTCCCCAATTTCCTGAACCTCCCCTGGCACAACTTGATGCCTTTTCCTCTCATCCTGTCCCTTATTCCCTGGGAGCAGAGCCCAATGACCCCTGGCTGCCCCCTCCTGTCAGGGAGTTGTGCAGAGCCAGAAGGTCCCCCTGAGCCTCCTCTTCTCCAGGCTGAGTCCCCCAGCCTATCAGTGAGCCCACTTTGCTCACTTTTCTTTGAGAAATGGAGAACCTCTGGAGTCATGCCACTCCAGACACTTCTGATACCTGCTGGCACCTCCTTCTACAGAGTTCAGCTGTTTGCTGTTCAAGTAAACAAATCTTTCCAATCCTCCCCTTCTGGGTTTCCCCCTGCAGGAGGAGAATGTGCTGTTTGTCTGTCGAGTCATGTGCTGATCCAGGGAATCACTGAAATCTGTCATTTTATGCAATACCTAAATCAACTGTAAAACTGCATTTATTCTCATGACACTTCTCTGGAAAAATGGAACAAAATAATCTGGCAGTTGTTTCCAAGAGTTAGGCTACAAAGTCATTATACATCCAGAAAACAATGTTTTTAGGTATGTAGTTATTCTGTAAAATATCCCCCCCAAAAAAGAGAACTCTGGAATGGTTTGGGTTGGAAAGGACCTTAAAACTCATTTTGTTCCAGCCCCTGCCATGGCCAGGGTCACCTTCCACCAGATTGTTCCAGCCTGGCCTTGAACACTTCCTCACTGAATGATGAGGCAGTCACAGTTTCTGTGGGCAACCTGGGCCAGAAACTCAATTTAAACATGAAAAAACCATTTACCATCAAACTACCCTCATGGGTTCTAGAGAACAGAGTCAGAATTAGATTTCCCACTGCTTTTATGTCACTGGACTGGCCCACAAAACCGAAATCCATAGCACCACAATTCTGCACCTCCCCCCTTTGCAACAGCGTTTATATTGTGGGCAAAGTTTAATAATCCTGTGATGGGCATCACCACAGGATATTGCTGGTTACTTCAGCCCAGAGTAACAGTCATTGTTTGTGTACCCTTCATGGTACCACTGCTTCGGTCCTGGAAGGGGATCTTCCTTGCCTTACACTTGTCTCCCACTACATCCAGATCAGACCAAGAGCTGTCATCAGCAAGAACAAGCCATGACCAGCCCGAGGGTGGCTCCAACAGCCAGGAACAGTCCTGGCTTAACACACAGAGCTCCACAGCCAGAGCAAGGGTTACACCCACAGGGCCACGGCACCAGGGAACCAGTCACTGCTTTCTCCACATGGGATCTTGCAGTAAACTGTCCCCATCCCCATCCCCATCCCATCCCATCCCATCCCACCCTACCCTATCCCATCCCAAAACACTAGGAAAGGAATTCAGATGGAAAGAAAAGGCTGAGCCTTGTTAAGCCTCCTGCTCTTACCTCTTTATTCACTGCACCTATCGCTTTCTGTGCAAAGAAATTCTGCACTGTTCTGGAGAGAAACTGCTCATTTTGGTGCATAATCAATGAATTTGGAATTGGCAGCAAAGTCACTTATCCTAGAGGATATGACCAAAAGCCAATCTTCAAAAGTGATCATAGAACCCAGAGAATCACAGTGTCATTAAGTCTGGAAAAGATCACGAGTCTTCTCACTTAATTCTGTGTTCTGGGTGGTGTTTGTGGTTTTTTCCTGACAAGGATTTTCTGCTTTGTCTACGGAGATGCTTACAGAGTAGGAGAAGGACTGGACCCCAGCTCAGGGGTTGATGGCACTGGTTAGTTGGTTGTTTCTTGTGTTTAATTGGTCTTCTTCAATCTAAAAAATATAGTGACTCAGCTCCACTCTTACCCTCTGCATTGCTTATTAACAATCATGTTCTCATGACACTAGGTAACCTGAGCAGTTAATTTAGATTAGAGTATGTCTTTGTACAGTGAGAGAACTAAAAACTGGCTCCAAAATACAGATTTTTATTCCTGGGATATAGTAATGGGCAGCTGAGGAGCTGCTGGATTACAGAAATTAATGTGCTATACAGCAAGTATAGCCAAGGAACTGACTGTATATAGCTGTATAAACACATTTGTATGAATTCCTTTAGCAGTAACAATGCCAACACCTATTACCTTCAAAAGGAGTTATTAAAACATTACTTGTTCTCTAGTCTACAATTTGTACTTCTGGGCATTTGATTTAGCTTATTTAATGGAACTTTGTATCTCAAGATTTAATAATTGAAATTATTATTATTACTACTACTACTGCTATACAGCAACTGTATATGATATATAAACCTTACTGTAAATAAATGACTTTTAAATCAACCTCAAGCTTTACCACAGTCAACTACAGCTTGCAGGGTTTATTTAGCACTGCAGAAGGCAGTCAGGATTATGCTGGGCTGCAGGACTGGAGCAAAGCATGGTCAGGCAAGTAGCTCTTCTGTAAATGGGATGTGCAGGCTCTGCTGGAGTTTTCTATAAATGGAATCTGAATCGGAGGAGGGAACACTTCCATCTGCAGAGCACAGGCCAGGATTCCAAGTCAGAAGTGACCCACAGGGATCATTGAGTCCAACCCCTGCCCTGCACAGACACCCCAGCAATCCCACCTTGTGCATCCCTGGGAGGATGCACACTCCTGGAGCTCTGGCAGCCTTGGGGCTGTGCCCATTCCCTGGGGAAGCCTGGGCAGTGCCAGCACCCTCTGGGGGAAGAACCTTTCCCTGATATCCAGGCCTGACCCTGCCCTGGCACAGGCTGATGGTGAGAGGTTACAGAAATGGGTGGCAACAGTGGCAATAATCAGAAACAACAAACAGCACCACAAAAGGCTCCTGTTGAAGGGGGTAGCTTTGCAAAATATAAATATGTCTAAGATCACAGACAGGATTCTATTCAGGCTGTAAATGCAGCCATGGGCACAACCCCTCTTCCCACCCAGGTTTCTTAGAAGGAGGAACGCAACAGCAATTTGCACAGCTATGAACAGGCCATGTCAGGGAAACTGAGAAAGCAAACAGCAGTACAAGAACCAGATGGAAACAGCTATTTCAAGCTAAGGGACTTTCCAAAATATGACATAGAGAAATAAAAATCTCAGGGCCCTCGTAATAGTCATGATCCACTCTGCTCTTTATCTACATTCATCAGATTCTCTGCCCACCACAGCCACTCCATGGCTGTAAAACCTGTCTGTCAGCTCACCTGTGGAAGTGAGTGGCTGACACACAATATTCCAGTGCCGCTGGCCAGGCAAATCTGTAACTTCAACACACTGTCATCTAACTGTGTTTCAAGCCTATTTCTGACCATGCCTCACCAGCAGCATGTTGTAGTGCAGAAGGTTATGTCCACTGCAAAGGATAAAATCTAAGATCAATGAAAAGTCTATCTATATGGTAAAACACCCACTCAAAACCCACCCACAACAGTGCCCAGCACTGGGTACCTGGTAGGTACCTACTACAGAATCACAAATGGTTTGAAGGGATCTTAAATCTCATCTTGTTCCACCCCCTGTCATGGGCAGGGACACCTTCCACTATCCCAGGTTGCTCCAAGCCCTGTCCAACCTGGCCTTGGACACTTCCAGGCATGGGGCAGCCACAGCTGCTCTGGGCACCCTGTGCCAGAGCCTCACCACCCTCGCAGGGGAGAATTTCTTCCAAATACCTGATCTAAACCTCTCCTCTGGCAGTGGAAAGCTGTTCCACCTTGTCTTGTCATTACATGCTCTTGTAAAAAGTCCCTCTCCATCTTTCTTATAGGTTCCCTATAATGAGCAATGGGATGTAAATTAACTAGAGCAGGTGGGAAATTCCTGCCAAAAGGAGTTTTGCAGCTTACGGACTCAACATCTTGACATACCAAACAATGAAGTAGCTTCTGCCAAATAATGTTACTTTTCATAGGGAAAGTCTATGTCCAAGAGCAAAAAACTAACAATGACTCCAAACAAGAGGCTTTTTCTGAAGAGAAGCATGTGGGAGGATATAAACCCCAAACAGAAAGTGACCTTTTAAAGACAAAAGGGACAAACAACACCACCACACTTATTTCACAGCAACATAGCATTTTTCCTACAGTGGTTGTTTCCAAATGATATTTTATTGCCAGAGATTTTGACTCCAATTTTCCAAACAAATTTAGATTACTCCTAAATTCTCGGCTAGCCATGAGGCAATACAGCTTCTGCTTTTTGTTCCTTCTGGATTTTACTGGGAGACAAACAATTCACTACATAAATGTGTGATGGCAGCAGCCTGCACAGGATGGCAGGAGATAAGGACAATCAGCTTCTTGGGGGCTTTGCCAGAGAGAAGCATCCACAGAATACTGGAGTCACAGAATGGTTTGGTTTGGAAGGGACCTTAAAGAACATCTCATCCCACCCCCACTACAGGCAGGGACACCTGCAACCAACCCAGGCTGCTCCAAGCCCCATCCACCCTGGACACTTCCAGGCATGGGGCAGCCACAGCTTCTCTGGGGACCCCACGACAGGGCCTCCCCACCCTCACAGCCAAGAATTCCTCCCCAATATCCCATTTACTCCTGCCCTCTGGTAGTGGAAAGCCATTTCCCTCTTGTCCTGTCACGCCATGCTTGTTCCAAGTCCCTCTCCAGCTCTCTTGGAACCCCTTTAGGCCCTGGAAGCAGCTCTGAGCTCTCCCTGGAGCCTTCTCTTCTCCAGGCTGAACACGCCCAGCTCTCCCAGCCTGGCTCTCGAGCAGAGGGGCTCCAGGCTTCAGAGCAGCTCTATGGGCTCCTCTGGACTCATTCCAGCAGTTCCAAATCCTTCCTGTGCTGGGACCCCAGAGCTGGATCCAGATTCTCACACTGGGGAGAAGGGCCAGACAGCAGGGCCTGAGCCTGACACATTTCAATTCCATGTGCTGGAGCCCCTTCCCACTGCCCCAAATCCCTTTTCTCCAAGGCAGACACCTGTGTCACCATGACACAGCCATCAAGGCCCACACAGATATCTCCTGCTCTAGGCAGGAGTTTTAATTCAGCAGATTAGAGTTTTTGGAGGATGACTTCAATCATGTCAGGAGAGACATCCTCCCCCAGCCCACTGGATGACTGACACTGAGGTAGCATCATCAGCTCCCAGAGGGGCCCAGAACCGGCTCCAAGTAGTTCAGTAGTCAGAGGTATTTCTCCTTTCCATAGTTTTGAACATGTGACGAGGAGACAGATTTTGACAGTTTCCCACAAAAAGTGATGGGATGCTCTGTTACATGTATAAGCACAACCATACACTGTTAACCTGTAAAAAGTCAAAAATTACAACTATAAATAGACATAAAACAATAGTGAGATTTCTTCTGTCTCTGGGATATGGTCCAGGAGCAATGCTGCTCCTCACACAGTGGGTCTGGCTAACATTCACCGTGATTTGAGCACTGTCATTTCCTGGAGTAGCCGTGCTGTGTCCACAGAGCACTGGAAAGAAGCACACGTGTGCATGGATCCTGCTGCCACCCTATCCATCACAGTGCTCCCAGATCCTCGGAAGAAAGTAAGAGAATCCTGGGACCGTGTGCAATAGCTGCCATGGGTGCAAAGAAAAAGGAGCCTGGGGTGAACTGGGATCATCTGAACTGACTGCACAGGCCTCCCAGCAATGCTATCAGCAGCCAAGGGAGCTGTGGGTGGCTGCTGCAGGGCCAACCCCAGGCCCATGGTTGCAGGGGAATGACTTGCTGACAACTGAGAAAGATCAGTCACCTCAGACTGCATCACAGGTCTGACAGCACTCAACTAATCAAGATGCTAAAGCATAAAGTTACCTTAAATAGTTATGAGTTTGTGACCTTGCGAATCACTTCTGGAGGACTGGCTGTTTTGCTTCATCTTCCCAGGACTCATGGATTTTAGCTGGTTTTGTGTTACTCATCCCCATCACTGCCTCACATTACACCTTCCTAATTCAGCAACTGGGTGAGTTAGAGGAATTCACCTGAAGGCATTTAGCTGTAACCCTGTAGTCACATAACCCACTTGGGTCACTTGGCTTTAGGCACAAACAATATGTTTTCCCAGGGCTGTAAATTGGTGCTTAGAGCCAGGCTGAGGAGTGAAGTGCTGTAACAACAGGGAAAGCAGCCACGCAGGCTGATGCCCTTATCCACATACTGAGGTTAAGAAAAACCAACACAAGCACATCAGGCTGGAGAACTCACAAGGCAAATCCTCTGTGCAGTTGTGAAGCATTTTTGCAGGAATATTTGCAGAATTAATTTTAATTTCTCTGCTGTCTTCCCCCTTCATTTCCCAGAGAATCCAGAGCACTCCAAACACAATGAGGATGTTCTTCACCACATTCAAGCTCTATGGCAAAGCCTCAGCTCATGCTCCTTCCTGCAGCACTTTGCTGCTATTTCATACTGCTATACATATGAAAGACCTTTCCTTGCAGCATACACAGCCCATCAGAACAATTTGTTTATAAACAGGACTAAACAGAGCCAATATCTCCCAGCCTTATGTTACACAGAATTAAATGCTCTCTAATTTAACTACATGATGCAAGTGACGCATGGTGCCACCTACGTGCCCTTGGACAGGAGCCAGATGGTTTCCCTCCCACATCACACCACATCTCTGCTAGAAATAAACATTCAAGGGTAAAACCAGGGGAAAATACTCATATCCTTACTCCCTAGAAGGGACCCCGGGCCAGCAGCAACGAAACATAGGACGAACACTACCATATAGTGCTGTCTGGATGGAAAGGATTTTAGTTTCTTATCAGCTGGCCAGAAGTTCACCTATTTTGTTCCTTTTGCTGGTCAACTTTCCCTTGTATCCCAGCAAAATAGCTCCGCTCTTGCAGACATACCTTACCATATTAGGCAATGTGAGTCCTGAAAGTGGAGGGCTCAGAGCCTTCCTTGGCTTCCAAACACAGTCCACAGGCACGGGGTTGGCCGCACGACACCGGGAAAGGGGCAGCAACAACTGGGGACCCCCAGGGCTCCCCGTACACCCAGTCTGGCTACAACAGAAACACTTAACAAAAGCTATTCCTGATCTTCTAGTTGCTCATCACATCCATCTTTCACAAAAAGGCAAACAGCACGGTGACAAAAGCTGAACTAAAGCCTCTGTGGAAGGATAAAGTGGCACTAAAAGCAAAAATATAGGTGAAAAATAGGACACACCAAAATCAGGACTCCCAGGTCATAGCTCTGAATCAGCAATAATGTTAAGACATTGAGTTTGCATAAGGAATTTTCCAGTTCATTCGTCCTCCCTTAGAACTCAAGGAATTAAGCTTAGCAATTCAGCCCTTCTAAGACAGAGATTTAATTTATATTGGTATCCAGTTGCATCTGGTGATTTCATGGTAACAGTACAAGTAGGCAGAACACTTATTTACAAACCAGAGTGAGCCTGGTTCATTCCATAAATCAAAGTGCAGGGAGAAAGGAATGGAGCCTATTTAATCCACTTACTGCAACTGTAATTCACAATCAAACGTTTCAGTGCTATTCCTCCATAAAACTTAATTCCATTAGTGTGTCTGGGGTTTATACTGGGCTATACAGACTGTCCTGAAGGCAGTTCTTGACAACAGACATTTTGTTTGATACTTTTACTGCCTAGAAATTCTATTTTATGAACACAACACTCAGTGTCTTCCTCTGAATTTAAAGTTTTCATTCAACAAACTCTCCCATAGGTGAAGCACATCTGCAATGCTCTGGCAGAGAACTGCAAGGAGAAACAATCCTTTAAATTATTATAAAAGTTTTCTACTTGTTCTCTATGCTTTGTCATTTAAAATATACTTTTCTTCCAAATTTGTTCCTAATTGTTCCTGCTGTGCAACAGCAATGACAGAAGGTGCCCAGAGAAGCTGTGTCTGCCCCATCCCTGGAAGTGTCCAAGGCCAGGTTAAATTGGGCTTGGAGCACCCCGGGATAGTGGGGGGTGCCCCTGCCCACGGCAGGGAGTGGGACTGGATGGGCTTTAAGGTCCCTTCCAACCCACACCAGCCAATCTGTGATAGATTCTATTATTTTAAGTCAGGGCCAAGTCAAAGCCAGCAGAGTCAGGGATAAAGAAAACCTGCTCTGAAACGGAACACTGGAACACTCTCTTTAGTCTTCATCATCGTCCTTCAGCTGCTGCATCATCCTCCAGCTGCTGCTAGGCCATTGATCCCAATCCACACTGACTCTGTTGCAGTTGTCCTCACTGGCCTCATCAAGACTGGAAATCTCATTGGTATTTTGCAGTCAGTGGCTTGAGGGAACAGGGGAGGTTTCCCAGCTCCCCCCCGGCTCAGTCTGAGTCCAACACAAGCTTTCAGACTCGCCCAATTTTTATTTTCTGAGATACAGAGACAAGACTGTGGCCAAGCTTTTTCCCCACCTCTGTTTTGAGCTCAGGTCTCCCCAGACCACACAAAAACTCTTTCCTTTGCAGCTCCTTCCCACTGGAATCACAGAAAAACCTCTCTTAAAGCTGCTTCCCCAGAGGCTTTTTCCAGCTGAAGTCCTTGTACCCTTGAACGTTTATTCCACAATAAAACTTTGTCTGCTCTTCCAACTTTCCACAGTGCATCCAGGCAGTCTGCATCCCAAGGAGGGAGGTGGGGTGGGAGCAGAACACATGGAGGATCCTGACACATCCCACTACAAGACCTCTTAGTTGCCTAAACCTCAGCCAAAGTGTCTGGGCTGGTTTCCCACTCTGGTGCTCATGAGCTCAGGCAAAAGAATTCATCCACTTCTGAGAATTAGAACAACATGTATTTGCTCCTTTTTTTTTTTTCCTCAAAACTGCCTTTACCTTTCCTGTGCTAGTCTCCAGCACTGCAGAGCTTGGAGGAGGGATTTCAAATAAGGCCTTTTTTTGGCTTCCATGAAAATCACCCTGATATCATCCAAGATATAAACACAGGAGGAAAAAATGCAACTGTTCCCATAAAATCAGATTATTTGGGGTTGTGCTCCTAAAATGGGACACTCCAGACTGTTCAAGTTCACAGCCCGGTGACATTCAACACCTGCTGTTCTAGAACTATAGTTACTGAAGAATTAATGATTATTAACTGTACTTTCTTACTGGCACTAGAACTGAAAACAGAGAGCTGTTCCATGATTCATGCCAAAGTGATAGCCAGTTAGGACAGAAATCTCTGATTTGGATCTCAAACCAGGGAAGATTGACCAAGTGACATGATGCTGGAGGCATGCATTCAAGAAAATAAACTGGGAACTGGATAAAAACAAGAGGACTGGGAAAATGGGAAAAACAGCTCCAGCAGAGTGGGAGGAGAGTCTAACCCAGGTCTAAAGTTCATTGGGTGCATAAGAAACCACAGTGCTGGTGCCCTGAAGCACCTGCACAAGAGGGCTGATGGAACTGAAGGAAGTTGCTCTGCTGTTAGATGGATCCCAAGAAAATCACATGAAGTGTTAGACAAAAGGAATCCTTCCTGTTAATTTGGGGAAAATCAGCATTACTAATTGTAAGAGAGTGGGTGACCTTGAATTTTTGGGCAGCTGGGTTCTCCCAAAGTGCAGCTTATCCATTTACATGAGCAGTGAGGACTGTGTTCAGTAAAAGCTTCTGCCATTTTAGGACTAGACTCCAGGAAGCCTCCAAACCTGCATCCTCAGCTACTCTTTTGTCTTAATTTAGGTAATCTGGGACAACTTCCCAGAAGAACAAGACATTCCCAGCAAGTCCCAAATATGCCTGCTGGAAACAAGGTGTCCCTATTACGATTATTACTTTTTACACATTACAGAACTCCCCTCCTTCAGTCTTACTGTGAGGCAGCAGAAATGTCAAAACAATTTTAATGATGATAAATGGCCAAATCTTTCCTGCAGGGTTTAGTGAAGATTTCAAGAAACCCTGCACTGTGATGAGCAGAAACTCCTGTGGGAAGAGCTGGTCTCCTTGAAGCAGGTGATGCTTCTGTGAGCAGGAATATCTCACATTTCAAGTGGAGTAAAGTGCAAAGTAAGCATTGGGAGAGCAATGGCTGGCATGGAAAGATAAGCAGATGCTAAAAGCCATCCCAGCACCACGTGAGTCTCTGGTCCCAGCAAGGCTCACCGTGACTTTGCCACAATCTGACTGAATATTGCAAGAGGGAAAACAGAGTCTGAAGAGTGTTATTGCCAATTTTCAGCAAAGAACCTGTTAATTCCAACTAAATGATGCTTCAATCACTCTACTGCACTGCAAAGTATAGGAAAAGGCTACCCCAAGTTCAACATTTTCCAGCAAAAATGAAACATCCCACCAACAGGCTGACCCTTGCGCATTTGCTATTTCTCCCAGGTCTTCCACACTGCACTTTAATAGCTTGGAAATGTATTTAGCTTTGACATTGTCAGAGTCAGTCATATTGCCAGGCTCAAATGTGTTTCAAACAAAACCAAAGGAAGCCAAGGTAATTTGGAAAGATTCAGTAATTATTATAAAAGGAAAGAAAGGGCCTCAAAGGATGAGACTATTTCAAGAACAGGGGTACATTGAACAACCTCTGATGTGCTGCTTGTGAAGACTATTTCCCCAAGACGACAAATCCGTGAGGAGACAGGAGAGCAGATTTCAGAAATACAAAACATTCTGTCCAAAATAACAGTGATTCCAAGATGCAAGGTCACACCTTCCCCAGGACACCTGAGATCCCACTGCTCTGGCACTGCAGCCCCCTGCTGCATTCCCTCCAGGTTCCACAACTCCTGTGCAGCTCTCCAGGAGCCAACATTGAATTCAGGGCCACTCTGCAGATATACCTGATCTCTCAGAAGAGAAATCACTAAGGAAAATTTGCTGTTTGGAATACCTCCCTGTTCATACTCCTGAGCAAAGCCTGCATCTCTCCTACAGAGAAGAGTAAAAGCCACTGAATACTCTGCCACCAACACCCAAGAGTGACACATCAGTGATTCAGACATGGTCTCACTTACCCGAGTTTCCTTCACTTCCTCGTTTCCATCAACTTCATCATCATCCTAGGAGGAAAGGCAAACAATGCAATTAGGCAGCTCTGGAGACAACAAAACTTTATCCCAAGAAGGTAATGTGTTGTTTGTTTACAGAATCATGGAATCATTAAGGTTGGAAAAGACCTCTAAGACCAACAAGTCCAGGCTTTGACCAAACACACCATGTCAACTCCACCACAGCACAAAGTGCCATGTCTAAGTGTGTTTTGAACCCTACCAGGAATGGTGACTGCACCGCTGCTCTGGGCACCCTGTACAAGTCCCTAACCACCCTTTCAGTGAAAAAATTATTTGATGTTAATGTTAAGAAAACTTTTGTCAAAAGAAATGCCTGTCCAGATGTTTTTTGGCTAATTATCAGATCAGGTTTGGTGTCCTAATGGCTGTTTAGAAGATCTTGGTACTGAGGACACGATGATTCTCTTGAGATGGCTCCTGCTGTTTCAATGCTTCTGAGGAGTTGGGAGGAAGTTCCTATTACACTGAGGGAAAAAAACTTGGGAAAAACTGCACATCTGAAATACTAACATAATACTGACTTCCAAAAATATGTCCAGTTCAGTTAGACTCCAGGTAGAAAGACTCCTCATCCCAGACATCTTGCACTTGCAAAGCCTCTCTAAGCCACTGCCCCTTGTAACTGCTCCAGGATTTCATGGAGCAAATGTGAACTACCATGGCATCCCAGCTGACTCTGGCCTCAACTTGTTAACCATAATTACATAATTCTTACTCTCTCCTGAAAAAGGTGATCTATTGTCCTAGCTGAGGCTCTAACCAAAGTTTGGAAGGGTTGCATTTCTTCCCTCAGACTGAAGAAATCCTCTGAAACCAGGACTAAGAGAAATAACCATGACACAGACAACTCTTCTGCACTTACACTGTGAGTATTCCCTGGTGCTGGGAGGGGACCCAGACACAGGTTTTCTTCTTAATGTCTTTCTCTCAAGGGTCCTAAAGAGTAGACAAATTTGGGCTTGAAGAAATTTGAAAATACTTCAGGTGGCTCGTGCCCCCCTTCCAAAGGAATTGGACTTTGAATCTCTCCTCTCCCATGTGGGCCCTTTCCCAGTCCTGCAGGGTTCCCATGATATGGCTCAGGAACAGGCTGCCCAGAGCCTGCTGCTTGCTCTGACATGGGTCAAACAGGGATGTGAGACCTTTGAATATGCCAGCCTAAAAGAGAGGTGGAGAGGCAAGAACTAATGGGAAATCAGTAGACTGGGAAGAAAACCAGGAAGCTTGGAACTGGAAGAAAATTCACTCTGGAGTTTCTCTTCCTAAGGAACTCAAACTTACATCTTGTGTTGAGAAGATGATGCCGGTGCCTCTCCGTCTCTCCTTTGGCCGTCGCCGCTCTCGGATTGACTGCTTGTTCAGGGATCTGTCGTCTGAATCCTGATCTTCACACTCTGGCCAAGCAAAGAAAGACTGCTTTGGTTTCAGTGATATACATCTGTGCTTTTGCTAAGGTTCTGGGGGTTCTTTTGAAGCTGATCAAGGTCATCTTGCCTTGTGTTATATTACAAAGGAGCTATTAAACCAAATGAAATGGAATCTCAGTGTCCTACTACAGCTGGATACTCACACTGCTTTCCTCATCAGAGCCAGGAAGATTACCCCAGCTGCCTGCTCTCCCCAAGTCATCCTGACTTACTCCTGTTCTGAGAACAAACTGTACTAGGGGAATCATTCTCCCTAGCTCTGATACCTAAATGCTCCATGATCACTATCTCATTTATTTATCCAAAAAGGAAAACATCCTTTTATCCCTCTGTTACAAGCAATAGGAATTTATTTAACTTCATTTAAACAAATAACATTTCTTTTGTGATGTGACAGCTTCACTCAGAATACCAAGTAAACTTGTTCTCTCCATCTGTAACACACTGGAAATTCCAAACCACAAGAAAACCCTTCAGCTTTGTTTGTTCTTCACTCTCCTGGCACATACCATTTTTCTCCATCTCGGTGGCTGCCGCTCTGAAATCTGTTGGATTCACGGAGTCCAGCCCTAGATATTTATTTGTTCGAGTCAGGTATGAACTTGTATAGAGCAGAGGTGCTGCTGTGGAAGGAGACACAGGTGTCGTGGGTTTGTCGGGCTGTGCTGGGCCTCTCAATCGCCGATAGACGGTCTAGAAACAAAGAGCCATGACACCAAAATAGTACAATGAAAAGGAAGTAGCAGATTTTGGATTTCAGAGAATGCAGTAATTTTTCAGAGTGCAATGTGTTCTTCACTGCTGCTGAAAGTGATCACCTGCGCTTGCCAGATCAGGTCCATTCTGTCAGATAAGGAAGGATGTTAAATTGCACAGCTACACTGTAGGAGCACCCTCCACGGCTGGGAGATCTGGGATCACTCCCTTTGTCCCTTCAGCTCATGGCAGGAAACACAAGTTACCAAATAGAAATATATGATTTAGAGTGAAAAAAAATAGAGGTGGTGGCAGGGGCAGAAAACTGGTCTCTCCAGCTTTCCATTACACACAGAACATCTGTGGAAAAATGTGAACACAAAGCCTCTGCCTAGACTGCACAGCAAGGATGGATCCAGGCCACATTTCTATCATTAGCCTTCTCATTACACTTTCTGGGATTTACACCGTTTTATTTTCTGGCAAGAGACAGAAAGGTGAAATTCCCAGAGGAGAGCAAAGGCACAGCTAAGCTCCAGCACCTCCACATCCACCTCCTTTGTGCTGAAGTGCTGCTCTTCAGTCAGCAGTACCTCTTTCCAGCTAGCCTGTCCCCCTCAGAATAAAAAGACAACGCCCAAAGAACTTCTCCTGATGTCAGCTCCCTGCATGGTTTTGTTAGCTCTCAGGCAAGAGGTGCTGAGGCAGAAGGATCACCTCGTCGTCTGCAGTCCTGCCCCACCGCGTGCGGCTCTCGGGCCTCTCGCCGCTGTCCTCGGCTCTGTCGCTCTGCTGCTCCTGCGCCTGGCGCTCCGCCCGCGAGCGGCTGAACGTGCGCTCGGCCTCCTGCAGATCCGTCAGGGTCACGCCCTGCAGGGACACAGAAGCCTTCCAGTCATGCACAGAATCGTCGAACCCCACGCTGGTTTGGCTTGGAAGGGACCTTAAAGAATATCTCGTCCCATCGCCACCACGGGCAGGGACACTATCCCAGGCTGCTCCAAGCCCCATTCAATCTGGCCTCGGACATTTCAAGGCATGGGGCAGCCACAGCTTCTCTGGGGACTCCATGACAGGGCCTCACCACCCTCACAGCCAAGAATTCCTTCCCAATATCCCATCTAACCCTGCCTCTGGCAGTAGGAAGCCATTCCCCCTTGTCCTGTCCTTGCAGGTCCTTGTTCAAAGTCCCTCTCCAGCTCTCTTTAGGCACTGGAAGGGGCTCTAAAGTCTCCTTGGAGACTTCTCCAGCCTGAAATTACATTTTCAGTCTTCCAGGTCAGTTTAAAATGTCACAGACTCACATCTGGTCGGGCTCATGTTTCATCCCTATGGTAAGAGAAAGGGAAGAATTCTGTTGCCTTTACTGTATTTCTCAGCCTATTGGCAAAACCACTGACTTAAAGCAACCCAAATATATGTGATCACACTACAAACTAAGACACAGGTACGTTGAAGAAAGCAAAGCTTGGAAATCGAACTCATGTATGTCTGTGGGAGGGTTTTGTAATAACTGCTTGAAGGAAATTTTGCCAGAACCTCTCCAAAACAGTGTGAACGCAGAAAAGTCCCTTGTCCTAAGAAATAATGTAAGAGCAGAAGAAAATCCTACCTCTTTACAGAACCATGGAATATTTGCATTGGAAGAGACCTTAAAGCTCATCTCATTCCACCCCTGCCATGGACAGGGGCACCCCCCACTATGCCAGGGTGCTCCAAGCCCTGTCCAACCTGTCCTTGGACATGTCCAGGGATGGGGCAGTCACAGCCTTTCTAGGCAACCAATTACCCAGCTCTCTTCATCCTACACATGAATGTGAGCATTTCCAGTCTTTACCTGGGTAGACCTGCGAGTCTGCCGGGCCTGTCTTGATCGTGCCTTCCTCAGTGATTCCGCTTCCTCATCCCGCACCGGAGTCAGATATGACCTGGAAAAAAAAAGGTGCAGAAGAGGTTAAAGGAAATGCAGCTGATCTGCCTTCCTGTCTCTGTTGACTCCTGAGCTATTATTCTCTTTCTCATGAAAAAAAAAAAATATTAGCTCCATCTATTATTGCTGTTTCTTTGGGACAACTTCCCCATGAGCACACAATACACACATGTTCACAGCATCTTCTCCCCAGAGCCTCTCAATAAACCCTTTAGTGTTGGACATGTTCTGTTAAAAAGGGGCACGCATTCTCTACATTATTTACTCCAGTCCAAATCATTGCATCATTAGAAAAAGAACCCACTCCTCATAAACGCTTTCTCACTCAGACAAAAACCTAAGACAGAAATCCTGTGCTGGTGCATTCCTCAGACCCTTCTTCCTGACATTACAGTCACGATCATATTCCTGCAATCTGCTGCCTTCATCAATATGAAACCCATCACACCAGGAGTCACTGCAGGCATCACAGAGACATACGCCTTGGAAAGAGCCATAGAATTAAAGAAATGACCTTCACACTCTGTGTAAACCCATCTCCTTAACAATGAAAAACCCACAGTTAAACACAGACCTGGGCACAACTAGATTTCATCAAAGCTGGGAGAATTCAAAAGGATTATTCACATGGAAATACGTAAACGGCACCCTCTGCTGTGGCATTCCCTGGGAGGAACTGGTGAGGAATTGGGCAGTGCTTTGAGTCAAGGAGTGCACAGCAGTAAATTATTTCCATGCTGGAGAAGAGGTTTCAGTCTTATGAACAGTTAATTAAACTTCGGCTGACTTCAGCCTGGTTAATATGGAATGATTATTCACTGTCCCACTGTACAGGGATGAGGGTGCTGGAATGTTCTTTGCACGTCTATCACTGCCAGGTTAACATTGTACCAGAGGTCTGGATGTGTTCAAAGTGCAGTGAGCTAAGTGAGGGATGAAGGTGAATACACTTATTTTGTCCTCAGACTCTTTTCCTGTTTTTAGTTGTCCACCTTCATGGGAAAGGCTGAAGAGGATTTGCATCTGATCCAGTATGTTCAGACATTTATTTGAAAGTTCACTGAACTGCTGCACTGTGACAAAACCACAGAGAATGCGGAAATTTGGATCATTTTAAAATAATCTGCCATGGTGGTTTTATCCACCCTCAGGACCTGCATTCAGTGCTGGTTCAGCTGTGCAGTAAATGCAGCCTCCAGGGAGGAATCCCCTTCATGGGGGTTTCTTGGCTTGCAGGAGGTACAGTCACCTCCCAGCTCCTCAGGTGTTGTGGGGCTCACGTGAGGCTCTTCTCACCTGAAACTGGTGCAAGGATTGGACCTGATATGTAATGCCCTGAACATCCCTGATCTCCAGAGGCCAAGGAAAGTGCAAAGGATTGAGTCTGTGCCTGGGATGCTGCACTGGAGACTCCTGGAGGGGCAGGCACTGATCTCTGCTCATTGTGACCAGACACAGGACCCGAAGGAATGACATGAAGCTGTGTCAGGGGAGGTTAGGCTCGATATTGTGAAAAACATTCTTCCCCCAGAGGGTGCTGAGGCACTGACCTGGCTCCCCAGGGAATGGGCACAGCCCCAAGGCTGCCAGAGCTCCAGGACTGTTTGGACAATGCTCTCAGGGATGCACAAGGTGGGACTGTTGGGGTGTCTGTGCAGGGCCAGGAGTTGGACTCAATGATCCCTGAGATCCTTTCCCACTCAGGAGATTCCATGATTCTCTGAACTGTGCCCTGGGAGCTGCCTGCAATGGAGATGTCCCCAGCTGAGGGCTTGCAGAGCTGCACTCCCAGGGTGTGATTTATCACCTTCACGAGGAGCCTCCAGCACAGTTCATGTGGATGCACTGCAGAGGAGCTCATTTCTTCCCATTGATTATCCAGACAGGCACATGAGCTGTGATGGATATGCCAACACGGGAAGCGCCTACACTTCAGAGGGATGAGTGTCTCCCAAGAATCTGCTGTTTCATGAACAAAAAAAGCTGCTGTTTGATGAGCGAAAGCTGGGCAACTCCTAATTTTGCAGAGCAGGAGATCTTCTCCTCTCCCTGCTGCAGTGTGTGCACTGTCCAGGTAATGGCACATTAAGGAAACAATAAGCATTTTCTGCAGTTTTTGATACAAGCAGAATCACTGCTATTTGCCCAGCAGCCAGAAGCAATAAGCCACCTACAGGAAGAAGGCATTTGCAAAATATACTGCAAATGAAGTTCAGAGCAGTAGTAAAAAAATATAAATTCCTGAAATATACAGACCAAGTATATTTGTAGCTCAGTACGGTAGGCAGTTTACTGCAATGGCTTTGAATCAGTGGAATTTGAATCAGTGGAATTTACTCTGCAATGAGGATACAGGTATGTAGGAGATAGAGGTATAGAGAGGACAAAACAGGTTTTCAGATGAGTTTCAGGAAAGGTTTGGCAAATCTGTGAGGACCAGGTCAGCTCCAGGTGTGGGGAGGGGCTCTGCAGCAGGGGCAGCCCAGGCACTTGCAGGAGGCTGCAGGATTCCCTTGGTGCAGTTCAGCCACAGCTTTGCTGTGGGTATGGCAAGAGAAAAAACATTTTGGGTCTCTTACCCCATCATCCTCCCAGGCTTTTTCCCCTCTGCTCCCCCAGAATTTATAAAAAAAATGCAGATATGTTACAGCATCATTAGCAATTCTGTGAGTCCAACCTGTAAGAGGGACTTGATGTTCAGCTGAGCACATCCTGCAGGTCAGCATGGCTCAGCCTGGGCTGCAGCCACAATCGATCACCAACTTTTGGGTTCTTTCCATTTACACAATTCATCACTTCCTGGAGCTCACCCAAAGCATGAGATAACCGAATTTTCTGAGGCAAGTCAGCAGAGCCACTGCACAATGACAGAGCTGGTTTCTGCAAGGGAGCAGACACAGCCTGTTCCAGGTGCTGAAGGAGGGGCTCTGCTGTCAGTACCTATACCTGCACACAGCAGCCTGGCCCTGCTGGCAATGCAGGCCCAGGTGTGCCCTGCTTGGGACCCTGTGTGCTTTGTTTTAATTTGGGGGGAAGGGAGGGAAAAGACAGATTTTACATTGTGTTGCTTTGCTTACAAACTGAATTTTGAGCGTGCTAAATGGGCTGGAAGACAGAGAGAACAAATGCACAGGAAGAAGATGGTGAGTCGGACGAAGCTCAGGGCTGGGCTGAGCTGGATGGCACAGGCAGAGCAACACTGCTTTCCAAAGCAGAAACACTGCAGAGCACAGCAGGCTGCAGGGCACAAGCACCAAATGGGGTGTGAGGCAGCCTCTGAACAATCCACAGAGTTTTTAATTATGTTTTAAAGGAACATGCTGCTTGCTCAAGTGCAGTGCCTGTGTCATCCTATAATTCAAGCAAATATCTCAGGGTCCACGCAGATCTTCAAAGGAAAGACCCTATGTGTTTTGTTTCCTTGCAATAAGCCTTCTCTAAGAAATACTTGCAATAAGAGCAGCCATCACACCAAGCTCAAGGCATGTATAAAGCAGAACAAATTTTTACCAGAGTTTTGGCTGTAAGTTCAAGGAGAAGAATAGAAATCATTCAAGATGTGTATGTGAGAGTCAGCAAAACCACTGCAGAGGTTTACAGCTCCCACAGACAGAGACAAGTGTGTCCTGCTGCCCTGAGAGAGTTACAGGCTTCTGGTTTGTGTATTAGCTAGGAAAAAACCCAGTAACTGACTGATGAATCTGGCTCCCACTTAATTCTGCCTGTTTTCAAGAAAACACCTAGTTTTGTCTGTCAACTCTTTCATCAAGGATAGTGTAAAACTCAAATGGATCCCAACTACTCATCACCATGTCAAGGCAAAAGGAGCTGCAATCCAATACTAATAGTAGCAGAGATTCAACCCAGGAAATAGGAAGGCTGGATATACAGGCTGGTAAATCAGGAATACAGAAGCAATTCTGTGTTAGAGAATGCTGGCCAGAGGAAAAGAAAATATTCTGAGGAGAAACCCCACCCAAGTCAAGAGTGAACGATGCAAAAAAGAGAGTTACAATGCCCAGCTGGTTGGTGCACAGGTAACAAGAACAAAAGAATAATTTCTCCAAGAAACAGAGTCTTCTGATAATCCTTTTATGACACTGGTCACTTTCCTGCAATCCTGAACTCCTTCAGGCACTCAGAGCTTCAAGTGTTTCTGGGAAACACCACTCACAACTATGGAGTCCTTTAGCAGACCATCACCAAGTCCCAGAGGGAACAGCAAGAACACGTAAAACTTGAGTTTTACATCACCTACATGTGGCAGAGCAGTTGTGGCTGCCCCATCCCTGGAAGTGTTCAAGGCCAAGATGGATGTGGCTTGGAGCAGCCTGGGATAGTGGAAGGTATCCCTGCCCATGGCAGGGGGTGAAATTAGATGAGCTGTAAGTTCCCTTCCAACCCAAACCTTTCTGACATTCTGTGAACACTTGGCAACAAATTTGGAAGCTAAACACCCACCAAGTTCTACAGCTGTTCTTTTCACAGACTGGGTCCAAGGAATTTCATTCTACTGTCAGGACTAAAAATTGAGATACACCCCCATACGAGCTGCACTGGGCCATGATAGGTTCCCTCCATCCCTGTCAGGTTCTTCTTCAATAAATCCAGGTCCTGCAGCCAGCACAGTAAGAACATGAACTGAACACAGTAACTGGTTCATCATGACAGTTGTCCCCAGTCTCTGGGAATGAGACTCTGCTGGTCATGAACTGGAGCTGGGCTTGATGGGGCTCTTCTGGAGGAAAGCTCCTCCTAGGCCCTCTCCAAATCTTCTCACCTCTTTCTAGCTTAGAAGTGACTCTGAACTACACTCGCTAGACTAGAACCAACACTGACAGTTTTCTTGGAAGCCAGGACAGACTTTCAGCTCTTCCAAATCCAGGTAAGACAGGTAAGGGGAGCCAGGCACAGGTTTGGCTCCTTGTTCACAAGGAGGTGTGTTCAGCACATGGAAAGCCATGTGGCTACTCAGACCTAAAACATTTGCAATTTCTCTTCTAAGAAGAGTACAGTATCCCTATTCCAAACACTGCAGTGATTTAAAAAGCCTTTGTCATACATATATCTATTTCTCAGGCATGCACACATATATATGTTTATATATACATATATGTATATTAAAAATTCACATGCATTGTGAAAAAAGGAAGATAAAAAAAAAAAAGTCAGCAAAAGCCTCAAGTACAGATACTGATCCCCTGGAAACAACTGGAAAAATACAGCATCCCAGCAATGCATTCCTACAAACTGGAGAGCTGCCATTAGCAAATAACTATGAGTAAGCTGAAGGAGGGAGGATAAGCAAGTGCAAGTTGTGCAGGCAACAATGCTGACAGCAGTTCCCCAAATACAATTCCTTAAGTTAGAAAATGAACTATGTCCCCAGCAGCGAGTCAATCATTGGCAACTACATAGAAGCAGTCAGAAAAAGAAACTTTCCTGCTCTCTTATCCAAGCAACAGGTTTTGGTTCTTCTCTGAATTTATCCCTGTGCTGACATGTTCTGCCCATCAGGCCACTGCAACTGGAAATAGTCATTAGAGAAACTGCCAGAAGTTGGATGTGCTCTGAGAGACCCTTCCAGGCAGGCGAGAAGGATAACACATCAGACTGTGAGTGTTGGAGCTGGGAATGAGCGGGGGGACAGCCTGACAATGTTGAAGTTATTTAATAAGCTGAGGACAGAAGGATAACAAGATCATAGTACTAAAGCCTTTCACAGCTGGCTCAAAAAGGCTTGGCTGAGAATTCCCCATTTTCAGGCTTTTGCTGCTGGGAGCTGTCATATTTCAACCTGGACAATGAATTCTCAGCTCATGCAAGTTTCAGTGTCTGAATTTCAGCCCTTTGGTTACATGTTGATTAGCAGGCTCACTAGCAGCAGATTAACTTCTTTATTTCCCACAGCTCTGCTTTGCTCAACATACTCAGGTGTTGATCCAAGAGATTAAGAGACTTGTGATCTTTGCCACTTGTTAATCAAAACAACCAGCTCCCTTTGTCCCTGCAGAACTCCTGTTTCCACAGGACAGTTACAGTGGGGTGAGGTTACACGTATGACAGCTGAGGCTACAAGAACACTTCCCATCAGGGAGTTCTGGACAATTTTGGTCCTTTCCCATGCCCTGTCCCTGGAAGTGTTTAAGGCCAGGTTGGATGGGGCGTGGAGCCACTGGTCTAGTGGAAGGCAGGGCCATGCCTGCCCATGGCAGGGGTGGGATGAGATGAGCTGTAACATCCTGACCAACCTTCCAACTCAAACCATTCTATGGTTCCATGTTCAGTTCTCTATGTGCCTCTTGGACAGCAAGCTGCTCCTTCTGTGCTGTGTCCCCACAGTGTCCCCACAGCAGCTCCCTGTGCCTCCTTGGCAGCCCGGACTGTTCCAGTACGAGGTGAGGAGTGCTCGGGTTGCAGATCCAGCTGGGAACACAGCCCTGCAACCCTCTGCCAGAGGAATAAAATACAGCATTGGTACTCCTGAGAGCTCACCAAGTTTGGGGCTGGGGGAGTCAGCACATACATGAGAAGCCTTTAATGATCAATGTAATCCCTTCACATTAATGTCACTCAGCATTATGGTGAGGAGTAAAAAGGCAACAAGCAAGCATCACAGTGATCGTATTCCCTAAACTGGCTGCAGTAACTGTAGCTGTGAACTCAGACCTTTAAACTTCTGCCAGAAGAGGAGAACATGTACTTGTTTAAAAAAAAACAAAAACAATCCAGAAATTCTTTCTGTAAGAGAAAAGCAAAGAGTCCTGCAACCCCCGAGCAGAGGCAGCCAACAACACCTGAACTGACAGTATGACCTGTCTCTGAGACACTGAATGTGTCAGCTGTGACCATCACAAGTGCAAAGCTTACCAGGATGGAATATTTTGAGATTGTTTGTGTTCAGCACAGGATGTCAGGTGTCAGTACACAGCACTGAGTGGGTTGTCACCACGTACTGTCTGCAAGTGCACTATCTGCAGTTCTCAGGAGCTGCAACCTTGCATTAAAGATCTGCTGCAGGACCTGGAGCAGGATGGAACTCCACTTCCTGCCACTGAGAGAGGAAACCAATGTCCTGCCTCTGTCAGCATCCCTCTCATTTGCAACTGAACCAACACAATTTGACATTTTCAACAAGTTTAAGCAGACCTTACAGCTTTCCCAAAAGCTGGTTTACAGTCTGAAACATGAAATTATCCAGGGCAGAAAATCCCTGGCGGGGGGGAAAATTAACTTGGCAAGACTCTGAGTATTTGGGAAATTGTCTTTTGCAACTAAAAAATAAAGTAAAATCAAAACTTGGTGGTGATAAAGAGGTTCAGCTGCTGAACCAGATAAGCCAAAGGAGTGATGTTTGCCCACCAGTACATTCCAGCAGCCTTCCACTGCCACCTTGTGGGAGCAGGAGATGCCTGAGCAGCTCCAAGGAACAGGATCACACATCAGCCCCAGCCGAATTAGGCAAAATACCACTGAATGTTAATAATGTATCATAATTTCCATTGCCTACTGAGTCACATTGCAATTTCTTAGCCTGTGGCTTTGGTTCAATTTGGAGTGTCCACTGTTCTCAGGAACAGAAGATTAATTAGTCTGCACAAAAACTTTTCAAATAGAAATGCCAGGGAGGTTACCTGGCTTCCTTGGCTCCTCCACCTGTCACATCCCCAGGTCAATACTGTGGAGCACAGAATTTAACAGAGTAGCTGATATAGTGCTGAATTAGCTCTCAGCTGTAGTGACACACAAGTTTTCTACAAATATTTCAGGAACATCCTTGGCTTTAATGGCCATTTTGGATGCAGAGAAGTAGCTGAACTAGTCAAAGTTAGTAAAGCCCAGCCCCTGACCACCCGAGCAGTGGCACTGGGATGGCACTGGAGCCAGAAGATGCCATTCCTGCTGTTAGATGGAGGGTGAAGCACGTGCAGCAGGGCAGTGGTTCCCATTAGTAAGCCAAGAGCAATTGCACACACACTCAGCATGGACGAGGTAGGGGAAAGGCAGTTTTACCTTCTGCTTGCTCCACGATGCCAAGCTGCAGTTCTTTCACAATGCTTAGCTCAAGTGGTCCCTGCTTCCTTTCCTTGACCATTCCTGAAGGATCCTGCATGGATTCCTGCTTTTGTTAGCAGGCCAGCCTACGGTCTGGGCTCCCCTGCCTGAAGCAGATGCCAAAATACCCACCCCCCTTCCCCTGGGCGCTGGGTGGATAAAGCCCTGGTGGCTGAGCACTCAGCATGCACCTGCTCACCGCCCCTACAGGAAACCACACTGACCCCGGCCCACACCTCGACCTTACTCCAAATAAAAATTCAGCCTGATCCTGTAGGAGCAATCTCGCCTCTTCCCAACAGGGACAATCCCATGGCCAGCAGAATTCCTGCCCTCCCACGTCATCTGCACCAGCAGCCTTTGAAAAAAGGGACAACTTTATCTGAAAGTGATTAACTGCAGAGGCAGTGGCAGGGAAATGCTGTCAGAGCAGGTGCCAGATGATCGTTCAGTTTTTCACAGGAGAGAGAAACCTCTTAACTTCTTGTTGTCCACCGTGTAGTGTGGACAGGAATTCTTCCCTTGCCTTGTAGCAGCTTCTTGCATGAGCATCCCACTACTCTGCTTCCCCAGGGACCTTTCCCAGGAGATTAGGACCACTCAGCTTTACATCAGTCAGTGATAAGGATTATAGAGTCAAATGCTATTAAAAAAATGGTAGCAGTGAGCTATTGCTCACAATCTTCTCAGCCAGCTCCTCCCAAGCGACATTTAAATACTCCTTGAATGCAAATCTCATAGTTTAACTTTCACAAAGATCAGGGGCATTTATTCCATCAGATCATAAGGGTTAAGGGACATATCAAGTGACACATCCATGCTCTACCTAGAGGAGGCACACTCAGAATGCCTACAGGACAAGAACCACGAGGTAAAAGGACTTGCCAAAGATTGTTCATCTAACAGTGCTGATGGAGGAGGATTCAGTTATTAATATATTAATAATATATGCTACTATAATTAGCAGCTGGATCCTTAGAATGAAAAATAAATTTCTCTTGGGAATGAAGCAGGAAACAGAAGTGTTTGTCAAAGAGTTACGTGGCATGTCAGTAGATTTCCTTCAGCTGAAAAGCATTGTTAGGGGAGACTTTAGAGGGCAAGAAGGCATGGGCTGAGCAGAGCTGCCAGCCCCAAAGCTGCCCAGAAAACGAGTCCACTGCACTCCTACTCTGGATTTATCATGGAATGCTTTGGGTTGGAAGAGACCTTAAAGCTCATCTAGTCGCACCCCCTGCCATGGGCAGGGGCACCTTCCACTAGACAAGGTTGCTGCTACAAGCCCTGTCCAGCTTGGCCTTGGACAACTCCAAGATTGGGCAGTTACGTGAGAAACTAGTCAGAACAAATTAAAAAGTAAGGAGGAGAGAGATGAGTTTCCTGCTTCTAAGAGTGTGTCTGATGGCAAGTTCTGGAACCACCCTGGAAACAGGAAGAACACACACAATGGCAGAATTCAGTTGTATAAACACAGTGGTGGGGGGGGTAAAAAAAAATTTAAATCCTAATTCGTGCTGAACTAGGAGGTATTTCAAATTCAAGAGTCCTTTTAAAGTGGCCATATAACTGAGAGCACAGACTTGCCGTTCAGAAGTTCTCAGGCAAAGCGCGTCTCACCCCACAGGCCAGCTGTGGGCTGCACAGTCACCTTTCCAGCTGTGCTGGGAACCAAAACTTCCACAGAATATGAAAAGCTTCAGCTAGATCTCCCAGACTTTCCTTCCAGCACAGGTATCTCACAGCTGAAGTGACATTCCAGTATGGCAGGATCTCCTGCAGCCCCTTTCTAAGCCCAGGGGACAGAGCTCTGAGCAGCCCGGACCTGTGACACCAGGAATACTCTTGCAGGGGCTGCAGGGCAGGACTCCAGAGCCCTATGCTGAACCTGCACAGACAAGGGTGCAGAGAACTTCGGGAAGAACTTTTGGTGGCACTAGAGGCCGCTGTCACCCTGGATAAAGGTGGGTAATCCAGCACTGGGCTCCAACCAACAGGACTCCCCATTCCCCACCATCCATAGGCACCCAGCAGAAATGAGGAAGCTGTTAGTTCTGCTCCAGGAAGAACCAGGGTCTGTGTGAGGTACTGTAGGCACAACATCCACACAGCTGAAATCCACCCTCAGCAGAGCCAGGGCTGTTTGAGTTCAGTGGACAAACACACTGACAGTAGGAGACAATTTGCTTTTGGCAGGAGATCATCCAAACGGCCAGACCACACTGTTCATCAGCAGCTCCAAAATTCACAGAAAATAACCCAAAAGAAGCTGCCTGGCACAAGCACTGGCTGTGGAGATGGCACATTTCCAGCTCATGGCAGCAGCACACTGCAGTGCTGCAGAGGAGCATCAGGAGGCTGGGATGTGCAGCAGGACACACGGACCACACGTGGCAGCAGGCAGGCTGAACCCCTGGGACATCCGGCTCCAGCCCCAGCACTGACTGGGCACAGTCCAGCTGGCACCACACAGCATCGCATGCCCCAAAGAGACCCCTGCTCTGCTGCCCCTCTGCAGGCTGTTCTCTCCTCCCCCTTGTAATTTACACTATTTTCCAGCATTTACTGGAGCATTTCCTGACCAATTCAGCTGGAAAACAAGGAGCAGGTGAACCACCATGGGTCAAACACTATGGTGGGGCAGGGCAAGGCTTGTTGGCCACCACAGGATGCAAACCAGCACTCCAGAGCACTCTGCCAGTCGTTCACCCCCAGCCCTAAGCAGCCTCTTCTGCTTTAACCTTTTGGCTTCACATACATAATTGTAAGGCCACAAGTTCAGAGATATCCCTATGATCTAATATTAGATGATCAGCCTGTTTATGTTTTTGTTGCTAAGAGCAAGCTGGCGCTTTGGAAACACCAAAGCAGCCCAAACACTCCTGCAACAGCTGCTGCTGGGAACTGAAATCCATACAGCACTGTCCTGACAACTGTCTGCCATTTGCCTTTTTATTTTACTGGAGTTGGTCTGTTTCCCTAATAAGCTTTTCCCATTTAGTTCCAGTGTGTAGGTAGCTCCCAGTCACTTTATCCCACCGTGAGGATGTGCATTCATCAGTAAGGTTTCCTCCCCCATGAGCACAATACGTAATTTCTGGGCTTTTTTCCTCTCAGTAGTTTCAAAGCATCAATTAAAGGTGGGAGGAATTTTCTGGTGTTTTCTCTTTACATTACCATAATTCACAGGAGATGGTTTTCTCATAAAAATGCAGGAGGCAAACAGATCTTCTGTATTATTTATAGAAACAGATTTGGCAGTAAATGCCAATGCAGTAATATTAATGGATGCTTTTTTGGGAATCTACAAGTAACTATCCCAATCCAGTTCTCTATCTGCAGACAGTGCCAGAAGTCTGGGAGGACTTTGAGCAGCCCACTTCTGCTTCTGCAACTTGATTCCGGGCTTGCCAAAATGGAGAGACCATTGTGAAAGGTCTGAAGTGAGAACTGAGAGCACAATACTCACTCTGTCCTCTTGCACAACCTCACGGGGCACTGGCAGTAGCTTTTGGCAGCTCATCTCTATTCAATTGCAAATGACCCCAAGCCAAGTGACCTCCAGGAACTGCAACAGGAGCACACAGAGGCACTTCCAGGGCTAACCCAAGTGTTTTCACACCAAAGATACCCTACAGTGGCTAATGCAAGCTGTCCCTGCACACAAAGTTGATGAATGTGGCTACTCCAGAATGTTTTAATACCTTCCAAGTGCTCCCTGTGCTAGCTCTGGAAAAAAAATCCCAAACACCATTACAAGTTTGAGTACTCTCCAACAGCACAGCCCAGGTTGCTTGGATGTGCTGCAGGTGAAGCTGAGTAGCAGCTCAGCCCCACTACCTTTAGTCTTGCAGGCTGATAATTCCCATTACTGCTTTTACCATCCTTCGGCCTCAGGCCATTTAAGATGTGCAGTCAGGAAGGGTTGTATTTCAATAAATCACTATGACAGTTTGGAAGAATCCAAGCACTAGACACTCTACATGAACTTACTGCTGGTTAGAAACACCCAGTCCATTGCTGTATTTTATTTATTACTATTTGCTTTCACTGATGCCATTAGAAGAGACAAATTTTGTAAAAGTTAACCTGTTTGAAGGGAGAATATAGAGATCATTTCATATTCTGTAATTAATGCACAGGGTAAAGTTCCTTTGAAAAGAGCTCTGTCTCCCCAGGTTTGTATTTCCCTGGTCTTAAAATAACACCATGTGGTAAGAAAGAGATACCACCAGCTGGAGTCAGAGTCATTCCCACTGCTGCTACTGCTGGAATGGCCTCAGCTGCACATGGCAGTCTCCTACTCTGGCCTTTCCAGTCAATCAAAGCCATACCTGCTGCTGGAGTCCATATCTTACTGTGTCAAACACCTACATGTCCCCAGGAATGTTTGCTTTCTCCCATGAACTGCAAAGGGAATCTGGGGGACCTGTGCAGCACAGACGTCTCCATCAGGGCATAAGTAAACACAGCTGAGCTGAATCAGAGGGACTGATTTTATCTGAATGTATTTAAGTAAAATTGTCTTTTTGGCATGGGATTCATTTACAGAACCCACTGCGAGTGGATGTTCTGCTGTGTGACCCTGCAAACACACTGGGATCGAGCTGAGATCAGGAGTTGAGATTAGCACTGAAGAAAAAGGCTGAGATGCTGAAGAGACAAGTAGAAAATTATGAAACTAAATTTAACCTACATGCCACTGATGATTCAGTTCAAAACCTTCTGACAGAGTAGGGACAGCAGCCTGGGAACCTCATGGAGCTCCTAAAAACCAGTTGTTACACCCCCACCATCACCGCCACGTGACAGCTGCCCACAGAGGGGGCCAGCAGAGCCCACTCCTCACTGACCTTCTGCGCTCCCTGGCCTCCTCAGCCGAGAGGTCCTTCCCAGGGGCGGAGGCAGCCCCGGCATTCCCGGTGCCGTTGGCAGTGCCGAGCACAGCACGGTTTGTGATTACACCTAGAGGGGTGCTGGCACAGCTGCCCTCTGCGTTTTTCTCTACAGCAGAATCAGTTTGTTGCCTGAAAGGGGCTCTGAAATAGAGAAGACATATGGAAAGCAAAGCAAGTGAACTCCAGTGCTGACCGAGCCCAACCTCCTTGATGGAGCATGGACAGCTCATCCTCCTCGCTTTACACTCATGTGTTTGTAGAGAACAGCCACAGTAAAATGAGTTTTACAAAACTTGGGAGAAGAATGAGCAGGAGGAAATAATAGCCTTCATATCCCTGTTAGTAGCAAAAATGACCAGAAAAATGTACCTGGTGAATAAGCAGAAGGAAGGAACTCTGAGAGCTTGTACACTGAGCACCTGAGGGCAGCCTGAGCACGTACCGTCATAGGGACAGAGGGCACAAGGGACACACTGAGGGCTGTCACCTGCCTGCCAGTCACACCCACCACTGGAACTGTCCAATACCACCATCCTGGGATTGTTTATCATTCTGGAATTGCTTATCAGCACTTCCCATGTGGAAGTACACATTAAATCCCTAATCCACTCCAGAACTTCCAACCCAAACGCTGACTTTTGGAGCGTTATCTCCGCTGGGAGCCATTACCTGGTGCTGTGGCGGGCTGAAGCAGGAGTGTTCACACCGAGAGATGTGGGACAGCAAGAGACTGGTTGCCACGGGGTGCCCGGGGAGGTAGATGAGCCAATGGCAGTGGGTGAGGTAGCTAGAGATGGACTGCGACTGGCTGAAATGTAGGGACTGCTCAGGTCACTACTTCTACCAAATGAAGCACTGTAAAACATCACAAAATCACGTCCTTCAGAGCACAGCAAATATTCAACAGCACATCCCACAGCTGGGCTGGCAGCTGGGAAGGAAGCAGGTACCACATGGCAGCAAAAGGTGTGCAAGGAGATGAGTGAGAGGCGGAGCTGTTGCTGGTTGCCCACACAGGCCAGTGCCAGCAGAGCCCTGCTTAGCTAAGCCCTGTTCAGTTCCAGCGAGAGAATAACGGCGAGGGGTCAGTTGGGGAGGATCAGGGAAGGAAAAAACCCTGCTGCAGTGAAAGCAGGGCACATGGAGCACCCTGTGCCCTGGGGAAGGGTGGGTGCAAGGATGAGGATGCTTAAAGCAGGAAAGGAGAGAGTGACATAAGCTGGTCTGGCTGCATCATCCCTGAGGATGTCCAGGACTTCCAGTTTTAAGAACTTATTTCCAGTGGCTTAAAGTTTTGGCAAAGATGATCACTTCAGGCTTTAATTCTCTTTAAGACATGTTTGGCACAAACTGTATTTCTAGAAAATAGCTAGCACAGCTGTCCAAAAATATTCAAGAATGAGCAAGGGAAATAATATTTTGCCAGTTTAAACCAAGCCCTGAAAACCAATCTTACTGAAAAGCTGTGTTTGTGTTCATATTTTGGATAAGACGGAGGAGGACAGAAGGGCTCTTATACAAGGATGGACCCTTTCACTTTTTCAAAGAAAATCCAGTCTAAGGGGAGAGAAAATCCACCCTCATGGGAGAGAAAATCCACTTGAGTGGGAAAAGCTGCATATCTCTGAAAAAAGACTTACTGAAATCTGGCAGAATCTCCTTCTTGCACATGCCCAAGCCCTGCACACAAGCTGCTCACTGCCTGCACAGAGCAATCTAGTGGGTCCTAGGGCCCTGCCTTTCCCAGCATCTGGCATGCCTGGTTGCTACTGGTCAGACTGGACTGTCTGAAGGATCAAAGGCTAGGAAGGCTGGCTCTCATGTTCTGCATCCTAATGGCTCCCGTGGCAAGGCACATGGATCAAAGTGGTTGCACAGGAATAAAAGTTGGCCTAGAAGAAAGAAGCAGACCAGGACAGAGCTGCAGGTTTTAGGGAAAGCCAGGGATGACAGAATAAAACTGGAAGTCAACTCTAGAGTAAGAATCCAGAGAGCAGCCTGAGGCTGAAATACACTGGGAAGGGGCAGGACCACAGCCAAGAACAGGAGGCCAGAGAAAGGATCCAGTCCTGTTCATCCAGGCACCCAGTTTACAAGCCAGTTATACATGCCAAGGCCCCCAGCCCACCCAGCATGAGCAGCTGGTCCCTAGGGAGCCAAAGGGGACAACAGAGCATCCTGGAAGGCCTCCACAGGGCATCCTGGAAGGTCTCCACAGGGGGGAATCTCCCATTTGGGCTCCTCAGTTGATGGCTGACTGCCATATCCAGGTGACACAGAACAAGCCAGTCATTGTCACTAGGTAGCAACCTCTGCCGGGCCCTAAACAGAGCTTCCTCTGGAATGCTGCCCCTGCCTGAGCATGCAGGAGCAGGTAGGCCTGTTGGATGCAAGTCCCTCCCTTCTTGGCTCTCTGTTCCAGAGGGAAAAAACAAGCCCTGGAGATGGGCTGGGAGGAGGGTGGGAGTGGGAAGAGGAGCCAGGCTGGGGTGGGAGTGTAGAGCAAGCGGCCGTGGAGTTGCATAAATGAGAGTTCTGAGGAGAGGATGGCAGTGGAGCCTGTGTCTGGGGAAGGAAGGAGAGGATCAGCAAGGAAATAGTTGGTGGCAGCCCTGGGGGAACAGAGTTGATGTGGCACCATCCTAGGAAAGCCCAAGGCAGAGAGGCTGGGGCACGAGGGTGGCTGCAAGAGAGAGAAGGAACTTGGTCAGAAGGGAGGATGCAGGAGGGTTATCAAGAAAGCCTTGACAAGGATTGTCTTTCAGAAGGGAAAGGCAATGGGGTGAGGAGGATGGAAGCAGCACCAGGTGCTTGGGAGAGCAGTGATGTGGGGGATAAGAGGGAAAGAGGAGGAATGGAGGAAGAGGGCACAGGGATAGCATTGTGCCAGCCCCAACACACACAGGCAGAGAAATGTGGTGCTGGGGCACCAGGAACACAGTCCTGCCCCAAAGGAGCCAAGGCACTGCCACCTCTGCAAGAATCCACCTCCCAGCCTGTCCCCCTGCAGGGGCGGCACTGCACAGCGTGAAGAGCACCCAAGGCATTTAGCCCATTGTTCACATTTGATCTGAACAGGACCAGAAAATTGCAATACAAAGGTTAGCCAGGGAATCCTGTTGATTAACAGCTGTGTTCATAGGAGTCTGTGAAAGGGAGGACTATGAAATTATGCTGAAGAATTCAACATTAGAAATAAAAAAGCACTGACACACTCCTCCTCATTCTCCAACATTATCACCACAACAGAATCATCAGGGAATGAGGGATGAAATGTAAAGCAACATTTCAAAGCAATAAAAAGAAATACTTCTGACTTCACAGAAATACTTTAAAGGCATTAAAATTTTTAACTTAAGAATTTCACACTCCTAAAAAGCTTCCACATGTGGTAATAAAAAAGGTTGGCACAAAGCACGTAACGATTTTTTAAACACACTGTCATGGTGTATTGCAGAGATCAAACCAGGATTTGGATACAGAAGTTGGCCACAGTGGTGGCTATTCAGAACAATGGTTAAATATAACCCCTGGCTCCTGAATTCCCGATTGCTGGAAGCAAGGAGAGCGTGGGAGGTAGAAGACTGCTTTGAAGTTACCATGGCTTTTGCAACTTCTCCTTCAAAACCAGCTGCTGTCAGAAACAGAGTCTGGGCTGCAGGGATGGTTGTCCTGGCTCACTGCAATGGCTTTTATGTGACCAGAACCAGCAAGGAGGTATATCCATAAATGTGAAATGAAGGAGAAACTGTGTGGCTGAAGGATTTCATTCCAGTGAGGCCTTCCTGGGAGGCAGCACTTTTGGCTGATGTTAAAGGTAGGATGCTGAACTAATCCAACCTGCTATGCCAGTTTTCCTCTACATCCTTTCATTTACAGTCAAAATGACCTGGATTTTTGAAGGCCAGTACACACTAAAATGGACACCAGGATATTAGAGCAGGGTTCTGTAGATTTCTGGGCCAGTGGTACACACAAAGAAAGCAGGACAACTGCCAGTACCATGACAGAGAGAGCATCAATATCTGCTTCAACTAAAGCTGAAGAACATTTGTAACATTGCTGCAAGTTATTTTATTCCTTTTTTTTTCTTTTTAAAGCAGCTTTTTCCCCATCTTAAGATGATCTGCTGCTGTTGTTCATTCTATGTTTGGGGAGTCATATTAAGCACTTAAAGAACACAGCTAGGGTTAGATGGGATATTGGGAAGGAATTGTTCCCTGTGAGGGTGGGGAGGCCCTGGCACAGGGTGCCCAGAGAAGCTGTGGCAGCCCCATCCCTAGAAGTGTCCAAGGCCAGGTTTGTGAAAGGTGTCCCTGTCCATAGCAGGGGCTGGAAGGAGTTGGGACTTAAGGTCCCTTCCAACGCAGCCCAGTCTGTGATCTTTATGGAGATCAGTCAAATGCTGAGGCAAAGGGGAGCTGCAGATGTACACAGTCACCCCCTCAGTGAATCCAAGCATGTCATATTCCCTTAGATTCTTCCTCTCTAAGAAGAAGCTTTCACCTTTTGGAGCTGTGTTCAGAGTTTTGCTAATACTTGGAAATGACAACATCCTTATGTCTGACCAGGTTCCTTTCCTCATCTTAGGGGTGGATGCACAAGGCTGGAGAAATCAGAAGTTCAGTACAATTGCATTCAATTTCTCTGTAGTCTCCTACAGAAAACTATATGGGATAAAGGTCTAATTGCTCATGGTTTTACTGTTTGTAAAACCATGTTTGTTGTATATGAAATGCAAACCCATTGATCTCTCCTTTAAAAGCTCATCTATTCCTACTTGACAAAACTATTCTCTGTACCTGCTTGTGAACCAGTCATTCTCTTATGAAAGGCCAGAATTCAGCCTTTGTGAGAAGAACTCAGGCTGCAGATCCCACTGCAGCCTAAACCCTTCCCACTCCCTGTACACTTTAACCAAGGAAATACAGTACAACTGTGTGAGTGCAACACTAAATCTGGTGCAGGATTAGCTGGGATAAACCAGCAATGTTTGTAAGATTGCCTGGGGATGACTGGGCTGTCTCTCAGCTCAGGGAGCAGCACAGGTGTGCCAGCTGCAAGGGGCAAAAGTTTTCCAATGTAATCAGCTACAGCTTGTCAGACCAGCTTCAGAGAGACAAGCTATAGAGGCTGGGCTGTCATCACATCCCAGGATAGCTGTGAAGTCACCAGAATGGATCAGCAGAGCAGAAGGCTTCTGATGAGGGGGCTGCTTCACCTTTTGTGGCAATGGGTCTGTACGTGGTCAGCAACTGGCCACACACATCCTTGAGCACCACTTACCTCTACAGCATAAACACTGGAACAAATTGCCTCTTCCCAGGTATCTCAAGCAATTGTTCCATCTTGAGGACAGTTATTTAGCTCAGGGTCTATAATCTGGTGAAACTCAATCTAAAACCTTTAGCTATTGCTGCTGTTTTCCTTTAGCAGAAACACAATGGCTTTGCAGCGTGACAAGTTTATTACAGGCTGTTTTGATGGTCTCCAGTATTAGCTGAAATAAAGGTGAGGTGCTGGCATGGCTGATCCTCCTGCTCACATGAAAACCCAGCAATGCACTATTTGCCTCACCAGGGCAGGGGATTGCTTCAGCTCACTCTGAGAGAGCCATTAGCTGGTACCTCAAGGACACCGAAGCTCTGCCTCCCAAGGAGGTCCAGGGCACTGCAGTTACAGGAGTTCTGCCTGGAACTGCAGAACTTCCTGCTTCTGCCTGGCTCATTCACCAATAATCAGCCTCTACAACTTCACATGCACTGTGAACAAACTGCTTCCTTACTGCCTTACAAAACAACGGGGGAAGCATCAGTTTTACTCCTTAGCGAGTGCTCTACATCATGCAAGACCACTGCCACTTTCTCATGATACCATAAACATGGACTAATATAAACCAAAATTAGAGATAAGCTATAACTTACTCACCAAGAGCTATCTGAACAGTGCTTTTGGACTTTTATTGCATTAATCTGTTTTTATGATCAATTTTGGTTTTATTCTCTAACCATAACACCAGCATTAAACAGAGAAAGCATTGCATTTGAGTTATGGGAACAAGAGTATTTAAATTCAGCCCAGAAATTTGCAAATTAATAAAAATTATAGCCTTTAAAAACACTATTTATCATGACAAATATAAAAAATGGTAATTTTTCTTTCCTGCTCTCAGCAGAAAGGAGTTCCAAGGCCAGTTACAAGATGCAGGAGGCAACAAGCAGGAGGCTGAGGTCTGGGATGCATGTTAAGAGTGGTTCTGACTGCCTGAGGACCCACGGGTCTGTCTCAGAGCTGCACATACCTTTTCAAGTAGGTGGATACATAGGTGGTGGGTGCACCAGAGTGGGGAGCTTCGCTTCCCTTTGGCTCATCCCTCCAGGGCTGCCGGGTGTAGGAGCCGCTCCGCACCAGGTTCACAGCAGATTCTCTAAAGCAGGACAGAGCACAGGCTTTGCTTAGAAACACCTCTGAGTATGCTTTGGGTTTCTTTAGTTTCACAAGACAAACCCTTCCCTAACACCTATGTGCTTCATTGTTTAGGTGACACAACACAGAGAAACACCTGCTCTGGCCTTAACATCAGCTCCTGCTCTTGACAGCCCACTTCAGAACCACAGATGTTGTAATGTTTTGCATAAAGAGGAACAAGATCCTTTTTAGTCAGAAGACTTGCAAATGAAATTCAGATTGTCCATAAAAGTAATTTAACATATTAAATAGTGTAATTTAATATTCTCACTGCTGTCTGTATCAAGGTATAAATGGGCAGATATTGGAACTGCAGGGAAGCTTTTATTCTTCAAATATCCAGGTAAGGACAAAAGCAATTCAGCAAAGCCTTTCATAAAATCATTAGGCTTGGAAAAGTCCTCTAAGATCACTGAATCCAACAACTAACCCAGCACTACCAGGTCCACCACAAAATCATGATGCAGAAAACAACATAGAAAATATTTACAGTATCCAAAGCTACTTGACAACTCATCCAGAAATTCCTAGTAGTCCTATCTACCCTGGTTATCTGAAAACAGGGCTCTTTCCTTAATGCTAATGCACACTCTGGCAGTGTATCCTGCTCTCTGCTGGTGCTGGACAGGACCTGGAGCTTGTAATGCAGCACTAATCCATTCTCCCATCAGCCTGCAATTATTTCTCATTTCCAGTTGTCACGCCCAGACTGATGCTCTCTCAAGACACCTGTGGGTTCCAGAAAGGAAAACCCAGATGTTCTGAAAGGAAAGAATATTGGGAAAAAATCTGTACTACACATCATGCCTGGGCACCATCTGTTCCTGAAGGCCAGTTGTCCTCAGCCAGTCCCCATTCCACCCAGAAAAGGACACCTGTCAGCACCTACAGTGGGATGTACCACGTGACAGCAGCCTCTGCCAAACCTTCTTGAGCTGATCAACAGACACAAACTGCCTGCTAAAATCTACATCTCAGAGACTGCCTGAGAGTGAACAAGAACACAGCAGGGAGGCTCCAGCAAAAGATCAGCAAAGAATCTCAAGCTGTGCTGAAATTCTCTCAGGGTGTCATCTGCCACAGCTCCTGCCCAACAATTACAGTTCACAGCCACTGCTCTGCATGTGCCTTTCCTCCTCTGTTGGGAAAGTAGCTGGAAATGAGGCTAAGGTCAAATTTTATTCCTTCTAGTACAAACTAAATCATAGAATGGCCAGAGTTGGAAGGGACCTTAAAGCTCATCCTGTCCTACTATCTGCCATGGCAGGGACACCTTCCACTGGTCCAGGCTGCTCCAAGCCCCATCCAACCTGGCCTCAGACATTTGCAGGCACAGGGCAGGCACAGCTTCTCTGGGCAACCTGTGCCAGGGTCTCACCACCCTCACAGGGAAGAATTCCTTCCCAATATCCCATCTAACTCTGCCCTCTGGCAGTGGAAGCCATTTCCCCTTGTCCTGTCACCCCAGGACGTTGTCAAAAGTCCCTCTCCAGCTCTATGAGCCCCTTTAGGCCCTGGAAGGCCCCTGAAGAAGCTGCTTGTAGAGACCAGCTCCTCAAATACATCTGGAAATCCTAGATATACACACACCATTTAGACCATGGTTCCATGCAGGGGCATCTATACACACTGACTGTAAAAACAGCCCTGCAATGAAACAGTTCCTACATGGGAGAGTTCACGAACTCGAGTGCATCTCAAGTGACAGAGGTATGAACAAGTGAAGGTGATTACTGAGCAAGTGACAAGTACAAGTGCAGGTGGCAGGTACAAAACGAGGCACTTGCATATTAAAAGGAAAAAGGATCCATAAATCTGGTTGCCTGGATGGAGCCTGTGCCTGTGTGAATACGGGTGGAGGAACCAGTCTGCTGATTCCTGCTCACCTAAATGAAAGCCAACATATCAGAACTTTTATAGACAGAGCTGGCTCTTGATGTTGTGAATTCCTTTGTACTTGACACTGCTGAGAAAATATACAAACCATGACTACAGAATAATCATATTCCAGGAGTACTATTGACAGGATGGAAGATGAGCATTAACTTCAGCCAGTCTCACCTGTTTTCTTTTTCTTCTATATCACTTGTACTGCTCAGTCTTCTGGGGACTATGGTGGCAAGATAACTCTTGTTGTCTCTGTCCTGGTGAAGCAAAAGAGGAACTTCAGCTACATATCTCTTACCCTTCCAGCACGTTCAGTGGCAAATTAATTAATTTTCAAATTTATTCAACTAAGAAAGCATTCTCCTACCAGCTAGTTTAAGGCAACTTCTTGGGCAACACATACCACAGCATGGAAATATCAGTTCTGAAAGGGATTTCCTGATGACCATGGTAGTGAATAAAAGCACGTTCTAACTTAGAGAATTACTTGTCGATCACAGCATCAGAGAATGGTTTGAGTTGGAAGGGATCTTTAGTCCACTAGACCAGAGCTCCATCCAAGGTGGCCTTGAACACCTCCAGGGATGAGGCATCCACCCATGGGCAGAAAAGTTAAGAGTTACTGAATATGTGGCATGGGATTTACAAATGCAGCTGGTGGATGGAGGAGGAATCCATATAAAAGACAGGGAAGGAGAATCTCCACTGCAGGTATGTGCTGTTGTCTGGATTGGACATTTTCTGGTAAAGAACAGGCTGTGCCAGGCTGGCTGCCCCTGTCCAGTGCCAGCCCGGTCCAAACTGAGCAGGAGTTAGGCCAAAGGGACACCAAACTCCAGTTCAGGGAAACAACTGATAGGAGGGGAGTATGTTTTTGAAATAAAAAGGAAGTAGGAATGAAAGAGACGTGTGTTTGTTATGGATACAAGCCCCAGCAATAACTCAAAGGGAAAGGGGTTTACACCTGTGGGGTAAAGTGAATACACTAAAACAGCCTTGCTGAAAGCCAAACCTTTTCCTTGTTGTCCAACAGCGCAGATATCCGAGGGCTGGATGAGGAGCGATAGATGGAAGAAGTTTTATCCCTCTGTGCCTCACGAGTGGCAGCCACTTCGCTCAGCATGTTGTGGCTGCCAGTCTTCCTCAGGCCCAGCCGCCACGACGAAGGTGACTCATCCTTCTGCTCATCTGACTTGCTGAGCCAACTGAACTGTAGAGGAGAAACAGGGACACTTGGAAAAAGGAAGAGCACTGCAAGGCACAGTCTAAGTTCAGAAAGTGCTTCAAAAAGCCCCAGTTTTTGCTGGGCTAGACTTGTAAGATAGAATTACTTATTTCCTGCTTCACTTAAATTACAGGACAGAGCTCAAGGTGAACTCATAAGGATGCAAACTGCAGTAGTGCCTCATCCCCAAGGACAGAGGATGAAAGGAATCTTCTGTCACTGTGCAGGTCTTTGCCTACACAATGCCTTCCTCCAGCTTTGAGGAAAGAATATAAGGAACAATGAAGCTTTTATTATCACGCATTTAGGAAAGGGAAATTATTCAGTAAAGGCAGAAAACCAAAACCAAGTGCTCGGGTCTTACGGAACTAGCTGCAAATAAACCCCTCATACCAGTGGAGTGCAGGAAAAGTCACTGAGATCATCAGGGAGCTGTAGCCAACGACACTGTAAAGGAAGAGACTGAGGAAACTTGGATTGTTTAGCATGGAAAACAGAAGGCAAACACAGGATTTAGTTGCTCTGCTACTTGGGGGTGGGTTTACAGAGGACATGGAACCAATCTTCTCCACAGTCTACAGTGAAAGGAGGAGAACAGACAACTTTCCACTTGGGAAATCCCAGCTGACATGGAGACATAACTCCTGGCAGGAGCGAAGCTGCACTGGGACAGGGAGTAAGGGAGTAGAGCATCTCCATTCTCAAGAGACTTTTTAATACTCAGCTGAGCTCAGGTAGGACAATGCAACATGACATGAGCTTAATCCTGCTTTGAACAGGACATTGAACTTCAGCCACTTCCATGGGGAGGTAACCATGCATAGCACAGAATGGGCCTTTGTGTTTTTTTGCTACATGAGGCACATCTGACCTGCATATATTAGTCCTCAAATACACAACTGCTTAAATGTACAACTGCTTAAATGTATGACTTTAGCTACAGTTATCAAGTCTTTCGAAAGGCTGCCCACTGCCATTGAAGAATGGAGCCTGAGCATCACAAGAGATACTTGTACAGAGCTAAGCACCAAGTTGTACAGGAAATAAAGCAAACAAATTCTTAGGAACTATTGGAAAAGTACAGAATACAAAACACACACCACTGTGGCTCTGTGTGACTGCAGGGTACAATCATACCTTTGGTACCACACACAGCTCAGCTCCAGGGCTCAGCAGCAGTTGACAAGAAGGGAAGAGTTCAGGGAAAGGCAGCAAGAATGAGTAGAGCAAGAGAGGTTTTGCATGAGGAGATATTCAGTATATCAGTAGTCTCCAGGCTGAGATATGACCAAGGTACATGAAACCCTCAGTGGCACACAGAAGGGTGACTAAAGGAATAAATTATTTCTTGGTCCTTCCCACAAAGGAACGGGGGACAGCAAATAAATCCAGTGTGTGGTAGGTTAATGGGACAGGGAGCTTTGTAGGGTTTTTAACTAAGCTGAAGGACTCTTTTTTACCACTGGACATTAGAGGATTCCAATCAAAAAGTGACTGCATAGAGGAAGAGTCCAACAGGGGCTACTGAAGACAAAAAGTACACCAGGTTCAGTGAGTCCCTGAAATACCAGTTGCTGGAATGTGGGAGGGAATTCCTGCAAGATTGTGTTCTCTACTAGCTTCTGATGGTCACTGTTGGGCAGGACACTGGGCAGACAAGGCTTTTGATCAAAGCTGATCTAAGCATTATTATACCATATTCAATCTGACACAAACCATCTGACACTATTCAGAATAAATAGAGTACTGGGGACCTCTGCCCTCAGACTCACTGTCTGAAGACTGCCAAGCTAAAATTACCCCTGCAGCAGTTGAGCAACGTTTTCAGCTCATGTCATTTCAATGCAGATGCAAAGAGTTAATCTGTACTCCACCATTTCCAGCACTGCCAGTCTACTGAGCTACACAGCTCTAACTACATTTTCATGTAGTTTTGATGCTTTCCTCAGAGAATGCTCAAAACCACAGCAAAAGCTGCCATCTGTAAATTCTGAACAACACAGGAACAGCAAATACTAATAACTCCCCTAATAGAGGGTTACACAATCTAAAGTCCAGTCTGTCAAAGAGAATTACAGAAAATCAAACAGCTGAGAGAATGTAAAGAAGCTGGTCTTAAGTGACTGGGGTCAAATCAGTCTGCTGCTCTGCTCACAGGCCAGCTTCTACACCCTAACACCCTTATTCTGCATTAAACAGCTCAAAGGAGTGAGACCAAACCTCTGCAGCTGGGAAATGGTTAACTGATGTGCTCACACTTCCCAACATCCTTCTACCTCTAAGGTAGCCCCTGCTAAGCCAGACTGAGCTGAACAATGCCCAGAGGAGCTCTGTTTTATTTGAGCTTGGTTACACTCAGTTAAATGCGAAGAATAAAAAATTGTGACTAAGAAAGAAACATTTCCCTCTGACAAGCACTGAGGCCAGTGCTTAAGCCCTGGGCCAGGTGTTTGTGTTGTTTTCTCTATAGTCTGGTGCAAAAAGAAAGCAGCAGCACACAACAGGAGTCCTGTGCCGAGCAAAGTCTCCTGGTGCCATCTAGCTGAGTGATCTGAGAGCTGGAGGATTCACATAAGATTTTAGTGACCACTTCACTTTTCAAAGCTTTTATAGCCCAGGCTGGCCAGCTACATGCAAACTACCCTCTGCTTGCTGGGTGGCAACATATCACTGACTCAACTGGCTTTGGCAAGGCAGAGGCACTTTGGATGATGGTGCCAAACTCACCACGGGCACACGGGCAGGAATCAGCTCTGGTGACAGATCTGCTGAGAAGACATTGGCACCAGCCCCCTCAGAACTGACAGCACACAAAGCATGTGCTGTAGGCTGGGTTTCTTCACCACAATTTGCTTTGGAGGAGCAGAGATTCCAGAGGAACTATATTGTCCCTACACTGCTGTTAACACACATCTTTACCAGAATTTCATACTACCAAGCTTTTCTAAATTCAAGTCTTAAAGTCCTCTGAAGCCTGGTTTCAGAGCATCCATCTCCCAGTAACACCTTCTGCTTCTGAGCACTGCTGGAGTCCCCATTGATTCCAAATTCACTTACTCTTCTGGCAGATGCAGTGAAGGAGTTGGGCTCAGGTGGTGGCGTTTGCTCAGTGATGCTGGGCCTGGATTCACGGCTGGAGTGGTTGGCAAAGGGCTCTTCCTTTCTCTCTACAATTTTAAACAAGAAGAGAAACCAAATGTTTCAGTATTGCACTTCCAAGGTCCTTCTTTACACGGAGTGTGATCTGCACTCCAGTGCTGTGTGACTCCTTGGATCACAGAGATGTCAGTGCCTTCTGCACTGTCAGATGTAAGGGCTTTCTGCAAGGAGCTTCCCACTTCCTAAAGAATAGCATGGATACATTTGCCAGGGAAAGTTTTTGTACTTGATCCTCACAGACAAGCAAAATCTTTGGAGAAAGCACCATAAAGAGAACACACATGTTTTTTGGTTTTGACAATTTCGTTTCCTCTCTGGGAATTTCTTCCCTGGTAAATCTTCTGATAAAAAGGGGCACATGCTGTTCCTGCTGTAGCAAAAGTGTGGTACAGCCCAGAGCCCTGAGTTCTCAGTGCTGTGTTTCACTGCACAGTTCTCTGCACTTGCTTGTACTGCTGGGCAGAATTTCTGGTCTTCTGCAGCAAAATCCATTTTTCTAGAGGAAGCCAGAACTGCTGCCCAACAAAAGCCCTTACTTGGGCTCCAAGCAAGCCAAGCAACCCTTGTCCAAGCTCACAGCTGGCTCCCTGCTTGTTAGATAAGTGCAGCTGTCCAGTATCACGTTTATCTTTTGTATCTATGCACATGCTTGACAGAAGAACATCCACCAGACATCATCAGGGGGAGAGTAAGCAGAAAGTGTGACTCAGGCAGTAGGTTCATCTGACAGGAGAGCACAGGTTGGAGACAGACTATTCACCATAAACCCAGGCACATGGAACCTGCCTGAGAAATGATGTACCTACACCCACCAACCAAAGCTTTCCTTACAGCTATGAGTGCTCACACAGTTATGGCTTGGAAAAAATAATTTTTAGCATCAGCACCCAAACAGTCCTAGCAAATAACGTATGTGCAGGGAATAAAAATCTGCTGTTACACATTTGGAGTTATTTGGGATGGAGCATCTGAAAGGAAGGCACCTTGGAGCGTGAAGATCAATCTTTCTGTAACAAATATTCTCAGTACTAGAAAAATAGGGATTCAAAGGACACAGAAAACAGAAAAGAGCAAGCCAAGAGAAACATTTTAAAATAACAAGAAGTTAGCAGGACTGACAGAGCCTGAACTAGAGACAAAGACAGAATTGTGGAATCTCCTGAGCTGAAAGGGACACACAGAGATCATCCAGTCCAACCCCTGTCCCTGCACAGACACCCCAGCAATCCCACCCTGTGCATCCCTGGCAGCACTGCCCAAACACTCCTGGAGCTCTGGCAGCCTCGGGGCTGTGCCCATTCCCTGGGGAGCCTGGGCAGTGCCCAGCACCCTCTGGGGGAAGAACCTTTTCCTGATATCCAGCCTAAATATCCCCTGGCACAGCTCCAGCTGTTCCCTTGGGTCTGCATAAGAATGGATTCCCAGCCACTTTCCCCTCTCTGCAAAGCAGCACATTTCAGTTCTAGAGCTGAACCCTCGGGTGCACTTTCACCCACCCCTGGGGAAGGGGCAATAGATCCCTCATTCCTCCTTTCAGGCCTGGCCTGCCCTACTTGGCATCCAGGTCCCTGGAAAATGCCCATGGACAAGGAAGCACACGCCATTTGCTGACAGCTGCTCATTCCTGTGACTGAGGCCTGTAAAACACAGGACACTGAAAGAAGGGAAGGTGACAGCAGCTCACCAGGCTGGGCTGGATGGGCACTGGGAGCCTGTTCTGGAAGTTTATAGCACACAGGTCAGCTTTTAAGGTCAAGCCTAATTAGAAGGGCACAGGCTAAAGTGCTAATGACAGGTTGGGAAGGACTAACTGTGAGTAATGTGACTGGGAGCAGTTGACTGCAGAAGAGGGACAGGCAGAGGGACTCTGTGCTGGCAGCGTTGGCTTTAGCCAGGGTCCCACATTTTATTCTACCAAAATTTCAGGAATAAACATGAATTCCAGACAAGAGAAACTGGAGAGGATTAGTTCAACCTCCTCAAAACAAATTTGGTAAGAGTAAAAATTTAGGTTTCTAATTCATTTTTTCTAAGGGTTTTTGGATAAGGGCTTTTGTTAAAACAACACTAAAAGCTTCCATGGTTCCTACCACAGATAATCACCATAGAATTTTATACTTTCTCCTGTTTACAAGAGGTCAATGCCAAATTAATTGTCTTCAAAATGAATAAAGTGACATTAATGCCCTTAGCTTCTTTTGTCTGAAGAACACAATTTTTTTACAGATTATAAGAAACATACTACTCTGAAGCCTTCCAACAATTTCACTGCTTCCCTCATCCAATTTCTTCCTCCCACAGTCTCTGCAAATTCAACAAATTAATTGCAACCTGAGACTCTTCAAAACACACCTCAAAATAAACTTGTGTGTTACACTGCCAGCTTCTACATGTCCTGCTTTATGCTCAGCTACCAAAAGGATTGGAATTTTTAGGTTTAAAAAGATCACTCAGATTTTTTTTTTCATCTGGATTTTGAACACTTTAGAACAGCAGTCATAATCCATGTGCCCAGCACTGCTCAGAATGATAAAGGTATGAGAACATTATAGAAAATGAAGAGGAATAAGGGAATAATATTTATGTTTTCATACCCATGCCTCCTGCACAATCCAAGCATGTAAAATGTTGACCAGATAAACACAGAACCACAGAATCCCAGATTGGTTTGAACTGCAAGGAACCTTAAGGCCCATCTCATTCTACCCCTTGCCAAGCACAGGGACACCTTCCACTATTCCAGGTTGCTCCAAGCCCTGTCCAACCTGGTCTTGGGCACTTCCAGGGATGGGACAGCCACAGTTTCTCTGGGCAACCTGTGCCAGGGCCTCCCCACTCTCACAGGGAGGAATTTTTTCCTAATATCCTATCTAAACCTACTCTCTGTCAGTTTGAAGCCATTCCCCTTTGTCCTGTCACTCCAGACCCCTGTAAACAGTCTCTCTTCATCTTCCTTGCAGGCTCCCTTCAGGTCCTGGGAGGTCACAATGAGGTCACCCCAAAGCTTCTCTTCTCCAGGCAGGGCAATCCCAATTGTCCCAGCCTTTCCTCCCAGCTGAGCTGCTCTATCCCTCTGATCATCCTGGTGCCTCCTCCAGACTCGCTCCAGCAGCTCCAGCTCCTTCCTGTGCTGGAACCCCAGGGCTGGAGGCAGCTCTGCAGGTGGGGTCTCACCTGAGCAGGGCACAGGGGCAGAATCCCCCCTGCCCTGCTGCCCACGCTGGGGGATCAGCCCAGGAACACCATTGTCTGTCTTTGAAATCAGTAATACTGTGACATTGATTATTTTCATTACCAAAATGAAAAATCCTACTTGTCTTTGGAGTCCTCCTAAAATGTGTGCTGATGCTGTTACCTTACAAAATCTTGCTTTAAAAAGAGTACCAAAGTTGTGATCCCCCACTGACATATGCAGCAAGCAATAGCTGTTGTCTGCATCCAGCAGGACAAGTCCATGCTCATTTTACCAGAGATTTCAGAAGTTTACAAGGTGGGGTTTCAGTTCTGATGGAAATTTCTCAAAGGACCAATAATCTTCCCAGGAAAGGAGCATACAGGTAACAAAGCCTGAAGCTGAATCATTACCTGAATGCTTCTTGTCTCCCACTTCTATTAGCTTCAGTGGTTTGACATAGACTCCTACAACGTGCTTTGCTCAGTGAATTAATGCAATAAAAAGATCTCTTCTGGCTTTACACAAAATTTAATGCTGAGTGCTGTAGACCTCTCCTTGCTGAAGGATCTTAGGTTGTTCCTGACTCAGTTAGACCCCACACACAGTTTGAGTACTTATAGATGTGCAAATATGTGAGTTGTTTTGGTCAAATTACCACCATGTTTACAAGGATTACAAGCTTTGGCACCCAGCTAGATAGGTATAATTTATATCTATATAAATATGTATATAATCAGGGTAAACCCCCAATTCATGGAGAAAATATTTGTGACCTGTACTGCATGTCTCTTTCTACCACTGACATGTCCACTAGACTTGTTTGGTTAAAAAGCCCAAGATAATTTCTCTGTGCTACTGCCATGCCCACCCAGCTGGTGCAGCAGTAGATCTGCACAGCCCAGCCAGGATCTTTCACCCCTCTCACCCTGCCCCAACAGCATTAATTTCACAATTTCACTGGCACAGAAGCACAACTTTAAACTACACACTCAGGACCTATTTCTTAGTATATTGGATATAGACCAAGTAAGTTGATGTTAAAAGTAGTTTAACCATTAAACACATCATAGTCCAAGAACCATCTGTCTTTGCAAAATATTAAGTACAAATAAGTCTTGGCTTACTGTAAAATTAAGTATCTGTATTTAAACTTTCTGTGCTGCACATAAACACTTTTAAAACTAATTAAGGAAGCCACAGAAATTATGGAAAAGGAATGGGAGTAAGATGCCAGCAATATACTATAATGTAAATGGTACTGTGACTCTGTGTACTTAATCCTTATTTTCCACTATCTTTTGCAACCATTATTCATCACAGCCTGGAAAACAGAAGTTCCTCACCTCTATAATCACCCAGAATAGCTTCAGCTCTTCATTTCAGACTGATCTGAACACAACAGGCTATTGCCTTCCTACACCTTCACCAGCTTCCCTACCATCCTGCAGTACCTGAAGGATTCTTCTTGAACTAGGTCAACAAGAAAAAAACCCTGTTTAAGAACAAGCTATGGACCATGTGTTATCTTCAATACATGTGAGATGGAAGTAGGAATTAAAATAGGATCTTTTTAAAATAATTATGCTGACCTGGGAGTCAGCATTTGAATCAGCTTTTTTAGGACATTAGCTCCAGATTTCTCCAAATTCTGTACATATACAGTGGAAATAAAACTTTCAGCATATCCTTAACAACTAATTATGTAATTGGTAACAATAACAACATTAATAATGATAGTAGTTAGGCTAGTTAGCTAAATCCAAGGCTGAACTAAGTCTTACCTGACTCCTTTTCAGCGTCTGATTCTGAAACTTCATCTTCAGCTTCTTCCTCTTCAGAACTAGAACTGCTCGAGTCCTTGTTCTCTTCCTCAGTTTCCATGGACTTCAACGTGTCTTCCTCATAAAGAATCTTCTCTTTGCTGCAAATAGGAAAGTTTTAGGACTAGGCAAGCAAGTCATCTGAGTTGTACTTCTCAGGAGCACACAGACAAGATTTAGTACATACAGAACAAGCGAAGGATAAAATCCATCTACAGACTGAACACTTCAGCACTTCCATCATGGCCAATTTGCCACAGATTCCACTGCCAGTCTCACGTTTTCTAATTCTGCAAGCATTTTTCCATCAACAAAAATGTGATCTCTCCTTTTCTAGTGCCACACAACACAGCAGTTGGGCTGTAGGGCTCTGTGCAACTAAAAGGTGCAGTTCTCAGCCCAAAGATCTGATCGATCCTCAGCCAGAGCAGGAGCTGGAGAACCAAACACCAGCCCAAGCCCTTGTTCCATCACTCACTGGGTATGTTAAGACACAACTAAAACTGTATTTGAGAGTGCTCAGATTAAAAAAAAAATGCATGAAACAAGCAGCAGTGAATTGTTTTTGACCCAGCTGAGGCCAGCTGGTTGTGAGAGATGGAGCTGCTCTCCCTTTACTTTCTGGGCAGTTTCTTTTCAACTAAGAGGGAGAGACTTACTTGGTGAAGAGTCTGTTTTGAGGCTTCCCATTCATGTCAGCTTCAATCAGCTTATTTCGTGTCTCCTTCTCACTTCTCAGCTATTAAAAAGTCCAGGAGGATGGGAGAGAGAATGAAGACAGACATTAACCAGCCCGTCAGCGTAACCCAGTCAGCACCACAGCACAAGGTCAGCCCAGCCTCGTTAGACCAAACCACTGCAGATTTGCATAAGAAACCACTTGAACAGCAGCACATCTGCAATGGCACTGTGAGCCTTGGACTGGAGCTCTACCAGGGCACAGCATCCAGCATGTCCTTGGAATGCAGCTGCCATTTAATAAAACCTTTGAAGGCAGCTGCCCCTGCAGCTGCCCCTGCTGAGACCAGGGATGAACCTTGACTGCTGCCCAGAGAGGTTGTTGGCTCCCCCATCCCTGAAGTGTCCAAGGCCAGGTTGGATGGGGCTTGGAGCAACCTGAGATAGTGGGAGGTGTCCCTGCCATGACAGGAGGTGGGATTGGATGGGCTTTAAGGTCGCTTCCAGCCCAAACCATTCTGGGATTCTGCTGGAGGTCTGTCCACATGTGTGTGTCCATGAAATCAGGCTAGATTCAGCTGAAAATTTGCTGCCTTTGTGGCTATTATTTCCTTGCTGTCAGAGGAAAGCATTCACGTCTGCCCTATACAGGCAGTCAGGGAACTCCTGAGAGGATGGGGCACTTCATAAATCTCTCATATGCACAGAGTCATTGCATGGGAATACCTGGGATCACACAGAAATTGAAAGATATTTGTGTAGAGAGCAGCAATATTAATTTTACTACCATCAATAGACAAAACAGTACCCAAAAATTGTTTTAGAACCTTCGAGAACCACAGAAACAGCTGAGGCAGTTAGGAGGGATGGCAGTTAGGGGCTCAATGTAAGGCTGACTCTGTTGTGTCATGGCTCACCAGGTTATTCTTTTTCTTTTGACAGCAGCTGACACCAGGCAAAGGAAGTAAAAGTACTCTAAATTCTGAATCACAGAATCCCAGAATTATTTAGGTTGGAAGGGACCTTAAAGCTCATTCAGTCCCAGCCCCTGCCATGGGCAGGAACAGCTTCCACCAGCCTTGAGTGCTCCAAGCCCCGTTCAACCTGGCCTTGGACACTTCCAGGCATGGGGCAGCCACAGCTTCTCTGAGCATCCTGTGAAGTGGGAAAAGCTGCATGGATTCCAGTGAAGAGCAATAATCTGGGGTACAATATTGTTAAACTGACCAAACTTCTGGAGCACAGCAAAGGGAAGTGCAGGAAACAGCCTGCTCCATTCACAGATAATTCAGTAACTGGGAAAAAAATCCAAACCCAAACCAAATGAATTGCTTCCAGCAAACACGCCCCCCCGTACTTTCCAATAATGGCAGCGAATCTTTTAGCAAGGGTGGCACAGTGTTCTGCTTTAGACTGAAAAAAATACCTGATTTGAAAGCCATTTTGGAAGAGAAATAATGTCATGGATGTCATGGAACTGCCTGTTTCATCCTTAACAAATATAAGTTTTCTATTTTTATGTCATAAAAATGGCACATGATAAACGCATGATAATTTGGCTTTTCCACTAAAAATCACGTCCACAAAAAAACCCCAAGTGTGATAAAGTCTGTATTCTTCTGCCCGGTTCTACACTGACTAAATAAGTGGAGAAGACCTTTATATAGTGCTTCCATATAGAGAACAGGGGGGTTGTAGCCCCTGCAAAGCAGCCCTAAAAATGGGTGAGCAGTCACACAAAAAATTGTTTTTCTCTTCTTTTAAGAAGTGCAGTTATCTGCAAAATCCTGGGTAGTGAGAGAGGGGAATCCAAAATACAACCCTGATAGTATTTATCAACACCTCATTTAGGGAGAAGCTGATTAATTTTTAAGAAGCTCCTGTGAATACTAAGGCTGCTATTTGAGGATGGCAGCAGCTGTGTTGTGATCAGAGCTGGAGTTCTAACCACCCACATTGTCAGTTCCTGAAAATCCTTTCCTGGGGTTTATCAGCAGTGTTCCCATTCTGTCTGTTTCTGAGCCCAATGTTTTAAGTGATACTTACAGATTTTTAGTTCTTTTTGAAAAAGGTTAGCTTGTTTTTTAGAAGCACCCAAATGAGATAATCGAGTAGACCAAATGAAATAGGAAAAAATTCAATCCAAACCAAACTTTCTGGCTTGACAACTGCCCTTACTTGGAAAAAAGATATATTTTTCTTTCCTTTTTTTTATGTTGGCTTTTGGCTTATAATCCCTTCCAATATCTCCACTGCACTATGAAATGACAGTTTTTAATGTGATTTTGAAATCACCCATTTTTTCAGTCCAGAATTCCCTGATGTTTATAATTTCTTCTTCCTCAATCCAAAGCCTCCCTATTGTAAGAAAGACAGACATGGTAACAGATCTCTTTCTCAACACTGACAGTGTATTTCCATGGATGCAAACACAAAACTGACTTGGGTAATCACTCATTAGGAAGAGAGAGTTTGATGCTAGAGAGCCTGTCAACCAACAAAGCAAGTGCAGAATAATAATAAATACAAAGATGAACACAAATTCCTTACCAGTTCCCATAATTCTGCATGCCATCACACAACTGACCTCCTTGCTGCAGTCATCTGTTATCTAGATTTCTAGCTAATAAAAATATTGCTGTGATTAAAGATTGCAAATGAGTAACTAAAGAAAATAGCTGGGCCTCAGCTTCCTGCATCTGTTGGCACCATATGTCTCGGAGGACACCCATGTGGGAAAAGGTAATTGGAGAAGTGGAAACAATCTCCAGAAACTCACCACAGTCTGCTTCTTCTGCAGCATTTCTAAATGCTCCACAAGTCCCTCATCAGCAACGTCGAAGGGCGTCTGGCCCTGGTGCAATGAGAGAACACAAGAGAATATCTGAGATGGCACAGTGGTAATATTCCAAAACCTCCTATTTACCAATGCATATGCTCCAAATCCTCCCTCCCCAAATGGTGAATGACACTCTGCTTCACTCCAGAGCAAGGAAACCCATGTGACAGTAATCATGGAATCACAGAATCATTTTGGCTGGAAAAGATCTCTAAGATCATGTTTATGTTCAGTGAGCAACTTTTAGCAGGGCACTGCAGCTCCTAGGTTGCTGCTGCTCAAATCCAACAGTCAGGACTATGTTTGAGTTTCTAAGTTTCTAGAAAGGACACTCTTGTACTGAGAGAGAACGTGATCAACCTCTTCTTATGCTGCATATCAGGAAAACATTCTCCCCCCAGAGCGTGCAGGGGCACTGACCTGGCTCCCCAGGGAATGGGCACGGCCCCAAGGTTGCCAGAGCTCCAGGAAGGTTTGGAAAATGCTCTTGGGGATGCACAGGGTGGGATTGTTGGGTGTCTGTGCAGGGCCAGGGGTGGGACTTGTGGATCCCTTCCAGCTCAGGATATTCTGATTCTGTGTTACTTTATCATCATGTATTTAAACATTCTGAAAGGCTGCCATCAAGCCAAAAAATTTGGGATCCATTTCCACATCCATGGGCATTTATAAACTAAAACAAAACAGGAAAAAATACTCTAGGGCACAAACCAAGAAATTGGTTACATTTTCACCATAACCTAAAGTTCTAAATGCCGTTTCATTAAAAGCCTGAAATCTGATGGCTACAGGTCAGAAAATAAGAGGCAGCCTTGTTCATCTGACCCAACAAGAAGACAATTCTGGATTGGAAGGAGCAGGTAATGCAACAAATACAACTGTGGCTGTTTCTTTTCAAATATGGCATGAAACAAGACCCCAAACACATCCTGAACACTTTGGAGAAGCACCTGACGGCATTGAAACAGAAAGGATTCCCCATATTTTGGGTGCCAAACAGCTCACCAGGCTGAAAGGGCTCCACATGGGGCATTTGTGTTCCAGCAGTTTCCAGCACAGCTGGATGCACTTGAACACACAGGGCCCTTTCTTATCACATCCTCCTGCCCGCCTTCACCCCCTGGTGCTCCTCCAAGCACATCCAACCTTCTCTCCACCCCCAGAGGCTGCCACAGCACACCTGACCCTGGTCCACTGGGAAGCAGCTCACAGACCAGTGTGAACATCCCAGCAGGGATGGGAATACCAAGAGCAGCCCTGGACAAGCTCTTGAAAATCCAAGGGCTCTTCGAGGAAAAACCTGCAACTATTAGAAAGGAAATATTTTTGCTTGTTTTCTTCCATCCTGTTTTTCTTCACTCATGTCTCACAAATCTTCAATTTCCTTTTTTATTACCAATATATAGAATAGGGAGGATTTAAAGCTGCCAGTTTCTCATGGGCTCACTTGTTTTCAGTGCCTTATACCTTAATGTTAGGATATTATTTTGCACTCCAAGACTCTTTCTTTCCTGCCGTTTGATTTCTCAGGGTTACACTAACTCAGGATGGCACAGATCAGCCCCTAGCCCTTCTTACAACCTCAGTCTTAAAAGTTTAATCAGGTCACATTTCCCATAATATCTGAAATCTTTTCTGCCTTCTGCAAGTCAAGATTCTTAATTTACTGATGTATTTAAATTATCCAGTGCACAGGCGAAGAGAACTGCTATGACTTTGTCATGTAGTTGGATCATGATGTTGGATCTCTTATGAGACCCCACCCGGATCTCAGCTCTGGAGTTCCCATCTCAGGACAAACATGGACCTGCTGGAAAGAATTCAGAGGAGGCCACTAAATTGACCACAGGGCTGGAGCCCCTCTGCTCTGGAGCCGGGCTGGGAGAGCTGGGCGTGTTTTGCCTGGAGAAGACTCCAGGGAGACCTCAGAGCCCCTTGCAGGGCCTAAAGGGGCTCCAGAGAGCTGGAGAGGGACTTTGGACAAGGGCCTGGAGGGACAGGACAAGGGGGAATGGCTTCCCCCTGCCAGAGGGCAGGGTTAGATGGGATATTCGGAAGGAATTCTTGGCTGTGAGGGTGGGAAGGCCCTGACACAGGGTGCCCAGAGCAGCTGTGGCTGCCCCAGCCATGGAAGTGTCCAAGGCCTGGCTGGATGGGGCTTGGAGCAGCCAGGGCTAGTGGAAGATGTCCCTGTCCATGGCAAGGGGTGAAATGAGATGAGCTTTCAGGTTCCTCCAAACCCAAACCACTTCTGGGGTTCTATGATTCCATGATCATGCAGCAGGCAATAGATCTGGCTATAGAATACCCTGCATTAGTTGTGCACTGACCAGCTTGTTCCTGATGTCCATGTCACACAGAGCCTCAGCCAGGATGGAACACGCTTCCTTCACTCCCCAGTGAGCAGCAGCGTGGAGTGGAGTCCAGCCATCATTGTCCTGGACGTTCAGATTAAACCCAGCCTGGATCAGGAGCCTGAGGAAAGCAGAAGGATTGATCTCTGCCCATCAGGAATGACTTCCTGACAGAACAGTTTCCCCTGTTAGGCACCAAGTGGGCAGCCTGGCTCCCTAACAGCCAGGAACTTCTGGATTTGTTTATTAACCAAAGCAACATCCCATTTGATGTGCTTGAAACTGTAATGGAAATGGCATTGAACAAAAAGTGACTTTGATGTAAAACCTGCTGGAATATGTCAAACTGCTAAAGTTCCCTTTCAGCAGGTCCTGAATTGGGAAAACACCTTGACTTTCATCTGGCATTGGTGACCCAGTCTGAACTCCTGTTCCAGCAGAGGAGAGAGTCTGGACTGGCTCAGGCATTGAGCACACAAACAGCATTCCTGCAGCTGCCATCCCTGTGCCAGGGAGCCAAGCACAGCACCTGCCAGGTGCTGGAACTGGGAACTGGAACTCAGGCTTGGTTCTCCGAGATACAAGGCCACAGTGTGGGGTGGTCCACAAGGAGACCAACAGGACTGCCAGTGAAGCACCAGTGACACTGACAGAGGTAAAATCTGTATGCCAAACAACCCGTGTTTGGATTAAACAACCCCAAATTCATTTTTTCAGAGTAGCCCTTGCACAGTTCAAGCAAACCTTCCACAAGTGAACTTGCCTGGGATCTCCTTTCCTTACCCTCACTGCTGTGTCCCTTCCACCCTCCCTTCTCCATTAGAGCAGAACACTGGGGTTTCACAGCACCTGGAGCTTGAATATTTAACACCAAAACAAACACAAGAGGGTTGGGGTAGTCTGGAGCTCCAGAGCCAAGTGCACACTGGTGTGGCAGTGAGCAGGCAAGAGCACTGAGCAGCTCCTGTATCAAAACTACTATACAAGTTGCTTAAATATCGAAGAACATCCCAGGGGAATTCTGCAAGTCTGGTAAAACTGCTCCTGAAAATTTCCATTGTGGGGAATTCCCCCATCCAGAGCCACCATCGCACAGCATGGAGGGAAATCCAGCATGACCCCAACATGGCACCAAGAGCTTGGAAACTCCTGCAGTTTTACACCAATGTGCTACTGTGCTAAATAAAACACAGTCACAGCAGAGCAGCTGTGGGCTTCTCTGTGAAAGAAATTGTAAATTAGGTGCTGAGTTTCTGTTGATTTTCCAGCTGGCAGAAGGGAGAAACAGAGCTGCTAAGAGACTCAAGGTCACAAAGACAAATTCCACATCTCATTTAGAGTTAGCTGGCTCCTGGCTGTCAGCCTCTTTGGTTTAAGTCACTAAAGCTCTGGATTTGAACTTCAGCACAGCCTTCACATACACAAGAGTGAAACAATTCAGCTTGCTGTGAGATGTGTTTATCATTACCACAATTAATGTCAAGGAGAGACTGTCCAGAACTAAGTCATCCTGCACATACTGAACTTCATCAAGGAGCACTGGATGCACAACCCTTCCCTGACCAGCCACGGGACCAACACCTCAAGTTCAGAGATATTACATTTCTATTCACATGAGCTGAGATAGATTCCTGTTCTTGGGCACTGTACAGGCACAGACAGCTCACCAGTCAGTTATAAGTTCTAATGACTGAATACAAATCAAAAACATGAAGTACAATAAAATGCTTGAGCTTGATATAAAACAACTCTTTGACATCAAATCATATCACTTAAAATTATGAAATTTAGGATCAAGATAGATGAACACTTCCAGAATGGATTTTAACGTGGGCTATATAGAGTAAGCTTATGTGCTGGTTATGCACAGCCTGGTTTTCGGTAGCAGGGGGTCACAGAGGTGGCTTCTGTGAGAAGCTGCTGGAAGCTTCCACCATGTCTGGCAGAGCCAATCCCTGGTGTCTCTGAGATGGACATGCTGCTGGCCAAAGCTGGGCCAATTAGGGAGGCTGGTAATGCCTCTGTGACAACAGATTCAAGAAGAAAATCAAAACAAAGTGGGCACGCACAGTTTTTCTTCTTGTCAGAGAAGAGGAGGAGATGAGAACATGTGAGGGAAACAACATGCAGACACCAAGGGTGGTGAGACAGAGGGCAGGAGCAGCTCCAGGCACCAGAGCTGAGATTCCTCTGCAGGCCGTGGTGATGACCATGGTGAGGCAGCTGTGCCTCTGCGGCCCATGGGGATCCACCCACAGCCCATGGGGATCAATGGGGGATGCAGAGATCCATGCACAGCCTGTGGGATCCATGGGGATGCAGAGATCCACCCACAGCCCATGGGAGAGGTGCCGATCCCGGAGCAGGTGGATGCCTGGAGGAGGCTGTGATCCAGTGGGAGACCCGGTGGAGAGAGAGGGCCCTGCTTCCAGGCTGGAGCAGCCTGTCCTTGGAGGACTGCACTCCATGGAAAGAGAGACTCACACCACAGCAGTTTTGGGAGGACTGTTTGCTTGTGGGGGGAATTCACGTTGCAGCAGTTTTGAGAGAACTGCTGCTTGTGAGATTGGAACCACGCCAGAGAAGTTCATGGAGAACTGTCTCCTGTGGAAGGAACCCCCACAGCCTCACAGTGGAAGGATTCCTCTCCCAGAGCAGTGGAAGAAAATCTCAGTGATGAACTGACCAAAACCCCATGCCCTGTCTCCCTGTGCTGTCAGTGGGAAGGAGGGAGGGGCCAGGGGAAAAAAGGTGTTTTAAAGGCTTATTTTACTTCTTATCATCCTCCTCTGATTCTGTTAGTAATAAATTCACTTTGCAACTTTAAGTTGAGCCGGTTTTGCCCTTGAAGCATTTTCTCCCAGTCCTTATCTCAACTCATGAGCCCTTCATTAATTTTTTTCTCTCCTCTGCCCAGCTGTGGGAGGGGAGGGTGAGCGACTCCTGTGGGTGCCTGGCCTTGGGCAGTGTCAAACTACGACACCTTGTAAAGACTATTTACAAGAGCATGTAGTAACAAGACAAGGAGGAATAGATTCACACAGAGGACAGGCTTAGATGAGATATGAGGTAAAAATTCCTCCCTGCGAGGGTGGTGAGGCCCTGGCACAGGGTGCCCAGAGCAGCTGTGGCTGCCCCATCCCTGGAAGCGTCCAAGGCCAGGTTGGATGGGCTTGGAGCATCCTGGGATAGTGGAAGGTGTCCCTGCCCAAGTCAGGGAGTGGGACAAGAGGAGCTTTAAGGTTCCTCCCAACCCAACCCAGTCTGGGATTCAATGAGCTCTATGGGCAGCTCCACCCACACAAAGTGCAGAGAAGAAAGCTTTATTGGTGGAAAGCCTAATTTGACATTACCTGTAACAATATTAATGTTTTTTTTACCAGGAAATGCTACACTGGGAAAGTTGATGTTCATAATAATCTTGTTAGTGCCAGGGCAGCAGAGCTGTCAGGTGCTGGAATCACTCTGTCACTGTGGGAGCAGTAGCATGAAGGGGCAGAGGAAAGCGAGACAGAGGTGGACACTGCATTTTCCCACTAGACTGGTCATATTTGTGACTGTCATGCAGTGTGTATTGTCATTTTGTATGTCAAAATTATACTTTTATCCCCTAATACTGTTTAACTTGCTAGTCCTAAAACTATTACGCTAACAGTGAAAATCAGACCTCGTGATTAGAAAAATTAGAGACCTCCTAATTTATGCCTCACTCTCTGAAAAGCTTTCATGACTTCAAAAAGGCCTGGAGGTATGAAAGGGAACCCTCCAGTCCCTGCGTATTTCTGGGTGAACCACTGTGGTTGGACACATAAAACCACAGAGCCTTTTGAGAAATAACAGCCTGAAAATCTCAGTATGGAACTAATTTCTCTGAATGTAAAGCAAGATGTCTTCTTCAGCCTTAATTTCATGTATCAGTCCTGAGAGGAGCTCCTACCTCATGACTTCAGAATAGCCTTTGGCTGCAGCAACATGAAGAGCTGTGGCTCCTGTCCGAGGCTGCTTTATATCCTCAATTCTCCCACTGTTCAGCCACTGCCGGGCATCCTGAGCATTTGCTGCTCCTCTTCTTTCCTTGACAGCTCTAGGTCTACACCTATGAAGCACAGAAGAAGAGAAAAACAACAGGTGAAGTACTTGTTACACTTATCCTATATTCCATTTGCTATAAAATGTTAGTAAACTATTTCTGATCTTCCACAAAACAATCAGCAAAAGCCTCTTCTGTGAATTGGGAGAGCTCCTGTGTCATTGACAGAGACTTCAAAAACTGAGTTAAAAATTTTGGAAGTTGGGTCAGTGGTTACAACCCAGTCCAATCAACTAAAAGCTCAGCTGTGCATTAAGGATAGAAGGATTGAGTTCTACACGGGCTGTGTCCCAGACTGAAAGGACAGAGTCATGAACAACAGCTTAACTGACTGAATTGACTTGTAGTGAGGGTATAATCTACAGGGAAGGTGTGAGGATCCTCAGATGTCTCCTGCAAGAACACAGTGATGCCAGCTCTGTACTCACTCCATAACCAGGACACTGCATGTGACACACAGGGATCTGCACTGCTCCAGAGGCATTCATGACAGGCATGCTGACAGAAGTATTGAGTTATTCCACTGAGCAGCAAACCCCAGATTCTGACAAAACACAATTTGAAATATTTTTGGCATTAGAAGGCCAGAAGAAATCTACTCTGATGGCCTAAGTGACTGCTTAGGGGCAGGTGGAGATGTGGAGAGGCAGGGGGATGATGTGGAGAGGGAGGTGCTGTCTGGCTGACAGACTGTGTCAACTGTCATTAAACCAATGAGAGGCAAAACCAACTCTGGCTTGTTTTCCTAAGTAGAGTTTTCACAGTAATGAGATCACAGAAGGGCAATATATCAATCACAAGTATTGATACTGATCCAAACAAGATTAACCAGAGTAGGATTCTCCAACTCAGAAAAACACACAAATTAGAAGATGACAAATCTCAAAAATCAAGAAGGGTCCTGAAGAGCAAGTATCCCTATGGATTAATCATTTCAGTATAAAAATGACATATCTCCAATTAAATTATGGAACATTAGGTTTAAAACAGAACCAAGGAAAACACTTAATTCAGAGTCTGAGCTGTGAGACCCACTGTTGCAGGATTTTGCACAAATCAGAAATAAACTGGCTTCAGACCAAGGACTAGACACGTTTGTAGCTATTACACACAATTGCTGAACATATTGGAGTTCCCAAGGAGGGCTGCACGAGCTCAGGAAACAGAAAGCCACGGGGCACTCACAAGTAGACAGAAAGCCAGTTTGGCTCAGGAATTTCTGGAGGCACAGTGGCTGGAGGCTGGGAGGGGAATTGTACACACTTGAGCTGTTGCTACAGTCTGCAGCAGGCATCTGCTCATAGCCCCCACTGAGGACAGGCTGTGGAGCTGGACAGATGCTTATTTAAAGTTCAACCCCATTTCCTCCAGCAGTTATGATCCCTTAAACTGTGTAATGGGAATTCTCTCGGTGGAGACAGATGGTTGTTTCAGGGCATCTTAGCAGGATGCCACTAATGTGGTGAGGCAATGCAAGCAGAATCCCAAAAAGTGTCAGGCAAAATACTTGCAGGTGAGGCAGAATCACTGCCTTGATGTCCTGAAAGGTTTCAACCACATTATTGCCATTTAAGGAACCTGAAGGTGCACAAGTCCATGGAACCTGGTGAGATGCATCCATGGGTCCCAAGGGAGCTGGTGGTGGAAGTGCCTAAGTCACTCTTGTATTTGAGAAGTTGTGGCAGTCTGGTGAAGTTCTCACAGACTGGAAAATGGGAAACATAACCCCCATTTTGAACAGGGAAAAGAGGGAAATCTGGGGCACTACAGACCAACTGGCCTCTCCTCTGTGCACAGCAAGATCACAGAGCAGATCCTCCTGGAAACTGTGCCAAGGCCCATGGAAAATAAGGAGGTGATTGGTGACAGCCAACCTGGCTTCTCTGAGGGCAAGTTGTGTCTGACAAATTTGATGGCCCATATGGTGGAACACTAACACAGGTTATAAAGCAGCAAGGATCTGATTCTTTCCTAACTACACCTTAAAAAATAAAATCACCAACATGTGTCAGAATGTATCTGATAGAGGGACTGGATTCAATCCAGCATGCAAGCAACCCCCCCACAACCTGTAGGAATTAAATAATCCAGACAGGAAGGAGTCTTTGGGGGTCTGTAGCCCAAATACACACTCCAAGGAGGGTAGCTTCAAAGCCAGATCAACCAGCTCAGACACAAATGCAGCTGAGCTTTGACTATGTCCAAGGATGGAAGTTCCAGGAATTTCTTGGGTTCCTTTTCCAACATTCTTGATGAAATTCATAGACACGATTTACACTTCTCACACACATGTACAAATGTTCACCCAACTCCCAAATGAATTCTGTGAGTATGAAGAAAATTTTAGATTGATAAAGCATTTCTTTATTTTAACATCAGTCCAAAACTATAGCCAGGGATGTTTGTGCAGGGACAGCCTGGAGAGCATCCCCTCAGCCAGGCGCACCTGATGAGAAAGGAGATATGTCAGAAGAAATCTAAGGAAAGATTAGGATAAAGCTTGTCACTCCAGGCCTGGAATATTCATTTCCTGGTCCCTGCCTTTGGCATTCCCATAAATCTCACCTCTGTTTTATCAAGCCTTAGTGAAACCAGACCTTTCATTGATATCAGAGGTCAGAATTTAATCTCACTTCAAAAGTAACTAGATCTGATGAATCAGATTTCAGGACTGTGGTGCCTTGCTTTGAAAAATCCCAAGGACAGAGACCACAAACCTCCTACATCTGCTCCACTGTCCTGATAGCAAAGCAAAATTTGTCTGCTGCTTCCTGGGCCAGATCTCAGAACTCTTCACCAACAGACAGCAAGGCAGCAGAATTCTCACAGAGAAACTCTTAGGGGTCCCAGCTTTCAGATATTCAAGCCCCTCCTTTACCTTGTTTCTTGACTTGCTCCAGAAGCAGGTCCTTCATGGCCGCCTCCTCGGCGATGTCGGACGGGACCTCCCCCTCACTGTTCACAGCAGCCACGTTGGCCCCATGGCTGATCAGGTACCTGCAGCAGGGACACCCAGGCCAGCACGTCACACCTCGTGTGCTTGGCTTCAGAGCAATGACACAGGCAATCAAACAGCACCACAAAGTGTCTGCCTTTCTCATGCAACTTCAATTACCAAATGAGGACCTTATTCTTAGCCAATTTCTAGACTAAAAATGTTCACTGTAAATGCAAAGTCCTTGCTCAGGGGCTCACAGTTTTTCTTTCTTCACAGTTACTTCAATACTGCTGTTCCTGCATTAATCTGGTTGATTGCACTTTTTTTTTTTTTAAGAAAAGGAAATTAATTTTAAAAAAAGCCTCATCAAGTATAATCAATTTTTAAATTTGTCCTCTTGTAACTTTAAAGTTCATTGAAGAACAACGACATCTTCTTTGGCTAGCACATCTTTTAATCTACTTTTAATTTAAAGTAAAATTCTGAGAAGTTAAAGAAGTATCGGTTTAAGCACACAAATACAGGAGCAAAAGGTTGCCTGGTTTTATAATTTATTTTCAATGCATTTGAGAAATAGTTATCTTAATTCAAATTTTGGAAACTTTCTGGTAGCTGTGGTGGACTAAAAATACAAGCACGGTATGACTGGTAAAGAATAAAGGGTTGGTGCTCGGCCTGGAGAAAAAGAGGCTCAGGGGGAATCTTCTCACTCTCCACAACTTCCTGACAGGAGGGTGCAGCCAGGCTCTGCTCTGAGGGAACAAGGGACAGAACAAGAGGAAATGACCTCAAGCTGCACCAGGGGAAATTCAGGTTGGAGACTGGAGAAAAGTTCTTTTCGGAAATAGTGGTCAGGCCCTGGCACAGCTGCCTAGGGCAGTGGTGGAATCACTATCCCTGGAAGTGTTCAAAAAATGAATGGATGTGGCACTTGAGGTTTAGTGGTGAACATATTGGTGGTGCTGGATTGACAGCTGAACTTGAAAGTCCCCACTTAACCACAGCACTGCTCACACAGTCTGTCTGTGGTAAGGAAATGCGGTCACGGAATCCCAGCCTGGTTTGCGTCGTTAGGGATCTTAAAGCCCATCCAGTCCCACCTCTGCCATGGGCAGGGACACCTTCCACTGGACCAGGCTGCTCCAAGCCCTGTCCAACCTGGCCTTGAACACTTTCAGATATGGAGTGGCCACAGCTGCTTTTGGGCAGCCTGTGCCAGGGCCTCAGCACCCTCACAGGGAGGAGCTCCTTTGCTACACATCCCTGTATCGGCCGTCTCATTTCCTTTTTGCATTTTACCTAAAGTCTCTAATGAATCATAGGAAAGTCTAATGGCAACAGCCAAAGGCAACCAGTTGAATTAATCCTCAGAAGTCCAGAATTCAATACCAAGAGAAAAGCACCTATTTTCAGCATTGCTTTTCAAAGCACTGTACAAGGCTCAGAGTATTCATCACCTGTGTACCTGCTCTGAATAGAAAGGCACAGGGAAGTTATGAATACCCGGAATAGCCCCAAACTCACTCACTCTGCAATGTTCAAGTAGCCACACGATGCCACTGCATGAAGAGGGGTCCAGCCCTCGTTGTCTTGCTGATTCACATTGGCTCCATTTTCTACCAGGAACTTCACCATGTCCAGGTTCTCATCAATACAGGCCTGAGTGAAGATGGGAGGGGATGTCCAGGGGGTGGAAGGATTGAAGGGAAAAGGAAGAGAGAGAGAGAAAAAAAAAATGGTGTTGGTGTTAAATCAAACATACAACCCTTATTGACAGCAGGCAATATCTGGGTTGAACTTCCCATGCTGTGAGCAATAACACCTTAAAGCTTAGGGTAATTTCAATTTGTGAACTAAAACAAATTAATTTCAGAACTTTTGAAAATTAATTGTAACTCAGAATTCCCAGATGGAGAACCTCTGAATTTGCTCAAATTTCCCTTTTCACCACTGATCTCTTTCCTCTCTCCTACACAGTTCCCTCCCCACAGTGGGGATGTTGAAATGATGGATCTGTGTCAGTTTTAGGTACAGCATCAAACCCCCCTAAGCAAGGCAAGCTGTGTATTTCCTTAGATTATACTGGTCCTCAAAATGTCAGTGAATAAAGGTTGTAACAGTGAACACAATGAGGCCTCACTAGGGGCAGGTATGAGAAGGGAAAGCAGCAGCTCCAGGAGCCAGACTAAAGCAGCTCAGTTACAGAGGTAATCAATGCAAAAGCAGAGTTCTAGAGAACTTAATAACTTCTTTATTCAGCAGTCTCTCTTTGTTTTCCTGAGTCTAACATAGGAAACTTTCCCTGTTTGTTCTACAGCCCCATGAGCTGCTGAAGAGAATGACAGCCCTTGATTAGCTGCTCTGTCATTCCTGAGCCTGCATTTATAGAGAGCTCTTTGAAGTTGCCAGAAGAAAACCTAGCTTGATTTCCAAGTCTGAGCAGTTCTGTTGGGTGAATTCCTCCTTCCTCACATTCCTGGCTCAACACATTCTGCGTTGCATTTACAGTTCACTGGAAGCAGATATTCAAGGATGAGCTGGCAACTTAACACACACATCCAAATGCGTGTGCCTCTGCTGGGAAGCACGGGGCATGGCCAGGAGGTGTAAGGACTGCTTTTTACTACATGTCCATCCCCAGGCAGAAAGACTGCTCCTCATTACTACAGAGGGAAACAGCTTGTCCAGAATTCCTCCAAAATCCCAACATTTGATCCTTTTGCATAGCTTAATGTGGGCACATCTGTTGTTTACAGCAGCCAGGTGATTCAGATGATCCATCTAAAACAAGCAGCACTGACTATGCACCCATTCCTGTCCCAGCAAGGAATAAAAATGAGGAAAACCTCTCGAACCAATATCCACACACCCCAAAAAGAAACAATCCTGGTTTATTAACATGCTCATCTCTGCTGCATTGCTCATGTCACAGGAGAAGCACGTCCTGGACCAGGACTACCAGCTCTTGCTATTTTTACTGCAAGGAGAGTTGGACTGGATGATCCTTGTGGAGCTTTTCCAACTCAGGACATTTAGGATTCTCAGTGCAAATCCCAAACTGCGTGCTTAGGACACAATCACTCCTCCATTTGCTTGGTTCACAAGCAGCCATGCACAAGCCCAGCTTTGAAACCTCCAAGGAAGCACATTCCAGATAACGAACTCCTAGTGCAGGTACTTAGCAAACATGAGATAACACGGGGAACATCCATGGCACTGGGAAAGGATGCCCCAGGAGCAGTCTCAAGTCCCAACTGAGCCTGTGCTGAAGCGTCAGCGTGTTTCCTGGCCCTGCTTTAGACTGGTTTACCTGAACCTTGGCCACAAAAGCACAGGTAGAAGTCTAGAAGTCGTTTACCTCAGGGGCTGCTCCAAACCCAGAATGGCTGAGCCCGATCTGGACTGGCTCCATCCCTTCTGCTCAGTCAATCAATGCTCTCCCACTTTCAGACCCAAAACAGTTTTGTCCTGTAAACCCTGCTCTGAGGGGCTTCCCTTAGATTATTTCAAGCAGTAAAGTTGGGGAAAAAGCAAAAACAAAAACCCAACACAAAAAGTCTTGGGGACTGAAGAGCATCTCCATAAGGATGGGGGAGCCCCAGATCCAAGTATGATGGAGCAGGACATGGTTACATCTCAGCAATGTGAATGCAAACCAGGTTCTACCACCAGCCTCAGGAGCAAGCTTTTGGTCTTCTTTTAGTTTATCTGGTCCAACCCCCTGCTCAAAGCAGGGCTAAATCTTGTTAGATCACACTGCTCAGGACCTGCTTCAGTTCAGTCTGCTGGGCTGGAGACTCCCTATCCCCGTGCTTCACCATCCTCTCTGTGGGCAAATCTTCTCACAATCTAATCAGGATTTTTCTTGCAACTTGTTCCTTCTACTTCAGCAACACATGTAGCCTCCAAGTGTCAGCAGGTGATGATGGCAGGAAAGACAAGCCAAATATTCCTACTGTCCAGGAGAACTACTGCATGCCCAGTATGCATTTGGTTAATTTTAAGACATACTGTAGAAAGAATAAATGTCTGATTTCCATAATCTGGCAAACTATACAAACAAATCTATTAATGACTTCTGTCTGCATCAATGCACCAAGATGCAGCAAGAGGGCAAAAGATGTGATGCACGCTGAGGTGGCCATGGAAACACATGGATTCATAATAATTCCTCTTCAGCTCAAGGAGAAATTCTTTGAGAATTCAAGTCTGATCCTGCAAAACTCAGATCTAATCTCTGTTTTACTGCCACTCATATTTACTGGGATTTACTTCAAGCTTTCCCCCAACACGCTTCAAATAAACCGCACTTAACATCTTCCTGATGAGTTATTTACATTTTGACCTGGGAATGCCACCAGTCTTGACTTCATCTAAAAGCATATTGCTCTGGAAATAGCCAGGAAAGGTTTGCCCACACAATGCTTTTCTTTTGGGCACAATCCCTTCTGGCTGCCCACAGCACCGGAGCCTCACAGAGGAATTTTATCAGCCAAGGCAGCGAGGTGGATGAATGGTTCCTGCCTGTGCACACTCACTACCCTGCTGGGTTTGTTCAAGTGTTACCTATAGCTCAAGTGTAAATCTAAATGTGGACTGAAGAATGTCTCTAGAGCATGAGCTTTGTACATGTTTGATAGAGAATTGTATTTACATTGTTTATCAAATACACCCACTACATCTGCATAGTCTGGGAATCGGCCAAGGGAACAGCACAGTTCTTGCCCAAGCCATTGGATAAACTGAACTCCAAAGTCAAATGCCTCCTTAAATGCATAAAAGAGCCCCTTGTCACTCTTCTAAATTTCTCCCTGTTATCGGTCTTGCCGTTGTGCTGGTCCCCACCCTGTCTGGTTCTGATGGAATGCATGCTAGAACCAGCAGGATAATGGTATCAATCCCCACCTGCTCCTGCACTGAAATCTGCAGTGATTTGCCTCTCCCGGCTCCTGCAGAGAGCAATCGATGATGAGGAGTCAGGGCTCTGTGGATGCTGACAGCACCAGGGGCTCCCAAGGGAGCCAGGACCATTTAATACTTGCTGGCTGCACTTACCACCAAAAGAAAGCCAAATGCAAAGGTGGAGTATCCTTAATGGAGAAGCAGAGCATTCTTTAAGATCTAAGAGAAATAACCCCCCTCCACTCTTCTGTAGTTCTGTAGTTCACGAAAAGCTGCTGTTCAAGGTATGTGATCAAGAAAAAGCTGCTGTTCCACATATGTGATCCAGCCATGGAACAATGCCTGGCAAATATTGATTTTAGTACGAGCTGATGACACACAGGAATGGAACTGAGACGGAATAGAGTAACATGAACAGTTTTTTACGTCATACGTATGACCTTGCCTACCTCAAGTACCAAAATTCAAGATTTTTTTCTTGCACTGTTGTATCATTATATGCAACTAATTCCATTGGCTGAAATTTGAAAAAGTGAGGTGGAAAAGCAGTTTCAAAAACCAGCATTTGACAAAAAGTAATGAGTAACTCCTGCTCAGCTGTGAAAATCTCATCATGGTGTCATATAAGAAACTATCAGGCAAGGGATTATTTACATAATTTTCTAGTCAGACAGCCTACAAGAACACACTTCTCAGATCTTAACATGATATGATATGTTCAACACAACTCAGAGCAAGAATTATGAGATCAACAACTTTGATAATGAGTAAAATCGGTAACTTCTAAAGATCTTCTGAACTTCAAGAACTTTAGGAAGCCTTTAAAAAAGTTACAACAGATTAAACGGCAACTTTTAGTGGTTGCAATGTATTTCTGTGTGTACTTTTAAGGTACCAACTGATTAACATGATGTTATCAGGGAATTCATACTTGCACATACATTAATGGTATTAATAGTTTCATACATGCCATTATTTAACCAAGATACACAGTAAAGAACAAAATTCTCACTGTTCAGAAGTACTTAGGGCACGCATTTGTCCGTCTAAAATTTTTGAGAGCCCCGACTGCTGATACCCTCCAGCAGATCTCTACTGTGTGATTTCTTGTGCAAATCTACCAAAATTAGGCACTGTGAGCCAGCCTGTAGGAAAACCAGCTTTACTGAGGTCCAGGGGTACAGCTCACCTTCAGCCTGAGCCACCTGGGTTACCTGAGGTTACTAAAGGAAGGAGAAGAGGACAAAGGGGAAGTAATGCGGTAGATATGTCCACCTTTAAGTACTACTAATCCTTCAACCTTAAATTTAGGAGAGCGGATAAGTTTAGTAACCCGAGAGGATCTATTGCTATGCAGAGTTCTCCTCTCTTAATTGATCCATCATTCCTTAGGAACATGGTAAGGACCATGACCTCAGGAGCAGAGTCACAAAGCAGACACCTGCCCTCAGCCCCCAAAGGGAGGGGAGACAGTCAAAAAGAGGTGGTTGAGACGTAATGTTGTCTTTTTTGTGGGAAGTTTCCTCATGTGAGGAAACACTTCCTCTCTTAAACTGCTCTTGGAATCAGGCATGAAGAAAAACAGAAGCATAGGTTTACTTCTTTCCATTTCAGGCCTTGCTAACCCTCAGCTGCTTGGTTCACATGCAGGAGAGGCTAAAAGCAAGGTTAACTACAGAGCACAGCAATTTTGTCTTTAAATTTTTAATTCCTTCTTTATCCTCTACCTCTGTACAAGCTCTAACACAACCTTCAGGGTGATGTGACAGGGTGGGAGTACAGGGTGAGTGTCTTTCCCTCTCACTGTGGATCATCAGCAGGCTAATCTCTTGCCATCCCTGTATTTTTCTTGGCAGTTGATAAACTTCAAGGGTTTCTGGAACAGTACTAATGTATTACAGTTTTAGCAGTCCTTGATGCAAACTGCATCCAGTGCCCAGAATCACCCACTCAACATGCAAAGAAAGTTGGCTGCTAGGATTTAAATCCCAGGCATTGCTGGGCAAGTCTCCATCCCCAGCTCATGGTGTTCCTCCAGCTCCTGGCAGGAGACCAGCATTTAGCAGTTTTTCCATAAGGAGGAAGTGCTCAGTTTCTAAAATTTGCAGATATGGCATATTAGCTTCCCCCCCTTCTCAGTGAACAGGTGGAGCCCTTTCCAGCCAGGGACACTCACTGCAGATTTGAGTTTTGCCAGGAGCTGTTGCCAAGGCATTCTTCTTCCGAGAATGAAGTTTACATTTACAGTAAGGAAACGGAGACACCAGGAAAGGGGACAGAACAACTTGGCTCGTCTGGCATGGCTTGTCCAGCAATCAGACAAAATCTGATCTTATCTTGAATGAAACCTCATTATTACCATGGTGTTGTGTTTGCTCTTTCCTCCACGCACCCAGAACGAACAAGTACCACTGAGCCCTGATGAGTATCTGCTCCAGCTGCCTGCCAAGGATTTGGTTTGCATATCTCCTGGGCATCCCCTGGGACAGAGGTTGAAGGATCAGGGAGGAAAAGGAGACAGATGGGATGAGACTCAGGGTTCAGAGGACTAGGAATTGAGCTCCAAGAAGGTGTGAACAGTGTGACACTGCTCACTTTCTAGGGCTGCATCACATTTAGCAAAGCCCCAGCCTAGGACTGGTGTTACATTCCTCTACATATTAGATACACATAGGATAGCAGCGAGGAAAGCATCTAATCCACCTGACAAATTCCTAAGAAATTGTTTGGGATCAGCCAAGAGGAAAAAAAAATTATGCCTTTTCACCTCCACATGGAGAAAAGTGGTTACAAACCCAGAAGAACACAGATGCCAGGCAGTAACTGCACATCCGCAGTGCTGTCACAGGCACCCACGTGAAGGTGGTTGTTTTCTCCACAACTTGCCCAATTGCTGGTGGTTTAAAAAATACATGAAAAATATTCAGTGCAGCTGTTTGCAGGCAGAACAATTCTGGCCAGGATTTTAGTGAGAGCCACTCAGCAGCAGGGTCATGTCCTGCCCTCTGCCTGCACAAGGTGCTGGCCCTGCCAAGAGCAACACCTGTAACAAGGGGGAACCTGGCTGGGAGCACACAGTGCTGCTCCCTGCAGTCCCTCTGAGCCAAAAGTCAGTTTACAAATAAGACGTCACATCCGCCAGTGTAATATGATCATGAGAGAAAGCAGCATGTAGGAGCTTGGCATCAGCCAGCCAGGAAACCTGTAATAACTGCTGTGGGCTAACTTTGGCTGTGTTTACTTTCCTGGTGCTCCCTATGTGGTTGGTTGGGATTTGAGAGGGAGAAGCTGTGCATTTGCTCCAGGCACAAAGAAAACGCAGGAAGGGTAAAGCAGAAAGGGCTTGGTTGCTGTGTTACGTGTTTCTACTATGAATACCCCAGTCTTGTGACAGAACCCAATCTCAGTGACTTCTCTGTGCACAGGAGTGAAAACCTCGCAATCCTACCGTGGCAGATCCTCGGGTAGCAATCCTCATGGTTCCCACATGGAAATCATACTTGGCAGTTCCACTTGTCACACATAAATGCAATATATAAACTGCCTGCTCAGGCACATGCTGGCTTTTGAAAGAGATGCCAGGCTAGGAGGTCATGCTTCAGCTCTTCTTGATTACTCCAGGAAATTCCTATCTCCAGAGCCTCCCAGCACTATGGTACCTCTTGCCTTGTGCAAAATGCTGCTGCTGCTAAATCGGATGGCTCATGAAACCCCCATTATTAATTCATCTACCAGACTCTCCTCCAATCTAGAAAGCAAGTGTTGAACCATGTTCAAAGCTTTTTAAACACCCATGACATGGTTTGTTTCCCTCTGTTCCATCACTGATTCAAATTTCTGTAACTCTTGAGTCAAAGTATTGACAAATACCTCTGAGATTCTTCGATGCAACTGCAAATCCATCATCCTTGCACTGATCTTCAGAACCCTTCTCCACATGTCAGTGTGCCCAGAAGGACACTTCATCCTTCCATATGGTGAAACCATTTACAATTCAGATCCTCAGAGCAGGGATCATCTGCTACTGCTTCAAGAGCACTCAGCTCTCAACACACCCCAGTCAGGTACAGAACAGCAACAGATACACCATGGAATCACTGCAGTTGGAAAGTACCTCAGGAGACTCCTAATCTAGTGCCTCCAGTGTTAGCAGTGAATTCTCCTCACCCGTCTGGGCTGTGGATTTGTGTGTGGATTATCCTAAGCATGTGCATATATGTTCATATACACATATACAGACACATTTATTCCTTGAAAATTCAGTGAACTTTATAATTGTGGGGAAGGACTATAAGATTTGTGCAGCCATTCTGATCCAGATCTGACCCACCTCCACAGCTTTGATGCTTTATGTGCCCAAGCCTTTGGTTTTTGCCTCCTAAATGACATCCTCATGCTGAAAACCTGATATAGACTCATTTGAGTGACAGAGGCTGCACCACCCAGGAGCTTCTGCATCAGACATGGGGTGAAAAAAGTGGGTTTTGTTCAGACAAACCAAGGGGAGACAGCACACTCAAGTTACTAAAAGGTATGCTTTGTGCTAAGTGAAGAGTCAGAGTGAATACAGGCCATCAAAAGCAGTAATCTACAAGCAGAATGGTTTCTCAGTTCATGTAAGTACAGCCTGAATTCAGCCAAAAAGCCCCAACAGATTTAATCCCAGCTTGCCAGGGTTGCTCCTGGCCAGCCATGTGCACACCTTGCCTTGCACATGACCAGTTTCATCCACATTTTCAAAATGTGAAGACACAAATGTGCCCAGAGGACATTGCCTGTCCACGCTGGGTGGGATGTGCCTTTTCTTTCTCACTGCCTGCAGACCAGCACAGACCCAGTAACACCAGGGTGAGCTGAACCCCACCCTCCACAACTGACCAGCAGACACAGGGCAACCCTCCTCGAGCCAAGATCTACCAGGTCACTCCTTAACCTGAGCTTTGAGAGGGTTTCCTTTACAACAAATTTCTTCTATAGGACTAGTGTAATGAGACTGCTTTGAGAAGTTTTGGAAATGGTTAAGAGGTTCCTGAGACCAGAGGCCGACACTGACACCAGCAGCACCATTAACTGTTACACACTGGTCTGGAAGTACTGGCAGGGCAATTCAGTCATGCTGTCACAGCACAGCCAAAGGGATTAAAATGACAAGACTCACTTCTCGACTGTTCTCCTGTCATAAGTCTAAAATATATGGAACAAGGTTAGCCAGGAGATAGAGGGAGTCAATCTTCCAGCAAATACAAGGCAAGAGTAAATACGTGATGTCAACATATACCTCAAACCCACAAACAAAGGCAGGGCTGATGACAGCTGAACAGCATCAGGGTTAAATCTGGGAGCACAGAGAGAGGAGTTCACAGAAAACAAAGGGAAAAGCACTCCCAAAATAGCCTGGCAACTGTCAGCACTCGGACTGTCAGCACTGGAAGGTATGACCTTGCCATGGTGTCCCATGATCACAGCTCTGCTCTTAAGGGGCTCCTGTCAGAACCGGCACTGCCCAAAAATTCCACCTCCAAGTGATCCCCATATCTCTGGCAGTACAGATTACACTCACCAGTGATTTGGGGAACAACAAACAGCCTGTACCACTGTTCCTGCAAAACCACAGAGCTTTTGCACCTTCTCTCTCCTCAGCCTCGGCTTCTGCACGTTCTCATGCCTCATACCCTGCACCAACACAGCTTTAAAATCTTTATGCTTTTAAAATCCTTGGCAAATCTAATTCTAAAACAACCAAATTAGAAACAGGAGAAATAGGTAAACTCTGTTTTAAAAAGAACAGGGGGAAGGAGAGTGAAATGAGATAAAAAGATTCATTTTCTAGTCTGATTAATTAGCTATGGAGGTTCATTTTTTGAGTCATAGTTCTCACGTTAGCAGGAAGAGAGAGGCATGTCAGATTTTTCCATTGGAAAAAGCCCCACACACAAGGAGAAGTACTCTGTAGTATCCATGTCAGTCATCAAAAGAAACCAACAACAAATCTCTTACAATGATTAGCACAACAAAAAACCCAGCAGAGCACATGGGAAGAGAGGAATACGTGCAAAGGCATAATTATGCCATGAACATAGCATTTCCAAGACGAAATAGCAGCATGAAATGTCAGGTGGAGAAGTGCTTTGAATAGAAGCCAGATTTTGAAACTACTTTGAAACTCCCCACACCTTCATACATGCACTGGGGCCATCAACTTATTTACAGGAGTTAGATGTAAATACCTGCTGCACTAAAGCAGAGATGGCTTGGCTAAATGTCTGTGGAATTCTTTAGAACTGCCAGGACTCCTGCATGCGCTGCAGTGATGGTGCTGCCAGTGAGTGCTGAAGCACCACACTTCGCTTCTCCCCGACTGGGCAGGACCTGCCCTCACCCGGGCAGCCCTCGGAATGCCAAAGCTTCCAGCTCGGCTTCTGTGAAGAAACAGGAGCCACTGCGGGAGGGAAAGAGAAGGTCAGCTGGACACTCACACTCTGTGTTTCTGAAAGGGGAGGGAAATGGGAAGAAAGCTGAATTGCTCTGCTTTTACTCTTGCTAGGATGACAGGCACAGGCACGCAGGATTGCCAGCTCTTTGCCCCTCCTTTAATATTTCTAATCAAAGAGCATTTTGTCAAACCTAGGAAGATCAGCACGGACCACAGAAACGGATTCACTACGCAAAGAGCCCCAGAGGCCAGGGAATGGTCACAGCCCCAGGTCTGCCAGAGCTCAAGGAGTCTCTGGACAACACTCTCAGGCACAGAGTGTGATTGTTGGGGTGTCTCTGCAGGGCCAGGAGTTGGATTCCATGATCCATTCCAACTCAGGACATTTTATGGTCCTATTGAACCCCTCCAGCCTCAGAGTATTTGTGCTCCCGTGTGTCCAGCATCTTGCACTGAATTCACCTCTCATCCAAACAGGGCCCAAGACATTGATTTTCCACTTCCACAGTGCTCCTCCTCTGCAGCCAATTGACTGGTTTGCCATTTGTGTACACAGCCCACAACACAGCTCTAAACCAGCACCACGCCATGTGGGACTGACTTCAAAACTCACTCTAGATCATCATTTTACTCCCTTCCTTTTCATCATCATCATCCCACTAGTTCCAGCATGATTTTTAATACCCATTATTTCAATAGCAGTCAGAGTCTAATGCTTTGTACCATCTGAGAAGAGCTTGAAATGAGTCCAGTACGTGATCAACTGCCAACACTAAAAATAAAATCTTTCTGTCACTAAAAAGCAGGGACTGCCAGTTTTCTAATGGTGTGGAGCACCACTGACTTTCCAAGCCTCACCAGTTTAGTCATTCTGACCACTAAGTATGTAATTTCTCTCCCTCTCAGCCAGCACTCCCTGGCACTTGATCAAGACAGTCTATATAAAATCTTGCCCTTAAATTACTGAAATTTTCGTTCCTGCCCAAAATAACTACGTTTCATAATTAGAAAGCTCACAAGCATTTCAGTCCTGTGTGGAAAATGGATATTTAGGTACTGCAGATTTGCTTAGCAAAGAAATGTTCTGCTAACAATCCTTTGTCCTGACAGGTGTTCCATCAGGGGCTACACTGCACTATTTAATGCAGTTCCTAAAGACTTCATTTTCACAACACAAGCAAATATATATATAGTTCTGCCATCATCTCTATAACACAAATGTATCCTAAACTTCCAAGATGCAGCCTTAGATCAGCTTCAGCCCAACCAAGGTGGTGTCCTGCAGCCCAGGGCTGACACTTGCCCCAACACCTTGCAGGGCCACTGTTGGTGGCTGAGCAGCACTGTATGGCCAACACACAATGGGGACTCTCCTGGTGAATAATGGGGGGAAAAATGTAAAATCCCTTTGTGGCCCGCTTGGAAAGGTGGCTCCACTCACACCACACCTGCTGGAAGGGCAAGGTGGGGTGGGAAGGCCAGGCAGGGCCCCTCCGCTCTGCAGAGAATCCTCTACAGGAAGAGCCTCTCCAGTCTTCTCCTACCCCAGCAGAGACATGGAAAAACAGCTGCAAATGATTTTAGCTACAACCTGGCAAACTAAAGGTGAGATTTGTGTTGCCTAACTATAGACCTCAAAGGCAGACAGAAAAATCTCTGTGGATCTCTCCAGGCTTTCTTTAGTCTCTGCCATGGCAGGATTTTGCAGCAGGCTCTGCCAAAGCCAGGACTGCTCTTGCCCTGCCTTATAGTCTGCCAGCAGACCCTCTCCCCCAGCAAGGGCACTGACACTCATTTGATACCCCACTGAACAGATCCAGGAGCTAAACTGGCTCACAGTGGGACCAGACAAGCATTTGCACTGGTATGAAAGGCACATGACAGGAGCAGCAGAAAGGGACTGAGACAGTCTTAAGCTGCCACATAATATCTTGCTTATGTCAAGACAGACAGCCCATGCTGCCTACAGACCAGGGAAAAATGGATTCTTCAACTCAGAAAGCATTCAGGTCACTCCAGGGTCAGTACAGCTTTCACAGAAACCAGCTCTACCTTACAGACATCAAAGTTCATGTATGAGAAGTTTCATGAGCTCCTGCAAATGCCAAATATGCTCAATTAGCACTAAGTGACTAGCAACCAGCGGCTGTGAGCAGAAAGACCTCAACACAACTACAGGTGAAGAGCAAGAGTAGATTCCTTGGAGGGATTGTCAGTTTATTCACAAACAGACTGTCAGGGCCTTGGTTTCTGTGCACATCCCTGTCTTGCAGCCACATCAAGTTTTGTTTCAAGATCTGAATTTTACCTTTGTGGCCAGAAAAAAGAAGGTGGTATATAAAAATAAAAACACACAGCCAGTAATTCTGTTTATTCATTTTCCTTTCCAGTTTGGTGGAATGCAGGAAAGTTTAAATTTGTTACTTTACAGTTATATATTCAGTGGCTAAAGCCTCTCTAAGGATCAGTCCATGTGCTCCTAGAGGCAAAAATCATCCCCAAACAGACATGTGGCAGCTTGTTTGGGCATTCTCCAGTCCTGTGCCACTCAAAGCCTTCTCAGCCAATCAAATAAAGGGTTTTTCTGAGTTTTGCCAATGGTCCTGCCCACACCTGAACAAGAGCCCAGCATCCACCATGGCTCAACTGCCCCAGTCTCTACTCCCAGCAGGAAAAGGCTCCACATCAATCAGAGGACACAGAATTTTCTTTGAAGCATAACAAATGATGGAGCTGACAAAGAGGGGGGCTGGATAAAGAAATCTTTCTAAAAATAAAGTGATTTCACACTATTCCTGACAGGCCCACAGCTATGATTTTGCAGCATTTCCATTTCTAGTGCCATCACTGGGATTTGCAACATCACTTAACACAGCGTAGCTTTAAGGAATGTCTTCTTTTAAATGCTGCTGAAATCTTGGTATAATTAGATATTACAGCAGAAGTTAAGCTAGGTATTTTCCCAAAACATAGCAAATAAACCTATCTAAACACAGCAATTTAAGCCTGGACTACAGCTAGCATTTTTAATGTAGTAGTTAAAAGAGAACACAGGAGTTCAAACTATGACAGAAAGTTTGCACACCCCTTCACAGAATCCCAGACTGGTTTGGGATTGAAGGGAACTTAAAGCTCTGGAGCCCCTCTGCTCTGAAGCCAGGCTGGGAGAGCTGGGGGTGTTCAGCCTGGCTCCAGAGCAGAAGTAAAAATTTTCCAAGAACTCCCAATACTGGAAAAATACATACATTTGAGGATCCAATTTGTATGAGTTTTCAAATACCAACCACACTTTCAGGCAGAGCTCCTTTGCACTTGCCTTTACTCATAGGAAAAAAAAAAAGAAAATAAAGAAATCAATGACACTATTAGGGCTGCCCGGTCACAGCAAAGTGTCTTTGGGTTTCTTTTATTCCTGTGAGAAACAAACTAAAGCAAATCTCAGCACAGCCACCAGTAACAAAATCCTTTACTGCTGGTTTCTGAGCACATTCCACTTCTGCTGCCATCAGCAGTCCAAAGAAAGGGCAGGGACTCCTTTCTGGTGATGTCCATGGAAAAGAGGAGTGGTGGCCAACATGGTACAGAGAGCACCAAGCTGTAAAAGAAAATGACCTGTGGAATAAGGTCACTGCAGAAGGAGAGGAACTGCTTGACTGCCCTGTGAGACTCTCACAGGGTAGCTGAGTGTGCCAAGGATGTGGCCATGCACTGCCACTTGTCAGAGCACGACACCAGATATCTTGGTAGTTTGAAAGATGGACACAACTAAGGTGTCAACTTTCCCCAGTGGCCTGAATCACATTTCAAGTCTAATCAGGAACGGTCTTCATGATCAAAGAAATACAGACCTGATATAAACTTCTATGCGTTCCTCAGAGTAAAAAAAACCCAGTTACTGCCTCAGTGCTGCGCACATGCCCCGCATGGCTGAGGTCCTGGCAGCCCGCTGTGAACTCTGTGTGAGTGCCCCAACAAGACTTCCACAGTGTCACACAGATGGCAGATGCTGAAAAAAGGTCACAGCCAGAAATGGTGAGAGCAATGAGTGTATCCAGTAAAGGGAGGGCTGGCAGAGGAGCAAATGCCCCACCTCTGTAACCACCAGGAGCACCAGCCAGGCAGCTGCCTGGGCTTACAGGTGAACTACAGCACTTACTCATCCCTGAAGTAAATCAAAACCTCGTGTAAGTCCAGCTGGAGGATGGTGAATTCTCTGTTTATTGCACTGTGTCTCCTGAGCATGAGTCTGCCCTGCAGGTGGATGACACAGGAAATCCTCAGGAACACTGTACTACAACCTGGATGGTGAACGGGAAAATTAAGCAGAAGGCAAGGTTTGTCAACAAACAAGTCTGTTCTTGCCTGGCTGCCAGAGGCATGGAACAACCTCTTGTCTGAGTGGATCACCCCAGTCCAGACAAAGCCACCAGGTTAATCAGAGGGAATGGAGCACCTCTCCTATGAGGAAAGGCTGAGGGAACTGGGATTGTTCAGCCTGGAAAAGAGAAGGCTTCAGAGTGACCTAATTGTTGCCTTCCAGTGCCTTAGGGCAGTGCCTTACAGGAAAGATGGAGCAAGACTATTTACAAGAGCATGTAGTGACAGGACAAGGAGGAATGGGTTCAAATTGAAAGAGGGCAGGTTTAGATTAGATTTTAAGAAAAAAGTATTTAATGTGAGGGAAGTGAGGCTATGGAACAGGTAGCCCAGGGAATTTGTGGATGCCCCACCCCTAGGGGTGTTCAAGGCCAGACTGTATGAGGCTCTGTGTAACCTGGTCTAGTTGAAAGTCCCCCTGCCCATGGCAGGGGGTTGGAACTAGATGGGTCTTCAAGGTCTCCTTCCAATCCAAACAATTCTATGATTCTATGGTTTCTGCTGAAGAGCAAAGAGACCCAAAGAGCATCACTAAGAAGACTTTCAGATGGATCAAAATGCAGCCCTGTCTCTGTGCCAGCTGTGGAGGAAGAAGTGAAATGATCCTTGGTGTCCTGGTTTAGGGCAAATCTGAAGAGAAAACCTCCAAATGGGGTCCCTTCAGAATAGCAAATTCAAGCGGGCCCCTCCCCCAACTAGCCTGGGAAAAGACTTCCTCAGAGAAAAGTGGAAAAAACTATTTAACAATCGAAGTATCCACAAGCGCAAAAAAACTGAATATGAAACAATAAAACCTCTTGCTATCCAAAAAGATGGCAAACCCAGAAAGTTCTAGAAAGTCCCTGTTGTGCAGCATAGCTCAGCTCTCCCAGTCTCTCATCAGTCCCTCTGGTGCTGGAAAATGCCAAGGCTCAGGCCCCAGTGGGCCACAGCTGTGAGCTCCCGGTGCTCCTCTGTGTTTTCAGTCCAAAAATGTTTAAACAGTTCCAAGGAAACAAAACAAAACAAAACAAAACAAAGTCCAGGGAGCTTCCCTGCCTCAGCTAGATAAACCTAACTAAAAGCAAAGGAGATCTCTGTCCCGCTGTCTGCCATGCTGCAGACAACACAGTCCGGGAGCAGAATGTGGAGAAGTGAGTGCAGCTTCTGAAAACAAACTCAGTGCTTCTCTTTCTCCCCCTTTGCTCTTGGAACCAGTCTGAAAGGTACAGAACATAACATCCAACACAGACAGAACACAGATTAGGGATACAAACATCATAAAGTCACTCTAGGACACTTGGGAGAGCAATCCTGTGTTTGTCTCACTGCAACGTGACTGCAGATCCCCAAGACCACAGATGCACCCCCGACTGCAAGCTGAGCTTCCAGCTTTAAGCAAGAGCAAGGCCATGAGCAGCTGGATTTCAGGCACAAGTCTGGGCAGGTGGTGATGGCCACCTGATGCAGGTGAGCTCCCTGCTGCAGGCATGGCAGGTGCACAGCCAGGGGAGGCTCCAGAAACTCAGTGGCTCAGAACAGGAGCTGGACAGCAGGATTGCTTAGGCAGCAGGACTGCTTGGGCAGCACTCCCAGAAACCACGCCAAGGCTACGTGTATTAGAATCACGAAATCTTTTGAGCTGGAAGGGACCCATAAAGACCATCCAGTCCAACCCCTGTCCCTGCAGAGACACCCCAACAATCCCACCCTGTGCATCCCTGAGAGTGTTGTCCAAGCACTCCTGGAGCTCTGGAATGCCCATTTTGTGGGGAGCCTGGTCAGTGCCCAGCACCCTCTGGGGAAGAACCTTTCCCTGATATTCAGCCTAAACCTCTTCTGATATAGCACCAAACAAATGGACAAACAGCAAGTGTGTCACTATATGACTAAGACGATGGAAAGAGAGTCACTGAGAAGTGAGGAAACTCCTGGAATGGAGAAAGGCAAAGATTTCACCAAACCCAAGAATCATGAAGCTGCTGGGGTCACGTTAGTGGACGGTACAATGCAGAAGAGCAGGCATATAAGAAATTGTAATATTTTGGAAAATATCCACCAAGGTTTTTACAAAGGAAAGGCATTTGACAGAAAGCCATTGGAGTCTCTTGAAAGTAAATAAGCAAGAAGACAAGGGAGGTCCATATGATACATGACATTCACTTGAGATACATACATGACGTGATTTTTGGGTTGTCCTGTACAGAGCCAGAGTGTGGACTTGACACTTGTGGGTCCCTTCCAACTCCAGAGATTCTATGAATCTATCCACAAAGATTTTCTAAAGGATTCTCATCAGGCTCCTCACTGTGGCTCCTGAAGCCACTGAGTTGCCCAGGTAAGAGAGAAGATCCTTGCACAATTAAATGTATTTTCATGATGAGGAGATCAGAATAGGAGATAGATCTTCCTGGAGAGCTCTGCAGAAACCTCTCCCCCAGGGTCTGTGCTAACAAATGTGCTACATAAAGAACATGGAAAAGGAGGTGATCCGTGACGTTTGCTGGGGAAACTATTCAAGAGGTAAAGCAAAAGACAAACTTGAAGAATCTCACAGTACTTAGCAACTGCTGATAAAACAGCAGATGAAAAACAGTGCAGATCACTGGAGAGTGAATCACAGGCACAAAATACACCCAACGTCACGTAACAAAATGAAAGGTTCTGAGCTTATTACTTGAGTTCAGGGAAAAGCTCTTAGGATTTTAACACATAGCTGTAGGAAAATATCAGCTCCAAGCTCAGAAATCAAAGCAAATTCTAGAAATTACTTGGAGTAGAACAAAACAAGCCATAAAATATCATTAGGCCTCTATATAATGCACCAGATTATCAGTATCATAAGACATTCTAGTATCCACAACTGAAAAAGATACAAGACACGAATAGGACATGAATGGGAAAAAGCTCAGTTTAAAAAATGAAAAAAAACCCAAAAACAAAACAAGAAACAAAGCCCACTTCCAAAAACCCCAAGCAATTTACCCCATTTTCTAACACCATTTCTTAAGGATTTCTGTGGCATCAAAAATATGGTTTATGCTATTCCTAGGGTACCACAGAAATAAACTCATTGGGGGAAAAAACAATGGCTGAAGATTTCAGGAACAAGCTATAAAAGGTTTGGGGAAACCAGGACATTTGTTCCACATTTGCTCCCCACAGCTGCTACCCTGACCCATGGCAGCTACACAGCAGGGATGGGGCTGGATGGGGAATCCACAGCTTGCAATTCCCTGAGGGAGACAAGTTTCCTGTGAGAACACTCCTCCAAAGGTCCCACCAGCACAGATTAACAAGGCCAAACTCTGTCCCTCCTGTTCAGCAAAAAGAGAATCAGAGATCACGTTTTACTGGTGTGAGATGAAATCGAAGCAGAGAAGGTCGAGAGCTCCAGAGAGCAGAGCCCAGCCTCTCATAAACAGTGTCTCTCATAAACATTCTTACACTGAAGCACAACGAGAATATTCCTACATTTAGGCTGGAGAATCTAAAGGCACAAGAAGAACATAAATGACACAGCACTGGGGAATCACTGATGAGGTGAGAGCAGCCCCAGCACTGCTGTGCTGGAGCACATGCTGGCCCTGACAGCTCCCATGCTGCTTCCTGGGGGTCTCTGTCTTCCACCACAGCATTCACTAATATGTTGTTAAAGCATCAATGACTGACACCATTACCTTTAATCTGGCATTTCCATGCCCTCCTCTCCATCCCCAGTGGGTAATTGAGGCCTAGCTGAATGACTCAGAGGGGTGCTGCTGAAGCAAGAAGCACATCACCCACGGTTCCAGCTGAGCCTGCCAGGCACTGGGGCCTCTCGCCTTCTGGAGAGGTGCAGACAAGCACTTTGTGATGATGTTTAGGAAGGGATTAATTAACTATCTTTTCTAAAAAGCTCTGATAAATCTGGTCATGTCTCAGTGCAAAGGACTGAGCTAGAAGGGTTTCTGTGACCTCTTCCAGCCACGTCTGGACCTCTCCAACAGCAACCATCTGCCCTCATCACCCAGCCCAGTCTGGTTTGTGGGCAAACAGCAAAAGGCCGAAGACACGGCAGAAGAAGAGGTGCAGCTTTCAGCATCCTACCACAGAAGGAAAACTATCAAAGCACTGCTCCAAGAAGCCAAAGCATAAGGAAACAAGTTTAAACAAACTGGAAAAGGGGTGAATGGTTAGAGACTGAGACCAGGCCAGTGCAATACGTTAGCAGGACAGGGGTTGGCTTCTTCTTCCAGGCTACAAGGGGCAGGACAAGAGGAAAGAGACTCAAGCTCTACCGGGGAGGTTCAAGTTGGACATCAGGAAGAACTTCTCCACAGAAAGGGTGGTCAGGCATTGGAAGGGGCTGCCCAGGGAGGTGGTGGAGTCCCCATCTCTGGAGGTGTTTAAGGACCAACTGGACAAGGCACCTGGTGCCGTGGTCTGGCTGACCAGATGGGTGGTCAAAGGCTGGACATGATAATCTTGAAGGTCTTTTCCAAATTTAATGGTTCCATGACTCTATGTTTAAAATAAATATATTATAAAAAGAAGCTAGTAGCTTTGTCAACAATAGGTATCACCAAATCTCCAGGACTCTGAAGGTTTGTTTCATCACCACAACGCTGTCATTTAAAAGATGCAGCAGTTCTTGTTTAGGCCAGGGCTTGAATTGAAATCCCAAACACAATATACAGGAAGCTGGGTGTGCTGGCAGCACATGGATCCCCTCCCAAGGGCTACAATCAATGCTTTGTTCCTTGTTCACTTTCTGCAACATCGAACAATTTTCTTACAGATTAAGAACGCCTAAACTAAATGGAAAAGAATGGATTTTGAGGACTGAGTTGTAGACTGTAGAGAAGCCATTACTCGGAGTAACTGCAAGACAGGATTTGGCCATAAGCACAAGGCTCCTTCTATAGCAGCTATTAATATAAGGGAACAAAAATAACTCTTCCAATATGCTCTGAAGTTCAAACCCTGGCTCTGCTGCTGTACAGGCTGGCACAGCCCTGAAGTCTCTCATCGAGAGACAGACACATTTACCACTTATCTTTTTCAGCACAAGGGAATGCTTGCTCAGAATGACTCAAGTGATGTTCATTTAAAAGACAAACCATTTAGGGCTGTGAAGGTCAAATTCTGTTTGTCAATCACAAGAATGAAAAGAAAAGCCAGTGCAGATGAATGAAGAAAGAGGAAATCCATCCCTTGCATGAATATCTTGACACTCTGTTCAGTCAGATGTGTCAGTTCAGGCTACTAAGAGCTAGGAAGAGAAAAATGCTCAAAACCTCCTGGATTAGCAAGATGGTATCTCACACATGTACATATTCTTTCCAGTTTAGAGGAACTATGAAATATATAATCTTCATGCCACTGCAGCAAGTTACCCAAAAATTCAATAAAATTGCCCACTAAGCATAAAGCAGAATTGCCACCATTTCTGCAGGATAGTATTATGAGCCCTCTAAAAAGCATTGGACTTTAATTTTAAAACTTTTGTTTTAACATTTGAGAAGGTTTTTGACCTTACTAGTTTTCCCTTATTTTCTCTTCTTGACTCTCACCTGCAATAAATAATGGTTTTTTTAATTGTTCTTTTTATCTTCCACCCATCCTAGAGCTTGACAATCCAGAGCTTAACTTACACAGTTAGAACTTTACCCACCAAGCAGATTCTGAACACATGCTTTTGACATGAGCTGTGTTCTAAAGCAATTAGTTCCACAGCTGAAATTTACACTGCATGAGAAAATATATTTGTTTTAAAACTCTGATATTCTTAAATTCTTCCTTGTAGGAAAAACCAAACGTCCCTAATGCCATTTTACATATAATTTTGGAAACCTTTATCATATCTGTGCTTGTGGCTTTCTCTCAGTCAGAAGGAATCGAAGAAGTTTTGCTCTTTCCTGGTATAGAAACCAATCCATGACTTTGATTCCCTTGCTGTTATTTCCCATCTCTTTCCCTTAACTATACATATTTTTTTGAGATGGTAGAAAGAGAATTGCACATACTAACTGACACATGGGCACAACACAAGCTTTTCCAGCCTGTGACAGCTGGATTGGAAGGCACTGTTTCCTCATAAACATTACTCCCCATTCACAGATCAAATTTTGCCCGCCACTTTATCAGTAAATTGGCTAATATTGACACCCTTCAGGGCCAGCTCACACTTCATCTGGACTGTGCAGGAACCTCTGCAAACTGTGACCTCGCTCTACATTCCCTTTCCTGTCTCACATAAAGGTGTACAGAGCAGCACAGACTCCAGAGGAGATGCACAGGATAACTCTCCTTCCTCCTGCAAACTGACACTTTATTGCCAGCCTTTGTTTTCTCTCTTTTAGACAGTAATTAATAAGAACTTTTTATTTCACAACAGCTTTGTTTCTTACAGCTTCCATAGAGAGATGTTGTCGAAAGTGTTATGGAAATCCAAACGTATCAACCACCAGATTTCTCCTCTCCACATGCTTGTTGCCTGCTTTGGGTTCATACTTCCCAGGTTCTTCTTGAGGTCCCTTTTGGAAACTGTCACTTCCTGCTGACAGCCCCTGGTAGCTGCTTTAAGTGATACATTATACACAATGCATAATAGCTCAGTCACTTCATGTGCCAATTCCATCTGATGCTGAAGACCCAACACTTTTCATTTGTCTGAGCAGCTCTGGAACCTCTTCTGTCAATATTACAGCTTGGGAAAGCTCAGAAAGGCGAATTTTAATTTTTTATCTTAAGAGATCTTTGTAGAGGAAAGACTGATGGCATACAACTCTGGTATCACTTAGAAACACTACAAAACTATTCAGCACACAATGCCAAAAGTTGGACAAATTTGTCATTTGAAACTATTTTATTGAGCTGTATCCAAGACTCAGATTCTCCCAATACACTCCAAAACCCCCCCCCCCAAACAGACACTGTGTGCTCCTTGAATAGAGCATGTACCTATTATAATGATTTATGATAGAGAGGAGAATGCACAACATATAAAAGATGATATGTTATAAGGAACAATATATCATTCTTTCCATTCTGAAATAATTAGGATTTAAATTCCACTAGACCATCATTTTTTAATTTCCTTCATTGGAAGTCCCATTTCATAGATCCAGCATGTAGATGTTTGCAGAAGTACTTGTCTGCAGTAAATATGCTTATCCTCTCCCTGTACACCCCATCTTCCAGATCCTTGTGCATGGGAATAGGGAAAGGGTACAAACCCAGAAGAGGTGCGGGTGATCTAACCTGAAATTTGGAAGGTTCATGCCCAGAGCCTTTGCACAGAGGGCTGACACAGCAATACCCGAGTACCTCTGTTACAGCAGTATCTCGGGTGCAGCTCAGATTGCACTGGGGATCACAGAATCACAGGATGGGTCAGGTTGGAAGGGACCCCAGTGGCTCATCTGCTCTCACCTCCCTGCTCAGGCAGAGTCATCCCAGAGCACATGGCCCAGGATTACATCTAGATGGGTCTGAGCTATTCCCCATTGAGGGGGACTTCACAACCTCTCTGGGCAGCCTGTTCAGCTCTCGGTCACTGCCCAGGGAAGGAGTTCTGCCTCATGTCCAGGTGGAACTTCCTGGGCATCAGCTCCTGCCCCTGTGCCAGTGCTGGGTCCCAGGGAGCAGAGCCTGAGCCCTGCTCTGAGCCCTCCCTGCAGACACTGACAGAGAGGAATAGGATCCCATCTCAGTTTTCTCCTCTCGAGACTGAACAGCCCCAGCTCCCTCAGCCTTTCCTTGGCAGGGAGATGCTCCAGGCCCTTCCTCATCTCTGCAGCCTCTGCTGGCCCTGCTCCAGGTCCTTCCTGTCCTGAGGAGTCCAGACACAGACACAGCACTCCTGGTGTGCCTCACCAGGGCTGGGAAGAGGGGCAGGATCCCTCCCTGACCTGCTGGGAATGTTCTTCCCAATGCACCCCAGGACACCACTGGCCTTCTTGGCCCCCAGGGCACCTGGATAAGAAGTGGATCCCTGAGGACCTGGTGGGAACTCTACTGCCTTTCAGCTTTCCACTGAATTAATTAGATTAAGTGACAGAGGGTCTGGGAAACAAATGGTAGCTGGTAAGGAAGTGACATAGGGCCTGGCGACAAGCTCAATAGCTCCAGGGCAGTTTAAACCCCCAGAGCAGCGCTTTGGTCTAGAAAGCATCTGGGCACCCCTAGCAGCATCTGGGGATGCCCTGGATATGCAGAGCAGCCAACACATGGTGGAACTGCCCAGGAACAGCAAACAAACAGTCCCACCCAGGACTATCCAAAGGAACACAGAGACACAAGCTGTCAAACAGGGCTGTTATCCTCACTGGTTCCTTCCCCTCCTAGCCAGAGGCTATTCTACTTGGTCCAAGAGAGGGACTGCAGCAGTCAAGCCCTGCTCTCCCCTCACTGCCCTGCTTGCTAGTCTTCAAACCATGGGAGCCACTGACTCCTACCCACCAGCCCAGTTTCCTCACCCCACTGGCAGCAGCAGGGCTTTGCCTGCACAAAGTTTTGGCACTCAAAGCTACTCAAACCCAGCTCCCCAGGGTGGCACACGCATCAGCTGGGACTGACTTGTGACAAGCCCATGGAGTATTGAGGTTAAGCAAGTGGGACTAAGACATTCTTTTTGCAAGGACAAGCTGAGCCTACTGGCTGTTCAGTCTTGAGCAGCCATTGCTCACAGGATATGCATGCTCCCCAGAGTCCAGCCCCTACCTGGTGCCTCCTGCACCCCTTCCCATATTCAGATAGCACTGAGCAACAATTAATATCTGAAGTGCAGCAGTGATTAAATTGGTAGCTGGACTAAAAGTAGAAAGGGCTCAAAAACCAAAAATGTCTATTCAGCTTTATAGCATTTCCTACAGTGTCAGCACACTGTAGCAGTGAGAAGCATTCCTCAGCAACTGGAAGGAATTGCTAAGCCCATTAATAAAATTAAGACAGCCAAGTTCGACAAGAGAATCCATCCAACCTTACGAGCCACTGATGCCTGTCCTGCAGGATGGGGAAGAAACATTTACCAAAGTGGTAGTATAAAGCAAAAATCCAGTCATCATCTCTCCTGGGAGACATGACCTGGCAGCACTTCTGATTGCGTGTCTGCTCCTGAAGAAAAGAGGTCACAACATGCCTTAGAACTGAACTGCTCCTGACAGAGAGGCCATTTGGAATTGATGGTGAAGTCGCTGTGCAAGTTTGCACCAAAAAGTAGGGAAGGCACCACAGGTATGACACAACAGCAACTGCTCACTGGCTGTGTTCCTGCAGGACTGAATGCTGAAGAACTAGGAGACAAGTCAAGTGGAAAGAACATCTCCTATCTCCCTCCCACCATAGACTTCACCATGAAACTTAATTTTTTTAGAAGGGTGGGGATAAGGGCTAGTGGAGTGGAAAATCAGGGAGGTAAGGAAATCAGGAAAAGGCCCTATGAATGGTTAGTTTGTGTCCACAGGAGTATCCCAACCCTGGAAGTGTCCTGGCCAGGTTGGACAGGGCTTCGAACAACCTGGTTTAGTGAAAAATGTCCCTGCCATGGCTGGAACAAGATGATCTTTAAGGGCCCGTCCAACCCAAACCATTCTATCTATAGTTCTGTGATTCTAGGAATGTCTGACAGTCACTGCAAAGAGTCAGAGGCAAGCATGGCTGAAGCTTCCTGCAGGCCCACAACTCCAGCAGCGCTCCGGATGACAGCCCTGGTCCAACAAGATGCACATGTGCTTGAGGGAATGGACTAAGTGCAGGTCCCAGGAAGCACAGACTTGTCCTGTTAGCTCCACTGTGCAGCAGCAGAGAATGAGGGGGAAGGAATGACCATGGACCACTTTTGAGACCAAGTGGGATGCAGATATGGCTTAAGAGGGAGCTAGCTGATGTCAGTGCAAATCACTGTCAACTTTCAAAGGTCATGTTTACAAAGGGAGGCCTGATGACATGCAAACACCACCCCACCATGTTAGAAGGATCCAGGGAACATCAGACCTCTCAGTCTCACCGTAGCCCTTGGAAAGTCTGTGTAGTAAATCTGCCTGACAGCCATTTCCAGCAGGTGATGGAACAGCCAGAGTGGATTTACCAGTGGCAAATCTTGTCTAACTTGACTGCCCTCCAAGCTGCCTGTGTGGAGGACAGGAGAGTAAGTGTGGTACACCTTTGACACTGTCTCTGCCAGTTTTCAACAGGCATGAGCTGAACTGCAGAAGCAGATGACTGATGTCGGCAAGAATATCAGGCTCAAAAAGTGATCAGCTGTAGAAAGTCCAGCTAGCAGGTGATTACCAGCAGCATCTCTCAGGGCTGATATGGGATCAATACAAATCCATGTCTTCATTAACAAACGTTATTAACACAAATTATAGGACAGAGAGCACTCTCACCAAGTCAGCAGATGATATCAAACTTCTGGCATGGCTGGGGCAGGACATCCTTCTCAGAGGGATCTACCCAGACCGGACAAAGGGCCTGATGGAGAGTTTATAAAGGGCAACAGAGGCACACAGTGTCCTACCCCAGGCCAGAATAAGCCCTTGAACCAGCACAGACTGGGGCAGCTGGCTGTAAAGCAGCTCTGCAGCAAACGACCTGCCAAGCTCTCAGAGAGACTAAGGGAACAGAGGCCAGGCAGCCACAATAAACTGCTTCTATGGACCATCCATACAACTGTCTGGAAGAGACTCTGCAACTCAACAGTGACCTTCAAAAGCCTTGGAAACAGTCTCTTTGAACACGACTTCTACCTTCCAGGGCCTTACAGGGTACACAGATTCCCCCAAAAGGATATGATGAGAACATCAGCCCGCACTAAGTTGAGCTGGCTGGAGCACAGAGCAGATCAGTCGGCTTGCTGAGAACACAGCGAAGGAGCATGAAGCCAGGGAAGAACTGAAAGCCAGCACCAAGTGATGGAACCAGCTTTGAAGGTTTAACTCAGACACTGTTTCCTTTGGAAGCAAGTCAGCAGCTCTTTCTACCTCTGTTCTAGAGAGCTATTTCAGTCCAGAATTCCTAATTCTGCTTGAAATATTTGCTGCAGACTCTTAAAACCCATATCTTGCACAAAAAATGGAAGACTATCTGGTAATAGGCTAGAAGGCAGCATTTCACTGCCATCATGCTTTGAAAGCATCTTGGCCAGTGGAATATTTTTTGCTAAAACCAATGATTACATTAATACATGTCAGTCACACCAACTTCACTTGTGATATTCATCAAAAGGCTCAAGTAAGGGCCTAGGGTTAACTAGCGCAGAAACTACTACTGGCACGTTCACAGCACTTGAAAAAAAAATTAGATCAGACAGTTGGCAAGTGTGAAGTGTGTCACAGGTGCAGTCAGACTCCTACCCAAGCTCAGGATGTGCACCTCTTCCTGGACATGTGTTGGTTCTGCTAATGCAACCAGCTGCTCAGATTTAGTTGCTATCCACAAAAACACCAAAGCTGTCCACGCTATGTCATCTCACTTACAGAAACCACAGAGCAAATGGGGTCAAAACGTGGCTTGTTAGATAAAAATTTAGAACATTTTGCCCTCCAGTACCACAACAGTATTTAATATTCTGAATATTTCTGTTGGCACAGGCAGGATCTCTGCTAATGATGTAACTCAGAGCGATGATATAACTATATATGTATACAGACACATATATATTTGGGTATACCAGAACAATTAAAGCAAACCACAGCACTCGCAGCCAGCTGGGTCAGAGCTCCCCGGTCCCACCAATCTCACAGGGGGAAATCCCTATTTACATGCCTCACATGAAGTATCAAATTGTCAGAGATCACAGAATCCCAGGCTGGTTTGGGTTTGAAGGGAACTTAAAACTTGTCCAGTTCCAACTGCTGCCATGGGCAGGGACGCCTTCCTCTATCCCAGATTGCTCCAAGCCCTGTCCAACCTGGCCACAGACACTTCCAGGAGTGGGGTGGCCACAGCTTCCCTGGGCAACCTGCGCCAGGGCCTCCCCACCTCCACAGGGAAGAAATTTTTTCCCAATATCCAACCTAAAACCTCTTCACTTTTAGCTTAAAACTGTTCCCCCTCTTGTCCTATTGCTATCTGCCTGTGTAAGAAGCCACTTTTTTTATAAAGTTCCCGCTTTTTATAACTGTCACTCAAGATAATTCATAATTAACGGTTGTTTTGGGTAAGGCTGACAATCCACATTAATTTAAATCCTGGAAGACAAAGATGCTTCATACTTTGACTTCAGAATGAAACCAGTAGCACTTCTGGATGCTTCAATTTAAGCACAAAGCCCATGTGGTCAACTGGGAGCAGCTCCTTGTGCCCTACCAACTTCATGCTGGATTACATTCTTCAGGGTGATGCTACTCTATTTAAAGGTCCAAACTAAACAGACATAAGCTAGGTTTGGGCAGAGCCCACAGTGTCACCTTCTCTAAACCACTGCTAGAATCCCCTCACTGAGCCAGCACTTGTGTTTAGACACGCCTGTACTAGGACTTGCTGCTATTGCACTACTTCAGATGTAAAAAACCATCAGGCTTTGACACAAAATTGCATTAACTGTACAGCAGGGAATGACAAATTATAAATAGGAGGTGGTTTCAGAGAGATTCCAGAAATGGATGGTGAGCAATCACTGCGGCAAATCAATGCTCTGGCTCAGGGGATCAGACAGGGGCCAGGTTTAGTTTTACCCTGAAAAGGCAGTGACACATAAAAAGCTAATGGCAGGTGGTCACTCTGCATTCTGTACATCTCAGAAAGATTTATGAGCAAGGCTGAATGCTGGAAAAGCAACACTGAAACTGCTTGCGTCCCTCTGCAAGGTCAGCTTATTGTATTATAGAAACATTTCCAGTGAGACTCCTAGAAGTTAAGACTGTTCTATTTTATCCAGCCATAGGAAACGAGCTACAAAAATCCCAAACAACCCAGCATTAAAGAAAAATAAATCATACCATTTACTCTTAAAGACTGAATTTTCAGTTATTTTGGTTGTTTTCAGATCAGCAAAGCCTACACTTAAGCTTAGAGTTTAAAGCTGGAAGGAGACCGATTTTTCCAAAATTCATTTAATAGGAAAATATTTAACAAGAGAACACGTGGATGTATTTTCTAAAATACTGATCACTTGCAAGCACTGCACATTACAATTATTATGACTGAAAACTGACATGAGAAATTATGTAGGTGTCTAAATTGGGAATTTTGATGTCCCTGATTGTCAACAGCTTGATGTGAAAAGAGGAGCCTGACTCCCAGGATCCGGCTGTTAGCAATGTGAGGTATTGTGCTCATTAGTCTGGAAATGCAAAAAAGCAAATTTCCTCTGAAAAACATTTTAAGAATTAAGTATTTAAGAAAGGTCGTGTTTCACCACAGTAAGAGGTAGGACATATCAGGAGTGGAGAGAGGAAATAAAATTTGGCTCCTTGAAGCTGTGCAGGTTGGAGCTTCATCTCACAGCCATACTCTGGGTCCCATTGCATCCATTTCAAGTTCACAGCAGCTTGAAACATCTCTGCACAGGCCTGGATAGACTATACTCACCATGAGCTTGTTCTTAAGTCCATTCATGCTGAAGTGAGCCCCATGAAAGTAGGCACCTAAATCCCCACCAAATCGTTCCTTCCTAGAATCACAAACTCATTTGGGTTGGAAGGGACCTTAAAGTTCATCTCATTGAACGCCCTGCCATGGACAGGAACACCTTCCACTAGACCAGGCGGCTCAAAGCCCTGCCCAACCTGGTGTCAAAATTTCTAGCAAGTCAAGTTTTCCTGCTAAGGCCCATGGTCCAGCTTCTCCTGCAAGCTGCACCTTTCCTCCCTGTGCAGATCAGTTTGCTGTGGCCCAAGAAAGGAGATTGCAGGGACAGCTGTGGCACCTCCCTTTACAAGGACAGCCCAAAATAAACTGCAGACTCAGACCCCAGGATTTATACTGGGCACCCTCACCGTGCTGGGGCCATACCATCATCACTAGGTCAAACAGTTCACTCAGCTGGGGATCCTGTCACTGCATAGCAGGGGCTGCCATTCCCCTGCAAGGCTCCAGGTTTCTCATTCATTTTTTACTCCAGCCCTCTGCACAAACACAATTTTTTTAAAAACCATGTTTCAGAATATTTAATGTTCCACCTGCCCTGATTTGTATTCAAAAGTTAGAAGGAATAAAATACCAATTTATACAATCACTTATGTAATATTCCCCTCTCCCAACCTTCTCAAAACTGATTGCTCTAATATACAGTCTGACAAGCCTTTTTGACTGATGGTATACAATAATCCTCAACTGCGAGCCAGCAAACCAACTCAGAAGTCCTATATTTTAATATTAGTCAGTCATTATCTCAGTATATTACAAAACACAGCACTTGTGATGTCTCACAAGCCCCACAGTACCTCGTTTGAATTCTAAATCTCTAAAACTATTTGAAATAGAAACAGATCCCAGCCCCAACACTCCCTATTAAAATAAGCAAAAGGATTATAAATTGCAAAAATAATGCCAGGATGATGGGAGTTTCATCTAGGTTACTGCTTAGAGTTCTGCACATAAATGTACTGAATGTTTCCAGCCATGCCAGCAGGAGCTGCAGGACCCTGTGCTGCTGGAGCAGGGACTGTCCAGGCACTGCATTCATTGCTCATTCCTGCATTTCTGCTGAGCTGGCTTTCAATCTTATCAAACCATGTTGATTCAGGCAAGTATGCAGCATGGAAAACTTGTCTCCACCTCTGATGCAAGCTCAAGAATTTCATCTGCACAAGTCAGAAAGTTTTCAGCATACATTAGGCACAAGAAGTTTTCTCTAAAAAACCTTTGCTTTCCAAATGAGCTTTCCATGTGAGGCCAGAACTCCAGACTGCCCAGCAGCTCTAGTGGAGAGGAGAACCTTTCCATGGGCAGCTCTAAGGGACCAGGGGCAGCACTTCCAGCTGCTGCCATGAAGGAAGTTGCTGCTGAAAATCCCACCAGCTCCCTTGCTCAGTGTTTATGGGGAGCAGCAGAGCCTGATGCATGGAATCACTGGGCAGGATAAACAAAGGTTGAGGAAGGAAGCAATGAAGATGCACATTTCCCCTCCCAAACACCCATCTACTTACTAAAATGCAGAGTTTCCTCCCAGGCACCCAGTATTGAGTAAATGATGTGGTTGTCTTCGGTTTCCAGAAGCCAAACCAACCAGTTGAAAGTGCCCCAAGCCAAACCAGGGGAAGGTTTCCTGCCCTGCTGCCAGCAGTAGCAGCTCTCCCAGTCTCTAATTGCAGCTCAAGGTTAGTTTGTGTAGTCTACAGTTAATTCTGCCCACTCAGGAGATTGCTTGGACATAGAGATGCAAGGGAAAGACAATTGAACCCTTGATGAAAACATCAAGGCAAAACAGGGAGTGAGTAAGCCAAAAGTAAGAAAATAAAAGCATGAAATTGATAAAACAGCACTTCAGATTTTAACTATTTTGTCTCATAAATTTCTAGTGCATTGTAGGCATCTTCCAAGCTCTCTCACTTTATTCAGAACCCTGTGGGATGGTACATGCTACTGAATTCCCATTTATAACTGAAGCCCAAAAACCCTATTTCACTCACCCTAGTGACAAACCCTATTTTTGACAGGGCCATATTTCACTTTGACGAGCAGTGTTACATGCAGCACAAGAAGCTTGCAACTTTATTTTTCCTGGCAGTAGAACACCTTCATAAAGGAACTCTGCACAGTGCAGTGGGAAAGGTATGGCTCTCCCTAGATAACCTTCTATTCTAGGAATGAATGTATTTTTAGGCAATGCAGCCACCCAATCTTAAAAAATGCAGCCTGATTTATGATGCTATCATCACCAACTTAAAGATCAGAAACTGAACTACCTTAAACCACAGCTGTGATGGCCCAAAGATGGGACACCCAAACATTCATTCCAAGTTGCCATGCTACTGTAAGTTGTGTTATCTCCTCACCTTTCAGGGCACAGATTGGCTGTTACCTTTTGGTGATTAAGAAATTTTGTGTCCAGAGAAGGGAATGGAGCTGGGAAGGGTCTGAAGCACCAGGAGCAGCTGAGGCAGCTGGGGGGGGCAGGGCTGAGCCTGGAGAAAAGGAGGCTCAGGGGGCACCTTGTGGCTCTGCACAACTCCCTGACAGGAGGGGGCAGCCAGGGGAGGTTGGGCTCTGCTCCCAGGGAACAAGGGACAGAATGAGAGAGAAAGGCCTCAGGCTGTGTCAGGGGAGGTTTAGGCTGAATATTATAGAAAATTTCTTGCCAAAAAGGGTGGTCAGGCCTGGCACAGGTTACCCAGTGACATGGTGGAGTCACCACCCCCTGAAAGTGTTCAGACAGTGTACAGTTGTGGCACCTAGGGACGTGGTTTAGAGCTTAACATGGAAGTGGTGGGAATCCTTTTCTCCTTCCCCTCAGTCCCCAGATTTTGTTCCAGTGTTAGCACATCAATGCCTCTTCCAAAAGTCTCCAGACTGCTGTAATTGGGCAGAGTGCTGTCTATTACCTCTGTCTGGTTTCTGGACTGTCCAAAAATTCTGCTGCTTCCTGCTTTCTTATGGCTGCACACAACCTGTATGAGGAAATGGCAAACTCGCTGAGCAGCAGCTGAAAATTGCCCAAACCTTTTGACACAGATGCCACCTTATAAAGCTCTGAGAAGCAACCAGACATGCCTGCAGTTTTACAGCTCTGGCTCAGAAGGAGGAATGAGAATAACCAACTGAGAATAACAAACAGCCTCCACCTAACCCAGTCACTGCACAAAGTACCTGACTATTCAGGAAGCAGCTCCTGAATTAGCACAGGCACCCAGCACCTGAAAACAAAGTCAACAGCAAGCACCAAGGCACTGCAGAGTACTGTAAATGACACAGGAGTTATTTCATGAGCAACTCACTTCTCCTTGGAACAGGCCAAAGGGAAACAGAGAGTAAATCATCAAAGGACAGACAGAGGATAAACAATCTTTGCTGTCATCCTTTGTGAACGAGTCCTTGAAGACAAACAAGCATTACTATTATTACATTGGGAGATGCTTTCCCAGCTAGAAGCAGTAGAACGTTTTTCCCTTAAGACTCAATTTTCATACAAGTTTACTCTTTGGTTTTATCTGTCACCCCAGAGACAGAGGAGCAGTTCATACCCATTTCCCACCACCAACAAACGCTAGAGAAGTTCAAGTGCCACCAATAGTTCATTTCACCAACTGGTAGCAGTTTTCTTGATGCCTTCTATATGTTCACTCACATTTAACTAAGATCTCCCTTTCCATTCTGCATTAGACACAAAACCACTGTCAAAAATAATTCACTGAATATAATGTAAGTTAATCTTTGAAAATAAAGGACTGATGTTCATCCAGCAACATTCTGCAGACACTGAGGTAGACAAAGTACCCTACAAGTTCCAGACACGGGCTGTGGTGCAGGTCTGTGCAGCACCTGATGCCTCCAAAGAGGGCAGTGACACAGGCTGCAGGCTCAGAAACATCACTTTTAATTGAAAAGGCTATTTTCAAAATACAGCTTTGTAGCTATAAATAGCCAAGCCGGCTTCTCACACAGCAAATACACAATGGATCTTAGCCACAGTGGCCCAGATACCAGAGCAAGTGTAATTTTATTTGTCAACACACACAATATTTGGGGCCACCCTGTGCTTCAAACAAACTAACCCGATTTGTAAGGTTGGTCTTAGGTCTTGTGGGAGCAGCTGCCGACTCTGACAAATTAAGTCAATTGACTTGGTTAACCCTTCCATTACCTAAAAAGACCTGATTGCCCATCCAGAGCAAGTATCATATATTAAATTCTTTAATAAAAAAAAATAAATTACCTGATGTTTCTGTCAACAAAGCCAGCTCTTTTCAATGTGTAGGATTTCCTTCCACATTGAGTGGCCATTAGGTTGCACAGGTATTAAACAAGAGCACGCTGTCATTACCATCTGCCCTGTAATGTAACATTGTGTTTCTAACACTAAGGGAAGTTATTTAAATATACTCACATGTACTACATCATTCTAGTTGTCAACCAGTGCTCTGGGGATCCCCAACTGGCCTTGGCTGATGCTTTACCATAGGCAGCATTATTCTCCAAGCAACATGAAAACAAAATCTGTTTCGGACAGGTTCAGAGAAAGGAACTCATAACGACCTCCCTGACCATGCTGATGAACATTTTCATCTGATAGACATTTACAGACCCAAGATACACGTGCACAGCAAAACCTTTAACAAAACAGCATTTGCTCCATTTGGGTGTGCAGGAACATCTTGTCACTCTTCAGCAAAACTGTTATTACATCCATGGGACATTGGAACAAAGTTTTTATTCCAGTCAGAGTAAGGTCACCCTCCCTTTCTGTCAAGTTTGTGAAGAAACACTTCACATAAGCAGCTGGCTGGTACTGCCAGCATCTGCTCCACCGCTCACTCATCCAAGCTCTTCCAAGTATCAAGCCCTAGGTGTTACTAGTCAGTGTCACCCGATACTGTGCTCCTAAGGCACATAGGATACAATTCTGTATCCTTTACGTATACAGAATTCAATTTGCAGCCTGCCTGTCAGTACATGGCTTGCTATGGTCTCCAGAGTGTGACCTTGCTGAGTTCACCGCATTTCACCAGACACTTCACAATACCCACAGCAGCAAGAGACCCAGGCTCTCCTGAGGGGATCACACTCGATCCTGGCTGGAAACCCCTCATGAAGTCATCCCAGCTCTATCATATGTCCACCTTAAATTCAGCCTTCTTGGCTGTCAAAATGCAAATCAATAACCAGCTTTTCAGTAGTTGGTTCTTACTAGTGTCTACAGGACTACTTGTTTGATAATAAACGTACATGTGCTGTACTGGAGGTTACTAACACAGGGCAATGTATTTGCTGTTCCTATACCAAACTCCACAAATAACCAAGATAACCCAGCCATTACAAAGGTCACTGCTTTGCCAGCTGAAGTCTTATTCAACCTGACAGCCTGTAAGCTTGCATGCTCTTTGCTTCACAACTTATTTTTGGAAGTCCAAACCAAATGAATGAATCTCCCTGCCCCTTTTTCCCAAACAGCCGGAAGCCAGCAAGCTCCTGAACCACCATGTACATGTCCCAAATGCTTCCTTAACATCAGCCCAGCAAAGAAGAAATCCTGATTAACTCAAGAACTGTCCTGCTATTTGTGCTGTTAACACATTATTCCTTAAAAACACATTAGTTCCAGATGTTATTCCCGAACTGTGTTTTTTTTTCCCCACTCCTGTTGCTACACTACATGTTTAATCTACACTATCTTGAGCTAAGAAAATTTTCTTCCCGAAGCTGGCCTGGACCCAAATCAGATTCATTTCACTGACCAGATGCACCAATCTGAGACACTCATTTCACACGTCCTGCTAAATTCTCAATCAGCAACAGGTTTCTCAATATTCCAGGGAGGCAGTTTTCCATGTTCCCTTGCATTCCTGCTCACTTATACCAGAGCAGCAAAAGCTACGGACGGAACACAGCACGCGTTTCTTGACAGTCAAGGCTTTACCGCTCTGCAGCCAATTCCTGCAACCACTTTGTACCATCTTCACATTTGGATGAGTATTAATAGAATCTACGTTGCTAATCGGCCATGTGGCCACTCTCTGCTCTCTACCAAGGAGCAGTCTGGGGAGTTTCAAGGCAACTCTGATAAAACACAACCCAAGAACTGGCCAGACACTCCTGACCTTGCAAAATTCGCAGTTCTCCCGGGAAATTTTCCCGGCATTTCAGGAGACCTTCATTACATCCTAAGTTTTTAAAAAATTAATGAATCGGTCGCCTGGTCAGGCCCGCAGCCCTGCCAGCCCCCGCTTTATTTTGCTAATTAACCTACTTAATAATCCTGTGAAAAGTTGGTACATCCCACTGCCCGACTGGAACCACCTCGGTCTGTGCTTTGACACAGACTGAACGCGCCGGACGGGGCCCGGACCAAAGTGTACTGAACCAATTTACCAACACCCCCGGCCGGGGCTGCAGGTACCGCTGTGCCCCCCGGCCCGGTGCTGACCGAGGGTACACAAAGCCAGGCCGCCCCCCGGCCCCGGTACCTGGTGCAGGGCTGTCAGCCCGTCCACATTGGTGGTGTTGATGCGGGCGCCGCGGCCCAGAAGCCTCTTCACCTCCTCGGTGTCGCCGCTGGAGCAGGCGGCCAGGAACACGGCGCCCTCCTCGAAGCGGACGCGGGACCCCCCCGCGCCGCGATGCCGGCCGCGGCCGCCCCCCGCCGCCACCGGCTCCTGCTCGGTCAGGGAGCCCTTCCAGCGCCGCAGCTGCTCGGCCCGCCGCAGCCGCGCCGACTCGGCCCGCTTCCCGCCCAGGTGCTCCGGCTCGGACATCGCCGCCGCCGCTCTGAGGGCCGCGCGGGGCCGCGCCGCGCTCAACCCGGAGCGGGGCGCAGCGCCCCCGCCGCCATCTTCGCTACGCCCCCGCCGCCGCCGCCGCGCCCGCGCCGCGCGCGCCCCGCGGCACCCCGGGACATGTAGTTCGGGCGGGGGCGGCGCCTCACCTGCCCCGGGGCGGCCGCGGCTCCCGGCGGCCCCCGCGCGGCGCTGCACCTGGGCGCGACCGGGACTACAACTCCCGGCGGCCCCCTCGCGCGGGCGCGGTCAGGCGCTGTTGCTGTGGCTTCCCTGCGGTCATAGAATCCCGGAACCGCCGAGGGTGGAATGGACCTTGGGGACCATCGGGTCCAATCTGTGCCCTTTCGCCACCTGGTCACCCAGCCCAGAGCACTGAGTCGTCCCTTGGACGTTGTCCCGTCAGGGATGGGGACTCCGCCACTGTCCTGGCCAGCCCCTTTCAATGCCTGACCGCCCTTTCTGGGAAGAAATTCTTACTAATATCCAACCGAAAGTTTTCCCGGGCACAACTCGATGTGGTTTGCTCCTGTCCTGTCCCTTATTCCCTGGGAGCAGAGCCCGACTCCTCCCGGCTGCCCCCTCCTGTCAGGGAGTTGTGTAGACAGAAGGTCCCCCCCGAGCCTCCTTTTCTGCAGGCTGAGCGCCCCCAGCTCCCGCAGCCGCTCCCGGTGCTCCAGACGCTTCCCCAGCCCCGTTCCCTTCTCTGGGCTCTCGGGACCAATGTCCCGCTGCCATCGGGACGGACAGAGGGGTGTGGAGCTCCCAGAGCGGCTCGGTCCAGCAGCTGCCGGTCAGACAAGTGGCTGATTTTATTGAGGAAGTGCCGGAACCTGTAGATTTGCAAGCATGAGCTAAGCAAGAATCATCAGTACGTCTGTGAAAACTCTCTAACCCTGGCACAAGGAACACACAAACAAAAAAAAAAAAAAAAAAACGAACTTCTGAAACCTTCATGAAACCAAATTCATCCTCCTTGAGAAGCTCAGAAGACAGGAATGTTTATGAGAACTTTGTGCAACTCTTCCGCCACACTAATACAGGATTTGTGCAAGGTTATAGACATTAGAGAAGAAATATTACAAGACTTTTTGATTCTCTGGGCATTTAAAGATGTATTTAAGAATGCCTGGGGAAACAGCGGGGGACAAACAGCCGTGATGGCATACATTTAGTATTTCAATGTCTGGCTTCCCCCGGTTAACCCCGAGCTCGGGCGTCCCCCGGGAGGCGAGCGGGGACCTGCGGGGCTCCCTCCGGTACAGCCCCCCCCGGCTGCTCCCTTCCAGCTGGACCTGCTGCAGCGCTGAGGGTTTGGAATGAGATGTTTGGCTTGGCTTCGTTGCGCCTTCCCCGAGCCCCCTCTCGTGGCTGCGCGTCCGTCCCGTCCCGCTGAGCATCACTACAGCAGCTCAGTGGTCTCGGTGAAGGGGCTGCCCCTCTCCGTCTGGTTATTCTGCTGCTGAACGGAGGATTTGCCTCAAATTGTTTATTGAAGGACTCTGAGGACGGCTATGCTGCTGAATGATCAGTGACAAATCCCTCAGAGCAGGTAGCATTTGCTCATTGGCCTTAAAGCAACTCCAGCGGTTTTCAGGAACGTTCCAGGGAAACCCCCAGGAGCTGTGGAGCCGTGTATCTGACACCCCCAGTGTGCAAAATATCATGACCCACTCTAATGAACAGGAGTTAGGAGCCACATTAAGGGCTGTTCAATATTCATAGAAAGGCCAGATAATAGTTGACATGACAGTATAAAATCGCAAACCTGGAGTTTGGAATTACTAGCACAGAAATGGTTCAGAGAAGAACAATGAGGACAAGAGCTTCATGTCACAGACTAAAGTGTGGAGCCCCTGACACTGGGCGGTAAGGACAGCGGCTGTTGAGGCGGTGTCCCGTTCCACTATAAAAGGAGGGGTCTGGAAGGATTCTTTTTGATGGATTTCTCAGATAAAAATAAAGCACAAAAGCGACAATATTATATCTGACAAACGTTTATTGATAAAAAAGGGTAAGTGTTCTTACAATAGGGGGATAGGAAAAAAAAAAAAGAGCAGAGAGGGAAAAGGAGAGAGGGAGAACGAAACAAAAGACAGGGACAGCGTTACCACAAGAACGCCGGCTGTCTGTCAGAGCATGTGCGCTGCGAACCGCGGCGTGTCTCCGTAGCTGCTGAGGCGGGAGGGGTTCGATTTCCGAACAGCAGCAGGCTGCGTGTTCTGTCCTTCAGGGAGAAGGGCTGCCGTGGCCACATGTCGCAGTCGCTGGCATGTGTGCCAGTCGACATTGACACTGCACTTTGAGGTGCTTCACTGAAATCATCAGAAGGCTTCATGATGGAAATCATCAGCATGTTGTTATTCAAACAGTCTCCTATATCTTCCTTCTTTATATCTTCTAAGAGCAGCTCCATACAGCTCTGGCATTGTCTCTCTTCTTCTGTTCCGAGTCCGGCTCCATCCTGCCCCTAGCACGGCCGCCTAACCCTGTCTATGCTGAGTACAAGATCTTACAGTGTCTTACCTTCTCTGGCCCTTGCCACAACCTCCTGTCCCTGGGTCTTCACAGCACGACGAGCAGACTCCAACTAACTCCAACTCAGTTAACTCACTACTTATCATGCCCAAGGCTGTGAGGGCAAGGTGTTTCTACTCTGAGATAATTAACACAGCTGTAACCTGTTGGATGGGAGACTGCCTTCTGCAGCATCTCTTTTTGCATTACCACAGCCACGGGCGCGCACCTGGAGCCACCGCGGGTTCTCGGGGTCGGGCCCGGTGCCGCGGGCTTGGGGCCGGGCGGGGAGCGAAGGCGGCAGCGGCGGCCGAGCGCAAGCAGCGCCCGCTCCGTCGGGGAGAACAGCGGGAGCCTAGGGCGGCAAGCTGCCTCGCGGGAACGGAGAAGCAGGGCAGGACGGCTGCAGACAGGGAAACAGGACCGCAGGGAGGAAAAGGCGAGGGGAGACGGGGGCCGAGCGGACCCTACAAGCCACCCCTCTCGCCCTCCAAGGTACCCAAAAGCATGGCTCCCGTTGTGTCGCAGCTAGCTGCTTCCAACACTCTCCCACAGCCCGATGTGGTGGGCGTTTTTGGCGAGTATTCGGGCATTTGCTCCACCGGCCCTGGCGGGGGCGGCTCACAGCCCGATCGTGCAGGCTTTGTGTGCCCTGAGTGCCTGCCAGGCAAAGCCTTCCCGGGGACAGGGCTGCCAGCACATCTACAACCCCTACAAGGATGTAACATATGTTGAGGCATAAATAAAAATAAGATTGGTCCCTCTCAGGTGGGTGTCAAAGCAACAGTACAAGTTAATTACAGTAAATCAATACCAGATCATTCTCCTTGGCTGAAAAAGGCTTTCAGCTGCGGGTTGCTGCAGGCTGGGATCCCTCTGCACACATTCCTGGGGTGCAGGAGATGGGTTGTGGGGTGGGTGATCCCCTTCTCATGCTTCATATCATAAAATCATAGAATCCCAGAATGGTTTGAGTTGGAAGGGATCTTAAAGTTCCATTTCATTCCCTGCCCCCCCCTCCCCCCACCATGTCCAGGGACACCTTCCACTAGACCAGGTTGCACCAAGCCCCATCTAGTCTGGCCTTGAACACTTTCACAATATGGGACAGCCACAGCTTCTCTGGGCAACCTGTACTAGGGCCTCACCACCCTCACAGGGAGGAATTTATTCCCAATATCCAAACTAAATCTCCCCTCTTACAGTTTAAAACTGTTCCTCCTTGTCCTGTCGCTCCAGGACCTTGTAAATAGTCTCTCTTCATCTCCTTGTCAGTTCTCTTCAGGTACTGGAAGGTTGCAATTAGGTTACCACAAGGCCTTCGGTATTCCAGTCTGAACAATTCCAATTCTCTCAGCCTTTCCTTAACTCTCTACATCATCTCTGTGCCTCCTCTGGACTTGCTGCAACAGCTTCATGTTCTTCCTGTGGTGGGCGCCAGGGTGGGAAGCAGCTCTGCGGGTGGGGTCTCACCTGAGTGTTGCCCATGCTGGGGGGTCAGCCCAGCACACAGGGGTGTTATGGATGGGTAATGCGATGGTTGGCTCTCTCAATAGATGAATATTATGTGTATGTTAAGAGAAGTTTTATTGATGTATAGTTATATGTCGCAGTCGCTGGCATGTGTGCCAGTCGACATTAACACTGCACTCGAGGTGCTTCACCAAAATCATCAGAAGGCTTTGCATATCTATATCTTGTTATTCATCTTGTCTCCTATATCTTTACTCTGTAGCTTCTAAGAGCAGCTCCACACAGCTCCAGCATTATCTCTCTTCTTCTGTTTCAAGTCCGGCTCCATCCTGCCCCTAGCACGGCCGCCTAACCCTGTCTATGCTGAGTACAATATCTTACAGTGTCTCACCTTCTCTGGCCCTTGCCACGACCTCCTGTCCCTGGGTCTTCACAGCACGAGGAGCAGACTCCAACTAAATCCAACTCAGTTAACTCACTACTTATCATGCTCAAGGCTGTGAGGGCAAGGTGTTTCTACTCTGAGATAATTAACACAGCTGTAACTTGTTGGATGGGAGACTGCCTTCTGCAGCATCTCTTTTTGTATTGCCACAGTTATATTATTGCGTTTTGTTGTTTAAACCTCCTCTGTTCTCCCCATAGTCCCCTTCCCCCCACTCCCCCCTCCCTTATGGTTGCCAAGGGCTGGCCTTGGTAGTCAGGACATGTGAAAGGAGGGTGTGTACCTGTGCCCCTTGCAGCAGGTGTTTGGGAGGAAGGAAGGTTTGTTACTAGGAGGCACGGCATGACAACACCAGACCTCCAATCAAGTTGCAAGAAAGCAGTGTCCACCAGTGGATGGCAAAGAAGAGTTGCCTGGCAGGCTTTGGGAGCGGCCAGAGTTACCTGATGTGTCGCAGTGAGGAACGTCTTTTAGGTTCCCTGATATTCAGGGCAAATGTGGCACTGAAGAAGGAGTGGGTGCAATGGTGCATCCAAAAAAGAAATTTTACTTTAATAGGAAAATAAAACAGAGACAGTGCCCAGAAACCGCACGCTGTAAGGACAAAACACCAAAGACCAGAAATGAGGGAGGAGTGGCAATATATAGACTTGGGGGTAGAGGGTTCTAGAAATCTGATCAAAGATGGAACATTGACAACCAATAGGGGAGCAGAACTTGGGTTCATTAACATAATAACGGCAAAGTCACCTGGGAGGAGATCTCTGTCTTACATTAAGTTAAACAAATGCCTCCCAGGGCTGAAAGCTGAGGTCTGGCTTGCCAGGGTTGAGATCTGGCTGGCCCTGTGCCTCTGCCAGGCTGATGCTCACACTGATGCAACACCAAAGGTAAAAAAGGCAGAGCAGCCATTTTGTGGGTGAGCACCTGGCAGTTTAATTCCATGTTCCCAGCGCTGTCCTTTTTTCCTTATGCAGTCATTTGTTGTATTTTGTTAAGGTTTAATAAACCTTTGAAAATTTTAAAAGTAGGCATTGTTTCTCACAGGGGGTTCTGGGTGTCGGCACATGTGGATGGGCCACGTCCACCTCTTACCCACCAGGCACCCACAAGTCCTTCCCCCCAGGGCTGCTCTCAATGCCTTCATCCCCCAATCTATCTCTTCCCAGCAAGATCGGTTCTTCCGGATGATGGGTGTACTGGGCCTGTGCTGGAGCAGGCCTGCAGCTGCTGAGCTTTTCCCCTCTTGCTTCCAGTATGGAATTCCTTGGGACTGGAAGCCAGTCTGGTGTGAGCTGGAGCCCTGGCCCAGAGCCGTGGGCATGGCCACACTGGCAGTTCAGCTTTGGGTTCTGGGAGCCCCTTCCCTGCCTGAGCCGTGGGAACAGGAGAGGCCCCCCCATATTTGCACAGCTTACAAGAGCAGGTCCTGCTCTTGTGAAAACTGCCTGGCTGGGCCTATCAGCCATTTGAAACCAGGCCTGTTCTTGTACTGACATGAACTTGACTCTGGCATATTTGGAGAGATTTTTGCCTTGTCCCAGGACTCCTTGACATCAGCTTGAGCTACTAAATGCCAAGAAGTCTTGCACAGCTGCATCTCAGGAGAACTGGCTGTGACCCACACCAGCAGCCATCCCCAAACACCTGCCATCTGTGCCATTGTTTCTGGTTTTTGTGAAAGACACAGCACTTTGGACTCAAGCTGTCACGTCCATATGAAGACCAGATTATATAATTTGACAGACATTTGGGGCAGTTTCCCAGCCTGTAGGTCCTAGTTTGCTATGAACACAGCTTGATGCAAAAGGAATTGCCTTAGATGCCAAGCTGGGTCTGTCCCCTGTGTTATGAATAACGTGTTGTGATTGGCTCATGCAAATGAAGAATTGTTGAGTATGGTGGGGAGAAGTTTTGTTGGGGTTTACAGTTCTTTTGGCATGTACTTTTGTTGTTCCAGTACGGTTTTGAACCCTTTGGTGGTTACTGCCTGGCAGCTCTGGCTGGCAGGGCTGTACAAACCCATGGCGCAGGGAGTTCGTTTGTCCCTTGTGAGAGGCGGCAGGGAGTGGGGGACACTTGTTGCTGGGAGGCCTGGCAGGGTAACATCGCCCCACCAATCACGATACGAGAAGGGCTCCACCAATGAAAGGCACAGAAGGACTGATTGACAGGCCTTGGGAGGAGCCAAGTGTCCATATATGGGCAAAGGCACAGGCTGTGGGAGGGGCCAGAAAGACATATAAGGACTGCTTATGAATATTAATGAGGCTGATGCAACCTTGAGTGTAGAAAAGGCAGAGCCACCATTTTGTGAGCCTGAGCCTCTGGTGGGCAGAAGGAATCCCATCAAGCTCCTAGCACTGTTTCCCCTTTGCTTTATAATTTTAATAGGTTCTAATTAAATTTTATTTACTCATTCCCACCCAGGGTTTGAGTCGTTTATAACACCAGCACTTCATGTGAAGATTCATAGAAATCTTTTGGAATCCTCTCCTGGTTTGACTTGGGGAGACTGGAAATGAGACCAGGAGAGGTCCCCCTTTCCCCATGACATTCCATGGCTGACTGCACTGTTCAGGAACTCCGAGCAAAACAGGCAAACATAGCCATTCTAGTTTCACAGAACATTTTATCCCAGGTACATTTATCAATAATACATCTTCTACAACTACAGAGTCCAATGTCAATTCCTGTATTTTACAGCTCAGCCTTAATTTATTAATCAAACAATTTTATTGGGAACTTAACAAGAAAGCAAACTTTCTTTCTTGATTAAACTCTACCTACTTGTCTATCTACAGAAAACAGCAAATCTCTTAACCAGAGCTAAACCTAATAAACTACAACTACAAACTACAGCTATTTAACATGGGTTTCCCTCCTTAGGCCAGACGCAGTCTTTTCTTTGGAACTACCTCCTCTTGATCATCGTCAGACTCTACTTGTAGATGTCTCTGCCAAATGGAAAAAAGAAAAAAGGAAATTCTCACGTTTTAAGAATACTTAGAAAGGTGCAATTTCTGTTCACCCAAATGCCATCTCCTCTGTCCACGTCCCAGCCAGACCAGCAGGTAGGCAGGGCAAGAGCCAAAGAGTGACTCCAGTTCAGGGATGCAGAAGATGAAAGATCAGACTGTGCTGCCAGGTCAGCACCGGACTCCAGGGCCAACACCAGACTCCAGGCCCGTCCTTTCTTCAGGCTTCCCCCCACCAGCAGTCAGAGTGTCCCTGGGCAGGGCCTGGGTGAATTGAGCCCTAACTAAGCCCCCCTGCAAGCCCCCCCGGCTGTTGCTGCCCATGCTGCATTGCCCTGGGCCAGGCCTGACATGGCGGCTCCACTGTCCCTGGCCAGAGCAGCACCGCAGCCCAGTTCTCTCACCTTGGGCGCCATCAGCAGTGGGCATGGGGTTGCCTTCTTTGAAGAGGAGCCCTTGAAGCTCGTTAGTGCTGTCTGAGCTGCCCCCCCTTGGGCTACATCGATGATCATTTGTTCTTCCTGCTCTGAGGCTCTTGCACCTCTGCCCAAGGGGGATGGGACCCTGTAGAGAGACAGGACAAGTGACTCCAGCTCCAACTAAGCCAGGATCAGCAATGACTTGCAGAGTTCGGAGGGAGAACAGCCCATTTGGGAAGGCAATCCAGCTCCATGGGCACTTGTGTCCTCCCTGTAAGACACAGCAGCTCTTGGCTGAGGCCCAGGCCGGCTGAATCCTCCCTCCTAGGGACAGAGCAAGATTCTGCTCTGGGGAAGCTCAGGGCTTTCTGAGAGGAGCAAGGAATGCCCTGAGCAAGAGCAGCTCTACTCCAAGGGCTGCAAGGAAAGGCAGAGGTGGCTTTCCTCTCATCCTGGAAGTTTTTCTCCACAAGGAAAGATAAAGTCAGTGCCAGCCACCTACTCCTGTTGCCCTCTGGCAAAGAGAAAACCAAGGAGCAGCCCTGCTGCAGGGTAGTCCCTGCCAGGCTCCCAGCATAGAAACTGAGGCCTACCTGTGCGCACTCTGCTTCTGTCGGTGCTTGTCTCTCTCGTATTTCCTCTTCAGTCCCTGGAATGTCTGCACGTAGGTGATGGATTCCAGTGCAGGATAGAAGTTCTCGATGACATGGGTAACCAGGGACTTACAGTCTTCCTGCAGAGGAACAAAACATGGTCTCAAGTCTCCAGTGGTCCCAGGCCGCAGTTCAGAAAGCTTCTGAGTTTGCTTTGCAAAGGAACAGATTCCTTGGCCAGAGCCAAAACACTTTTGTCTGGAGCAACTGTGAAGCAATTCAGATTGATCCCGAAGCCAAGAGCTGAAATCTGGAAAGAATGATTCATCTTCCCATGGCAAGGGACACGAGAGTCAGCAGTGACCCGAGGTTGTTAGTGACACTTGCATTGAAGTTCGAGGCTGCACTGGGCCTATTGGGCTGAGAGGCCGCAGCCATGTCTAAGCTGAAGCTGCTGCTGAACTCACCAGTCTGAGGAAGTCAAACAGCTCCAGCACAGCCCAGTGGAGCAGGTTGGACGTAGCTCCGTTCTCCAGCAGAGCTTGCACAAGGGGTGCCAAGAGGTTTCCCTGGATGATGTAACGGGTATAAAGCTCGTCCTTCAGGGCAATGATCTTCCTCAGGAAGTGTAGAGCACCTTTGTGAAGAGACAAATGCAAGGATTTCAGAGCCACAGGCCAGGGCTGCAGTTCAGAAATTCATTCTCATCCCTTCCCATGAATCCTGAGTTCAAGTGTGCCGTGGAACACCTTCCACCCAGGACACACTAAACTTGGAAGAAGGAAATGCCAAAGGCTACTCACTCAAGGCCAGAAATGTGTGTTTGGAATTGATCAAGAGGAGGACTCTTCTTAGCAAATCCCAATGGAGGATGTAACCCCTCATGTGCTCCTTGTGCCGTGTCACACAAAAACTCAGCAGCTCCAAAATTAAGGCCAGGAGTTGTGCCGTTTGATAATCATCTGCAAGAAAAAATCATGCCTTCAATGAGCAAAAAAGAAAGAAAAAAAATGTCCTGTGCTGTCCACTCCGCTCAGGTGCTATTGCAGTTCCTGACACGGTTTTAGTGGACTTTGGCTTTCCTGGGTTGCTTTAGGAGGCAGAACTTTGGGGGAGAACAAAACAACCAACACAATGTGACTTTTTTGGCTCTTGAAGCAAATCTTCTTAGAAAGCATACAAGTCCAACTCCTCCAGCATGAACAATGCTCCTTCAAGAACTTCCATCTGGACAAAGCACAGCTGGAAGCCATGTCAGGGAGGGGCAAGAAGGGGCTGAAAAGTGCTGCCTGCAGAACCCTTGTCCCTGGGGAGCAGCTGTTTTCTTCAAGTGTATTCCCAGCTGCACTGACCGGCTGATCACTGGGAGCACCCTGTCAGTCCCTTCCAGACACTACAAGCCTCCAAAGGGGGAAAACAAGGAAAAATCCTCATTTGCTATTTCCCAGGTACCTTTTGCTGCGTTGGCCAGAAGCGGTGCAGTCAGAACAGGAAGACAGCGCGTATAGAAGGAATTGAAAAATCCAAGTATTTTGGATACCTAAGGGAGAAAATGGCTTCATTAAATCCTGGCCTTGGCAGAGACCTTTCCAATCAGAAAGCTCAGTATCAGCAGAAACAGCCTACAAAGAACTCCCTTAGCTCTGACAGCTCTGCCTGTATCTTTCTGGTGGGGCCTGAAGCATACAGGTGTTCCCTGCACAAAGAGCCATTTCTTTCTTGGGGAGGAAATCTGAGAGACATCCAGCCCACCCTGCTATCCCCAAGAGAATCCCCACTAGGGATGCCAATCTATCATGGCAATCCATGCAGGACTCCCAAGGCTCAACAAAGTGTCCTTCAAGTTCTCTCCAATGCAGTCATTGCATCATGACAACCTGCCAACCTTTTCCCAGGTATTCCTGTCCATTCCAGGGTATGAACTTGTGGACTGGGGGTGCCAGACTCTGCTGCTGCCAGATGTCTCCTGCAGACAGCAGGAGCTCCAGTCAGACAGTGCTGTGTCCCTGAAACACTGCTTGGGGCAACAACTGCAGGCACAGTGCCCCAGATGCAGCTCTGGCCTCAGCCACAGGTTCTGGAAGCTTCATCTCCTTTGGAGCTTCTTTGCCATTCAGGCTTAGAGCACACAGAACTGGCAAGCACTAACCTCAAGCCCAGCCTGTTTGGATGCTGGGCCCACAAGAAGAGCACTCAAGAAGATCAGGGTTTCTCTGGGCGGAGAAAGTCCCATGTCTTCAGCCCTTTGCATTCCCTTACCTCAGCTGTGGCCAGGAGATTCCCTGGATCAAGCAGTGTCTGCAACAGCTCCACGACCTGATCAGCTCCTCCAAATGCAGCAGCAGGATAGCAGACCATCTGCTTCATGAGCAGACAGATAAGGTCGGTGCCCTGCAAAAAACCCAGACAAAGTAAGCCCCAAATAATTAGAGTGCAATGGCTTTCCTGTTTTCTATCAGTTTGGTTAGTTTCTTTTAATAAAAATGAAAATGAAATAGAAAAATTGAGACTTTGTTTGGCTGGTTTGCTTCCCATTTTCCTTAAGACTGATCTATCCAAGCACCTGCAAACCACTTTTACTTACGTGGTCCCTCTGCTGGGCCTCTTGCATGACAAATTCTTGGACCAGGAATGGACAGAAGTTGACAAGATAAGACAAGATATCTGTGGCAGCAGATGCCACTTGCAGATCATCCATTCCCTAAGAAAAAATAGATTAATTTGGTAGGGTAAATCAGGTTTGCTGTTTCTCATCAGGTAAAGCTGCAAAGAAAAGGGAGTGAAAGGTTTTGGGAAGGTTTCATTCCCAAGTTTCTCTGAAAAACACAGTAATACAGTTCCAGAGAAGCAACAGTAAACCAACAACCTCTTTTCCCCACTCTTTGCCTCCTTCAGAAGGGATCTGTGAGTCCTCATTTAAGCAGGAACCATTCCCATCGTGCCACTTCTGGCTGGAATAGCTGAGACACTGATTTTCTGTACCTGTTACCCACAACTGATTCATTTTGTACCAAAGGACCAATTGTACAAGTCATCCTGTCTCTTTCTTCTCCTCACTTCTTCTTCTCATCAAAATGGACTGTAAGCCAGACTAAACAACTGCAGTCCTTGCCTTGTTGAGCGGGTAAGTTAAAGGTGGTTAAGCTTAAGTTTGCCAAGGTCAAGTTTGTGAAGGCCTTCCTTTGCCTGGATGTTGTTTAAAAACTTGGCAAGTGCCTCAATCTGCCTTCATGTTCTCAAGCTTGCAAGTCCAAGGTTGTTTTTGAACTTCCTGGGAATGTTAGTGTTTCTCCCACACAGGGCTGCGAGGGGCTCAACCAACCTTCCCCTAAAGCTGCCAAGCTGAGTGGGGCAGAACAAATGTTTTGCTTGCAGTGCTGTGCCTTGCTCAGTTCCCAGGTTGTTCCTGCAGCAGAGAAACCCCTGGAATCTGGTGTTTGTGACGAACAGCAGCACTGACCCTGGATTGCAATGGTCAGGTGGCAACAGCTGCCTCAGACAAAGGAGGGACAAACCCTAACCCATTGCTGCTCAGGACAGAGAAATCTGCTGCCGCCATGAGGACAGGATCTTCTGGGAAGGAATGAGCCAACAGCCCCAGAGGAGCTAAAAAGACTTCTCTGGCCCGGTCCAAGCACAACCACAACAGCCCCGGGAAAACAACACCAATGCAGCTGCCCTGTGGCAGAGTCTCTTTCCATCTTAACTCTGCCTTATCCCAAGGACTGCGCTGAGCACAGAACTTGCCCAAGGTGCCGAGTCACAGGAATCAGGGCAAACCAGGCAGGCACTTGCAAGGGCTGTTGGAACTTTGGGATTGTGACTGGTCCAATCCACTTCCACTATCAGCAGAGCCAAGGTGTGTGAGCAAAGGGACACACAAATGCTCAACAGGTCCAAAAGAGTGCCAGTGGCTCTGGCCTTTCCTGCTTTTTTCACTTACCAGTAGAATTTCACTTTCGCTTTTTTCACTACTGGCTTTCACTTACCAGTAGAATTCAAGAGCAGGAAGAAGTCCCAGCTTGGCCAAGCTTTGTAAAAATGCCTCTCTGTTCTGGTGAAATATGAGGGAAAAGGCACAGAAGTCCTTCAGAAAGTTCACCTGTTGCATAGGAAAAAGAATTTCTGGTGTCTTGGAGTAAGACAACTCTCTGAAAGGAGGAAAGTGTTACAATTTCTAGCAGAGTTGGTGTCCTGGTTGGATCTTCCTAGAGAATGGTCTTCTTCTCTGGTGTCTCCTCCAAGCTTTGCCAACATCAACAAAGCAAAGCCATGGAAAGGAAACACACAGAGAAAGAAATCCATCACTTGGCCTTGACCTCAGAGAGACCTCAGATACAGAAATAAAGTTCTCTGGGATGCTGAAATATTGTGGGAAGAAAGCAGAGCTTGAAGCTGAGGGTGTTGGTTCCATGCTGGTCCCTTCTACACAAGGAAATCCTGATTTACAACAAAGAAATCAGAGCTTATGTTGCCAGAAATATTTCTTTAAGTGAAGACTTAAATGAAGATTGAACTGCATTGGCAAGGATTCCTGGCTTCCAGAAATACCTCAAGGACTGCGGAAAGCCTCAAAGAACTGTTTCCCTTTTTCTCCTTCCTCCCTCTCCTTTCAAGCCCGCAAGCACTGACTCACCAATTCCCATCGCTGGTGGGCACCTGTAGTTCCAGCTGTTAACTGGGCCAGAACTTCTGACCAGAATTTCTGGTCTTTCTGTGGAATACACAAAAGGAACACAACTGACACGGGCCCTCTGGAAAGGCAGAACTTCCATCTTGAGAGCATCCCCCACTACTGCAAGCCCAACTGTCTACCCCTCCATTCATTGTAGCCCAATAAAGGCCAATGCCAGAACACACAGATCCCTCAGGGTCTTCCCAGGGCGTTGTTTTAGAAGTGCCTGTGTGCAGCAGAAGCAGGGGCAGAAGCCCAGAGCCACAGGGGAAGCTGAGCTCAGAGGAGGCTCCCAAAAAGTGGAGCTCCCAAGAGCCAGCTGAGACACAGTTTGTCCCATGCGGCACCTGGCCTGCTCCCCCTGCCCTGAGAACATCCCACAGGGATCCCTTTCCCTCTTGTGCAGCTCCAACCCTGCAAAGCATCTTTTCAGGCCCCCCTGGGCAAGGGGGAGCAGATAAACAGGTTCCTAGCTGGCTGGAGCCATGGCCTGGTTGCCCTTCCTCACACTCAAACCAGCTCCCTCCTTGCAGATGCTCTGCTCTGCACTTCTGCCCCAGCCTTGGCTTGGCACGGCACAGCCACAGCCTCTCCTCCCAAGAGAGACTTCAGGACCTCTAGGACAAGAGCTCCCTTCTGGCCAAGAATTTCAGTTCCCCCATTGCTTAAGCCTCCAAAGGGACAAGAAAACCAAGCTGAACAGAATCACCATCATCATCATCATCTCTCAAGGCTTTGGACACTTTCTGCCCTCTCTGTCCCCACATTTCTCAGCACTCCTTCCCATGGGAAGCAGCACTGGCAGTGCTCTCCCTGAGCCTGCTCTTTGGCATCTCAGGTTCGGAATGAGTTCCACAGACATTGCACCTAGCCCTAAGAGGGAATCCCAAAAAGCTGGCTTCTTCCCCAGCTTCCCCTACAAACCAGCTCCAAAGCAATCTGTTGCTTGGCCATCAAACAGAAGAACTTGAAACTCTTGACAGCCCATTCAGGAATCTATAGATCCTTCCTCAAGCTCTTCCCTTTCTAAACTACAGAATCCAAGGGAGGAGAAAGAAGGGAGATTGTTATAAACGACTGGGTTTTACTCATTTCCCTGGGTGGGAATGAGTAAATAAAATGTGATTTGAACCCATTAAAATTACAAAGCAAAGGGAGGAACAGCGCTTGGAGCTTGATGGGATTCCTTCCGCCCACCAGAGGCTCAGGCTCACAAAATGGCATCCCTGGGAGTGGATCGGCCTCATTAATATTCATGAGCCCCTAGACGGCCCTCGGGCCCCTCCCAGTCCATCGCTTTGCCCATATATGGACACTTGGCTCCTCCCAAGGCCTGTCAATCAGTCCTTCTGTGCCTTTCATTGGTGGAGCCCTTCTCGTATCGTGATTGGTGGGGCGATGTTACCCTGCCAGGCCTCCCAGCAACAAGTGTCCCCCACTCCCTGCGGCCTCTCACAAGGGACAAACGAACTCCCTGCGCCGTGGGTTTGTACAGCCCTGCCAGCCAGAGCTGCCAGGCAGTAACCACCAAAGGGGAGGGGAGTATGGAAGGGAGAAGAGAAAAGGGTTCAAAACCGTACTGGAACAACAAAAGTACATGCCAAAAGAACTGTAAACCCCAACAAAACTTCTCCCCACCATACTCAACAATTCTTCTTCATTTGCATGAGCCAATCACCACTCCTTATTCATAATAGGATCATTCCCATCCTGTGCACATGCAAGCACGTCTGATGAACGGCGATCCCTTGGCAACTCCAGCTTCAGGTCCCAAGCCACTGAGAGCAGGTCAGAAGCCACTTACCTCCAACACACGGAAGATCTCCTCTTTCTTGCAGCTGATGAAGGAGGCGAGGCTGGGCAGAGAACCCTCTCCCACCCCAGCTGCCTTGGGCAAGATGACAGCCTGAATATACCGTGCCCAGTACATCTGGTGGAATTTTTTCTGGAGCTCAGGGTCTCGGATGGGAAGAAGCTCCTTCAGCTTGGTTGTTAGGTGCAGGAGCTGCCGGTGCCATTTGGGCTGTGCCAAAGAGGGGCCATACTCGAGGCATCCGACTACATCCATGATACACTCCTGCGACAGCATGACCTCCAGCACAGCTGTTTGGTCAAGCCACAGAATTCCTTGCATAATGGCTGACAAGTGCTGCAAGGCTTGGCTGAGCTGAAACTCCTCGCAGACTTGGAAAAGCTCTAAGAGTTTAGGAATGTAGCCTTCCTCCTTCAAGGCCAGTGCCAGCTTCTCCCTGCGGCTGGCTGAGGAGAGAGCAGAGGTGATCAGCTCAGCAACCTCTGGCAGTCTGTGAACCTCACAGGGAGGAAAGCTGATCCCAGGGCCAATTGCAGCCATTTCTTCCTGGTGTTCCTCTGGTGGCTGCAGAAGATGTGGGGTCACTTGCAATGAAGGTCACGCCTGCCAAAAGGCAGCAAGAGGGAAGCAACAGGGAAGCACAAGGAAAGGCCACGCCGTGCTTGCCTCGTGTTGGCTCTGCCCCTGGAGCTGCCTCAGCTTCCTCTGGTTCTGGCCTTTATGATGTCACCTGCAGCAGGAGGCTTCCATTGCTCTGCTCCTTGACAACCTGGCCTCAGGCTGCCAAAGGTTCTACACTCTGCCATGTCCCCAATAACCCCCTGGTGGGACTTGAGGAGAGAACTTGTAGAACTGAGGGGACACATCCCAGCAGCCTCCCAGTACCCAGAAGGAGAGGGCTACCAGAAGGCTGCAGAGGGACTTTTCCCCACGGCCTTCAGAGACAGGACAGGGGGAATTGCCTGAAGCTGAGGGAGGGCAGGTTTCAGTGAGGTCTTAGGAAGCAATTCTTGCTTTGAAGTGTGGCTGGGCACTGGGCTAGGTTGCCCAGAGAGGTTGTGGACTCCTCAGGCCTGGAGGTATGCAGTGGGTTGAACCCTGGTCGGACGCCAGGTACCCACCAGCGCCGCTCTGTCCCTGCCCTCTGCACCTGGCCAGGGCAGAAAAAATAGAACCAAGGGTCCCTGGATTGAGATAAGGACAGGGGGAGATCCCTCCCCCTTTGGCCTTATGGGCAAAACTGCCTCAATTTTTGGATATCGATTGAATTGATTACTCCCAGCATCAGGGCAAGACCATGAGAAGCCAAACAAATCTCACTGTCACTTTCCCCCCAGCCCTCTCTCATTCCCAAAGTCTTCCTCATCCTCATCCCAGAGTCACAGGGGGAGAGGAACTTGGGTTCTGGTCAGTTCATCCCACATTGTTGCTGTTGCTGCTCAGGGAGAGGAGTCAGAGTCCTTGCCCTGCTCCAGCATGGGGTCCCTGCCACGGGAGACAGTTCTCCAGGAACTTCTCCATCTGGAGTCTATCCCACAGCTGGGAAACAGGTCTCCACAACCTCCTGCCACCTGGGTCACGCTTCCTCAGGGTCAGGCCTTTCCTTCAGGCCCTCCTGCTCCAGCCTCACAGGCTCACAAGGCCTTGCATGAAACCTGCTTCAGCATGCAAAGCTCCTCCCTGCATGGGAGCACAGGACCTGGCTCAGCAAGGGCTTCCCACAGGCTCAAAGCCTCTCTGAGGCACCCCCCTGCTCCAGCATGCAGGGCTCCTCAGGGGCTGCAGGTGGATCTCTGCCCCCCATGCCTTCCATCGGCTGCAGGAGCACAGCTGCCTCCGCGTGGGCCAGGCCACAAGGCAGCAGGGACATCTGGACCTGGCAGAGTTTGTCCCAGATTTCTGCACAGCTGCTTTCTCTGGAAAACTCTGTGCTAAATCCCATCAGTCAGGGATTTACAAGGCAGGGCTTGGGGTGAATTTAGCCCTCCTGCCCACAGGCTGTTACTGTCCGTGCACCAGCACCCCCAGGTCCTTCCCCTCAGGGAACACCACCAGGTTTGTTTGAGGTCTAAACAGTATTTCTGATGCCTTGATTGGTTTTGGTCACTGCTTTAGGCACCTCTGGCTCCATCTCACTTCCCCAGGACACTCTTTGGCTGGACCTGCTGGTGTGAGCATTCCTGAGTGCCTCCTGGGGCAGAGCCCGGCCTGGTTCAGCCACGCCGTGCATGCAGATCCTGCTGTGCCAAGCTGAGCAGGCCCTTCAGTCCTTTGGGAAATGAACCTGGGGAGGGGGAAACTGCCAGGTAGAATTGGGCCTGGCTGGGGAAGCTGAGCCATGCAGAGCCGAGGGGGCCAGCCCTTCCCAATGCCACATCCCACTGCGGTGCAACACGAGCTGGCGCTGGGAGCCGTGGCAGTGCCTGGCCGGGCCTCAGGGAATCATGGAGTCACAGGCCCTTGCTGCTGGAAAAGCTCCCTGAGTCCAACCATTCCTCCAGAGCTGCCACGCTCAGCACTAACCCATGTTCCCAAGTGATGCATCCACTTCTGTCACGTGAAAAGGGATTTTCTATACCGTTAGTGTGGGGAGATTTACTTGACCCTCAGTGTTTAATTTGTCTCAGTGCCCCAGGAAAGCCGAGACCCTTGTGCCTGAGCAGTCTGTCAGCGTCCCGTTAGGGGGAGCCTTCCCTGAGCCGTCCTGCTGGAAAGGAGGGTGGTGCCACTGACTACAGAGTAAGGGAGAGCCCTCAGCAGCTCTTCCCGCTTTTTGACTCTGCAGGGGCTCTTCCTCTTTATCTGAGTATGGTCCCTGCTGCTGGCGACTCCTGGCACCAGGGAAGGACTCACCCTCAGAATGTACAGAATAATCTCTTTATTGATATAAAACGGTGACGGGTTAGAGTTTGAGAATTGTGATAGTACCTGTCAGTGGTAGGATTTGTCAGTGATAGGATCTGACTGCATAAATGTGTTCAAAGCAATCCCCAGACAAGCTCTAATCCCCAATTAAAGCATTCAGTGTGCACAGAGTGCAGTTCTTACCCAATAGGTCCTGACAGGGAAGAAGGCAGGTTCAGCCCTTTGACTGAGCCCAGCAGTAACCATGGAGTCTTCCCTCATTTTTCCCTCATTCTCAACTTACTTTTTATGCAGTTTCTTCCTGTTTAGGTGGAACTTGAGTGACTCAAGTCATGCAGATCTTTATGTGTAAAATTCTTTTGCTTTGCTTTTAAAAAGAGTGTGACAAAAACCACCCCAGTGAGGGGTGGTCATACTTTTGCAGGGGGGGGGGGTACCTTTGGGATGGAGGGGTGTGTTAATGATACAATTAGCCTTTAATGAACCACATTTATCAGAGGAGAGCATTTTCACCCCAGCTGTTGGCTTGGCTGCAGGACATCTCCTCCCTGCCCTTGCTAGCAGGTGCTGAGCAGTTTCTCAGCTGCAAAGCACCACAGAGTTTTCTCTAATATCCAGCCTGAACCTCCCCTGGGGCAACTTGAGGTCACGTCCTCTTGTCCTGTCCCTTGTTCCCTGGGAGAAGAGACTGGCTGTAAGTCCCTGAAATGAAAACTCCTGCTCTCCTGCATCCCCTGGCTCTGCTGGGTGCTGTTGGGGGGATGGGAAGGCTGCAGCAGGTGAGAGGCAGAGGGGACAGCCTCAGGCAGCCCCAGGTGACACCACTCTGAGTCCAAGAGACACCACTCTGCCACTGGGGAGACACTGGGAGGTGAGCTGGGATGGGCTTGGGGCTGAGAGTGTGCCTCTGGCACACAAGGCATCCTGTGCCAGTGCTGGAAAGAGCCAGGCCTGGGCCCCACTCCCTCTGCAATGGGGTGCTTCACAAGCCTGGTCCCCTTCAGGCCCCTTCAGAGCAAAGACCAGAGATGGAGTTTCCAGCAGTAGAACGGGGGGATACGGGGATCCCTTCTGAAGCTGACAGGCAGCTTTTCATCTACTTCCTCTTCCTCCTCTAGAGAAAAGAAACAGCAGTAGGAGAGCCTCTGGAATGTGGCAGCCCCTGCCTCGCTCCTGTGGGATGGAGGCTGGAGGGGGCGGGTCTGTCCAAGTCTGCTGCAGGTTGGCATCTGCAGCACCATCTCCTGCACCCTGGCTTAGACACAGCCTCTGAGCCATCTGGCAGAGGCTTCTCAGTGCCCAGGGAAAGGATGCTCATTCCCAGATGCTGTGGTGACATAAGCTCTGGGATACGTCTAACGCTCTACAAGGCCTCAGGGAACCCTGTGGGAGATCTCTGGCCACCAGGAGCAGCTGCAGGGGGAGATGTTTTGGTTGACAGCTGCTTAATATGAGTGGTCAGTGTGCCCAAGGAGGCCAGTGGCATTCTGGCTTGTACCAGCCATGGTGTAGCCAGCAGGAGCAGTGCCTGTCCCTCTGTGCTGGCACTGCTGAGGCACCTCCAGTCCTGGGAGCCCTTATGGCAAGAGAGACACTGAGCGGCTGGAGCGTGTCCAGAGAAGGGAACGGAGCTGGGGAAGGGTCTGGAGCACCAGGAGCAGCTGAGGGAGCTAGGTGGGACTCAGCCTGGAGAAAAGGAGGCTCAGGCGGACCTTCTCATTTTCTACAGCTCCCTGACAGGCATCTGGAACCAGGTGGAGGTCTGGCTCTTCTCCAAAGTAGGAGGCAACAGGACAAGAGGAAATGGCCTCAAGCTGTGCCAGGAATTTCTTAGCCCAGAGTTCACAGCAAAATTCCTAAGGAATCTGGTGCCAAAGTTTTCTGGGCCCAAAGGAAGCAGCTCCCTGCTACCCTCCCAGCCCTCCTCCCTTCCTGCCAGTTTCAGTTGCACAATCCCAGTAGCTGCAGCAGCCTGGGCTCCCCAGCTCCTGCCAGCAGAATGCCTGCCCCTGGCGATCTGTGGTACCTGGGGAGAGGTGTGGGAGAGGAGGGGTCCCTGAGCCCCAGAGAGCGGCCATCAGGCTCCTCGTGTCAGCTGTCTGTTCTTCAGTACCCTCTTCCATTTGTAGAGGAGAAAAAGACCAGCCCAGGCCAGAGAAATTCAATGGGAGCCTTTGCCAGTGGCATCCTGCTGGCCTCCCTTGGCAATCCTGTCCATGGCCACTGCCATCAGGAGCACTGGAGCATCCAGCTTCTCTCCAGCCTCACCAGCTGCAAGGGCTGGCAGATCCTCATGGAGCACAGATGCCCCAGGGGCCAGGGCAGCAGCTCAAGGTGGGAAGCCATTTAGCCACCAGCAAAATTGTTCCGTTCTCCTGACTTCCCCTCCAGGAGCTTCCTGTGCAGCTGCTCCTGGAAGTGGCAGCCTTTTGCTGACCTCCAGGTCCAGGGAACAGAACACTGATGGGTGGAATCTTCTTGGAATCTTCCAGGGTACTAAAAATGCCTAAGAAAGGGAAGATCCTTTCCCTGTCTGGTGCCACCTGGTTCCTATCCCTGCGTGGGGTTGGTGGGATCAGGGAGGGTGTCCCACTCCCCTCCCTGCCCTCCTCCACAGGCAGAGGGGGAGTGCCAGAGTGGGACAGATCCAGGGCCCTGTTTCCCAAGGGGATGGAGAGCGGGAACCAGGTTTGTACCCCAGCAAGCTGTGAATCATGCAGGAATGAGAATGAAGGGAGACCCAAACTCCAGCTGGGATGTGGGGTCCTGCCAGGGCTCTGAGCACAGAGCAGTGACCAGACAGAGCATTCAGTGTGGAGTCAGGCTGCAGGGCCTACACATGGACCACCCTTGGCCTTTCAGGGTATAAAGAGCATCCCCTGGAGCCTTGGAATTGTTTGTCACAAGGTCCTGAGCCTTCCTGGTCTCCTGTACTGCCCTGGCATAGAAAAACACAGGAAAAAGGGAAAAGCAGCTTTGCAGCCCTGCAGCCACACTTTCTGTAGGCTGCTCTGGGAATGTTTGGGCTCAGAGGGACGTGTGAGGGTACAGAGGGTGTGTGGGACATTAGGTAAGGGCAGCAGAGTCTCTGCTCCTGCAATGCTTTGGCCTCTTCAGTTCTCAGAGCTCTCCCTTCACAGAGAACCGGACTCCCACCTGTCCTCCAGCTGTGCTGGGAGTGTTTTCCCATCACCTCTGCAGCCTTTCCCATGCAGTTTGGGTTTGCATATTTCCCCCCTCTCTGTCTGCACCCAGAGCAGTACTGAGCAGTACACCACAACTCCTGTGGTGGGTTCCCATGGGAGCCATTGCCAGAGTCCTCACTCCCCTGCTGTGCCATTTGTTATAAGAGACTCATAATCCCAGCCTGGGTTGGGTTAGAAGGGACCTTAAAGCCCGTCTTGTCCCACCTCCTGCCATGGGCAGAGACACCTTCCACTAGCCCAGGTTACTCCAAGCCCCATCAACCTGGCCTTGGACACTTCCAGGGATGGGGCAGCCACAGCTTCTCTGGGCACCCTGTGCCAGGGCCTCACCACCCATATTGTACAACAATTCTTGCTTGAAGTCTTATAAACTCCTTTTAATCTGTGGAAAAGCTGCAGTGAGGCCTCCCTGGAGCCTTCTCTTCTACAGGCTGAACACCCCCAGCTCTCCCAGCCTGGTTGCAGAGCAGAGGGGCTCCAGGCCTTGGAGCAGCTCCATGGTCTCCTCCAGACTCGCTCCAGCAGCTCCAGCTCCTTCCTGTGCTGGAACCCCGGGGCTGGAGGCAGCTCTGCAGGTGGGGTCTCACCTGAGCAGGGCACAGGGGCAGAATCCCCCCTGCCCTGCTGCCCACGCTGGGGGATCAGCCCAGCACATGGGGGGCTCTGGGCTGCCAGAACACGTGGCTGGGGCACGTTGAGCTTCTCATCCACCAACACCCCCATGTCCTCCTCCCCAGGGCTGCGCTCAGTCCATTCTCCAATCTTGCAACGTCTCTTTTAATTTAGAGGAAAACGTTCAGCAGAACAAAATACCGACCGAAACATCTGGGAGGTGCTCCCTCCGGCTTTTAGAACCCCAGAGAGTCCTTCCCCTGGTGTTGGGATGGGGGTCCCGGACAGCGCCAGCGATGCCGGGCGCTGTCGGGCCGATCCGGCCGTGCCGCCCCCCGCCAGTGACATCAGTGCCGCCGCCGCCCCGCGGCCCGCCCTGCCCGCCAGCGACAAAAGCGCCGAGCGGCCCCAGCGCGGTTCCCGGCACCGGCACCGGCACCGGCACCGACCCCGAACCCCACACCGACACCAGCACCGAGACCCACCCCGGCCGCGGATTTGATACCGACCCCGGCGCCGGCACCGACACCGGATTTAACAGCGTCCCCGGCCCGGCCGCAGGTGGGTGCGGGGCGGAGGCACAGCGGAGCCGCCTCCCCTCCCGTGCCCGGGGCTGCCGCTCCCCCAGCCCGGAGCTGCCTCCATCCCTCCCTCCATCCCTCTCTCTATCCCTCCCTCCATCCCCTGAGGATGCCCCATCCCCGCTGTGCCCCTGCCCCGCGGGCCGCAGCGGGGAGATGCGGGGCTGGAGAGGGGCACAGCCCCGCCGTGTGCCCGTGGGGTGAGCACGGGAGCGGCGGGACCCCCTGAGGCTGTTCCCAGTGCCGGAGCAGCCGCACACGTGGCGGGATGCGGAAGCCAAAGCTCTTGCATCAGATCGGCTGAACTCAGTAAAACTCATTTCCAGGGAGCCTGAGGCAGCTCAGCTGTGGGCTCGGGTCAGTTCCCAGAGGAATCTGCACTGCTGTGCACCAGGCTGGGCACAGGCTCCAGCACAGCTCCAGGTGCTGCTTTCCAGCCCTCGGAGCCCTCAGCCCGTGGGAGGCGGTTCAGGAGCGCTGGGCAAAAGTCCTGGATGCTGCCAAGTCCCTCTATCAGATCTCCTGACCTGCGTGAGAAGGGGTCACTGCTAAAACAGTTTGAGGGGTGAGGCTGGCCTTGGGCGCTGCTCCTCCTGGCACTAGAGTTTGGGGAAGGGTGAGAGGAGAAGCCCTGAAAGGAGCAACTGTGGTCGTTTGGTCTGTTCCTGCTGAAGCAGAGGAGGTCAGAGCTCCCCACGGTCTGCAGCTTTCTCCCGAGGGGCAGCAGAGGGGCAGCTTCCATCTCTGCTCGCTGTGAGCAGGGACAGGACCCCAGGGAAGGGCTGGAGCTGGGTCAGGGGGTGGTCAGGCTGGATATCAGGGAAAGGTTCTTCCCTGAGAGGGTGCTGGGCACTGCCCAGGCTCCCCAGGGAATGGGCATGACCCCAAGGCTGCCAGAGCTCCAGGAGTGTTTGGACAACACTCTCAGGGATGCACAGGGTGGGATTGTTGGGGTGTCCTGGGCAGGGACGGGGGTTGGATGTCATCTTTATGGATCAATTCCAGCTCAGGATGTTCTGTTATTCTGCTGGGGGTGAGGCTGGCAAAATCCAGTGGACCCTAAGGAGGATTCAGCCCTTCCCAAGGAGTTCAGGGCTGCTGCTGCACAGACAGCTCTGGGCTGTGCTGCTCCCGTGGGTCATTGGCTCTGTGCCAGCCTCTGCTGTCCCCTGAATCAGGGGCTCTCCAGCTGGGATGGCAGTGCCTGAGCTCAGCTCCCTGCTCCTGGGAGGCAGCACCAAGTGGGGAGGATGAGACCAACTGGGGCATTTCAGGGCTTGGAGAAGCTCGAGTGAGCTCAATCTGGTGATGCATCTTGATCCCTGTGGGAGTCAGGAGCTTTTCTTAACACCACCTGAAAATGCTGCTGCTTTTGTTCTGGATCAAGTTGGGATTTTCATGGAGGACCCTGCTTCCAAGGAGCTTTGTAAGCCAAGCTTGGGAGCAGTGCAGAGGCCCATGGCTGTAAGAGCTGTGTCTGGCTGGTGGCTCCACGCTGTGCTGGCCTCTCTCAGGCCCCTTCTCTGCGCAGCCAACCTGAGGCTGCCTTGCAGCAGAATCATTTGATTGCTGGTGGAGTCAAGCCTGACTACTCTTGGAGTCATGATGAGCCACTTGTGAGCATCACTCTGGAGCTCACAGCCGCCTGACTTCCTTCCCTCCTATCCCAGCAAAGCCCTCGGTGGTGTCTGATGTGATCCAGCTGCATCTCCTGGGGCAGTTCTGTGATTTCACCCTGGTAATTCCCAGTGTTTTTCCACGCCTCTGAGCTCACCAGCCTCAGGTCCCCATTCTCTTGCTCACCAGTTCAACATCACTGGGTCATACATGACTTTCGCTTATCCTTGTTGGTGACCCTGAGTCTCCTGGCATCACTGCTCCTCCCAGCTCGTGACACAGCAGAGGACAAGGGGACAGTTCCAGCTTGCCCCTTGTGAGGCTATTCCCACCTGTGCCCAGGTGATGGGAAAGCTGCTCTGTGACAGGTCCTGTTTGCCTGGGGCAGAGTCCCCCATGGGTCTGACTGCAGGTCCCAGTGCTGAACACCTGGTGCCATGGCCCAGGGCTTTGACAGGGGATGTTCCCTGGTGTGTCCCTGGGAGCTGGTTCCTCTCTGCTCTGCCCATGTCTCATCTGTCTGAGTCCCTCTTGCTTCAGATGTCTGCCCATTTTATGGCCATGCCAGCTGCTCTCTAAACTGGAAGGCACTACTCAGACCCCAGGGCTTGGGGCTCCTGCTGTGGCTTCCTGCCCTTTGACTCTTCCCTTTGCCAGGACATGAATTAATTCTGCCTGGACTGCTGTGAACATGCTTAGGAGTGAATTTTGTGCAGCACTGGTGATGCTCTTCTGTCATTCACTTGTTTTAATGCTCTCATTGGGAAAAAAAAGAACTTTTTGTATGGGTCAGCACAAGTCTGCTGTTCTTCAGTGATCTGCAAACACAAAGTGATTGCTCTGCAATTAATTACTGTAGGATTTTAGTAGGGTAGGGAAGGTTTTCCAGCTATTGCAAAGGTTGGATGGTTGAGCTGACATCCTGGTGGCTGTAGGGACGTTCCTCAGAGCGTGATAGGGTAGGACCTGCCCTGCTCCTGAGTGCTCCCATGGCCAAGGAGCTGCATCCACACAGCCACAGGCTCCTGCAGTTCCCACCTAGCTGCTCTCAGGAGGGCAGGGTCGAGGGTGTCAGCTTTGAAGGCAGTGACAGGAACACAGTGACCTTTTAACCCACTCGAAAAAGAGGATGACTGTGTTTCTGCTGCCTGATGGCTGCATCAGCTCACTGCTTCCCCTCACAGCCAGAGATGACATCCCAAACTACCAGTACATACTGGTACCGTACCGGTTTATGCCTGGTTGTTCAGTGTAGCTTACACTGCCTCCCAGACTGGTGCAACACAGCACCTCTGAAACATATGTGCATCTGAGCCCAGATTTCATAGAACCACAGACAGGTTTGGGTTGGAAGGGATCTTTGAAGGTTACCCAGTGCCACCCTCTGCCATAGGCAGGGGCCCCTTCCACTATCTCAGGTTGCTCCAAGCTCCATCCAAGCTGGTCTTTTCCGGGGAGCTGGACTGCTGCAACATCAAACTCTGGAACTGGGGTTAACCCCCAGCAAGTGTCAGCCTTGGGGAGTTCTGCACAAGCCTCCCCTGTGTCTGTGCTCCCCACAGTGCAGCTACTGCTAAAGGTTGGGTCTTGGTTTGGGGGCCTCTTCCCTTATCTGTAGTGGACAATGGAGTGGCTCTGGGGCCAAGCCCTGCTTGGCACTGAGGGTGGTGTTTGTAGGGCTCTGGATATGTTTGCTGGGAGTTGTGGAGCTACAGGAGGAAGGAGAATAATCTTGTTTTTATGGCAGCCCTGGGTGTCCCCCTTGCCTGTGCTCAGTGAGGTCACTGGCTGCAGGACTCTCACCTGTTGCTTATTTTGCATGGGGCCCAGAGTGACTTGGAGAAGTGTGACTGTGGTCACCAAGTGTTGCAATTGGGCAAAATATGCAAAGTATTCTGAAAATAATGCTGAAAGGCTTGCAAACACTCTGGCATATCTTGAAGTGGCCATTACTTAGGGAATTGGGAGGATGGATCTGTCTGGATGGCAGTTGTGAGGACGTTGCTGGTCAGGTCCAGGCATGCAGAGCAGGGTTTTCCTATTCCTATTTGCTACTGATGGCAGTCTGTAGCACAGATTTGGTCTCTGCATGGCCTGCTGGGTTCACAGCATGTGGGGGGTGTGTTGTGGACTAAAAGGGAATTCTCAGCAACTTAAGTCTTACTTCAGGCTTTCTCTGTGTCCAGCTGTGAGCCCTCATGTGGATCCCCAGGACAAACTAATTTCCATGGTCTATCCCCTCAGAAAATCCATCCTGGTGCATGCCAGGAGGTTTTGCTGGGCTGTGGCTTTGCTGGGGCTGTGTTTGTGTTTCATGGTGAGAGTCATCTGCTCAAATCACCTGGCAGCATTCATTTAAACTGAGTGGAGGCACCTGCAGCCTTCCCATGGTGGATTGAGGAAGATCAGCAGCAAGAGGGCTTGGACTCCTCTTGTGGCAAATGTCGGGTGTGCTGACACTCAGAAGCAGTTTTCTCTTCCTTTAGGCTTCCAGGCAGCTCAGGGGAAGGTGTCCCCACTGCTGATCTCTTGGTTTGGTAGGGTAGCTCTGATGTTCAGGACATTTTGTTCCTTCGCTGCTGCTGCTCTGAGGGGAACAAAATGTGCTGTGGAGGCAAAGGGGAGCAGCTGGTCCCAAACCATGGGGTACACTTGTGGATGCCCTGGCTCTGGAATAGGGAGGGCTGGCAAGAGGCTGCCCCCAAAACCAGGGCTGAGGAATCCCAGAGATGGGGTCTGCCAGCTGTGGTGATTGGAAAGGGATGGGGGATCTAGAAAAATTGTAGTCAGTGATGTGTCATTCCTGATGTGGGATCTGACATGGGCTAAAGGGCCTGGTGGGCTCCCACGTCATGGAGGGCTCAGGGGCTGGCAGGGACTGTTGCTGGATGTTTCTGCCCTCCAAGGAAACTCCTGAACCAGGTCAAGCCCTCCTCCTGATAGAGGGGAAAAAACAGGCTCTGGAGAGAAACAGCCTGTTTCCTTTTAAGGCAATCCAGAGGCTGGGACTGGAAGAACCAGGCTGAAAGGGAGGGATTTGGCAGAGTGGGAAGCCCAGCTTGCGGGGCCTTTGGAAAAGAGACTTCCTAGCTGCTGTGATCACACCCCAGACACGGCTCCCAGCGTCCCGGGAACCAGCACTGCCTCTCCAGCCCCTGCTCCCAGTACTCTCCTCTGTCTGTCTGTCCTGCACTGGGACCCTCTAAGCATCTGGGAGCTGTGGCCAGGATAAATTGGGGTCATCAAGTCAGTCCTGACCCCTGCCCTGGAAACCAGGCTGGGATCAGTTTCCCTTTTCCTGACAAAATCCTCTCACACAGGGAGAATCTTGACTTCCCCTTGACCTGGTGCAGGGATCTTGCTGTGCCTGTAAGCCTTTCATGCTCCCCCATCTCTGTTTGATGCTTGTACAACCCCCAGTCCTGCTGGGTTTAGCACCCACCTCCCCAGCTGGGAGAGCCACTGGGATTGGAGGCCCAGGGATGGGACTTCAGCTGCCCGAGGTGACCCAGGCTCTGCTGCAAGGAGGGGCCTCCACTCCTTCTGGTGTGCCCTGGCAGACCCAGGTCCCTTCCTCATCTCCACACAGCTGGACTGAGGGAGGTGATGAGATCCTACACACGTGGTCAGCTGGCAAATCATGTACTCTGAAAATGGGGTTTGGTTTTGGGGACCTTGTCCTGCTGCCTTTAACCGTTCAGGGGTCAGGAAACACATGGTGACTTCTGCTGCCTGTCCCCAGATGGGAGCAGGATGGGGAATCACAGAGGTGTTGATGGAAAGAGGCCTCTGGAGACCTCTCAAGCTGCAGCTTGTGCCTGTCGACCTTGCTTGTATCATTGGGCCTCTCCAAAATGTGTTTTATTGTCTTTGTAGCAATCCCAGGTTGCTGTTTGACCTTCCTTAGCTTCCTCTTGGCCACATTCAATCAGCCTGGCTCCCTCAGAATCTCCTTGCAGGACTTTGTTGTGTGAATGTCTCGAGGTTTATGTTGACCTGGTCTTCACAAGTGTCAAGGCCTCTCTGGGCTGAAGGTCTGCTGCTCATGTAAGCAACTCACAGTATTTTGGGGTTATCTGCACATCTAGGGGCCTCTTGTCTCATTAAATACAGTTCAGGAAAGAGAAGAGAAATAGAAGCATTTATAGCCTGCTGAGGAGCTGGATGGTGGCTTAGGCTGGTGCAGGTCTTTGCCCTGCACTGTCTTCTGGATTTCAGATTCTCCAGGCTCTGTGACTTCTGCCTGCAGTCCCGGAGGAGACTGAAATATCGGGGTGCAGGGAACGCCTGGGAGGGGTTGGTCAGGCAAGGCAGAGCTGATGGTGCTGAGGGACATGTGCCAGAGCCTGGGGTTTGGTGGTGTCAGGGGTCAGCTCCTGCCCTTGGGGCAGCCCCGACTGTCCCCTGCCCTGCAGTGGCTGAGATGGAAGAGTTGGTCAGGGAGGAGAAGCTCCCTGTGTCCAGGGGTGTGGCAGCTGTCACTCCAGCACCAAGGCTCAGTCACAATCACCCTGGCCATGGCATGGGGTGACAGGAGGGCTGTGACCTGAGGAGCTGCCTGGGTAACTCTGTGAGCGCCGTCTCCCAGCATTGTATTGTTTCCTCCTTTTTCTTGGCACTGACAGGAGCTGTGAGGTCCCACGGCTCAGGACAGGGATTCCTGCTGCTCCTGGCAGACAGGACCACTGGTCCCTGGGAGGCAGCTGGCCCTGCTGGGTGCTGGGTCCCTGAGTTCTGCTGATTCTGCTCCTTGCCAGCCCTGCAGCCTGTGCACCCTGCGAACACTGTGGGTGCTCTCTGCACATGTGGATGTGGGAAAGCTGCTGGAGCTCCAGTGCCTGCTCCAGCTGCCCCATCCCAGCTCCACAGAGCCCTGCCCCTGTTCCTGACTGTGCTTTCCCCTGCAGGATGCCAAACTGGGGAGGAGGGAAGAAGTGTGGGGTGTGCCAGAAGGCCGTCTACTTTGCTGAGGAGGTGCAGTGTGAAGGCAACAGCTTCCACAAGTCCTGCTTCTTGTGCAGTGAGTACCACACCTTCCCTGACCCCTCTCTGCTTCCTGAGCAAGGGCTCCTCAGGGTCTGTCCAGACCCCCAGCGTGGCAGGAACACAGATCATCCCAGGACACATGGGCTGTCCAAGCTGTCGGGGCAGACCTCAGCCAGCATCCATGCAAAACAGTCCAACCCTACTCCAGGGAAGGGCCAGGCTGGGTCCTCTGGTGTGTGCCCAGATGTTAAAGACTGGAGCATGAGACAGGGCCTCTCCCAGCAGTGGTGGCGGGAGGTGGCACATCCCATGCAATGCTCAGAGATGGGGCTGGCTTTAGCCTTGTAAGTGGCTTTGCCACACTAAAGGTGGTTGAGCTTGGGGAATTGGCATGGAATCTCCTCATGTCTGAGGGGATGATGGGAAGGAGATGTGGTCCTGTCCTGGCCCTTGTGCTGATGGAAAGCCTCCTGAGAAGTGCTGAAGCATCACCCCCAGCCTGTCTGCAGATCCACTACTGCTGAGGGTGTCTCTGGTATGTTTGGACCGAAGGGTCACCTCCAGAGAGGGGCAGCAGAACAGGATCTGGCTGCAAGTGATGCAGTGCCGAGCTCCCTTCCTCTGCCTCCTCTGAAGGATCCTACAAATACTGCTGGGATCCTGCTGCAAGTCCCCAGGCACCCTTCCCTGCCTTTGGGGATCCCAGGGCTGGTGTTGCAGTGCTGAGAGCAGCTCTTTAAACCCAGGGCATCCAGTGGGGCTGCAGGACGCTTGAATGAAAAGATAAGCAGTGTCCTCAGCCTGTATGGTACCAGATTACTGTCCTCTGTCCCTGGAGACTGTCACCTGTCAGAACCAGTGATTCTCCTGTGCCTACAGGAGATGGGGCTTTGGAGCAACCTGGTCTAGTGGAAGGTGTCCCTGCCATGGCAGGGGGTAGGACAAGATGAGTTTTAAAATCCCTTCCCACCCAAACCTCTCTGGAATTCTGTGGACAGGAGCACACATGTTGCCTGTGTCTGCTGATGGCTCCTCGAGGTGTTGCATCTGCCACAGAGCAGCAGAAGTGCATCTCCAGGGTGCCCTTGCAGCAGGGCCCCTGAGGTTTAATGTTTCCTCAGCTGGTCCCAGTGCCCTGATCCCAGCCTCACCATCCCATCACAGCAGGGACCTTTTCCATAGGGGCAACAAGCAGAGGTGGGATCTGGAAACAGGCACACTCTGGAACTGATCTCTCCCAGCAGAGAAACTCCAGTGACCTCATGGGATGATCCCTGCCATGCTCCTGTGTCTACCTAACCTGGCTACTGGATACTTCTTGTCCAGCCTGCCTGGGATGCAGCACGTACAGCTGGATCCAGATGGGAGAGAGGCAGAGGGGGGTTGCTGCTGTGTCTGCTCCCTGCAGTATGGAGGGTGGCCAGCCTGGCTGGGAGCTCCCATTTGTGGGAGTTTCCAGGCTGCAAACTTGCTTTGGCTGGTAGGGCTCATCAAGGGAGTTGTAGAGGCTTTTCCTGGGCAGGACAAGGGTAACAGGCTGGGTTCCTATGGCAGCTGCTCAGCAGAAGGAAATCCTGTTTGTTCTGTGGCCTCAGATAAAGAGGGTGGGGAATGTTGCCCTCACCCCTTGTGCACACAGCTGGTTTGGCAGGGAAAGCTGCTGCCATGGGATGCTGGCACCCAGAGAGCAGGGCAGGCCTCCAGGAACCTGGGAATGAGACTAAAGGCATTGCTTCCAGGTGGGAATACATGGCCAGAGTGGGGAAGAAGGTGCCCCGTGTGTCTTCATGGAAGCAAGTGCCCAAGGAGTGGTCCTGGGCTCAGGGCTGCTGTCCCTGTGCTTTGCAGGCATTTGTTATTATTATTTGTTACTTGCCACTCCACATGTACCCAGCAGCTCTGCCTGTCCTGGCTGTGGCTTCCCAGCTCAGGCTGTGGCCCATGTGCCAGCCCACCCTGCTGCCCACTGTTCCAAGTCCATGCCACAGGCTGTGGGTGGTGTTCCTGAGCTCCTGCATTCCCAGCCTGTTCCCCAGTGCTGCATTTGGGCCCCATCAAGGAACTTGAAACCATTATCTTTAGGGGAGAATAACAAATACTTCAACCAGATCTGCCAAAAACATCATATAAAAGGAGCCAAGCCTACCACAGTGCATTCGAGCTCAGGGAGCAACTTGGTGATTGACTCCTGGCCATAATCCAGCTGCCTGGGTAGTGCAGCAGAAATGAGCTGAATGAGCCCCTTGGCCTTGGAAAGCAGAGGCAGCTCTTGTGTAATTGTTTTGTGGAGCAGCTCAGCTGCTCTTAGAAAAACAAAGGGTCCTTAACTCCCTGAGTGCAGTGCACTGGAATTTCTGCAATGCACAGACCCACTGGGTGAAAAATCTTTCTGTTGCCTCTCAAAGCTCTGTGAGAACAGGTGAAGGACTGTGAAAGTTTGGGCTGGAGCTCCAAATCCATCAAGATGCCACTGAGGTCATTCACTGCTACCCCAGGACAAAGCTTATGACAAAGCCAGTGGAAGTGCCCAAAATTCCTTCCTGATGAAGGACACTGAGCAGTGTCACTCCAGGGCACTGCAGAGGTCCCAGCAGCAGCCCCGGAGCTTGGCAGCTTTGGAACCACTTACCAGCTCTGGTCTCTCCCAGCTGGGATCTGTTCTCCATTGCCAGCTCCTGCTGTGGTGGGAGTGTGTGGCCAGGAGAGGACTCTGCCAGAGCCTCCATAGATGGAAGGACATGCTTCCCTCTCCTCCTCCTTGTCCCAGCAGAGGCACATGGGGTTCTCCTGCCTGTATTTAGTCATGAAGGGCTGCCTTCTGCCTCTGCTCAGTTTGTGCTGCTCTGAGGGGAGCCAGAGCAAACTCTGCTCTGTTTGCATTCCTGTGATATTGGGAAAGGCCAAGAAACTGCTCTGCAGGCCAAGAAGCTGCTGGAAGCCTCGACATTTAAGGCGTGGAAAGCAGGATGGGGGAAGCTGTGTGGCAGCTGCAGCCAGATCTGTTTGGGGCTGGCTGCCAGCGCTGCAGACTCTGCCCTAGGAGCTGGGATCCTGCACGGGGCACATCAACACTGGACATCACCTGCAGTTTGGGTGCTGGTGGCCTCCTGCTCCTGCTGGCCGGGCAGAGTGTCTCAGGAAGGGCTGGGAAGGGATGTGGCAGGTGAGCAGAGCTGGGACAGGAGCTGGTACTTCCAGGACCTTAAGGGAGTTTATGAGAGAGAGGTAGAGTGACTTTTTACACAGGCAGATAATGACAGGGCAAGGGGGGGGATGTTTATAAACTGAAAGAAAAGCAATCTAGATTAGATATAAGGGAGAACGTTAGATTAGCTATAAGGAAGTAATTCTTTACTCAGAGGGTGGTGGGGCATTGCTTCCTAGAGAAGCTGTGGGTGCTCTATCCTTGGAAGTGTTCAAGACCAGGTTGGACAGGGCTTGGAGCAACCTGGGATAATGGAAGGTGTCCATGGCAGAGGGTTGGAATTGGATACTCTGGATTGAAGGTCCCTTCCAACCCAAACTAGTCTGTGATTCTATGGAAACCTAAAGATCAGGAGAAGGCCTGAGCCCAGCACCAAGCTCAAGCTCTGGGTGAGCTCAGCAGGGCCCCTGAGCCTGGCTGCCATCTCCTCCTGTCCCATCTTACATCCCACATTGACCCCCAGGGCTCAAACACCCAGCTGAGTTAGTGTTCCTCACCTGAGACCCCCCCATGCACACCCCCAAACTGGGGCAGGACCGGAGCTGAGGTGTCACGTGAGCCTTTTGAGCTCTGAGAGGTGACTGTGCCCAGTGTGTGAAGCCCTTGCAGTGCCTCGGGTGTGGTGATGGCCACAGGACTGCTCTTGGATGGCTCTTGGTCCATCCAAACAGCAGGAAATCCACATTTGCTCACATTTCTTTGCCCTGAGTACTTCCTGCTCTGGGTTTGCAGTGGACAAGGCGTGGGGCCAGGACATCCATCCCCAGGGTCGAGAATCCTGCAGTGATTCATAGGGAAAATTCACCCCCACGGTTTAAGTGCAGCTGCGGGAGAGCAGCACCCAGAGGGTTAACAGAACTTTTCTTCCCTTGTATCAACCCTGTTGGCTTTGGTTGTTGCTTCCTTTTAAAGCCAGACACAGCTCTTGTTGTGATCCTTATCTGCCCTGGTTTGCATGTGCTCCCTGCAGCTGGATCCTGGCGAGGGTTTCCCTGCTCCTTGAAAGCTGAGCTGTGCTGTCCCTGTGAGGGCTTGTTTTCCCCCAGCTAATTAGCGAGCTCTGGCAGAGCAGGCTGATGGCACATCCTCCCCTCTCTTCTAGTGGTCTGTAAGAAGAATTTGGACAGCACCACTGTGGCCGTGCATGGTGAGGAGATCTACTGCAAGTCCTGCTATGGGAAGAAGTACGGCCCCAAGGGCTACGGCTACGGGCAGGGAGCAGGGACCCTGAGCACTGACAAGGGCGAGTCCCTGGGAATCAAATATGAAGAGTGAGTTTGAGCCTTGTTTTCGACACCGGGGCTGTGGGCACCTTCTCCCCACACCTGTCCTGTGGTGCTTGGCTGTGCAGCCTGTGCTGAGCTCACAGCAGTGTCCGTGGGCTGCCTGGCCTCTCTGCCCCGTCAGGGAGTCCCACTGAACCCTGTTTGGCGGGTGGGATGGGATGGGACGTGTCCCCATTGCCTGAGCACACTGCCCACCCCCTCCCAGCACACAGCCCTTATGCTGAACTTTCCATGGGGCTCAACAACACATTGTTCCTGAAGTTCCCTTATAAACTGGGCTGGGGTTTGGGATCCCGTAGTTCTTCCCTGCTCCCTCCTGCATCCCTGATCATGAGCTCCCTGCCACCCACAGGGGCCAGCCCCACCGACCCCCCAACCCCAATGCAGCCAGGATGGCCCAGAAGGTGGGAGGAGCTGACGGGTGCCCCCGCTGTGGCCAGGCCGTGTACGCGGCCGAGAAGGTCATCGGAGCTGGGAAGGTAAGAGTGGATGGTGGGCACGGGGCACGGGGGCTGCATGGCAGGGACACCAGGGAGAGGGTCTGGACCTGCCCTCAGCCAGGGCTGGGCTTGGGGACAATGGCCATGCTCACTTGGAAGCCTGGCACCATAAGGGGATCTTGGCATGTCTGGAAGCCGGATTGTCCAGGCTGCAGTGCTCTCACAGACTTGTAGATGGGGGAGAAATACATTTTATATTAAATATTTACAGCCCTGCTCAGCAGAGGCCATAGTGGACATCCTGCTGTGGGTGTGCTAGGGGGGTGAGCAGTGACATGTGCATGACCAGTGTCACTGTTAACTGGAAAGTGCATCCTTCTCCCCTCTGTGCCACAGGCCGGGACGCTGCGGCCAGGATTTGGGGCAGGCAGTGAATTCCAGTGGTCAGCATTGCCCGGGCCAGGCAGGCTGTTGGAGCTGTGGGCATGGGTTTGGTGAATGTTCCTGGGGCTCTTCTGGTGGTGGCTGGGTCAGCTCAGGGTTTGGTGTGAAGGTCATTGTCACAGCACTCGCTGTGCCAAGCTCATCCCTTCATCAGGGCTGGTCCCAGCCCAGCTCCTCTGCAAGGCCTGGGGACCCTTTCTGCCCTGGCAGCCCTTGGGCTCCAGATGAGGTTCCTGCTTGGAGCTGCCCTCCCCACGAGGTCAGGCACATGCACAGCTTGTCAGGGGCACCAGGCCAGGGTGCTTGGCTTTGTGCCATGGGGGCAGAGTGGCCGTGCTGGGACAGCCTCACCAGGGATGAGATGTCACTCCCTGGCCTGGCTGGGCTCTGTCCTCCTGGGGCTTTGTGCTTGTCCTGCGTCTCCAGAACAAGGAGAGGGATCAACAGAAAGGACCTCTCAGCATCATCAACGCCCAGCTGGCTTGTGATGGACACGTTGAGGGTCAGCCCAGGGTCAGAAGCTGAGTTTACCCTTAAAACCATGATCTGGGCTTCCTGGTCAGCTTCTGGCCCCAGTGTTTACAGGGAACCAAAGCTGGTGAAACAATTACATTGAAGCAGACCCAGAGAGGATTCCAGAGCATGTATTTCATGTGCTAATGTTTGTTGGATGACTCCATCCAATGCCTCCTCCTTCAGCCCTCGAATTCCACATTTTCTTCCAAAAAAGGTTTCATGTTTTCTCAAGTGTTTGTTTAAATTCCTCGGTGAGCAGCTCTGGCTACTTAAGGTCTGCTTGAAGGCTGTGAGTCCATTTATCTCCAGGGGACTGCCGGAACCATGGGGGGTTATTTTTAAACACTGTCTGGTTTTGGCATTTCTCCTCTCTGTTTACTGCCTTCCTTGGAGCTGTGGTTGTGTGGGGCAGTTGTTGCTGCCATCCCAGCCTAACATCCAGCAGCCATGGGTCTCAGCTGGACAATGGGAGGCATTTATCTTGCTGATTAAGAGAGGACAGTCCCCAAAGAGGAGGGGATTGCTCTTTACAAATTATTGTAGAAATCACTGCACAAATTACTTCTAAGAGGGTGGACAAAAAGTCTCCAAAACCAGATCAGCACAGGAGCAGTGACCACACCTGGTGTTTCCTCTCTGTATTTTCCCTGTGGGACTGGGAGTGCTTTCCAGGGAAAAGCTTTTATCCCATTCAGAGTTCTTTGCCAGCCTCTTTGGATCAGAAACAGGGAGATTGGTTGGTACCAGAGCCTGGCTGCCCTGTCCCTGCGGTCTGACCGGGCTCTGCTCCTGTCCCACAGTCCTGGCACAAGTCCTGCTTCCGCTGTGCCAAGTGTGGCAAAAGCCTGGAGTCCACCACCCTGGCAGACAAAGATGGGGAGATCTACTGCAAAGGTGAGCCCCACCTTCCCTGCTGGCTTGTCCTGGGCTCTGAGGGTGGGGGTGAAGACCCCTGTGCAGGAAACCAGGGGGGATGGAGGTTGGGGAAGGGGTGGCCCAGCAGCTGAGCTGCTTTCGGGGACTGACTGTGCCACTCACAGAGCTGGAGGATTTCCTGCTGAGCCAGGGCCTCGCCGTTTACCCAACAAATCTGGCAAACCTTGGCCTGTCCAGGCAGGGTGTGCCCCTTGGGGAGGACCCGCTCCTGTGCCAGCCTCACCTGTGTCTCCCTTCCATCCTCTGCAGGTTGTTATGCCAAGAACTTCGGTCCCAAGGGCTTTGGCTTCGGGCAGGGCGCCGGGGCACTGATCCACTCCCAGTGAGCTCCAGGGCCAGGCCCTGCCCTCGCCCAGGGCTCGTCCTGTGCTGCCCGCCCGCCCCACGCCGCAGTGAGTGCCCCACCGTCACCCCCAGCCACTGCTGCTTCGCAGCACCAGCCCCTCCTGCCTGCCCCAGTGCTCCCCGGAGCCGGGGGGGCCCAGCACTGTCCCCGTGGGGTCCTGCTGGGGCAGGTGGCACAGGGGGGCCACTCCCTCCCACTGCAGCGAGGCCCCAGTGCCCAAGTCCTGCTCCGCGTTGCCCGCCCCGCCGGCCGCAGCCGTGACACAGAGCAAGCAATAAAACATCAGAGACATCAAAGCTCACCCAGGCCTGGCCCCGCCACTTATTCGCTGTCTGGGGCTGATGACGGGCACTGGGTGCCCAGAGCTGGGGAGGTGTTTGCAGTCCTGACATGTAATGAAAGCCCAATGGCAGGAATGTGTCCGTGCAGTTTGACACGGCCCAGCTGTGGCCGCCTGAGCTCTGCAGCTCGGCTGGGATGGGCTCCCGCTCTGCTCCCACCGAGAATCAGCATGGAATGGTTTGGAGTGGAGGAGACCTTAAAGCTCATCTTGTTCCACCTTCCACTGGCCCAGGTTGCTCCAAGCCCTGTCACTGAACACTTCCAGGGATGGGGATGACTATTCCAAAAGCAGAGGTTGATGCTGGGAGGCCAGGGACAGCCCTTCTGGGTGTGTTGGTAGCACCACATGTAAGTTCACCCTCTCAAAACCCCTATCAGTGCTTTTAGGTGGCACCTCTCCAACCAGGCATGCCCAGCAGTGCCAAGTAATTAACAGCTTTTCACCTACTCCCTGCTTTTTTAGCAGCTTGTGGATCATTAAGCCTCCAGTTTGGCAGCTGCCCAGGTTTAATTGGTTTCCATCTAAACTCTTCACTCCCTTTCTGTGATCCTCCTGTTGGACCGGTGGGACAGACTTGGATCAGCCTTGCTGCAGCTCAGAGTTAGGGACTCCACAGGGACTTGAGTTCTGGGTTTTTTAAAGTTATAAACATTGTGGTTGAGCAAATGAGATGGGGAGTGTTCTGAGAAGCACAACAGAGGCAGAAATCCCTTTTTGGGGCAGGACTTGGGCTCCTTTATCAACTTCAGTGCTTTCTCCTGGGGTTCATCACACCCTCAGTTTTACGTGGTGTTTTTGAAGTGGAGATGGGGAGTTAAGTCTTTACCATCTCCAAAAACCTCCCCCCTCTAGATTCTAGCAGGACCTACTGCTCTGGGCTGTGTGGTGGCTGTGATGAGGGGTCTAGTGGCACTTGGGGTGGGGGCAGATGGCCCAGGCTCAGGTAGGGTCGGGAGCCACAGCACAGAGGGCTCAGGTTCCACCCTGGTGTGGAGACCCAACCCTGCCTCTCTTGCTTGGCAGAGGCCCTGCTGCTCCCCCACGGAGGTGAGGGGCGAGGGGGTGTTTCTGGAAGCTCTTGCAGAGATGGGAGGGGGTCAGGAAGCTGCTGCAGAGCTGTGAGCTGGGGCTGCTGCAGGGATGGAGGGGTCAGGGGCTGCTGCCTTCTCTGTGAGTGTGCAGGGGATGCTGTGCTGCTGCTGTGACATCTCAGCTGGATGTGCCCCAGATAGGATCGTGCCCAGGTAGTGCTGGTTGGTCAGTAAAGCTACAATGAGTCTTTATTTAGACCCTTCCTCATACAGATGTAAAGGTTCTGTCAGGAGAGGAGCAGGAGCATCTCTGCTCTGAAGCCAGGCTGGGAGAGCTGGGGATGCCACCTGGAGAAAGCTCCAGGGAGAACTCAGAGCCCCTTGCAGGGCCTAAAGGGGCTCCAGGAGGGCTGCAGAGGGACTTTGCACAAGGGCCTGGAGGGACAGGACAAGGGGGAATGGCTTCCCCCTGCCAGAGGGCATTGTTAGATGGGATATTGGGAAGGAATTTTTGGTTGTGAGGGTGGGGAGGCCCTGGCACAGGGTGCCAGGAGAAGCTGTGGCTGCCCCTGGATCCCTTGAAGTGTCCAAGACCAGGCTGAACAGGGTTTGGAGCAACCTGGGATAGTGGAAGATGTCCCTGCTATGGCAGGGGATGGAACAGGGTGGTTCTTAACCTTTCAACCCAAACCAGTCTGTGGTTCAATGAGGTACTGACATTTCACGTGTGATGGACCCCAGAGAGGCCAATTCTACTGGAGGTCAAGGCCAAGTCAAAGCCAGGACAAAATGCTGGATTTGGGGTTCAGAGGGCCACAGAAAGATGTAGGTTAGAAGGGGCCAGCAGAAGTCTTAACTGCAAGACCTGCTTAAGGCAGGGCTCCAAAGGTCAGGTTGACCAGATCATTTGGTGTCCACTCAGGTATGGGAATCCTCTGAGGATGGAGGTCCCACCACTGTGGATGTTCTCACAGCATTGTGCCACACAACCCTTAAAAGGGTTATTTCATCACTGAAAGGATGGTCGGATCCTGGCACAGCTGCCCTGGGCAGTTGTGGAGTCACCATCCCTGGGGATGTTCAAAAGACCTGTGGATGTGGGGAACATGGGTTAGTGGTGGACATGGCAGTGCTGGGGGAGTGGTTGGAACTGATGATCTTGTGACCTGGGAGGGCTTTTCCAACACTAATGATTTGTGAATCCCTGATTTTCCTGTTGTGCCCCTGTGCCTGGTGTCTTGTGTCCTTTTGCCAGGCAGGGCCATGTCTCACTTCTCCACAACCCTTCTCTAGACAGTGGAAAACTGAAGTTCAGCCTCCCCAAGTCCTCTTTTCTCCCGCCTGATGGGTCTCTGCTGAGCTCCCAGCCCCAAAGGTCCTGGGTAAACCTGTCCCAGGACAGAGACCACGCCCTGAGAGTTTGCCCTGGGTGCCACACAACTGCTGACCCTGCCCTGGTCTCTCAGAGGGGCTTAGGGAGTGACAGAGCCCACCATGGGGACACCAGGATGGGATCATGGGGGGTGCACATCCTGACAGAGGCATGAAGGGGGCTGGAGGAGATGGTGGTGATGCCTAAAGAGGTGACCTGGAACAGAGGCTGGACAGTGTTAAAGGAATAAAGTTGTTTATTAAAAGGCCTTCAAAGGATGCAGCTAGGGCAGTACAAGAGCCTGGACGTGGCTCTACCCAAGATGGACCCAAGATGGACGACTGGTCACAAGTTTCACATTTTTATAAGTTTTGGTGCATTTACATATTGGAGTTAATTGTCCAATTACAGCTTGAGGTTATGCAGTCCCATCCTCCCAGTTTGCTCTCCTCAGTTCGCTGCTGTTTGCACTTTTTGGGCCTGAAGCTGCAAAGGTGTCCTTGGTTCTGGGGCTGGAAAAGGATTGTTTTGTCTGACTACACTGTGAAGAGAACCTGCTGACCCTTAATAAGGAGTTCAGAGTTACACACTAAGGCAGTACAGAATCTGGAAAATAAAATACGAAAGCTAAAACTTAAGGCATCAGTGGGACATGGCCCAGGAGAAGCAGGGTGGGACTAGAGGTGCTTTTTGGGCATCTCCTGCCCGAGCTGCAGTGGACAGCTCCAACCATCTGCTACCCTCTGCTGATCAGCGAGCACGGCAGGGCCCAGCCTATGCTCACCTGTGCCCAGGTGTTGTCCAGCTCCCCCTCGAGGCAGCAGAGCCGTGCTGTGCCCAGCTGCTCCCAGCCTTCAGGGACTGCAGCCTGGGAAAGGGGCTGTGGCACCCAAACCTGCCCCTGAAGGGACAAACCAGGGGTTGGCTTGTGGCCAAACACCCTGGAGCCTGGAGGTGATGGCGCCACTTGAGGGGTCAGACTGGGGTGACATCTCTGCCGAGCCTTGTGGCCAGCAGGGCTGTGAGAGGGGATGTCACCCTGTCACCATGGGGATGTCACCTCGGGGCAGGGCTGAGCCCAGCAGCCCGTGACCTGCCCTGAGGGCCCTGTGTGGATGGGATGAGCCATGGGCAGCCCATGGAGCAGAGCCCTTGGCTCAGCCACAGCCTGGCACAGCGAGTCCTGCTGGCTTTGCTGCGGGGTAGGAGCTGCCGTGTCCCCCCCAGGCAGGATGAGACCCTGCCTGGTGTGTCTGGGAATAGACAGCTGGGGAAATGGGAGTGCAGAAGGACATTGCCAAAGCTCCTTCACACACAGGGCTGTGGGACCATCACCTTCCCTTGGCGGCTGGTGCCTGGAGAAGCAGTGACTGCAGTGAGCAGAGGGGCGGGGGTCTCGGGCAGGGACTGGCAGCTCTTGGCTCTCCCCTGGGCTGTGAGGATGCAGCTGGATGGTGAGCCAGAACTGCCCATGGACATCCCAGCTTACCAGAGCAGTGACAGTCCCGAAACTACTCCCCCCGAGCCGCCAGGGCTCGGCATCCCTGGAGCTGAGCGTTACCCGTGCGTGGGAAAACAGCTTTGGAGGGGGAACCCACACATTTGCTTTGCTCCTTCTTAAGTGCCGCGGTGCTCAGGGTAACCTCCAGGGCCGCCTGACGTCAGGAGCCCGGGTCTCCTGGGACACCCGGGATCTCTGCCAGCGTGGTGAGGTTGGCCCCAGGGAGCACGAACCAGTTCCTGGCTTTGCCAGCCGCCCTGCCCTCTTAATGAGGGATAATGAGGTGCATCTCATCAGCGCTGCAGACTTACCCCCTGGCCACGGCGGCTGCCGGCAGAGCCCCCGGCAGGGGCCGGGAGTGATGGAGGGGCTGGGGCAGGAGGGGCTCCAGCTGGGGGCTCTGCGGGGCTGGGGTCTGGAGGGGTGCATGAGCAGGGTGGGCCAGGGGCTGGGCGCTGGGACAGCGGCAGCGTGCCAGGGAGCCAGGGGCTGATCCAGGCGCCTTCAGTGACTCCGCCATTCTCGGGGGGATTTCTTCCCATTGCAGACCTCACCTGGGTGAAGGACCCACACTCTCAGCGTTTGCAGGGGCACATTCAGCTGCCCAGTCACCTGTGACTGTCACCCACCCTGGCAGCCCACGGCCAGCACAAACCCCCAGATGTCTCCCCCTGCAGCCCGGCCCGGCCCGGGGAACCCCTCGGTGCCAGGCGCTGGCACAGGAACAGACGGTGCTGCGGTGGCCGGGAACGAGACGGGCTGGAAAGGAGCCGCTGTTTGGCTGCAGGGGAGGGAGGATCAGGCAGGACCAGGCTGCGCTGCCCCGGCCCCGCACCACGGCTCGTTCCCCCTGTACAGGTCACAGGAGGCTGGGGGATGCTGTTCCTCGCTGTGGGACAGCCTTGGAGGCTTCAAATCCCCGTCCCAGGGGCTTTGAGGAATGGGAGCTCTGTGTGCTGAGGTTGAGGCCCAGCACCTTTGGGTGTGTGGCTGGGGGGTAGGTGGCTGTCAGAGGTTGGCCCCGTTGCTGCTGTCTGTTCTCTGCTTTTGTCTCCCCTCCTGGGCTGCACTCGGGGTCCCCAGAGCCCCTGCCTGGCTGGTGCTGCATGCACAGCCTACTGTCCCAGCTGGCACTGCACCCCAGAAACCCCTGCCCAGGCACTGCAGCCCTTTGTGCCTTCTTGGTTGGTACTCCAGCTCCCAGTCCCCCATGCCCCGTGGCACTGCACTCTGTACCCCTGCCTGGCTTGCATTTTTTGCAGAGTCCCCTGCCCAGCCGACCTTGTGCCCCGCAGCCCACTGTCCCCACCAGCACTGCACCCTATAGCCCTGTGCCCGCGGGGCTGCACCCCCAACAGCTGGTGCTGCACCCCCCAGAGCTGCTCTTGCACCTCCAACATCTGTCTCTGCACCCCGGGCTGTCGTGCAGAAGTCCCCCAGCCAGCCCTGCCCTACCCCACACCCTGCACCGCTGCCGTGCAGCCCCATCCCACACCCTGCTTGTTCACACGAAGACCCTGAGGCAACGCCTGCCCTCGGGCACCCCAAAAGCTCCTCCCGGGTGAAGCGGGGCTGCGTCGGGCCTGGCCGGGCTTCGCCTGGGCGTGAAGGGAGCCTGAGCGCAGGAGGGGCCAGGCGAGGCGGCAGGAATGCGAGTGGGAGAGCGGCCGGGCAAGTAGCGACAGCTCCTGGGAGCGCGGATCCCACACGCGGCTCGGGTAGGGAGCGGAGCCCCGGCATGGGGCTGGCGGCCGGAATGGGGCACCCCGCGGCTCTCCCCCTCTGAGAACCGGAGCGGAGGGCGGCGAGTCCCCGGGCACGGTGGCAGCACGGCTGCCGCGGGGGTCCCGGCCCCGGGGAGCTCGGCTCCGGCGTGGAGCGGCTGGAATTCCCCCAGCGGGTAATGCCCGGCTGGGTCGGCACGAGGTGCTGAGGATCCCGGGGGCCGAGAAGCCGCGATGACCCCCGAGAAGGTGCTGAGAGAGGGGGTGCTGGAGAAGCGGAGCGGGGGGCTGCTGCAGCTCTGGAAGAAGAAGCGGTGCCTGCTGACGGAGAAGGGGCTGCAGCTCTTCGAGCCCAAGGGCTCGCGGCGCAAGGAGCTGAGCTTCGCCCGCATGAAGGCTGTGGAGTGCGTGGAGTGGAAGGAGCGGCACATCTACTTCACGGTGGTGATGGACAACAGCCTCGAGATCGACTTCCGCTGCGCCCAGGAGGACCCGGGCTGGAACGCCGAGATCACCATGGGGCTCGTGCGCTTCAAGAACCAGCAGGCGATGCAGGAGGTGCGCGCCCGGCACAGCTGCCGAGCAGGTACCGGAGCCACCGTGGGTCAGGGAGCAGACCCAGCCCAGGATGAGGTTCCTGGCCGCAGGTTCCTATCCCTGAGTGGTTTGGGGAATCACAAAGGGGGTCCCGTGGACCGGGGTGGGTCTGCAGGTTGCTGTTCCCGTGTCCCCCTGCACTGGCTGGGACATCCCTGGGGTTTTGCCTCTCTGTATCCCTGGACAGGGACTTTCTAGCATTCAGCCTGTCTGGGGTGGCCTGAGGGATAAGGGGCTCTTTGCCATCCTGCAGGTGGGATGGGGTGGGGATGGTGCCTGGCCCCATTCCCCAGCCCCTCAGGATGTCCCATGTCCCAGCGCTGCCGAGCGGGTGACAGGAGCCTTCTCTCTGCAGTGGTGCAGCTGGACGCAGCCGTGGGACAGCCCGGGGAATCGCAGCTTCCCAGGAGCCGGATGGAGATGACCCTCGGCTCGGCAGGTGCTGGGGAGAACGGGATCCCTGCGGGCAAGTGAGGTCACCGCTGTGCAGCCCGGGGGCGAGGACAGTGGGGCCGGTGCTGGCGCTGGCTCCCCCCGTGCCGGGGCAGGACAGAGGCACCGCAAGAGCTGGGCTGGCACAGCCACCTCCCCTTGGCACGGCGGGGCAAAGGACACAGGCAGGGTCACCACCTGGCGCTTCAGACAAGGCAGGAGGTGACATCCCTGCCTGGGACCCACCACCCTTCATTCAGCGGACATGTGCAGGACCTTGGTGCACTGGTGGGGACCCCAAGCCTCTCCTGCAGGACAGGGGATGGATGAGGCTATGCCCGAAGGATCCGTGCCACAGGGAGCACTGCCTGTGTGACAGTGACACTGGGACAAATGGATGTGGCTGGGTCCCAATTTTTAAAAGGGCCCAGAAAGGTGCTGCTGCAGCAGGGACCCCTCAGCAGGGCACTGAACCAACGGCGCGGTGACACAGCCGTGCTGCTGGACATTGTCTCCACCCTGGGATGTCCTTGGGCTGTTGGGGAATGCTGGGGACCCCAATTCCCTGTACCAAAAGTGTCCCTAAACAGGACTTTCAGCTTCTTACCCTGGTGTTGCTTTGATTTGTGGGACCCCACAGGGCACGGGAGAGCACAAATCCTGCACAGAGCTTTGCCAGTCATGACCCCCCAACCAGCATCCCCCAGTCGGGCTCCAAAGCCCCCCGGTGGCACCCCGAGGCTCCCTGGTCACCAAGCCCGCTGCGCCCGTGTCCCCAGGGATTCCCACGGTCGTTTGCGTGCCGGCGAGGCGGGAGCAGCACCGTGGCTCTGCAGCAGGGAAGGGACGGCTCTGCCCCGACAGGCAGCGCAGACAGCAGCGCTCGGAGCCACCAGCGCGCTCCGCAAGCCGGAGCCTGAACCCAGCCCGGGGCCGGAGGCGCTGCAGATCCTGCTGGAGATTTCCCAGCCGCGTGGGAATCACGGAGCGCGGTGTCCTTGTGCCCCGGGCCGCGGCAGCTGGGCCTGGCCTGCACCCCAGCCTGCACCCCAGCCTGCACCCCACGGGGCCCACGGGCTCCCGTTCCCCTGCCAGGGCAGCGCCGGGTGGCTTTGGGGCCGGTGGCCTGGCTGGGGGCAGCTCACCGTGCAAGGCCAGGTTCTGTAGGAACAGGGCACTGGGGGGTTCCACCCAGCGAAGCCTCCTTGGCCAGCTGCTCCTCAGAGCTGCATTTACCAGACCCCCCGGGCTGGGAGTGGAGGTGGGGGGCTGGGCTGGGCTGGGGGGTGCAGATGAAGCCGGAGCCAAACCCTGCACAGATGGAGCTCTGCACCATCCCAGTGTCATGACAGGGACACAGGGGGCTGCAGGGATGGTGGCACCCTCCACCCTCAGAACATGCTTCAGGTGTGGTGTCCTGTGTGGACAAGCCCCAGACCATGTCCATGCACGTGTGTCAGGAGGGAATGGGATGGTCAGGAAGGTGCTGGTGCTTACACAGCATTTCCAGGGTAAGGATCGTTGTCCTGGGGTTTCCCCTGAATCCACAGCCCCCGGAGTCAGGGGATTCAGTGAGGCTCAATCAAAGCCATGTGAGCATCCCAAGCTTGTGCCATGGTGGGTGCCAGGGTGGGGAGAGCAAGGGGATTCCCAAAGTTACCAGTTTTATCCAGTGTGACATTTTTTTCAATGTTTCTGCTCTCTTGCTCCCTGTAAATAGATATTTTCTCTTTTCCAGCTGCCAGCAAGGAACTGGCAGAGAAAATGATCAGGGAGGGTGTGTAAGCACCAGCCCTGGCTGTGGCACATCCCCAGGCACTGATGTGGAGGCAGCAGAGAGGCCACGGTACCCGACAGCTGGGGAGAAGTTCAGGCAGCCAATGGAAGGAGAGGACAATAAGAGAACACAAACCCCTGTGTCAGCATTTCAGGTCCAGGCACAGGGAAAGTCAAGCTTTTCCATCCTCATCCCAAGCCCTTCATCCACACCAACACACATCCAGGGTCCCTGCCTGGACTCCATATCCCTCAAGGACTTTAGAGCCATCCAAGCCTCCAGGTTTGGGATTTTCTTCTGAGCAGACACCCACACCTGCCTGACCCACCCTCAGTGGGTGGATTCCCAGCCTGACCCTGGAGCAGGGGCTGGGGGCCAGAGGGGGCCTGGGGGTGGAAGGTGTGGTGGCTTCATCTGCTCCTGGAAGGACTGAACGTCTCTGCAGAGGAAAAGTCACCCCGAGACTGAAAATCAAATAAACAGCCCAGAGATCCAGCCAGGGAGTGGAGTAGGGCCAGGGCCAGAGGCTGAGCATCCCCCAGCACCAGGGACGTGGTGCCAGCACACTCCCAGGCAGCCTGGAGAGCAGGAGAGGATCCTCAGGAAGCATTTCTAATGCCCCCGGAGGTGGGGAAAGTGAGGCACAACAGGGGGATGGGGGTGGCTTTGTGGCCCCTCAGCCCCTCCAGCAAATGGGCTCCAGTGGTGAGGAGGGGCTGGCCAGACCCCCCTGGGCCCCCAGGGAGAGCCCCAGAGAGGAGAGGGGTGCCCCACAGCACCCAGAGTACAAAGGCAGAGCCTGAAAATCTGGCTCTGCTGCTTCCAGCCCACGGTGTCCCCACTCCAGCAGCCCTCCCCACACTCCTCTGAGGGTGCCCTGGTGCTGAGGCTGCTCTGGGGGGCTGCCCTATGACCCCACCCTGGGCAGGGGCCCTGCCAGCACCCACAGGGACTGGCACCCTCCTTGCAGCACCATGAGGGTGCAGTGGGTGCAGGGGAGAGGAGTTTTTTCCACCTGATGACATCCCAGGTCTGGCTTTGGGATCAGTTTGGGGCTGGCTGGAGACCCTGGGTGCCAGGGAGGGCAGTGGGGTCACAGTGCTGAGACAGGGAGGTGCAGCCTGATGGTGCCAATGCTTTTGTCGGGTGGGACCATGTGTGGGACCTCTTCCATCACCAAGTGCCCTGTGGAGAGCCTGGGTTTGTGGTTGGGTTCCCCTGGGTTTGTGGATGGTTCCTCTTTAGATTAAAAAGAAAAAAAAGTCCCAACAGTAGCAAGTAGCATTCTGCTTTTTGGCTTTAAGTCAACTGTCCAACTTCCTCCAGATGCTCCTAAAATGATATCATTGTTAGCCACCCTTAATTACAATTCCTAAAACACTTTGGATTTTGGTTTGGGACCCAACACCTGCCTAGAGCTCTGCCATGTCTGTGTGTCCACACTGCAGGGGAGCAGAGGCTGGGATGTCCCCAGCACTGCTTGGCCATCTCCAATGAATCCTCCTGCATCTGGGTGTAGGAAGAAATAACTGTCCTTGTACCACAGATCTTGGGGTGCTGAGGGGATCAGGGCAGGGGTTGCAGGGGTTACACATTAATTCTCCAGCCACAGGGTCCTGATGAAGTGTCTTAGGACTGGGTGTCCCAGTGTTGAGGGCTGGGGCTGTGACATTCCCTGGCAGTAGAGCTGAGGTTGTGGGAGCCCATGGAAGGTCAGGGACTCACCAGGAAGAAACAAAACCAGTGCCCAGACATTGCTGGAGCTGCAGGGGGAACAACCAGCACCTCCCAGTACCTGTCTGTCCCCCACTGTCCCTGAGCAGGAGCCACTGGCAGCTCTGGGGATGGGGGTGGCCCAGCCCAGCGTGGATACTGAGATGTGTCTCAGAGACAGATGTAAAGGTCTGCAAATACCCTGAAAGTGTCCAAAAACTCTTTCAGGGTCCCTGCCTGGGCCAGAATTTTTGGATTATTTTGGAATAGCCTTTTTTTTTTTTTTTATTTTAATGTAGAATATTTTGCCTTAGGCTGGAAACCAAGTGTGATACTCAAACTGACATTGCTGCTGAGCCACAGCTGCCACTGGCACAGAACAGCCCAAATCCTGGTGAGAAGAGCCCACAGGATCAGCACTGGGAAGGTTTCATGTGTCACTGGCAAAGCCATTGAAAGCTTACAGTGGGTGGCTCAGCTCCATTTCAATGATGTCCTTCCACTGTCCCAAAGCAGGCAATTCCTCCTTATTTAACAAAGGCTTTTCCATGTGCCAGGGGCATGAGGCAGGAACCTGTGCTGTTCCTAAAGGGCCCCTTGTCTTTTGGGGAACCCTCCTCAGCTTTGACACCTTCTGCAAACATTTCAGTCCTCCCTTAAGTATTCAAGCAGAGAAAAACAAACTCTCCATGATATTTTAGAAGTGGAAGGTGTTTCTTGCATTTTGGGATAATTGTCCTGCTTTGGCATCCAGCCCCAGAGCTGCCTCCAATGGATTTGCTCCCTGTAGCCAAGAGGGGAGGGTGAGCCCCATGCCCGTGGGTGGAGGGGCTGGCATGGGCACTGTCCTGAGCTGCACCAGGCCCAAGGTGGTGTCCAGAGCTCGGGGTTCTCAGAACAGGGGGCTGTGGCTGCAGGGGCAGGACATGGAGCAGCACATCCCAAAGGGATGAGAGGCCTCTGCCCTGCCAGGCAGTGGGAAATGGGGCTGATAAGCTGGGATAGGTCCCTCAGCCCCGTGGGGAATATTTGGGGTCTAGCCTGGGGCTGTGCTGGTTCCCAGGCTGGGCTGTGATGATCATTCTGGCCCCCTTTCCATCTCAGGGCATCCCTCAGGTTTTGGTGGGGCTTGTTCACAGACGCAGCAGGGTGAGGAAATTCCCCCCCAGGGCTGCAGAAGGCATTTGCTGTTAGAGAAGCATCCTGGGAGCTCCCACTGCACTGTCACCAATCCACAGAGCAATCCACAGGTGGCAGTGGTTGGATTCCTCTGGCAGCTCAGGAGGGGTGAGAGCTGCTGGATGGTCTGCAGGAGAAACACCCACAGGAGACCATTCCTCAGGAAAAGTCCCATGGCCCTTCACGACTTCACTGCCACCTGACCCTGCAGCCTTGCACCTGGCTTAGGGGGTGACCTCGCTGTCCCCTGGTCCCTGAGCTGTCCCACAGAAGGAAAACCCTCTCCCACACCGTGGTGAGTCTGTGGGGCATCATCTGTCCCAGTCCTATGACAAACCTGGTGCAGCTGGGGGTCTCCAGTCACCCCCCAGTGCTGCACTCAGAGCGTGGCAGTGAGGGGAGATGGATGTGAGGATGAGTCCCAAAGGACACCAGAGGCTCTGCTGTCATTTCTAAGTCCTGGATGCTCTGGGAGCTGTTGTCTTTGTGAATTCCATCGGGGTTGGTGGAAGAAGGACAGAGGTTGGGAGAGGGTGAGGACAGGATGGGTGGGAAGGTTCCAGAGGAGGGGAGGGGATCCCTCCAGCATTGCTTCAAGTCCATTTCTTCAGGGAGGTTGGCTTCATGTGGGGCAGCTGAACTGCTCACAGGAGTCAGATACCTTTGCATTTGGAATCCCAAGACCTTGAGGAGCCAGGGACCATTGGGCAGCTCTGGCAGCCCCTGCCGAGGGTGCGGGGCTGATGCACCAACAGCCTCCAGGGACTTGGAAGGTCCAGAGGGGCAAAACGCCCCATCCCTCTAAACACGTGGCAGGGGTCCACTTGTAAGAGACTAAACACAGGTGATCTGTAGATCACAGGGACTTCAGGGACATTCAGGGACAAGCAGCTGTCCCTGGGCCCTGGTCCTGCCTGAGTCTGGCCCCCATACAGCTCTCTGGGAATTTTCTGTTGGCATCCATCTGCTTGGTGGCAGCCCATGGGGAACCCTTCCCTTCAACCAGTGGCTCCCAGTAACAGGGGGATATTTGATTTGTGGCAGCAACATCAGCAGCACATGGACAAATCATAGAATCACAGAATAATCTGAGTTGGAAGGGAACCACAAGGATCATTGACTCCAACCCTTAAGTGAATGGGGATCAAACCCATGACCTGGGTGTTATCAGCCCCAGCTCTGACCCATGGAGCCAACCACAGATATATTTTTATTATTTTGCTCTGATTTTGCCCTCAGCACTGCTCTACCCCGTAGATTCCCACCCCAGCAGCTCAGAGTGGTGTCTAAGGACCAGGCGGCACCTGACAAAACAACTCCTCACCTGGAGGCAGCTCCCTGTGCTTTGTGAGCCAGGGATGGGCACTCAGAATGTCCCCTCTGTGTTAGCAGGGGAGGAGGGATGGGAGATCTCGGTCCCCAGCCAGTCCCTCCGTGCAGCCCCCGTGGCAGAGCCGGGGCTTGGGAACCCATGGGAAAAGCCCAAATCTCGGGGTCCCACTGCCCCATCCCTCTCCTGCCCTTTCCCCCTGCTCACTCCGGGTCCCAGCAGAGGGTGAAACCCGAGACTGGAGCAAATGGCATCCGGAGCAGCCCCCGCCCCATCCCCGCAGCTGCGGGAATGCAGCGCCTTTGTCACGGGCTAATTTTGGCTCCTCTGTGCTCGGAAAACAATCCCAAGGCAGCCGGGAGGAAAGATGCTGGAGGCCTGGCCCCGCGGGGGCTTTTCCTTTTAAAGGTCTAACGGGGCTGGTTAAAGCCTCCTCCTCCTGCTGGGAGGTGAGAGCAGATCCTCTGCTGGCGTTTGGAGCCGGGGTCGGGTCCTTGCAGGGGTGCCGGGGCTGAGCTGGGTGCACGGGGGTTTCTCCCCTGCCCGCTGGGACTTGCTTGGTGCAATTCACAGGAGGATGGCACTGCCACTGCCACTGTCACCGACCTCCCACCGGCTCCTGCTGGTGTCCAGGCAGGGGGCAGGAGCTGGGCAGGCTCTGCAGGATGGGGGCTGTCTGTGCTCCGCACCGTGGGAGCTGCCCCACTCCTGCAGCTGTGTGTCCCTCCCGGCCATAAAAGCCCCAGGATTAACATGCCAGGCATTGTCCCTCCTGGGCCCCATGTTGGGAATTGTTTGCTCCTAAATTCGTCCCTAAAAATATCCCGGGGAACAGGTGTTCCTTGCCCTGCAGTCCTTGTCATGTGAAGGGATAGTGGCCAAGGGGCTTTGTGGGGAGCAGTGGGGACAGACAGCAGCTTTTTCACTGCTTTTCATGAGGAAAACCTCAGGGCCTGTGAGAGGCTGGGAGCTGCTTGAGCAAGCCAAGCTGTGCTGTGCTGGGTGAGTGGGGCTGCTCCTGCTTACAGAGGGCACTGCACCCTCCTTGCTCCCCACCCCAGCTGGCCTGAAGTGTGACCCTGCTTGTGCTGGTTTACACCATCACCCTGCAGCAATGCAGCCTGGCCTGGGGAGCTGCACTGCCCTTCTCTGGTGGCTCCCAGGAGAGCCCTTGGCCAGTGTCCCTTCACATGACAAGGGACTGCAGGGCAAGCCATGTGCCCCACCATGCAGGGGTCAGCATGGCAGCAGCTTCCAGGCTGTTCACACCCCCTGCCTGCCTTTTCCATCATCTCTGGAGCTCTGTCACACTGGACAGATGCAAGGCAGCGGGGCCAGAAGGACCCACCCCATCCCCATGGCATCACCAGCACTGGTCAGCCTGAGCCTGTCTGTGTGTCCCCAACAACCCAGGTGTGAGCAGGTGCTGCCTGAGCTGGGGGCATTCCAGTGCCCAAAGGGGCTCCAGGAGAGCTGGGGAGGGGCTTTGGACATGGGCCTGGAAGGACAGGACACAGGGAATGGCTTCCCACTGACAGAGGGCAGGGTCAGATGGGATAGTGGGGAGAAATTCTTCCCTGTGAGGGTGGTGAGGCCCTGGCACAGGATGCCCAGGATGCACAGGACTGCCCCATCCCTGGAAGTGTCCAAGGCCAGGTTGGACAGGGCTTGGAGCAACCTGGGACAGTGGAATGTATCCCTGTCCATGGCAGGGGTGGGACTGGATGGGCTTTAAGGTCTCTTTCCACCCAAATCAGTCTGGGATGATTCCCATGCAAACAGCCCTGGAATTCTTTGAACCAGAGGAGGGTCGTGGGTGCCCTGGGACACGCGTGCAGTGACACGCGGGTGACCTGTGTGTGTCCCTGTGCTGCAGGCGGTGCCCCAGGTGTGAGCAGCAGGCCCAGCGCTCCCGGGGCTTGCAGCAGACGCCTGCAGAGGAGGGGATTTGTGCTATTTTTACCGACCACTTGCAGGCAGGGCTGGGATTCAATACCCCCTGCTCAGCTGCAGCCCCGGCAGAGCGCGGCTGTCCCAAGGCCAGGCGTCACCTCCCTCCTGCACAGCCAGGTAAGGCACTGCCCTGCCCCTGCCCCTGCCCCGTGTCCTCCTCCGGGTGTGCTGGTGGTGACACGGGCACCAGACCCCCGCACTGGCACGTGACAGAGAGGAACCCCCAGCTTGTGAATTTGCCTGAATTTCTCCCCCTCTCTGAGGTGGATCAGACGTTTCCTCTGCTCTTGGAGAGAGGATTGGTGAGGCTGCAGTGGGGACAAAGACTTTGCAGCTGATATTTGTCTGTTTTTTCCCCAAAACGTGGCAAACAGGGCTGTTTGGGGAGCTCTTGCCCGAGTGTTCCAGCCTGGCTCACTGGTGGGAGGCTCAGGGTGGGAACAGAGCGTGGAGTCGTGGTAGGTGGGAGAGCGCTTGTGGTTTGTCTTCAGCCTCCTGGGATGGGGGAGGATGTCAGGATTCACTGTGTTTGGGTTTTTGGGATTATTTCTTTTAAGGATTTCCATGATCCAGTGGTTCAATAAGCTTTAAAAACTTTTCATAACTGGGACAGTGCAAATAGTGCAGAATTAGCTTGTCCAGATCCTCTCGTCCCCATCAGGGTGGGAAGTCTCTCATGGATGCTCCAGGTTCAGCTGGAGTCCCAAAGTCCTGGCACTGGGGAGTGCTGGGGATGTCTCACTGGCACAGCCGAGTCCCTGCTGTTTTTTGGGAAGCCAGTTCAGGACTGTTTGGCCCTAAAATGTGACTGACCTTGGTAGAGGTCGTGAGCTCGAGGTGTGGTGTGGATCCCACTCCAAGGAATGCCGGGCTCTGCCTCCAGCAGGGGACAATGGAAACGCTGAGCCCAGCCCTCGGCAGCTTCAGGGAGAGAAGGGCTCCTCTGCCACCCCCAAAACAAACTGGGGGGCAGCAGCTGGGACCCAGCCTGCTCAAGGCACCAGTGCTGCTCCGTGTCCTCTGGGATGTTCGTCACAGCACCAAAAACCCCCACAAAGGCAGGAAACAGGATCTGTCTGATGTGGTTTGAGGACAAAGAAATTCCTGTTCTTGGGATTTTTCCTTGTAAATCCAGGGATCTGGATTGGGAGGCTCTGGGGGAGAAGATTCCTGCTGGGATTTTATTACATTCCCCCCCCCCCCCAACTCCATTTATTCATTTATTCAGGACACGTCTCTGGTGAGCTGTGGGGGCATGGGGAGGGAACAGGGACAAGGGGACAGAGCCAGGGGGTGCCCTGAGATTTGCCTGGCACAGGCTCCACACAAACCTGGGAGCAGTTGTTTGAGACCAGCTTTTCATTTCCTCCAGCATGAATCTTTGGGGTCTAAAGCAGTTTCCAAATTTCGGGGGATGCAAAAGGATCAAGGCAAAAAATCCCAGTTTGTCCATCTAACTCCTAAGGAAAAGGACTAACCCCACACCTGGAAAATGCTGTTTGTAGGTATTTCTCCCCACGTTTTTCTGCTGCTTGGGCTCACAGGGTGCCCTGGCTGCTCAGCACAGGAGGGGTCAGTGGGGTCAGAGCCCTGAGGAGTCACAGGGCCAGAGGAGCAGCATGGGCTGGAGCAACTGCCAGGGCTTGGGATCACCAGACAAATGTAAAGTGGGACACTCTGAGTGTTTCACCTGGAAGGTGGCTGCTGAAGGAACCTGCTCAGCCGTGGGCTCTGACTTAAGAGAATCCCAGAATGGTTTGGGTTGGTTTGGGTTGGTTTGGGTTGGTTTGGGTTGGTTTGGGTTGGGAGGGACCTTAAAGGCCATCCAGCCCCTGACATGGGCAGGGACACCTTGCACTAGCCCAGGCTGCTTCAAGCCCTGTCCAGCCTGGCCTTGGACACCTCCAGACGTGGGGCAGCCACAGCTGCTCTGGGCACCCTGTGCCTCACAGCCAAGAATTCCTTCCCAATATCCCATCTAACCCTGCCCTCTGGCAGTGGGACGACATTCTCCTTGTCCTGTCCCTCCATCCCTTGTCCCAGAGTTCCTCTTCTGCTCTCCTGGAGCCCCTTTAGGCACTGGAAGTGGCTCTCAGGTCTCCCTGCATCCTTCTCTTCTCCAGGCTGGGCACCCGCAGCCCCCTCAGCCAGGTTCCAGAGCAGAGGTGTTGCCCTTTGCTCCGGCACTCCCCGGATGGGTTTGGGCTCTGCCATCCCTCCGGTTGCCCACGGGAGCTGCAGGACAGGACTCCCCGAGCCGACACAGAGGGGGGACCCCCGAGGCACCCCCATTTCTCCGGAGGTTTCCAGCCTCCATCCCTTGCCCCGAGCTGGGGCGGGTGACGCAGCCGGCGGGAGGGCAGCTTGGAGCTTGGGAAAAGCCCCGAGGAGCAGGAGCCCGAGTCCTGCGGGGCCGGCTGGCGGCACGCTGGAGCTTGCCCGAGATGCAGTCAGGTTTTCCCGGAGCCCGGCGGCTCGGCCCGAGTTTGGCTGCGGAGCCGCTTCCCTCGGCCGACAGCGCGGGGCAGCACCGCACCTCGGCATCGCTCCCTCGCTGCCTTCTGGCTCTGGATGCACCTGGGGTTTGCACCTTTGCTTCAGCTTCTTTCCCTTTCTTTGGCAGGGAACAGCACACGCCGCGATGCCGGAGCCGTGAGTAGCTCGGATCCCGTGAAGCCTCGCCCGGCTGCGCTTGTCCCTTCGGGGAGGATCAGCTGGGAGGCCCTGCCCTGCCCCAGACCCCTGTGCCATTCCCCTTGAAAAAAACTGTCTTTAAATGCAAACTGTTCGCCCTTCTAATGTCCCGGTTCAAACCTCGGGGCTTTCCTCGATCCCCGAATGCGGATCTGAGGGGGGCAGCACCTCTGGGTTTGCCCTGAGGCTCCCTGTAGCACATGGTACAAGACTTTCCCTGGTGGGCAGGGAAGGGAGAAGCTCCCTGTAAAGCTCTCCTGGAGCAGCGGCGTGGGGATGCCCCGGCTGCAGTGGGAGTGCGGGGAATGAGGGTGTCTGAACCGCCTGCGACTCAGCTGGGGTGGGCACGATGGGCACGGTGCCAGCTCACCTGTCACACCTGAGTGACATTTTGGCTTTCTTAGCTGTGGCCCTGAGCTCCCACTGCATTTCCAGAGGGCACCTTCTCCTCACACCTGGCTCACGTGCTGGTGGCAGCTGTGAGATACAGAAATAAGGAGCCAACTGCAACCACAAGAGATGCTTTCCTTGACTGTTCCCTCTTTTTTACTCTCATTCCTTGACACTCTGTTTTCTTCTCTTGTTTTTTCTGCTCCTCCCTGGCTGCTCACCTGCCTGCAGGGAGGTAAGTGCCTTTCCCTTTGGGAGAGACCTTGGTGCCGCTCTGCATTTGTTTTCAAAGGGTGTTTTCTTTCCCTCCCCTTTCCCCTAGAGAAAATCCAAGATCACAGCCTCACGCAAACTCTTGTTGAAGGTGAGTCCCGAGGGCTGGAAACTCCCTGGTGTTTGTCTTGCTGGGGGAAAGGAGCCGGGTTGGAGTGCGTGGTCGGACAGGGATGGGGAGCAGCTCGAGGATGGGCTGTGGGGAGCAGCTCCCACCCCATCTTTCTCTTCTCACTCATGTGGGATTTGTGGTCCAAACAAACCTCCCCTGCACTGAGGTGGGGAGAGAGACCCCCACACCTTCAGCTCTGAAGCCTCAGCCTGTTTGTGCTCCAGCACAAGCCTGGGAGCTCCCCGGGCTCTGGCTTGGGATAAACATTCCCTGCCCTGGCAAAGCCAACGTCAGCACCAGCGGCACCACGGCCCCCACAGCCCCCGGTGCCCGGCCCCGCCTGCCCCCAGGGCCCCACACCAAAGCTGTGGGGAGCCTTTGATGTGTGCTGGGGGCAGCAGGGAGGGGGCTGGCACACCAGACTGTCCCATCCTACAGATGTGGTGAGTGGCTCAGGGGGAACTGGGGGCCTGTACAATTCACACTTCTGCCATCTCCTTGTGCTCACAGAGTTTGATGCTGGCCAAAGCCAAGGAGGAGTGGGATCAGGAGATTGTGGACAAGCAGGCAGAGAAGGAGAGGTACCTGTCCGAGCGGGTCACTCCACTGCACACCAGTGGGCTCTCCTTGAGCCAGCTCCAGGTACTCCTCAGGCCCGAGGGTGGAGTGAGCTCCTCGGGAACATGGAGGGGCCTCACTCACTGCTCTCCTGTTGTCTTGGCCCCCAGGACCTGTGCAGGGAGCTGCATGAGAAGGTGGAAATTGTGGATGAGGAGAGATACGACATTGAAGCAAAATGCAACCATAACACCCGGGAGGTAGGAGGGAGGACGGGCTGGTTCCTTCTGGAAACTCCCTCCCAGTGGCAGTTCCGGCCTCAGTGGGGATGTGTCATGGACCAGGCTGAGCTGGGATGTGGGACAGGCACCAGGGTTATCTCAGGGCTGGTATTTGCTCTGCAAGGCACCACTCAGAGCAAGGTTCATCCCTGCCCAAGGGAACTCAAGCTGTCCTCAGGGTCCACAGAGAGGTTCCTCACTCTCCTGGTCACCCCCGTGGGTCTGAGAGCTTCTCGTGGTACAGCTGCCGTCTGAGCAGGCTGGGCCCAGCCCTTCTTGGCCCAGCTCTGAGCATGGATGAGCAGAGCCTTGGTGGGGGTGGTCCTGCAGGAGAAGTGCAGATCCCTCTGGGATTCGATACTGGCAGAGCCTACTGCTTCCCACAGGAGCTCTTTGTGCAAGGCAGCCAAGCAGTGACCTCCCACTCCTCCTCCTCCTGCCCTGCCCCTGCAGATTAAAGATCTGAAAATCAAAGTTCTGGATCTCCGAGGGAAGTTCAAGCGCCCTCCCCTGCGCCGGGTCCGTGTCTCGGCTGATGCCATGCTCAGGGCTCTGCTGGGCTCCAAGCACAAGGTGTCCATGGATCTCAGGGCCAACCTGAAGTCTGTCAAGAAGGAGGACACAGAAAAGGTGGGTGACTCCTCTGGAGGCTGGAGATGGACACACTTCCTTGGGGTGCCCTTGCCCTTCTCCAGGGTACCCTGTGCTCACCCCTTGTCAGCCTTGGGAAGAGCCTTGTGAGGCCATTCCCATTGTGGGATGTTGTGGGACCACAAAGGACCAGTTTGACTGGGCCAGGCAACTGGTGGATGGCAACATGTGAGATTTAGGGCTGTGTCCGTAGTGGTCTTCCCTTCCAGAGTGTGTGGGGGTCTCTCACCTGGGCCTCCTTGGCACCACTGCTGAGCTAAACATGCAGAGTCTGATCTTTGATCTTGTAGGAAACCAGGAGAGCTCCTGTTGGGCACCATCATACCCAGAAAACTCCCAGGGAACTCCCAGACCCAGATTTATCTAATCTGACCCTGATTTATCTAATAAGACAGAGCAGCCCAGCACTTGGCCTGAGAGAAATGGCCCAGTTCCCCCCAGCTTGGCAGAGGTGTGAGAAGGGAAAGTCTCAATGCCAGCAATGCCTGAACCTGCCTGGGGTGTGCAGGTGCCCCAGCATCAGGAGCTGTGCCTCATCCCCAGGTGCAGCTGGGAACTCCTCTCCCCAGAGAGGTTTCACCAGTTTGTTCCAGCTCAGCAGATTGAATGAGAATTGGATGAGCAGAATTGGATGAGAATCTCAATTTTCAGCTGTTTTTCCTTTGTCCCCCATTGTGGTATAGCACTTTTCCAGCCCTTTGGACAGAAAACTGTACTTACAGCCCTGGGCACCAGGTGGAGAATGGATCTGGGTTTGTTCTAGGTGTGGTGAGATGGTGTTGGGGCACAGCTAGTAATCTGCAAATGCTGGGGGTTGGCAGGGCAGTCACCTGGGCACACTCCCAGAGCTGCTGTCACCTGCCCAGAGCTGCTGTCACCTCCCCTGTCTGCCCTGGAAGTGTCTGCCAGGCTCCCACTGTCACCAACAATCCCAGTCCCCACCAAAGGCTCAGAGCAGGTGGAGGTGGGATGGCAATGCAGGAAATGTTTTTACTTCAGTAAAAATATTTGCCCCACTGTGCTGGTGTAAACCCAAAGTCCCATGAGGTTTCTTCCTCCGAAAGAAATCTTTCTGGGATGATTGAGCCTTCTGGTGCATGAAGGCAACTTGGCCAGGCTTTGAGGAGGGGAGTGTCCACACGGATCCAGCTCTCCCTGCGGGGTCAGGCCACTGTCTGCCACCTCCCCAGCCAGCCTCTTGTGCAGGCACCCATGGGGGCTGTGCGAGGGGGCAGCTGTGTCCCCCAGCTGAGGGCTGTGTGCAGGGGGAGGGCAGGGCAGGGCTGCCAGCCCCTCATCCCCCAGGCCTGTCCCTCCTGCAGGAACGCCCCGTGGAAGTGGGCGACTGGCGCAAGAACGTGGAAGCCATGTCGGGCATGGAGGGGAGGAAGAAGATGTTTGATGCTGCCAAGTCCCCCACGGGGCAGTGAGAGGTAGGGCCGGGTCCTGATCCCCCTGTGCTCCCTCAGCTTCCTAGGCTGTGCCTGGAGAGATGCAGAAATGCCCCCACTCCCTACAGAAAAAGGCAACAAATCCCCTTGTCCCGCCCCACACCTGGGGTGGGGGTCTGTCCCACACCTCCCTGCTATGGGGTCCCTGCCAACCCCTCTCCTCCTCTCCTGGGTGCTTCCCTCTGAGTGTGCTGTCTGTGCCCCTCTCATCCCCTGGGCATTGCTGGCACCACTGCCAGGGCCAAAGCTGCCCCTCTGCCCCTCTGCTGTTTCTTTCCCACAGGAGCACTGGAAAGAAGACGGTCCCCATCCCTGCTGCCAGCCTGCCCTTGCTGCTCCATTGCCCCCTTGTGCCTTCTCCTGAATTCCCACTGAGCTGAAACACAAGGACAACGGTGTGGGAAGGAGACCTGAGCTTCTTCCTTCCAGCAGTGCCCTCAGCCCTGCTGCTGCAGCATCCTCCCTCCATCAGCCCAAGGGCCACCGGCCACCCATCCCCTCCCAGCCCTGCAGAGATGCCCCAGAGGCAGCTGCTGCTCCCCCATGCCCGTGCCTGGCAGCTCAGGCCGAGATGTGTCCCCCCGAGATGTCCCTGTGCAGCCACACGTGTATTAAAGGACGTGTCCTGGGCCGAGGTGGCGTGGGCTCGTCACTGGGAGAACTCTGCCCAGGGCCAGGTCACCCTGCAATGTCCCCACACTGACCCAGACACCCCACTGGGGTCACACAGGCTTTGGGCTCACCCCTTCCAGCCCCAGGCTGCTCCTCATGTCCCACCAGCTCTGCTGAGCCCCCTGGCCCCGTTCAGGGCCACACTGCTGGGCCACTAGGCTGGGTGAATGGAGCTGCCTGTTCTCCAAGCCCCACTTCTCCTCTGGTTTTGGAAAAGCTTTCAGAGCTCCAGACACCAACTCCTTCACAACTGCCCACCACAAGCACTGGAGCTGTGGCAATTGGGGCAGCCCCATTTCAGGGCTTAATTCCAGAGATGAATCCTGAATATTTCAGGCCAGACAACCCATGCTTCCCCCCCAGCCCAACCGTTTCCTGTGTCACAGCCCCCCAGACTGCAGCTGGTCAGTGAAAGCAACTGGGAATGTGTCAGCTCATTCTGGAGCAGGGCTGGAGGAGTGAATTAGTGAGAATTCAGCCTACATGGGGTCTCCTGGCTGGGGGCACTGTGGGAGATGCTCAGCTTCCCCACAGAGCATGGTTTTGGTAGTTGCAGCAGTGCCTTGTCTGTGCTCCCAGGGTATCCAGAGGAATTGCAGCATCCACAGATTGAAGCCCACACCACACCAGGGTGTGTTGCAGCACGCCCCACCCCTTTGGAGTCAGCCTGTAAAGTGCAGAAAATGCCATAAACTGGGAGCAAAGGGCAGGTCCCAAACAGGGCTGGAAGGAAACTGCATCAAAAAGTGTGTGGGCTCCAAGGGAGATCAACCTTCCCAGGAAAACACTGCGTTCCCTAAAGAAAGGGATGGGAAAGGATGGCCCCATGCAGGTGGCTCCTGCAGGACTCCCCACAGCAGCCTCATGGCTGGCAGTGGGAGTCAGGGAGAGGCTTCGGGGGGCGGGTGTGGGTTTGGGTTTGTCTCCAAGACAGCTGAATTCCTCTGGCATCACATCCCTTCCTTTGGCCAACTCAGGGATCCTAAGCCAAGCTGCCCACTGTCCCTGGGCACAGAGGGTGAGGGAGGAGACTACTGGGGACACTTCTCTAGCCAGGCCACCAGCACCCAAGGCTGCCACAGCACCCTGCAGCTCTTTCATGGAGGATTCAAAACTCATATGCAAACTCTTCCCCAAATCAAGAATGGATCAGAGGAGGCTGCCACTGGAAAATCTGCTCCCTTGGCTCAGCCTTTGGGATGCTCAATCCTTGTCCTTCCACCTGATCCTCCATCCTCTCAGCATCTTCCTGCGGGACTGGAGCAGTTGCATGGCACACAGAGCCTTTCCTGTCCATTTTTCATCTTTTCAAGCTTAATTTGGCCAAGCAGCTGCAGCCCAGCAGGGTGCCAGGACTCCTCTGTCCTCATTCCAGGCACCCCACGACAGGTTCCAGGCAGGCCCAGCCCTGGGAAGTGTCTCTGTCTTGGCCAACACCAGTGACTCAGCGCCCAGAGGTGACCAGAGGTGGTGCAGACCCCAGGATCTGCCATGGCCCTGCCTGCCCCACACTGGAGGCAGAAGGTTTTGATCAGCAGCTCAACCCCCCAAGCTGAGGGCCCAGGTGGGAGCAGTGCCGAGGTCTGAGATCCTGGGATCTCTCCAGGAATCCCCAGAGGGAACTCACACAGGCCCTGGCAGAGGAAGAAAGATGTGCAAGGAGAGTTAATAACTGTGACCTGACCAACTGGTAGAGCTGGAAAATGCAGGAGAGGTTTTGTGGAAACAAAGCCTTCTTCAGGCCTGGAATAGAAGCAGAAAATGGCGCAGCAGGGGCTGAGAACAGTTCTCTGAGCTTAGTACAATTATGCTAATTTGGTAATTAAGAAAAGGGGTGGAGTATGTGGGGTGGGGAGGGTTGGGAGGGAGATGAAAGGCCATAGGGGTGCTGGGTGCTGCTCACCAGGCCCTGGTCAATGCTGGGCACTCAGGCTGTCCCTGTCCCTGTGCCCAGCCTGCCCTCAGATCCTGCTCACCCCAAACTGCTGCAGAGCCAAACCCAGGGGCTCCCCAGGCAGCCAGGTGTGCTCAGCAAGGTCCCAGGGCCCACATGCCCTTGTCATGGGCTACAGGTGGCTTCGTGGGGCCACGTTGTGTTTTAGATTGAGTGGGGAGAGAAAAAGCCACTCCCAAAACTTTTCCCTCTACAAGATTCCCTACTTTTTCAAGGTATCATGCTCCCCAGTCATTGGGTCCCGTTTTCATCCCTCTCTGGTGGAAAACCACACTGACTGCCACTGGAAACCAAAATTTTACAGATTTCAGTTTTATTAGAACACAGAAGAAGTGCAGGGGAAAGAAGCTCTTTTAGTGTGACTGAATCTCCAGGGGAAGATGCAACAGTCAGCTCTGAGCTCTCCTGGTTGGATCAAAGACTGGGATCCAGGCCTTCCTCTCCATCTCTGTGCTGGAGCTGCTGCTGTGGCCCTGGGCCAGCTGGGATCCCAGCTCTCCCCATGGCAAAGGGAAAGGCTGAGCCTTTCATCTGGGGATGCACCTGGCTTCCCCCACCCCACAGCTCTGCAGTGCCGTGGTTGTTTCCCTCCCAGGTGACAACAACCTCGGTTCCTGCTCACTGAATTAGAAAGGAATCCTCCAGTACATTTTTGCTGAAGATTCAGCCCAAATCAGGGACTCACAAGGCTGTTCTCAGGGGGTGACACTGATGCTAGAGGTGTCACTGGTGTCTCTTTCCAGAGGAAGTCAGCCCTGTCTCCTTCAGCTGAGCAGAGCCCAGTCCCCACTGTCTTGCAGTTTGCTCCACTGCAGTCTAGATCCCCAGAAGAAAGCAAAACAAAGCACTAGAATCTTAAAATTACACAAATTTCAAATTAAATTGGACAGTAGGAAAAGAAATTATCAGACAGTATGGACTTTGGAAAACATCCCTCCTTGTTGGTTGTAACAGGGTCCCTCCCACGGTACAGGGGCTGTGTGACCTCCTTGCTGACCTGTCATGCTCACAGACACCTGAACTGTGCCCAAAGATTTCCCTGAATATTTGCAGCTCAGCTGGAGGCTGGAGGGGGTGAAGTTTATTCCATGGCCTCTGCAGGTGACTGCAGCATCTTGCCCTGCACAGGGCTGGCACAGGCTGCAGTCCCTGAGGTGAAGGTGAAACATCACCCTGGGACCCCTGTGGGCTCTGGGTGTGGGATCAGACCCCATGGCAGGGCCATGGCACAACCCCCTGTCACCCCTGACTCGTCATGGCTGGTCCTATGTGTCCCCTCTGGTGAAAACCAGGAAGGAATTTTCCCCTCCTGAAGCCTCCCAGGCTCAGGTGCTGCAGCTGCAGGGAGGAGCAGGGCTCAGGGTGAGCAGGGCATATCCCTCTTGTCCAGCTTCCCTTGCTGGGCCTGAGCCCTGTCCCTCACTGCTCACAGATTCCTCAGGAATCACAATCAGTTCAGGGGTGCCCAGGGACAGGACAAGGAGCAATGGCCACAAACTCAAACAAGAAGTTCAACCTCAACACGAGGAAGAACTTCATTCCTTGGAGGGTGCAGAGCCCTGGAACAGCTGCCCAAGGAGGGCCTGGAGTGTCCCTCTCTGGAGACATCCCACGCCCACCTGGATATATCCTTGTGCCCCCTGCTCCAGGTGGCCCTGCCTGGGTTGGACTGGCTGAGCCCCAGAGGTCCCTTCCAGCCCCAGGCACTCTGGGACTCTGTCCCTCCCTGTGCTGGGAGGGTGCAGTTGTCACAGAGCTGCTGGCAGTGAGCTGTGCCTCTTCTGTCCACCACCTGAGACGTTTGCACTGATGGCACTTTTGGGGGATGTCCCTCATTTGCCATCGTTAGATCTGGAGTCACAGGGATGGCATCTAATGAGGCCAATCTGCAGGGGATGGAATGGGAACCTGAAAGACAATGAGGCAGCATGGTGCAATTTCCGAAGCAAGATCTGTATTTTTTTTTTTTAAATAAAATGCTAAATTTTAAAGGAGAATAAGCCCTCTGGTAGGTGGTGCCAGGCAGTTCAGACAATGGATGCTCCTTTCCTAGGAATATTTCCTTTCCTAGAAGAGGCTGTGATTGGGCTTGGTTCAGTTTCTGAGCAAGCACCAATTCCAGGCCCTTCTACAGAGCTCTCTCTGTACCATCACACACATCTCCCGAAAAGCTGAATACATTTTAGAGGGAAGGAGAGCCCTGGACCATTCCAGACCCTGCAGAGCACCATCCCAGGGATGCAGGGAGACCTCCAGCTCCCCCAGAGCTTTTAAATGCTGGTGGGACCTCTGGGAGCTGTGGCACCACTGCAGTGTTGGGATGGAGGCGAGCAAGAATGAAAACATCTTCTTCCTGGCCATGGAGCCCCATGTCCCAGCTCAGGGGGAAGCCTGGGAAAAAAATGCTGCTCCACCATGGCAGAGCACAGGGATGAGCCTCGGGAGACAGGGAGGAGCTGAGCCGTGGCTGAGGGAGCAGCACAGCACAAGGAATGGAGGTGGAGGGTTCATGGCTGGGCCCTGGGAGAAGCTGAGGAATGCCATAATTACAGCACAGTTGTGGAAACTGGGAGCTCTCCACCACCCTATAGCCAAAGAAACAGGCTCTGCACCGTGATGAGGCACAGGACACTGTTCCCAAGGGAAAAACCAGCCCTGTTGAAACTGGTCCAGCTCCTTAAAGGGTATTAATGAGTTCTGCTGCTCACACCAGGGGAGCTCTGGGCTCCTCCTCGGGCAGGTGCAGCTGCCTGGGCACAGCAGGGGAGAAGGGTTTGGCCCTGGAGCTTCCCTGCTCAGGGCACATCCTGCAGCTCTGCTCCCTTGGCCATGAGCACAGAGCCTTCCCCTCGGTGCTGTGGGTCTGGAACAGCAGATGGGAGAGCCTGGAGAATGGAGCTGGTCTGGATAAACATCAGACTGGTTCTCTGGGCATCCCTTCCCTCAAAGACTCATCTCTCTGCCTGATTTCATCACCCTCAGCTCTGGGGACCTGCAGCTTGGGCAATGCTTTGAGGATGAGCTCAGGGTGCTAAATAACTTTGTTAAGGGAAATCCGGTCTGACAAAGTGACTGTTGTTTGCTGAAGGCATCGATGAGCCTGTGGATAAGAGTGACCTGGGAGACAAGCATTTTCCTGGGTTTCCAGAAGCAAAGACCTTTAGGTCAAGCACAGCTCAGAGGGAAAGTCCAAACAGAGCTAAATAATCAACCAGCAGAGAGAGAACAGTAGTGAGAGAGCAAACTGCTGATAATCCCTGCCATTTTGTCACAGTGGAGGGAAAGACTGGTAACGCAGACATTCAGAAAGATCTGGTAGCACCTGGAGTTTGGGGATAAAGTGGCAAAGGAGGTTTAGAGGGGTGTGAAGTGACACACAGGGGGAAAATCCAGCATGACTTCATCTATGAGATGAGGGGTCTGGGCTGGCTTTACCTCCTTGGGAGTGAAATTTTGGGGCTAAGGTGGACATGAAAAGATGTGAGGAACATCAGGGAAAACAGGAGCTCCGTGGCAGCAAAGATCTCCAGACATGAGAGGTCAATGCTTTGTGCTGCTGAACAACCCAGCCCAGCAGGACCCATCCAAGACAAAGGAGGATATTTCCAGCAGGGGGGAATAAGCCTTGGGAATTTATTGCTGAAGGATATTTTCTCTACTGACCATCTTCCTGGGTGTGAGGGAAACAGGGCAAACTCATGGAGGAGAAACCCTCTGCTGGATTTTGGATAAAGAGGAAACTGTTCAGCTCCAAAGGTTTCTGAGCTGCAAATAAAGCCCCAGGAAGGGGCAAGTGTCAGCGAGGTTCATCCTCTGCCTAATCCCCAGGCACTAAATGCCCGTCTAGAATTTCTTCAACTCAATAACCAGAGGAATTGCAGACTGGGAGGTTTTATATTCCTTTGCTGTGTCGATCCTAGCTGGGGGTGTTCTTTCACTGCCACGTTCAGTCTAATCCTTTGGAAAACCCTGCTAAGTCCTGTGCTCCAGCGCTATCCTTTGGCAATGAGTTTTGCCGTGCTTGCTGTGCATTAATCACAGAGCTTTTATTGCTCCAGAGGAGCTGCTGATGCTGGACTGCTATATATAGTCTGTCAGCAATTAGCAGGATGCTTGCAAGGTTATTTAGGTAATTTTTTTTTTCCCCTTATGCCACAACTAACTGAATTCTCTGTATATATGAAAACACTTGAAAGACGAGTGATTACTGCAAGAAGAAAGAAAAGCAGAGAGCCAGCCCAGCGTGGAGCGGGCGGCTCATTTGACAGGGCTATCTCCTAGAAATGGGATTTTAATCAGGAACCTTTGATTAAAATAGTTGCTCAGGTCATGGCACACCCCTGTGGGCTGGAGGTGTGCAGGGCTAGCCCAGCCTCACAACCAGTTCCTCGGGCTGGTGCAGGGATGGATCTCACTGGGAGCAGAGGTTGTACTCAGGGGGTCCTGGATGACATTTCCTGCAGAGAATGGTGCCTGGCTGCCCGAGCAGTGGGAGCACTGGGGTTGTGGCCATGCTGTGGGAAAATCCAGGCTGGGACCCGTCTCTGCTATGCCTGGGACCTCATCCAACCCTAAGACAACCCCCATTCCCCCACTAAAGGCAGGTCCCCCGTGGCTTCACACCTGCCCTTGGCAGGAGGGGCTGCCCTGTGTAAGTGTGGTGGTCTTGGGGCACAGCCAGAGGGGGTGATGTGTTTGATGGGCTGGGTCCAGGTGCGGGATGAGCCTGGGCACACAGGTCCTCTCTGGCACAGGGCTTCAGCACACAAAAATCGGGTCCCCCCATGCTCCAGCCCCTTCCCCCGAGACTCTGTCTGTGCTCACTGCTGCAGCAAAGTTCACAGGAATGGGAAGACCTTGACAGCTCCATCCGAGACATCTAGAAAGGGCTGGAAGGAGCAGGGGACCCTCCCAAGCTCTTTGGAAAGCTCTGGACTGCGCCCAGCCGGAGGTGTTTTAATGACTGTTTTGGATCCCCGGGAGCCAACCTCCTCCCACTCAGCCCGGGGTAATTCACCTCCTCCGCCGTGCTGCAGGAGTTGTTGACTGGTGGATTGTGGCTGGTAGAACAGGTTCTCTGCAGGGAGTTGTCTCCGAAACCCTGGGAGACGTGGATGGCCCGAGCGGCGGGTCCCGGCTCGGAGCCTGGCAGCGAGGAGGGCTCTGGTTTTGCGTGGCACTGCTGGGCAGGGCGGCTCTCGCCCCGCGCCGCTGGCACACAAATCACAGCCCTGCCTGTGTCAGGTAGATAAGGAACCATGTGATGCAGCTGGTGGCAGGCAGGGTAAAGGTGCACAGGGAAATAACCTTGCAGGGAGTTGCTCCCTCCTTCTCGGGCAGCAGAGTCTCCGGCAGCGCTGCTCCCACGGCTCCCACGGCACCTCGGCCTGGATGCCTGCTCAGGTTCTGGGGGCTCTCTGAAACTCCCGGGAAGCAGGAATGTCCTTTAGCAGAAGGAACTGGTCCGATCTCTCCAGGTGAGTGCTGTGGATTACTGCCTAACCCTTTCCCCCGCCGGCAGGGAGGGGTGAGGGTGGGCTGCTGGTGGCCAGAGGGGCCTGGGGAGGATGGGAAGAGAGGCCAGCTGCCCTGGGAGTGTTGTTTGTTGTTTGCAGAGGTGAATGTCAGCCCCACGGGGAGCTCGGCACTGCTGGAGTTTCTTGTGGCTGGGCAAGATCAGAGGCGTTTTTGTTTCTGCTCCCTGGGGAAGCTGAGCCAGGCACAGGAGAACTACCTGGATAGGCATTCTCACCCCATCCTGGATACATTTTGGGCCTGTTTTGCCTTTCTTTGGGGGACAGACTGTCTGGGCTGTGCCTCCAGACTTGCTCTGAGTTGGCTGGGGGCGTTTCCACTGCCCCCATGCCCGTGCAGCCCCTGGGTGTGTGTCCTGCTCTGCCCTGCAGAGGCTGCAGCCCGTGCTGTGCTGAGCCAGCCCTGATTCAGCAGCAGTGCCTGAGCAGTGCCTGAGCAATGACCACAGCACCACCAACTCCCTCAGCCTTCCCAAAGAGTGATCCAGGGTAGGGGAGGCTCCTGGGCATCCTGGGGTGGATCAGGGGCTCGCACGAGGCTGGAGCAAGGTGGGATCAGCCCTGACACCCTGCAGACCCCAGGGCAGCCCCGCCAGCCTCAGCTGTGGGGGAGCAGTGATGGAGACTCAAACAGAGCCACGCTGTCCCACAAATCAGAGCAGAAATCCTGAAATCCAAGCAGAAGTCCAAGTGGATGTTATGGCTCTGAGACTTAATTGCAAATCTCAGTACTGGGTGTAAGAATAAGGAATGCACAGAATCCCAGAATGGTTTGGGTGGGAAGGACCTTTAAGGTTTAAGAAGCTCATCCTGTTCCAACCCCTGCCGTGGGCAGGGACACCTTCCACTGTCCCAGGCTGTTCCAAGCCCTGTCCAACCTGGCCATGAACACTGCCAGGGATCCAGAGGCAGCCACAGCTGCTCTGGGCACTCTGCGGCAGGGCCTCCCCACCCTCACTGTGAAAAACTTCCTTATTTTAGTTGAGACCCCACTACTTGGAGGCCGCCAGCTCTCAGCTGGCTCTGCCACGGGTGGGAAAGATCCAGAGGCCATTCCAGCCCTGTCCAGATCCATCTCCTCTGAGCCACGGATCTACCCCAACACCAGCCCAGCTGGGTCCTGCACCCCGTGTGCTTCACAACCCTGGAAGGCATTTCCTGAGCTCTCCTGAGATGAGGCAGCACTGAAACAGCAGAAATGTCAGAGAGCTCTGCACTAATCATTGACAGGGCAGGAGAGGACAAGGTAGGGACACTGGCCAAAGTTTTACTCATCTCTCTGAGTTAAAAAAGGTAAGACAGCAAAAAATAAATCCCTCTTTGAAAAGAGGAGGGAAAGGCTGGCAGAGCAAATCCATAGCCTGATGGGTGGATCACTTAATTGCAAATAACTGCCTGTGGAGGAGCTGCCTGTGGATAGTGCCAGGTTTTGTGCTGCCTCAGAAGAAGCCACGGTAATTCAAGGCAGGAAAATCCCATTTTCACTTCGAAGGAGGCTGTCCATGTAAAATCAAAGAAGTACCCGGTCGTCACGAGGATTTGGGCTGACATTAGAGCTCTGTGCTGTCACTGCTTGAGGGACAGGAGCGCAGAGGCAGCGGGATCTGCGTCCCCCCCGCCCGGGACCGGCCGGCTGGGGATGTGCGTGCAGGGATGGCTGTCTGTGCAAACACGGCCGGGCTGCGGGCACGGGCACGGGCACGGAGCGGGGCTGAGCTGCCGGGGGATGCTCCCCGGGCAAAGCCCAGCCTTCGCCAGCCCCGTCTCTCCCGGTACCAGCTGTGGCATCGGAGACCGCCGGGAGCTCCCCAGCCGCGTGTGATTGCTCTTGAGGCTGTTCGGCCGTGGGGTCAGCGGGACGGAGGGCAGCACAGCCCGGCACTGCCCTGTCGCCAGCCTGGCACTGCCCTGTCCCCAGCCCGGCACTGCCCTGTCCCCAGCCCGGCAATGCCCTGTCCCCAGCCCGGCACTGCCCTGTCCCCAGCCTGGCCCTGTCCCCAGCCCGGCAATGCCCTGTCCCCAGCCCGGCACTGCCCTGTCCCCAGCCTGGCCCTGTCCCCAGCCCGGCCCTGTCCCCAGCCTGGCAATGTCCCCAGCCCGGAGCTCTCAGCCGGGTTCTGTCCCCAGCCTGGCACTGCCCTGTCACCAGCCCTGTCCCCAGCCCTGTCACCAGCCCTGTCCCCAGCCCTGTCCCCAGCCCGGAGCTCTCAGCTGGTTTCTGTCCCCAGCCTGGCACTGCCCTGTCACCAGCCCTGTCCCCAGCCCTGTCACCAGCCCTGTCCCCAGCCCTGTCCCCAGCCCGGAGCTCTCAGCTGGTTTCTGTCCCCAGCCTGGCAATGCCCTGTCCCCAGCCTGGCCCTGTCCCCAGCCCAGCACTGCCCTGTCCCCAGCCCTGTCCCCAGCCCGGAGCTCTCAGCTGGTTTCTGTCCCCAGCCTGGCCCTGTCCCCAGCCCGGCACTGCCCTGTCCCCAGCCCTGTCCCCAGCCCGGAGCTCTCAGCTGGTTTCTGTCCCCAGCCTGGCCCTGTCCCCAGCCCGGCACTGCCCTGTCCCCAGCCCTGTCCCCAGCCCGGAGCTCTCAGCTGGTTTCTGTCCCCAGCCCGGCACTGCCCTGTCCCCAGCCCGGAGCTCTCAGCTGGTTTCTGTCCCCAGCCCTGTCCCCAGCCCTGTCCCCAGCCCGGAGCTCTCAGCCGGTTTCTGTCCCCAGCCCTGTCCCCAGCCCGGAGCTCTCAGCCGGGTTCTGTCCCCAGCCCTGTCCCCAGCCCGGAGCTCTCAGCCGGTTTCTGTCCCCAGCCCAGCCTGGCCCTGTCCCCAGCCTGGCCCTGTCCCCAGCCCGGAGCTCTCAGCCGGTTTCTGTCCCCAGCCCTGTCCCCAGCCCTGTCCCCAGCCCGGAGCTCTCAGCCGGTTTCTGTCCCCAGCCCAGCCTGGCCCTGTCCCCAGCCTGGCCCTGTCCCCAGCCCTGTCCCCAGCCCGGAGCTCTCAGCCGGGTTCTGTCCCCAGCCTGGCAATGCCCTGTCCCCAGCCCGGCCCTGTCCCCAGCCCTGTCCCCAGCCCGGAGCTCTCAGCCGGGTTCTGTCCCCAGCCCTGTCCCCAGCCCGGAGCTCTCAGCCGGGTTCTGTCCCCCCTTCGCGCTCCGCTGGCCCCGCCGCGCTCCCGCCTGCCCCGAGCAGGAAGAACAGGAGCCGCAAACACTCGCGGGGGGTAAAGCGGATTAATTTATCACCGGCTGTGATTACTCAGTAACTCGGAACCGCCGTAACGCGGCCCGACCCCTCTGACTTTGGCTAAAAGTGAAATTCGTGGCAAAGCCGTGGATGGAGCTGGGATGAGGTCCCGGGATGGGCCCCGCGCAGGGAGGCTCTGCTGGGCTGCCGGGGTTCCCATGGGCTTCCCATGGCTGGTTGTGGCTGATTGAGGGCTCGTGTTGAGGGAGATGAACCTGGCTCTGAAAAGCTCCATCCAGCCAATAAAAATATTTTTCCAACACAGTTCATGCACCGGCACAGAGGGTGGGCAAGTTTGGCACAGAGTAAGGATGGCAGAGCTGGTGTTTTCCTGACAACTTTTTATTCCAAGTGGCATTGTATTTAAAAAACAAAGCAAACAAACAAGCAAACATCCCCCCCAAAAAAAACCCTAAAACAAAACAACCCACCAACAACCCACATTTGGCTTGTGCAAGATAAAATGCTCAAAGATTATTCCAAACCTTGTCTTTTTGGTTCAGTCTGTGATTATAAACAATTCCCAGTCCAGGCACACGCAGGAGGGAAGAGGAGCCCTGCCAGCCCCATCCCCAGGCAGAGCCTCTCAGCAGTTGCCTTCAGCCTCTGATACTTTTGCATCTGAGGCTTTTTGCTCTATAAAAATTAAATTGCCATCACCACAACTTGGTTTTGGCCTAAAATCTTGTGCCATAGTGGTTACCCTTCCAGTTTGTGTGGTTGAGGTCTGTGTGGTAGCTCAAGGGTCCTGGTCTGGCTGAGTAAGGTTCAATATCCTTCCCCTGGAAGGTTAGTTTAATATAGGGATTCCTTTGAAATGAGTGCTCCCTCCAGCAAGAGAAAATGGGAGTTGGGAAGTCAAGTGCTGGCTTTGGGAAGGGCCTGCATCAGCTGGGTGGAGTGAGAGCAGTTTGGGACACTTGGCTCATGCTGGCAACCCTCTCCTCCAGCAAGGTGACTTCTGTCAGCCCCTTGGCCTTGCCCAGGGTGTAGCAGTTCCTTTCTTGTCTGGCACCAGGGCTTCAAGGGTGCCCATGCAGGACACAGCCTCCCCATGTCTTTGTGTCTCCTCCCAAACAGCCTGGCCAGGCAGAGGACCCTGGAGGATGAGGAAGAGCAGCAAAGAGAGCGCCGGCGAAGGCACCGCAACCTGCTGTCCTCCACGTCCACGGATGAGGAACCTGCCAGCCCTGTCAAAGACAGCAGCCCAGCTTCCAGCAGGTCTGTGGGGTGCTGCTGGCATTGGCCTTGCTGCTGACACCGAGCCCTGGCAGCTGCTGCTGCGGTTGGTGGGAATGGCCCCTGGCTGAGGAAGGGCTCAGCTGTGGGAAGACCTGTGCTCCGACCAACAGCCCTTGGAGGGATGGGCTCCCCTGGAGGAGCAGCAGTGGGATGTCTCAGGTGGGGTCCCCATGGCACAGGAGCAGGAGTGCTGAGGGAGGTCTGGTGTCAGGGCTGAGCTCAGGTGGGTGCTGCAGGTGGGATCTGCAGCAGGTAAGTGGTGCCTGCAGGGCAGGAGAGCAGAGCAGGCAGAGCCTGGCTGCCTGTGCTGCCCCTCTGAACCTCACAGTGACGCTGTGGGACCTTTGCTGAAGTGGGGATCTGACCCAAGGGCTTTCCAGTGGTGCTTCCAAAGTCCCTGGCTTCAGGGAGCTGGGATTTGGAGTGCTCTGGGATCAGGCTGCCCTTAAAAAACCTGACCCACTCTCTAAACTGATCCTGGAAGTGTCCAGTGTTTAGGTGGTTTGTGTCCACAGTGAGACTCCCACTCCCGAGGTGTTTTTGTGTTTCAGACAGGATGGAGTTAGGACTTGGCTTGGATATGGCGTAGATGGGGGCTGGACATGACTAAAATGAACCAGGTGGGAAGGACAAGTTCTTCCTCCCTAGTGCTGACACAGGCTGGCCATGTGGTGATTGCAATTCAGGAGGAGGGCAAATGTTATCCCATCTGCTTCCCAATCATGGGAGTGCACAGACGCAGCCTGCCAGGTGTCCTTCTGCCCCTTCCCACACCTTGTGCCTGTTTGCTTGGGGGAAGGAGGGGAAACAGTTTTTCACAGGCCATGTTGGGACCGTGGGTGGACCTGCCAGAGCAGATTGACTTCCAGCCAACACTTCCCACTTAAAGCTGGTGGGATTTTTCCTAGTCCAGTGAAGAGACACAGCCACACTTCTTATCCAGCAGCAGACCCAGCACACTGCCCTGAGCCTGGATCTCCTTGGCACAGGACTTGGTGGGTGCTGGTGTCCTGGGATGAGGCTGCAGAAATGCTTCATCTCTATGTCAAAAAGGGAAAAAGAATTTTAATCCAAACTTTTTCTCAGACAGCTGAGCTGGGGTGATGGGGATGAGAGTGGCTGCAAGCCCTGATCTGCAGGGAGGACTCCAGGATGTTCATGGGATTTTTATGTCCCTCCCCAGAGCCTTTTGCCTCACTTGCAGCATGAAATCCACCCCTCCAGCCCCAGATACTGAGGCCATCCCATATTGTCCCTATCCCTAGACCTCCATCCCTGGTGAAGCCACAGTCTCCGGAGGATGGGGAGGAGCGAAAGCTCTCGGAGGTGCTGAAGACACAAGAAGGGAGAAGGACGAGATGCCTCCTGCCCATGTCTGAAAAGCTGAGGCAGGAGAAGGAGCAGAAGGAGCCAGGGGTGGGAGAAAGCTGCCTGGAGACAGGTCCACAGCCCCGCAGGAGGCAGGAGAGCAGCCGGGCTGCTGAGCAGGCTCAGGAGACAGCCAAGGACAGAGGGGACCCGCCAGGAGACAAGAACCTGGAGCCAGCCTCTGAGAGGAAGGTGGTGGTGAGGGCACGGCTCCAAGACAAAGACCAAGGAGTGTGGACTCCTCGGGGGGAGCAGAGGAAGGAGGTGAAGGAGCCACCAGAAGTGGGGAGCTGCCGGCTCCGGGAGGTGAAGATCCTCACCAGGGTGAGAAACCGCAGCACGGAGGAGAAAACCTCAGCAGTGACCTCATCTCCAGAGCAGCAGGTGAGCAGGAGTGGATGGGGCACCAGGCCTTGGGGGGAGAGCTCCTGGGTGCTGGGAGGACCAGAGAGAGGGACAGCCCAATAGTACCAAAAGAAGGGAAATGGGGCTTGAAGGATTTTGGAGGAGGTTTTTCTGACAGCTGCAAAGCATGAGGTGGTGGACAGGGTCCCACTACCTCCTTCCCCTCCCTGGTCTGTGCTGTCCTGATCACCTTCTCCAGCAAGTCACTCTGATAGCCATCATGGTGACACTGAAGGGCCATTTGGGTCTTTGTGTGTCCAACAGAGACAGGAAGGGTTTGGAGGATTTTGATCTCAAACTCCAGCTCCAACCCAGTTCCCACCCTGACTGCTCAGCTCCTGCACCTCAGTCTTCTCCGCAGGCTCTGCAGGGATGCATCTGATGTCTCCTTTCTCCTCAGCAGCCGTCCAGGAACCCCTCAAAGCAGGTAATCCAGCTGTCCCCTCCCCAAGAAGAACCTGCAGAAAAGCCAGACCCTTCTCCAACTCACGTCACCTTCAGCAGCTCCATCCGACGGGCCAGCCCAAGAACCGTCTCCTTTCGGGTGAGAGCTAAAGCAGAGGGGAAAGGATTCCATTGAAGCACTGGAGGCTGGGGGGAAGGAAGGATTGCTTTGGCCTCTGGGTTATGTGGGCAGAGCCTGTTCCCAGAAGTGTTCAAAATTTACCCTTGGTCTGGGCAGTGCAGTTCTGCTTCCCTCGTCCCCGTTTTCCTTCTCCATGTCTGACAGAAGGCGTGTGAGGATGAACATGTTCAGTTCATTTACCTTTTGCTGGCCAGAAAACTCATGGGAAGTGACAAGAAAACAGGGAGCTCATTGTCCTCAGAATTTCCAGAGCCACAGGAATTACCATCCACCTTCCAGCCTTTCCAGTCTTATGTGAAAGCACAGGATAAAAATAACATCCATCCTCCCTCTCATCCCATGTTACAGTCTGAGAATATATTTCATTTCAAAAGAGATCTCTGGAATAAAGTGATTGAAGAGCTGGGAAAACCAAGAACTGTCAAGATCCTCCCTGCTGTGAGTCAGGGCTGACTGGCTACACTTGATTGACTTCCAAGAGGCTTTATTGGGAATAAAACTGTTATCACCATAAAGAGTCTATAGTCTGGGGAGCTTTGAGATATGAGATAAGCTCTGGTGTGGGTGCAAATGCAGCTTTCCTGGGGGAGATCAGAGAGATAGTGCTTATCTTGGATAACCAAAGTTCACTGCAGGATCTCCTCTCCTTGTGTCTTCCAGATCATCTCCAGGAAGCAGAAAGAAGAGAGCCAAAGCCCTCTCACAAGGAGGTCAGCACCTCTCATCATGTTGCTTTTTTATGGTCCTGCTGGGCAGGAATTGCCATCCTTTGTTTTCCAAGGGAGGAGGAGGTGATGGGCCTGACAGGCCTGGCATAAATCTGCTGGATGTTGGTCCAGGGTGCTGGACTGGGTGGGCAGTGATGCTTGGCAGGGGACAGGACAATGTCCAGTGTGCAGCTTGCATCTGAATGAGATCCTGGAATCACAGAACGGTTTGGGTTCCAAGGGACCCTAAATATCTCGTTCCAACCCTTGCCATGGGCAGGAACATCTTCTGCTCTCCCAGGTTGCTCCAATACCCCCAGCAAGCCCCCCTTGTCTCCTGAGTCATGTTGGTGCTTGTGTCTGCACAGGTCCCATCCTGGGGACAGGACCCAGGTCTGTGAGCAACCTGACCTGGCTTTGGTGACCAGATCAAGGATCCCCCACCCCTCTGTGGGCAGGTGCATGCTGTGGGCTGAGCCACACTGACATTGGGGGTGACACAGTTCAGAGCTGTCAGAGCTGAACCCAGGGACAGGCTGAGGAGCTCTGAGACATTTCAGTGTTCAGAGTGGCCCTGGAAGGGTGGTGACACACAGAGATCTCTGTCATTAGCAGGGAATGGACTGTTTGGTTCACCTGGCAGATAGATGCAGGAGTGCCTGGGTGGGACAGAGCCTTCTCCTACCAAGTGCAGCTCCCCAGCACCATGGGCTGAGTCCCAGGAGATCCTGAGGGGGCTGGTTTCAACTCTTCCCTCTTCTTCACCAGTGCCAGTCTGAGGATCCCAGGCAGCAACAGCACCATTGGGGAGAAGCTGGAAAAGTACAACTCGGCTGTGCAGGTACCAAAGGCCCTTGGCAGAGCCAGGCGGGGGTGGGAGGGATGTGGGGAGACAGAGAGGGGTGGTCTGGAGCCGAGTGGGGAGGGGAGGGCTTGAGCTGCATCCCCACCAGAGCTGATGGGGATGAAGGAGATGGTCCCAGGCAGGAAAAGGGATTGGCCTCAGGGTTTCAGGAGCAGGGACCCTTGGAGGGGGTCTGGGGATGCTGCATGGCCCTGCAGGGAGGGGATGTCCTTTGGAGAGGGTCTGGGGACGCTGTGGCCCACTGGGGGAAGTGCACAAGGCTGTGAGCTGGTGACGGGCACGGGGGGACCAGACCCCAAGGGGCTCAGGGTGTGAGCCAGAAGCTGGACTTTGCTTTTCACCCCTCGGGGTGCAGCACGGCCCTGCTGACGCCCCTCTCTCTCCCAGCGCTCGGAGGGAGTGAAATCCTCCGTGCCTGTCCAGAAGAGTCGCCTGCTCTCCTCGGAGGGGGTGGCCAGCAAGCGCAACTTCTTCGAGGGGAGCGCTCCCAGCAAGGCGGAGCCGGCGGCGCTCAGGAAGGTGAGGCAGGAGCTGCGCTGAGCGGGGACCTCCCGGCGGGGCAGGCACCACCGGCTTTGGGGCAAATCTTCCCCTCCTCGGACACCAGGCTCAGCCTGGCAGGCTGCTGCTGGCATCGGTGGGAGCTGGGTGCCCGGGCACAGGAACTGCCCTGGCGCTGTGTGGGTTCCTCCCGAGCGCTGGAATCTGAGGAGCTGGGATGGAGCCAAGGTGTGGGCTGGGCTCTGCCTGCTGCAGCTCCGCTCAGTCTCCCCGTGCCCTGGGGACTGGCCGGGTTACATTCGTGCAGAGGGAGAGCTGCTGCTGTAACCCCGGTGTGCCTCTGTGTGCCACAGGACAGCCTGAAGATCCCAGGGTCGGTGACATCCCGCATTAATCTGTGGATCAGCCGAGCTCAGGAGCCTGCCAAGGAGGAAATCAGCAAGGTACCAGCTTGTGCCAAGCTCAAGTGAGAGCCCTGAGAGCGGGCAGTCCCGCAGGACATGGTGCTGCGCCCCGGGGCGGGGTTAAAGGGTGAATTAACCCTTGGCTGAACTTGTTAAAGGGTTTGAGAGCAGTTTAGCCAGGTTTGGAGGTCTCAGAGCGGCAGGGCCACCCTGATGAGATATCAGGGCTCTACTTGTTGCTGTGTCCTGATTGTGAGCCCAGAATTCCTAAGGCAGCTGATTCTAGCCCTTGGTGGGTTGAGGAGAGAGCAGGAGCCAGCTGGGTGCACGTCCCAGGACATGCAGGGGTATCTGACCCTGCCACCCCAGCATGGTCCCATCTCTGCCATCCCATCTGCTCTGTCTGGATGAGCAGCTCTGCCTGGAGGCCACTGGGAGAGGAGCTGTGTGCTCAGCCCCTGAGCTCTGAGGGGCTTGGAGACCTGTGTATGCTTGGAGAGGTCCTGGTGCATGAGGGCTTTGGAGCCATCTGCACCCCCACATGAAACCAGCCTCCAAAAATAGGGGGTCTTGTGGCTGTAGATGCAAAGTGCCCAGCCAAAGGGGACCCAGTGGTCATCACTTGGCCACTGTGGCTACTTCCTGCAGGAGAGGGACAAGAGAGTCTTTGGCCCCAGGGTGGTTTGGTGTTCTTGGAAGGGAGGGGCTCAGCAGGTCCTGGGCAGGTCTCACTGCTCACAGCAGTGGAGGGCTTTGGCCACTGCTTGTGGCAGCCAACTGGCCCAGGAGGCGCAGCTCCAGCCTGGCCCTGCACTCAGGGAAGGTGAGTCCAGGCTGGGCTGGGAGATCAGTACTGCCTGGACATGTCTGTGCCAGGCAGCTGTGCCAGCAAAGAGTTTGCTCCTGGAGTCACTCCCAGGGAAAGCCTGCAGCTTCCTGATCAGTTCTCTTTTCACTGCACCTGCTCCACTTCTGTGGCTGGAGCTGCACTTGGCTTTGAGGGTCTCCCAGGTACAGGATCCCAAAGCTGGCTGGTTTTACCTGGACAGTGTGTGCTTCAAGGCTTGGATACAGTCAGACCAAGGCAATGCTGCACACGATGAATGGGGAAAACTTTATCCTGTCCCTTCTGACTCTCCTGTTTGCAGGAAATCCGGAGAATCAACAGCCTGGCAAAGCGAGACGTCTGGATAAAGCAGCCTGGAGACACCTCTGGAGACACCAAGGTAATTGTGGAGCTGCTCTGAAACCTTGTGCAGCCTCTGAGGCAGGGGCAGAGCCAGGATATGGGGGGAGAGGGGACGTGGGGGTCATCAGGACCCTGTGACTTTGGGGAGTCAGCAAGAGGGGACAACTGGAGGCATCTGTGAGGGAGAGAAGAACTCTGGTCGGGGAGCAGAGGGGAAGTGGCCTGTGATGGGATTTAGGGGAGGCCTGCCTGCCCCCTCCCCTGCTGGGGACAGACACTGTCCTGCTTAAAGCAGCTGCCTCTGGGGCGGTTGCAGCCTCGGGCACAGCCTCAGTAGTTCCCACTTTCTTTTCCAGTTGCAGTAATACCAGCTGTGCTATCAGACCATCTGGGAAAAACTGGTTTGCTCCAAAGATCAAAGCCCAGCCCTACCCAACCGTCCAGCAGCCACTGCCACGAGTCCCCTGTGCCACATGTGGGTGCAGCCCAGGTCACGGAGTCCTCTTGTGGGATGGGAAGGAAGAAGCCTGGAAGAGTCTCCCTGTGCCCCCAGTCCCCACTCACTGCCTGTCTGGGGGTGTCCAGGCCTGCAGGCTCCCCACAGATGCTGAAGGCAAACTCCTGCCTTGTTTGCCCACCACATTTTGCTGTTCTGTTCCTGATCTCTGCCTGTGCCCCAGAACTGCCCTGGCAAAGGGCATCCCCCACACACCTCCCTGGCAGCTGGAAGCTGTCAATGGGGCAAAATCCTGCCTGGCCAGGGGAGTTCCAGCTGCACATCCATGGGCCACGTCCGTCCCTGCTGCCTGGGGCAGGTGTCACTCCCTGCCAGGCTGTCACTGCCAGCGTGACCCAAGCAGAGGCCAATGTTAATGAAGTCACTCCAGTGCTCGGAGATGTCTCATGGGAGAAGGGAGGACTTTGCCCTGGTATTTCCTTCCACACGCAGCTGAACCAGAGACGTGTCCTTGTCCCTGCCATCCCCTGCCCCTGCGAGCAGTGGCCCTTCATGCAGTGATCCAGGGAGGGGGAGCTGGCCCTGGCCATGGCCACAGCCCTGTTTGGGGGATTTCATGGAGCTGAGTGCCCTGTGCTGGGCCTCATTTCCCTCTTGCGTTTCCTTCTGAGCCCTTTGCTGTGCAGCTCCTGATCCTGCATTCCCTGGGCTGCTGAGCCCACTTCTACTGAGGGATGGGGATGCTCTCTTGAGGCATTTAGGGTAGCTTTAGGGTGCCATGGGCAAAGGGCCCAAATTCTCCTATTGGGGCCATTCTTTGGGTTTGGGTTGTACCTTGAGCAACAACTGTGGTGACGAATTCAGTGTGGGAATCTGCTGCTGCCCCTGGAGCTGATCCTGCTTGTCGGGCTTGGGAAAGCATTTGGGTTTCTCTGTGCCTTTTTTTTTTTTTTTTTTTTTTTTTCTTCCTAATAAAAGTTGTTCTTTCTAAGATGCTCTTGGTCACCTGCTGCTGGTCTGGGACTGGAAACTGTTCCCTCCCCTTCTCCCGACAAGGGGAAAATAGGGAAAACCCCGAATCAGATGTGTCCTGGGGGTTAAAAACAGACTCTTCCCTTCTCATTGCAGCACCCCGAGCTCGGAGCAGCGGCTGAGGGAGCCGGGTGGGAGCTGCCGGGCAGGGTCTGCTCCTGGCACTGGTGACAGCGCTGCCTTATCAGCGTCCCGGCCCCGGTGACAGCTGGGCTGGCTTGTGTCAGCCCCTCGGGCACTCACGTATCTCGGTCCGGAGGGTTTAAAATAGCAAATCTCTGAGGCCACACAATAGCTTGGGCTTATATGGGCTCCTGGGGGGGAAGGGGGAGCGGCGGAGGGGGCCAGGGCCGCGGCTGCCGAAATAGCAGCTCACAAGTGTTGCATTCCTCGCTGGGCGCCGGGCACATTCCTGCGGCGCTGCCCGCCCCGGGGTGGGCGCTGGAGCCCCCTTAAAGCCTCCTGCCCCAAAGAGCTTTTCCCAGACCCCGCCGGCTCCCCGCGCTCCCCGGCATCACCGGCTCAGGTAGGGTTGGGGCGGCGCCCGCCCCGCCCGGGGTGGGATGCGCTGGATCCAGACCCGGGAGGGAGTGGGCTCCGCGGGTCCCCCGGCCGCTCTCTCCGGGGCGTTTTGTGCCATGGAGCCATCCCCATGCATAAAGCATCAGGACCCTTTCCAGCGGGTTGTATTTGCCATTTTGAACCACCTTGATGGGTGCCCAGGTGGCTCGGATGGATTTTGGCTGCCCTGGTTCCGGGGAAATCTCCCAGATGCCCATTCCCTGTGTCTCTGTAGGGGACAGCAGGGATGTGCTGATGCCCAGGGCCAGCCTGGCCCTGGCTCTCTGGCAGGCCAGGAGGTGGGTTAGGGATGGGGTGATCCTGTGCCTGGTCTGACCCTGCTGAGCAGGACTGGAGCAGGGACATGGCCCATTCCTGGAGCAACTGGTGGGAGAGCTCCATGGCTGGGCAGCCTGCAGGGAAGTAGTGACTCAGAACTGTGGAGGATTAACTCAGCCCCAGGGCTGTGAGCAGCCAGTCCTGAGCTAAAGAACAGGGGGATTTCAAAGAGTGTAAGGAATATTTGGATTGCTTAATACACAGCAAATTCAGGGAGATTTTATGTAGTCAGTGCAGTATTTCCCCTTTATCTCTGTAATGCCCGCCAGGTTCTCCTAATTCTACCAAATCAAGATTTCCAAGTTTTAATGAAAAGGTTTACGTGTTTCTGTGCAGAGGATGCATAAATATTTCCTTGAGCCACTTTTGCTCTTGTGCACCCTCTTAACAATGCTGGATTTGTTGCTGTTCCCTCAGCCCTGTGGGATCACACAGTGTCTGAGGGAGGTGGGCAATGAGAATGTAGGAAGAGGCTTTCACACTCTTGGGACTGGGAACCCTCTTCTCCCAAGTCATGAAATGATTGTGTGGAGCCTTGGATGCCCCGAGGACACACAAATGATTTGGCCAGGCTTGAGGTATCAGGACCATGCCAAGCCTGGGGTAAAAGTGGGAATTGATGTTCGTGGGGAAGGAGAGATCCTGGGGATGGTGCTGGAGGGGGTGCTTAGAGCCAAGCCCCGGACCCCTCACAGAAAGGGAACAGTGACAGCAGGAGCAGGCGGTGACCCCGAGGCAGAGGGGGCTGAGTTCTGCCTTTGTCTCCAAAAAGCACCTTGTGAATAACAGTGAGATTAGAGACCCTCTGGAGCTGTGGTTATGCTAAGGTTCCCCTCCTGGAATGCCCCTTTCCCGTGCCTGAGCATTCCAGCCCTGGATCCACCGTCTTGAATAAGCACTCCTAAGGCCTGTCCTACTCCTCCCGGGTAACAAATGCTTGACAGATGTAGCCAGGAGCAGTTGCTCCCAGACTCTGGACAGCAGGAGCAGGGAAGCCTTGCTGCTCTGGGAACAGGTGGTTCAGCACATGGAAGTTATTTCCAGAGCTGCCTTGCATCGTCCTGTGGCATCTCAGCCCTGCTGAGGGCTGGCACGGGCAGGGGACAGAGCTGGCTCTGGGGCTCTGGGCTGCTCCAGGATGCCCAGGGATGGAGCTGGTGGGTGCAGATCTCACAGTGCAGTGCTGGGTGAAGGTCAGATAAGGTGAGATGATGAACAAAGTTCTGAGCACAGCTAGGAGGGAGACAGATGTGCTGGGAAGATGAAAGGCTCTTTCTGCAGAAGTTTTAGCCCTAAAACCAGGGCTAAATTGCAAAAACAGGCTGTAAATTATTCCTTTCAGCTAAAAGGGGAGAAATGCTCCTGCTGAGCCCAGGCTGCCCCTTTTCCAGCACTTGGAGGTCTGGGCTGGGAGGGTTTGCTGAGGTCTTGTGCTATGCCTGGTGCAGGGCTGTAAATCTGAGAGAAGGGGTCATCCCTGAGCTAAGAATAGTCAGGAAGCAAAACAAGCTGAGCACTGCAATGGGGTGATTTTCCTGTCCCCTGAGCAAACACAGCCCCTGAGAGGGCTGGGCCAGGGGGGCTGAGTGCCCTGGACATGGCTCCTGACAGAGTTATCGGTGTGACAGGAGGCTGTGACAATCTCCTGCCTCCTGCTTGGGGCAAGCTGTGATCCTGGGACAGGAGGGGGGCAGGCACCTAATCTCTGCTGAGATAATGCTGTCACAACCTGGCTGGGGACAGCTGGGAGCTCCAAGTGCTCTGGAGAGAGCAGCATCTCTGTGGCCCTGTCCTGGTGCTGAGGGACAGGCTGTACTGGCCCTTATCTCACTTCTAACCCTCCCTTTTTCCAATCTGCCTCAAACTCTGCCAGAGAACCAGGGATGTCGGACACGGAGGAGGTCACTGAGGAGTATGAGCAGTAAGTGGGGTGGTTTTAGCCCCTTTTCTTTCTCCCTATTCCCACTTTCCCCCTGCAGCATTGCCTGGAAGCGCTTTCATTGTTACCCAGCACCCACCATGGACCCCCAGCCTGTGCCCCTCTGTCTTGGCAGTGCCTGGCCCCAGCAGGGGGAATTTGTGTTGGGAGCTGCATCCACACCCATGGGCAGGACAAGGATGGTTCCTGTATTGAAAATGCTGCAGTCTAAACCTGTGAGACAGAGATGGGAAAAGCTGAGGCCACCAATCTGTTGTTGATGGGGTCCTGCTGCCACATCCAGAGCATCACTCTCCAAGGCCCAGATTTGAGAGCAGCTCCTGCTGATGGAGGCTGCTGGGCCAGGAGGCACATCCTGGAGAGATGGGGTTGGGGTTACAGGGGTGAGTTCAAACACAGCTCCCACTTCTCATCCAGCAGCAGAGAAAGGGGACCTGAATCCTCTGGTGTTTCAGTGCCACACCAGACTCATGTGTGTCACCAATCTGTCCCCCTGGGACAGACTATGCATCTCCCCCACGGTAAGGGAAGGACTTGGGGGCAAAGATGGGATGTGAGATGCCCATTTCTGGGATTACAGGCAGAGGTCACTCATCTCCTCATGCTGCAAAATGGTGGGGTGCCCTGACCACTGTCAAAGTGCCAGTCCAGACCTTTAGCCTGTGCTCTCCACAGCCTGCAGGGTGACCTGGGCCTTGTCCCTGTCCCCACTGCCACCTGTCAGCCACCCCCACAGCAGCCACCCAGCAGCCCTGGCCCTGTGCTATGAGAAAGGGGAGCCAGCCTTGAGGAAATCCCAAATTCACCTCAGCCTCACTGATGGGCCCCGTCCCAGCAACCCAATGTGACTCTGTAAATTCCTGTTGTGCTTTGCAGGGAGCAGGAAGGTAAGAGGACATGGAGCACCTGCAGCTGCCCTGAAGCCAAAAGCTGATCAAAGAAACTCCAATAACCTGAGGCTTCTTTCCCTTCTCTCTGTCTGTGCCCTGTGTGCTCTGTGAAGAGGAGTGCGTGGAGGAAGGTAGGAGTTGCACGTGCAAGGACCCAGAGCCAAATGCTGGGGCTTCAGTGTTTTGCTGGAGATTTGGGGGTTGGCTCCTGGGCTGCAATGGGCAAATCATGTCCAGGAAAGGCAGATGTGACCATGTTTGAGATGCCTGCACCTGAAACATCAGTAGGATCAAAACCGGTCTGAATTTTCTCAGGATCTCTTTTGTCAGTGATCCTTTGACTCAAATCAGAGCTGGCAATGCTGGACATGGGTGCTGGCAGAGGTGTGATCCCAATATCCTAACAGGAGCTGGAGCCTCTGATGAACACGTGAAGTCTTGCCCAAACCCAAACTTCCACCTGCCTCAGCCCAATGGAGACACAACCATGGGCTCAGGAGCTGGGCTGGGGGGCTGGGCTGGGCTGAGCCTCTGGCTGCTCCAGGGCACTGCCAGGCACAACACCCTGAGTGCAAAAGCAAAGAGAGGTGCAGGGGGGAGCCCCTGCAGTGCTCCAGTCCTCATCTCACGCTTGCCAAAACTCTGTGGCACCCAACTAATCCCTGTGCTTATTCCTTCCCTCCTCCCTGGCTCAGAAGAGGAAGAATGGATAGAGGAAGATGACGGTAGTTATTGCACCTTTCCTTATTTCCTCTCTCTGCTCTTGGGAGAAGTCCTGGGTCGATGTGTTCTGCCTGTCCCTGGTTGGGGAATGGTTTTCTTTCATTCTTCCACTTCTCTCTCTCTTCTTCCTGCACTGCACCCATGCCCTGCTGTGCCGTGTGTCCATCCTCTGTCTGTGCCTTGTCTCTTATATCTGCCAGCCATGGTTTGCTGTCTTTGCTGTCTTTGCTGTCTTTGCTGTCTTTGCTGTCTTTGCTGTCTTCTTCTTCTTCCCTTCTGTCTGGCTGTGGCACCACCAGTGTCCCCAGGGCCTGTGGGCACAGCATCACTCTGGCTCCAGTGGAGGAATCCTGTGGGGACGCTGCTCCCTCCAGTGGAAAAAGGCTCCAGCAGAGTCACAAATGAGGTTGGGAAGGTGCCAGAGGCACGTCCTCAGCCGCTCCTGGAGCTCAGTGCTAGAGCAGAGCACTAGAAATCCCTCCTTCCTTCCTGGGGTGTGAGGGAATGGGAGCCTGAGAGGGAATGAGGGACAAGACGAGGTGGTGATAAATCCTTCAGTTTCATTAATTTTGGGGGTTTTGCCCTGCTGAGCAGAGATCAGCCCTCAGCTAAGGGCAGGGAGGAGCCCTTTGCTTGCCCAGCCGCTGTTTCTGCCCTGCGGCTGCGGCTCCCCGGCTCCCTCTGGGCTCTGTTATCCCAACCCAGCAGCTGCAGGAGCCAGGGAACACTGCTGCTGGGCTCACCCTGCCCGCTGTTCCACAGGTCAGGAGGAGCAGGCGGAGGAGGAGCAGGTAGAGGAGGCGGAGGATGAGACCAAAGAAACCAAGGCAGAAGGTGAGTGGGGCTGTACCAGGGAGCTCCCGTGGCTTGGCTGGGCCGTGCTCTGCCCCAGGGGCTGTCAGCTGGGGGCTGGGATGTCCCAGCCTGGCTGTGACAGGGGAACATCACACAGAGGGGCAGCTGTCCCCCAGATCTGGTGGGGGATGTCACACTGAGATGCCCTTCCCTGCTCTGTCTGGGCCCTACAAGCATGAAGACAACGGTGTTTGCTGCTGGTGGCTGTGTCCAGACCTCTGAAATAATGCCCAAAATGGGCCAAGCCCACTCCACCAAGGGGTCCATTGCCTTAGAGGGGATTTCCAGAGCTGGGATTGAGCTCTGATGTGTCTGACCATCAAAAGAGCCCTGGATTTCATGAAGTGCCTTTGAGGCAAAGTGCGTGCCCTGTGCTGTCACTGCTGCTGGGGCAGGCTCAGATCCCAGCTGTGACCCCAAGTGAGGGTGCTGGGGCCCCTCTGTGCTGGGGGACGTGGCTGCCCTCACCCAGGGGTGCTCATGTTCTCCCATTGCTTTTAAACAGAACAAGAAGATGAAACGAAAGCAGCAGGAGAAGGTAAAGTGGGAGCAGAGGAGAGATGGGTTTGGCCATCCCAGTCCCCTGAGACACTGGACCCTGGTAACGGGGTTTTGGTGCTGAATTTATTTGCTGCCAGAGGGACAATCTGTGGTAAATGGGGCAGAGCTGCCCTGGCCACATCCCCCAGCGGGACAGGGGCAGCAGGAGGGATGGATTTCTGCTGCCTCGGGCAGAAATTCACCCAGAATACAGCAGGAGAGGGAGGCACTGTTGCTTTTCCAGCCTGAGGTCCTGCAAAAGTTGTCTGGATTCCTTCTGGAGAGGATCTGAGGCTCTCCTGGCCTGTGAGTGAGGGATGTCCCTCAAGGGCCAGCTCTCCCCCTGCTTCATCCTGCAGGGGTGGAGCTGGGGTTTGCAGTGGGGACAAGCATGGGGAAGAAGGGGACAGCCACCCCACAGCGTCCCTAGGCAGGACTGTCCACGGGGACACAAAGCATCGTGTTTTCCACAGGTGGAGAGGGAGACCGGGAGCAGGAGCCTGGGGAAGGTGAAGTATCACCCTCATTCCTTCTGCCTGAGTGGGGGGTACCAGGTGCTGCTCAGCTCAGCTCAGCCAGCAACAGCAGCTGTGCCTCGGGCACAACGTGTCCTCTGGCACAGGGCTGGCACCTCACGGCTGGGGGATGGTTCCTGTGGAGCCCCTGCTGCTGGGGGAGAGGGAGGGCTCAGCCCCGGGTGGGGGTTCAGCCAAGGTGTGACAGGAAAGCCTCGGTGACACTGACCTTGTCTTTCTGTCCTGCTCCTGGGACCTGCAGGTGAATCGAAGCCAAAACCCAAGTAAGTGTGGCAGGGTTTTCCCTGGGGCAAGGTCTGAGCTGTGCCAGGGCAGAGGCTCTGTGTGACAGAGTCTGGTCCCTGGGCAGGGCACAGGGAGCCTCCAGAGCATGGAAGCAGGGTGGGACTGGGACATGGAGAGAAAAAGGGAGAGAAAAGGACAGCGAAACATGGACCATGAAGGGGACCCTGAGAATGAGGCCTTTAGGCAGCTCTGAAGCATTTTGTATGTTCCTTGGGAGGAGCTCAGCTGCCCTGTGACCCTGCAGGTGGCAAAAAAGTGTGTGTGTGAGCATCCCAGCCTGGGGTACTGAGCCCAGGGTATGGCTGGCATGAGGTAGACATTTCCAGGAGTGCCAGCATTCCAGGGGCTGAGCCCCAGGGAGCAGGATTGTGAACCATTGCAAGAAACCTGGGGGGTACTCCTGGGCCCCTGGGATGCTGCAGTGTGGGAGGCAGATCTGCCCTCAGCCATCATCCCTTCGTCCCTTTGTGCCCCTGCTGAGCATCTCCTGCCCTCCCTCAAGCACCGCAGGATGAGAGGATGCAGCTGCCTGTGCCAGGTCACACCACAGCACATGGTGCCCTTTGAGGGGAGCTGCCAGCCCAGGGGGCCTGGCAAAGGGCCCGTGCCACGTTGTCTGCAGCTTGCAGAGTTATTCCAGCCATGCAAGCACCTTGGAGTGTTTCCCGGGAATGCCACAGGTCTTCCTCTGTGGCTGCCCAGCTGGCACCTCCAGCAGGATGCATTGCACTCCCTCTCCTCCAACTGTGGCCACTCTGGATCCCTGGGGACTGCAGGGCTCAGAGGGGAAGGTGTGATGGGTGAGAGGCTCTGCTCCCAGCTCTGCTGCAGCCCCATCCTGCTCCAGCTCCCCTTCCATTGCAGGCTCTTCATGCCCAACCTGGTGCCTCCCAAGATCCCAGATGGTGAGAGGCTGGATTTTGATGTAAGTTGTGCCCCCAGTTCCCAGCCCAGCTCCCCCGCAGTGTGTGGCAGCTGCTGGAGGCTCTGGCTGTCTGTGTCTGGTGCAGGACATTCACCGCAAGCGCATGGAGAAGGACCTGAACGAGCTGCAAGCCCTCATCGAAGCCCACTTCGAGAGCAGGAAGAAAGAGGAAGAGGAGCTCCTGTCCCTCAAGGACAGGATTGTGCGTGTTCAGCCTTCCCCTCTCTGGCTAGACCCTGTCCCTGTGGGCGCTCAGCCACCGTCCCTTCCCCACAGTCCTGGCAGACCTGGGACATCCAGGCAGGACAGAGGTGGAGGGCTGAGCCACATTTTGTACCCCAGTGCCTGTGAAGCATAAAATTCCTTGAGGTGGAAGGGACCCACAAGAATCATCCAGTCCAACTCCTGGCCCTGCACAGACACCCCAACAATCCCACCCTGTGCATCCCTGGAGTGTTGTCCAAACACTCCTGGAGCTCTGGCAGCCTCGGGGCTGTGCCCATTCCCTGGGGAGCCTGGGCAGTGCCCAGCACCCTCTGGGGGAAGAACCTTTCCCTGATGTCCAGGCTGCCCCTGCCCTGGCACAGCTCCAGCCCTTCCCTTCCTGTCCCTGCTCACTGGGATGCCCCTGGTGTGGCTGCTGCTGTGCTGCGGTGCCTGATGTGGATGCACCTCTCCCCTGGGGTCACTGTCCTCGGGCTCCCTTGGGGCTCTCAAGGTTCTGGGGGTCAGGGATCTGTCCCTTGGAACAGAGAGGATGCAGATTCCCTGCAGTGTCCAAGCCCAGGTGCCCTCCCCGCGCAGGAGCAGCGGCGGGCGGAGCGAGCGGAGCAGCAGCGGATCCGCAGCGAGAGGGAGAAGGAGCGCCAGGCGCGCATGGCCGTGAGTGTCCCCTGGATGGAACTGCAGCTTGGGAGGGCTTGGGCAGGCTGGGGACACGAGCTGTGTGTCCATCCAGCCACTGCTGACCGCCTTCTGACCCTGGCAGGAAGAAAGAGCTCGCAAGGAGGAAGAGGAGGCGCGGAAGAGGGCAGAGGAGGAGGCGCGGAAGAAGAAGGCTTTCTCCAACATGCTGCACTTCGGGGGTTACATGCAGAAGGTGGGACCCTTCCAAATGGAGCCACTGCTGCTCCTGGGAAGGGCTCGGCCGGGGGCTGACCTCATCCATGTGACTCTGGGGGGTTTACGGGCAGGAGAGGGCAGGGAACTGCTCTGGGGTCAGGGCTTACAGGGCCAAAGTGAGCTCAGAGCTGCCCCAAGGCCAGCTCTGCTCTGCAGATGTGCAGCTCCAACCTTGCCTCAGGGACAGGGATGGGGATGGTGACAAGGACCAGGTGTCTTGTCCACTATTGCCAAAACGTCCCCAAAGACCTTATGTGCTGTCTGGAGTCCCAAAAGCTGAGGGTGTTGGGTGCAGAACTGGGAATGGGGGCAGCTAATGCTGGGCAGACGTCTTTCTCTCCAGTGGACTGAGATGGACATTTTCCTCAGTCAGAGAAAAAGGGTGGGAAGAAGCAAACGGAGCGGGAAAAGAAGAAGAAGATCCTCAGTGAGCGACGGAAGCCCCTGAACATCGACCACCTCAGCGAGGACAAGCTGAGGTGAGCATAGGCTGCAGGAGGGATGGCCAGGGCAGGAGCCCCGTGCTGGGTCCCAGCTCCTGGGCAGGATCCCGGGCTGGGGATGGCTCCCTGGGGCTTCCAGCCGAGTAGGGGTGGCACAGCTGGAGATGGGCTGTGACACGCCAGGAGGGGACAAAGGCTCCAAGGCAGTGCAAGGCCACCATGGCCAGGCTGCGGCTGATGACACCAACCATGAGAGGGAGCCAGGGTCACACGGGTGTGACAGCTGTGTCCTCAGGGAGCCACACTCACACGGCTGGGACAGGTGCGTCCTGAGGGAGCCACACTCACACGTGGGACATGTGTGTCCTGAGCAGCCAGGGTCATACGGGTGGGACAGGTGTGTCCCCACATGTGCTGACCTTCCCTGTGGCTCTTGTGGCTGGATTCACTGCCCGGATAACACATCCCTGTCTGGGAGCCTCCAGACAGGGAAGGGGTGAGGGGTTGGCATCAGGGCCCCATCCCTGCACTGAGCTCCCTGGGAGCCACAGCCCTTCCCTGCACTGTCCCCAGCTGGCTCTTCCTGTAGGGACAAGGCCAAGGAGCTGTGGCAGAACATCCATGACCTGGAGGCTGAGAAGTTTGACCTGCAGGAGAAGTTCAAGCGGCAGAAATATGAGGTGAGCCCCAGGGCCTCTGTGTATTGTCCACCCTCTGTGTTCCTGACTGCTCCTTCTGCTCCCCAGCCAGGGGATGAGCTGGGGTGTGCAAGTGATCTCCCAGCTCCTGGGGACGTGTACCTGGCACCACCACAGGGCAAACACATCACAGGCCAGGCAGGATGGAGCTCTGAGCAACCTGGGACAGTGGAAGGTGTCCCTGCCCATGGCAGGGGGTGGAATGAGATGGGCTTGAAGGTCCCTTCCAACCCCAGCCATGCTGGGATTCTGGGATTCTAAAACCCACAGAAAAACTGCAGGGGGAAAGGGAGCAGTGATGCATCTTCACCCAGCACTTGTTCCCAGCCTGGGGCATCTTGTCAGACCTCACCATCCATGTGCAGTTTTTACTGACAGACCTCACCACCCACTACTTTTTCTTGCAGATCAATGTCCTTCGAAACCGCATCAGTGACCACCAGAAAGTGTAAGTGGCTGCACACCCCTCCTCCATCTCCTGTCCTTCCAGGTCCAGCTCCCTGCTCCCCAGTTCCCCCCCTATGGATCTCCCTTGCTAAACCACCTCCTCCCCTTCCCCCTCCTGCCTCTGGTCCTGCTGGTGCCCGGCGTTCCTGGACCTGCAGGTCTGTCCCAGGGACCTCAGTCCCTGCCCTTCTGCTCCTGACAGACCTCCATGGCCTCCCACTGTCACCAGCTTCCCCCTCCCCAGAGACCTGGCAGGAAAACCCCACCTCAGCATGGGAAGCTTAGTGTCCTGTGGGGTCCTTCCAGTCTCCAGCCACCCCATCCCTGCAGGGGCTCTGCCCAGCATCTCAGGAAGCTGCTGGAGATCCCAGCTTGTCTAGCAGGGGAAACGTGGGATTTGTGCAAGCCCACAAGGCCAGGGGAACCTGTCCCCATGCCCGTGTTCCCTGCACGTGGCCGGGGAACCCTTTGTGGGGGGGTGTAGGAGGATGGAAGAGGGTGTTTAACCCCTGCTCCTAGGAGAGCTCCGTTGCTCTCACATCCCCATCCCACTGGTCCCTCATGTGGGAGGGGCTCAGCCCACCCCACGTGTCATGGGCAGCATCTCCCACTCGCTTACACCAAGTCTCTCTTCTCTCCTGCCCCACCATGGCGTGATCCTGCAGTAAAGGGTGAGTACAGGCATTTCTGAGGGCTGTGTGTGTCTGTGCACGCTTGTGTGTGTCCCTGCACAGGTGCTCTGTGTGTGTGTGTCCCTGCAAGGGTGCTGCGTGTTCCTCTGCATGTCCTCTATGTGCCCCACTCCATGTGTGTTGCAGGGACACTGGCACCCCAGGGCAGCAGCACCCGAGGCAATCCCAAGGGCTGGCAGCCAGAAATGCCCTTCACTGCCCACCCAAACCTCCTCCTCCTCCTCGGTGTTGCCCTGTGCCCAAGCAGTGCCTGCTCCCCCTGGGCTGCTGTAGCTGCTTTTACCCCTCTGCAGCCACAGATGTAACTTGTCAATTCTTTTTGGAACCATTCCTGGGGGAGAGAAGCATAAGAAGGAAATGGTAGATACTTAGAATCACCTGGCAGCTGCATGAGCTTGTTCCCAGAGAGTCCCAAGACACTTTGACTCAGGTCCCAAGATTTACCTGGGGCCAGTGAATCCGTCTGCCCCCAGGGCAATTTCCAACGGGAAAAGGCTGCAGGAGCAGTGACAGAACCTACCTCATCCTCCTGGTGTGGTCACTGATGCCTTTTTGCACATGCTTTTCCTCTTCCCTTGCAGATCCAAGGGTGCCCGTGGGAAGACCATGGTGGGCAGCCGATGGAAGTAGAGGCTCAGGGGGAGAGGAGGCCGAGCCCCAGGAGCTGCAGTGGCTGCACAGAGCCCTGGCTGCAGGAATGGGGGTTCCCAGGGGCAGAGGCCTCACCAGGTTCCCATCTCCACCCCCCAGTGGTGTTGTGTCTGTAAATAAAGAGGTGGTGAGGGGGTGCAGGTGTGGTCTCCATCCTGAGGCTCTGACTCCAGAGGACACAGCACAGGCTCAGCACAGCTCGAGGAGTCGCCCACCTGGTCCCTGGGCTGTGAGAGGTCACAAAAACCACCCAGGACCCCCCAAGTAACTGTCCCTGTGCTTCCCAGCATCATCTCAGCTACAGTCCTTGGCAGGTTTGGTGATAAACCTCAGTGGTCTGAGCTGCTTTTCCTGCTGCACTTTGGGGCAATCCTCATCATGGCCACTTTTGTTCTGCTTCTGCTGTACCAGAGCCCCACTTGCTCCTCTCTGGTCACAGCTGGTCCTGTGGGACACCACGGACAGGGTACTGCTTCCAAGCCTCTTGGCTCGTGGAATAGTCACTAACTCACCTTCCAGGCTATTTCCATTCCTATTTCCAGCTCATGCTAAAGGCTCTGACCAGCTGTGTTTGCCTCCTCTGCATGTCACTTACAGCATGCAGTGAAGCCTTGAGACAAAGCCATGTGGGGAGGCTGCTGAGGGGGCAGATCTCTTCCATCTGCCTGGGAATCTGCAACACTTCACGTGTGTGCTGTCCCTGGGGACACATCCACCTGCAGACCCCCCAGTGTTTCTGGTGGGTCTGGATGAGGATGTGGATGTGGATGCAGATGTGGATGTGGATGCAGATGTGGATCTGGATCTGGACCTGGGCTGGCACCCAGCCCAAGACACCAGAGGTCCTGGAGGGCTGTTATGCTGCCCTGCTTTGTTATGACAACCTGTCCCATGCTGTTGATAAACAGCACCCAGGAAGCCTTTCCCAGAGCAGCGGGGATGGGAGGATGCACAGGGTGGTGGATCTTGGTGAGATGTTTTATGTCCCCCTTGCTGGGGCTGCCTGTCCTTCCCCTCCCTTGCCTGGTGATGTGGGGGTGTCCTGCAGGTTTCTCCCATGTGCTCATGTTGGATGAGGATTTATTTTCCCTACTTCAACACACACCACCAGGTTTTGGGGAATAAGGCTCTGGCAAGCTCAGAATCAGTGTGGCACACGTGGAGGACAACCAGCTAGCCACCACCTCCCTCCTCAAAACCAAGGTGTGGAGGGCAAAGGGGAGAGCTGGGTGGGTGGCAGTGCTGGGAGGTGAAATATCCAGAGGGTGGCTGTGTGATGGCCCAGCAAGTGACATTTCCAGCCTGCCTGATACACGGCAACAGGAGACAGGAGCGCCCGGGGCAGTCAGCTGTGTCTGCCTCGGAAAAAATCCCCCCTTTTGCAGGCTCTGAGGGTCCGTTCTCCCATCCTTTCCGGCAGGCGGAGCGGGGCCGTGCCGGTGCCCGGTGCCGCAGCGCAGCCCCGCAGCCGCTCTGCCCGTCCCTGGGGCTGGCAGCACCCAGGGCGGGGGTACCCGGGCACTCCCTGCTTCCCACAGCGCTGCCTGTCCCGGCAGCTCCCGGCCCCGCTCCAGCCCGAATCCCTGCGCCGGGCCCAGAACCGCCCGGCACCTCCCTCCGTGCGCCCTGCGCGCCGGCACCTCCGGGGCACCGCGGCTGAGTCAGCGCCCGGCCCGGCACGGCCCGGCCCGGCACGGCCCGGCCCGGGTATTCCCACTCCCAGGGAGCTGCTGCCGTGCTCGGGAACGGCAGAGTGGGAGCAGGATGCTGCGATCCTCTGGGACACGACAGAGCAGCCGGGGGTGTTCGCTGGGGTCTCCCAGGGTGCTGGAAACATCCCAGGTGTTGCTCTGGCTGTGGGGTGGTTGCAGTGGCTCGGGAGGTTGTGCCGAGGTTGGCCGGAGCACGGCACGGGTTCTGTGCTGGTGCTGGGGAGCAGCTCTGCCCCCAACCTCTCTCCAGGGGCTGCAACTCCTCCCGAGGGGCAGCTCTGATCTCTGCTCGCTGTGGGCAGGGACAGGAGCCCAGGGCAGGGTCAGGCTGGAGATCAGGGAAAGGTTCTTCCTCCAGAGGGTGCTGGGGCACTGCCCAGGCTCCCCAGGGAATGGGCACGGCCCAAGGCTGGCAGAGCTCCAGGAGCCTTTGGACAAAGCTCCTGGGATGCACAGGGTGGGATTGCTGGGGTGTCTGTGCAGGGACAGGGGCTGGGCTGGATGATCCCTGTGCATCCCTTCCAGCTCAGGACATTCCAGGGCTCTGGTGTGCAGCTGTCCCCACCTGCCAGTGGAGCACGGGGTGCAAATGGGTGAGTCTGAGACAGCACAACAGAGCAGGGCTGAGCCCGGAGTGAGGGATCCCAGGAGCAGCTTGGGGAGGGTTGTGCAGGGTGTTCACAGCCTTGAAGTGTTTTATTGTGAAGATCTGAGCAACCTGGTCTGTGGAGCCATGGCAGGGGGTGGAGCGGGGTGAGCTCTGAGATCCCTTCCCAACCAATGCATTCAGTGATTCCGTGTTTGGTTTGCAGTGCTCTGGTGTCCTCCAGCTCTGCTGTGTGCTTTCACTCTCCCCACGGGCAGCAGCACCTCTGGCTGCCAGATTAAGGCACTGCCTCTGGTGTGAGGGGCAGGGAGCTCTGCCCTTCCCTAGCAGGGCACCTTCCCAGGAGCTGTGAGGTGAAACATTCCCTGGCAGGCTGCAGAGGAGCAGCATCTCTGCCACAGGACGTGGGCTTAGGGATGTGCATTGGAAGGGACCCACCAGGATCATCGAGTCCAGCTCCAGCTCCATCCTGTGATCCTTGGAGGAGCAGCCTCTCGTGCAGCACCTCTCTGGAGCACAGCTCACGGGAACGGTGTCTGCTGGAGGAGCTGGAGTCTCAGCCTGAGCACTGGGGTCAGGCCTTGTCCCCTGGAGTCTGTGCAGTGCAGGCACAGGAACCCTTGGCTCCTCAGTGGAGACACTGGCAGGAGCTGCAGTGTGCTGTGTGCTGGTGGCTGCAGTGCAGAGCTCGTGTGGCACAGGTGGGCTGTGCCCTCCCCAGGGTGGTGCCAATGTCCTGGCAGGAGTTCAGAGCTTCAGAGGCTGCTGCCCAAATCCTACTCCTGCAGTGCCCAGCGCAGGTGTCCCAGCACTGCTGAAAAGCCCAGCCTGCAGCAGACTTGTGCCAGGGCTCACAAATCTGCAGGTCCTGGTCTGTCAATGCATTCCCACACCAGAGCACTCCCCAGGGTCCCCCTGTCCCCGTGGGGTGGAATGGATGTGAGGGAGGATGCATTTGGTACTGAGAAGGTGCTGATAAATGCTGGGGTGATGTTTTGGGCTGTGCTTGTGCTAAAGCAGTGCTGGGAGTGAGGCAGCCTCGTGCTCTTCTCTGCCTGTTTGAGACCCAGAGCAAAGCCAAATGAAATATTGCAGAGTTTGGTGCTGCCATTGCATCCCACACAGGAACTACCTGCTCGTGGCTTTGGTCAGCTTCCCTTAGCTCCCAGCTCTGGGCGCACAGGAGATGCTGGGATTGCTTCCCTGGGGCCATCTGGCCAGTGGATGTCCCAAGGAACCAGGGTCAGGCAAGTGCCCACAGCGTTATGGGCCAGGATGGGGCTGCAGGGGCTCACAGACCCTGTGGGACAACGGAGCAAAAGCTCTGGAAGCTGGAATTCTGCCAGGGCCCCAGACTCTCACCAGATGGATATGGGGCCTCTCACTGAGGACATCAGTTGGGGCACAAGAGTGAGGGATCCCCTCAGCCCCAGCTCAGAGATGGCAGATTGTGGAATGGTGAAGGTTGCAGGGGGACAAGGGAGGTTCTCTGGGATGGAGCTGTGCCAGGGGAGGTCAGGCTGGATATCAGGGAAAGGTTCTTCCCCCAGAGGGTGCTGGGGCACTGCCCAGGCTCCCCAGGGAATGGGCACGACCCCAAGGCTGCCAGAGCTCCAGGAGCCTTTGGACAAAGCTCCTGGGATGCACAGGGTGGGATTGTCGGGGTGTCTGTGCAGGGCCAGGAGCTGAACTGGATGATCCCTGTGCATCCCTTCCATGATTCTGTGATTCTGTGATCAGTCCCACGTCCCTGCTCAATCAGGGAGATGTAGAGGGATTGTTTCCCCCTCAGGCACATCACAGGTGGGTGGGCTGCTCTGCCTCTCCTGTCTGTCTCCCTGGGGAACCCATCAGGCCCATTTCTGGTGCAGGAGGGGGAACCTGGATCCTGTGGGGCTGGGGAGGGGAAGAGCACTGGAGGATAACACACCCTGACTCCTGTGCCCATGGTGGATTGGGGCCAGCACAGTTCCCACTGCCCAGGTCTGGGTGCTGATGCCATCCAGGGTGTGCAGGGCAGCACGGGGCAGGTGGCACTGGACAGGATCACTGTGGGCAGCTGGCAATGCCCATCCTTTGGAGTGTCCTGTGGAATTCACAGCTTCCAGCACCTGTGAATTCACGTGCAGGGTGCCTGTGTTGCCTTGATCCACAGTGCCACTGCCCCCACATAAGCAGTGGGTGCCCAGCCTCCAGCTTGAGCCAAGGCCAAATGACAACCAAAACCTGCAGAAAATGGAGAAGTACAACCTTGGAGTTCTTGCAGGTCAGGTCCAACAACCACCTGTAGATTAAAAGAGAGAAAAAGGACACAAATGCTGAACTTTGCAACACCTTCCAGATGTGGAGCCCTCACCCTCAGAGTCCAAGTCCTGGTGTTTCTGTGCCATGGCCTCCTCACACTGCCCCTGTAGGGCAGCTCTGTTTGTTCCTGCAAACATCTGACGTTTGCGAGTTTCTCATGATTGTTTTTAAATGCCTTATAAAATTTCCAGTTTCATTGAGTGCTAGCCCTGTAAATCACTGCCCGTAGCAGCTCATTCACAGGTCTCAGTTAATGGCCTTTAATTGGTTAAAGTCACCCACGGTTTCTGCTGATTCCACAGATGTGTTAAGTCACCGATGCAGTCTTTAATGCACCCCAAGCAGGGTTTGGGTTTGGCACTGACACAATGGCCCGTGTCCGTAAGAGCAACCCCGCTGACACAGCAGGCAGCCATGCTCGGGGATGGAAGGAAGAGGCTTTGGCTGCTGTCTGGAACCAGCATTTTATTGGCACTTGGTGGAAGGAAAATGAGCTTCCTGCTGATTTGTGAATCACTGCCTTTGCATGTGCTCTCATGCCCTGGTTTCAGTGTGGGGCCTGGGTGTAAACCCTGCTCCTCAGCACAGGGCAGCAGCCCCTGGCAGGAGCACTGAGGGGTTGAGCTCTGCCTGGAGCTGGCACCTGCCTTTCCCTGAGGTCCCTGGCGGGTGAAGGTGGTGCTGCCCTGTGGGCCTGACCCGGTGCTGAGCCCCAAAGTGACCCCTGGAGTGGTGGCTGTGGCAGGCACAGGCAAGGGATAGCACAGGGACATTTGGAGCACTGCAGGGAATTGCTCCTGCTCAGCCCCAGCTCTCAACCAAGCCCCCTCCCAAAGGCACGTGGAGATGGGACTCACCCCGTGGATCTGGGACTCACCCCGTGGATCTGGGACTCACCCATGGATCTGGGACTCACCCCGTGGATCTGGGACTCACCCCAGCTGAGCAGCTCACGGGGCTCTGCAGGAGCAGTGGGTGAGAGACAGGAGCCTTTGGCAGTGTCCCCCAGGTGTCACCTCTGGCAAACCCCTGAGTGACAGGTCTCAGAGCCCACCTTTGCAATTCTGAGGCCATGGATCTTCAGGACATCGCTGCTGCTCTCTGCTGACACCTCCTGCTCTGGGCTGCCCTGCACGGACAGACACAGACACACAGACACAGACACAGACACACAGACACAGACACACACAGACACAGACACAGACACACAGACACAGACACACACAGACACAGACACAGACACACAGACACACAGACACAGACACAGACACAGACACAGACACAGACACAGACACAGACACAGACACAGATGTGTGCACTCCCAGGTGTGCACACACACACACACACACACACACACAGGTACCTCCCCACTCCCAGTACCAGTCCCTGTGGAACCAACCCCTCCAGAGGGAGTTGGAACAGCAGCACTGGGTACAGGGAGTGCAAGGGATGCAGGGGGCACAGGGGGCACAGGGGGCTGTTCCCATGGCATTCCAGAGGCTCTGCTGGTGGATGTCCCAGAGCCACGGGATGTGGTTTTGGGCGTCACCCATTCACAGACACCGGGGGCTGAAGCCGAGGGCTCGGGGCTGTGCTGGCAGCAGGGAGGGGCCCAGATGGGCACTGCACGTCCTTGGGCTGCTCTGGAGGGATGTGGGTGCCGTGCTCAGTTTTAGTTTGGGTCTCTCTAGTGGAAGCTCTCAGATCCCAGGTCTACTGATGGCCAAAGACCCCTCCATGAGCACGTTTAGTGAAGGATGGGATTTCAGCAGCCGAGAGCAAGGTCCTGCACCCGGAGCTCTCACTGCAGGAGCTGTGTGTCCTGCTCCACAGCTGGGGTCTGTTGGAAGCAGAAGGAAATGGAATTGCCCAGGTGTGAAGTCACAGGCTTTACCTTCAGGCCTGAAGTGACCCAAGCCTGGGAAAATCCTCATTACACAGCGATTTGCTTTGGATGTCCTGCTGTGAGCAATGAATATGCGAGAAGCTGCTCTGCTGCAGGTGATTGAAGCGCCTGACCCCTCTTCCGAGCTGCCACCACACCTCCCTCACCTCTTCCTGCTCCCTGGGGCTGCTGCAGCCTCAGCATCTGCACAGAACAGAGGGGCTTGAGCCCAGTTTGCTTCCGAGCCTTAAGCCATAAACAAAGAGGAGGAGGGAAGAGCAGCAGAAGAAGGGAAAGCATCCCTTATCTGACAGCTCAGAGGGTGCAGCACTTGCTGATGAGGCTGAAAACTCAAGTTCATGCCCTTGTCTGATACAAACACGGCTTTGAGCTTTGATTCTTAACCCACCTGAGGTGGGGTTAAAAACTGCAGCTCCCAGTCCTGTCTTTGTGAGGTGCTGGTTTATCACGGAAGCCCAGAGTGGTTTGGGTTGGAAGGGACCTCAAATCCCATCCTGTTCCATCCCTGCCATGGGCAGAGGCACCTTCCACTGTCCCAGGGTGCTCCAAGCCCTGTCCAACCCGGCCTTGGGCACTGCCAGGGATCCAGGGATCCTGGACAACCTGTGCCAGGGCCTCAGCACCCTCACAGGGAAGAATTTCTTCCTCATAGCCCATCCAGATCTCTCTTTAGTTTGAAACTGTTGCCCTCTTCCTGTCACTGTCTTGATTTATTAAAAAAATATGGGTATTGATCTAGCACCGATATCCACCTGTAAGAGACAAAACCTGATAGTTTAAAGTTAGAAAGCGTGTGTTTATTGGGGCACCGGGCAGCTGTGTGGGGTAGCTCCCAAATACACACTGAGCCTTACAGAAAATCACAGAGTCCTTTTATCTGCACGAGTATTGAATACCCCAAACACAAATGCATATTCATAACCCCGGTAACTCCCATTCTCCACTCTGCATGGTAATTAGCTAAAAAGCCATTAAGCATGCATAATTTGTTCCTTGATATGGGTTGGTGGTCGTTTTTATGAGGAGGGGTCCTGAAATAAGGAAGTAAACTAAGTCTTCCTCGTTCTGACCTTTCTACCTTTTCAATGCAAATGTGACAAACGAATCCTCAGTAGAACTCCTGTTTCCTCCCCTCATGACGGTTCAGTGGGTTTCTGGGTACAGAAGGTTTCTAATTGTCTTGTGTTCTTAAAATCAATTTATCAGATTCTCTATTTCTCATTACAAGCACAGCTAAACAAACAGCTGACAAGTAATCATTTATCAACTAATTATTAACTTTTAACTTCAGCTAGGCCTATCTATCTATATTAATTTCAGCAAAGCTTATCTCTAACTAAAATCTTAACTTCTCTAAAATCCTTTATTCTTTGAAGTTTGTGTCTCAGTCTGCCAGGGTAAGAAGCTGCTCTTTTTTCTGTCAGCCCCCTGTAAGGATCAAAAGGCCACGGCGAGGTGTCCCCCAGTGTGTAAATGCAGCACTTCAGGCTCACGACCACACTGAGTCGTGACACCCCCGGTACTGGAAGGGTTCCATCCCGTGCTCTCCTGGCTTTGGGAAGGGTTGTGAGCCACTCACACCTTTTCTCTGCCAAAAAGCGCGGCTGTGCCTTGGCAGAGCAATAGATCCGAGCCTGACATTATGACAAAGAGGGAACACTTTGATCCAGGGAGGCGCTTTGATCTCTCCTGTGAATCAGATGCTGCTGATTAGCTGTAAAAATAGAGCAATTATCGGCACTTCTCACGTGGTGTGGCAGCGGCTGTGCCACACGGGCTGTCCCTGTCTCAGCTGTGCCTGCCACACCTCAGAGAAAACTGACAGGACACGGAATTCATCAGTAAATCAAGTTCAACCGAATATGAGATTCAACTGAATATTAAAATCAGCTAAGTCCTGTCATTCTCAAATTCTCAAATTCTCAAATTTTTGGATCAGCATATCCTGGAAAAGGAATGTTTGGCTTTGAGAGGTTTTCCATCTCATGGTTTTTATTTTGTTTCAAACCCTTTGATGTAATTACATCCTGTAAAAACTCAGAAGCGTTCCTGGGTGCTGGAGGAGGACAGATCTGGTCCCTCAGGCTGAGCATCTTGGGGATGTCCCTCCTCACTGCCCAGAGCACATCCCCAAGGCTGCCACGGTGGGTGGGCTGCACCAGGGTAGAGCAGGCTCAGTGTGGAGGAGCTCTGAGCATTCCTGGGCTCCAGATCTCCCCACTGGAACTGATCCCTGGATATCATCAGTCCCCCACAGGGCTCAACCTGACACTTCTCCAGCCACTCGGAGTGGATCAGGCACAGGAGGTTCAGGTTCACCCCAGCTCCCAGCTCTCCTAGCAGATCCACTCACGGCCTGGTTTCAATTCCAGGTCTCTCCTGGCAGTGGGTAAAGATAAACATCTCCAGAGGGTGATTCAGCGCTGTGTGACTGGCAGGGCAGAGCCAGCACAGGGTCTGGGCTGGCAGGAGCACGTTGGGGTACGATGGGAACCAGCTCCTGAGTGTTTGCTGGATGGGGCAATCAGTCCTGGATGTTCCTGAGCCCTGTGATTAAATGCAGCCTCCAAACAGCATCGTTGAGAAGAGCAACCAAAGGATTCTGGAAATTGTTAGCATTTCTTGAATCCCAATTGCAGCCTGAAGGCCCTCGGGACACAAAGCCACAAACAGCTTGGAAGGAAGGAAGATCTTCTCTTTTGGGCAGAAGGAAAAGTGATGTAAATGTCCCCAAGGCTTTTGGCCATGAAGCAGGTGGCTCCAGGCAGGTGGGTACAGCATAAAACCCACCCCTGGATGGTTCCTGAAGAACCAGGTTCCCTCAAGCACAAAACTCCTTTGCAGGTCCCAGACCCCAATGTCTGAGACAGGGATTGTGGAAATCTGTCTCAGCGCTCCATGGAAAAGCACTGGGCCCGGGAGTTCTGCCTCAGGGTGTGAGGGTTACAGGTGCAGAAATGCTCCTCTGAGGCACCTGACTCCCCCAGGGGAAGCTGCAGCTCTGGTTGGGGCTTTCCAGTGCCTCGGAGAGCAGAGAGGGACAGCAGGAGCATCGTGGCAGCATCCTCAGCACCCTGCAGCCGGGTGGGATGGGCGCCCATGCTCCAGCTGGGAGTCCTACATGGAAATCCAGCACCCCTGGGACTGGGTGTTGTGAGATGGGGCCTGGCATCCCTGAAAGGTGTCCTGGAACTGGGCATCTCCCTTGGAAAGGCCCCTGCCCTTGAGCAAGACCCACAGTTGTGTTCCCTCCCCAGCAATCCCCCACAGCCTGTGGGCTGGAGTTTGCTGTGGATCTAGGGAAAGTGGGTTTAATTTGGACTGAGGTTTCAAGGTTCTGCCTCAGAGACAGAGCTGGGATGTTTCCTGGTGGAAATACACACAGCTAGGCAGGAATCTCCAAGACAAAATTCTTGGCCTGAAATCTCTACATTCTTCTGTAGGGCTGAGGCTCTGACTTCATTTACCCATGTAAAAACCCAATGTTCTCATCTCTATTTTGCCCAGGTAAATGTGACCCACGTTCCCCAAAAGCTGAGGACCTGGAAGAGAAGCTACATTCTTGTGGCATTTAAGAATTGCCCAAAGCAAGGAATAAGAACTGGGACTGAACAGAGCTCCTCGAGCTGGAGGTGCATCTCCAAGGCTGAGTTTGTGGCACCCACAAAAAGGAAAGCTAATTCTGCACCAACAGACAGTGGGATGGAGCTCATTTGGAATTAATAGTCCTGGGAAGAGGCTGTTTGCAGGCAGGGCCGGGCTGTGTGCAGCAGGATGTGCCCGGCTCCCTCCCTGGAGCTGAGCTGAGCACGGGGCTGTGAGCTCAGTGAGCTCAGTGAGCTCAGCAGTTTCACCCCGCGCTTGCAAATTAAGAGCAGGAAGCCACATGGTTTGGTCTGGGGCATTCCTGTCGAGGTGCTGCTCTTTTGAAGTTGCTGGGGTTTCTCCCGGGCTGGGTCTGTCCCTGGAATGTGGATTGGGGCGACCAGTTGGGCCAGTAAAGCCCTTCCTCCAAAATGAGTTTTTACTGAAAACTGCAAGGAGCTGTCGCAAGCACATTGACTCACTTGGTTTCTCAGCTCTTAGTTATGAGCTTGTGCTCTGGACAGTTAATTATTTGTTCTTGTAGAGGCTTTGAAGATGCAAAGCAGGCCAGGAGAGTGAAGTGTTATTAGCTCATTATCTGCAATCCTTTTTTTTTATGTGACAGAGCAATGAAGTCCAGGCTCAGCCTGAGATGCTGAACAGCATGAAAATGTGAATTGTCCTCATGCCCAGCTCTCTGATTTCTCTCTGTCTTATTCAAGGCTCAGTGACTCTTCACACCAGCCAGGCAGAACTGGAGGGCTCAGCATCTCAGCCCAGGCAATCAGCAACAGCTCCAGAATTAGTTTTACCCTGGCAGAACACCTGGAAATTTGGAATTTGGGCCATTAATTTCAATCTTCTTTCTACTTGTTTCCACTCAGACACAAAAGGGGAGATTGAAGACAGTTTGGGTTTTTTACAATTTCTACCCTGATGTGGGTGTGTTCATGGTCAAGTTCAGCATCTGAGAACCTGAGATTTTTACAGAGAGGAGTAAAATGAAGCAGCCCAGAAAGCCATGGATGAGCAGCTGGGGATGGCTGAGAGTCTGACTGAGGAGTTCTGATCAGCTCTGTTTCAGGCAGCAGCTGTTGTGTGTCTGGCTCAAAGAGCAGATTTGGTACTGACAGTTTTGTTTTGTTTTGTTTTGTTTTGTTTTGTTTTGTTTGCATGTCCGCAAAGGAGAACTGGCCAGGCTGCTGCCCTGGCACTGCAGCAGCTCCAACAACTCTGTCTTCATATCTGGGCACTGGTGCTGCTCCTGGCAATTTGGGATCTCACCTGAGGCACTTCAAAAGCTGGAGTGTGCAGGGATTTGGGCTGCTTCAAGGAATTGTGTGTCAGAATTGGTGCTTCACCTCTGCTGGCCCCATTGCCATGGCCTCACATGCAGAATGAGCATCTTGTTGAATTCTAGACCAACCCTGAGCAGAAATATCCTTCTGTTCCTTAGGGAGAGATGGCACATGGGCTGTCCTGGCCACCCTGCAGAGCTCCAGCCTGAGGCTCCAGCTGGGTCTGGGTGAGCTCCAGGAGCACCACAAGCTCTGCCTGTGGGAAAAGGCCCTGCTGAGTGTGAGCCTCAGCCCTGGGCACGTGCAAGGTCTGAACAGAAATGTGAATTATCCAGCTGCTCCCAAGGCTCACTCCTCCCTGCAGGTTTCACTGGTACCATCTCCCTGTGCCGAGCCAGACCTGAGCTCTCACCTTCCCAGGGTCTTTTACGAGTTTTGTTTCCTGGTGTTGCTGGACAGAAATTATTAATTCCTCTTATCCCTTGATACTCAGATGAATTCGTGGTATTCCTTGTTTGGGGAACAAGATGTCTCCTTTTCAGTGCCTTTTGTGGTTACTGGCACTAGTTCCTAATTTCCAGCTCTCATTTCAGTGCTGGCTCTGAGTCCCATGAGAGGCAGGGCTGGACAATCAGGTGAAGAAGCTTCCTTTGCTACCCAGCCTCTATCTGCACTCTGTGTCTGACCAGAGATAGGGAAAGCAGCCACAAATTGCCACGGAAATGCAGTTAGAAGGGTTTCCACAGAGTTTGAGCACAATGAACATGAGTCAGAGCACTCAGGATTTACAGAGAAGTCTCTTAATCCTGGCCATAAAGATGCATTACCCTGCAGCACAAGGGTGGTGCCCGGAGTGCCAAGCTTTTCTCTGAAGACTTCTGCTTGCAAATAAAAGAAAGCAAATGTCTTGGGTAGGGTAATGACTGCAGGAGGAGGGAATTGCAGAGGAATGGGGATGGCAAGACAGGAGTTGGCAGCGCTGCAGTGGTGGGAGCCCCTCAGGCGCAGCAGAAGCTGCAAGAGCCCTGCAGAGCTGCTGTGGCTTCACCTCCTTTGTTGGGCTGGCAGCAGCTTCAGCTCCTGTCAGAGACACAAGAAATGGGTTGTTTGCCATCTCATCCTGACAGGACAGAGCTGGTCTGGCTTCCTGGAAAGAAGATTGTTCCTTTGCAGGGCAGTTTTAGAGTGGGGGTTCTGTGCCTGTGCTCGCCCAGAAGACAAAGGGTGAGGTTTGGGCCACTCTCCTTGTGCCTGAGCATTGCTTGTCTTAATCTGCACTTCCTCAGCCAGCAGTGGGAATAGAGAACTCTTCATTTGCCCCTCCATCCACCTCTGCCTGGCCATGGGGTGAACCACATGCTGGGCAGTTTATTTCTCTCCACTGGCTATGAAGGGAACTCAGAGTTCTATCTCAGCCTTCAGTGTCTAATTTTAAGCTGTCCAGGGGAGGGTGGGGAAAGCTTCCTAGATGTGGTTGTTGAGCTCAGTTTATGGACAAGTATTGGTGGCACCTTAAAAAAAAACAACCAAGGAAGCTGCCAATACTGCAATTCCATCCACAGAGATGGGAGGGCAGGTGCTGTGGGCATCCTCTTCTCCCACAGCAGGCATGGCTGCCCTGCCCTGAACAAGCACTGCTGGCACTGCTAGCACATTTGTCATGAATAATTCATGCTTGAACACCCACCCCCAAGCTCAGAACCACAGAATCAAAGAACCATAGAACAGTTTGGGTTGGAAAGGACCTGAAGGATCTTCGGTTCCAAGCCCGTGCCATGGGCAGGGACACCTTCCACGAGACCCAGTTTGCTCCAGCCTGGTTTCTGGGGGTATCACAGAGCATCTGAGGTCATGTGAGGAGTTTTCTGCCAGGATTTCCAGGAAGGAGGAGGCACAGGGATGCTTTAGCTGCCTCTCCTGCAGGGAGTTGTGGAGCCAGCTCAGGACCAAAGCAGGTCCCCCAGGTTAATGGTCTGGGACCTCCCCAAACCCAGCAGAACAGACACCCAGGGGCCCAAACAGGCACCTGGAAAGGAGAGAAACCCACTCCTGGCTGGGAATGTTGAAGGAAACAGGCTGTCATGGTGCCAGCTCCTCTGCCTACTGTGGTCCCAAGGGAGGGTGACAGCCTGGGCATGGGAACCTCATGTTCCTGGTCCTCCTGGAAGGAGAAGCAGCCCAGTGGCACATCCATAAACATGCACAGAAACAGCCACAGTGCTCTCACGTGGGGATTATCCCTGCAGCATCTTCCCAAAGGGAAGCTGGACACACCAATGATTTTGGCCTGGTTCCTCCTCAGGGCTTGGCCTCAGCCTGTGCCTCACTGGTGCTCTCGTGGTGAGCAGCTTAGCTCTGTTTTGGAGGGGCTGCCCTTGGACAACTTCTGGGCAGGCTACATTTCCCTTTGGATAGTTCATGGAAAGTGCCTGTGGCTCTGCTGCTGGCAGGTCAGGGTCACCACCCTGTCCTTAGCATAACTGTGGGGCTGCAGGACCCTGCACATGTCCCCTGCCACAAAATCTGCTCCTGTCCTCCAGCTCAGGTGGAGGGGGAAAGGGTCCCTCCCTCTGCCAAACCCCAGGAGATGTGTGGGGCAAACCCCAGCCCTGGTTTCTGGGGATTGCACAGCCCCACAAATGTGCTGGCACTCCCCCCTGCAGGATGGTCCATGGCAGGAGGGTGGTGTCAGGGGACCCTCATCAGGAAGATATTCCCACATCCCGTGCTCTTGGCTCTGTCAGCACTGGGCTCTGCTTGACCTGTCCCACGGCAAAGCTGAGCAGCCCTGCCCATAAGTAAAGGTGTCTGCCCATCCCATCCCATCCCATCCCATCCCATCCCATCCCATCCCATCCCATCCCATCCCATCCCATCCCATCCCATCCCATCCCATCCCATCCCCTTCCCTTCCTGGAGACCTGACAGTCACCATCAGCCTGTTACTGCCTCAGTCGCTGCAGGAGAAGCTCATCCCTCCCTCCCTCCCTCCCTCCCTCCCTCCTCGCTGACTCAGCACACAGCTCCGTCCCTGCTTTAGCCGCAGTTCCCAGCAGCGGGGATGGGATCGGGGTCCCATGGGTCTGATCCTCTCAGGCTCTGCCTTTTTCGGGAGCCTCTCCGGGCTGTGCCCGCTGCTGCTCCCCGCGGGGCGGGGCAGTGACTCAGCCCCAGCGCCGCTCCTTTCCCACGCTGCCGGAGCCTGCAGAGGTGCTGCTGCTGCTCCCGGAGCTTGGGGCAGGCTCCAGGGGCAGAAGGGGGCTGGGTGTGGGATCTGCTCCGTGTACCAGGGATCCAAACACACCTCGAGCCTCCTGGCTCCTCTTCTCCTGCCTTGGCGCATCCTGCGGGAAATCCTTTCTGTGTGACTTCTGGCTTACCCTTGGGAAAAAAAAAAAAAAAGAAAAGTATTTGGGATAGGCACAGCCAGTTTCTCATTGCACAGCCAAGAATGACAGAAGACATTTAAGAGATGTGCTGCTGCCTGGGAAATCCAGGGTCCCACTGAAATCCTGCCAAGGACCCTGCTCCAATGATCCTTTCCAGGGTGTTTCTCCCTCCTGGAAGGAAGCAAGAATCAATTTTCACTGTGGGTAAAGAAAAGCTGAGGGTGGAACTCAAAGGCTCCCAGATAATCTCCAATTTTCCCCTTTACATTTTTGAACATTTCTTTCAGCACTGGGAAACTCAGTAGGACTGATTTTCCTGTTCTGCCAGGAGAAATCCTTGTTGATTGAAGCACGAGTCACCTGTACTGGGAGAGAAAGAGGCTTCCTGGAGAAGAAGTAAAAAAACATTGGGAAGAAAGTACTGAGGTGCACAAAGCAAATCTCTTCTGCCCTTCACTGGGCACAAAGCCTGGGGCATCTACCACACTGAAACTTGGCCTGGGGACCCAAAAGCAGTGACAGAGACTGCCTGAGCTCAGCTCTCAGTCAGATCCTTACCTTGTGAGGCTCTTTCTGGAGAGAAGTGCCAGGGAAAGGCAGGAGGAACTCTCCTTCTCTGGGAAAGTATTTGGGGTTTGCATTGCCAGGAACATCCAATAGATTTATGACCTCTGAAAATTTCCACCTGCTTTCTTTTTCCCATGGCCTTCCCTTGGGAAGCCAGACACACCTTGGACATGAAGGGATTCTTCCCTGCTGCCCAGCCTGGTGGGTTTTGGCTGCTTTGCTCCTCTCTGCAGAAATGCAGCCAAGGCAGGGCCCCTGCAGGCTCTGCATCCACACAGTGCCCAGTTCTGGGACTGCTGCAGGAACTGTACTCAGCTCTGACCACCTCCCACCTCTGGGATACTCGACATCTCATCCAGGACCTGAAATATTGGCCAAAGTGTTGATCAAGACCAGATCTGCTTCCTAAAAATGCCAGTCAGAAGTTCCACCTTCCCAATGACGTTCCCTGGTATCCTGCAGGGATTCCTGCAGTGCTCTTTTTGTGCTGAAATATTTTCTTGGTCTCCATCAGCTGGGATGAGGAGGCTGGGAGCACCAGGGATCTCATTTCTGCACCAGCAATCTCATCTCACTTCTGCCACCACATCCAGGAGGGGGTAAGAGAGAGGTAATTACATCAAAACCTCTCATCAAAGCCTTTTCTGCATGAGAGGGTCAAGCTGCAGAGAGTTGTGAGGGGAGTCTGAGAAGCATTCCTGGGGCTTGGGAGTAGATGCCACATCCTGACAAACTGCTCTCAATTTTCTTCATCAGGAAAATGTTGCTCTGGATATCACTGCTGCACTCACCCTGATGGAGGGGGTGCTGTGAAGGCTCAGGCTCAGTTTTCTGCATCCCAGCAGTACAGAGGAGAGGCTTCCTGGTGCTGGATGAAAAGAACATGGCCCTGTGCTTGGGATGCCTCCTGGGGTCCCTCAGAAGGCTCTCCTGAGACAAAGACAAGCTTAGGATGCATTGACAAAGGGGCCAAGAACCATCTGGGATCTGGAACAACTTCTGTGCACGATCCAGTCTGCAAGGCTGGGTAACTGTGGGAGAGGTACAGCTGGGGTTGTACAGAGGAGCCCAAAGTCCTGCCTGTTCCAGGGCAGGCAAGCAGGGATTGAGCCCTGTGGGACTGCTGCCCTCTCCTCCCCAGCTCCCAGAGGAGCTGCCCTGGCTGTGGGTGCTGGGGGGCCCTGGGTGCAAATGCCAAACTCTGGTGCACAGGCACCCATGTGGGACAGGACTCCTGCCACGGCTGCCACGTGTGCCCCACAGCGTGTCCTGTGGGGCTGTGGCACTGCCACGTGTGCCCCACAGCGTGTCCTGTGGGGCTGTGGCACTGCCACCGTGCCTGGCCACAGGGCCACAGCTGAGCCTGTGCTTGGGGTGGTCCCAGCCAGAGCTGGGAAGATGAGACGGAGGGACTTTGCCGAGCCACTTTGTCCCAGCAGGAGCTTTGTGTGTCCCTGCAGGATGTGTTGGTGCTACGGGCTCCTCGGGGCTGTTGAGGTTTCTGGCTTGGGCCCGGTGCTGCCTACAGGTGCCCTGCACAGTTCAGGGTGGAATCTGGGCCATGGAATTCTCTTGCATGGGAAGTGGTGTGCCCTGGGAAAGTCAGGAGGTTCTGGTGTCTGGGACCCATGGGGTGGAATCCCATTGACCTGAAAATGAAGAGTGGGGTCTGCCCTGAAGCATCACAGGCAGAGAAAAAGGATTCAGACTTTGTGCTGTGGGATGGGAAAGGGCCATGCCAGGGGCTGCCTGGCTGGTGGGGTGAGGCTTTGCTGGTAGAACCCCAGGGATTATTGGGGATCCTGGGGCTGTAGGACCTGAACAGTGTCCAAGGGTTTAGTGCCTGCTCTCTTTGGGATGAGTGCTCTGTGGGTGCTCTGTAGCATCCATCTGCTCCCCTTGAATCCTGCTGCAAGTCCCGTTACACCTGAGCCAAATCTCTGCATCTGTGACTGCTGGAGCCGGGCTCTGAAGGGACCCATTTCACAGCACAGCTGAATCCCACCTTGTGTGTCTTTTTCTTGCAACCTCCCTGTAGTCTTTGTGTGTGTCCACAGACCCCCTATCCAAAAATGGGCTTTTGTCATGTGTCCATACACAGGATGCAGACCCCAAAAAGACCCAGTGGTTTCTTGGGATTCATTTCACCTGCTGCACATGGACAGAGATCCAAGCACGTGGTCATCTGTTGGCTCCACTGAGCAGCAAGAATTCATTTCCCAACTGGAAATGTTCTGAACTACATTGTCACATCCTGTCCTTCTCCAGTGTCTGGGGAGCTACTCAGGAATGGACAGTAGGACTCACCTGTATTTGTTGTAGTCACTCCAGATTGGCAACTCGCTCTGCCAGCCTGTCATTGATATGACCTTTCTTAGATGTGACTTCAGGTGGGATTCATGCCTGAAGAAGCTGCAGACTGGACATCCCCAGCTGGTGATGTTTGTGGTGTCAAATTTAATCCCCCCAAGGATTGCTGGATGTGCTGCTCCCTATTGGGCTTTTATAAAACAATTACTTATGTACCACATTCAAAGCCAGTTACAAACACTGCTGCTGTGCCAGGGCCCAGGGGCACTCTGAGGAAGGAGTGATCACAGCTGAAATGCAATTAGGTTTTGAAGGCTGTTTGGTCCACCCAAAGCTGGTTTAGATGTTTGAGTTTGGGTGCTTTGCCTTTGTGCTTAATCCTTTCGTGCTCACCCACCCTTCAGCAGCCTGAGCAGAGCAGCAGAGGGTGCTCCTGGAAAGCAGCTCTGAGCCACGTGCAGGGAGTGGCACCTGTCCCTTGTCCCTTGCACTGGCTCACAGTGTGCCCAGCCTGTCTGATGGACTGCAAATCCTCTGTTCATGAGATCCTGGCAGCGGTAGAGGATTATTCCTCAGCCTTGCATTGAGTAAATACCAAACACACCTCAGAGCTGAGCTCATTCCCCTTTGCCAGGTGTCTGCTTTGAAGAATCTTGTGAAGGGATCAAGAAGTGCTGCTTTCTTATTCCTCTGTGAGGCTGCTCCAGTGCTTGCACGCTCCAGTGTTCCCCAGCACTGGGAACAAAAACTCCTTAGTTCATCCTGCACTTCAGCTCTTCCCATGTGCACTGGGCTCATGTTCCTGCAGGGTCTGATGGAAAGACACCAAATCCTTGGATGTTGTCAACAGCAATTCCATGGAGCAGGCTGGGAGTCCCCAAAGGGTGCAGATGCAGCTTCCAATTTGGTCCTGATTAGCAGGAAAAGTCTGGGCTCAAGAAAAGCCTTCATATCCACCACCACCAGCTCATCCTCCAAAGCAGGAACTTAGAGGGAGATTCCAGGCAATGTGGGCTGCATTCATCATCCTGAAGCTCAATCCCAGCACATCCCAGCAGTGAGGAATTCCCTGAGGAACAGCAATAGGCAGCTGGCCTGGGTAAGCAGCAGGAGAAGGAAGTACCAGCTGGTGTTTTTCAAACAGCTGAAGACAAAAATAGGAAAGGCTTCACAACCTCTTCCAAGTTCAACATCAACTACACTAAACCTGCCAAAAGCAGTTGAAGGAACAACCAGCTGGAGTCACAAGAATGAGCCAAAAGCATCTCCCAGTAGAGGGGAACGACCTGCCAGGAGACTGGGGGGTCAGTGGGTATCGGGACACTAAGTGAATAAAGGGGCACTCAGGAAGGAGTGGAGCAGAGAAGAGCAAGTTTTTATCTTTTCCAGTTTGTGCTGCCTGTGAGAAATTGGGAGGATTCTTACAAGCTGCTATACCTGATACATCAATGACATTCCTGAGGATGGAGGAATGTCTGTGGAATTTTGGGGAGCTAGAGGCTAGTAAGGAAAGAGAGGCAAATGACAGACAAACATCAGCACAGTGAAATGTTAAGTGATACACATGGGGTGAAATAATCTTTTATTTTGTGAGATGGGGGTGCAGGTGACTCCATGGACCATTCATGGCCATCCCATCCCCGTGCTAGCTCAACAAAGACTCCAAGGGAGTATCAGATATGGGTAGGGATGGAGCAGAGCTCAGGAAGGGCTCTGATGTCCCAACACAAGCCTCTGCCCTGTGTGTTGTGAACTCCTCAGCTCAGGAAGGAAATCATTCCACTGGGAAGGGTTCAGAGGAGGTCCCTGAGTGCCATGAGCTGCTGGCTCTGTGTGAGGAACTTCTCTGAGCTGGGCCTGCCCAGCCTGGCCCAGAGAGAAGCTGGGGAGGATCCCCTCACCCTCACCACAGCTTTTAAATATCAGAGCCAAGGAGCTTCAACCACAGCTCAGGTGGGGCAGGTCCAGAAGAAACTGAGGGGTTTTCCCTGCCACAGCCTTTGGATCCTTTCAGCAGTGACACAAATGGTAATTAACTTTTTGATGACTGAAGTGATGGCTGTGAAAGCTCTGGGGAGAGAAACCCACTGAGGATGAAATCATGGAATCACAGAAGATCCTAGGCTGGGAGGGACCCACGGGGATCATTGAGTCCAACCCCTGCCCTGCACAGACACCCCAATGATCCCACCCTGTGCATCCCTGAGAGCATTGTCCAAGAGTTCCTGCTGCTCTGGCAGCCTTAGGGCCGTGCCCATTCCCTGGGGAGCCTGGGCAGTGCCAGGCTGGAGGAAATGGGATTTACAGCTTTCTTACTCCTGTTGGATAAGGAAGAGCAGTCCAAGCTGATTCCTGCTGCAGGGTAACAGAGTTTTTTCTGACCTTTCAGACCTTTCTTCTTTCCTAACGCTGGCAAAACAACCAAAATGAAAACCATCCAAACCAGAAAGCTTGAAGAAATTCCAGCAATTTTTATTGATTTCAGCTTTTCCAATGAAGCAAATACGTACAGTACAGCCAAAACAAAACTCCAAGACATTTTTCTCACATACCTATATCTTACAGAATACACTGTAGAGCTATGGACTGGTAAGGCTGAGTTGGTCTCACACTGGTGTGTGTTCAGAAAGGAATAAAACTGCCTTTGACTTGTCCATGAGGCTTCTGAAATGCTGGGGTGGGATTGTACACACACAAAATAAACAAAGTATTTATAAGAAAATAGACCAAAAAAGCTCTGCTGCGCCCAGGACAATGAGGATGGTGTTTATTTACATGGCTGGGTGTCCAACTGCTCCTGCTCCTGCTGCTGCTGGCCACACTCCTTCCTCCTCCTCAGGAATTCTCCATCCCTGTGCCACAGACCTGCCCTGTCCCTGTCCTGGGGGTGAGCCCTACCCGGGGTCTTCAAGGAGCATGGAACAGGAAACTGTCTCATCAGTGAGGATGTCACAGTTAAAATCATAAAATACCTCCCCAGAATTAAAAAAAACCCATATACTGGAGGTGAAAACAGCATTAATTTATGTTGGAGGGAACCTCCCTGAGCTCCCAGAATAGCTGGTTATGAGCAACACCAGTTATTCCACTGTCTGATTTTCCCTTCACTTCTCACAGTTGGGCATCAAAGGGAGAAAATCACTTCACTGACTTGGGAGGAGTCTGGTGTCCAGATTTTAAAGAGAGACTGAGAGGAAAATAGAGGGTATCAGAGAATTTCCTGGGGAAGATCCAGCTGCAGAACAGCCCTGGAATGGCAGAATGGTTGTGATTCCTGCAGCCCACGGCTCTTCTGAGTGGGCTCTGCCCTGAGGTTTGCAAGCAGGGACATCCTAAAAACAGCTCAGTGGGAGGAATCTCTCTGGTGTGCCCAGCTCAGGGCAGGGAAAACATCCCAGCTGGGTGAGATTGCTCAGGGCTGTGCCCAGTCATGTTTGGAAGAGCTTTGAGCATGGAGACAGATTTTATTTTTATCATTTTGTTAGCTTTGAAAAAAAAGCAAAAAACCCCTGTAATAAAAACAACTGCAACAATGGTTTTTGGAATAAAATTTATGTGAATGATGGATCTGTCTCCTGGAGTCCAATAGTTACTAATGAAATTTCCAGTAAATTTAATTTTAATTAAATACCTGTAAATTTAATTGTGAGCTGATGATCATAAAGCTCTGGCTCTTTGTGCCTTGTACAGTGACTCAGTAACTGCATTAGAGGTGAAAGCAGCTGCACTGTTTTAAAATAAAGCCGAAATCACAGCCAATTAAAGTGAATTTCCTCAATACCCCATCATTCCATTTTGTAGTTCTGTTTCCCCAATTAGTTTTCCAGAGAAAAACGTTTGCTCCCAGGACTTGTGTTGGACATGTGATTACAGAACAAACCTGAATCCAAAACTGCACAGAACACTTTACACCCAAACTGAACCAACCCTGTTGGATGTTGTACCCTTGGGGACATTCACAGATGGGTCTTGCCCAAAGCATTTGGAACATTTTGCATCTGGGAATGCACATGGAGCAAGGGAACTGCTGGGGGGTGGAAGGGCTTTGCCTACAGGCTCTTTGCTCTGTCTAAACCCTCCTGGGACACTTCTGTCCCACTGCATTCTCCTGGTTCTGCCTCTCCACTTCAAAAGGGCTTTTGTTCCCTCTCTCATTTGGCTGCAGCTCGGCACTCAGAGCTCCTGGCTGAATGTGGGCAAAGAGTGGCTGCTCATTAAAGTGCAGAAGATGAAGCCACCCCTTGTAGCCCAAGGGGAAAACCAGCTGAAAATGACCTCCCTCTGTGGGCAGGAGCTCCCTGTGCTCCAAATGGGGACCAGCAAGGGCCACCTGGAACTGCAGCAGAGCAAACTCAAACTTCACAGGGGGCTCTTCAGTGGGCAAAAATCATCCCACGGGTGTGAACTGAATATCCTGAGTCCCGCCAATTTATCAGCCTGATGCTTAAAATGAGACAGCTTTTCCATTTCCAGGCTCAGAATACATCCTTCCCAAGCACCTCCTGAGCCCCTGATACTTGAAAAACAGGGTCCTGTGCCCCTGCACCCTTTGAGGAACCAGCACAGGCAGCGAACACAGCCTCAGCTGCTCCTTCCCTGTGAGTCTGAGCTGTGTCCCCTCCACAGGAAGGGTATTTTTCTTCTGGAGAGAGGAAGGTTGTGAGAATTGAGCTGCTCTGAAATGAGCTCAGCAGTCCCTCATCACAGCCTCAGCATCACAGGCAGATTAATGCAATTCAAGATCCCGAGAAATAAAAGCATTTCCAAACCTGACATCACACAAGTGCTCACATTCCTTTGCACACTAATACCAGTTCTTTACACTGACCAATAAAAACAAAATATGATTAAAGAGGCCACATCCCTCCCTTCTTTCATTCCTGTGGCAGTCAATGATTCCAGGCGGAAAACACTTGGTCTGTCCTGCTCAGCTTCTCAAATTTCACCTTTGTCCAGGTAGAGTCAGGAACTGGAACTGTTCTGGTGCTCAGAATGGATCAGGACCTGGGAATGTTCAAGCTCTGTAGCTGTGTCCCAATTGTCCTCTCACAAACAGCTTCAGGGAAGGGTGATTGAGGCCTGGGAGAGAATCTGCAGGTGTCAATTTGCTTCTTGAGATAAAGAGTTCATGTGACAAGAAAGAAAATGCTAACAATTATCAGAGAAAAATCCTAAGCAGAGAAGAAGCCCTTGTTCATAACTGTTAGGAATAATCAGCCTTGGAAAGAAGAGCATCCTTGTGTGTATCTGTTAATAATGGACAGATGCAAAGGGGGAATTCAACCTAAAATTGACTTTTTTGTGTTTGTGGATAAAAACACATTGTGACAAATTCTTAGCATGGCAGTATTTGGTACATGGATAGGGTGGAGTTGGAATAAAACCCTGCAAGGGGTTAAACTGCACAATCACCCTGACTCTGGGTGGAAAACAGGGGACTAAGCTGGAGGAAGATCCTGCTCCCCATGTGCTCTCTGTGTGCTGCCTGCACACACCTCAACATCACACCCAGAGCTACACAGACACACTCTTGGCAAAAAAATAATTATTGACATCAAGAAAGTATATAAAAGTCCCTTCTCCCCCCTAAAAGAAAATGCTTAAAAATATCCGTGTCATCCACATGAAATCCACGTCTTTGGTTTGCTTTACAGGTGAGTAGAACTCAGAAACTCTCTACATCTTTAACATCCTAAGGAATCATGGAAGTATTGTTCTCCCTGGACATGAACCAGCTCCAAATTCTGAAATGGAAAAAAAAAAAATAAAAGAAAAAGCAACCCCCCAGATAATTAAACATTCAAGAGATCTTTTCATTACAGCAAACCCCAACTTTTAATCATTTCTCTGAGCCTGGCTGCAGTTTCTCAGCTGCCCATAGCTTTTCACCCTGGACCACCACTCTCCTCAGAGTCCCAGTGAAAACATCCCAACAGAGCAGGAAGTGAAATTCATTCCTGGGCAGAGGGAAGGAAGGGGCTCTGGCACTGTATTCTCTTGGTTTGATCACCCTGCTGGGGAAGGGAGCAAATAATTCCCTCTGCAGAATCTTGGACACCATCTAAGAAAACTCTGGTATTTTTAAAGTGCTTAAAGCTTTTCCCTGCAGTGGCAAGCATGAGTGAAAACTGCGTGATGGGTTAAATTCTCATTTCACACTGAATATAAACCCAAAATGATGCCCTGGAAGTTCTGCCCATGGTTTCTCTTCCCTGGATTCTCTATTGGGATTTTCAGTTGACAGAATGTGGCTCTCAGTTCTGACCTGAGGTTGACAGGTAGGCTTAAGGGCTCAAACAATTGCTAAGGCCAATGGCTGAAGCCATGGATGTGCTGGAATTCACTGCACATTACTGGCACTGTCTGGATAACAGAGCTCAACGTTCAGGAATGAGAGCACTGCCAGGGAGAATCCCAGGAAGAACCTCACCTGTGAGGGTTTGGAAAAATGCACTGAATCAGTGATTGCTTGGCAAAGGAAGGGAGAGGCACAGTCAAGCCCAGCAGCTTTGTCTGTCCTGTGATATCTGTGCTGAGCATCTCCAAAATGCACAGCTGGGCAGTGGGGGCAACATCTGCCCTGGGCCCAGGGACAGCACAGCCTCTGACCTCTCACAGAAACAGACTGGGCTGGGAAGATATGGGATGAAAATCTCAGAAACACACTTTGGGGTGATCAAAACTAGCAACAATCTCGAAGGATTCCTGTGCCCCAAATCCACCACGAGGGCCGTGTTCTCACCTGCAGTCTGAATGTGCATGGAGAGGCTCTAAAATCTGGAGGAGAGGGTCCTGAAGGTCGTTCCAGCTAAAGATCCCATCATATTCTTATCAAACCCTTGCTGAAAAAGCAGAAACATGAAGTGCAGTGAGTGCATATCAGTTTCTACACTGAGAACAGCTATTGAGCAAAGTGTGCCTCATTCTCAGCCAACCTCCTCTGTCAGCCCTCTGGGTACCCTTATTCATGAACTCCACAAAATCACAGAACCATGGAATGGTTTGGATTAAAGGGACCTTAAAGCTCATCCCATTCCACCCCTTGCCATGGCCAGGGACACCTTCCTCTAGACCAGGCTGATTTTCCTTGCACTGCCTTCCACCATCCTAGAGCTGGATCCCTCCAGGTTTTTGGAGGCAACTTTTATTTAATCATTCACTGAGTATTGTTTCATTTAGTTCCTCATCCTAAAAAAAAGTGCAGAAGTCTTTGCATGATGCATGTACCCCTGCTGACTCCCATCCTCCTCCCCAGATCTTCACCTATGCAACAAACCTCTGTGTGACAGCAGAGTGACTCAGTCACACCAAAATCAGCTGGCACGGGCTGTGAGCAGAGCCTGGCACAAAACTACCCCAGCTCCTGTGCAGAGAGCCCCTCACTGTCAATATGGGAAGAGTTTGGATGCTCTGCTTCTGCCTCCAAGTGCTCCCCTTGGTAGGGATTCCTCCTTCTCTTTAATTTGGCCCTGTACTCTCTGCAGGTGCTGCTGCTCTTGAGTCGGAAAAACCCAGCTTGTACAAAGAAAGCCACTGGGAGCAGGGGCTGGGAATTGGGAGCTGGGACCTGGAGTCGGGGCTGGAGCTGGCTCAGGGCCTGTTTGGCTCTGCACTTTCCCAGCTTCTGTTGCAGAGAGGAAAACAAATCCCAAATACTCCTCCTCTTGGTTTGAAAGCTTACCCTGACTGCAGGGGGATGTAACCACAGGGCAGGGTTATGGACACAGACGAAAATGGGGGAAAGAGAGGAGGGACCTGGCCAGGCACCTGCTGGGACCTGCTGGACTGTAATGAGGGGAATCTCCTAAATGAGGGTGAAACACCCAGTGTGTCCCAGCCCAGAGCAAGGGCCTGTGCTGGGGAGCATTCCAGCACCATCCCCAGGGAGGAAGGTGTCTGACACAGGCACGTCACCATCGCTTTTGTCCCCAAAGTGAGTCCCAGCAGTGACCTCCTGCCACCTGCTCAGATCCCAGGTGCCCAGGTTCCCCCAGGTTCCTCTTGGGCTCTGCCCTACTCACTGCTGGATCAGGGCCTTTACCAGCTCCCCACTCCTGCAGGTGAACAACCCAGGGCTGCTCCTGACTCCCAGAAGCAGGAGTGTTGTCCTTACCTGCTTGAGCACACTCTGGAGCTCCCTGTTGGACCAAAGGTCTGTCAGGAGAAGTCGAGCAGCTTCAGCAGCTTTTGGACAGGAGCTGGGAAGATGAAACAGGAGGATAATGGCAGATGCAGAGCAGCACCCCACAGACACTGCTGACCCCCTGGGACAAACCCAGCTCTAGCTGGGAGCCTGGCTAGCTACAAACAAGACTGTCAGTAACACCCTCCTGCTCTCTCAGCAATATCGTGTGACAACAACTGTGACCAGAGCAGGGCAAATGAAAGAAGGGGAGGATCTGAGTGGGAAAATGAGCACAAAACTGAGCTGAGTCTGAAAACTGAGGGAGGGAAAGAGAAGGGAAATGGTGCCAATGCTTTGCTGGAGTCTGCAGGGGCAGCGTGGGTGGATCTCCTGGGAGGGGGCAGAGGAGCGGGCTCGGAGCTGCCTGGAGAGGAGAAGGGATTGCTCTGCAATAACAACATCTGCAAGCAGCTCAGAGCCCTTACTCAGCACAAGGGAACAGATACCTGCTCACGTAACAGCTCGAAACCGTGAGTCACCGCAGGACCTTTTATAATTTTGGAACATTTCATACCCAGATATCCCCTCCCTGCTGGCTCCCATCACTGCTCCTGGTCTCCTGGGCCTCCTCCTGGCTATGGGAGACTCCTGCTCTGGGCTCAGGGCAGCAGCCCCAACCTGTCCCACACAGGGTGATGGAGAGGAACAGGACCAAGATCAGGACCCTCTCTGTCTGATACATCTCCACAAAACTTTGTGTCCTCAAAAACAGTCCTCACAACATTCCTCAAAACAGTCTCCAAAAGCCTACAAGAAATGGGACCAATAGGTCATGAGGAACCTGGGACATCAACTGCACACTTGGAGTATGGGAGGACAGGGATGGAACACATCCAGTAAGTTTTGGGGCATTTGCCTGGCATACAAAGCAGCTGTTACCAAAGAAATAATCAAGTTTAACTCGGTCATAAACTTCAAAGGTGTTGTGCAGCTCCTGGTGTTGTGTGGAGGGCTGGAGGACAGCCAGAAATCCCTGAGCAATGCTTTGGGACAGAAAAAACAGGTTTTATTGCCACATCTCTTCTCTAGTTACAACCACCCTATGCTCTGTCACCAGAATGACAATGTTTTAAAACATTTTTTTGGCTGAAATGTTGTCTGTGGCTGAAAAGCCATTAAATCCTTACAAACCCAAAGGTAGCTGTGATCAGATGGGCAGAGCATGAACTGAAGTCTCTCTTTCAAGGATTTGTAGTTGAAGTTGTTGTTTGAAGTCTCTTCCTAAGCCAGAGTAATTTTCTCTTAGTTTTGAAATAATTTATTTCTAATGATGCTAAATATGTACTTTTTGTCACTATGTCTCCAGAGAGCACCTCAGAAGTTTTCTATTTTCAAGACAAAATTACCAGCATCAGTACCTGAGTCACTTACGGATTCAGGCAGAAGAACTTCTCAACTCTTCATTTGAAGGACTGGCACTGAGTGTTTCTTACAACATTGACTGTCATAATTTAGGTATAAAAAGCTCAATATGAGCTGGTGGAGCTATGATGCCAACTTCAGTAGGTAATGCAGCATATCCCAAACAAAACACTGTGGATATGGTAGTGGATAACATGGTGCAGAATATCAAGGACAGCTGATTTTGGGGGAAAATTCCTTAATCACAAATTGCCTGAAAATCAAAGTTGAGTTTAAGTACAGTCTGTCTTTTACAAATAGAATTATTCATGAAAAATTGTGGAAAGGCAACGAGGGAGGTGTCCCCTGGTGGCAGTGGGAGGAGTCATCCAAAAAGCTACTCAACATAAACAAGACACAATCAGAAGGAGATGGTGGGGAATGGGGAGAAAGAGAATGGGGGCAAAAAAGACAAGAGTCTTGTCCATAGATATCAAAAAATGGGGAGAAATAACTCTTCTTCAAAGGACAAAAGTACAAAGAACTTTATGTGTGTCACTGAGAATGCCAAGGAATTCCTACAGGGGTTTCTTCAGGATGTGAAGAGATTATAAAATTGATATCAAGGTGCAATTTTTGGAAGAAATGGGAAATTGGAAATGTGTGGATGAGAAGAACTCTCTGGCACAGGGAATAATCAAGGGAAGACTTGAGTTTCTTGAAAGATTAATTTTGGTGAAATGCTGTGGTGGAACTGAACTGCAAAATAAAACTGCAATAGCTATGGTGTGAAAAGTGAAGGAACAAAGAGAAACAGAAATAAATCCATGGTAAAGGGATGAACTGCAAATGTGATGCTCCAAAGCACAGGGAGAGATTTTGGGAAAAGCTTTGAGTGCATCCAGCAGAACTAATGAGGAGAATTTAAATTTAATTAGTGAGGTAAAGTTGCTTGAAAATGAACAGAGAAATGTTTTTCAGACAGCTGGAGAAGAAGAATGCAAAGGAAATCAAACATCCCAATAAATCAGGTCCAGTGGCTTGATTTTCAGAAACACCACCAGAAATTGAAGGAAATAGTCAATATTTTGTCAACTTGGATTAAAAATGAAGAGTGAAGGAACCTCATTTGTCCATGAACCCCATGTCATAGAAGAGAGCATTTGCAGGAGACACAGTTAATTGGGATGCTCCAGGGAGAAGAAGAAACCACATCCATCAGATAAACTGCTGAACTCTTTCTGCCTTTCAGTGAGAATCCAGCCATGAGAAACATGAGGAGAAAGAAAGATGGGAAGGGAGAAGAACATGGGAAAGGGCAAGATCCGTAAGTCACTGGTCTGGAACCTGGAGTCTCTTTCTAAGCTATGACTCTGAAGTTGTTTGAGCAGGTGGAGCTCCTGGTTTGCAGCTGAGAGCCCAACTCTGAAACACAGGGCAGGATCAGTGGGTGGCAGAGGAGACACAGGGAGGGAGCACCTGGACACCAACCCCAGCCTGGGGGTCAGGGAATGTCCACAGGGAACTGAGGCAGATTAACAGAGAAAAGTGCAAAATGCTGACAGGGTGCAGGGTGTCCCTGGCTCCTCCCTGGCACTGGATCACCCCTAAGTCCCCTCTCTCTCTGCTGCCTGCACTGCTGGGAAGGAGGAGGTTGATGACATGGGATTCACCACATTTGGAACCACAGTGGGGATCTGGGGGCTTCAGCCAGCCCCCAGGAGAGGTGGGGACTTATTGATTTCCACTGGGGAGTGGGGAGGCCCTTTCTGATGTAGGACTGGACAAATCCCATCCTAATTTTTCTTGTTTATCCTCACAGGCGACATGTGACCCTGGGAAAATTTCACCTTGTGACCTAGCAAGGGTCCAAAGTCTCTCCAGCTTCTGCTCTACTGGAACAGCCTGAAATAATACACCTTGGACAAGTAAGATTATTCCTGGGTGGAAATTGTTCTCTTTTTCTTTTTCCCTAAGAACTGAACAGCATAAAAATCTTTGGGGACAAAAAGGAGTAATAGAGGAAAAGGCACAACTCAAGTTTTGGGCACTGTAAGAACTGGGGAGTTTCTTGGGAGGACTTTGTGATCCAAGCAGGACTGGAGACATCTCCAGAGTTTGGTAACTCCTCACAGTTCAGTGAGTTCATCTCCAAAAAAGCCTTATCCCCAGCAGCCAGGGCAATTAAAGTGTTCCCAGCCCTGGTTGTGCAAGGCTGTGCTGGAGCAGCAAATTACTGAGCACTGGTCTGAGGGAGCCACAGTGGGACTTCAGCACGAGTAAATACCATTCAAAACAAGGGCTTAGAGGAGGGCTGGGTTTCATGGTAATTGAGCTGGCTGGAGAGTGGAAGCAAATAAAGCAGCAAATAGAGTGATGCTCCTTGGCCCAAGCCCAAACTAAACAAGGTAATGACCGAGAGTGTCTCTGCCTGGAACAAGAGGTGGATTGGAAGAACTTTATCAAAGAATGATGAAGGCATGCAAATGGATTTTCACAACAGAAAACAATGGGTTACTTGTCTAAGGCATTTTAAAACAAAGACAGATGGCAGGAGAGATGAAAGCCTAGGAAGGAGAGAACATGGTCAAAGATAATGCAAGTTTAACACCAGTTTGGCCAGAAATGAACACAGAGCTTGGCAAGGCTTGACAGGCTTGTGCTGCAGGGAATATGGATAACAAACATGACAGAATTCCTACCACGAAACCCCAAACCAAGTCCAAAAATAGAAAGAGGTAAAATATGATGAGATTGCTCAGCTGGTGTAAAATACAGGAGTAGACCAGGGAGGTACTTAAAATAATTCCTGTCTGTGTTCCCCCAGAGCTGCATCTTGAGGAGGATGATTCAATAAAAGAAACAGATTTGCACATAAAAGTTAAGATCAATCCTTGTGTACCTGCAGTGTTGAACCTCAGACCTGACCTTCATGACAAGGTTTGAGGGAAGCCCAGGAGCCAGGAAGTCACTGACATCCTCTGTTCTGAGGGCTGGAATTTTTCATAGGTCAGAGAACCCCAGATTGGTTTGGGTTAGAAGAGACCTTCAAGCCCACCCAGTCCCACCTCCTGCCATGGGCAGGGATACTTTCTACTAGCCCAGGTTGCTCCAAGCCCCATCTAACCTTGGACACTTCCAGAGATGGAGCAGCCACAGCTTCCCTGGACAACCTGGGCCAGGGCCTCCCCACTGTCACAGGGAAGAGTTTATCCCTAATACCCAGTATAAATGTCTCTCTTTTAGTTTGAAATCATTCACCCTTGCCCTGTCACTATCTGCCCGTGTAAAAAGTAATTTCTCTTTTTTATAAGCCCTGTAAGTACTATTTTTAAAAGACTTTAAGATGTTGGTGCTCCAGTTCTTTTCAGAATTTCCTAAAATTTAACCAAAAAATTTCCAGAGGCCTCTTTGAAAATTCCAGCCTGGATGGCTCCTGCCTATTTCCAAGAAACCAGTGCTGAGGCTTTCTGCCCACCAACATGCCCAGTTCCTTTACTGGGAAGGAATAATGCTCTGCTCTGGCTCCAAAGGGTGTTGGGAAGGCTCTGGGGTCAGTCTGTCTCTGTCCCTGCCCCTGCTTCGTCCCACACTCACCCATTCCGGCACAGGCTCACTACATTATTTATCAAGTTGCTGGACAGGTAAGACTTTCCCAGGTGGGGGTTGGACATGATGAGGTTCCTCAGAGTGTAACAAGCTGATGTCATGATCTCCCCATAGCTGCTGGTGTTTCCAGACTGGAACGACAGGAGACGGGACACATCTGGGAGCACCTGGTGAGCTAAAGAGGTGGAGGAATGTTCCAATCAACAATTAAACACAATCTGGCACAAGTGAATGATGCTATTTGTGTTAACACCAAACAGCATTATCTCTGCAGGGAGGCACAGGAAGTGTTGGACAGCAATGGCATCACCATCATCTGTGGATTTTTCCAAGACAAAACGAGGGCTGCAGGCCTTTGGAAGGGCAGTGTGGTTGGCCATGGGCACTCAAGTCCAACTCAGTTCCCAAAACACTGTCCCCCTCGTGGTCCTGCATGTTTGTCACTGTCTGTAAAGCACAGCACATGTCACACAGCACATGTGGCTGTCCTTGGGGCCAGAGGAAATGACACTGCTCTGCCCAGTTCTGGAGCTTGGCTAGGTCTCCTTATGGGGCTTACAAAGCGAGCTGGGCAGATCCCATGGAGCTGAAAGCTGGGATCCAGCGTGGGGGAAGGACTTACCCATGGTTTTGTGGAGCACAGGATGCCTGGACATGTTGCTCAGCAGAGAGGCCCCGGAGCGGACGACCTCGGAGCTGTTGGACTGGAGCAGCCGAGCGATGCGGGGCAGCCCCTTCTCCTTCAGCCCAATCACCTGGCTCATGGCATTGGACATCTGAGGGACAGCAGAGATGTCCATGACTTACAGTGCCAGGGGGAAGCAGCTGGGATGATGGTCAGGGCTGGAGGAATGTGACTGTACCATAAAATGAGCCCTGCACAATCCTTTCTCCTGCTGCCATAATCCCACTTACTCTGTCAGTTTTACCTCTCTTCCCCACAGTTATGGGAGCCTGGAGAAAGAGAGGCTCTGGGGGGACCTTCTGGCTCTCCTCAGCTTCCTGACAGGAGGGTGCAGCCAGCTCTGGTCCCAGAGAACAAGGGACAGGACAGGGGAAATGATCTCAAGCTGCCCTAGTGGAGGTTTAGATTGGATATTGGGGAAAATTCTTCACCAAAGCAGTTGCCAAGCAGTGGCACAGCTGTCCAGGGCAGCAGTGGAGTCACCATACCTGGGAATGTTCAAAAAATACACAACAGATGGGGCACCTGGGGACATGGGTTAGTGGTGAACATGGATGAACAGTTGGACTTACTGATATTAGAGGGCTTTTCCAAGCTTAATGATTCCATTATTCTGTGACATTTGAAAAGTCAGCCTCTCATCTGCTGTGATGCAGCTGGTTCTGCTCTTCTCTGGAGCCCCAGAGGAGCAGATGATGACTCAACTGACATTCCAAAAGCTGGGTAAGTTTTGCTTTCATGTCCATGTTGCCCTCACTCTTCACAACCCACTGGCAACTCCCTGGCCTGGCCCTTCACAACTCCCTGCTATGCCACAGTGGGCTGTTAGGGAGCAGGAACAGGTAATGGATGGCTTTATAAAACAGTCTGAGGACCAAAAATTCTCATCTTAAATGTGATCTTGTGCTTGTAAATGTAGAAAGCCTCAGGATGCAGCCAGGGCAGGTGAGTTCAAGCACATCCCCTGACTAAACTGCCCTTATTGACAGAGCTTAAACTGAACTTCTCAGCTACTGCCCCACTAGGAAGGCTGCTGGAGACACATGTCCATCAACAGTGACATGAGAATTGAGAAAAGGGGCTGGAAAACATGTGCCCTGTTCCACATTCACACCAGCAGGACTGGGGTGTGTAAAGTGCAGTTGAAGGACATTCAGAGACATCCTCTGTGAGCTAAAGGATCACAGCAAGCTCTGTAAGCTCATCCCCAGATTCCCTTTCCATCAAATGACAGCAAACTCAGCAACTCCAGCTCCAGCTCTGAGCTGGAATGAGACCCTTGAGGGGAGGAGCCACTTCTGCACATCCAGACAAATTTCAGCCATTCCATTCCAGGAGGCTGAATTAAGTTGCTCCAGCACTGTCAGAGCTGGGTTTGGTTGTTTGTCCCTTATGCAATCTTGCTGATTGCTGAAATTTTCTTTTCCCTGGAGCACAAAACTCCAGCCCCATTTCTCTGACCAGCTCTGCCCATACATGACAGCATCTCTCCACCTTCTGGTTAGTGGCACTGCTTAGTTAAATCACCAAAAGTCAAGGTTCCCAATTATTTAACATGGAAATCATTGTGACAAAAGGAGATCAGAGCTGGCAGGTTAATGCCATCCCAGCAGGGAAGGCTCCCTGTGAGTCACCTGTGTCTCTGGGTGGGACACTCCCCACTCGTGACACGCCTCTCCTGCCTATGGAATCATTATCTCTTTATCTCCCCATCCATCTTATTTAAATTGGGATTGATAGAGTTGAGCACAAACAGACAAGTCAGGGGCTGTCCCAGGGGAGGCAGCCTGCGAGGACGTGCCCAGGGCAGTGACGTGGTCCCGCGGAGCCGCGGCTGTGACGTGTCCCTTGCAGTGCCACAGCATCACCCAGCCCCTGGCACAGCCACGGTGCTGTGCCCACGGGTCAGGACATCTGTCACAGCTATTTGACAGGCAGCTCTGAGGTGTGGACAAGCCACAATCCACACCACAACCCACCCTGTCATTACAGCCGCCTCCCCTTGGCGCACACGCACGGGCGGTGGCTCAGCCCTTCTCCCGCCTCTCATCACATCTGGCTACGGGTGCACATCTGGGCTCACCCTCACTGCTGCCCTGGGGGACAGTGCCAATACCAGCAGCTGCTGGCAGGGCAACCAACAGACTGAGGAAACTTGGAAACCCAGCGGATGGGTCTGGGATAGATCCTTGGGATGCTGATTGTAGCCCTCCATGAGACCCTGAGTTTGGAGTTAATAAACATCCCACTGGCTCAAACACTATGGAAAGACTGGCTGTGGTGCCCTGAGGTTTAAGGAGGACATTTTCCTTTTTCATGGCTGAGAAGTGATGATGATCAGTGGCCTTAGAGGTCTTCCCAACCCTACTGACTTTCTGATTCCGTGGAAGTGTTGACACATTTGGGTGCACACGTGTGGAGGGGAGGGAAGTTCTTACCAGCCCTCGGCTCGCAGTGAGGTTCTGCAGAGCTCCAGCACAAGCTTCCAGGGTGGCATCCTTTTTGCTCTGATCCATCAGGGACAGGTAGGTGCGGATGGCATCTGAGTGGTAGAGCCAGCTGGGGCCTTTGGGTTTGAAATCCTCCTCGGGAAGGGGGACCCCATACTCATCATTCTGCAAAGACATGAGAAACAGGAAGCTCGGGCTGCTCTTCCCTTGCAGCCCCTGCCTGGGGCTGAACACTGCATTCCCAATCCCTCTGCAGCAGATCCTACCTCCATTTTCCCACTCCTGCTGTTGAAGCAGCCTGTGAGAGTTTTGTCCATGTAAACGCTCCGGGCCATGTGGTTGAGCTGGGTGTATTTGTTGGGAACTTCAGCATCCAGGCGGTAGGAGAGGTTGTGCAGGATGCAGATGCAGTTCTCCACAGACTGCATCACCCCCAGAAGAAAAATGCAAACATCACATTAGGCAGAAAACTATGGAGCAGGACCAGAGAGGACATGGACTGGGCAATAATCAGCTTTTTAGCACCACAGATGCTCCTTAGCCTGGTTCAGGGAAATATTCTAGGGACTCAGGAGCCAAAGTATTTTACTGTTCCTCTGTGTTTGTTAAAGGAAAATTGTAAAGCCCAGCTCTACTTCAGGCCCAGAGCCCCAAGGACTTACAACCCTCCAATAGATCTCACTGGGGCTTGGAAAGACAAAAGCAGCCAGAGAGTCCAGCCACCACCTGTGTTTGTTGGAAAGGGATTTTGAGGCATTCCCAAGGTTGCAGTTGTTAACTGTGGGGCTGAACAGCCCAGGGCAGTAGCTGGTACCTTGTCGTCGGGGCGGTTGGAGGCCACGCAGTTCTGGGCATACGTCATGACTGAGTCGATCAGGCCAGGGTAATTCCTCATGGTCTGGCGCCCCATGTCTGCAGAGCTCAGGTTCCTGAGGAAGCCATCGAGGAGCACAGCAGGGGACAAGGAGGAGAGAGGGTGAGTTGGGCTCTGTTCTGGCTACGGTTGTCACTGAATTCAGGGATTTTTTGGCAGGTTTAGCAAGGCTGAGGAACTGCTTCAGTTCTGGAGGCCTTTGGTGGGACTGCACCAGTGCACAGCTCTCTTGTTGCTTTTTAGGACTGATTTCACCTGGAACGTGTCCTGCAAGGAGGTCTGCATAGAAGACACCCTCCTAGGGATGGTCACAGCAGGAGGTTGCCTCAGAGGCTCTGCATGTGCCACTGCACAGACACTGTCTCCTGAGAGGAGTTTCCAAAGGAGAGACTGGCTAAAGACCATCTGGGGTGGTTGTGATCATCAGGAAGGTGCACAGGGTTGTAAGCACAGACCTACCCAGGCTCAGCAGCAATGTCTGTGTGGGAAATGGGGTGGAGATGCTGGAGAGCAGCAATGGCTCTGGCCAGAGGGACTGACCCATCTGTGAGGTTGAAATGGGTTCCTGGACACCGGCAGCTGTCAGGACAGCGGAGTTTTTCCAGTAATAGGATATGGGGTTTGTTGTTTTGTTGTGTTTTTGGAGTTTTTTTCCTGTTTTATTGCCTTATAGCTTGCAAATGAAAAACAAATAGAGGTTGGCAGTGGTTGTGAGATATTCACTGCAGGCACTCCAGGACTGGATCTGATGTTCACTGTGATTTGCAGCCTCCTCATTAACATGGATTCATCTGCAATCCAGAAATGCTTGAGCAGCAAGGGCTTGGGCCCAGGGCAAAGCCAGGGCTGTTCTCATCCCTGTGTTCTGATGTGGCAGGGCAGTGACTCAAAGCAGTCCTGGCTCAGCCCTTGGAACAGGGGCTCTGGATCCAACTCACAGCTTCCCTCACTCTCCCTGCTCCCCAGTCCTGCTCCCTCAGGCCTCTGGAGCTCCCTTGCTGACCTGCAGCTGCCAGTCTTCTTTGGGGTGTTGGGCACTGCTGCCACAGGCTGGGCTCAGTCTCAGGAGGCAGAGCCTACCTTCAGTTAAACTCCACAGGGTTTTACAAGCTGTTGCCGTTGTCCTTCCCTCATTTTAATGTGATATTTTATGGTGTTGGTAGGCTGGGGTGACCTTAAAGCAGAGCAGCTCCTACCCACTGTACCCCACACATCTGGAGCTACAGCAGCTCGGGGGAGCTGCCTTCCAGGACAGGGAAGGAGGGAGCAGCACTCCCTATCTCCCAGACACGGTTCCCAGCCACAGAAGCTGATGGTATCAGGTCTCCAAAGGCCCTGCCATGATCAGCCTCTCGTTTCATAAGCAGCTCCAGCTCCTGCGAGCTGCATGTCTGGGAAGGGCGCGGCCGCCGCTGCCTCCCTCGGGGAGAGCCTCCCTTGATGAAAGCACCTCATTATACAGGGCAGGTTTTTTGCCCCACTTGTTCCCATTGAGACAAGGAGCTCACATCCAAGTGGAGGAGGAAGGTAGGAGAAACAGCAAGTCAGGGCGAGGATCCTCTACAAAAGGGCTCTGGCTTCCCGTGAACAAAATAAACTACTCTGGGCTCAGTGTGCACCTCCTGTTTGTCTCCTGATGAAATGAGCCAGGAAAAGTCCAGGACATTGGCACTGCTCTGTGCTAAAACAGTTATCAGAAGAAGTGGGAAAATGCTTGTTTCCCCCACATAGAGAATTCTGTCTTTTTGTCACCTAAAGCCTAAACCAGTTTGTTTTCTCTGGAAGCCTCAAACCTCTAAAGGCAAAATCTGTCCAGTTTCCTGGTCTGAGCTAAACACTGATGGGCTCCAGCACTGCACAAAACAACTTCCCTATTTTTTGAGGAGAGACAAAATTATTAAAAATAAAATAAAATAAAATAAAAATACTAAAAATAAAATCTAGTAGAAAAATATTTTACATGTAATTTTTTTCTGCACCTTCTCTTATTCAGGAAAGCTTTCTCAAGGAGAATTTTTCATTAGCACAATTGTAATGAGCATGAATTCAGCTCATTGTAAGAGGATTTAGATGGCTTCAGCTTTTGCCCACAGACACAAGTTGCAGTCAGTCCCTGCCTGGTGACTCACCTCAAACACCCTGTGGCATTGAAGAACACTTCTGGGTCAATAATTTCTCGTGTCCTGTTGCAGCTGCCATCAGACCAGCCCGAGAAAGGGATGATAACACAGTCTGTCAGCACAGGCAGAGCCTCCTGTATCAACTCTTCTTTTAGTTCATCAGTGGAGGAGAGGTTCCAGAGCAGTCCTAGGAAGGAGGTGGGAAACAAGTTCAAGCACAGGGTAATGTGCATTAGGTACTTTGTTTAGGTCGGGGTGATTCCAGCACCAAAATCCTTCTTCCCTTCACCCCTTGGAGCTGAGGGTACAGAGGCTGCCCGAAACCCTGGGAGTCAGGGAGACTCTCTGGGAGTCTCCACGGGAGACAGGCAGGATGGGTCCATGTGGAAGTGGGCATTTAAGCATCCTCCCTCCTCCCAAAATTGCTGTTCATTAGGTGGCAGGGGACAGCATCTCTCCAGGGATCTTGAAAAGACTTGGACATAAAACCTGGGACACAGCTGAGGGTGACCTGCACCAAAAAAATCCCATCAATTCCTCAGGCAAAGGTGAAGCACCAGTGAGAGAACCCAGCCAACCCTACTGGGGTTGGCAGCTCCCTTGGCCATCCCTGGGAACAGCACAGGGGCCAGGGTGCAGGGAGGCATGGGAATGGCAGGGTGACCATAATGGGGTGGGGACCTGGGGCAGGTGCTTCCCCAATTAAGCATTAAGGCATTAAGGAAGTGAGGAACCCTTATGGAACATGGAAGGGCCAGGACCTCCTCTGCCTTCTGATTTAGGTCACCCTTTGGTGCAAGAGGAGCAGCAAACCCCCTCTGTGCTAGGGTAGCATCAGGGCTACACAACCCAGGCAAGGGGAGGCCGGACCCTGCCCGGGCTGAGCAGGCTCTGGGTACCTGTGAGCTGTTTCTGAATTTCAGTGTTCCCTGTCCTGCGGAGGAGGCTCACACACTCCCTGATCCCATTCTGCCGCCGGGTTTCCATCTTGTTGGTGGGGTTCTTGAACACCAGGTTCCGGAGGGCTCCAGCTGCTGCCCGCTGCACGTTCTGGTTCTGGCTGCGGAGCAGCTCCACGAGCTTGGCAATGCCCCCCAGCCGATAGACCTGGCCAGGAGAGACGTGGGACACACAGGGGACATGAGCATGGAGCACCAGGAGAGACACGGGACAGACACCTGCACCAGGACAGACACGGGCCATCAGCACAGAGCACAGGACACTGCTGGGACAGGGACACCCAGAACTGCCCCAGCAGTGCCAAGGGTCAGACAGCCCATCCTGGGGGAGCTGGAGAAGCAAAGCTGCCAGGGAATGACGGTCAGAGATAACAAGTCTAGTTCAGGCCATAGGTCATGAGCACAAAGCTCCTGGCCTGGAGGTTGGAGCTCAAACCTTAAACTGCAGGAGTGGCTGTCTGTGAGTAATGGTCACAGATAGAGTCCTTTGCCAATGGAAATTTGCTCCTGCAAACTTTCACCCACCTCCACCGTTTGCACCGAGTGAAATGCTGCCCTGCCTGTGTGCAGAGGCCATTTATAACCATCTAATGACATTCTGTGGTCATTTATCTGCATCCTGAGATCACAGGCTGAGCTCAGAGGAATGATCATGGCCAGTGTCACCACCCTCAACATCAGCCAGAGGCAGCGGAGAGACCCCAGACCTGCAGGACACCACACGGAGCTTTGAAGGCAAATCCCTGCAGCTGAGCTCTCCAAATGTTGAGCGTTCCTGCTGTGGGATGTGCTCTGCACCGGCTGTGATCCCGCCCAGAGCCCATCCTGGCACAAACACCCCCTGGACTGAGGTTTGCTGACAATGGACAATGAAGGAGCACCTTTCAGGAGGGAAGGAAAACAAGCGTGCGCTGGGATGAGTCACCGACCTGCTCTGGCACATCTTTCTGGGAAGGATGGGATGGCCCAGTGCTCAGAGAGGGTTTGCAACGGTAACAAAGGGTGTGGCCACCCCACAATCGGCCACCTAAATGTGGGCTGGGCACAGCCAGGGCACAGGGGCACAGCCCCACACCAGGCCAGCAGTTCCAGCTCCACTGTTGTGCCAGGACAGGGAAAGCCACCTCTAAAGGGTTTGCATCTCAGTAAATCCCAGGTGGGGATAAACTTCGGTGACATCCTTCCTTCAGATCCACCCTTCAGTCTGCCTCCTTTGCTGCATGTTGGCAAAGGAATTGAGGAGTAAGAGCATCAGAAAAATAACCTGTACTATAAGAAGGGCTTCTCTGTGGTCAAGTATCACAGAATCACAGTGGGGTTTGGGTGGGAAAGGACTTTAAAACTCATCTTGTCCCACCTCCTGCCATGGCCAGGGACACCTTCCCCTATTCCAGGGTGCTCCAAACCTGACCTTGGATACTTCCAGGATGGGGCAGCCACCACTATGGATGTGCAAAATTATCTTTGTACATGATTGCGTGCCTGAGATGTTTTGGTTCTCTGAAATTCTTTTCCCAGGGAATTTTCTGTAAACAAGAGACATGTTTTTGTAACTGTAACTTTGTTTACATTCTTTCCCTAGGAGGGACCTCTTCTTGATGTCCCTCTGGTCTGACCAATGTGACTGAAGAAGTTTGTCTTTGTTTCACCAATCGAATTGTTCCGTGTCGAACAGTATAAAAGGGAAGACATCCCTAGAAATAAATACAGTAATTTTCAGCCTTCTGAAGTCGGAGTCTGTGTTGTTGTGGTGTACAACAACATCACATAATCACTAATTAACCCATTGGCTAAGGTGGCTGAAATAATCTGGAAAAGGGCCACGAAAAAGGCTGGCAAAGGGCTGCAGGGTCACTGACCAATGCCCAGCAAAGGTCAAAGTGGGACTTAAAGCAGCTTTGTCTGGCTCTGACTCTGCAGCACTGAGATAGTGAAAGATTGATGTGAAATTGGGTGCAAGATTGATGTGGAACTGGGTGCACTTGCCCCCAGAAAAGGACACTGCATGGCAGCTTCCACATTTTCAAACCCCATCACCCTGTGCCACAGCAGCTCATGGAGACAACAGGAACAGTCTCCTCTGCTACCCAGAAATTATTTCGGGCATTAAATCCTGACCAAGTGCTGTTGTGAGAAAGTGGCCATTAATAGCTGAAAAATCTATTTAATTAATACCTGAGCCTGACTAATGAGGCATAAAGCAGTCTCATGAAAACCAAGGGAACCTGTGGATCCTTGGCACTAAGGAAAAGCAGTCCCATCCCTCTTTTGTGCCATCAGCCCCAGTGTGGCAGCAGAGCACTGGAGGTGTCTGCTCACCTCTTGCTTGGCAGACTCATCCTGGAAGCAGGTGTGCTGCAGGTAGTAAGCCCCCATGGCCTGGTACTTGTCATCAGAGGAGCACAGGAGCTGGATGGCCTTCTGGATGGTCATGGTGCCAGCATCAATCTCGTCACCACAGATCCTGTGTCAAAGAGAAATACAGAACTGGGTCAGTGCTCAGCCAAGGCTGCTATGTCAGCACTGAGAGTTACTGGGAAGGAATCAATGAAAAATATTATCACATTGCTACATACAGCACACAGTGCACCTCTAGTGGATTTCTCTGTCTCAAAGAAAGAGATGGTAAAAGATGGAAAAGACACAGTGAAGAGCACTAAGGATAATAAATTCCAGATCCAGTCTAGCCACAAGCAAAGGAGACAGAAATTGAAAGCTGGGTTGAGGTGGTGAATGTCTGATCATGTCCAAAGTGAAAGTTTAATGAATAGAGGCCAAGTTCACTGGTCCCAAATAATGGAGTGAGCGGACAGGAGTGAAACCATCCACCAGGTTGTGAGGACAAGGTAACACAGGCAGGTGTTTTTCCCACAACGTGGGATCCTTTGATGTGAGAGGTGGTGGAAGCAGAAATGTGAGAGCAGATGATGGTCTGGGGAAGCTGAAGCACATCCCTGAGGAAAAGGCCTGTCTGAAGTGATGGGATGGACAAATAGGCAATTTATGAAATGCTAATAATAGCTCTGAGACATCCTGCTCCCAGGGGATGTTCACACTGGCTGTCTCAAAGCTCTTATAAAGGCTGACCACTGTCTTCGTCCCTGTTAGAGGTAAAGAATGTGCCTGCAACTCCAGAGGAAGGATATGAATTCCTCTGGCTTGGGGCAGGACTAGAACCTTGGGAGAAATACAAACATCTGAAGGTTCTTTGATTTGTTTAGAAACGTGAAGGTCCTGCTCTTTTTGGCTTGTTCTTATTCAGTACCATCTGTGATGTTTTAACCACATAAAATTAGAAAAGGGTCCAAACTTTCATGGGGGTCTGAACTGCAAAGCTTCTCTGTGCTTCCAGTTATAGAAATTAATGTAATTGAAAGTTCCTGTGTCCTCTCAGCACCCTTGCAGCTGAATCCTGCAGAGCCTGCACGGGGATCTCAGCTCACAGCAGTGGTGGCTGCATTAATTTGCAAAGTCCAGGACTGGGGCCAGACAAACCCAAACTCCTGTTTGGTTTTACTGTCAGCAGTGACAGGATACAAATGGGAAGGGCTTCATTGGCAGTGGCTGGAATCCAAAAGTGTGAGGGCTTTCCCAGGCCAGTGAAGTTGTGGCTGTGCCTGGCTGGTGATGTTCCCTGGGACTGATGGGGAGTTTTACCTGGAGATCAGGAAATCAGTCCCTGATTGAACCACATTTATTTATACACACTTTTGCTACATGTCATATCAGGGAGCGGGTCTGTAGAGGGGCTGCTCATCTTCAGACAATGCCACAGACCAACAGAACAGAGATTTTTAGTAAGTTATTTAAAAGAATCCATTACATTTGAAGTGTTAAATTTCACCAAAAGACAGTAGCACTTCCAGGCATGAGATGGACTGAGTTGCTTTGTCTGCACCAAAGAAATGTAAAGAATAAAGGTCTGGAAAGGACATTTGGTCACCACCAGCAGCACTTACAGTGAGATAAAATATTTATCCTTATGAATCAAAGGGTTCCCCTCCACACAGCACAGAGCAGGGAATAATATGCACAATTCCACAGGGAATTTCACACAAAAGGCAGCATGAAGGACTTTGGTGTCTACTGCTCTCAGTGGCATAAAGTTACACCTAGCCTGCAGCACTCATTCAAGCACCTGTGGAGTCAGTGGAAAGCAATTGGTGCTTCCAAAAACCACTTTGCCTTTGTGTCTTGGATATTTTTCCTAGGAAAGGAAGCCCTGCCATCTGGAGACATCTCTGCCTCTCTTGGTATGCAGGAATGAGACAACAGTCTGGGGTTGGACCTTAAGCATTCCATGTCTAAGGCTGGGTGCCTTTCCACTTTCATTCACTTTCATTCCACTTTCATTTCTACACTGCAGTAAAACATCACTTCCTCATAAGATTTTTCATCTGTTTGAACCTCTATCAAAACCTGGCACCAAGGAACTTCCACTAAACTTGCAACAAGGAGACACAAAACTGCAAAGACAAAGTAATCTAGAAATTATGCAGCCCCAGAAATCCTTGGGTTGGATCCAGGATGTTATTTCCTTTCAGGTTTTTTTTTCCATGCTCCTGAGATGATTGAGCTGAGAACTGATGGATCCTGCACCAGGGAGGAGTTTCTTCTTTGGGAACTGGGACCTGGACTGGAGGTGTGGGAAGAGAAGTGGATTGGTAAAAATACCAGGTCAGTGGCCATGTAATCATAGTGATCTATTTTTCTTTATAATTTTTGAATCAGATACACTTTTTCTGAAACAGAAGGATGTTCACTTGGTCCAGATGCTCAAGGAAGGCAATTTTCTTCACATCCACTCCATAGAGGGACAAACCCTCTTTCATCTGGGAAAAACTGGGGATGCAGGTGCAGTTCTGTGGGAGAAGATGGGGAAGGTTCCCTTTTCCCTGCTGTCTCCTCAGCAGAAGTTCACAGCAGGTCACAGCCAGGCTCAGTCACACTGCCCAGGAAGCAGCAGGGATTTCTCCTACCTGAGAATGAAATGACCCTGGCAAAGTGCAGCAAAGGGAAGATTGTTCCCCAGCCAATCAGGGATATTCCCAACTAGATCCACACTGTAGGAACAACAATCTGCTTCAAGACAAACTCTTGGACTGAGCCATCTCCAGCCTGGGCAGTGTGACTAGTAGGAAGAGCTCCAAAGGTTGTTCTTCCACAAGAAAGAAGCAGACTAGGAAGAGATCACTGCTGGAAATGATTCAATGGAGACAAAGAAGATCAGATTCTGGAACGGAAGGCAAACAAATACTGAGGAGGATCAGTATCAGAAAAGGGCAATTTCCCTCACAATTCATGAGCAGATTGTTTTGTGTTAATCCCTGTCTAAGTGTCTGTCCTGCTTGTTAGGGCTACGAGTCCAAAGAGAGGAGGAAGCCATAGAACTATTAACAAATTCCGTTGTTCATTAATAAAATCAGAGTAGAAACTCTCAAAAGAGTGTTCAGCACATCCCAGCATTCTATTCTAAATGAAAGCAATCCAAAATGAAGGTGCCTTTCATTGTACTCAGTTCTGCTTTCACTGCATGGCTTAGCCCTGAAGAATTAATGTTTTGATATTGATCACCTTTAATTATCCCAAAAGACATGAGATGTATCAGAAAACACCCTTGGTACCTTTCCTGACTATTTCAATAACTCTCTGTTTGCAGCACTTCCAGAGAAGCTGAGCTCAGGAGGGAACAGTTGTAGGGGACACACTGTCCCTGAGCTGCAGCCACAGCACAGAGACTGCAGCAGCTCAGCCGGGGCCAGGCTGGTGTTACCAGAGCCAAATGTGACACTAAGAAATCCCAAAGGGTTGCCCCAGTCTTTACTGCCCCCTGCACAGCTGCCAACTGAGGCATCCAAGACCTCTGACAGAGCAACTTCAAGATGTTACAGATTCCCAGGTGCCTTGAGAGACACTCACTTCCACATGGTCTCTAATGAGGTGTTCCAGTCTCTTTCTTCACTCAGAGACAGAGAACTCCAAAGGGAAGAGCATCCACATCTCCCAATGGGGCCAAAGGTAAGTGTGGGTTTGCAGGTGGCCATTAAAGGCTCCTGATCCAGATCAGCAAACCCTCAGCCAGGGACTGTCTGCAGACACCCAGCTCCCCATTCCATGGTCCCAAAGGAGAACACCCCAATGCTTCTCCAGTCTGGGCTCTCAGCCATGTCTCCAGCTCAGACATCTGGGGTTCCCTGACATCAACAAGAGGTGTTAGCTTTGTTAGGGGGTAACTCAGAGACCTGTCTCCAAATTCAGCCCCATTGACCACTGGGCACCTCAGCTCAGAGAGAGGCATCTCCTGAAGTGGTGTGACCAGCTCCGGCCACTGCAGAGCCACAGACACCACGAACACCACCCTGTCTGTCCCACGTGGTCCCTGAAGCACAATGTACAACAGCTCTAAGCAGAACTAATACAATGCCAGTCATTGGTGGACACAGCTTTCTTGTACCTCTTCCAGTTGGAGGGGCACAAAGACTCCAAATTTCCTAGAAGAATTAAACATCCCATTGTTTGTTACTGCTTTGTTCCCTGATGACCAAACAGGATGTAGAAACTTTTATCCTGAGTGGGCATAAATAATATCAATAACATCAATAACATTGCAACATGTAATTTAGCTAAAAGCTGCATGCTCAGGGTGCTACCCTGTCACCTGCAGCATGCTGCAAGTGCCACCCAGCAGAGGAAATGGTTAAATGTGGGCAGATATGGGTGGTCTCCACCAGCTGCTGAAATCGCCGCTGCTGCTTCCAAGGGTGAAATGCTGCAGATCTGGGGCATGTTACAAGAGATCAGGAAGGCAGAGGGTTCTGTGGAGAAGAGGGAGTCCTGGACACCAAAAAAATTCCTCCAGCTCTATCAGACTCCAGAGAACTGCATTTTGGCAAAATGTGAGTGCTGCTCATTGAGAGCAGCCTTTGGGCAGAAGCCACTGGAACGACCCTGAATGTCTGAGCTGAGGTCAGAGGTGCTGAGCTTGGAAATTTTGATCCAGATATGACATAATAATTACCAAGGCTCAAGTCTCTGAGTGGTTATAGAGAAGTAGGTCTGGAATACCAGAATCCCAGAATCACTGACGTTGGAAAAGACCTCTGAGACCATCGGGTCCACCTGTGGCCTATCCTCACCTTGTCACCCAGCCCAGAGCACTCAGTGCCACATCCAGGTGTTCCTTAAGGACCTCTAGGAATGAGAACTCTACCACCTCTCTGGGCAGCCTCTTCCAATGTTTAACAACCCCTTCTGTGAAGAAATTCTTCATGGAAGAAATGGAATAGACATGAGAAGGTCCCTCTCTGCTCACTGAGGCAGGATCATGGCAACAGGGCTAGTGGAGGAGAGTAAACTACATGAGTTTGCAATAGTTTTCAACCTCCTGATATGACAAACAGTGCAGAACTCAGATTTCATCACCAGAACCAACAACATGGGGTGAGTAAACCCCTGTGTCATGATTTAGTTTATCACGGAATCACAGAATGGCTCTTCCTGAAAAACAGTTCAGTGTTACACTGCTCATCAGGCAGCTGGAAGAAAGGGGCCTTGGTCAGAGTTGCTGCTGTAAGAGGGAGGACTCTGAGGAATATCAGTTATCAGAGGCAGCTCTTCCCTGTCTCACACAGCCAAAGCCAGTTCAATAAATGGCAGCAATCACATGACCAAGAAAAGCTGCAGAAATTAAATACCTTTGTCACCAAATGCAGAGAGACTGCTCAGCACAGACAGTTTGACAGTTCTTGCACATTCAGTTTTGATATCTGCATACCACTCTCAGCACCTGAGAACACCCAGTGACCCATTTTCCTCTCACACCATCCAGGGAGACCAGATCCACAGCAGAGGATGCCTGAGAAGCACCACTCTGGAGCCAGTACTGACACTGTCCATGGGCATTACAGAGTTTTGTATCACAGACAGACCCAGTGGATCACAGGTCCCACTGCAATCCCTCTCACAGCAAAGGAAATCACCCCATGGATCACCTCAGAAAGCATAGAAAGCATCCAGCCCTCCCCTGGCTCCTGCAGGCTGTTTGCAAACCTGCAGACAAGACACCCAACACATCCCAAAACAGGAGATCTGCAGCACAAAAAATGCAGTGCAGCCCATGTCACAAAGGCATAAACTCCACCTGGAGAATGACCAGAATAGAAGGACAGAGCCCCAAACTGGGAATTGGCAGCAGCTGTGACCCAGCTCAGCCCTGTCCCTGCATGTGGAGGTTAATAATGGGGTACCTAAAAGCAAAACTCTCCTTACTCATCATCAGGGAGCCAAGGGAAGATTGAAATCTCCAGGTGGAGGATCCTCCAGACACAACAGCACTAGACAGCAAGAAGAGCCTAGACACCACCTCAGAAGCCCTTCCCCAACAAGAGCACACTGAGGGCAAGGCCAACAGTGCCCTGCAAGACACTTCTGAGGGCTAAGAGTCATCCAAAAGAGTAATTTTTCCAATTTTACTCTTTTATATGTCTCCAAAGCTTTAAGGACAGCTGCTCTCAACCTCCTCCCCTCTGAGCACAACTCCTGTACCAGGTGCCCCCTGCACCAGTCCAGTTCTGCAGAGCTTCAGGCAGAGCAGGGGCTGTGCCACAGCCACATCAGATTCACCCCAGGGGACACAGCCCCAGATGAGCCCACAACTCGAAGCCCAACTTGGAGCCTGACTTGGAGCCTGAGGTTTCCACAGCAGAACCAGTTCTGCCAGATGAGCCGTGCCTCAAGCCAGGAGTGTGTAAATGGAGCCACTCCCTAACCAAGGGCAGCCAGAGCTGGAGAGGATCGCTCTCAAAACAGCAGTTCTCCTCTTAGAAAATGCCATCATTCTCCAAGTGACTTCTCCAAAGCCATGACCAAGCCCCTGACCATGGCTTTGGCCAGAGCCTGCCAGGACAAATTGCTCCAAAGCTGTGTCCTCCCTAGGAGAAGGCAGCTGCAGCCCTGAGTTTCAGGCATTCTGCCATCCCTCCCACTACACTTTTCTGCTCTTCAGTGAGAAGTTTCCTAGAACAAATCTCTTTCAGTTTGGGTAACATCGCTGGTTCCTGTTCCAGAGGATTTACAGAGCTGCTGACAGCAGCAAGCCAAGGCCACTAGTGCTCTGGGCTGGCCAGGGCTAACTTGGTATGTGTCAAACATGGAGTAAGTGGGCACATGGGCAGCCAAGGGTTCATGATAACATTCTAATGGGGTGGTGACGTTTCTTGGCATCCTTGCTCTGGGACACACCCTCCTACTCAATCCCAAAGGAGGGAGGCTTAGCCTGAGTAACCTGGGACATTCAGATGTGGAAAAGGGCATGGTTTGGCTCACACTGCTGACAGGGAAGGGGATTTTCTCAGTATCGCCATCATTCCTTGGGGCAACAGCTCAACAGTTTCAGGCCTTTGGTGGGAGTTGTGACAAAGTTTATGAGCCCTGATAAACAGTCTCAGAAATTTCTCCTTGGGAGCAGGGACCACCAGGAATGAATTTGGGAGCTTTTAGGGTTTGTGTGACAAAATTCCCCCTTTGTCAGGAAGCTGGGAGAGCTTCTGAGCTGGTGCAGAGCAAGTCCTGTGTGATGGTGCAGCAGTCCTGGGGACTCTTGTGGAAGCTGCAGCCCCTCCTTCTCCAGCTTTCACTGCAATGCTTTGCAGTTCAAAACATGGAAACCATGGTCTTCCTAGACTTCCAAGACTATGGTTTGTGCAGACCAAGTCTCTCCCAAGACTGCAACAGGACGTGGTTGGTGCTGGAGGTAGCACAGGGCATGGGGGCAGCATCCAGTCACCACCCAAACCATGTGATTGTCAGTGGGAGCTCTGCTGCATTCACAGGTATCTCCCTGGGAGGGTCTGAGCTCACTGCTGTGTTTTACATGCCCTGTGCGTGTAGGCAACAGCTACAGGAAGGGATCTGATGCTCAAACATGATGGACCATCCTCCACCCTTACATATTTCCTACCCCAAATGGGACTGAATGCTCTGGAGAGGAAGGAATTGAACAGCTTCCACTGGTTCCTCTTTCCTGATTAGTCAGATTACTCCAATTAGGATATTTATTTCAATTTATGACTCAAATTTTTTCTGGAACCCGAATCAGACCTTTTGGACAAATGAAGCAGGGGCTGGATGAAGAAAGGGAAACACCACTGCTTGGCAGGCTCTCAGCTCTACTCTGAGTCAGACCCTCAGGAACTGACTCCTTCCATGACAAAGGGTTTTGGGGTAAGTTTTTTGCTAGACTGAAGCAGCAGGACAGCCAAGAGAGACACCCTGACTGCACACAAGGCCTTCTGCTCTTCACCTCCCCATCCTCATATCGTTGTGGGTTAACGCCAGCACAGACACTGAGGAGTTGTGTTGCCCAATATCACAGAGCTACAGCAGAGATATCTGCACCGAGCCAGTCCTATCAGTTCCCCTCCACAGCCCAGGAAACAAAATAAAGCCCTTAAGAGTGACTCATCTGACCCACTTTGCTGCAGGATGCAGTGGTAAGGCTCTCCAGCAGCTGTAGGGCAGCTCAGGTGCCTGGCTCTGGTGTCCAGAGCTCCCCAGCACTGCCCTCGCTCCCTCAGGGTCAGAGCACTTACTTGGAGTTGGACTGGGCCTGTCCATAGACCCCGTCCTGCTTGCAGCTCATCATGGGCTGGGCATAGACCACGTCGGGCTTGTTGCTGGAGGGGCAGGACAGGGCCCGCGCTGGCATTTTTTTACTGGTCCTGCTGGTTCCCTGCTGGGTGCTGCAGCTGCTGTAGATGCTCTGGCGGTTGAGGGTGGCCTTGTGCTCGGCGCGGCCGCCGCCGTGGGCCTTGCGCAGGGTGCCGCGGGGGGGCTCGCAGTAGAGGTCGGGCTCGCTGCGGCTGCTCTTGATGTTCTGCACGAAGCAGTAGTCGCTGCCGGCCCGGGGGCTGCCCACGGCCTTGCTGTGCGCCCGGCTGGCCCAGCCCTCCATCTGGCTGTAGGAGCTGTAGCGCCGGCTCTCCGCGTCCCGCTTCAGCGTCCCGTTGTAGAGCTGCCAAACACCAAACGCAGCGGGTTAGGGCTGAGCTGAGCTCGGCACTGCCGGGCCCAGGCTGGCTGTTGCTGCTTTCCTGGGCCTCTCAAGCATTTTTTTTATGGGAGGTTATCCAACCCGCTGCCCTTACAAAGGGGCCAAAACCCCACCTGGATGTCATGGACACTGAGGGATCAGAATGTGGGATCCAGGAGCTTTAAAGTAGAACTGAAAGCTGAAACGTGACCCTGGCAATAGAGAAAGTGCTTTATTTCCACCACACAGTGTCTGACCCACCCTGTAACTACAGGAGCTCACTGCACATCTCTCACCATCGTGGAGTTTGATGCCCCATTCTGACCTTCCAGCAGTGCCAGCATTTATTTTTAATTTCCTTATGCTCTTTTCTTCCCCTCCCATCTATTAGTTCCTTAGAAAGAGAATAAAGGGAGTGAAAAATGAGTAAGAAGGGATTCTTGAATCAAACCCTGCCAAGAAACAAGTGGAGACAATGAATATCTGCTTATGAGTTACAAGGTGTGTAGTATCTGCTCAGATAATGGGATGCTCTGGAGACAATGGGGAATGTGCAATAAAAACTGAGATGACTAAGACAGGAAGTAAAAAAGAAAGGATAAAAGATGGTAAAATAAACCATCTACAATTAGCTAAACAAAAAAATGGCTATAGCTGCTCTGCTGTCAGTACAAAAGGCCTTCACCACTGTTGCAGCAGCAGTGACAGCACCCCTGGCAGCAACCCAGAAGTCCTCCAGATTTGCATAGTTTGCCATACCAGGACTGAATTCAATCTTCTTCTGCAATGTTAAACCTTTGGGATGTCAATGCTGGCTTGTGAGAGCCTGCAGGGTTATGTCCAAATGAGAGACAACTCATTCAGGTGTGTACTCCAGAAAGGAAAATAAATTAAACAGTTTTAGTTCTGTTTGCCCTATGATGCTGAGTTTGTGCTTTGCATCCCCTCAGCAGTCTGGTAAGGACATCTCCAAGACATACAGCGAACAGGGATAAAAAGAACTAAGGAATAAAACTGCCTGCCCCATCCCCCTTTGGTTATCCTGGGAAAGCACATCCATGGTCTCCTGTTGGATCAAAGTGTTTGTTTCTCAACCAACTCTAAGCAGTGGCACTTTGGGTGCTGCTTTCTGCAAAGGCCACCCAAGGGTCCCTTTGGCTGGGAGAGAAAAGTCAACACTGGCTCCTAACCATTTCCTTGTAATTGTGAAAAGCCTGAGTCTGGTGTAATAGTTCATGTCACTGGAAAAAATCCATATTTCCTAAGCTAGAATCTCTCCATGACAGAGAAATGGGAATCCTCTGCCAGCTCACCCTGAGTCCCTCAGTTCTGCCCTAACTCCATCCTAGCCCCAGCACACACAGCTTCATTCCTGCCTCCAACACTCTGCAGAATTGTCATTATGTTAATTAATTAAGCCAAATATTTTCATTAACAAACTGATCTTCAGGAATGCAGGGAATCCTCTCGGCTGTGTCCCAGAGAGCTGCAGAGGTAACGGCTGGAACCCTTCCCAAGGGTCTCCCTGGCAGCACCTGGGTGGGACTAAACCCTTCAGTCCAGCTCTGCTGATGCCCAGATCACTGTTACTAGAGTAGTTTTCAGACTTTGAGATGTGCACCTAAACAGGTGAATTGCTACAAGGGGACAAAGGGGGAGCAGATTTGCTCTGTATCTTCTCAGAGGACACAGAACAAACCTGGTGCTGAGTTTGGGGCCTCCTGCAGAGCTCCCAGGGTTTGGAAGGACAGATTGCAGGTGAAAGAAGAGCCAGGGTGAGGCACATCGGAGTAGAATGTGATGAGTCTTGGGGGCTCTCTGGCAGTGGGACAAGCCCTCTGCTGCCCAGGATAAAATCCAGGATGGCCACATACATAGCTTCTCTCTATCCCAGGTTTGCTTGGGATGCAGCACAAATGCAGCAACAGCAAATCATGACCTCCATGAAGTCATGATCAACCATATATGTGATATCACCTCATTTCAATTTATTTTCCTGGGTTCAGAAACCTGGGAACAGCTAGGGATGGACAGGGCTGCAGTGGGAAGGTGCAGGGTGGACTTTGTGCTCAGTGGAGCCGCTGGCAGCGGCTGAAGGACAGAGAGCAGCTTGTTAGATGTGAGCCCTGCTGGTTTTCTTTATGAGTCAGTTTAAGCTGGGATTACTCTGCAGGGCTGTCAGAAGCTTGGCAGAGCTGTGGAGCCCCTGGGCATCTGCTGAAACCGACTCAGGGAAGCCTGGAAGAGGAACTTGCTGTTTATCTAAAGCTGGGATTTGCTCTGCAGTGCACTCACTGAGGGGAGTGGGGAGTGTGTCTCTGTTTAGTGAGACAGAATCATGGGTTCTAGATTTCCTGCTAGGTTTTAGAGTGGCTGTAGCATTGTCCTCCTCCTTGGCAGCCCCGAGATGGGTGAAGCTGTTTGCAAAGACACCTTTCTGCAACACAGGAGCCCTGGGCTGCAAGTCCGAGCAGGTCCCGGCAGGGCGGGGGAGCCTTTTGCAAACTCATGGGAAAATCGTTCCCATGTGATGTGAAGCTCATTACCAAAGGCAGTCCACGACTTTTATTGCTGATTCTACCAGATGCTTGGCTGAGCCCATTTTAATCTCTTTCAAGTGGCACGGACCTAATTGGTATCCCAAAATTCCTTTTTGCAGCAGGAGCCTGATCCAACGGCTCCAGATCAATGAGGATTCTCCTGCCAGCTCTGGAGGACCTCAGACCTTGCCAAAGAGTCTATGAATCCCTGCATGGCCAGGGCTGCCCTGATCCCTTCCTGGCTAAGTGCCCTGTCTGTGCCTTAGAGCAGCTTCCCCACACTAAAACCTAAATCCCTGTGTTGGATGCTGACCCGGGGAGTCAGGGACTGTCACTTCTAGCACTGGAGCAAATGGCCAAGAGAATGGAATTCCCTGCAGCTGTCAGTGAGACAGGATGCCCAGCAAGGAAGAAGGGAAACACTCTGTGTCTGGAGAGATGCCATCTCTGAGGAGGAAGGTGATGCTGTCACACAGTCTGTGGTTTGAAGAACCACCTAACAACATCTCCCAACTTCTGCTGATACCACCCCATGTGCAGGGAGCTCTCCCTGTGCAGAAGAGCAGCAGCGAAAGGAAAGAATCAATCTCTGGCCCTCAGACCTCATCAGTGCCCAGATTTCCTAATGCCGTGAATTGCATCTGCCCACTGCCCATGGGTGTGTGCATGGTTTGCCATCCACACCTCTGCCCTTTAGGAGTGTGGGGAAATGCTGGGAAAGACCAGGAAGTCCCTCAAAGTGGGGTGGAGACAGAAGGCAGTGATTCCCTCTGCAGTGCAGGATCTGGGAAGCATTTTGCGGGGCTCAGGCTGTCACTGAGGCTTCTCCCCACAGGAGCTGAGGAGTTGTAGCAGCTTGGAAGGTGTCTCCTTCCAGGCACACAACTCCTTGGCAATGCGCACTGGCAGCCCATGTCCATGTCCTGGGCTCATCCCCCAGGGAGGGGGATGCTGCTCTTGTGACACCCCACCTGGAACACTCTGCACAGTCCTGGTGCTCCAAACATACGAAGGACATGGAACTGTTGGAGCAAGTCCAGAGGAAGCCACCAAGCTGCTAAGTGGACTGGAGCACCTCCCCAGTGGAGACAGGCTGGGACAGCTGGAAATGTTCAGTCTGGAGAAAAGAAGGTTATGTGGAGACCTCACAGTACCTTCCAGGATCTGAAGGGGTACAGGGAAGATAGAGAGGGGACCCTTCATCAGGAACTGGAGTCACAAGATGAGGGGAATGGCTTCAAACTGCCAGAGGGCAGCGTTAGATGGGATTTGGGGGAGAAATTCTTCCCTGTGAGGCGGGGGGGGGGGGGCCTGGCACAGGTTGTCCAGAGAAGCTGTGGCTGTCCCATCCCTGGAAGTGCCCAAGGCCAGGTTGGACAGGGCTTGGAGCACCCAGGGATAGTGGAAGGTGTCCCTGCCCATGGCAGGGGGTGGAATAAGAAGATCTTTAGAGTCCCTTCCAACCCAAACCCTTCTGCAATCCTGTGATCCTGTGATTCTGATTCTAGGCATTCCATCAGGCCCTGGCAGTCCCCTGTGGCTTTAGGATGCAGGAGGATGCTCAGGTGCAGCCAGGCCACCTGACATTCTGAATTTGAGTCTGAACTTCTTCTCCCCACTGTGAAATGAGTCTGTCTGTGTGAGGCCAGGCCTTGGGAGCTGTTCATTCATAGTCAGACAGGGAAGGCAGGGAGGGAGGAAAGGCACTGGAGATGAGCACTGGTGGCACTGGTGCTCCTGTCAAGCCCAGGGAGGAAGTGCTTCCCTCCCTGGCAGCAGCACAGACCTGCCTTTAAATTAATGAGCATTTGTGGATCTCCAGTTCTTAGCCTGCAGTGTGTTCTAGGAACCACAAGTGGAATATCCAATACATGAGACAGGTAAACAAACATCTTTAACCTCTTATTTCAGCTGGAATAAAACTGGTTATAGAGAGAAAGTCAAAATGGCGTTTTCCCAGCCATCAGCCATGAGTCATTTTCTGGGTTTTTTTCTTCCACAAACCCTTTTGCTTGGCAGGAAAAGTCTCTGTCTCCCTCCTACTTTCCAGAGAAGCAGAAGCATGGAGCAAGGTGCACCAGCCCAGGAATGGCATCTGGATCCAGCTCTGCCTTCCCACGTCAGAGCCCTCCCAGAGAACTGGGTGGTTCTGATTCTGCATCTGAGGACGCCATCAGTTCATTACCTGCCTGGATGTTTTTTCCCTTGCAATTTGTTTGTTTCTAGAGCAGCAGACAGAGAAGTGAGGGCTCCGTATAAACATGTCAGGAGCAGGTTTCTCCCAGGCTGGAGGGCAAAGCAGAGGAGATGCAACCTGAGCTGGTCCCACCCTGAGTGCTGGGTGGGGAGAGCTCCTCACGCTCCTTGCGAAACCCTCCGAGTGCTACTCCCTCCATGGCAGGGAGAAAAATTGCAAAACCAGCAAATACATTGTTTATCTATTTCTGAAATGCTCCTTCCCACCTCTCCCAGGAGCTGCCTTTCCCTAGGATTTTTCATCTCTTTTTTCTCATTCAGCTGAGGTTTGTGTCTTCGGTTCCATTTGTTCTGGCCAAGGAAAGCAATGTCCAGCTCGCTGTTCTGAAGCCTAAACCCTCATGCAAACCTCCCAGAGATACCAGGCTCTGACCAAGCAATGATGTGCAGTGACTCTAAACCTTTGTTTTCTCTGGCAAGATTTTCCAAATCACTCTCTTTTGGGGTTCTTTTAAGCTTGGATGTATTGTCACAACAAACAACAAATTTTGACCTGAAATCCTTATGGAACAAAGCTCCCACTGGCAATGAGAGGTTTTGTCCAAAGAGGCAAAGGCAGGCAGGGACACCAACCTTTTGTTCAGGTAATGCTCCTGGGAGAGAAAACCTGACACTTCCTTCCACCGAGGATTTTTGGTTAAAAATTTTCCTACAGTCTCTGGTGCAGAGGGATCACCGGTGTGTGTTTCTCATTAGTGCCATAACGGATATAATTACCACAGGTAACTGCTTTAATCCAGCACAACCAGGCCAGCCAAGTATTCCTTGGTCTGGGAGCACGGCTGCTCCCAGAGGCGTTGTTAAACCTGGGCCCCCCTGGAAGAGAGACACAGGGGCTGGAGCTTCTCCAGGAAAGGGAGCAGAGCTGGGGAAGGGTCTGGAGCACCAGGAACAGCTGAGGGGGCTGAGGGGTCTCAGCCTGGAGAAAAGGAGGCTCAGGGGGGACCTTCTGGCTCTCCACAACTCCCTGACAGGGGAGATCCTGACCAGGGTGGGTTGGGCTCTGCTCCCAGGGAAGAGGGACAGGACAAGAGGAAATAGCCTCAAGCTGTGCCAGGAGAGGTTCAGGTTGGACATAAGGAGGAATTTCTTCATGGAAATGGTTGTTAAACATTGGAATGGTCTGCCCATGGCAGTGGTGGAGTCACTGTCCCTGGAGGTGTTCAAGAAAGGACTGGACCTGGCACTCAGTCGTGATGAGTCAAAGGTTGGACTGGATGATCTTAGAGGCTTTTTCCAATCTCAATGATTCTGTGATTCTGTGAAAGCCCCAGCTCAGCTCTGTGGGGATAAGGATCTGCTGGAGACAGGACACATCTGAGATTCCCTCTCCAGCACATCCAGGGTTTGTTTGTCCTCACTGGGGGCAGTGATGGGGGGACACACTGTGAACACATCCACATCATGTGGGGGATTTCCTTCTTGTGGAAGCAGCAGCATGGAGAGCCAGGTGGGTTCTGTACCTTGCTTTGGTCCTGCCTCATCTTGGTCATTCAGTGGGACCTGGGAATGCCCCAACTCCCTGCCAGCAATGGACCTGCCAGCCCAGCAGACAGAGGCAAGAGCAGAGTGGGAACTGAAACTCAGAGGTCTTTGCTGGTGGCACCCCATGTGCTGCCCTCCCTGTGTTTGGGATTTGCTTGTGCCTCTCCAAAGCTGTGCCTGCAGCTGGAGTGAGCACCAAAGTCCCTGCAACCCATGAACCACCCAACTGTGGCTGTGGCTTTGCAACACTGCTGGAGAGACTCCATTTTTGGGTTGAACTGAGCTGTCAGAGACAAGGGTGTGGCTCATGCTGAGGCAGCTGCCATGACTGCACTGCTCTAGGTGCCCAGCCCAGCTTCCTTAACCCTCCCCTGGGTTTGTCTGTGTAAATCATGATCACCACTGACCCTCCTGCAGGACTGCAGGTGTTGCTCACACCAGGACACAGTTCCTGAGGCTGGAGGGCTTTGGGAACTGCTGGCCACTCATAGCTCACAGTGGCAGAAATATCTCTAAGGCTCCTCAGAACTCGGGTTAAGGTATCACCCTGACACAGAGGGGTTTGCAGTCACGGATCCTCCCATTGCTGCATCTCAGTGGTATCTGAGCAAAGGAATTCCCAAAGGCTGAACATCCTTGAGGGCTGTGCCAGCCCCTGACACATGAACCAAGGAAATGCTGCAGCCAAGAGCAAACCCACTGCCCTCCAAGTGGAGTGGCCCCACTGGCTCAGTGTTCCTTGCACTGGCAGTGAGAAGGTGCTCACTGGGGACAGTAGTGCTGCAAATGAGGCACCCCACAAGGGGAATTAACAGAAAATAATCTGTAATAATGGGTGAATCAGAGGGTTTAATCCAAAGTGTTAGTAACAAAGAATTATGGAATCATTAAATTAGAAAAGCCCTCTAAGATCAAAGGGTCTGATCATTAACCCAACACTGCCACATTCACCCTAAACCATGTCCTCAAGAGCCACATCCACAAGTTTTTGAACACTTCCAGGGCTGGGGACTCCACCACTCCCCTGGGCAGCCTGTTCCAAACTGACTGATCCAGAAAGAGCTCTTCCTCCAGATCCATCATTTCTCTTACTCTAATATTTGAACACCAGTCTCATGAGATTGGGAAACACAGAAGTGAAAAGTTTGACATTTCCAGGAAGACACAAAACAAGACAAAAGAAGGACAGCAGCTTTTAAGAGCTGTGGACAGGACAGGACACCCTTAGTGTCACCATCTGAGGCAGTGCCTTAGATTAGGGCACTCCAAGAGCAGTGTCTCAGGTGCAGGTGGCTTTGGAGCAACACCCTGGACGTGGGCTCCTCACTGCACCTTTCTAACTCCAGGGGGACTGGGAGTCAGTCATTACCCTCAATATTATACTGGGTCACTTCCCTGAAGTATCTGAGTTTGCCTGTGCACCTCAAAGGACTTTGCCACTTTTCAGACACATTCACAGCACTAGCTCCAGCTGGAAATAAGTCCAGCAATTTTACCTTCAAAAATAGATTCGCTTTATCTTTGGTTTCATGTCTTACAACCCAGGAATTACAAACAGGAAACATTTTTTAGGAAGCCCAGAACCTGCACAGACTTCAAACAGGTCAGTAGACAAAAGCTGAAGTTATCCCAAGCTGGAGGCTGGTGGTGGATGTGTGGAACCTTTAATACTGTCTGGAAGAAGCAGAATGGAGAAGGCTGCTCAGTGTGGTTGGGGAGTCTGGTGTCTGTTGAGCTTGTTAAGCACATTTAAGCTTGAGGTTATGTGTTCCAAAGTGCCAGTGGCACCTGGGACTGCTTGCCCCTGAGTGCAGTCATCTCCATGTGCACTCATCTCCCTGCTCCATCCAGCTCCAGTGGCAGGAGATAGGGATCCAGGGGGGCTGATTCATCCTGACCTGACAGATCTCCCAGATAGAGGAGATGAATCACCGCCCCTACTCTGTCTTTGTTGGCCCGGGGAGGAGTCAGACAACTTGTCAGGACTAAATGGTTGATTCTCAGATAGACTCAGTTAGGTAAGACAAATTTTACTGTGAATCCTTCACAGGTCCCAGTCCTTTTTGCTAAAGTAACCCAGATCCTGAAGACCTTTATCAAAAATATTTAGCATGAAAGGCTTGCATGACACTTAAATTTGGAGAAAGACCTTCCATCCTCAGTAAGTGCAAGGAGTCTCTCAGAGAACAGAGCTTCCTAAATCCCTGGTGAGCCTGAAGGGACTGAACTGTTATGTCCAAGGGACTCTGGTGTCTAATGGAGGTCCTGACCTTCATCACCACCTTCCAGCTGTTCCCCAGAACACCAACACTGCTGACTGAAACCCCCAGCAGCCAGAGGCATTCCCACCTACCCAGCATTTGTCCAGCTGCCACAATGATTGGGAACAAGATCCGGAATTAACAACACGAAACAATAACCCTCACACCAGCAACAGGAACTGCAGTGACACCCTTACCAGCATGAGCAGAGCTGGGCCTTGGCTTCCTCCCTCTTTAATAAAAAACCCATCTACAAACTCTTGGAATGGCTGAAACAGCAATTTTGCTTGGACAAAGCACAACAAACTCCATTCAGGAGTCACAATAGGCAAACAGCAACACATCATCAAAACAAAACAATCATTTGACTTGTGAAGCTCAGATCCTCCACCTCTGCCTCGGGAGCTGCCTCAGTTGCATTTTTCTGGTGGCCACAAAAACCCTGCCTGGTTACCATGGCTGGACCCTCTGCAGGGCTCCACCACTGTTCTAGAGATGGAGACAAGACACCTGGATGGATGGACCTTTGCTCTGACCCATCACAGAATCCCAGAATCCCAGAATGGTTTGGGTTGGAAGGGTCCTCCAACCTCATTCAGTTCCAACCCCTGCCACAGGCAGGGACACCTTCTGCTTTCCCAGGTTGCTCCAAGCCCTGTCCAGCCTGGCCTTGGACACTTCCAGGGATGGGGCAGCCACAGCTTCTCTGGGCAGCCTGTGCCAGGGCCTCACCACCCTCACAGAGAAGAATGTCTTCTCAATATCCTCAATATCTACTTAACCCTGCCCTCTGGCAGTGGGAATCCATTCCCCCTTGTCTGTCACTCCATTCCTTGAAAATAATCTCTCTTCATCTTTCCTGTAGCTCCTTCAGGTACTGCAAGGCCACAGTATGGTCACCCCAAAGCTTCTCTTTTCCAAGCTAAACAATCCCAACTCTCCCAGTCTTTCCTCACAGCAGAATTCTTCATCCCTGGATCAACTTGGTGCCTCCTCTAAACACATTTTTCTCTTCTGGGGACAGAAGCCCCCTGGCTGGATTTAACCAGCACTGAAATAGGCCAGCAGACAAGATGGAAATAAACATTTCAAAGACACTCCAGTGCTCCCACTTTTCCTACCAAACACCCAGTGGTGCAAACTCAGCAAGTGACACCACTGCCTCGAAGCCATCATGCTACAACAAGGCCATTAGGAAAGACCCAGATAAATCCTTCTGAAGCTGAGGAATGCTGGTGCTCTGAACAGGCAGAGGATCTGGCAACCACCAGGAAAAGCTGCAGCCCTGTCTGTGTGCTTGGAGCCACCAAAACCTTTCCTGGTTCAAGCCTTTGATGGCTGACACAGAACTGCTTTACAGTCCCAGGGTTGTTGAAAGGAGTCCTTTGCTTTTCTCATATTCAAATCCCAGATCTGTGAATTGTTCCTTTCTACTTTAGAGCTGATGAAAAGCAGGGAAGAGCAGAACACAAGCTTGAAATGGAGGGGCAACATGAGCACAAGTTGTCCCAATGGACTGTGGAATGGTTTGGAGCGATATCCTGCGTTCCCTTGGTCTGACACCAAGGACCAGGAGCTCTGTGGGATGTCCAGACTCACACTGCACAAAGACAGGTACCATCTCACCTGTGCTTTTTCTGGAAATCTGCAATAATTTTTTTGGAAACCACCTTGGAAGAACTGGACCCCGTTTTTTTGCAAGCACGGAGAATATCTGGGAAGGGTCTGCAGTAGCACTGAGGTTGGGAACAGCAGCACATATTTTTCTAATGCAAATCCCCTGATCCACATTCCCCAGCCACTTTCCTGTCATTCACGGCCATGTTTTGGTGCACAGGAACAAAGATGGGAACTCCTGGATGTGCTCCAGACTAGAACTGAGCTGTGATTGTCTACACCCTACCCTGATCCCTCAGGCAGCTTCCAAACTCTTGTGCCATTAGATACCAACCCACAACTCCAAACTAAATCTTGTCCACCCTAAAATCCCCACATAAAACAGCTGTGGGGCCCTCGATCCTCCTCCTCCACTGCACTGAATCCCAAAGAGAGCCAGGATCCCTCCCAGGCAAGTTTCTGAAGCACTGTGACCTCCCTACATGACTGTGAGAGGTTCTTCCTGCCCAGGTCACCTCAGACCATGCCACAATTCCCCAGTCAAGATGTGCCTTACCGGGTATCCCCAGTTGCTGTTCCCTGTCTGGGTTTTGATGTAGTAGCTGCCCCGGGATGTCCCGTAGCCATAACCATCAGCTAAACCATCATACATGGAACCTGCAAATGGAAAAGGCATGGTCAGCACGAGAAAGCATTCCCAGGAGAAAGGATTCCCAGCAGGCCCCTTTCAGACCACAGAGCTCTTTTTTAACAGCAAGTTTAGTTATGGAAAAGCGCCAGTTATAAATCTGAACAGGAACATAGGGAATACAGGCAGCAAGGGGAGCCCTTGTCACTGCTAGGAACTCCAGCCCTCACACCACAGACCCCCTAAACCACCCCCAGGTTTGCAGCACAAAAGACCAAGTGCCATAAAACCCAAAGCAGAGGAGCAGAAAGGGTCAGAGATGGGACCAGTGTCTGACATCATGGAATTACAGAATCCCAGAATGGTTTGGGTTGGACTTCAAAGCTCATCCTGTTCCATCCCTCTGCCATCCACAGGGACACCTCCCACTATCCCAGGCTGCTCCAAGCTCTGTCCAATCTGGCCTTAGACACATCCAGGCATGAGGCAGCCACAGCTTCTCTGGGCAACCTGTGCCAGGGCCTCATCACCCTCACAGGGAGGAATTCTTTCCAAATATCCCATCTAATCCTGACCTCTGGCAGTGGGAAGTTATTCCCCCTTGTCCTGACTTTCCAGGCCTTTGTGAAGAATCTCTCTCCACGTTTACTGTCAGTTCCTTCAGATACTGAAAGGCCACAATTAGGTCACCCAAAAGTTTCTCTTCTCTAGGGCTGAACAATCCCAGTTCTCTCAGCCTTTCCTCCCAGGCAAGGAGTTCCTTTCCTCTGATCAACTTGGTGGCCTCCTAGGTGTTGCATGAGAAGAATCTGATGATATTTTGTGCTACTTGCCCCAGAATGTCTGGCCATGGAAGACTTGTAGTAAATAGTATCCCTCTGAAGGCAAAATCCACCCCTGACCCTTTCACCAGTCCACTCCATGTCCGAATCCCACCAATCCCATCATCACAAGCAGCCTGAGCAAGGCTTGCTAAAATCAATCAATGGTCACTAACAAACACCATGGATAAAGGATGATCCAGTCTAACACCTGGGGATCTAAAACAGTCAGACACTACAAAACCTCATTGCACTCTTTGAATTCCAATCTCGTCTCTGAAAGATCACTTTGTGTATCTATCCTTTCTTTTCCTGAAAATGTATAGAGCTCCATCATTATTTTTGGGATGCTGGAGGAATAAGTGAGAGTGGCTCTCAGATATGTCTTTTAAATATGCAAATATCTTGGATCAGGAGGAACCCATCAGCCATTTTTCCTATTTCTCAGTGCTTTAACCAGAGTTTGGATTTACCTACCCCAGCCCTTCCAAGAGCTCTCCCAGCAGTCTCTGGCACTGCAACCTTTGGATCCCTCCTAAAAGTATTTTACTCAATGCCACATTCATCACTACAAGACAAATGAAGTGAATCATTGTCTTTCCACAATGGAATTCCCTCAGCCCTCTTTGGATGGTCCAAAAGAGTTTAGGGTGATTTCAGTTTCATTTTCAGAAGTGCTTAATAATTGTGGCATCCCAGGTCCCGTTATGAGGAAGGGCAAACCCTACACTCCAATTAACTTCCAGGGGAAGCCCTGAATGTCTAACAAAGTACAAAATCAGGACTTACCTGTCCTAACTTATGCACCTAAACTGATGGGTAATGTCAGAAATATCCTAATCTCTGTGATTGTTTGATAAGACTCATCTCTGAGATAAACTGGATAAGCTCGACCACAAAGGCCCTGGAGCCACTCAGGTCTCTTCCAGCCACTGATCCTTGGAATAAACCTAATTTATTGCCCTGCCGGAGGCACCCAGAACCTGTTATGGTGATTTGGTTTGTGGCTAAAAATTCTTGCATTTTCTCAGGAAGATGATTCCTGTGGATGTGGTGTAAATAATGAGATTTGCTTTCTATTGTGAGCAGGACTGCACCTGGAGAACATCCCTGGATGGAGAACAGGCAACAGCCAGGTCGGCTCCCAGCCCTGCACCTGTGCAGGAAACCACAGGAGCTCCTTTTCTGTAGTCTGGAGACTCGGTGGGCACTGCTCCTCATCCAGATCTCCCCAGCCCCGAGTGCCTCATGCACATAAAGTTGCACAGAACTTGCTGATAAGGCAAAGAAGTGGCCATAGAAATGCAACAGGAGATTCAGCCATGTCCTTCACCTTGTGCTCCCTCTCCACCCTGTGATTTCCCTTCAACTCCACATCAGGACATCAGTGTTGGGCCTCAGCAGCAGCAAGTCAGTGCTGGAAGTGGTGAGTTTGGGCCAGGTGATTCCCCAGGACACAGAGTTATCTGATAACCATAATTCTGAGCACAAAGATAAAGCCATTCCATGATAATTTACTGGGAATTCCTTCTTCAAATCAGCCTCTCGTTCTCTGTAAACATCCTGTAACTGCATGTGTGAGCACCTGGAGCATTTTCCTGAGTGAGCAGCTGTAAAAAGAGGTTCTGTGCCTGACTCACGTCCCTGTGACCAGTTCTGCCTGGGGACCACACTTTTCCTTTCAAGGATCTGTTTCTGCCATGTACTCCAGACTTTGGGGTTAGAGCTAGGAGACACCCAAAAGAAGCCAGTTTAGGCACATCTGTAATTTTCTTCAATAAATTAACTGCTACACGGCCAAATTCAGGAGATCAGGAAGTTGATTCAAGTTTATGTTCTCCAGTGGTGGAAGGGTTGCATTCACCTCCCAGAACTTGTACATAAGAGCTTATAAACACATAATTACACAGAACCTCAAATGTTCAAGGCATTTTGAAGTCACCCTGCTGGTTGGAGAAGATACTTCTCCTGCCACCACTCAGCTGGGATTTATTGCTTGGAGAGCTCAGTCTTGAGGCCAGGAAGAACCTGGGGATTTTCTGGTGGCAGTGGCCGAAGAAAACCTGATCTTTGTTTGTGCAGGCTTGGACACTTCTCTGTTTGGTTCATTTTGACAGCCAGCTGGGAGCTGTATAACCAGCCCTTAGGGATAGGAAGGAAATCCCTCTTTTCAAACACCTCAGGAGTAAAGACCACACAACCTGGCCACAGGTCCTTGGAATTTGGAATAAACCCAGGCAATTACAAAAACATTTGGGCCAGGGTGGAAATGCTCTTAGTGGGAGTTGCCCCCCTTGTGCTTTTTTCTGGCTATGCCCACATGTCTGTGTCCCAGTTGTTGTCACCCAAGCAGCTGTTTAGGTCCCTGAAGGGCCCATGTGAACTTGGGCAAACACAGAGCCAATTCAAACCTCTGTACTCAGAGCAGAGAACACAGAACCACGGCATCACAGAATCACTGAGGTTTAAAAAATCCTCTAAGATCAAAGAGTCCAACCATTTCCCCAGCACTGTCACATTCACCACTAACCCATGTCCCAAGTGCCACATCCACTGAACACTTCCAGGGATGGTGACTCCACCACTGCCCTGGGCAGTTGTGCCAGGGCCTGACCACCCTGTCCATGAAGAACTCTTCCCCATATTCAACCCAAACCTCCTCTGGCACAGCTTGAGGCAGTTTCCTCTCCTGTCCCTTGTTTTCTGGGAGTAGAGCCCGACTCCCCCTGGCTGCCCCCTCCTGTCAGGGAGTTGTGCAGAGCCACAAGGTCCCCCTGAGCCTCCTTTCTCCAGGCTGAGCCCCCCAGCTCCCTCAGCTTTTCCTCATGACAGAGGACCCTCAACAGCTGGGACAGAGCTGGAAAGATGTGGTAAAACCACACAAATGAGGTGCAGCCCTTCAGTGACCATGTGGGCAGAAAACAACCCTGAAGGCTTCTCAGATTCCCCCCTCCCCAAATTATCATCCCCCCATGACACCTCCTTTAAAACTTAGACATTTTAAAATCTCTTTTATCTTCAGTGGGACAATTCATGAGGGTAAAATCCAATTACACCAGATAAGAAGTGCAAGACCTTGCAGTGCATCTCTGTGAGCCCCCCTACACTGCTCCCACTGCCTTCACTCCCTTCTCCATCCCTGTTATCCATTATTCCAGAGCAAACTAAGGCTGCCATTGAACCCAGTGTAGCTGTTCTTGATGAGTTATTTCCTTTCCTCAAAGGCAAGTCCCCTCTCTTGCAGCTGGCACTGACGGCAGGAGGAGAACTGTGCTCAAAGTGCCATTTTCCCAAAGCCAGCCGGACACACAGAGCCAATGTGGAGATTGTGGAAAAGGATGCCTGTTAATAAACATTAATCTGTGGCAGGGAAAGGCAAGACAAGAACCAGTTGCTGGCAGTGCAGGCTTGGCAAGTTAAATCATAAACTATGCACGGCTTTAAACAATAAGGATGATTAAACATAGGAAAAACACAGGGAGAGCAGAGGCCTGTGGGAGGCACAAAGCAAAGCCTGAGTGCCTTCTAGGAGAGAAGTGCCAGTGAAATCCCAGACACTGAGATTCCTACAGGATTGACACAACTCCAGTTCTGCCTTCTGGCCTATGAGCTAATGGGCTTGGGGATTTTTTTTTTTGTATCCCAATAATCTGAGGTTTGTGGAAGAGTGGAACCTTTCACTGAATCATCTCACACTGAGGGAAGTTACAGAAGTCTTCAAAAGACTTTTTATTCCCCAAATCTCCCCTTCACATCAGAGTGCTGATCCCTACCAAAGCCAGGTGGGGTCCCATCAGACCTCAGTGGAATTACTCAACTCTTAGCCAAAGCCAGCACAGAAACTTCTCAATCCCAGCTGAGCCATAGGACAGTTGGATCTGACACTCCTTGGATGTGTCTCCTCAGTGACAAATCATTGGCAGAACTTTCCTTCAGCCAGAAGACTTTGCAGAGCAGAGCTGATGGCTACAAGGAGCTGGTTCAGCTTGGCCTGACCTTTTCCTCTGCCATGCCACCGATTTTCCCTGGAAATGTGCATTACTTACAAACTCAGGGGGAGCCACCTAGTTTGGTATTGCCATGGGGAGAAGGACAGATAAGCCCTAGAGCAGATCCCCCAGACCCAACCCCCAAGCAGGACAGACCCCCCACAGACCCCACAGATCCCAGACTCCACAGTTACCCTTGGGAGTAGCTGTAGCTGCTGTGCTGAGCCAAGGCCCCACTGAGTTCAGGAGTATTCTTCTGGCAGCAGGTTTCTGCTCACTGTCCCACCCCAGTGCACACCAGTTTGGGCCCAGATTGGCCACCTTGCCCTGGGAGACACCAGATCTACAAAGTGGCCACGAGACCTTGACCTGCTGGACTCCAAATCACCAACTCATTTATGGCTCCATCAACCACTGGGATAGTGAAGGAGCGTGTGCCAACCCCTAAAGGAATTCCAGTGATGGGATACAACACCCCCACCCTGCTGTGTGCATGAGGGTTCCATGTCCATGTTCCCCATCCTACACACACCAGGACGTGGCTCCTGCTGCTGGGGGAAGCTCTGGGCCCTGCTCCAGCTCCAGCTCCAAACACAGCTCCAAACACAGTAACAAACCTGGACCTGGCCCAACACCTGTCCAGCCCCACTCTGGGACTGTCTGGGAGCAGAGGCAAGAAAGCACTCAGGCACGTGTCAGGGAGCTTTGGGGATTCCCCAGCTTGTGCTGCCTCTGAGGAGCATCTCTGAGAAATCTCAAGGGATGCAGGGAGCTGAAGCTGGATGAGGGTTTGGACAGGCAGAATCCACGCTAAACAGACCCACACAGCCTCTTTGCAGGAAGAACTAATTTTTCTTATGGGGGCTGCCCACCTGATCTTTGAGCAGTAAAACCCAACAGCTGAAAGCTGTGCCCGACCTGCTCAACACCAACCAGGAGACAACCCTGGGAACAAACAGCAACTTCTCACCCTTCTGGGATTCCATCCAGGAATGCACTGGGATGAATCAGCCCCCAGGACCTTTGCTGGCCAACCACCCCTGGTAGGAATGAGGGGAGGGGGGGCCTGGGCTCTGTGCTTGGAGGCAACTCCTGGGAGTGGGATGTGACTCAGCTTCCCTGGGATACAGAAACCAGAGCTGCACATCTCCACGCAATTCCCGTTCCCAGACATTGCCCAAAGTGTCTGGAGGAGGGGTTTAGCTTGTTGAGCAGAAACAGGCAGTTTGGGAATGTGCTTTTTTTTTTTTTTTTCCTTTCCCAGAGGTTTCACCTGGGCTCCTATCCAAGCAGGATAATCCCCCTCTGCCTCCCTTCCTTCCTGCCTATGGATCCCTCTGCCTGCTTCCCTCTCCATCTGGAGCCCTCAGCTCATCCTGATGTGTATTTTATTTTGTCAGGTCTGTCACTTTAACACTTTAAGCAATAAACCCTCCGGAGGTGGGAGGAGATTCCCATCTTCCACTTTGGTGGCAGAGAAAAGTTCTCCTTGCCCCGGCCCCCCCTCATCCATTGGAGTCTGTGTCCACAAAAACAGAGGAAGAAGGGATTTGCTCCTGGCAGAGCCCACCTGCCCTCGCTCTGGAGCTGCTCCATTCCCTCTGTTCCAGCAACTGCAATTGCCACAGCAGGGATGGCTCCTGTGGGAGCACTGCCTCCACTTCCCCCAGCAGCCTACAGCCACCCAGCTTCTCTTGCTAATCCAGCTCCAAACACATCTCCGGACCATGGCACCTCACCAGCACAGGATTCAGCCTCACAATGCAACTTGGAAGAGCTGCTGGACAAGGCACAGCTCCCCAAGGAGGTACTGGAGCACTCCAGACTCAGCTGAACGCTCAGTCCCAGCTCCAGCACCCCAGTGGCCCCTAAAGCCAGGCCAGAGCTCTCTGGCTGCTGGAAAAAGCACCTCCAAGAGCCAGGAGGTTTTGCACAGAGGTTGTCACAACTCTCTGGGTTTGCAGCTCCTAGCTGGGGAAAGCTGGGCTTTACCTCCAGATTTGCTTTCTCCAGACACAAGGACGGCAGAGAGAACCATTTGCCAAGCCTTGATCCAAAGAGGAGGGGTTTCCAGCAGGACACCTGGCTGCAGGACTCAGCTGATTGCTTGTTTCTGTGGCACACATTCAGTGCACAGAGGTGGAACAGCCACCTGGACCTCAACACGGGCAAAGTGGAGGGAGCTGTGAAACGCCCCCCAACCAACACCAGGGACACTTCTCCAGCTCATCTCCTTCCTGCCACTCCCACGGGGGGTCCCAGAGACTCCACACTTCTCAGCCTGCAGATGGGAGGTGTGTTGGGAGTTCCAGAGGTGAATCCCGAGCTGAGGTTTGTGTCCTGTGTGTGGGCACAGCCTCCTGCTCTGCACCTGCCCAGCATTCCGGAGGCAGCAAAGCCCAGCCCCAGCCCATGGCAGGGTGGAGGAAGAGCACTGTCAGCTTTGCCCATCCACAGGAGGGGGTGGCAGGGAATTCCAGCTGTGGGGGCACTTGCAGAGGAAGGATTTGCAAAACCAGACAGCTGCTCCAGCTTTAGAGCCAGGGAAAAATTGGTTTTAGCACCGCACTGAAATGTCCAAGTGCCTCAGGCATGTGGGGCAGAGCAGCATTCACAGGATCAGTTTGAGCTAGGAAGGAGTTGATGCATCCAGCTCTGTGTCCTGTCCTAAACCCTTCCATCCAGGGCAGGAGATCTTGGTACCACCTGCCTGAAGTGGCCCAGGAGAGAGGCAAAGTGATCTGCCCCCCCTCCACAAACCCCACCAAAGCACCCCCAAGCACCAGCCCTGCCCCGAGGGCTCCCCTCGCTGCGGGACTTTACCTCGATTTGAGTGGCCCACGCTTGATGACACCGACGACTTTTGCTTCTGCCTCTTGACCGTCATCATCACCTGCTCCTGGACCCGCTGCTTGCCCGTGCCCTTGGTTTTCAGCTTGTGGTCCGAGGGCAGGGCCAGCGTGGAGCTGGCCTGGTCCTGGAAGCACTCGTAGGCCAGCGCCGTTTTCAGCGGGGAGTGGAGCATGGCTGGGGCCGGCGGGCACGGGGGCTGCGCTTCACTCACACGGACAACACGAGGCCACCGAACACCGTCTGCGCTGGGCTCAGTCCCCCAAACCCCTCCTTGCCATACGTCCCCGGTACCAGGGTGTCTCAGGGCTGCTGCTCGCAGCTCGGCTCCCCGGCGTGTGAGCAGTCACACCCTCTGCCAGACTGGATATACAGCCCTGCCCGCACACACCCACGCGCCGCCGCCAGCCCCGGCACCCCGCGCCGCTGCGGGGCAGCTCCCAGCCCCGAGCCTGCCCCCAGCCCAGCCCCAGCCCCGCGGGGACAGGGCCACCTGGGGGTGCCGCTGGGCAGCGGGCCGAGGGCTGGGCAGGGACATCACCCCTGAGAAGGGTCGGGGTGAGGATCTGTGGGGCTGGGTAAGGAAACGGTGCTCCCCCGGCTGCCAGGGGGCTGCGGCATCTCCCACACGGCTCCTCCTGGGCTCCGGTGTTTCCCTCAGTCCAAACTGCATCGACCCCAGGTCTCAGTGCCCAGAGATGGCCCTGCCTGTAGGAGCAACGCTGCCCACAGCGCCCCTTCAGACCCCAACTCTGCAAGCACAGGTTGCAAATCCACCCCTACAAGCCCAGGAATGCAGGATTTCTGCAGAACGCTGGCTCCAGGGGTCAGGAGGGCGTCCTGCCTGTCTGAGGGACAGGCCTCTGGGGAAATCAGGGCACAGTTGGGGCAATCTTTGCACACAGCTTGGGGTAGCAGGGAGGAAGAGAGGACATTTAGCGAGAGTAGGAGATAAAATGGCCGTGCAAGAAATGACACGCCAGGCTGTGAATGGGAGCAGAGTTCTCCCTCTGCCAAGCCACACTGCAGCAACTCGTTTGCAGAGAACTGAGCACCTCACTGCTGGTGTGACCGGTTTCAGGTCACAGCAAGTGCTGACAAAGCTCCTGCCAAGCCACAGGAGGCTGATTCAGGAACAGTCCCCATCAGGAGGGAGGCTGAGGAGAGGATGGCCAGAGTAGAGGCCAGTAGAGGCTTGTGCCAACACTCAGAGGAGCAGAGCCCTTTGTTCTGCCAGATGGATCAGCTGTAGGAGAAAGGATGTGTGGAGTTTCTCTCCAGTGAGAATCAGCAGTGCCCAGGGTCTGATCTGGTGCTTTCACTCCCATCCATCAGGTTTTGTGTTTCCCTGGTGGTTTGTGTCCGCATTTCATGTTTTGTAGGAACAAGAGCAGCATCAGAAAGCAGAGCAGGCTCCTGGGAAAGGTGAGCTTTGCCCACTGTCCTTTTCCATGCTCCAGGATGCTCTGCCCATGAAACCCAGGAGTAGAAAGCCAGGTTTAGTCAATAAGACACAGGAGCAGAGCAACTGCAGGGTATTTATTTGCCTTTGGTTCCCTCTCCCCACCTTTCTTGACACTTCACCAAGGGATGCAGAGCCTTTACTCTGCTCCATCACCCAACCAGCTGGGACTTTTAGACCATGCGCAGGCAAGGCCAGCCTTGGGTGCTGCCCAGGGCTGGGTGGGTGCTGCCCAATGAGATGGAGTGGATGGAGTGAGTGGGTGCCCTCCTTTCCTGCTGGTCCTGAGCGTTTCAAGGGCGGGGGTCAGGCCGTGCTCTCCCGGTGCAGGCAGGAGCAGCACAGCAATGCCCGGCTCTTGTTTTCCCCTGCCCCACTTGTTTCTCCTGAAAGCTCGATATCGATGCCAAGCGGTGTTTTCGCAAATCAATGACAGGCTGTCAGCGTCAGGTGGCTCCTGCACAACAAAGTGCCAGCTCTCGCAAACCTGTAATGTCACTTGGCCCGGGGCGAGGAACAGCCCCGTCCCTGTCCCCGCGGGAGAGCCGCGTGTTTACCGCATCCCGTCACTGCGCTCTGGCATCTCCCGGTTTCATAACTCGCCCAAATTGCTGAGCTGGGCTGTGGTGCTGCGGACAGGGAGCTTAGGGAGGCTTTCAGGAAACAATGGTTTCTTGGGGCGAGTTCGCACGGTTTAGCCCAAGGGAGGGAATCTCCTGGGATTCTGCAACAGATTCCAAATCCGTATCTGGAAGTGCAAAAGGTGCTTAAACAAAGGCTTTTGTTGCAGTTCTCTTCAAACTGCGGTTCTGGTGTCGGGCTGGGGGTGTCCCTGAGCGGGGCACGGGGAGCATCATCCCAGCCAGCCCAGCGCAGGAGCAGCAGCAGCGTTTTCATCCAGCAGCGCCCCGAGCAAAATCCGTGTCTGCCTTTGTGTCTGGAGCTCACGGGCAGAGCGGGCAAGGCTGAAAGGGACGCAAACCCGTGCCGAATTCGGGGTGCGATGGGCAGGTATCGGAGGGTTCATGAAGTCGGTGTCATTACGGACGCGGGCGGTGCTCTGGGGGCTCGGGGGTCCCGGCGCTGCCTGAGCGCATGGCGAGGCTGTGACTCACGCTCCGCACCCACTCCGGGACACGCCCTGTGCATCTGGGCTCTTCAAAGCATTTTTGTGCGAGTTCCTGGGATTCCTGCCAGCTGCCTGATCGCAATCAAAGCGCTCGCTGGCCCAATGCTGCTCCCAAAGAGGCGCAGGTTCCCTGTTCTAACTTGTCGGGCGCTCCTGAGCTGGAAGTGTCTGCGGCGCGCTCGAATCCTGCTGGGGGGAATAATTGCCCCCAGCCCTGGTGTCAGGAAGTCCAGCTGACGGGGGCTACTTCAGCACCGGGGGTTGATTCTTCCTCCGGGCAGGTGGTCGCCAGGAGGGGCAAGGTGCAGATGCTGGGAATTTCTTGTATTTCCCAGGATAATGCCGTTTTCTGGGCAATGACTCATCCTCGCCCCAGCACAGTTGAGACTTTCCAGAACCTGGCAAGGTTTCTGCAGGAGGAAACCTGCTCTTCAGACTTGCACACCTTGGTTTCACTCTGCCTGCCTTGAAAGTGTCCCTTTTGTGGGACCAGAAAGCACCATAGGAAGCGGGCAGATGGAGAGCTCAGATCCAATAGAGTAACAGGATACAGCTGGAAGGGAAAATGGAGCTGCCACGGTGAGGAAAGCCTGCTGAGACTTGTGACAAGGCTGTTCTTGAGCAAAACCTCCCCTCCACTCCTTGTACACGTGTGGCACTGAGAGGTGTTTGGGGTGGTGCTGTGGGAGAACAAGAAGGCAACAGTGGCAGAAGGCTGGTCATGGGCTGGCCCTTGGCAAATCAGGGACACCTCTCCAGCCCCAGAGATCTCCCAGTGTGCACAGAAGCTTGGAAAGTAAGGAATCCCTGATTTCTCCCCAAAACAAAAGGATGCCTCAGGCAGAGCAGCTGCACCCTGCCAGCTGAAAGCCTGGGCTGCATGAGGGAGATAAAAGGGAACATCACTGAGGTGTTCCCTGACAGAAACATGGAATCCGTGAGTTAGGAAGCGGCTGCCCCTCTGCCCAAAGCAGGGCTGAACCAAGTCAGGACCCAGTTGCTCCAGACCTGATCCAGTGGAGGTTTGATGGAGATTCCACAGCCTCTCAGGCCTCTCTCCCAGCATTTGACTGTCCTCATAGTGAATTGTTTTTCAGGTATATAAAAGGAATGTCCCATGTCCCAGCTTGTTCCAATTGCCTCTCCTCTCCCCATGCACCTCAGATGTGACTCCATCTTCACAGAATCTCAGAATGGATTGATTGACTTGGAACTGACCTCAAAGCTCATCCCATTCCACCCCGTGCCATGGGCAGGGACACCTTCCACTCTCCCAGGTTGCTCCAAGCCCCTTCCAACCTGGCCCTGGCCACTGCCAGGGATGGGGCAGCCAAAGCTGCTCTGGGTACCCTGTGCCAGGGCCTCACCACCTTCACAGGGAACAACTCCTTCCCACTATCCCATCTAACCCTGCCCTCTGGCAGTGGGAAGCCATTCCCCTTGGGAATGGTCCTATTCCTCCAGGCCCTTGTCCTACATCCCTCTCCAGCTCCCTTGGAGACCCTTTAGGCCCTGGGGAAGGAGCTCTAAGGTGGAGCTTTCTCTTCTCCAGGTCTACATCCCCAGTTCTCCCAGCCTGGCTCCAGAGCAGAGGGGCTCCAGCCCTTGCAGTAGCTCCATGGCCTCTGGACTTGCTCCATCCTCTCTGTTAATTCCTGTTAATTGGCTGCAGAGAGCTGAAAGATCTCTCCAAACTTTCCCTTCTCCAACTTGAGCAAACCCAGCTCTCCCAGCCTTTCCTTTGCCTCCTGTTCTCCAGTCCTGACCACCTTGGGGCTGAAGGTCAGGCCAAGCCCTTGTCCTTGTCAGCTGGACCTCCACGGGCTCACATTCCGGGTTCCCTGGCTTTGCTGCCCTTGTTGGTGGAAATGGCACATGTAGGGGACAGTGAGCACAGGCAGGACAGGGTGGCTCTGGGTTGGAGAGCACCCTTAGGTGCAGGGGCCTGACAGCACCTCCAGACTCAGCACCACCACAGCTGAGGACACAGATTGTCCCCTCTGCCCCTCCCTGTGCTTGGACATCCTCTGACAAACAGGTCCCACCTCTGATGAGCAACAGCATCACAACTCTGAATGGCTTAAAGCTCCAAGGGCTGTGCAGGCCTGACAGCAGGGAAAAAGGGACGTGGTCAGCAGGGGAAAAGGAACATAGTCAGCAGGTCACTCTGGAAACAGGCACCAGGACTGGTCATGCAGCTGCCAGGGAAGGGCAGGCCCCAGGGAGGTGCCCTGGGAGGGAAGGATGGCAATGGAGCAGGAAGGATCTCTGCTTCCCCTCCAGGACAAGGCCAACCCACCCAGTTTGCATCTCCTTGTGTCCCCATCTCACTTGAGGAGCCTCTCCAGAACAAGCCAAGGAGCTGCTGCTCTCTCCCATCTCTTCCCAATCCTCTCTGCCTGGGCTGTGCCCTGGTCAGGGAGAGCTCCCCCTGCTCTGTCTCCTGTCCCAGTTCTGGGAAGGAGCTGCACTGGGGGGAGATGCTGCACACCCAGACTCACCTGGGGACCCTGCTGGCAAAGCCCCCCTTGCTACAGACCCGGCCCAGCAGCCCAAGGGCAAAGCCTGAGGTGGAGTTTGAGTCTGGGAACAAAGACTGAGCCCCAGGATCAGGATGTCTGGAGCTGGCCCTGTCCCAGGGACTCCCTTGGTGCCGGTGACACCTCCGTGGCAGGGTGTGACATCCTCAGAGAGGACATGTGGGAGGACATGGTGCAAGGAGGAACTCCTTGTGCCCATGGCACAGTTGTGGGGTGCAGCCTGTTCTTGGGGCCCCATTACCCAGGATTGCTGCAAGAGCCTTCCCTTGAAGGTGGGCCCTGCTGGGAGGGCAGTGTGGGAGGCTCTCAGTGTCTGGGTCTGTGGTCACAGTGCCCTGTGCTGGTCCCCCCTCAGGCCTGGGGTCTCGTGGCTGCCCATGGGGACATGCCAGCCCCTCAGCAGGGTTGTGGCCCCGTGACGGGCTGCCAAGTGACACTGCCATGTTTGTCCTGTCACGGGGAGGCGCAGAACTCTGGGATCACAACTTTGCAGTGATGCCATCTCCAGGCCTGGCCTCCTGCCCTCCCAAATCCCAGGAAGATTCTTCTGCCACTGCCAGCACAGGTCAGTCCTTGCCAGATGAAAACATTGGGCCGACCCCATGCCCGAGGTGCCCTGGCCCCAGCACTGCCCAGCACTGCTGCCCACCAGGATGTGCCATGGCAGACAAGTATCACTGAATCCATGATCATCCCCCCCTCTGGAAAAGCAGCTGCTCCAGGACTTTGCCTCTCCATCCTCCTTGCTGTCTGCATTGGGAAGGCTCCGATTCCTGCACAGCACCTGATTCCTCCCTGGGGTGGGATGCACCAGGCTATGCTGATGGGGACCTATGTGCATCCAGTGGCATCCCACTGCAATCCCTGAGGAGCCTCTGCTGCTATGAGGAGACCTGGAAAAATGAGAAGATGTTTGAGAAGAGAGCACAGACGGCTTCCCAAGTTACTCCCAGGACCAACTGAGCAGCACCAGACTTCCACCAAGGAAGGCTCTGTGTGCCAAGGGCTGTGGCAGCACCACTCTGGGGTCACTCACAAGGTGGGACACACAGAGCAGAGCTGACCCATGGGTCTCATCCTCCATCCCACCTCACCCCAGAGGCCCAGGGGTCCTGTGGTGCTCGGGGCAAACCCAAGGAGGAGGGTATGAAGACAGCACTGGATGCCAAGTGTGGGACAGAGCTACTTCTCCCAGGTTTTATTTACTCCCTTAGCACCCCCTGAGGGCTGCAGGGAAGGACTTTGGTGATAACAATTCCAGCAGGAAAGGATGATCAGGATAATCTGAAAGCTCATCCTGTTTTCTAAATAACCACTGAAACCCTGTTAAATAAAAACTACTCTGAACCACTCCATAGGTTTATGCAAATCATGTTACTGACACAATTACTGAAGGGTATCTTTTATTTTAACACTGAAACCCAGCACCAGAGATTAGAGATCGTATTTGAGGCCAATCACCATGGCCTGCAGAGGTTCTCTGTTTCATTCCTGCTTTCCAGGAACAGTCCATCCTGGATTGGCTTTGCAAGGTGGACAAGTATCCACATGTTCACCTTCAGACTCAACAGGAAAACACAGATTTTCCAAGAGAATTTATGACCTGGCTCTCGAACCATCATCAGGGAACAGTGCTAGAGATGAGCAAGGAGCTTCCCTGACATCCAAGGGGGCGTCCAAGCATCCAAGTCATTCCTGCACAGTTGGTGCTGATTTTCCAAGTCCCTTTTGCCAGGTCTGTCCTCGCAAAATCCCCTCTGGATTGGGAATGTACTGAAGCACCAGGCTGAGCTTCTGCAGTCCTGTTTCTGTGTGTGAGGGGAGGTTGGGCTGCTCTGGGAAGCTGAGCAGTGCCAGTGCAGCCCCTCTCCCTGTGGCTCCACACTCCAGGGAGTGAGCACGGATACCCCAGGCTGGGACAGCCTGACCGGGCTCCGACCCCTGGCCGAAGGAGCTCGGGGCAGGGCAGGTGTGACCTCCCCTCAGCCTTGCTTTGGAGATTTATTCCACCTCCCAGGCTCTTGGCTGAGCTCCTGCTCCACATCCCAGCAGCCCCAGGCACCACAGAGGGAGCTGGTGACACTTGCTGGCAAATCCAAAGGCTGCTCAGAACAGAAAGGGCATTTGATCCTCAGGCAGGGTCTGATGTTTGACCATGGCACAAAGCCAAGGATGAGGAGTGCATCCCTGCCCTCCTGCCACACATCTTTCTTTGGAATGGAGAAGACTGATCAAGTCATCTGTGCAGGAATGTCCCAGACAGCCTTGTCCTGGCACGGGGAAAGCAGGTGGTGCTTGGGCCACACTCAGCTTCAGGCTGCAAAGCCAAGGAAGAATTGTCACTGTCAGGGGACATCTCCCTCTCTTGTGTCCCCTGCAGGATGCAGCGAGCTCCACGTCTGGGAACTGTCAGTGCCCTTCAGGTCAGAGAAATCAGGAAAGGTTTGGAAGGACTCTGGGAGGCCCTGAGCCCCAGGTCATGTCCAAAGCAGGGCTCAGTGCAAGGCCAGCTCAAGTGGCTCCAGCTCTTGCCCTGGTGAGTTCTCAGAGAAGATCCCATCCCAAGGCTGCACAGCTCTGATGGGAAAAGCTCTTTCCTTATGGACAGTTGGAATTGTCCCTGTTGCAGCTGCTGCACAGGGTCACTTTTCCTTTTCCAGAGCACCCTGCAGGGCTCTGGGCCTTCCCCAGAGGGACAAGGAAACCTCTGGGGAATCTCTGAGGAACTTTTGGGGAACCTCTGCTTCTCCAGGCTGGAGTCACCTCCTCACTCAGCCCTGGGTTTGGTTTCCTCTGGCACCAAAGGTCTTCCCTGAGAAGGGAAAAATGGGGGTTTAAGCAAATTAACAACTCCGTGGATTTAGAGCGAGTTTCCATGCTCCAGGAGTGACCATTATGCAACCAAAACTGGCCAAGTAGAGCCATTTTAAACTCCAAACTCACAACACCCAGGGGTCTGCCAACCTGGCTCTGTGGAGGCGGCCACAGCCCACAGAGGGACGCGAGGAAAGTTCAGGAGGCTTCTGGTCATGACAGCAGCACGCTGTTTTTATTCATTCCTCCACACAGTTTATACTTACTCCTTGGTTACACTAAATTAACAAAGTGTTGATTGGTAGGGAGCAGTTTCTACCACTGTTTCCAGCTAGCATTCACAAAACTTCTCTAAAAACACTGTTCCAGCTGTAGGTGTCTTCTGCTTATCTTTTCCTTCTTTTTGGTCTCCATGTCAACTGCCTTGGTAGAAATTCTTTTCAGGGGTACACACAGCTTGTTCTTTAGCTAACTTACACTTCAGGCTCACAGGCCAGGGGCTGACAGCTGGCCTGTGAACCTCTTCCACACCAACCCCCCTGTGAGAGGGGGGGATTGAGGGGTCTGGCAGCAAAACACAGCTGATTTGGGGCTTATTGTGGGGTTTTTTTGCCATTTCTGCAAACTCGAGGCTCTTGCTGGGCAGTGGAAGCTGCCAAGGCTGCAGGAGAGGTTCACCCCTTCTGTGCAGGGGCCTGACAAGAGCAATTTCTCTGTGCTTTACAGACACTGTAGCTGCTGAGGTTGGAATACACAGGTAATTCCATTAAAATTACCTCATTAGGGACTGCTCTGCTGCTTAGGGGTGGCTGAAAAGGAAATCTTACCTTGCTTCTGTAGATCAAAGTGCCTCCTGCTCCTCCTGTAATCATACCAGGCTGACATTTGTCCAATGATTACTCTGGAGAACCAGGGAGGTGGTTTCATGAGTGATTGAGTAGCAGTTGTCCTGAATGAGTTTTAATCTCTGATTTAACTTGATTTGACAAAATACAATAAAATTTAGAGCCTTCTGGGCAGAAATGGGGTTTAACACAAGTTTTCCAGACACTCCTACTCCACATTCAGCTTGAGGCCTCATGTCCTGGGAATTTCCTGCCATTCTGGGGAACTGAACAAGAGAGGAAATAGCCCCTTGCTGCAGCCCAGCAGAGCTTTGAGAGGAGGGAACCTCCTTGGGAAGAGAAACTTCTTGTTCTTGGCACAGCACATGGCATCCAAAGCATTTGCCCTGGCTGTGGGAAGGCAAAGAGGACAAATTTGCAACTAGGCCAGTTTTTCAACATTGGCCAGGATGAGAAGTCCTGCCCCAGTGGCTGGGACAAGAAAACACTGGCCCAGGGAACCTCCCCCAACCCATGGGTGTCCCGAGAGTCTGCCCTGCTCAGCAACATTGGAAGAGTCATCACAACAAGAGGCACAGAGACTGATCTGGGGTCCTTGGGTCATCCATCATCCATCCATGGATGGTCTCCCAGCCATCCTGCTTTGGAACATCCCTCCTCAGAGCAGGTTGTGTCCACAGATCCTGCTCTCAGACCCTCGTGGACGGCCTGTGACATAATTATTGTTCTCAGAGGGGTTTTTCCTGTGTCAGAAACAACTGGAGCAAAGGTGAGGTGGGTTTTTTACAGCACAAGACCCAGGCTTTGTCCTGGAGAGAGCTGGGGGGAACAGCTCAGAAAAAGCTGGAGAGGGAGCTGGTGGTGGAGGAGCCTGGGCTGGGCTGGGGCTGCTCCCTGAACCCTCCCTGCAGCACAGGGACACCAGGACAGGGGTGTCACACACTCCAGGCACCTGCAGAGGATCCAGTGTGGGGCAGTTTTCTTCAAGGCCTAAAGAAACCCAAAAAGCCCAAGAGAGCTGCTGCAACAGCCTGGGCAGCAGCACAGCACCTTCCATCAGTGCCTGGCCATTCCCACAGGGAACAGGCGTGTCCCAAAGGCTCCAGGTGCTCCCGGGGTTTCACAGCCCGTGTTGCCCTGTGGGCAGGAGGCTGCACTTGAACTCTCCCCTGTCCTGGCTGCTGGGGAGGGTTCATGGGGAGAACAGTTCCTGGGCTCTTCCTATCCCTAAAAAGGGGGGTCTGAGGGGAAAAAAGGAGCTGTTGATGATTTGAGGCAAGTGCCTTCTACCCCATGGAGCTGCTGCACTGGAGCCTTTAAGGAGAAGACAGACCCCCCTTTTGAGAGGTTCACAGTATCCTGCACTGGAGCAGGGAAAGGACCTGGAGATTTCTTGTGCTTCCCTCCCACCCTGGACCATTCAAATCTTCCCCTTCCTCAAGCACCGTGAGATCCCTTCCAGCACAGAGGGCCAGCAGCCAGGACAGTGGCATCTCACAGCAGAGACAGGGGTGAGAGGGAAGCTCTGGACACTTCCCTGTGATCAGTTTGGCTGTGACCAGCCGTGCCTGTGGTCCCTGCTGGCTCCTCACGTGTGCCCAGGGCTCAGCTCTCAGGACAGGGAAGGATGGCCAGGTCAGGCACTGCCAGGCTGCCTGGGCAGCAGCAGGTTTTTGCCCTGTTCTCCTCTGTTTTTCTAAAGTTCATTTCAGCCTTCTGATGTTTGCATTTTTGTGATGGAGTTTCTCACGCACTTTTCATGTAAACAATGATTGTTTTGCATTCCTTTCTGGAGGAGGAGAGAACTGATGGGCTGTTGGTTTGACCAGTGTGGTTGGAGAGGACAATTTCCTTCCTCCAATCCATGGTCACTGCTGGAATTCTATAAATGTTGAGGTCTGTAAATAAACTGCCCCTTTTTGCCTTGGACATCTCAGTGTGTGAGTGTCGTTCATTTGTGTTGTATTGAGGCAGCAGGTCAGTGCTGGCCACAGTTCCTGCTGCCCACAGCTCCCTGGGCCATCCCCGTGGGACTGACCCACATCTGGGGTTGTCCAGATGGGACAGTGAGCTGCTCTCTGGGCATGTTCCCAGAAGGTGGCACAGGGAGGTGGTGCAGCCCTGCTGAGCCAGGCACCCTCTCCTCAGCCTGGCTCCCTTTGGACAAAGCTCCAGCTCTGAATTCCTGGCTGGACAAGTTCTAAAATCCAGCTCTCAGCTCCTTCTCCCAAACACGTGTCCCTGTAATAGAGGAGTTTATCCTCTGCTGGAATGAAGCAACCCAACCCTCCCCTTGCATTGCTGAGCCTTTCAAGCATCCTTTGATAAGCAGTGTGAGTGCAGCTCCCTGGGCATTGCCACATCTCCTGGCGTGCTCTGCCCTGCCAAAGCTGAGTTCCAAGCTGGTTACAAATTAGGCACCACGCTGGGCTTTCATCTGCTCCCCGAGCAGCGGGCGGGGGCAGAGGCCACGCCAGGGCAGAGGAGCAGGGCGTGGGCAGGGGAGAGGCAGGACAGAGCAAACCCCCTCAGCCCCTGCCAGCCCTGCAGTAGATGGGGAAGTGGCTGGTGCAGCCAGCCAAGGGGCTGAGCTCTGGAGGACAATGACAGCAGAGAAACCCGGGGTTCCCTGAGCAGTGACAGCAGCAGGAGCAGCACCAACACCAGGCAAAGAGGAAGGAGAAGATGGGGAAGGGTCTGGAGGAGAAATCATGTAAGGAGTGACTGAGGGCACTTGCTTTGTTCAGCTGGAAAGAGCTGAGGTCAAAGCTCAGCAGGGACTGCAGCTCTGATCTCTGCTCTCTGTGAGCAGGGACAGGACCCAGGGAAGGGCTGGAGCTGGGTCAGGGGAGGGATCTCAGGGAAAGGTTCTTCCCTCAGAGGGTGCTGGGCACTGCCCAGGCTCCCCAGGGAATGGGCACGGCCCCGAGGCTGCCAGAGCTCCAGGAGTGTTTGGACAGCGCTCTCAGGGATGCTCAGGGTGGGATTGTCATGTCCGTGCAGGGCCAGGAGTGGGACTGGATGGTCCTCGTGGGTCAATCTCAATTCAGGAGATTCTGTCATTCTCTGAGGCAGCACCATCCCATCAAAAGGACCACACAGAGGGCAGGTGGCTGGACATAGACAAAGAGGGGAGAAGGGCAGAGCTGTGGGCACAAGAAAAAAAAAAAAAGAAAAAGAAAAAAAAAAGGGCTGCACAAGCCACCATGTCTGGAACCTCCAATTACTCCACGGTCATCCTGGAGGGAATGGAATTGCCCAGACTGGAGCTTTGGGCCAGGTCAGAGTGAGGAAATGAGAGGAAATGTCATGTGCAGGGTAACAGAACTTCCCAGGTCAGAGCCTCTGGGTCTGTCATGCAAATCTGCATCTGCTGCAGAGGCTGAGCCTGCCCAGGGCGAGGAGGAGCCCGAATCACTGGAAGGCTGAGGGAAACCAGTGTGAGCCACTGCAAGCAATGGCAGTTTGCTGCTCACAGTGGTTTTGTTCACGTTTCATTTCATAGAATCCCAGAATGGTTTGGATGGGAAAGGGACCTTAAAGCTCATCCCATTCCACACCCTGCCATGAGCAGGAACACCTTCCACTATCCCAGGTTGTTCCTGACCCTGTCCAGCCTGGCCTTGGAGACTTCCAGGGATGGGGCAGCCACAGCTGCTCTGGGCACCCTGTGCCAGGGCCTCACCACCCTCAGACAAAAATTCCTTCTCAATATCCCATCTAACCCTGCCCTCTGGCCGTGGGAAGCCATTCTCTCTTGTCCTGTCCCTCCAGGCTCTTGTCGCAAGGCTGTCTCCAGTTCTCCTGGAGCCCCTCTAGGTGCTGGAAGAGGCTCTGAGGTTCTCCCCTTCTCCCGCTTTCCCTTCTCCAGGCTGGATAGCTCCAATTTCAGCATATTCCTTTCTCTCTGAGTTTTTGGATACCTCTGGCCTCCCTGGGCAGACTCCCAGTCCTCTGTCAGTGCCAGGGTTGGGCACACACCAAGGAGAAACCTCAAAAGTCCCTTTATACAGCAAAAATGTCAGTTGTGTTGCCCAGATGGGAGATGGTTTCTTTATCAAACAGTTCCTTGTGGTGCAACAGGATCTTTTCCACTGGATCAAGGTGCCTCCCAAGGCTGCTGTCAGTGTAGCACACACCTTTCACTGAACTGGTGCTGCCCTGCTACATCCTGGCTCCAGAGAGAACTCCTTGGACACCAGGAGCTCCACCAGGCACAGCAGGGTTTGGTTTGATCCCATACTGTGACCCCCAGGCCATGTTCCGTGAGGATCCACACATGGGGGATCCAGCCCCCACTGCATTCCCCAGACATGCCCTCAGCAGGGCAAGGCAGGGTTGGCACCATCCTGCTGCATGGCATTGGTTTTCCTTTCATGTCACCAGCCCCAGAACTAAGATTATTAGGCAGGAAATTGTGGTCTAGCTGCACCTCTGTGCAGCTCTGCTCATGGCTGACAGGTCCAGGGCTGGACAAGCTTTTGCATCCAGACACACTCCCTGCCTTGGGTGGGAAGTTCCCTGGGAGCTCTGCACCCACAGCCCAAATCTTGAGAGGTTCAGCTGAGCTGGGCCCTGCTGGGCTCCCACCACAGCCGAGCCACTGCTGGGACACTGCAGAGGCTTTGGGAACACCACCCCCCGCCCCCACTTGTGCAGGTCTCCCTCCCTGCAGTGCCAATGGCAGCACTTCTGGCTGGAGCCTTTGGGGTGACTCAGCCAGGGAATGTGAGCTGTCAGTGTCCCCCTCCAGCCTCCACAGAACCCTGTCCTGTGCAGGAAAGGGAGCCCAGCTCGGAGGGTTCACACCAGGACCCCCAGCCAGGGGGGCACAGGGAAGGCACCCACACCCCCAAGGCATCCAAACCCACAGGAACAGAGAACAAGGACTTGAAACCTGGTAGCAGTAGAGCTTCCCCCGTTGGAGCATCATCCCTGCCCATGGAGGGCTCCAGGGAGGGAATGGCAGCCAGTGCAGGTCCAGGGCCAAGGGTCAGAAAGAGGCTCCATCATGTCCCAATCTTGTCCCCTGCCCATCCCGTCCAGGTGAGCTGGAGGAGACCCATTTCCTGTCATTTCCCATGAACAAACCAAGCAGGCCTGACCCTGCAGAGGAGGTGCTCCAAACCCTGGCCCCAGCAAGCCATGGAGCAATCCAGAACCCCACTGGGCTCCCCTTCTTCTTCCCCAGGAGGGCCACCAGCCTCCTCCAGCACAGAAGCATCCCTCCCTGCCCAGACATTTCCAGTATGGATGTTACAGGACACAGGCTGGGATCTCCACCCTAAGGAATAGACAGTGCTGTACAATCAGTGCCAGATCAGTTCCTCTCATGTGGCTTAAGTAGTTGCCCCAGGACTGCTCAGGGGCCCTGCTGAGACCAGTGGTATTTAATGTCTTCACCAATGCCACAGGAAGGGATCCCTCAGCAGGTTTGCAGCTGCCAGGGCACCCTCAAGTTTACAGCTGCTCCTGCTCGAATCGCCTATGCCGGGAAAGAAGAGCTCCAGGTGAGTGATGCCAGTGGCAGCTCTTGAACGAGGCTCACAGCGGCTCTGGTGTCTCCAGGCTCTGCAGGAGCTGAATTGCAGAGCCTCCCGCTTGGACAAACACTCTCGGGAGGACCCAAGGAGCTCCGCAGTCCTCCAGCACCACTCCCTGGAGAGGAAGGGATGGGACGGGCTGTGCAGCCAGGGAGGAGCTGCTCCAAAGGCTGTGCTCCCTGCGGAGCTCTGCGACATCAGAGGCACCCGGATCCCCTCCTGCAGCACCTGGAGCCAAGAGATGGGTGCAAAACTCGGCTGCCATTGCTCCAAACGCTGCCCAGGGTCAATCCACATCCATCTCGCTCTGGCAGGAGCTTGGGCCGTGGACTTGTGCAGCCACAGAGGAGTTACCCTTCCCAAGGGGAAAAGGACCCAAATTCACCCTCAGGGGCTGCTGGGGATTGACACCAACACAGCCAGGCCCTGCCAGGGAAGGACGCCACGCTGCGGGATGCACCGAAGCTCTCGGGGACAAAAGGCTCCCCAAAGACATGAGCACAACTCCCACCTCCACTCCTGCTCCCAGCAGAACCACACCAGCATCCAAACTCCTCCTGGATGCAGCAGCAGCTCCTTCCAGAGGGGATCAACCAAGAGCTGAGTCCCACAGCCCTGAGCAGCTGTGTCCTGGAGGGAAGGGACTGGGACACACAACTGAACAGGGCAAAAACATGGACATGGACTGACATTCCCAGCACAGGGAGACCAGGAACCTGCAGAGGGTGAGGAGGCACAGCCTTGGTCGCTGTGCTGGATGGAGAAAAGCCTTTCCTAAGGAGGGCCTAAGAAGAGAAAATCGACAAGGAAAGAAGGTCCAGTGCATTCCTGAGTGAGATTTCAGCACTCAGAAAACAGCCTGGAAAACCCTGCTGATTCACGGGCAGACTTGATCTTGCTCTCCAAGTCATCAAAGACCAGATGGAGCCCAAACAAAAGAATCCGGGGTGGGGGGAGGAGGATTTGTGCAAATCAGCCAAATACCCCAAGCAAACTCCTGCCCAGGAGGCTCCTGTGTGAAGAGCTACTTCCTGTCCCAGCAGGATCCACCCTCACTACTCAGGGGCTGAGAGCTGTAACGCTGCTGGAACCTGTTCCCCAGCTTGTCCGTGCCAGGCTGGCACAGCCACTGACCTCAGCAGTGACACCAAACCCAGCCCAGGAACACGGGGGAAGTGCCAGCGCTGGCAGAGGCACAACTCAGCACATCACAGCACACCCTGTCCTGCAGGGGCTGGGAACCCCAAGCTCAGCTCATCCCACCCATCCCTCCTTCCAAGCTCGGGAGCATTTCTCTCCTCGGTGCTCACAAACTCCACTAATGGGGCACTGCTGCTCTCTCATGGGATGGGAATTTTGGGAAGTACCAGAGTACCAGCAGAGGCTGCAGCAGTGCCCCACCCCAGCAGCACCACTGGGACTTTGGTGACAGGGAGGCTCAAGTCAGGGTCCCTCGAGGACATCCTTTGGCCATTACAAATAGCTCCTGGAAGGAGGAGAAGCCCCCCAGAGTCACAGAATCTTAAAAAGATTTGGACTGGAAATGATCTTAAAGACCAAACAGATCCACCCCCTGCCATGAAGAAATACCTCCCACTAGACCAGGTGGAAAAGGATGAAGGAAATATTCAAATGACAAAAAAAAATTATTTATTTTATGTGTTATTATTAATAACCACTGAATTTAACTAAGAGCTGGAGCTGCTGGATTGGACCCAACACACTGGGAAGGTTTTCCAGTTGCTTTGACAGCGAATAAAATAGGTGGACAAAGAGCAGCTGAGGAGATGCTGGCACTCATGGAAAGAAACCAGAACCTTTGGCAGCCAGTGTGACAAGGGTCCTGCCCACCCTGTCCCACCCTCAGCAGTGCCCAGGCCATGGTGGGTGTGCCCCAAGCTGTGCCCACACCTCCCAATCCCTTCTCTGGGAGAGCAGGATGGCACGACAGGCGCCACCTTCGGCAGCCAAGCGTGGCCGATGAAGCCTCTCAGCAGCTGCCAGGTGCCTGTGCCCACCCCAAACCCATCATCCCACCTCTGCCATGAAGTCAGGCATCACCGCCCGGGCTGTGCTGCTGAAGGGGGGCTGGTCCCAGCCATGTTCTAGTCCTGCTCAAAGAGGGGCTCCCCACAGCTGCCGGTGCGCAGGGGACACACAGACTGTCCCCGCCTGCCCCAGGCAGCGCTGCCAGCGGATCCTCTAACGGGATGCACGCCCCTGGCCCTGTGGGATACACGTGGATGCTCCCAGGCCTTCACCACAACACCCTGGGACGTGGGAAGGGCACACCCCTGCCCTGCTGTGACCCCCCTGCCTTCGCCCCATACCTGACTGGTTCACAAACTCCATCCAGGCTGGAAAATGAAGCTGCCGGTGCTGGAGGACAGCAGGGCCCTGGGAAAGGCCTGACCTCTCTGGGTGAGGAATGGACCCACCCGCGGGTGGAGAAGATCCTACCTCTGTTCCCCTCTGCACTGGCCAAAAACTTCATCCCTTTCCCCCAGCAAAGGGGGAATCTCTGCGGCCCCCAGGCTGGACTCTGTGCCCAGATTTATCCACAAACCGGGTGAGCTGCAGGTCCTGGACAACAGTGCTGGAACCGAAGCCAAGGGATGCTGCCTCCCGCCCTGAGCCAGTGTAGCGCCCGCGGAACAGCCCCCGCTCTTCTCCCCCGGCAGGAATTCCCGCTCCACGATGAATTCAGGATTCCGAGGATGTTCCAGCCGCTCCAGCGGCAGCGAGGAGCTCTGGGGGAGCTCGGACCGCTCCCGGAGCTGGGAGAGGCCGCAGCGGCCCCAGGAGGACGCCCCGAGGAGCGGCACCAGCCCGGGGACACTCGGGGCGGTGGGGAATGGCGAGGGCGGTACCGCCGCCCAGGGTATCCCCGGTGCCCCGTGCCCGGCCCCAGCCATGCCCGGGCACTCCCGGCGGTGCTGGGCATTCCCGGCCCGGGACGCTCCGGTCCCCGCATCCGCTCCCCCCGCGGTCACGGAGCTCCTCTCGCTGCCGCCCCACGCCCGAAGCTCCACGTTGTCCGCTTCTCCTTCTCTTTATTGTTATTGTCGTGCCCTCTCACCCCTCCCCGGCGGGGGGCGGGACCGGCGAGCCCGTGGCGGCTCCGTGCTTGGGCCTCGCTGGCAGCCCCGGAGCCGCGGCCGGGCCCGGGCCTGGGGAAGGACGCAAAATCCCATCCCAGTGCACCCTCTGCCATGGGCGGGGCACCGTCCGTACACCAGGGTGCTCCCAGCGCCGTCCAGCCCGGCAATGGGGAGTCCCAAACATCCCTGCCACCCTAGAGGTGATTCCCGGCAGGGGTCCCGCTTTGGCTGGGATAGAAACTCTCAGTAAAGCATTTGCTGCAATTTGCAGACTGTTATAAATGCGTATTTTGGAGTTGGCTTTTCGCAAATATTGACATGAATGTTATAATGTAAGAAGGTTGTACTGTATTTCCTTTTATTGGTGGAATTTAAAAATGTAATGAAGGTGTATTTCCTAATTGTAACAAAGTAAGAGATGGGGGTTGTACTTTTTTGTAACCTCTAACTAGACAGAAGCCAGAAGGGTCTTCTGACATTCCTGTGAAAAAAGATTGCTGATAAAGAACAATCGAGCCTTTTGAGGGTTTCAATCTTCAGAAGACAGATTTACAACATCTACCCAGACTACATGGAATTTTACAGATAAATTGTATATTTAGGGGGGTCTTGAAACCAAAATGAATATTTGAATCATGCATTAGCTTATTTAAATACGTAACACAGAGGTCCTTAAAACAAAGGATCTGAAGACAGACGGTGTGTTGCTTTGCACCCTCAGCTGAGTAGCTATCTTTTCCTGTCTCCTAATTGTCTATTTTTATTCTATTTTATTTTTATTAAACTTATAAATTAATATAAAGAGGTGAAATGTTGTTTCTCACACAGACATCTCAGCAGGACTTGCCTCTTGTGTTTATCAGTCAAGGAGCAAATCTGCCCTGCAGGTGAGATCCCCCAGCCCTGCAGGAGGAGGAGGAGGAGCTGCTGGAGCAGTTCCATGAGGGATGACCGTGAGCAGCAGTCAGATGTGGAACTGCAGCAGACAGGGATCCAGGAGCTGACTGGGATTCCTTCTCCAGAATAAACACGGACTCCGGGTAGATTTCACTTTATTGTGGTTTAATTTCATTATTTCCTGCTGCTAGTTCTGTACAACGTTGTACAAAAAGTAATCCCAAGGAACATTTCAGCCCCACAGCCGTGTTTGGCTCTGCTCTCTCCTATCACAAAGTACCCTTGGTGCTCTGGCTGTGACACCCTCCTACAGCCACCAGAACATCTTGCTGTCCAGGCCCAGTGATGGGAAACTCTAACCATAGCAGGAGGTCTCTGGGGGTGCCTCACATTTCTGGTCAGACAGGGAGGATTTTTCACCTTTCTGCACAAGGCAAAAGGCTCCCAGCACTGCCATGACCAGGGGCAGGTGGGATGCACAGGTGATGCTGGGGGTGGTTCAGGACTGGCACAACCTTTGTACAGCACATGCTGTGGGTTTGGGGAGTTGCTCTGCTCACACATTGGTTGTAGACTTCCAGTCCCTCCCACCAGTGCATTTGCACTGGGAGTTTCACCTACTCCATGCCAGGCTGGTCTTAGATTTCATCTCCTGCCCACACAAAATGGGCAGGTAGATGGTCTTTGTAACTTAGGGGTTAGGGAAGATAATCTACTTAGCTGCTACTGGTAGTAGAACACATGCAGAACTACTTCTGCCAGATTTGGCAATCCTGCAGAGAATCACATGGAATCCAAAGTGATTGCTTTGGCTTGAAAAAGCATATGTGAAAGGACCAGAGATCCCTGGTGTCCAGAAATGTCCTTGTTGCGGGTGAGTGGTGTGGCAGGATGGTCTCTCCACCTGTGCTCTCCATGGAAAGTTTCACTTTGGCCAATTATTTTTCCTCTCATCTTCTGTTTTCCTGAAGCTTCTAAGCTGTGTTTTAAAGGCCTCATGGAAAGCCTGACCATTAAAAAAAAAAAAAATACAGTGCTCTTAAAGCTTTTTTTCCCCCCCAGTATGGATGATAATGCAGCATCATGTTCAAAGTGCAGTTACTAGATCTGAAAAACAACACCCTCAGACTGTGAGGAATATCTGACAAAAAATTCACAACCTTCATATGGAGGAGTCCTCACCAAAAGCTTCTCATCCTCAGAGCCATGCAGGGATGTTCTCAGCAGGGCCACACTATAGGGAGGAGTCTGAAAGTGAGAGCAAGAGAGAAGCAGCTCAGGGTTGTAGTGAGGGAGATCAGAAATAGTCTGAAAGGCTCTCTGGCAGGGGGAGTTGAAATGTTACAGGGCCTAAAAGTCTGCAAGGGGGTGACAGAGATTTAACTGACCATTTTGCCACTCCTGTAATCCCAGAAAGGTATTTGGCATTTGAAGAAAAATATTTGACTCCAAGTAAAGGATATTTCACTGGGTATAGCCACCAACAATATTTATCCATATCCAATATTTATCCAATATTTATCCAAGAATCTCTCCCCAGCCAATCCCACTGCCCTTCCATCCACATCAGGACCCCAATGCCTCTGACCATCCTTTTTCTCCTTTTGTATTGGCTTTGGCCAAACATCAGCTGTTCTCCCCTCACCTGGCACATTTGCCAGGGTCTTTATTCTGCAGCTCCTGCACTGGAGAGAAATCTAACCTTGATATTATCCTACCTAATGAAGAGGGGACTGTTCTTTATAAAAAAATTGCTCAAACTCAGCCAAAACCTCTGGCTAACGTAGAAATCAGGTGTTTTTTCCCATCTGCCTTTTTATTTCTGGTTTTGTTTTGTACTTGATCACAAGTACCATGATTAGGAATTCAGTAAAACAGCCCAAATGTACCATTGCTTTGTCAGCAGGTGGAGCTGGCTGGGGACCATTTTTGAGACCCTGGGCATCAGTGCACCCCTGGATGTTGGGAAAGATGAAACAGGGAAACCTTATAAATACGATTGCTTGGCAAAAGATTCTGAAAATACGAATCCTATAATCGAAGTAGAAATGAAAGCTAGCTTTAAGTTGTGGGATACCAAGCCTTAGTTACTATATAACCTGAAAACAATAGTCTAGCCAGCTGAAGGATAATCCCTTTTGATTGAACAACACCCTTTTGCTGGCTAAGGGATCCAAAGGTCAATGTAGCAAAATGGTCTAAAGAGTAGTTTTTAGAGTTTAAAATCTAACACAGTATGGTAATGTAGTTGTTCTTGTAGGCTGGATGTAAATTCTGTAAGATTTGTGTCTTGTACTGGTTGGTTAGTGTAAATTAGAATATTCACCACAGAAAGAGATATAATGTATTGTAACAAGAACTGAGGCCTCTTGGCATGCTCCTTCCCTCTTTGCTCCCCCTCTCTTAGCTCCCTCTCTCTCCTGCTCCCTCTCTTTTTGGGCACGCTTACAGCTGTGGCTGGCACCACACGACCTGTGCAATAAACTGCATGATCCACGGGCTGCCCTGGGCTCCAGAGATCTCTCCTGGCCTCCGTCCCATCCGCCTCCTACACCTGGATCCAGCAGGGGAGCAGCACTGCAGAGTTACCTCTGATGGCCAGGAAGGCTTTGCTGAAGGCACGACCCACTTCATTGCTGGCTTCCACCACGTACTCCCCCTCGTCCTGCTTGGTGACCCCCAGCACCACCAGCGAGCAGACTCCGAAGTCGTTGGTGCAGAAGTAGTTGGGGTCTCTGGAGAGGTCTCTGCTGTCCTTGTACCATGTGATTTTTGGGGAGGGGTGGCCTCCAACGGCGCAGCTCATGTGACACTCACTGCCCGTCACCACCACGTGGGATTTGAGCGGCACCAGGAACCTCGGAGGCTGGTTCTGGTTAACTCCCCTGTATTTCTGGGCTTTCACTCGAAATTCAGCTGTGGAAAATAGACAGCACCAAACACACACTCAGGTACTGCTCCCAGCAGTGCAGGGTTTGCAGGGGTTTGTTTGTGCAGAGTCTGGAATTCTGCAAATTGCCAGAGATCCCATGCACCTATGGATTGTAACCTCTGCTGCTTCTCAGAATTACCCGACATTTAACTTTGAAGTCAGAAACTTTGGTTTCTACAATACTAAAGCCTTAGATTTTGCTGGGAATTAATTTTGGGGCAAATTGCATGTCATAATGGCTGGGAATGAAGGGTCTGTCTGCACAATGTCCCTGCAGAAAGGACAAACCACCTCTGCCCAGCTGGAATTCCTCAGAGCTTTTCTGTGCATTCCCGTTCTGGGCAACTGAATATTCCCAGGAGGAGAGACCCATTTGAGGGTGGGGTGTTAGAAGCAATGAAAGAAACAAAACACAACACAGAGAAATACTTGGAAATGTTTTACCCTTTTTTTTCCAGGTCCTCCAGGGCTGCACAGTCTCTGATGGATCGCTGGCTCCCAGGTCATTTTTTGCCACAACCCTGAAGTAATAATCCCTGCCTGGGACCACCCTGGTGAAGGTGAACTTGTTGTTGTAGATCAGGTCCCCCAGCACATGCCATAGACCCTTCTGGGATTCCCGTTTCAGGACAGTGTAATACAGGTTCTTCTCCCACTGCTCGGATGCTGAGGGGTCCCAGGTCACTGTCACTGTGTTGGGCACATTCTCCTCCAGCCGGATGGCTCCAGGGGGCTGAGGAATATCTGCCAGGGGAGGGCACACCATGTCACAGCTGTAGGGACAGTGGCACAGAACCCTAAACACCTGGAGTCTGTAGCATGTCTGTGGCTCAGTGACCATCCTGGTCACTGGAAGGGACAAAATTCCATTCCTTCTCCAGGCACACAAATGCATTTGCTATGAACTGAGCTGCTGCTGCACAACATCTGCACTTGCTGAGTGGGAAGAGGAGGGTGGTACAGCTGAGCTGCTTCCTCTCCTGGGGTCACAGCTGGGAGAGCAGTGCTCAGTGTCCCACAGCCTGTGCTGATCTCCCTCATTCACTCTGGAAGGATAGCTTTAGTCAGTGGATTGCTCTGTCCTGCAGAAAAGTGGGATCACAAAGTGCCTAGGCATTCTCATAGAAAACTGTACCCTTGTTCTCCCTGTGCCTGCACAGCCAAACTGCATCATAACTCACCCTGCCAAACTCAGTTTGTGGCCTTCTGCCTATCTCACTCTGTAAACCATGGAATCCCAGACTGGTTTGGGTGAGAAGGCACCTTAAAACTCATCCAGTCCCACCTCCCGCCATGGGCAGGACACCTTCCACTAGTCCCAGGTTGCTCCAAGCCCCATACAACCTGGCCTTGGACATTTCCAGGGATGGGGCAGCCACAGCTTCTCTGGGCAACCTGTGCCACCCTCACAGGGAGGAAATCCTTCCCAATATCTTATCTAACTCTGCCTCTGGCTGTGGGAAGCCATTCCCCCTTGTCCTGTCCCTCCAGGTTCTTGTCCCAAGTTACTCTCCAGCTCCCTTGGAGCCTCTTTAGGCATTGGAAGGGGTTCTGAGGTTCTCCCCAGAGCCTTCTTCAGGTGAACACCCCCAGCTCTCCCAGCCTGGCTTCAGAGCAGAGGGGCTCCAGCCCTTGGAGCGTCTCCATGGCCTCCCCTAGAATTGCTCCAGCAGCTCAACATCCTTCTTTTGCTGGGAGCCCCCAAGGCTGGAGGCAGCTGTGCAGGTGGGCTGTCACCTGAGGGGGCAGACAGGCAGAATCCTTCCCTCCCCTGCTGCCCACGCTGGGGGACCAGCCCAGAGCATGTCCAGCTTTCACCCACCAGCACCTCCAGTCCTTCTCCCAGGGCTGCTCTCAGCCCCTTCATGCCCCAGCCTGGATTGGCTGGTAGATTTGTATGGATGGCAGTGAGTTACCTGTAATCTGAACCTGGAAGCTGAAGGTTTCCTTTTTCCCCAGCCCATCCCCAAGCTCCACAGTGTAGGTGCCGCTGTCACTGAGCTCGGCCGCCCTGAGCAGCAGCTGGGTGCTTCCATCCTCTGTGCTCACAGCAGCCTGGCTGGGAAGGGGGAGCCCATCCTTTAACCAGGTCACCACTGGCGCGGGAGATCCCTGGAAACAACAACGAGTCACAGCCACTTGTTTCACTTCCAGACTGTGTCTTATATCTTTAGTTTCATTATCTTACCCCAAATATACCTCTACGATACAGAAATGTTTAGAAATGTGGATCCACGATGGATCTGAGAGCCCTGATCTGCTCTACAGTTTCTTTACAATTTTTCTCCTTTTTGTTCTTTAAGGATGTTATTGCAGTAAAGTGTTCAGAACTGTGTCAAACAAGCTAGGACAGATCAAGGACAGATTACTTCAAGAGTTCATATTTTCTGCTTTTAAAAAAAGATCTGTTGGTTTTGTAAAGAAAAAACATCCTCTAAGTCTTTATTTCCATTGTGCCACCTTTGGTCTCTTCTCCCAGAGATTAGGAGAAAGGCCAGCAAATACACACACTTCGTCACCCTCCTCTGGTATCCCAGACATATTCCAATAATCATGGAATCATTAAGGCTGGAAAAGACCTCCAAGACCATTGGGTCCAACCTGTGCCCCTTTCCCACTTAAAAGCACTGAGTGCCACATATAGGCATTCCTTGGACACCTCCAAGGATGGGGACTCCAAAGCTCCCTGGACAGCCCCTTCCAAAGCCTGACCACACTTTCCATGACAAAAAGCCTGTGTTGTTCCAACTTACATCAAAGCACTGAGAGTTCTGTCACTGCCTCCAAGTTCTCAAGTCACAGAGCTCAAGTGCTGCTGCTTGGTGAGACAAGCACAGTGAAGATATTGCTGGGAATTCTGCCTCAAGGCCTTCTGAGGGAGTCACAGGGAAATCACTGTTTGGGAAGTCTGACAGGGCAGTACCAGATGATGATAACATTGATAAGGCTAGGTAGACAGCACTGGGCCTTGTTTGCAGAGGTTAAGGAATGACCACAATGCCATAGAACACTAATGCAAAGACTGACAGCTCAATTCTGGCTCGTGTTTTCCTCACCTTGCAAGTCCACACAGCACAGGCAGGCAAAATTATTTGCCCAGTGATTTGTAGACAAAATTCCATGATATAAAAACAGTGGCTCAGTTTTCCTGTCTGCTATTGAGTGCATCATAAAACCAGACAGGGAATTCCTCCAAAGCCCTGAATACCCACCTCAAAGGGAATCTTCACCCGGATGGGATTCCCTGCTTTTATAACCAGGAAGCTTTTCACTGTGTCATCTATCAGTAACCTGGGAGAGACTGGAAAATAAAAAGATTACTCCCAAAAGGTGGATGTTGGTGCAGTCACTGGTGAAAATCATGGTGTTCCACCCCTTGATACCTCTTCCAGCTGGGTGAGGCTGGTGAGGAATTCACAGTGGGAAAAATCTCCCTGATTCAGTCCCAGAATTTATACCTTTCAAGTTTCATTACTTTCTATTTATCACTATGACTAGACAAGGGAAAGTCATGTAAAAATACATTCACAACAATCTCTATATTCATGTGATGTCTTGGTCACAGAGAAACTGGCTCTTTGCCACACTTTATCTCATCACAAGGATCATCTTTTGTGTTTAAATGGTGTCTGGAAAAAGGAAATTCCAATGGACACTTATAAAATATACATGCAATACAGAGCACAAAACATCCACAGGAAAGCTGCCAGAGTTTATCTAAAATAGTATATTTTAGCATTTAAAATATTTACTTTCCTTTTTTCACCAACATACTACAGCATGTAGTATTTTTCTAAGAATACCAAATACAGTAGTGCTAAATTGTATTTAGTGTTTTCAGTATAGAACTGAACACCTGCTTTAGATTGATTTATTTTATTTATTTTTTTAATTGATAAATGGGGTCTCCAGGCATATGCCAAAGTATAAATTTTCACTTAGGATCCAAGTTAAGGAAGATGAACCCCTCACAGAATTATCTTTTGTGTCTGTAATTCTGTAGAATTTCCAAAGAGCAGGAAAAAAAAAACCAAAAAAACAGAGCTGCAGATTGTAAATAAAGATGGAAAAGTGAAAATAGTGAAAACTTTCAAAGTAAACAATTAAAAAGTAAAGCAAAGTATCCAAAAACAGTATTAAAAAATTGTGATTTAAGAGAATGAAATAAAATGTTTCATTTCAGAAGATAGTTTAAAAACTGAGTGAAAACTCAATCTTTTCCTTGGAAGAGCACAAGCAGGGTAAGGCACATACAGGTTCTGTCTAGCGACTGTAGTGTGGCCCTGCACAGGGGGCAAAATGTAAGTCCAAGGAGAAAATGGAGTTCTGAGGGTTGTTTTATCAAAAGGTGTCTCTAAATGAGCTGAGAGCACTGTGCACTGCCCATCTTGTATCAGTCCTGCTGAGGCGAGCAGGTAACCCCGAGGCGAGGAGGAGCAGTGCTGCCTGTGTGTTCGGCTGGGCCTGGGAGCAGCTCATCGCGGTATCCCACAGCCCTGGCGGCTCCTGCTCCCTGAGAGTGCCCCGTGCCCAGGGACAGAGCCCCGACTCACCCACGGGAGCAGCTCCAGCACGAGCCTCGAGCTCCGAGGCCTCCCCGGGGCCGCCGTCGCTGAGGGCCCTCACACGCAGGAACAGCTTCTCCCCGGGCTGCAGGCCCTGCACCCTGCACCAGGTGCTCTGTGCAGGGAGGGTGAAGCACTTGGTCCAGCTGAGGCTGTTACAGGCCTTCATCTCCACCTCGTAGCCTTTCACATCATTCCCATCTTGTACTTCAGGTTTGTTCCATGTCAAGGTGACACTGGTGCTGTCACTGCTGCTCACTTTAAGGTCCTGCACTTGGCCTAGAGATTCTGGAAGGAGAAATTTTATTTAAACTATTTTTCTAGGATTTCTCTTCCCTCTTTTCAGTCACTGCCTGAACATTCCCCAACGTTGTTGCAGTGCACTGGATTTCCACCCTGCTGTCTTGCCCCACCTTGTGCCAGTTCTTCAGAGCTGGATCTGGGTCCTTGCTCCTACCATCCTTGCAGTAAATCCACAACATTCCAAAACACTCTGTGCCCCATCCTGAGTCTTCCCCCACTCTGCGCACTACCCACACTGGGATCTGCCAAATCTTGACTTGGACATCCTACAGGAAATCGTTCCATTCCTTCCTCCAGCTGATTCTCAGCCACGAAACATTCCCCAGTTACTGATCCTTATCTCCACACACCTTTACAGAGGCTTTAAGAACATCTCCTCTCCACAAATACCCCGAAAGTAGAGCACAGGGCAGGGCACTTACTGGTGGGGTCCTGGGCAAAGGCGGGCTCTGAGGGGTCACTGGGCTGCCCTGTGCCAGCAGCATTGACAGCTGCCACACGGAACTCGTACTGCACACCCTTCTTGAGGCTGGTCACCTTCAGCTTCTTGTCTGCAGAGAGGAGAGGAGTGTGTTGCCTCAGGGGAGCTCTTCTCCATCACAAAAGGTGACACAACAAAGTTGTGCCTTACTCCAGGCAGAATTAGGGACGGAAAATTCTCAGAAGCCATAAAAGCTGTAACTGATTCCCCTGATATTTGCTAGCCAAGTGCATGTGATCATCTGGGATGTGTTCATTGTATTCCTTTCAAAATAAAACAGCCCTTGAACCACAGAATCCCAGAATCATTTAGTTGGAAAAGACCTCCAAGGTCACCCATCACCATCTTGTTGTGAAAGATGTAAGATCCTAAGCAGCTCTTAAACCCAGCTGACACTTTTGCCTTTTCAAATCCACCAGGATGTTCCAGGAGTCAGAATACCCACCTTTGACAGGCACATTGGTGACTGGCAGCCAGGTCACAGTGCCCTTCTTGCGTTTCTGAACAATGTATCCCATAATTTGGGAAGCGCCAGTTTTATAAGGAGCTTTCCAGGATATAGTGATGGTGTCCCTGCTGGCATTGATGATCTCAGGGGGATCTGGGGCACCAGGGGAAGCTACAAAGAGATAAGGGCTTCGTTATTAGCAGGTATGTTTTTATTGCAAGATAAAATGGGTATTGTGTGCAATTTCTTCTTCCAGATTCCCCCAGGTATTCTTATGGGTGTGCTTTGAAAACCTGGCTAAGACCTGAAGCTATGGATCCTGTTCCCCACACAAACTGGATCCAGCATGGACTCTGTTCCTGAGTTTGGATTTCACAAAAGACCTGCTGTCATCAGGACTGACAATTCCTCTCCCAGTGGGGTGTGTCATTCTTACATGATATGACCAGTCAGCATCATACTTGCTTTCAACAGCAGGAACTGGTAACAAAATGGATTTTCTTTGCCCTCTGATGAGTGTTCAAGATACAGAATCATGGGAATGAGAATGGAGAAAGAAGATAATTAGAACTAAACATTGCTCTCTCTAGTACTGCATTTGTGCTTATGGCAAACCTGTTCTAGTATTTAAACTCTATGAAGGACAAAGACAACACTCAGTTGTTTGGAGATCAGGGGAATGGAGTGGTCACGCTGAGAAGTGCTGCACATTGCCTGTGGAGTTAAGAAAAGGCCTCACATGTTCCCTTTGCAGCCACACTGGGGAAAATTTCCTTTGATCTTGATTCATTTTGCATTTCCCCCATGAAACTTCTTTCCAATCCATAATGGAGCATGACCAAGGAATAATTACATCTCGCTCAACATCAGCAGCGCCTACAGCAAACTGCTGCTCTTGCTGGGCAACCTACATAGCTTTGTGTGAAGACTGAAGTTGAGATTGTTGAGTAGCAACAATCCACAATGCAGTGAATTTCCTTTGATGTCAGATGCTTTCCTTTGATAATGAATTTCCCAATTTGAATCATGAATTATGAGAATTTCTCCTCACCTTTACCAGCAGCCTTCACTTCCCCTGACTCCAGCGCATCGCTCACTCCCTCGGCATTCATGGCCCTCACCCTGAAGTAGTAGCTCATATCTTCCTCCACGCTGTTTGTGGTGAAGCTGGTGCAGCTCCTGGGGGTTTCTCCCAAAGTCTCCCAGTTGTTCCTGCCCACCTGCTGCCTCTCCACGATGTACCTTTGCACTGGTTTGCCCCCATCATCCTTTGGGGGTTTCCACTGGATCGTGATGTTGTTGGCTGAGCTTTCTACAATTTTGATGGGTCCTGCTGGAGGCTGTGGCTTGTCTGGGAAGATGAACAGAGACACAGCCGGCTCCAGACCCAGACCTGCTCCTGGGTTTGGAGCAGACACTCTCTGTTGCTCGCCAGCTGGGAGACTGTTCCTGATGATATGCAGGCATAGTTGTAGGATGAAGGCTGGGCACTTGAATTGCCTCTTCCAAACTTTGACTCTTCTAACTTCTGATGGAGAAGATGGAAAGCCAGGCCCTTGCTCTCCCTGGTGTTGCATTCCTCTAGGGGATGGTTCTCCCTCACAAACCTCTCCCCTCAGAGACTGTAACCTGGCCTGATCTTACCTGCCCCTTGACTCTGACCTATGGCCTTCGGCCAAGTAATCTGACCCCGACCCCAAAAGAGATAAAAACCCCTGTTCCCCCATGATCTCCCTCTTGGCCCTGGGATTCCCTTCTTGGAATAAATCCTTGGAACACCTCCTGAGGGTAAGAGCCTCTTTTGGAATTTCCTTTCCCTATCCTGAATATCTCCTTTCCCCAAAGCTTCACAAATCTGAGCTAGCTGCCTGTGGGGGGTGGAGGGGAGGAGAAAAACTTCACCCTGGGTCAACTGTTCTCATAAACATTGCACCAGTTCAGCTTGCTAATACAGGCAAAACATCATTTCTGGTCTCCCAAAGGAGCCCAGACATTTATGGGAGGGCTGAATTGGACCTTGAAATCCTATTTCAGATTTGCATGTTGTGTACAGTCACATCTCCCACAGTGTCTGAACATTCAAAACTCAGCTGCTCAGGCCATGAAAAACCAAACTAGGTTTGTGTTCCCTTGTACTAAAGGGCAAGAAGCATATTCAGCAGTCTTTCCTTGTACCCTGATTTTGGGGCAATATACAGAGTCTTGTTCCTCCCGAAATACCCAGTCTCTCCTAATAAGGTTGTCACCAGTGTCAATGGATTCCCTGCCTAAGCCTTATGGTGAAAGCCACAGTGAATGCTACAGGATCTTACCTATCACCACGAGCTTTAGGTTGATCTCCAGGACACCACTGTCATTCTTGAGCCTGACTTTGTAATCCCCACAGTCCCTCCTGTCGCAGCTGGAGATGGACAGCGTGGTGCAGGTGTCTGTCTTGTCCACACGGATCCTGGTGTCATCCCCCAGCTCCATCCTGTCCTTCAGCCAGGCTGCCCTGATGGGCCACCGACCCTCGAATGGGATCCGCAGCTTCACCCCCTCCCCGGCCTTGGCCACCGTGGGGACACTGGTCAAGTTCTTGAGGAGGACTTTGTCCACCTGGGGAGGATCTAAGCAGGTGATACAAGGTCATTAAAAACCACAACTCAAGGAAGATAAGGCACACCTTGGAGAAAAGGGTGCTGCCTCATGGTGCTGCCAGCAATGCTTGGAAGCTTACAACACTGAATCTGAACCTTTAGTTGTACTTTGCTACAGGATAATTGTCACAAAATGTGGTATCACACTGTCCTTTCACTAGAGAAAATTTTTCCTAGGCAACACACTAAACACAAGAATGAAGAATCTGCCCTGATAAAGTGTTTTGTGCACTCCAAAATCTTTGAGTTGCTGATGAAGGGTCCCTAGTTAAATTTGCAAATGCAAAATGAACCAACCTTTACAAAAACCATTTCCCATTTAACTTGTAATTCTTTACAATAAAGTTGTCTCAATAACCAATGACATGTCTCTGAGTAAATATATTATATTTAAAGCCCATCTCATGCTGCCGTGGTGGTTTGAGTAGACTCACCTTCAACAAAAATTGAAGCTTCAGTTTTTACATCTCCACCTTCAAACCTGTATTTCCCAGCATGAATATCTTCAGCTTTGTTAATTATCAATTTGTGGACAAGACCTTTCTTTTCAAAGATGACTCCATCCATGCTTGTTAACTACAAAGTAAAGGACAGAGACCTATCCTTAAAAAAAAAAAAAGGAAAAAATGCAATCCAAACTGAAACTGGACAGACTACAGTTTGAAATGCAGTTGAAAAAACTTATGAATGTCATGCATGTTTAATGACAATATTCTGGTATTCAGTTGCCTAGAGAAGCTGTGGCTGCCCCATCCCTGGAAGTGTCCGACCAGGTTGGATGGGGCTTGGTTCTAGTGGAAGGTATCTCTGCCCAGGGCAGGGGCTGGGACTGGGACTGGATGATCCTTAATGTCCCTTCCAACCCAAACCACTCTGGGATTCTGTGAACCCTTCCAGGGATGCACTCAGACTGTCAGGGGAACGGACACCTTGACACCACCCTTAGGAAGTAGAGCCAGAGAGCAGAGCATTGCTACCCAAAGCCAGTGGCAAGCTCAAGGAACCCACCTTTAAGCCATCCTTAAACCAGGCTCCTGTCACATTGTCCTTGCTGACAGTGCAGGACAGCTCAGCTGGGTCCCCCTTCAGCACTCGCACAGTCGCCAGCTGCTTGTTGAGGTAACAGCGCGGGACTGAGCAGGCACAAAGGAAGGGAAAGAAGCTAAGTCTGTGTTACAGAGAAACCTAGAGCTGAAAATGCACATGCATGTGAGGGGAAAAGAGCTTTTAAAAAAAATTACATCCTCTGGTCAGGAGAGGCTTTTGTGCCACCTCAGTGTGGGCCAGCTGGGTGCACTCAGTGCCCTGAGGGACGCACAGCCATCCCAACATCAACTATATCCCAACATCCACCACATGGGCAATGGATTCATCACAAATCACATTATCCAGCTCTGGACTTGCTAGTTTATGTCTATGCTAATTGTTTTGGCTCTCTCTACAGCCAGTGAATAAACAGGTTTCTCCAAGGTGTGGATATACTGCTTCATCCTCCTCTTCCTCTGCACTGACCACATTGTGCCCAGCACATCCCCCTAAACAGCCCCAGGCACACTGGTCTCCACCCCTGTATTCCTCTTTCCCTTCCCAAGTTCTCCATTACCATCATCATCTCCTCTCTAATATATACCCCACTCCTTCCCCCTGAACCAGTTTTGATGATGTTACTTCCTTGTTCATATTTATGGTTTAACAATAAGAATTCTTAACTTGTGAACAATCCCATTAGGTGAATATTCCCCTTTGATTATACACCTGGGATTTCTCATTCCTACAATTTTCACATCATCATCTTGCTGGTGGAGCCACAGGTCTTACTCAAATGGCTGCAAATACATTATTCCCCTCTCACTCTATCCAACACCTTTTTATCCCTGATGTTACAAGAGAAAAGAGCTCTTTACGTTATATAATCCCATATAAGCAGGCACAGAATTGTTCCCAGAACTTGGAAAACACAGTTCTTTGCAGTAGGTGTTTGAAAAATAAAGTGAAACCTTCCATTTTGAATTGGAACATTATCAAAGAAACCTGATGATATGCCTTGAAACTTTATGGGAACTGGTATGTTTATGAACTGGTCTGTTCCATGATATGTGAAACACAAATGAAGAGATGAGACCTGGTTTAGATCATTTAGACAAATAAAATAATTTAGACCTTTAAGGCATTTTGATAAGAGCAAATTTTGTAAGATCAAACAGCCAATCAGTGGCAGAATTAGGAACAGATCATGGGACAACCAAATTTCTACACACAGTTGTGTTTATCTAAACCATAATATCCCATTTCTTTGCAGGATTAGGAATGTGAGTATCATAATGCAAAGACCAGGAGTCACCAGTTAACCACGTACCTTTGATATCATCCAAGACACTCCGTCTCTTTTGTCTTGTGCTTTCCGTGTTGTTGGGGGAATCATTTGCTTTAAGATCCAGGTCAGGTTCCTGGTTTCTCTGGTTTGCTGAAGGAGGTCCACCAGAAGGACCTGACATCTGGCCATAACTCAGTGGACCTTGACCAAACCTACCTGAACTATTGCCATCAACAGATCTGTCATGGGATTTACTCCCTGCCCCTCCAAAGGCAGAATCTGTGCCATAACGGGAGCCCAACTGTCCAAAATCTCTGCCCTCTCCCCTGGCTCCTCCTGGACCTGACAGGGACCCTCTGTCACCAGCTGAACCTTTGTTCCCTGGCCCTCTGACATCACTGACAGTGCCCTTTCCAGTTTCACCTCTCAAAGATCTGCCAAGATGTGCATCCAGCCCATATTCATCACCTGGTCCACCAGCACCTCCCACACCTCCTTTACCATGGACTGAATCCCATTCATCCCCTCCCAACCTCCCACCCCCACCAGCACCAGCTGTGGCTACAGCTGATCCTCTGTCCTTGCCATAGGGAGACCCTGCACCCCACAGTGCAGAGCCTTCCCCGGAAAAGCCTTCTCCTCCTGCCCCACCTGCATATCCTGGAGCTCTGCTCAGCATGGCATCTGTGGCATGGCCAGATCCCATTGCTTCCTCACCTCCAGGAGGAAAATGAGCTCCTGTCACAGCCCCAGCTGGGAGACCATCCTTTCCACAGGGACCCCCAACTCCCCCTGCACCACCAACACCTGCTCCAACTGGGAGACCATCCTTTCCATAGGGACCCCCAACTGCCCCTGAACCACCAACACCAGCACCTGCTCCAGCTGGGAGACCATCCTTTCCATAGGGACCCCCAACTGCCCCTGAACCACCAACACCTGCTCCAGCTGGGAGACCATCCTTTCCATAGGGACCCCCAACTGCCCCTGAACCACCAACACCTGCTCCAACTGGGAGACCATCCTTTCCATAGGGACCCCCAACTGCCCCTGAACCACCAACACCTGCTCCAACTGGGAGACCATCCTTTCCATAGGGACCCCCAACTGCCCCTGAACCACCAACACCTGCTCCAACTGGGAGACCATCCTTTCCATAGGGACCCCCAACTGCCCCTGAACCACCAACACCAGCACCTGCTCCAGCTGGGAGACCATCCTTTCCATAGGATAGAACTCCCCCTGCACCACCAATGCCTGCTCCAGCTGGGAGACCATCCTTTCCATAGGATGGAACTCCCCCTGAACCACCAACACCAGGACCTGCTCCAGCTGGGAGACCATCCTTTCCATAGGGAACTCCAAGTCCCCCGGCACTTGCAGAACCAGCACCACCAACACCTGCTCCAAGTGGCCGACCATCTGGACCATACAAAGTCTCTCCAAGTCCTCCTGCACCAGCACCACCAGCTCCAGCTGGGAGACCATCCTTTCCATAAGGAGACCTAAATCCCCCTGCACCAGCCCCACTAGCACCTGGTCCAGCTGGGACACCATCTTTTCCATAGGGAGCTCCAAATCCCCCTGTACCACCAGACCCACCAACACCAGCTCCAACTGGGAGACCATCCTTTCCATAGGGAACTCCAAATCCCCCTGCACCAGCACTAGCACCCACACCTGCTCCAAGTGGCCGACCATCTGGACCATACAAAGTCTCTCCAAGTCCTCCTGCACCAGCACCACCAGCCCCAGTTGGGAGACCATCCTTTCCATATGGAGATCCAAGTCCCCCTGCACCACCAGCCCCACCAGCACCTGGTCCAGCTGGGAGACCATCCTTTCCATAGGGAGCTCCAAGTCCTCCTGCACCCCCAACCCCACCAAAACCAGCCCCAACTGGGAGACCATCCTTTCCATAGGGAGCTCCAAGTCTTCCTGCACCACCAGACCCACCAACAACTGGGAGACCATCTTTTCCATATGGAGATCCAAATCCCCCTGGACCAACACCAGCATTACCACCAACACCTGCTCCAAGTGGCCGACCATCATACAAAGCCTCCCCAAATCCTTCTGCACCACCAGCACCTGCTCCAACTGGGAGACCATCCTTTCCATAGGGAGCTCCAAGTCCCCCTGCACCAGCCCCTCCAGCGCCTGCTCCAGGTGGGAAACCATCCATTCCATAAGGATATCCAGCACCACCTGCAGCTCCACCAACTCCTGATCCAGCAGGGAGACCATCTTTGCCACGTGGGTACCCAAGTTCCCCTGCACCAACACCACCAAATCCAGCCCCAGCTGGGAGACTGTTCTTCCCATAGGGAGTTCCAAATCCCCCTACACCAGCTGCATCAGCCCCACCAACACCAGCTCCAACTGGGAGACCATCCTTTCCATAGGGAACTCCAAATCCCCCTGCACCAGCACTAGCACCCACACCTGCTCCAAGTGGCCGACCATCTGGACCATAGAAAGTCTCTCCAAGTCCTCCTGCACCAGCACCACCAGCTCCAGCTGGGAGACCATCCTTTCCATAAGGAGACCTAAATCCCCCTGCACCAGCCCCACTAGCACCTGGTCCAGCTGGGAGACCATCTTTTCCATAGGGAGCTCCAAATCCCCCTGTACCACCAGACCCACCAACACCAGCTCCAACTGGGAGACCATCCTTTCCATAGGGAACTCCAAATCCCCCTGCACCAGCACTAGCACCCACACCTGCTCCAAGTGGCCGACCATCTGGACCATACAAAGTCTCTCCAAGTCTTCCTGCACCAGCACCACCAGCCCCAGTTGGGAGACCATCCTTTCCATATGGAGATCCAAGTCCCCCTGCACCACCAGCCCCACCAGCACCTGGTCCAGCTGGGAGATCATCCTTTCCATAGGGAGCTCCAAGTCCTCCTGCACCCCCAACCCCACCAAAACCAGCCCCAGCTGTGAGACCATCCTTTCCATAGGGAGCTCCAAGTCTTCCTGCACCACCAGACCCACCAACACCTGGGAGACCATCCTTTCCATAGGGAGCTCCAAGTCCCGCTGTACCAGCTCCACCAACACCATGAGCAAGTGCTCCCAGTGCCTGACCATCTGGACCATACAAAGCCTCCATTTCTCTCGTGGAATTGCCACCTGCACCAGATATAGCCCTATCTCCACCTGGAAGGCCTCCTGGCCCGTACCTTCCTGCCTGCCCTAGCTGACCACTGGCATGAGGTGTCAGGCCATCCTTGCCATAGGGAGTCCCTGTTTGTCCCTCTCTGTTTATACCTGCTCCGTTCATATCACCCACAGTGGGATACCCATCCTTGCCACGGTGGGACCTCATTCCTTCTGCCATTCCAGTGCCTGCAGAATTCCCTCCAGCTCCAGTTCCTGGACCAGTCTTGCTGAACAGATCACCCACACTAGCTCCAACTCCAGTTGAATCAGGATCAAGCCCAGAACTCCCACCACCCAACCTCCCAGCACCCCCAAAACCAGCTCTGTAACTGGCATCACCTAAATTCCCATCCTTGTTATGCTGAGAGCCCAAACCTTCTCCATCATCCATCTCAATGTTAACAGCACCCAGCACACCCTCACCTCTGCCATCCACAGAATTCCATTCACCTGCCCCTCCTACTGCACCACCAGGACCTGCTCTGCCTGACACAGAGTCCATGCCATGGACTGCACTTAACCCACTTCTGCCTCCTAAGCCTTTTAGTCCAAAGATGCTGCCATCATTGGCTGCTGAGTCTCCATCTAGACCTGCTTCAGAAAACTGCCCAGACCCCAGCTCTCCGTTTATGTGGGTTTTGCGCAGCCCTTCTTTTCCCAAAAATCTTTGGCTTCCATCATCAGAATCAATGTATTGTCCTTGGCCCCTGGCTTGGCTGCTGCCTTGACCTGTTCTGTACCAGCCACTTTTCTCTACACCAGAGGATGTGGAAAAGGAAGAACGATCTTCCTCAGCAGCTTTTTCTTGGCGCCGAAGCTTCCTTGCCCTTTCGTTGTCTGCCATTGTTTCTTTCAGCCACTCAGATGTCTCTCTTTCAATCTTTTCTCCTTCATCCTGTCTCCTCTTTCCTTTGGCATCTGAAGTTGCATTGTTTCACAGGAGCAGATTTACAATTTACAGAGAGAGAGAGGGGAACAAAATAACAAAAAATCAATAGGACAGTCCATAACCCAAGACAGACATGCAGTGCATCAACAACCAAAGAAAATGTGTTAGCACTTTCTGAATTTCATTTTAGGACACACATACATAATACATTTAAATAAATTTTAAAAAAATTTCAAATCCTGGTTTTTTCAATGCCACATTCAGACAATGAAATGTTAATTAAAGAATTATTTTTAGTTAAAATGCATTGTTTTTAATGGAAACATGCTCATTATAACAAACAAACCAAAAATAATAGAAAAAGAAACTTCCAGCATGGCAGGTCTGATTTAGAGGGGCTGAGATTGTACGTGGGATTCATTAATTCCACCTGCCTTTACTCTCCAGCTATGGAGGAGTTACAGAATATTCCATGCACAGAGGAGCCATCAGTTCCCACTCTGGAACTGGGATTTCACTGCTCTGATGGCAGCTTGCACATCTGGATAATGGCTGGTTTAGTGATGCCCAACCTGAGGACTAAAGCTTTCAATCTGTGAATAGCTTTGGATTAATCTGAAATTCAGGCTGTTCTGAGAGCAGGTCACTCACTGCTTTGGTTTCCAGCTTGAATATAATTCATCAGAGCTCAGACCTCACTGAAATCCACAGGCAGTTTCTTTGTGTCAAAAGCCTACAAAGCTTTGGAGAGCCCTTTGTGAGAGAGACCCCTCCTGCTGCTGCAGGACGATCCCAAAGGAAACCAGAGTCAAAGGGAACCAAGGGAACCACCTTTCATAAGCAAACAAATATAAGCCAGGTGACTGTCAATGTGCCTGCACTAAGTGTTCCCACCTTCCCAGCTTCCTCTGAGCTCCTTCTAGCATGTTTAGCTCTAACTGGGAATGAAAAATACGATCTAGCAAGAAGAATGGCATTGGTAGTGTAGAACTGAGAGTATCAAAAGCTTCCTGAGCCCCTGTCTGCTGCAATGTGATCACTGGGACAGCTTCCTCAAAAACATGTGGGGAGACAGGGAGCATTTTTTCGATAACTGATGGAGAATGTGCTACTTCATCATAGCTGTAGAGCAAACAAGCCAATAAGATTTGTCAGGACTAATTAAAAGGGAAAAGTTGGTCTCATTAGACGAGGAAAGAGGGTCTAACCAGACCTTCATTTTCCAAATAGAATTTAGAACCATGGAATCACAAAATGGTTTGGATGGGAAAGGACCTTAAAACTCATCTCATTCCACCCCCTGCCATGGGCAGGGACACTTCCACTATCCCAGGTTGCTTCAAGCCCCATCCAACCTGGCCTTGGACACTTCCAGGGATGGAGCAACCACAGCTGCTCTGGGCACCCTGTGCCAGGGCCTCCCCACCCTCACAGCCAAAAATTCCTTCTCAATATCCCATCTAAGCCTGCCCTCTGGCAGTGGGAAGCCATTCCCCTTGTACTGTCCCTTCATTCCTTTTTCAAAGTCCCTCTGCAGCTCTCCTGGAGCCCCTTTAGGCACTGGAAAGGGCTCCAGGGTCTCCCTGGACTCTGGTCTTCTCTACACTGAGCACCCCCAGTTTTCTCACCCATAATTTTGGAATTAGAGACTCAGCAATTCATTTCCCAGCAGAGCAACATCTCCCTGACCCATCAGGCAGTGTGAAGAATGCTTTGTGCCAACACACCACGGGAACAACCCGCTGCCAACCACTCACACTCCACGAGGAGCCAGGCGCTGGAGGAGCCCTGTCCCGCGTCCAGTGTGTACAGGCCGCTGTCCGAGGGTCCCACGTTCCTGACAATCAGCTTGTGGGTCAGGCCATCCGGGGTCACAGAGATCTGGTGCTTGTCACTGGCCTGGAGGGGGCGGCTTTTGTGCAGCCACAGGGGCTCATGGCAGGGCGTGCACAGCACGCACTGGAACTCAGCATCCCCGGCCTCAGCACAGCGCACGTCGGAGAGCGGCTGCCGGAACCGCGCTGGGATGGCTGCAGGGGAAACCAAGAGCTATGGGAAGGAAACAGCTTGTTCTGCGCTCCAGGTAAAATTGTTACAGCTGAAGGAGGGAAGAACAGGAAGTTGTGGTGCCTCTGAGAAAATTGAAAAACACAGATGCGCTTCTGTGCACAGTTCTGCAGAAAAGCGGAAAAGTAGATTTTTTGTCTTTATTATCTTCTGAGACATTTGTACCTCACAGCACTGATGTGCTGCCAGTTTATAGTCATTAATGTGTTCCTGTAGCATGATACTTGGACTGACTTTATTGTTACTATTCTGAGCTTACAGAAACAAACTGTAATACGGGGTAGGTTAAGGGGTGTGCTCACTGTCACCTACAGCCAGACTGGTACTTGAGCTTAGGCCTGCTCCCTTGGACTCCGAACGCAGCACCTAAAGCACTTAATCACCCTCCTGCTCCTTTTCACCTGTGCCAGACAAGGAGCCCTCACTGGGCAGCACAAAACCAGTCCTCTGTGGTAGTCAGGAGTTACTGAGTTTTGCACTTGCTCCTAGACTCAATTTTCCAGCAAAAAATAACCCCAAATTTTTGTCACAGTTGCACATCACAACCATCAAACTGAATTTCTTACCTTGGGCATCCAGTTCAGTTGAGAAGATAGGGACATCCTCCACCCTGACCTGGTACACCCCTGCATCCTCTGGCTGCACATCATTGACAGTGAAGTAGTACCTTCTCCCCACTCTCCTCAGGCAGTGCTTCCTGTACTCATCCCCCGTCCCGTACCGGAGCCGCTCGCCGTCCTGGGGAGGGGAGGAGTGTCCTCACAAAGGCTTAACCAGTGCCAGGCATTTCAAACAGATCAGGACAGGTTGGTGCTACAACCCCCTTGTTGATATAAATGAGTAACCTCACAGTGCCCAGGGCTCTTTGCAGCACACAGGCGCTGTCGGGGCAGTGAATCCTGCACAGAGCAGGGCACCAGGCTCTGAAACTCAGCAAAAACAGCAGCTCTTGGCTACCCACATAAGCATCTGAAGCTTAATTAATGCACAGTTCTTGCAGCTACAGAGACAAAGCACTTTCTTGGCTTAGACTTCAGCATCCTCATAGCTGGATGAGCAGGAGAGTTCTCCACTCTGTAGCACACTTGGGTTACATTGTCCAAATTGTGGCTCATAGGCTTCATGGCATGTATTTGATCCAGAAGATTCATAGTTAGTCTGTCCTTCCCTTCAGGGCATTCTGATTTCCCCCAGATTAAAGCCTCTGACCACAACTGAACTAAAAAAGTATCTTTCGAAAAACACACCCAGCAGGGAGCACCTGCGGATCCCATCCGTGGGGCTATGGATCTAGAGGGAATGTTTTACATCTCTGAAATCTTCCTTCACAGAGGGAGTTATGGTGCAATAACACACTTGAGAAAATGAATAAAATTTATATGAAACTGCAGAAGACTGTTGGGGTGATGGTCTTAAACTGAAGGAGGGTCAGGTTAGATATAAGAAAGGAGCTTTTTCCCATGAGGGTGGGGAGGCCTTGGCACAGGCTGCCCGGGGAAGCTGTGGCTGCCCCAAACCTGGAGGTGTCCAAGGTCAGGCTGGATGGGGCTTGGAGCAACCTGGGCTAGTGGAAGGTGTCCCTGCCCATGGCAGGGGGTAGAATGGGATGAGCTTTAAGGTCCCTTGACTTTTCAAAGGTCCCTTCCAACTCAGCTGTTCTATGAATTTCCTGAAGACAAAAGGATGTCAGTAACTGACTGCATGCTCTGTACTTGGATCTACAAATCCCCAGGGCTATTCACCACTAAAGATCACCCTACAGTCACACTGCTCCCTAACCAAGCAGGGATCTGCAAAAGACAGACAACTTCAAGGCATTTATTTGCTCTCATCCACTGCCTAGTGGATGAAGCCTTTTCTGTAGAACACTTGAGGGGCTGCTCTGAGCTGCTGCTGCCCAACTCATTCCCCTCACCTTGAGCAGGTAAACGTTGCTGTTGCTGTTTTTCAGCTCCATCTCCAGGCTGAATGTAGCATTTCCCTCCTTGTTGACTCTGATGTGTTCAAAGTTTTTGAGACTGTGAATTAACTGCAAAGAAATATCAAAGAACCTAGTAAATGGTAAAGCTGCCATGACAGATGTTCTTAAGCTGTTGAATTAATGTGAAATCTACTCTCAAGAGCTACCTCTAGCATTATGTAGTAGAAGTATCTGCAAGTCACAGTTCTGGTACAGTGAGCTGCAGTGTCTGTAAGTTGCCACAGTTTTCTCCTGTATATAATATATATATATTTAATGTGTTGCCTCCTGGTCACTCCCACACTGCTCATCCAGGTTTCTAGATGCCCCTGTATGTGAAGGACAATTTTTACGCTTGGATATATAATTTTTAATTTGGGGTCCAAATTCTTATCAGAGACAACTGAATACTCCTGTGGTCAGTATCTCCTTAAAATCTGTGAATTGAGCTTCAAAAAATTCATCAGCATTTTCACCTGCATGAGTAAAGAAGTGGAACTTCTTCAAAATATTTTCATGGATCACTGTCATACAACAAAATTTTCATCTCCAAAGCAGTTTAGGAAGATTTAGCCTGTTTTCAGAAGCTGCAATTTGTTAAAAATGAGTGGTTTCCGTTTATTTTACCTTGTCTTGTTCACTTTCTGTGTCCTTCCTCATCTCCTGAAGCTTCCTCAGCATCCCACGGAAGTCAACAATTCCATATTTCATACAGATTTTCTCATAATCTCTCTTATCTGCATGCAGCAACAGCTGCCACACAGCTTCTTTGTCCAGGGGCTTTGGTTTTGGAGCTGCAACCCTGAGAACCAGGGAGGGAAACATTCAGACATTTTCACAGACAAGACAATGTCCTGCTTTTCTATCCCTAATTCTCTTTCATCTCTCTCTATTATTCCTGTAGTTCATTTGGCCCCGTAGGTGCAGGCAGGAAAAACTGGGACTCTTCCAGAGCAGGTTTTCTGCATCTATACTACAAATTAAATGGTGCCAGGGAACAGCTTCCACACTGCTGAATTATCACCAGAGGCTCTGGCACAGTTTGGCCCAGGCCAGGTCATTGCCTAGCACAGCTGAGGATTCACCCAGAGATCACTATCAGTAGGCAATCCTTAGAGCTTCCCACCTGGGAAGGATTCTGCCCTGTGCACCTGGCAGTGCAGCTGGACTGGGAGGCAGAGCTCAGCCCCTGGGCAGCCAGAGCCACCAGTGCATGAAGAGTTGTCCTTTGGACCCGTGAGCTAAACACAGGGATGCAGAGAAGCACAGCTTCCCTGTCAGAACCTCGTGGTGCAGAGGAAATACCCCTCAAAATGAGGCTGGAACCTTGTGTTTATCTCGGTCCAGTGGGCAGTGCCAAGCTGTTCTGGCTTGTCTCTCCACAAGCTGTTCTGGAGTCTCACCACAGCATTGGACACAAGAAGTGTTGCCCTGAAGGTCTCTGGAGCTGTCCCCTACCACCAAGAAACATCCAGAAGTGCGAGCATGGCCCTCACTCCAGAGCCTTACCTCTTCCTCAGCAGCTTCTTGGAGTCCAGGAGTGTCTTCTTGAGCTCTGTTACAAGAGTGGGGGAAACAACAGTCACATACCCAGCACTGTGAAATACATCCCCCCAAAGAAGATAATGCAGAATAGCCACTGACAACAGGTCATTCTGCTGAGGTCTTTTCCTCTGGTGTTTTTTGCACACTTTACCAAAAAACTGTCATGAAACTTAATCAGTTCTCACTGCCATCCTTTGAGTGCCAGTGAAACTCATCTCTCCCTAATGGGTTTCCCTCTAGAGACCCACTATTTTCAGCCATGTTAACAAGTTTCATCCAGATGTGTTTGACTCCCCCAAATCCCTTTTTCCTTTCCCAATGATTCCACAATCACTAATTAGAACAGCTCAAAACTGTGTCTAAAATCATCACTTTCACAAAAAGTAAAGAGCAAGCAGACAGAGATGACAGAATATTAGAGGCTCATTAATCCTTCTCTTACTCCAGTAAGAGTGGATTGCTTTACAAGTTTGGGGTAGCAATAGTGTGGCAGACAGAGTATTATTTACTCTGCCCACCCAATAATATAATACACATATAGATCTTTAACTTACCATCAGCAGCATGAACAGGAACATATTTTGCCTTCCTCTTAAAGCCAACTGATCATTTATAAGAGAAAACAGAAGGAAAACAAGCCATAGGATGAACAAGATTAGATTAACAGCAGTGAACCAGTGAGCCATGAAACCACTGTATCTGTTACAAGTGCAAGAGGGAAACCCAGTTTGGATTTCCTTGTCAGTCTGACATTTGCTCCCAATAATCTCCATCTATAAAGGTGATATTTCTATTGCCACTGACTCTGTGCTTGCTGGAAACTCCACACAGAGGAGGAGAGCATTTTTGCCTACCAATTTTATGGTCTAAGCAATGGGAAGAAATACCAACATCTTGTTTTAGAGATGGGGAGTCAAGGTGGAAATGGCAACTGCAGATAGGCACCTTCGAAACTTACTTGAAAGGCACAGAGGTGACATGGACACTTCCAATAAAATCCATCTTGTGCTCAAGTGATTCCAAGAATATCAGTTATATCTGACCCATTTCTCTGCACTGACTATAAAGGGAAGCAGGAACGAGGTCCAGAGACAGCCACAGAGGGATGGATCCCTCCCAAAGGACTGATTGATTCAACAATATAAAGAAATGATTGAAGCAGTTCAGCACTAAATCCAGGCTGTCTGATTATGGACCAATGTGGTGAGCACAATTCCACTTTCTTCCCCCTTGCCTTAAAGCTCACAATGTCAGGGAGCCACCAAAAGATCTCCAGTGCTCCATGAGGGGAATACCAGACCTTCACACCAAGAATACCCAGACAAAGTCCTGGACACCCAACCCAGGGAACAGCATAGCCACTGCCTGGGACCACGGGGCCCGTGGACCCTACCTTGGATGATCTTGAGGCCAGCAGAGCACGAGGCCTCTCCATAGGCATTGACAGCACAGCAGCGATACAAATCACTGTCATCTGGAACCAGACTCTTGATCTTCAAAGGGAGAGCACAGAAAGGACTGGGGTTCAGTTCACCTTCAACTTCTCATAAAGCAGCTACCCAGTGGCACGTCAGAGGCTTCTTCTGTTACCAGAAGGGCTCTAAAAAGCTTTGTTTGCTTATCTTTGTGCTATCTCAGAGCTGGGCATGTATAGAATCATGCAATATCCTGAGTTTGAAGGGGTCCACAGGATTATCCAGTCCAGCTCCTGATACTCCCAACTATCCCAGCCTGTCCCTGGCAGTGTTGTCCAAACACTTCTGGAGCTCTGGCAGCCTCGGGGCCGTGCCCATTCCCTGGGGAGCCTGGGCAGTGCCCAGCACCCTCTGGGGGAAGAACCTTTCCCTGATATCAAACCTAATCCTCCCTGGCACAGCTCCAGCCCTTCCCTGGGGTCCTGTCCCTGCTCACAGAGATCAGAGATTGGAGCTGCCCCTCTGCTTCCCCTCATCCCACTGCAGAGTTTTCCTGTCCATTTCTCTCAGTCCCACAAGTCCTTTCTAAAATATTTGATCTTTACCTGCAGAATGAATTCATTTGTAGCACTATTGAAGGACATTTCATATTTGGCAGGATCATCCAGTCCTTTTAGTGTACGTGACCATTTCACCTCAGGGGCTGGGACACCTTTGACCACAGCTCTGAAAATGGCAGTTTTACCTTTGAAAAGAGACAAGAATTTAGTTATTTAAGACAGGTTTGAACATGAGGACTCTCAGGCCTAGCCCCTTATTTTATCAAGAGTTATCCCCAGAGTGATTAGTTTTTATTATTTTATGCAAAAACGTTCTTCAAAAATAACAATAACATCTTCTTTTGCACATCAATAATTCAGGTTTTGTCTGTATTCAGTCATAAAAGGCCTTTCAAATGTGGCAATTGTCTGCCAGGCGTGGCTGCTGACACCTCCGACCATCACTAAAATCAGAAGCCTGACAGCAAGTTCAACCCAGACTTGCTTTTTACCCATGAAATGTCCAAATCCCTTCTCATCACACATATTCTCTATCAAATTCCACCGTTTCTCCAATCTTTAACTGGCACCACCTTGCACTTCAAACCCACCAGGCTCTGCTCTTTGAAGAGATAAAGGAGGGAGAAGGTGGTCCCTCTCCTTCATTCCTGCTCCCCAGGAACCTGAGTACCCTGCAGCCCACCACAGAAATCTCCCAACAGCTTTTCCACTGCCCATTACAAACCTCTTCTCCAAAAGGCTCCAAAACCACAGGGAACACTGGGAAACAAGTCAGAGAAGGGGCTTGTGTGGGTGAATGGCAATAGAAATGGAGGTGAGTTATCCATGGAAACACCTCAGGGTGGAAACGATCACTTTCTCTTATTTTTTAATACTCTTGGTCTTCCAGTGACCAACACTGTTAAAGATTCTCCCTGGAAAGTCTGGCAATATTTCTCACACCTTTCTGCAGTCACCACCACCAAATTTATTTGATGGAACAAGTTCCTGATGGAACAGATCCTTATCAAAAGGTCTTTTCCAGCCTTGGAGATTGCAGTACTGCCGCTTATTAAAGTCTGATTCCAGCTGATTATCTCTGTGTTACACTTTAGCCACTTCTGCTGCACTTTCCCATGCTTGCCCATCTGTCACAGGCCACCCAGACAGGAGAATCAGCTCAGCCAGGCACTGGCCACAGTGGGGTGGTGATGACAGAATTAAAGGCCCTCATGGTGCCTCTGCACAGACACAGAATTACAGTGAGCAACCTGAATGCACAAACAGTTTGTATGGGAACTGCAAAGAGCCTGCTGAAAATGAAGTAACTTGGAAAATTTAAAATTTACACAGGTGAAAACTTAGACAGGTGAAAACTTAGCTAGGGGCCTTGAGTAGTGCCTGAAACGTGCGGGTAGAGGAGGAGGAAGAGGGACAGGTTCCACTAGAGGCCACTGTGCTCCTTCATAAAACCTCAGGCTCCTGGAAATCCACAGGTGAGTGTGGAACACCGAAATCCAAGTTGCTGATTCAGTCCTGGCAGGGAAGAGGAGCTACAAGAAGTTCTCAGGCTACTCCACACTGACGAAAAAGAAAAAACAAAAGAACTCTCTGCAGGTGCAGAGAGACCCCTGGAAGGCTCTTCATTGATTCCAGTTCTTGGCTCATCAGCTGCCTGCTCTGTGCTCTGTGCAAGATCCTTATGTTGTTCCTTACAGAATCATCACAGAACCATGGAATGGCCTGGGTAGGAGAGACCTCAAAGTCCACCTCATTCCACCCCCTGCCATGGGCAGGGACACCTTCCACTACCCCAGGTTGCTCCAAGCCCCAGTGTCTAACTCGGCCTTGGACACTCCCAGGGATGAGGCAGCTCCAGCTTCTCTGGGCAACCTGAGAGGCCAGGGCCAGGGCCTCACCACCCTCACAGGGAAGAATTCCTTCCCAATATCCCATCTAACCCTGCCCTCTGGCATTTGGGAGCCATTCCCCTTGTCCTGGCACTCTAGGCTCTTGTCCACCTTTCCTGGAGCCCTTCTAGGCACCGGAAGGCTGCTACAGCCTAAACAGCACCTGTAGTCAGCTGTTTAAAAAGCAGCTGATTTTAGTGCTGAACACAAGTTCCTTCAAAACAAGAAAACAAGAAAAGGAAAACAAGAAAAACAACAACTTTTCCAATCTGCCTAATCTTTTGCTGCAAAATCCTTACTGTGAGAGCTTTCTGCAGAATTTGCCAGATTTGCTGTACACCTAAGAGCCAGATGTTGGTCTTGCGTACACATAGTGACAACTAAGGAGTGAGTACTGAAGGAATTGCCATCAGTGTAACAAAGACTGGCCACACAACACTTTTTTTGTGGTCATGTCAAATCAGTTTAGCAACTCACTTGATTTAATCATGATAATTTTTTCAGGCAGGTGGGACATGGAGTCAAACCTCCAGATCTGTGGCTTTACCTGTTTATCAAGTCTCACCTTCCTGCAGTGTCAGAGTGAGTGGTTTCTTCTCAAAGTCAGGTGTACTGCATCCTTGTGGAACATCATTCACAAACTGAGTGATAACAACGCCTGGGATAGAAGATTTCTTGAAGATTTTTACTAGAAAGGCAAGAAAAAATACATTCAATTGACATGTTTGTCCTTCAGAAAGAATCTCTCAGTGTCTGCATTGCATGCTGCAGAGCAATAACTGCTCCTGCTCAGCTCCTCTTGGACCACAAAGGTCCCACCCATTCCAGTGCCAGAGGCTGTAAATGTGTCCCAAGGCTTGGGCATTAAGGTCTGGGATTTTGTGGTGGCTTTGCTAAAGCTGTGTCCAAGTGGGAAATTCTGCAATCAAAGTCCTAATCCAGGACCACCTCAGCTCACAGCTCCAGCGACAGTTTGGACAGGGAAAGCTTTGCATCAGTTCATGTTCCAAATACAAAATCTGGCATGAGAAAGGCCCTGCTGTCAAGTCGGAGCATGGTGGGTCAGTCCCTGCCATCTCCAAGCTAGAGAAGCAAGCTGGGGTTATTCCCAGGGGCTCCCCAGAGTTGTGTCTGTTCTCTCACCTGTCTGATGGCTGCTCATGATGCTTTGCTCAGCTTTCTGGGGTCAGCACAAACAGATTACAAGTTCTCCTTTGAAAAAGACAAATAATTTCATTATTTACAGTTTGCAAGAGAAAGGACAGACCTTAACACTGCTCCCTTTAGTGACACAGTTTGCCCTTCCTCACTTGCCACATCCTCGCAGCCAAGTAGAAACAGACCTGCCAATCAGCCTGTCATGCCCAACACAACCTGGGTATGAGGATGATTAGCAGTGCTGAATGGAAAATGTAAACATCCAGTGGCATCCCTCTGTGTCACCTGGCTTTCCTCTAAAGACCTCCTCTCGTGTTTCAGGCAAATATTCACCACATGGCACTCACGTGGTGGGTTCTGATGGATGGCAAGAGCAGTTGCTGAGAAGAAAACCACAGAGATGGATGTCTAAACTGGGGCATGGAGCAGAGGTACATCCTGATCTCATTTGGCATGGTTAAATTAGCAACAAACCTGAGAGAAGACGAGAAGTCTTTAGAAGGGAATGGTGAAGTGTGAGCTTGGCATTAAGGAGTTATTGTTATGGATCACTCAGGGGATCTTCTGCCAACCGAGTCTCTTCCCCTGTATTTTAAACTGGACAATATGTAATGTAACACATCCCTGCCTTGCAGCAAGCTGGGAAAGCAGATTCTCTGTCATGTGAGAGATGCTCAGGAACTATAGAGTTACTACAGCTCTGAAAGAGCAATTAGATTGGATTGCCTGTGGCATTAGTGTTGTGTCTCTGTTTACCCTCTGCACTCCTTCAGTTAACAGAGGGACACAGGAACATGCAACTTCCATCAGTTTTGAAAGGCACAGGGACTTTGGGAGCACACCTACACCAGGTATTCATCCAGCTGAGCTCTGTCACCTGGCACCTGATGAAAACACAGGGGATAACCCCAACATCTCCTTGTCACACATTCACCTCCGAGCTGCATTGTCTGGGTGAGAATTGGTTTCAGCTAAAGGTAATAGACAACTTAGTGAACAAAAATAATTTGTGCTGGATATCCCGTAGCCAGGCCAAAGAGAGTGTCACTCACAGTGCCTCTGGGTCAGCTTCTGCACCAAAATGTGTTTTGCCATTACTCAGCAGCTGCAAAGAGCCACAGACACCTCCCTACAAAAAAATCACTGGGTCCACTTTGTCCTTACCACAAATCTTGTTTTGGGCCTTTGCACACTCTACAAATTTCAGCAATAACTGACATCTCTGTGAGCCTCCCTGGCCTCCATGGAAATGCACTGAGACAACAGCACTGGGAAATGGGAGAGGACTGTGTGAGCACAAGCCAAGCCCTCTCTCCTGTCCCCTCCTGGCCTGATCTGGGTGACCTCTGCTGCTCCCACTACAGGGGGTTTGCATTTCAGCTGTGTGCTGCTAGTCTGGCACATCACACGGTTACTTCTGTAAACCCTTGGGAGATGTCTTTGAACTTGGCAGTGAAGGGAATGAGGAGCTTGTGGGAAGGAAAAGACACCAAACTGAACTGAAAAGAAGCTGATTCCAGGGCACCCTGTCCTGCCCCAGCCAGGGCATTGCACAGTGAATGGTTGAGATTTTGAGAGGCTCTTGATCACCATCTTATGGATTTCATTTGTCCTCCACAGTACTGAACCGTATTAACAACAAACATAATCCCCTATTGCCTCTCGTATCTTCCTAAACATGTCACCACTCCTGGAGCTGGAATGCCTGATGCTTACAACACTCACCAAACAGGATGACCTGACACCAGCTTGTAGCAGCTTTCCCCTAAGCTCTGTTTATGTTACACTTGCATTTATTTTTTCCTCCTCCTGACTCCTTTCCTGGGCAGTGGTGGGGAGCAGCTACCCTGAAACAGCAACGTGGTCCAAAGTCAGCTCCAAAGCCTTTCCTTACATCTCCAAATGTTTCAGTCTCAGCCTGGTGTGACAGTGGACATGTGTTACCATAACTAGAAACTGCTGAGAGAGGGCTAAATTCAAATCTAATTTAGTAAACCCGCAAATACTGACAATATTGGCACTGGCAGTAACAGGCTCCATCTCACAGTGCACAACATGCACTATGTGCACTATGTATAAACTGATGAGTTTACAGAGTCTTAAAGATTTCAGAAATTCACTTGGATTAAAAATAATCTCCTGTGAGTCCTTAAACTCCTGTGAATTCCTGACTTCTGGAGAATGAGAAGGAAGCATGTTAATGCCACACATTGATTGCAGGGTTAAAATAACAGTGCTGGATATGAAGGGAACATTCCTTCAGTGTAATGAATCCAACCACGTTGTATTTTCCAGTGTCTTGTGTATTAAACAAGGACCAGAAAATAACACCCTGGTTGGCACAGAGTCATTAAACCCTACCCCTGCTTACTTTTAGAATTTTTACTCCCTTTTTACATGAATGATCATGGTTTTGTTCTGACTCCAGTTCAATCTAGAAACGAAATCACAGAATTTTTAAAATGAGACAGCAAAATCCTTCCAAAAATTGCCATAATGTAATTCATTTCTTCATTCACAGGTGCTTGAAACATTGGTGTCCACATGAGGATGATTTATTCAATGGAATAAATGCTTCCAAGAGGGAGTCACCCCCCCAGATGAATGCTGCTGACACCCCCAGCACCATAGGGTGACACTGGAAGAAGCTCAACGCTCTCACTCCTCTGTAAAACACATCCCTGTCATGCATTAGCCTTGTTCAAGTATCCACTTGGCAATTCCTCATTCCAGGCAAAAGTCTGTCTGCTTTGCAGCTCCAGGGACATCCCCACTGGAGACAGAGGAAAAGCTTCCATGGCTTTGAGTACAGAGCTGGAGCAAGCCCTTGGCTACTGACAACATTTTTAATGTCCCAAAATAAAGCAGCAAGCCTGGCAGGGTGGGAGGGTACCCTTCATCCTGTGTGTTCATCAATCAGAGAAGAGCAAGAGACCGTTCCCTGTGAGCCTGACTGGACACCAGTGCTGGGGCCATAAATCAGCTGAGTGAATAAGCAAAACATTTGGGAGTCAGAGGATTTGTAGGTATTGGGGGTGTCACGGGGAGTTATTTATGGGCTTCAGACAGTGCAATACACAGACAAGATGTGACATAATTGCTGGCAGAGGGGTGAGCAAAATTAGCCAAACCTGTAGGGAAGTGACACGCAGTGAGTGGTTCATGGGGAGGGGAGGGATGCAGAGGCTCAGGATGGGTCACGGGCATTGCACAAGCACAGACACAAACACATTAAAACAAAAACATTAGCACAGACTTAAACCAGTAATAATAAATAATCAGCAACAGAAGCAGCACTCTCTTTCATAGGAACACCTATCATGGAACATGCTGAGCCGGAAGGGATGCAGAAGGATCATCCAGCCCAGCCCCTGTCCCTGCACAGATGCCCCAACAATGCCACCCTGTGCATCCCTGAGAGCCTTGTCCAAATGCTCCTGGAGCTCTGGCAGCCTTTGGGCTGTGCTCATTCCCTGGGGAGCCTGGGCAGTGCCCAGCACCCTCTGGGGGAAGAACCTTTCCCTGATATCCAGCCTGACCCTCCCCTGACAAAGCTTTTCTCTTTGTAATTCTCTTTGAATTTCTCTTTGTAAATCATGAAAAAAAGGGCAGTCCTGTCACAGGAAACATTCTAAACAAAATACCAAATTGTGAGCTCAGTCAAATTCTAGCTGTGCTTAACCCCAGGGATCCAGATACTCAGTGAATATATTTCAGCTAAAATTTCTCTTTTAGCTTTGGGTTGGCTTTCTGTGTTTTTTTGTTAACTTGAAGTAATCTTTTGAGCTTGAGTATTCCCATTTCAGATGAACTTTAAAGGAAAATTTCAAATGCATTGGTTTGAACCACAGAACTGAAGGCCAACAAATTGCATAAGGGAAACTTCATGAAAACTTCTGATCAGGTCACAGAGGGGGAACATCACAAGCTCTCCAGTGATGAATGGAAGTCTTGTGTAGAGTGGGGGGGAATGCCCAAGGATCAGATTTTGTGTGACTTATCCCTTTGGTAAATCTATACCTGACTTGATCTTCTCCTCTGCCCCAGGGATTATGAACATGACCTAAGTGCTTGCTCAGGATCCACAGGCACACAAACTAGATACCCTGTAGCCATTTATGTATGAAAGTGGCACTGATACCAAAGGCCAAGAGGAGACACACACCATCCCTATTTTCTAAGGGAGCAAAAGCCATTCAGCCCCAGCAGTGAGCAGGGCAGTGAATCCATGTCCCTTTGGAGCAGCAGGGATGGGATGGCCGCATCAGAACCAGTCAGTCTGTGCCTTTCCATGGCCACAACACTCCCACAGATTTCTCATAACAGAAACAGACTCAGATACAGGCAATGGGTTTACAGCAAGTATCACAGAGCAAACACAACAAACTCTCACTGTCAGGAAGGAAAGATAACATATCTCTACTCACTGCCCAGGATGAAACCCTTAGGAATCCCAGTGTACCTGTGCACAAGTCCCCTGCCAGCTCCAAGGGACAATGACAGCAGATCTTCAACAGCCTGGCATCTTCCCAGGGAAATCCAGGGAAATCCGTGTACCCTACAAGAGCCCAACACTACTGGAGCTCACTGCTCCCAGAACATTTACAACCATTTCCAGACCTACTGCCACACAAAGCCCCATTCAGTGTGACAGCAAAGGTGTCGCTTCCCACTCCCAGCTCTGCATCACAGAAATCAATGGTGACATGGCCAAACTCACCACTCTGCAGGCTGAGCTTCTGAGACGATCCTCTGGAATTCACTGCTGTGTGTCCAGGCCCATGGTGCCTTTGCTCACTCAGATCACAGAGCTCTTCACTGCCGTCCAGCGGGTCCCCTGATCCTAGATATCAGTGACCTGTGGGAAGGAAGATAAGCCTGGTACCAGTCTGGTGTAAATGCTACTAAATGGCAAAAGAAACAGAAAACTGTTGCCCTCACACCTCTCCACTCTCACAGAAGGTGAGGCTGTGCCCAGGAGCTGCCAGGAGTCTCCACACTGAGCTGAAGCAGCCCTGGGGCTCATTATAGCCCCGCACTCCCCCAGCCCAGGGGAGGTGCCCTGGAGCCCTTGGCAAGGCTGGCCATGGCCAGGGCCAGCCTGGCCAGATGCGACCATCAGTCAAGGCCACACTGCATCTCCCATGCAGGACCTTGTGCCCCAAAGAAGGACAAACACTTGTGCAGATCCAGGGAAAGGACAGGCTGTATACCAGGTGGCGTAGGACACACCAGCAGATAGGTTCTCAGAGGCCACAAGTCCTTAGGAGATCTCACAATTCCTTAGCAGAGAAGTAATACCAATGGATTGTTGCATCTGTATGTGGGTCAACCATGCCTAGGCTTGGCCCTCAGCAGAAGAGTCCCTCAGCCTGCTATTCCAAGAGGCCTGAAAGAAAACCAGTTGCTCTAGAAGAGCTTCACTGCTACAGCCAAAAGACACACCTCAGTTAGCTCCTTTCCTTCCAACACAGACACAGGCTGATCCCTTTCCCATGAGCAGCAAACAAGGCCACTTATTCCACCAGTGGAAGGTTCCCTGCCCATGGCAGGGAGATTGAATTAGATGTCTTAAAGGTCTTGAATTAGGTCTTAAAGTTCTCTTCCAACCCAAAGCAATCTGGGATCTCTGATTTCCATGGACAGGCTTACCCCAGAAGTATAGGTTCAGTGCACTGTGACCCCAAATCTTTTGCTTCTGGTCTGCCCTTGCAGACCTTGTAAACTTTCCTTCCTCTGCTCAGAAAGCTCCCCTAAAGCAGAGGGGCCTTTGCTTAATTCCTGATGTTCACAGAGATGGCCAGTCTGGGACTGCAGGTTCCCTTCTCCCAGCAGCTCGACCTGCAGGCAACAAAACCTGGCTGGCCTGAAGGCTGCTTTCACTCTGGCCTGAGAGCCCACAGTCCTTGCTCTCCTTTGCATTGGGTGAAAAAAATCATATTAAATCTCATGCTCAAGTGGAGAGGAAGGGCTGGGTCCAGAAGTTGGCAAGAGAAGTGTTTTTATTGTGATGGCCATGGTTCACAGGCTGTCTGGGCTGGCAGAACCAGAAGAAGGCTTTCCTCTGGTTTCCTATGAGAAGGTGGTAATTTTAAAATCTGAGGCTAATGGAAAGGGAACACACAGAAAACCCTTGGTGCCACAGCTTAGACTCCTGTTAGGTTGCATCAAGACAGCACAACCACAAAGAGCACCATTTCCACTAGTCTGAGAAAGAAGACTCTCACTCAGGTAACAAAAACTTCTCCCTTGCAGGGCTGGGAATCACTATTTCAACCAACAATTTAAAAGATACATGTGAAAATTAAATTCTGGAGTAATTTTCTACATTCCTTCTTTCTTTTCGACCATTGTTGCTGGTGACAGTGTTTAAACCTTCCCAGTTCATGAGAAAAGCATCTCAACAGAGGGAAATGGAATTGCTCAAACTGATGCCTGGGCTAAGATCCTTCAGTTCTACATCCCCTGTTACCTTTGCAGTGATATAAAAGTAGAAAGTAGAAGCAATTACAAAGTCAAATTTAAACCATTTGAAAGTTGAGGAGCCAAGGAAATAAGACAACAAGGATCTGGGAAATCTGGACTGCTGCTGGAAAATCCTCTCAGTAGCAGCCACTGTTTTCTAGCAATGTGGGACTCCCACAGCATTTTCATCTGCTTTGGACAATGATCATCCCAAAGATGCTCCCTCAGACACCAGTCCTGCTGGTCCAGGACAGCAGTTTGTGGTTTTGCTGCCTGGATGCTGCACCTTTGATAAACCCCATTGCCAGACAGGTCTCTAAAGACAGTAATACTTGGGTAAGCCCTAGGAATGCTCCCACAGGAAGCATTTACCTGCCTCTAATGAAATCTGAATTCAGCTCTCTTCAGCTGCAGTAGGAGCAGAGTTATCCCAGAGAGCCCTGAGCTATCCGGAACCGCAGGGATTTCTGCTGTTCCTCTTCCCATGTGCTCTCCCTTTCCAGGCATTTGCTCCCCACAGAAAAGTGCCAATGGTATTTAGTCTCCAAACACATTTAGCTGTTGGGTCTCAATAACTGAGGAATTCCTAATTAGACAGACAGTGGAGTCTACCAAGTCCCAGGAGAGCCATAACTGCTCCTGCTCCACTGATCCCACAAACCTGATCGTGCTTTGCCTCATTCCCAGCCCTGCTTTTACAGTTTTCTTGAGGCCTCTCCTCCAGAGGGGCTGATAATTTAAAACCATCTGCAACAGAGCGAGCTCCTCCAAGAGCTTGACCTTCTTCCATTTCACAGCTTGCTTTCCACCCGCCTACCCAAGGCCCTGTTAACCCTTGTGTGCCAGGGCTGAGCCACCACATGCCACTGGAGCCCGCAGAATGTCACAGCAAGGCTCAGTGGGCACTGCTTTCCCTGCAGAGGGACACCTTCTTCCCTGAAAGGAGGTCCATTCACCCAAGGAAGGTCAGTGAAGAAATGGCAGGAGGCAATAGCTGAAGGACAGTTATTTCAGACTGAATTTAAAACTCTGTTTTAACTGGAAACAATACTCTCCCAATGTTTTGTTTTCCCTGTAATTCTCTTCTTGGAATATTGGTGTCAAGTCTTCCTGCTCCGACCAATGACAACTGGTAGAGCTCTTCCTACAGACTTTGGCACCCACATGGCTCAGAAAGGGCAAGAACTCAAGAAACCAAGACCTGCTAGGTCTAAAACCACGTCTGGATTTTCAGTCCATAAAGAAATGACCAAGATCAAAACCCAGGCCAAGACACTCCATTTCCCTGCAGCCTGGTGGACAGTCCTGACTGTGCTAAGGGTGGAGGTGGCGGCAGGGAGGCTTCTTTGGGGCAGAAATATTCACACATGAAATGGGTGAAGATGTGCAAAGCTCAGTGGTCGTGTTCCAAGTCCATCTTGACATAACAGCAATGAGAATCCCATAAACACTATACAAGACAATGAGCATGGAATGTGGCATAAAGCCCCAAATTCAGTAAAGATAACAGGTACCTGCAGCCCTCCAGCCACCCAACACACTACACCAAATCAGGTGGGTCCAGCAGTGCTGGTTATGCTGGTCATAAGTGAGTGCAGGGACATTGTCTGTTCAGATCAGGGCAGGGGCCAGCTGGGTGACAGAAGAGCATTTTGGTTTTCCCAGGAGAATGCCTTGCACCAGGATGAGGAACAGTCACACCATGCATGTGAGTGAGCCTTCCACACCCACAACATTTGAATTTAAGTAAATGTGATGTTCCAATTACTGAGTACTTGCCGCTCTTTTCAGTGGGAGATGCCCATTCCCATTGCAATCCCTCAACACCAGTTCATCCACGTTGTAGAGTCCAGAAGAAATTGAAGAGACTTGTTTCAGGCTCGAACCTGTGGTTATTTTCCCTCCCCACCTGAGGTGCCACTGTGTCCCTCTGTCACGGGCAAGCTGAGGGCTGCTGTCACTGCACACAGAGCCAGGGTCAGACCCACTGCAGCTCACTGGACTTCCACACAACACAAGGAGACCAGAGCCAAGGGAATGACTGCAAGAGGCACCAGTGGTCTGCTCTCACAGTGCAGATCAGCTCCCTCATTCCCACACTGCAGAGAATTCCTCCTGTTCTCTTGCTCAGTTCTTTTCTCACTGGTTTAGTGTTTGCATCCATGACTGACTGAAGGGGTTTGCTAGCACAGTCTAGGATTTAGTTGGAGCCTGGCTGCCTATAAACCCAACATTCCCACTTTTCCCAGTAACAGCTGCTCCCATGACTATCCTCCTTGCATGTTCCAATCCCGGGGCTGGGATTTACTCACCATTTTCCATCCACAAAACCAAATACTGGGCAACAGACATTTAATAAAGACTCACCAAGATGTGATTAAACATCAGCTTATTACCAGACATATCCCTCCACCAGGACTTTCCACCCCCCTTGAAACACTGAAGAGAGCAAGAGTTTAAAACCCCTCTGGGCTTTAATGAATGCAGGGAATGAGGGGTGCCTGTACCATCTCCATTTGACCCTACATGGCCATTGGGCTTTGCTAAATGTCCCTCTCCAGCTAAAATTAACTGTGTGTGTTGGAAGCACTTCACAGACACCACCCTTCAGGCCTGCAGAGGGTTAATAAAGCTCACAGCATGCAGCATATTAAACAATAAAATACAGCCAGGTATTGAAGGCTTTATCTCAATCCCCCTCTCTGCCTCAAACCAGAGGCACAGCAAACCCCCCAGTTCTGAGCTCTTTATATTGTTACAGGATTTATTGTGCCCCAACCTGCAAGTGGTGACAGATGCAACAAGCCCCATCCTGGCCTGACCAGCTGTTTTAATGTTTTATTCCCTGATGTGCTGGGAAGTTTGACACTGAAATAATTGGTAAGAAATTCTCTCTGGAACCTCAAGAGGCCACAGCATGTGCCACCTTCCCACTGTTTGTGTGGGACACCAGAATTAATCTCAACACTGTCCTGGTAGCGCCTGACCTGTGCTGGCATCAGTGAATGTCTGGCACCTACAGAAGTGCCAGGGGACTCCCGTTTCTGGGAATGCTGCCCCTTCCTTCTGAAGTTTGTTCACTGTCACACTCTCTCTTTATTCAGCACTAAAATATCAGAATAAAGTAAGTGTCGTCTTGTGGCAGACAATTATGCCAGCTTCCAATGGAGAAATAATCAAAAACATAGAATTATAAAATCATAGAATGGTTTGGGTTGGAAGGGACCTTAAAGCTCAGCTCGTTTCACTCCCCACCAAGGGGGAGAACATCAGGTTGCTTAGACCCCCTCCCGGAAACGGAAATATAGAAAAAACACGGAAATACAGAAAAACATGGAAATAGAGAAAAACAGAAAGAGAGGGCATCTCTCTCCTTTCACCCCCACTTGTTCCATGCACCTGTGCATGAAACATGCATCTGAGAAACCATCTGTGGTTTCTCGGAAGGGTCACTGAGCTCCCCTTTCTGCAAGAATGAAGCTCCCAGGGTCTCTCCCTCCGCGGGGTCTGTCCCTGTGCGGGGTCTGTCCCTCCGCGGGGTCTGTCCCTGTGCGGGGTCTGTCCCTGTGCGGGGTCTGTCCCTGTGCGGGGTCTGTCCCTCCGCGGGGTCTGTCCCTGTGCGGGGTCTGTCCCTCCGCGGGGTCTGTCCCTGTGCGGGGTCTGTCCCTGTGCGGGGTCTGTCCCTGTGCGGGGTCTGTCCCTGTGCAGGGTCTCTCCCTCCGCGGGGTCTGTCCCTGTGCGGGGTCTGTCCCTGTGCGGGGTCTGTCCCTCCGCGGGGTCTGTCCCTCCGCGGGGTCTGTCCCTGTGCGGGGTCTGTCCCTGTGCGGGGTCTGTCCCTGTGCAGGGTCTCTCCCTCCGCGGGGTCTGTCCCTGTGCGGGGTCTGTCCCTGTGCGGGGTCTGTCCCTCCGCGGGGTCTGTCCCTGTGCAGGGTCTGTCCTTGTGCAGGGTCTGTCCCTCCGCAGGGTCTGTCGCTGTGCGGGGTCTGTCCCTGTGCGGGGTCTGTCCCTCCGCGGGGTCTGTCCCTGTGCGGGGTCTGTCCCTCCGCGGGGTCCAGGTCCGGGCAGGTCCGCAGCACTCACCTGCGGTGTCACCCTGGGTGTCCTCTCAGCCGAGTGCTGCGGCAGCCGGGGCTGCAGGCGGGGCTGGGCTGCGCTGGGGTCACTGCGGGTCCCTCCAGGCTGGAGCCTCCTCAGCCTCTCCCTCCCGCCGCTGTCCCGGCGCGGTGTCGCCCGCGGGCGGGGCCGCCTGTCACAGGGCTGTTAGCCTGCGAGACATCCAGAGGATTGGGATTTTTATGGGCACCCGGGCACCTGCCTCCTATTCGTTATCATTTCAGTCCATTCCAGTAATGGTGCTGAGCAAACTTGAGATGAACATAATTCTTCAGCATTCCACAGGTCAGTGGGATGGTGCTTTGTCTGTGGATTGTGTTTCTTCACAGCAACTTGTTACAAACTTTGACACAACCAAAGGGCTCTCCGTGTTTTAAAGGAAACTGGAGTTCAACTGGTTTGAATCCCATTCCAGGAATAAGTAGGGTCCCTAACAGAACAGATAAATTGAACTTCAGATAGAAGTGAGTGGCCAAGCATGGTTGAAGATGAGACTTCTTTACATGCGCTGCTTTTAAAAGATAACTCCTTGAAAAGTCAGATTTGTAAAGGAGGGACAGAGCCCTTCAGAGCAGCAGTTCACAGTGTTAATGTGAATTTCTCTCACAGTGTTAATGTGAGTTTGTAGCATACATTGAGCAGTCTGAGCCTGCACTCCTGTTACACAGCCAAGAGCAGCTGCTGTTACCTACAGTCCTTTGTACACCTTTGGAAAAAAACCAGCTTTATCAGGGAATTAGGAACAAAAAGGTCAGGGTGGAAATGGAGATCAGACACCTCAGCAGACTTGTATTAGTAAGGGGTTCCTCTGCTGTGAGAATTTATCCAGAGTCACCTGGAGTGATGGAGATAAGTCTTGAGAAAAACAAGACAGAAGCTCAAAGTAAAAAACCCCAGGCAGGGAATGAAGAGGTTGTAGACACAGTTTCCTCAGCTTGCAGAGGGCAGTGGGCACCCAAGGGTCACCTAAAGGGCTGCAGGTTGCAGACATTTCAGGTGTTTCCTTGCCCCTGTTGCCCATCTCAGGGTCTCATGTTGGAGGAAAGCCAGTCACAGTCATTTCAGAGGGCAATACTTCCAGGTGTCCATGGGCACATCAGTGCTTCTAAAAAGCAGATTAGGGTAAAGTTCAGCTTTCTCTGTCTTGTCCTCTTCAAGGAAGCCAATTTGCCTGTGGGAGAGGCTGTACCTGGAGCTCTTCCAGCCTCAGAGGTGGACAAACCCCCTGTCCCAGCATGAGCGTCAGCCCACACGAGAGGCAAGAATCTAAAGCAAACATAATTTCCAAAGGTTTTGCTTCTATCTGGTGAAAGCAATCCCCCCACACCAGGCAATGGACCTGTTGTACCCTGAATAAAACTGTACCTCAGTTTTATTCAGAGCACCATGCCTTCAAAAGCATTCATTGTACAAAGGAACAGCAAAGGCAGAGAGACGAACCAGCAGGACAACAGGTTTGCCTGTACTTTAATGTACATTCCAAATGGGAATATAATTCCCTCATTTTTACTTTAGATTAACCAGATTTTTGAGTTCAGATGCTCAGTCCCTTGATACCACAGAAGCTGAAATCTGCTCAGGGTTTCCTACCTTGCCCCTCCATAGCTAAACATCCTTCCTGTGGAGGAAAGAGCTGGAGCACAAACGGCTGAGCTTGTACTGTAACAGATTTAAGCCAGAAAGTGCAGGTGACACATCCCAAAGGATCACATTTACACACCTTTGTACACCTTTACAGTCAGCAAAACACAGGAGGTGCCATTTAATGTGGTAGAAAAGAAAAAACATCTTCAAAAAACAGAGAAGAACTGACAACTCAGGAGATGCTGCAATCATTCTGATAGGCTTGAAAATATGTCCCAGTTATGAGACTTTAGCACCCCAAAGGGCAGCCTTATGTAATGTGCTTTACTTAGCAATCCTCTGACATGGGCCTTCCCAATAAAACAGTGCAAGGATTTGTAAGCCTGGGCATTCCTTTGCCTCTGACAGCCTCGTAAAGATTATTTCCTATCAGACATGAGAGAGACTCCACTGGAAACCCACCAAACACTGTGTCTGAGCTGACCTGAGCATGCCAACTCTAATTTCATCCCAAATCAGCAGGTGGTTATTGGTTGCCTCAAAATGGCATTTGTCAGGAATGAAAATTCTTTGCCAAAATAAGCCATTCAGTGTTATTTATGACATAGACAGCTTCTGTTACTCTCCCATGGGGCATTATGTGCTAACACTGTTGACTCAGCCAGCCCTGGCCCTCTCCCCTTTTATGTTCAAGCACAGCCATTAAATTGTCTTTTAGAAGTTGCACTGAGGGCACAAACCACCTCACTTCTCCAACAAATGAAGACAAAACACAGAAATGACCCACTAGTGCATGAAGTCTGAGAACTCTGAGCGTTTGCTGTGACAGATTAAACACAAATCCCTTCTGTGCTCTTCTCAAGCTTCATGCTCAATGTGGAGTCCCAAAGAAGTGGCCATGGACACCAGAGGCAGTTGTACACATTGTCACAATTGTCACATCCCAGACAGCCTTCTGACCCCCAGCATACTGTGTTGACAGGAGTGTCCTACATTCAGACACCACAGCATTGTTTGAGATCCAAGCACAAGCTCCACACCAACCCAGGATGCAGGTGGTGCTAGAGCACCTCTCTGAGGGGACAAAGATCTATTTTTTATGACATTTTCCACCTCTCAAGCAGTCACCCAGTGTGACACATCACAGTCCCTTCAGACACCTGAGCTTGTACAACTCACTGTCGCCTTTAAAGAACACACTCCTGTGCAGGGAGCACTGAAGTTCTTGGCTGTGGAGAGGCTGATCCTGTGGAGAACCAGCCCAGCAGCTGAGTGACCTGTCCAGAGCCAGGACCTCAGCACACACCTGGGCATGAAGTGAAGGATAATGAAATACAGAAACTCTACCAGGGAAAGTGCAGGGGATCCATTCCCTCCATTACCCTCTCCCAGGGAGGAAAGCCAAACTCCCCTCCCAGCTGTCCTATAGCCTTGGACCAAAGGGCTGGGAGCACCTGTGAGGCAGAGAAATTACTGCAGTATCCAAAAGTACTGGGAGCCTTCCACAGGGTTCAGCTGCAATCAAGGTCATTGTCCCCAGAGCTTCTTTATCAACTATTGTTCCTTTCCCCCACCCCTCAGCATCCACTCCCACCAGATCAATAATCACACCTTCTGAATAGCAGCAGGGGCACTTGGGAATGCCCCAAGAATTCAGTCACTTTAAGATGAATCAATACCTAAACAGCAGGGAGAACCAAACTGGGATAACCAAACTGCATTTCTGATTTGCCTCTTCCAGGCTCCTTCAGGTAGAGTTAGTCCATGCCAAAGGAGAAGTCCTAAGCTCACCTGAGCCAGTCCCAGAGCCAGAGAGGAGCCTGCCCCTGTGAGCCCTGACTGCTCTTGGGGTAACCTGGGCTCCCAGCCCAGCACAAACCAGCCCAGGTGACACCCAGGGCAGGCCCCGTAGGCCCTGGCCCAGGGCAGGTCTGGCATCACCCTGTCACTCTGGCTTGGCTGGCACTTGCAAGGGGCCCTGATGGTCTTGTGAGGGCTTTGACCACGTCATGAAGGCAGCTGCACCTTTTGTCCCCACACAGCCCATGGCAGGCAGGTGTGACCCATTCTGCTGTGTGACAGGGACCCAGTGTGAGCACTGCCAGGCACAGGGCCAGGCCAGCAACCTCAGCAGGGGAGAGCCTGTAAGAGCTGGGTGTTGGGGATCTGCTCTTCTGGAAGGAGAAGCCCCAGCAGAGGCAGGACAGGAACCTCACTGACCAGGTAAACTCAACCCAGCACCTGAAGTGGGTGAGCAGAGAGGGGATGGTGACAGGGTCCATTACTGTCCCCATCAACAGTCCTGTGATCATCAAAGGCCAGGGAAGAAGTCAGGTCCAAGGTCAACCTGGGAAGGCCAAACAACAGTTCAGGAAAACCTGAAAACTGGTGCAACTGCAGCAAAGCACAGGAAGGGGATGAAGGCTCAGGCCTGAGCTTGAGCAGAGCCCCTTGGCCACGGGAAGAGGTGTAAGAAGGGATCCCAATTGCTGAGGGCAATTAGGCCCTAATTAATGCCCTCACAGCCCTACCCCTGGATTCCAGGAGAACATTTCTGTGACACATCAGCTCACCCAAGTCTTGCACAACTAGGGCTCTCAGCACCACACTTCAAACTCGGCTCCCTCCCCTCCCACTCTGCCTTCTGTAAATTCTCCTGCCCTGTGGTGGTTCTGCTTTCCTGCTGGTTTCCAGGCCTGGATGGTCTCTCTATCCCCTCTGCCAGTCTATGCCCTCAGGAACACTGGTGTGCCCATGTGCCCTCCCTGTCCATGGCTGCAGGGAAGGGCAGGAGCAGAGCCTTGGGAAGAGGCAGGGAGCAGGCAGGGAATGCACCAGCAATGGACAGACAGTCAAGCAAAGAGGGATTTACCTCCCTCTTCTGTCACTCCCCAGCATGTGGGGAAAAACTGTACCATTTCATGAATGTGCCATTCCCTACTTTGGAACTGAAGAGGAAAGTCCTTTTTTATTGGGAGTTTCTGTTGTTCTGAGATATCCAAACTGAGATGTTGCTCCCTTCCATGCTCTCTCAGTCTCTAGAAAGAATCTGTGAGATCCCACTGTCTTAACTTTCAAAGGCTTTTCAAAGGCGACACTTTTCCCAAGGAATTTAGTTTGATTCCTGTGCACATGCAGTGAATTGATCGATGCTCTCCAGCACAAAAGTCCTCATCCAGGTTCATCCCTGCAGGTGCAGCTACTGCCCTGCTTTCACACTAACGCTGTCTTTCTAAAGTGTCACAGGCAGCAATCCTTCTGTTTAGGATCAAAGTTGCAGCAAGGAAGATCTCAGAAGTCTCTGCCAAAGCAGTTCCTTGCTAGGGCTGTGCTGTGAAGCTGAACCAGCTGCCAACCCAACCACAGGAGTCTCCTTTTGCCAGTTACTTCTCTGCCTCAGGAATGAGCCAAGCCCAGAACTGGAGATGCCCAGGAAGATCCTGGTCAGATGGCCATGTGGCCTGGCCCAGGCAGTGGGAGAAAATGAAGCCACTTCAAAGCTCCTGAAGATTCAAAACCTCACTTTTCAAGTCACCTCAGTTTGAAGCATCCAGACCTAAGAGGTACTGAGTACCTGGAGCCTTCCTTGACATCACTGGGATCTTCTGGATGCACATCTCTCAGTGCCTGTATGCTGGGAAAACCACTGGGATGCATCTTGGTGCTAAGAGGTACCTGTATTTGATCCTGACTGAATGAAAACATTCTGTGTTAAAATAAATCATCTTCCCCTCCTTTAATGTCTTATACTGACCTTTGTCACCTCGTTGCAACATTATTCCCTTCAACACAGCTGAGTGTGCAACTGCCTGGGAAAAGCAGAGCCTCTGAACAGGAGCAGGCTGATGATCTCGTGTCTGCAGCCCAGTTTACAAACTGTCTCTGGCAGATTCCAGGAGTTGGTTTTCCTGGATTGCTTTGGTGACCCACAGTCACACACACTCTGTGTTTTCCACCCCCAGGCACGTCCTGCTACTCCCAGCCAGCCAGCCAGGCAGGCTCTGAGCTGGGGAGGGGCACAGTGAGCAGGTCACTTTTCAGGAAGATGAATGGGGAATGGATGGGTGGATGGATGGATCATTGAAAGGAGCAGGATAATGTCAGGGGTGCTGACCCATCCTGGTCAGACTGGGAGAAGGGAGGAAAGGAGGGGTGGGTGTCAGAGAAGGATCCTGTGTCAGAACTGTGATGGATGAAGGAGATCCGTGTTCTGGGAAGGGTGGCTGGGGCAGACAATGCCAGTGCCAGGAGCTGAGCAGGAGGAAACCAGACCCATGCAAAGGCCCTGATTAACCCTGCATTGAGACAGACCTGGGCTGCTGCTCTGGGGCAAACTGAAGGGCAAGCAAATTGCTCATAGTTTGGGCATTTCCAAATCCAGCATGTCCTTGTCAATCTCTTGGACTGACAGACTGAGTGTCCCAGGTGGTTCAGGGCTGTGTGTGACCATGACAGTGAATGGGTCATGCTCTCATTCATGTGCTCTTCAGCTTCATTCAGCTTATTTTTCTGGCATCTCTCATTTTACATTCACCACTCACTCCTCTCTTTGCACGCAGTGAGTTCCAGTTTGAAAGTCTAACCAGTGCAAAGTTTCTTTCCCAACAGTGACCACAGACGGGCTGAGCTGTCTGGGCAGCCCTCAGTGGAGAGGAGAAGGGAAAAAGCCTCATGTGTTTATCACCCAAACCAGCTGACCTCTACTCCTCAGTTCCACTACCAGTCTGGACTCCCTCTGGCTCCTCAGGCCAGCTGGGTCACACTGACAGTTGCCCAATCCTTGCTGGAAGCAGGAATGCACTGGTGAGATGCTCTCCTGGCCATCCTTCCCACCCCTTTCATGGCAATATTGAGGGACTTGGATCCCATTCCAAACTGGCAGCGGAGCAGAGAGTGAGCTGCTGGTGCAGGAGGGTCAATCCAGCACAGGGAACAAGATTCTCAACAACCCAGAGGAAAATTCTAAGGAGCTCTAAAAGGCAGGGAGCAATCCAATAAACCATTAACTGTTGCTGCTCACCTTCTGCAAGTATATGAAGACAAAATTTCTGGGCTTTGTGCATGTTTGTCTTTCAAAGCACAATTTTATCTCTCTGTCCCATACGTCAACACTGAAAATCCAGCTTTCTCTTCCTGATGTAGTATTTTCCCATCTATCCATCATCTTCTAAGTGGCTATCTGATACTCCAGGTGCCTTTCTTCTCCCTGTTCTCCCTCTTTATTTATCCTGCTGGACAATTTGTGTCTCCTTTGTAGCTTATGAACCTCATTGATAAGGGCATTGAGACCTGCAGTTTGTCTTCTCTGGAATGGTTCTGGCCTCCTTCCTGACTCTCTAGGTATGCCTGCAAAAATAGCACAAGTGCATCGCTCACTGCTGACCACAGCCTTGAGAAATAAACTTCTTTAAACAACAAGCCACAGCCGTCTGCGGCAGAAGCCAAGACTCACTGGCCTTGCCACATGCCACAAAGGTCACCAGCCGAAAACTGCCCCAGCAGACAGGACAGAATGCCAGAAGCAGAGGACATATAAATCTAATGACTATCAGCTTAACTATGTCAGCTGATTGCTGAGCTCAACCAGAGGGGGAAAGGAGAAGATTGGCCCCAGTTTAACTTTATAAGTCTCAAGGCATTGGGACCCCTTTGAACACAAGTAGTTTTAACAATCCCTTAAATATTTCACCCAGGAGAGGTTCTTTAATCCTCAGCTCTTTGGTGTATCAGGCAAACCATCCACCGGTCCCAGAGCTGGTCAGAAGGTGGCAGGAAAGCTGGGAGTCTCCACAGAGCAGCTAAGGCCTGTAGGATTTATTTAGCTGCTGTAATTCTTGAAAAGGGTTTAGTATTTTCCATTTTCCACTGCCCTAAGCATTGTTTCCAGAGATGAAAGGGCAGAGCACTCCTACAAGGCTCAGGGTCAAGCAAAGTCACGCTGTCACAGAATCATTGAGTCATTTAGGTTTGAAAAGCCCTCAAAGATCATTGAGTTCAACATTCCCTCAGCACTGCCATGTTCACTACTAGACCCTGCCCCCAGGTGTCCATACGTGTTTTGGACGCTTCCAGGGATGGTGACTCCACCACTGCCCTGGGAAGCCTGTTCAGGCCTGGTGAACCTGAAAGACACCTGGCCTGGCAGGTGACAGAGACATGCATCTGAGTCACTGATGGTCACTGAACCATGGAGGTGGCAGTGAACTGGAGCTGTGGAGGTCTCCAGTCCATCCTCCCACTCAGGGCAGGACTGTCTGGAACACCAGATTGGAGCAGCCAAGGCTTTTCCACTGAGTCTCAGCAAAAACCCCAAACTCTCACAAGGATGGAGATTCTCCCTCTCTCACGACCTGTCCCAGGCCTGCACCAGCTTCCTGGAGAGGTCTTTTCCTAGTGTCCAACCTGAACCTCCTGAACCACCTGGATGGTGGCCACTGCCTGTCATAATTTGGAAGCACAAAGAAGAGTTTTTCCCTCTGTCCCCTCTGTGACCACCCTTGCTCTGCTGGCCACATGTCTCAGGATTTAGTCCAGGGTCCAGAGCTTTATGATGGGGTTAAATATATTGAAATGGATAAAGGGCTAAAAGGAGGCAACAAAAATTAATACAAGAGAGCTCAAAGTGAAGGTGGAGTGACAGTGCCTGTCAGCAAAGGCATGACATGAAGAAGGGCAAGCACTGCAAAAAGGAGAACTCCTGAGCAGAAAACCATCCTGACATCTCCCATAAGGCAGTTTGGAGGTGGAAGCTTCCAAACCTCAGCATGCCAGAGTCAGGGAATTGGGATTCCTGGCAACATTTCTCTTCTAATGATTTTGCTTACCAGAAAGTCTGTCATTAAGGCCCTGTGAGGAATTGCTGTCATGCTGCAGTCTGATATCAGCTATTATTAATAACTGAGGAGTCCTGGCTTATGAAAGGAATACATTTCGATGTGCTCAGAGAAGATCCATGTTATTTCACCTGTGTTCAGTGGGGAGGAAACCCATGAGTGATCAGGTTCCTTTGACCTTGTACAGGTGTTCTGAAGATGCCATTCCTGCCGGGAAATTGGGTCTATTGCTACATTCAGGGGCCTGACTCTGATCCTCAAGTTTTTTGTCACAGTGCAAAGTCAATTTTAAGTATAAGACCACAGTTCAACTGTTTCACCCCTGCGCCGGCACAGGTTTTCATCTCTCTGGTCCATTTTCATTCTCTGTTGAAATCTGCTGGTTTCCTTCATTTCTACATTCCATAGCTTCCTGAGGCTTCAGTCTGAGATTGACTTAAGTGGAGACACAAATGAGAGACCCAAGTGTAGGGACCTCCACACCAAACACAGATGGAAAAAAATAGGTTATTTTTATCTCTACTATGACCTTGATTCCCCAAGGTACTCCTTTCACATCTCCCTCACACCTACAGATTCTGTCAGGTTTCTTGTCCTGATGAGTCTGAGAAGGGATGTTTTGCCAGCTTTTATGCCTTTTCCAGCCTGGTCTGTTTGTGAAGCCTGGTTAAGTGATTAAGTAAGAATTGACAAACACCAACCTAGGTAGAACAGTACAAATTCCTTAAGACAAGCAGTGAAAAAAATCTGTGGAGGATGGGTTCCTCCAGAAATGGGGACATGTGAGCAATCCAGCTTATCTGGATAAAGAAGGTCTGTAACCATCCAAGGGCAGCAAAGTCACGCACAAGAAGGAACAAGAGATGACAGAAGTCACGTCCAAAGAAGAACAAAGGATGCTAACAGCTTCAGAGTGTGAGAATTGGATAGAAGCCAAAAGAAGGACTGCATGAACCTGCTGTATGTGCAAAACCCATTAACCAATCCGGGCTAAAAGGCTAACGTGTGCTTTTAGGGTATATCCAATTGCCAAGCAGCACGTAACGCGTGATAGAAGCTGAAAACTGTATAAAAGGCACTGTTACTTTGCAGTAAATGGCTCACTTTGATCATATTGATCATGGAGTGATGGCCCATTCTTAATTCTTCCGCAAAAATCTAGACCAAAAAAGAAGATGAAATTGGTTGACTGCAGCACTGAGAAGGTGAGAATATGTGAAGCCTCCATTCTAAATCATAATGATGGCAAAAATGGTGATGACGAAGGTGGCTGGAGAACAGAGGACACAGGAATGGCAATCAGCACGAGAGCGTGGATGGAAAACTCCATGTGCAATTCCAGCATGAGCTGGTAAGTATTGCTCTTAGGGAAATATCACTGCCAGCTTTTGATCCCAATTTTTGAGGCCTCCACCACAATCCAGGAAACACAGCTGTTTGTCCATGTTGAAAACCAAGTTTCTCAAGCAGGAGGACATGTGGAGGTGGCACCATGGGCTGCTCAGGTAGTGGAGGGCAAGTTGTATTAAAATAGAGTGAGTAAGGTTACTTTGTTCAGCCCAACAAAAGAGAGATGGGTGATAAAAAATATTAAATATCTTAAAAAGATAAATACCAAAAGGGGAGACCAGGTGAGAGAAGGACAAAGAAAATAACTGTCCATAAAGAGGAATATCAGGAGACTTTTAGCCATCAGATATGGTTAGCCCAACCTCCTGGTTGGAATAACAAGGTTATAATAACATGGTAACCCTGACAGAGTTACCATAAATTTATTTTATAATGGGAACTCAGTGTCACAGCTTTCTGCCACTCAAATTCAGAGGCCTTTTCTAAGGTCAGGAGATCTGGGAGGACAAATGGCCAGGAGACACTGAGCTCAGAAACTCTTGGCTGCAGTAAATGCCAGTTGGGGGTGACTTGCTATACAGCTATTTTGGCAATTTGTTGTCCTGACCCTAGGACATTCTCTTTCATTTGCCAGCCTACAGTGAACTGTGCACACAGCACGATGGCCCTCATGTCCCATCCCAGCAGCAGGGCCATGGGGAGAGCTCTGGCTATCCCAGTGCACTCATTTGGGTGAACAAGGTAGTGTCACAACAGGTTTACAGGCTGCCAACACCCTGCCAGAGAAGCCATTGGAAAAGGAAGTCCCAATTCTTACCCACTGTAAGACTTCCACATCCTTCAGACAGAAATCCCAGATGGGTGTTTCATCCAAACAGAAATACACCTTTTGTATGTGTCTGTTCTCTGCTGTGATGGTTCTTCCATCAGTTGTGTTTGGGTGCCTCTGACAGCATTTCATGGGACCTGCTGGGGCTCTAGGGCCTCAGAATCACCACAGTTTCCTGGGATTCATGACTGCTGTCTTGTGATGGAGAATGTGGGAAGCTGTGACCAAGGAAGTGTCCCTTCCTCTCTCTCCTCCCCCCTACACACCCAGCTGGCAGCAGAGCCAACAGCAGAGCTCCTGCCCCAGCGCCTGCACCCAGGGGCTGTGTCCCTGCTGCAGACCATAAATTACCCACAGCCAGCTTTAACACCTCCACAGAATTATGCCCCAAAGCTTTTGGTCCCAGTGGCTCTGGAAGGGGTCAGTGCCTCTGCCTGTCCAAACAGGTGTTGATAATAAGGAAATGCCCCCCTGTGGTGAGAGGAATTTTAGAAGCTGTGAGGAGAGGTCACAGGCACAGGGAGGGCAGGTGGCTGCACCCACTGACTGCCCTGGGCACTCGGCCTCAAGGACAGAGCTCTCCCTGCAAACAGATGGATCCCTGGCAGAGCCTGTGCCAAACACAACTGCTACAACAGCCTTTGGGCCATGCCCTATGGTTAGGATTCTGCTGCAGCAGAAATCCCCATACTTGCCTGAGGAGGTGGGAAACGTGAAGCTCTTGCATCATTTCACTTGAGAAATGAACATTCCTGAAGCAAAGGCTAGAAAAATCTTTCTCCAGATTTCAGAACAAAACACACAAGACACAACAGTCCACAGTCCCTTTCGGAGCTACAGAGAGCATGCAGAAGCTCTCAGTCATTTCCTCATGTTTGGTGAGATGCACTGAATAATCTGGTTGTGAATCAAAGCAGTCTCAGTGCCACCATTCAGAAAGGAAATTCAGCATGCAAATAGCAGAAAGCCAAATAAAAGTCTCTTCATACTCACGAATGATGTTTTCTCACACTCCATCATTCCCCAGAGGTGAGGAATCACCTTGCTTTAATTATTCTGAATGAAGTGGACCCAGGGTGAGATGCTAAGACCAAGGCCATGCTAACACAGCTCTGGCACAGCCCCATCACCACCTACAGCACCTGGCTGTTTGTGCTGACTCTCTGTGAGTGCTTGGGGTAACCCCTGAGTTCCCAGCACACACATTCCAAATTACATGATCCAGCAGAGCCTCTATTCCCCCCAGTGCCAGAATCCACCTCCCTTTCATGCCCCATCCCCTTCACAAGACTGCAGAAAGGGAGCTGGCCAGGGCCTGCTTAAACTGAGTATTGGGAAAGATTTCTTCACTGAGAGGGTGATCATGCCCTGGCACAGCTGCCCAGGGCAGTGGTGGAGTCGCCATCCCTGGAAGCATCCAGAAAACAAGCAGATGAGGAGCTTAGGGATGTGGGTTAGTGGTGGCTTGTGCAGAGCTGGGTTGATGGATGATCTTGGATGTCTTTTTGGCATAAATGATTCTGTGATCCTATGGCTCATGGTCGGGGCTGCTGGGGGCACAGGACCTCCAGCCTGAGTACTGCTGGTCCTGAGAAGATCCCACTCCTGCTCCTGGCTCTTTGTTTGCACTGACATGGCTATACTGTGCTCTCCAGGTCTCCTGTTTTCAATGGTGTAGGACAGTTAACTCCGTGTTAAAGCTAAGGATTGACCCTGTAGAGGAAGCCCTGGAGCTGGGAAGGTGTGATCCCATCCCAAGTCTCCCAGAATAGGCCATGGAAGCAGGGCTCTGTTCCTCTGCTCTACAGTCTGTGTGAGGAGGGCCTCCCCTCAACCATCAATTACAGTACACAATTAGTTCCACTGAGCCAGTCTCCCAGCACAGTCCTGGCAAACTGCCCTTCCTCCCACTTCTCTCTCATTAGGCTGCTCCTCCCTTGCTTGGTCTTTAATTAGCTTGTCATCAGCAACTTGGCCTGGACTGAATACCCTGCATTGTCCCAAATGAAACTGTGTAAGACAGATGGGACACCAAAGCAGCAAGAGAGGAGGGTAAGAAGCCTTGCAAAGCCATCAATATGTGTCTGACTGCAGGGACAGGCTTGCCAGGGGCAGCAGTAAGATTTCATCTGGCTTGGGCAAAGTGGGGGTGTTCAAACTGTAGATTGGCTGAGACCCAGCAACCTCATTTCAGCAAACCCAGCTTAGATCCAGCACAGGGATAGACAAACCCCAGCAAAAGCAGTTGCCTTAAGGAGTAAAGCTTTTTATTGTGGCATTGAAGTTGTCAGGAAAATTAATCCACTAACACCAGAGGTTTATGTCCAAAAAGGAGACAGAGAAGTCCTGTAACCTCATTTGAATAAAGGGAGAGGCCATGGGACTATTCCCCTGGGGTCTCTTAAATTTTTAGAGGACACAGGCTCCTAATTTCCCGGCCACATTTACCTCTCACCATTGGCTGAGGTGCTTGAGAGGTACAGACTTCCTGAATCGCCTCATACAGACCCCCTTCTAAAGTATACCTCCTCCATTTTCTTTTCCTGTGGGATTTGTGGTTCCTTCCATTGCTTCTTTCATCACTCAGTATCTAGCTTCACCCACAGTTTGTTTATAAAGACAGATCCCTCTCATTCCTTTAAGAGAAGGGCCCAGCCATGCTCAACCTACCCACTTGGCTTGGAGCAGCTTCACAAGAAGCACTGTCACACACTTGACTCCTTTTTTCCCTGGTTCAAAAGCCAACTGGTGGCCCCAGATTCCCCTTTTCCCTGCTTTCTGCAGGAGGTTTATTCCCTGTGTGCCACACACGGAGCTCACTGACACTCCCTGGTGCTGCTGCAGAGCCTCGAGCCAGCACACAGGAGGGGACAGGGCAGCAGCAGGGCTGGAGGGAAGGGCAGCCCAGCAAACTGGCACCTGTTGTCCGGCAGAAGCCAAGGCTTGTGTCAGCCTGCTGAAAATGTTTCCCTTCGACCTTGGCAACCTTTCCCATCACACTTTATGAGGCAGACTGCTCCCATTAAGTGCCACTTGATCTTCTGCTAATGCAGCAGTTATGAAAGGCCCATAGCACTTGTCACTAGGATAAACACCTTAGGAGTGGGAGAAGCTGCAGGAAAGGGGCACGCACACCCTCCCCTCTGCTCCCTCATGTCCCTTCCCTGTCTGTCCACCACCAGTGTCACAGCCTCTGGTTTGGAGCAGGAAAGCTGAGCCTGGCTGCAGCACTGCCCTGCCTCTGCTGCCAGGGCCTGAACGATTACACAGAGAGGGGCTGCTTGGGTTAGTCAAATATTTCCCTGCAAGGGAGGGATTCAGGACACAACATTGGGTGTGTACTGTCCCTTCAATCCTGCAGATCACACAAGCCCAACCAGCTGTGATGGGGACATGTCCTCCTGCAGCCACCCCGGTCCAGTCAGGGCTCAGAGCCCTCTGCAGCTTCAGCATGCTTAGGAAAAAAGGTGTGCCAGGGAAGGTTGGACATCAGGAGGAATTTCTTCACAGAGAGGGTTATTAAATGTTGCAAGGGGCTGCCAAGGGAGCTTTGGAGTCCCCAACCCTAGAGGTACCCAAGGAACCACTGGATGTGGCACTCAGTGCTCTGATCTGGGTGACAAGGTTGGGGTTGGTCATAGCTTGGACTCAAATGATCTCAAAGGTCTTTTTCAACCTAAATGATTCTGTGATTCAGTCTCAGGGGAAGCATAAACTCACCTTCCCTGCTGGAATGCTCCTTGGCACTATTCTCAGCCTTCATAGGTGTGGCTTGGCTGTTTGGGTGACCTGAGCAGGATCTCCAAGGGGCTGGCACTACTGCCCTGCAGGACTTGCCCAAAGAAAAGAAGATCTTGAGGGCCAGGGCAGTCTGCTCAGAGTACAAACAAGCTGCCATTGATGTCCTGCCAGCCAGCCCCTTCCAGATTCGCATCTTGCTCACAGGAATGACCAGCACCAAGGGATTTTGTCAGCTGTTACAGATGAAATCAATGATTTAGGTAATTTGTGTTAAATGTTATAGTTAATAGTTATAAATATGTAGGGACTATTAAGCAAACTGCAGAAATTGTAAATATGTAGAAGCTAGTAAGTAATAATTGCTAGTTGCAGAAACTGCAGAAGTAAAGAAATCAGAAAGAGCCCAGCCTTGGTGCAGGATAATGTAATGTAACTTTGTATCATAAGACATGAAGAAAGAGAGAAAACGGGAGATATGGTGAAAGCATGGTGTGTTGCAGCCTCCTGCTTTTCCTCCTCTGCCCGGCTAGCATCTGCAGGAGAAACTGGCAACAAGGGTCTTGAAAGGGGGGTGGGGTACAGGAGCCTTACCAGAGCTTTCAGGGAAGATTCTCTTGGCTACATGTAGCAGGTAATGGCAGCACACAGGCAGAAAAAACACCACGTGGCTTTCGAGGGTGTTGTTCAGGGTTTATCTGGGGGGTCCCACACCAGGGGGGAGCGGCATGGCTCCCACAGGGGAGAGGGGGAAGGGAGAGAGAGGGAGAGAGTCCAAGAGCCCAAGAGAGCAGGAAAAGAGAGAGCCAAAGAGAGCCCTGCCAAAGAGCCTGCCGCCTCTCGTCCTTAGCTTAAATAGCCTTTTCCAGCCAGGGGCAGACTCAAGGCTTGGACCAATGGGATACTGAGGGTAGGAGGGGTCAGGAAACAAAGGGGTTACAATGGTTTACAACAACTTGGTAATGAACTATACATGTTGCAGGGGAACAGAACCATTTAGGAAAAGTGAATTACAACAATGGTGACCATAATGAAAAGTCCCCAGAGACATGCTTCGAGGAAGAGGAGAGACTTCATCCACCGACCATCATGAGAGGGCAGAAGACCCCAGACTCCTGGAGTTAGAAGACTCAACTATGACCAAATATGGAAAAACATGGACTGGGGAGGGACCAAGGGGAGTGTGTAAACCAAAAAGTTACAAAAATGGGAAATTGTGGGGAAAACTTTGAAAGCTGTGCGTGGAGCATGAGCTGAGACTGGTGCTCTCCGGCTTTCCCAGTGTGCTGCTTGCTTTGGCTTCTTGCTTTAATAAAGGTTTATCTAATTGGCAATCAATTATTGGGTCCTTATACTTTTCATCAGCCCTTTGAGAAGGGTGAATAAATTGATTCTTCGACCCCAGAACAGGCCTGGACACACACAGAATGTGGTTCATCAGCCCTGTGGAGAGACCCCCAGAAAAGGGACCGACTTTGGGAGAAATAGCACACATGGCCAGATTTTAGTGAATTGAAAGGTTTTCAGCATTTGCACTGAAATATTTGTCAAAGGAGAAGAAAAAGTAATCAAATGAAGTCCCTTTCTTTTCCAGAAGCTCTGGTACTCCAGCCCTTGCTCTCTGACCTGTGTCAGAGGCCTCCTGGGTCCCAGGGAGCAAGAGAACTGTCAGCCAGCAGAAGTATCTGAGGTGTTTCAGCAGCTGTGATGGATGGTGACAGTGGCAGCACTATTTGGGCTGTGGGTTACCTGGGTGCGGAGTGCTCAAGGTATGCACATTTGCCTTGTCCCTGCCTGACAAGGGCTGCATGGGCTGAGATTGCTTTGGGGCAAACAGGAGGTGAGTTGGCAGAGACACAATAGTATTATCTGCCCTGAGTTTGAAATAAATCCCTTCTGGACCAGACATCTACAGAGGGAGGTTCTGCTGGTCACTAATCCGTGTGCAATGCCTTGAATCATGACTGTGTCACAAAACAGAAACACAGAAGGGAAGGAACTTCTGAAGGGAACTTTTAAAGTCTCTAACCCAAGCCCAAACTCTTCAAAAGCTCTACCCGCTCAGGCATTTTTGGTTCTTGCAGGTGCGTGAGAAATGACACTCGCTTTTTAAAATTTCAAAGGCTTATTAAAAACACTAACAAAATACAACAAAGGACTGGATAAGGAAAAAGGACAGTGCGCTGGGAGTTGGTGACCCGGCAGCCACGAGCTCATCTACAAAATGGCTGCTCCTCCTTTTATACCTTTGGTGTTGCATTAGGCAACCCTGGCCCTTCCCAAAGCCTGCCAGGCAACTCTTCTTTGCCATCCACTGGTGGACACTGCTTTCTTGCAACTCGATTGGAGGTCTGGTGTTGTCATGCCGTGCCTCCTAGTAACAAACCTTCCTTCCTCCCAAACACCTGCTGCAAGGGGCACAGGTACACACCCTCCTTTCACATGTCCTGACTACCAAGGCCAGCCCTTGGCAACCATAAGGGAGGGGGGAGTGGGGGGAAGGAGACTATGGGGAGAACAGAGGAGGTTTAAACAACAAAACGCAACAATATAACTATACATCAATAAAACTTCTCTTAACATACACATAATATTCATCTCTTGATTGAGAGAGCCAATCATCACATTACCCAGTCTATAACAGAAGCAAACATTAAAAACGGCAGTAGTTTGTAGGATCACAGCTCTCTGCACCAGTAAGAGCTGGATATTGTGAACACAATGGCGATGCCTGCTCCTGGAACACCCTGCAGAGCTGGAACCACTCCTAGGGACAATCTTGTCATTCCTGTATTACCCATCATGAGCATTCCCCAACATGGAAAGCCTGGGAAGGGAAGGGGCTGTGGAAATCTGCCTATTGCAGCAAGATCAATTTTCAGGAGAATTTCCCCTATTATCTAGCAGGCATGGGGGCTGTAAAAGATACTGTCTCCACTGTCTTTAAATCTTTCCACAGGAGACATCTCTGCCCCTCTGACCTGTGGCTGAGTGGCTCATTCCCAGCTTTCCCTTGCATGGAAAAGACAAATCACACAGCTCTGGGAGATCAGGCTGCTGAAGTAAAAAGAGAGTGAAGTCATCTTAGCCCTCATGAGAAATGTTCTGACATGTGACTGCCCTCCATGTGATGATAACAGGGTATAATTTATATGGGTAGAAATCCCTCTTCCCACTCTAACAACATTTTGTTTGCTTTGTCCAGAATAATGAGCCCACTCGTGCCCTGGAAATGATGGTTCAGAACACATGTGCAGAGTTCCTAACCCTGGGCAATGACAAGAAGTTTCATCAACTCAAATAAATATCCCTGCCTCACCAGGACAGGCCCTCATGCTTCAAATGTCTCACTTCCCTACCTGCCAATATTGATACTCCATAAATAGGGACAACTGGGAGGGGAGCTGGGATGAACACTGCCACCCACGAGATACCTGTGAGGCCAGGACAGAGGCTTGGAGGGAGCTTGGGTAAGTGAAGAGCACAACACCAGGCAGGAGAGGCCTGGCCCCCAAGGCTGGGGCAGCCTAGTGGATCACTGAGCAATCCAGAGCTCCCTCTGGTGCAGGCTGGTTCTGGGTATTTCTCTGCTCTCACAGCACCTCTGCACTGCTCCAACACCTGCAGCAACACTCCAGTGGAGACTTCACATCCCTGCAGTAGACTGTGGTTCAGGACATGCTCAGAATGTCCAGTGAGTGCTTGCTGACGTTGGTGTCAGTCTTTCCATCCCTGCCAGTGCATTCTGAAGCAGGACACGACCACCTCCTGCCAGCACCTTCCCATAACCTACCAGTATCTTCCAGTGCTGCACCAGATGCCTGCTGGCACAGCAGCTCCCACCCCCTTTCTCAGCACAAAGGCTGCTCACAGAGGGTTGTGATTCCCAGCACTGTAGGTCCCCCATGTTTCCACAGAAAGGGCAAGCACAGCCCTCCACAGATGTTCTTCACTCCTACAGGCATGGGCTGAATCTTGCTCTGCATTATACACCCCTCCCAGCCCTCTGTCACTGAGCCCAGAACAGCAGTGGGCTCCTGAGCCCATCTGTTCCACGGGGCCAGAAGTCCAGAACCATCCAGCACTGTGTCAGTGATGTGGAAAGCACTCATTGGTGATGAGTCCCATTCGTGCAGGTCATTCCTGAAAAAAACACCACTTGGAACCAATCCTTGAAATAATCCTGCCCAAAGAGAAAGCCAGCACAGCAGGAATGTAGAGCAGGTTTTATGTCCAGGCCCTCCTTTGTTTTGTCTTCCAAGGAGAAGGCTCTTTGACAAGTAGGGAATAACCTCTATCCAATCTGGGCCTGCATGCTGGAGAAGCTGTTAATTGCCTCTTGAAGTCTTCTGTCAGCAACATTATCCTGTCCTGCCCTGCCCAGACTGGCCAGGGATTGTCCTGCTCAGTGACTGCAGGGAAGCACAGAGAAGGGGAAGGTGAAATAGGATATGAGAAATAAAACCTACGGCAGCAAGCAATGCTAATCAAAAAATCGTGAGGGAAGCAGCATTCCAAGGAGAGGGGAATGCTGGGGGAGGAAAAGCATGGACCTCTCTTGACAAAGGTCCAGGTCATTTTAAAAGTACCCAAGAAATTATATTTTAATGTCTATTTTTAATACAACCTACATGTGTGCTGAGAGCACTGCCTGCCATGCCACTATCTTGTTACTTCCCAAATTAGCAGCAAAAAGATTAATTTAGACAGGAGGGAATAATTTTTAACAAAAGTGTCACTGCGTTCTGGGGGAAGACATCTGACCTGAAAAGATCATGTCTAGGGAAACCTCACACCACCGACAATCTCTCAGGGTTAGGTGTCCCACAGCTGGAAACACAACAGTTTGGGGTAGTTCAGCGCAGCTGGGTGATTGATGATGATGTCAGATGAGTGTGACACATCTCTTTAATTAACATAAGTATGTGTTTGTCACTACAGCTGACAACAAAAGGTGTGGAGATAAAAATGACCAGTGTATTACTGGGAGCCTTCGGCAGCTTTCCACCTGTATGTCTGTGTTTGCTTTTCTGGTTTATATTTTATTTCATCCAGGCAATACAGAAATTAAAAGCTTGTGCTCATTCCCTGTCCCTTTTCCAAGGGCTTCCTGACAAACCCCCAGCTTTCTCTGGGCTGAGCCCTACAGGAGACAACCAGTTATCTAGCTGGAGCTTCCCTGGCTCTCCTCCTCCCCGAGGTCAGCCATGCAGGGAGAGGCAAAACACCCACCCACACCACTGGATCCACAGGGGTGACCCATCCGGGCCCCCAAATTAAAGGCTGATGGCAGAGCTGAGAAGGCACAACATTTAGTTGTACTGAGGGAATCTGCCCACCTATTAACATTTTGTGTTCTATTCTGTGCCAGAGGAAATGAGCACATACTTTACTTGCACTGAAATCACCTCCAAACAAACACAACTGAGTCACCTCTCCAAGCCTCTATTAAGGTTTCTGGAGAGTATCTTGCTCCAAGGGGGGCAAATACAGGTGGGATCCTATAACCACAGTGCCCTCCCAACAGAGTCCCACAAACAGAGAAATTCATCCTGCCCAGGGGTCTCCCCAGGAATTCTTTTATCCTTTCCGAAACAGAGCAGCTGTTTGGGGGAGGAGGGGAGCCAGGAAAGCTACAGCTACAGTAACTGGTTGTCTCCTGTAGGGCTCAGCCCAGAGAAGGCTGGGGGGTTGTCAGGAAGCCCTTGGAAAAGGGACAGGGAATGAGCACAAGTTTTTAATTTCTGTGTTGCTTGGGTGAAATAAAATGTAAACAGTAACTCAGCATGGCAGATCAGAAGATGATGAATTCTGTATCCACTTGGGAATTTTTTATGGAAACAAAACCCTGGCTGTGCAAATTGAAAGAAGGCTGAGACATGTGGTCCAATGCTGCACTGAGCAACCTTTCCAAACTATAGGGTCTTGGCTATAATCTGTCCCAAAGGCAGACCTCTATTAGCAAAGACTTCCTTGGTCTCATGGGTAGAATTTTCTCCCATTGTTCCTGCTGTTGGGACATGTGCATGACTCTCTTGCTTTACTTTGTTTGTGAGCATGGCTTTTGCTTTACTTATTAACTGATTTATCTCAACCCACAAGATGTCTCACTTTCACTCCTCTGACTCTCTGCCCATCTCACTGTGTAGAAGTGAGTGAATTTGGGACTGACTTGGCAGCTGGGTTAAACCAGGACACCCACCGGGAGGCAGGAGGGGTCCCTGACCATCAGCCAGCCCAACGGCTCCAAGCTGGCCCAGTTTAAGGAGCAGTCCCAGCATGAGGTGTACTGGGGTGACTGCAGACCTCCTGCACAACCTTTAGAAGGTAAAACCAATCCCCAGAAGGCCTGATGCCAAAAATACACTGAGGCATAATTGTTCATGCAATTCCATCAAAAGGCTTGGAGAAACTTATTTTTGACTGAATCGGGTGTTACAGAAAAGGGTGTCAGCAGCAGTGATTCTCTGCCAAGTAAGGAGGAGCCAGACTTCCCAGGACACCCATGCAGAACAGGGATGGCTGCAGCACAGAGCAGGCCCCAGAGGCTGCAGCCACTCAGCCTCACAAATAGGATCCAGCACAGCCATCCTGATTCTATTCCTTCCCCTCTTCCCTCACAACACACACATGGCAGGGGGAGGACAGAAGGAAGGGTGGCACTGGAGCTTCACAGATATCTCTTACACCCAAGGAGCTGGAAGCTCCCCGGTTCTGGGCAGTGCTCTACACCTCTGGCTTGGAAGATGAAAATATTTTGGGCCTGGCTTTGCCAAGTCTCCACCTGCCTCAGTTCCACCAGAGCACAATTCCCTACCCCTTCCCATGGCAGCTCCCTCCCAGGAGGCTCAAGATCTTGTTTGGTTCACAGCAGGACTGCACCATCACACAAGATCCCAGGCTCCAGGACAGAGCATCGGCTCTTGAAAAATACCCCAGGCCACAGAGAATTCCCTTGTCCCTCTGTTTCCTTGGGAAAGCACAATGAAACCAGGCAGAGGGAAGCAGTGTGGGCCAGAGCACTGCTCTGGGGTGCAGCCACTCTCTCCTTTAGTCTCAGCACTGCAGAAGGCTTGGCTGAACCCAGAGGTGGCCCTGCTCCTCAACCATTCTGTTTCACAGAATCACTGAGGCTGGAAAAGACCCCTGAGATCATTGAGTCTAACCTGTGACCAATGTCCACCTTGTTAACCAGACCATGGCACTGAGTGTCACTCCAGGCTTTCCTGAAACAGCTCCACGCATGGTGACTCTACCACCTCCCTGGGAACCCCATTCCAATATCTAATCACCCTTTCTGTGAAGAAATTCTTCCTAATGTCCAGTCTGACCCTTCCTTGGTACATGATTTGTGACTGGGAGTGGTCTCCTGTCTAGGGGCAGAAACGATTAAACACAGCATAGGTAGAGAAGCAGGAGTCCCTTCTTTGGGGGTCAGCCATGTGTGGGTTGGTTCTCTCTCACCACCCCAAAGCCACCCCATCACCAACACTGTGAGTGTCCTCCCCATCACACCTTCATGGCTGCACAGCTGTGACCCACAAGAACCAGCACCAAATTCCATTGTCCAGAGTCGTCCTTCACAGCTGGACATTAATGGCTGTTCTCTGCCTGTCTGTGCCATAGGAGGTCATGCTGGACAGAGGGCCCTGCACAACCCCAGCCTGCATGTGCATGGCCCAACGGCGCACACTGACACTGGATCTCCCAGGTTATCAGAGCCCAGCCTGCTGGGCAGCCATATCTTCTGTCAGCTCCCACGCACGCAGCAGCTGCTCCTGCCTGGAACTGACATTGTTCATTAATGTGTGCTCACAAATCTCCATGAGGCTTTTTAAGACCATCAGTTCTTTCAGGGTGAGAGAAGCCCTCAAGAACTGACCATCACAAGCAGCTCTTGTAACGCTTGTGAGCTCTTCAGCCACCCTCACAGAACCCCTCCCAGTGCTGTGGTACCATTTGACTGAGGAAACTGAGGCACGACACCACAAACCACTTCCTTAGAGCTGGAAGAGAGCCAACAGCATAAAGAGAAGGAGAATTGCCGTTATTTGGTCTAACCACCCATCCTGCAGCAGGAAGAGTGTCACAGCCACAGCTGATCTGAGGCTGTACAGATAAATTTGGCCATAATAAGAAATTTGGCCTAGCCTAGTTTGTTAAAGAATAGAAGTAAACAAGTCCCTGGGTATGATAATGACAGGTTAGATTCAAACTCAACGAGGTTCCCCTGCCAAACCCATTCAACCCTGAAGGCGGATGTATCATTGGCCAGCGAGCTGGGCAGTGCTGACATCCTGAGCAATCAAATGTTCCACCACGGGACTTTTGAACCCCGTCTGAAGGGGGCACCCAACAATAAACTTCAGCTGTTTGTCACACGACCTTCGGGTGAGTTCTGCCGTGTGCCTGTCTCCAAACTGCGACCCTGTTGTAATAGAAGAGAGCCCCAGAGGTTGGCCCAATGCCCAGGCACCCTGGAGTCTTTTCTTGTCAGCTTACAATTCCCAAAGCATTTCATGTCATAGGCAATAGAAAGACCAAATCATCTTGTTGCAGGTGAAGGATGAAATTTCTTCCCCCTGAATTACAGGATGCTTTTTATAATGGCAGGATATATTTCTAGAATATTTACAAGTCAATGAGTCTGTTCACAATTTAAAATAAACTGCCCTTTAAATATGCGCCAGCTGCTGTGACCCCGGCGCTGGGCCGGAAGGAGGTTTGCAGTGTTGTCACCAACACCCATGTCCAGAGAGAACAAGGACAAGCTGTTCCTGTGTGTCCTCAGCCACTGCTCTTGTTAACAAAAATGCCAGCTGTCCTTCAGATTGACACCACAAGTGCCAGCAAGGCCCAATTACGTGGGTAAGGGGACAGGAACAGGGCAGGGTATTAACACCTGAAGCATTTCCCCTCTTTTACGCATTTGTGTTTGTTTCCCATCTCCCATTCCCTCTTCCCTCCGTGCCACGTGAATTGTGTTTGCACTGCCCATGGAAGGCTCCTCTGAGGCATCTCTCATCTTTGTGCTGCCAGCAAAGTGAGAGGCAGAAATCAGGAATGAACAGCCCTATGGTGTCAATGCTAGTCCCAAGGTCTCCAAAGCCCCTTCCCAGACCCTGTGCGAGTCACAGGTCCCTACAGGGTGGTGTCAGTGGCTAAAATCAACCCAAATTACCGGGAACTCAGGGCAAGATCTCTATCAGGTTTAGAACCCATTGCTGGAGAGATTTTTGAAGGCACTTGCATTCAGCACACACAAAAGTTCAGGAAACATGACCACAACTGTTGCATGTGTGCAGTGGTGCACTTAGGAATGAGGACAAGGCTGAGCAACAGGTAGGAAGAAATAAAGCAGAAAATCCTGCTCCCTCCAGGCAAATTCTCACTTTTCCCCCTACTGCTGGGCTTCAAACATGGCAACAGGGATGACACCCAGGAGATAACTGAGCCTGCTGCATCCCAGTTATCTGGGACAAAAAGGCAGCTTTGTCAGGGGGAAGTCAGCAAGGAAGGGAGCAGGAAACAAGTCTCCTGGAAGTGTCTGTGAGATCTCCCACTCATCGCTGCAGCAACTGTACATGCAACTCACTCTCCCATCCAAGAATTCTGAAACCAGCCACTTGGAAAAGGCACTCGAACTGAAATGCAGCTTTCAAACTCATCCTGTATTGGGTCAGTCTGTTTTTGAGGCACTCACCCAAAACCCCTGATCCCTGGATGTGCTCTCTCAGATGCCTGGGCCATTCCTTTACGTCCTCCGAGGGCATTTGTAGTCCGGGCTGCTTCCTCCAAGTGTGAATGCAGCCTTCTGTAGCCCCACAAGAAGCACTGGTATGGACCTTTGGGCTGCAAAAGACACAGAAGAACAGATTGCTGTGACAACAGGCATGTCAGAGATAAAAACACCTCCTCACCAGCCTGAGGAAAGTCAGTCACAGAAAATCCCTGTGGCTACAGGCTTTTAAACCTGAACAAACTCAGCTGTGTCACAGCAGTGAGTGTCCCGCGGGCAGGCCCAGGGTTCTGCTCTGAAGGGAGAGCTCTGATTTAGCACCAAAGAGCTTCTTCCGCTCAGCAACACTGGAGTAGGAGGAAGGAATTAGAAGTTCTTTGTGCATCTAATACCCGGGATTATTCTCATGGAATATTTCCTTGGATCAGTCCAGCTAACTTAGACCACTACAGAATACAGACTCCAGTGAGTGGGGGTGGAATGCAGCCATGGCAGGGCCAGGATTTTAAACATAACAGCAATGGGGTGAGAAAATTCTTTAGAATATTATTTACGAGACTATATAAAAGAACATGCAATGACAGGACAAGGGGTGAATGGCTTCAAACTGAAAGACAGCAGGTTTAGATGAAGTGTTAGAAAAAGTTTTTTCCTTGTGAGGGTGGTAAGGCCCTGACACAGGCTGCCCAGAGAAACTTTGGCTGTCCCATCCCTGGAAGTGTCCAAGACCAGGCTGGGTGAGGCTTGGAGCAACCTGGATAGTGGAAGGTGTCCCTGCCCATGGCAGGGGGTGGAATGGGAAGAGCTTTAAGGTCCCTCTCAACCGAAACCACTCCATTACTTTATGACTCTGTGAAAGCATTTTTACTTCAGTAATTCCTATGCCAGCGGCAAAGAGCAGTGTGGGACATTTTAAAACCTGGCAGTCTCCACAGCCTATACATTCTATAAGCCCTTGAAGAAGGAGTGAAAAGGACTTTAAGGCAGAGGACGAGGAGTGGCCTAATTTTGGCTGGACATTTCTGGTAAACTATAGAGACTGAACTAGTTTTTTTCCCTGTAACATATAAATGCTTTTGGGGGGGATGCAAGGTTCTAGTTAAAAGTGATATGAAGCTTTTTTTTTTTCTCCTAAAGAAAGAGGAGATTTGTTTTTGGGTCTTGAGATGATCTTAGAAATAGAAGAAGAGAATCTTTGTGTCATACTAGAGGAGACATCCTTAAACAGTACCCCTAATAAGCAAATATGGCCCATGTGCAGTGTTGAGAAAGCTGGAGAGTAGAAAGCTGCTAATGGGTAGGATTTCGCAGTTTGCAGGAGTTCCTTTCAAATCCTCGCAGATGTAGAGCATGGGATGTCTCTATAGAAGCCAGAGAGACTCCTTTCCTAAAGGAACTGATAAAAGGTTATTTTTAAAATGGTAAAACTGGCTAAAGCTGCAGGTCATGTCTTTTTATGTTGAGTGAAGAAAGGTAAAAAACTTAGAAAGGGAAAGAAGGATGTTTTAGAAGTTTCATTTGTTGTTGTTGTTGTTGTTTTCCTCTTTTTTTTTTTATGTGTATTAATAAACTATCTTTGTAATTTAAAGATGGGCCTGTTTTGCTTTTATATTCTTCCAGTCAAATGAAATATAGAATGTGATGAAACTATCACAGGATGAAAGGAAGCTGTGCCCTCCAAAACTTGGAAAGATAAAACCCTGCAGGCGTGTGCCTCAGTGGACTCTCTCCCTTTATTCGAATAAAATTGCAGGACTCCTGTCTCCTTTTTGGAAATAAACCTCTGGCATTCATGGAATTTTCCTGACACCCTCAATCCCTCCAGCTGTGAATGGAACCTCCTGGGAGCTTCCACTGGAGCAAAGCCGAGGCTTTGGGGGTATTTGCACACCTGAAGGGTGCGGACACAGAAAGTGGGGCAAATCCGAGGTCCTACAAGAACCACGTCAGGAATGTTCTCTGGGCAAACACCAGACCCTGTGGCCTTGAAAAGGCACAATGTTCCTCTTGGCACAAGGACGAGGCTTTTTAAATGAGTCACAAGTCTCAAGAACAAGAGGGTTAACGGCAAGACGGAAGCCTTTGAACCTGAAGGATCACTGACACCATCTATAACCATAAATTAGCCAAAAACAGAAGCAAGGGCACCAATGCGGCCCCGGCTTTTCCCTCTGATAGACACAGGACCACCATCGGTGTGAGGGGCGAACGGGGTCTGTGAGCGAAGAGAGGGGCCATTAGGGAGGAGTGGGACTATGAGGGGAGAAGAGGCTGTGAGGGGAGAGCGGGGGGGTTGAGGTAAGAAGGGGCTGAGAAGGAGCAGAGCTGTCCCGCGGCTCAGCCCCAGGACGGGGCGGCGCTGCCCCGCACGGGGAGCCAGGCGGGAGCTGTCCCGGTCACGTCCGCCGAAGGCACCTCAAGCAACGGCAGCTCCCGACGCCTCAGATCGGAGCGCCCGAGCCGCCGCCACGGCATACCCTCAGCTCCGCGGAAAGCGGGCCCATCCTCGGCTACCGGCTGCCTGCCCTCCGATTGGCCAGCGGTGCTGTCTGTCACCGAGCGTCCTGTTCCATACCCAATGGGCGCGCGGGAAGCGCCGGGGCGGGGCCTGCAGGGCGGGGCCGCGCCTGGGCCGGAGCGAGGGGCAGGTACGGGGCAGATATGGGGGGCTGGGGTAGGCATGGCCGGGGGCTTGCGGGGCGTCGGGCCCAGCCCTGGCCCTGCTCCGCTCCCCGCAGCCGGGGCGGGGCTGTGCGGGACCCGGGGCCCGCGGGGCGGCGGCGGCGGCCTGCGCTGCCGGAGGCATCCCGGGAGGCCGGGTGGGACCGGGCGGTGGAAGCTCCTGGAGGGCTGAGGGAGCGCCCGGGACATCGGCGGGAATTGAGGGGTCCGGCCCTGCCTTGGGTCCGGGTCGGTGTCGGAGGTGGTTCGAGCACAGATCCGGGAAGGGAAACGTGCCGGAGTCTTAGAATGGCCCAGGTGATGTTCACAGAATAATCCCAGAATGGTCTGGGTGGGAAAGGACCGTAAAGCTCATCCAGGCCCAACCGCTGCCGTGGGCAAGGACTCCTTCCAGGAGACCAGGCTGCTCCAAGCCCCGTGCAGCCTGGCTTTGCACCCTTCCAGGGATGGGGAGATTACAGAGGAGGTGATTATTGGGCACTCCCAGGTAGAAGGAGCTCGGGGTGGTTGTGTGCAGCGGTGCTCTGGACGGCCTTTTGTGGGGGCTCATCCTGAGAGCTGCCACACACTTACAGCCCCTGGAAACTTCACCTCAATCACGTACCCACTGCTGTGCTTACTGCGCTGGTGGGTTTTGGTCGAGATGCAGCTGCTTTTGGCCACATGGCTGCTGTGATGGGCACAGCCAGCACCCATGGCTGGGCTGATGTCTGGAAAAAATAGCTCAAAGGCACGTGTGCATGTGTCCCTTTGATGTCAGACTTGGAGATAAATATGCCTTAATTATCCTTTGTGTGGCTGAGGGTATTCTGCAGTTCGTGGTGTGTGAATTCTGCCCAGGTTCTAAGTTTTTGTTTGTGGTGCAACAGATAACGTGTTTTCCCCTACTATTATTCATAGTGACATTCATGATATCATTCATTCAGTTCAGATATTCTGAACTGGGCTGAGAGGCTAAAACTGAATTCCAGGTACATGCCCCATTGCTGTGTTAAAAATTCAGACAAAAGTCCAGACCCACCTAAAATGGGGAATGTGCATTGGGCAGCTCAGATCAGATCTGTGATGATCTGAACCCCTGGTGTACAGGGGAGTCGCCCTGAAAAGGACCAGGAAGAGATTGTTTAAGGAGATTTTTGAAACTGGTGCAAAACCTTAATAAATCATGGGATGAGGTGATAGGATTGGGATGCATTTTCGAGGTATGGCAGCTTGTTAGAAGTTGCTGGTGCTGGTTGCTTTATTTGTTTAGATAAAGAAGAAAGGAACTTGGTGTTTGTAGTCCATTATGTGAATTTAAGGTGTTGACATAAGATAAAGCAAAAGGTGATGGAATATTGCAGTGATTTAAATCCCAGTGGTCAGGTGATGGAGTACAGGTACCTGGAATAAGCTGTGAGATTACTTGGGAGCTGATTAATGAAGATGTAAATTCCCTTCCCCTGCTGAAGCAGCTCTTCTGTACTGTCCCAAGGTCCCCAACACCTACTCCACCTTTTCTCTCTGAGGTGAATGCCAGCCTGTCCAAGGCCAGCTTGCCTTTTGTGGCACAGGGAATGAATTCATATTTTTACAGACTTGTGGAAGCACACGTCTCAGGAACAACTTTATACACACACATGGCAGTTGAAAGGAGATAATCTTTAGGGTCCCTTCCAGCCCAAACCATTCTGTGATATGTAGCAAAAGGCATTAATGAATTCACCAAGCTACCAGCTTGAAGTAATTTTAAAATCAGAATTTACTGAACAGGTATCTTGAGATAAAGGAGGTTTAGGATTTGGTTTGGAATACTTAGGAATATTCCATCCCTTTCCATAGCTCATGACAGGAAAATACATCATTCCTTTCAGCAGCAAGACTTAGAGTGTCAGAAGATGAATGATTTACCATTCATGACAGTGCAGTAGGGAGGCCCCAGTGCAGTGCTTTAGGTCAGTTCTGTGTCTTTTACTGAGCAAAACTGTCAGCACCAAAATATCTGTTGCTGGGCTCCGGGGTAGTGAGAGAGGAGCAGGAGGTTTTGTGCAAGTCCAATTGTAAGGAAATCAGCAATATTTTTGCAGGGCTGGGGTAGTCTCGATGTGTGGTTGTACAGGGTTGAAGGTCTTCTGACAGGAGCATTCTTAGGATCTGTGTTAAGTGTTTCCAAGAGTTCCTGGCTGGCATCAGCTGTGATTCAGGAACAAATTTCTTCTTCCTGGGCAAAACAGAGGCAAGTGGTCCAAAAAAAAATCTCTGAGTACCTCATTGTGGCTGCTTTCAGCTGAGATGCTCTATCCTGGATGTGAGTTTTGTTCCCTCAGGCTCACAGGATGTTTGCCCGGAGCTCCCCGAACTCTGCAAGCCCTGTGCTGCTGCTGCTGCTGCTGGGCTGTGTCCTGTGTCCCCCAGCACAGGCCAGCAAGGTGGGTGACACTGAGCCGTGCATGGGGCACAGCAGAGGCTGGGGGTGAGGGGACAGAGCTGTGTTCCCTCCTTCACATGGCTCCTGTGCCCTGCAGAGCTCCGAGGACATTCGCTGCAAGTGCATCTGCCCCCCGTACCGCAACATCAGCGGGCACATCTACAACAAGAATGTGTCCCAGAAGGACTGGTGAGTGAGTGGGAGCAGCCTCAGGGGTTGGACCATGACAGCCAAGCTCCAGAGTTCCCAGCTGGTGCTGAGGAAGGGATTCCCTGCCTGTATGTTTACAGAGGGAGCTGCTTCGGTGGATGATGTTCAACCCAGGCCAGGGGCATTTTTTAAACAGAAATTGAGGAATCCAGATGATACCTTAACCCACTGCTCTTGGCAGGTGTAGGGTGTGCCCTCCAGTCCCTTCCACCTGGACTGGGTCCCTGCAAAAGGCACTGGGACAGTCTGTCGCAGGGACTTTGGGCCAGCTAGGCTGTGAGGGGAGCTCTTAACACCAGGTCAGTGTTATCAGCCTGAGACGAAACCTGGGACAAAGTCACCCCACTATCCTCACACAGAGCACTGGTTTCACCTTGTGCTGCTGCTGATTGTGGTTTGTTTGTGCTGCAGCAACTGTCTGCATGTGGTGGAGCCCATGCCAGTGCCTGGGAATGACGTGGAGGCTTACTGCCTGCTCTGTGAGTGCAAGTACGAGGAGCGCAGCACCACCACCATCAAGGTACCTGAGCTCAGGTCCCCTGCCTGTACCCTACTGCCTTTACCCTACTGCCTGACATGCCACAGCAGCCCAGGGTGACTGCAGTCACTGCCTGTGCCCTGCCCCACGCTGTGCCACAGGAGCCCAGGCACTGCCACACTGGTAGGTCCCTGGAGAAGAGCTCAGAAAGAGAAAACTGTCACAGCGAGTGTCTTGGTTTGGAAAGACAGGTATCTGCCAGGGAAACTGGGGTTTCCCTTAGAATAGAGAATGCAAACCCCTCACCCCCGCCAAATTATAAATTTTCAATTAAGGGCTCTCAGGCAAAGATTTGGGAATAGGAATAACAGTTCTTTACTAGGAATTTCAATAATACAAATGTGGTAGAAAAACAAAACCACCCCACTAAACCAGCAAACAAACAAACCAACAATTTTGGAAAACCCTGACAGAGTCAGAGCTGCCACCTGACACCCTGTTGGTCAGGGTGTTGGAAGCAGTCCAGAAGTGAATCCTCCTGGAGTGGCAGGCGTGGCTCTGTTGAAGCAGGGATGATCCTGTAGCCAAAAAGGGTCCAGAGGTGGTGAGAAGGAGTCCAGGGGTGAGGTGATGGTGAGATGGGGTCTGGCGGTGGTGAGATCGGGTGCCGTCTTCCTCCCAGGAATCGGGGTGAAGAAGGTGAACTCCCGTCCCCCCCCCGTCTCCGTTTTTCCCGGCCGCAATCCTCGACTCCCCCCACGGGGCGGGACATCCCACAACAGAACCATGGCATGCAGATGGGGCTCTGGGGCTCTGGGGGAGCGGGTATAGTCCGGGGGTATAGTCTGTTGATGGCCCATTACCAGAAGGCACCCGCCCCTTCCCCCGTCCCCCTCCTTCCAATAGTTACAAGGGGTAAAGAACAATTCCCCAACTGCTTTCAGCAGATGAAAATAGAATACACATTTTTGATTCCATAACCCAGGACAGCGAGTAACTGGTGGCAGTGCCAGGGGCTCACTCTCTACAACTCTCTGAAAGGAGGCTGTAGCCAGGTGGGGGTTGGCATCTTCTCCCAGGCAGCCAGTGACAAGACAAGAAGACATGGTCTTAAGCTGCACCAGGTGAGGTTTAGGTTGGACATTAGGAAGAATTTCTTCACCAAAAGCATGTTGGGTACTGGAAGGGGCTGCTCAGGGAGGTGGTGGAGTCACTGTACCTGGTGTTCAAGGAACAACTGGATGTAGCACTGAGTACTCTGGGTGACAAGGTGGGGATTGTCACAGGTTGGACTCCATGATCTCAGACAGCTACTCCAACCTCAGTGATTCAGGGATTCTGTGATTTCTGTGATTCCAGGTCCGAGCCAGGGGCATTCCTGGTAGTGAAGAGCTGTGTGGGAGCCCAGTCTTCTTGCTGGGGATGTGTGACAGTGCCAAGCATCTCTGACAAGGGCCCCACCTCATTGTTCCTTATGTGCAGAACATGCCCTCAGTTGGCACAGGGAGAACATCAGCACAGTTTGTGCAGTGATGGCACAACCTCAGCCTCCTGGCAAGAGACTTGTGAGCAAAATGGGAACAAGAGATCACACATCAGAGGCAGCTGCAAAAGACCTTCCTGACCTCTGTGGTGCTTCTTATCTACACTGCTTATCCCTTCCCCCGTGCTCTCCTCAACTGCAGGTGATCATCATCATCTACCTGTCAGTGGTGGGGGCCCTGCTGCTCTACATGGCGTTCCTGGTGCTCGTGGACCCCCTGATCCGCAAGCCAGACCCCTACACCCAGCCCCTGCACAACGAGGAGGACAGTGAGGTGAGGGGGCAGGGGGTGCAGACAGGGGGACAGGAGAACAGGGGACAGGGAGATAGTGACCTCCTGCTTGTCTCCTCTGATCCAGTGAGGAACCAGCACTGCTGCTTTGGAGGCACTTCCACAGGTGAACATTTAGACTCAGGTCTCTGCAGGTCATTCAGAAGCACAAGGAATATCCAAAGCTCTGTGTAATGAGCCCAAAGCAACCCCTGCCCTCAGAGGCAGAGGGGACTTTGTAGTAACTGGTCTGAATTTGTCACACACCAGTTTTGGGGGAGGACAAATTTATTGCTGCAAAGAATTCATGCAGTTGCAGCACTGGGTTGGATTGTCCTATCTGTACTTTGTTGTGAGTATAAACTATTTGGCCCAATTCCATCATACTCATACAAGTGAGGAGCAGCTGGTCCAGTGTTCCCAGTCCATCCATTGCCTCCCTGTGCTGAAAAGGAGGTCCTGCAGGAGATGAATTGTATCCCAAAGTCATGGGTTTGCACCCTGCTCTGCAGCAGTAATTCAGATCCAGACCCAGGTGCACATGGTAAATGCCTGGTGTTAGGTGAGGTCTGTTTCACTCCAGTATGCTGGACTAAGCCCTCTGGGACAGGCCTTGTTCCTGTGCCATGATGGGTCTCCATCCATCATCAGCCTGCTTTTAGCAGGGGGATGTGGTTCACTGTGGCACTGTGGCTCCTTGCAGACTCCAAGAGGGGATTTCCAGCAGAGCTCTACACTTTGTGCAGTTCCTCTTCTGGGGGCTTTGATCTGGAGTTGTGGCTGATCCCCAAGAGCAAGGACTTGGGGGCTGGTGTTGAGGAGCTCTGGAAAGGAGGTTTTTCATCAGAGCAACTCAAACCTTGAACTGCTCTTTCAGGTGCAGCTTCTCCCCAAGTCAGCTGCCTCCCTGTGTGCTTGGGCTGGGCATTGCTGGGTCTCCAGCCCCATTCCTTTCCTTGCAGGACACTCGCTCCCTGGCTGCAGTGCCCACCCTGGCTGGTGGCAGGGCCAACACGGTGCTGGAGCGGGTGGAGGGGGCGCAGCAGCGCTGGAAGCGGCAGGTGCAGGAGCAGAGGAAGACGGTGTTTGACCGGCACAAGATGCTGAGCTAGGCCCTGCCACCTCAGGACACGCCAGTGCTGGAATGGAACCTCCAGCCCTCCCAGATTCACCGTCTCCAGAGAGAGCAGCAGCCCCAGAGACATCTCTGGTTGTGTCCCCTGCCCTTCCCTTCCCTTCCCAGCCACGCTGGCCCCTGGACTGTGGCTGCCATGTGGAGCTTGGCTGAACAGGGGACTCCATCAGCCCACCCCAGCAGGGACAGGGGCTGGGAATGGAGCACCAGGAGCTGGCTGAGTCTTTCTGGGATAAAAATAGTGGGAGAATTTTGATGTGGGATAAATTATGTGATGTTTCTCCAGGATGCGGCAGCCACCTCCTCCTCCTGTGTGCACTGATGGTCCCTGGGCATTGTGGTGCTGAGCAGCATGTGCAGCACAGGAACAAAGGGGAGGGGGTTTCTGCCAGTGGGCACTGCTGCTTTCACTTATCCTGATGTAAAAGGAGAGATTTCCATACCTCTGGAGTCTGTCCAGGTTTACACCAGCATAACTAAGACTGCAGCTTGCTTCTAGGCAGGTGAATATCAAAACCTGTTAGTATGTACATCAGTAAGAGTCCAACAGGTAAAAAGCTGATTTGCATTTCTATCTTTCTGTGCTTTACCAGTAGATAAAAACCTCTGGGGTGAGACCTCTCCATTTGTACCCACACTGGTGACCCTTGGTGTTCTCCCAGGGTGGGCAGTAGCATTTCTGTCCGAGAGTAACAAGGGTCGTGTCTGGGGCAAAGGCTCTCCTGGAGCACTGGAAACACCTGTCAGGGCCCTGGGAAGAGGACACTTGTGCCACTCAGAACACTCCAAGAGCTCTGACAGGACTTGGGCTGTGTGGAGGAAGTTGCAGTGGTTCTGCCATGTGTATTGACCCACTGAGAATATTTGGAGTTTATGGTGTAGCACCTCCATATTAAATGCAGACAAAGATCTACTACCTGAGTGGCTTTTTTTTAGGGGAAAAACCTCATCATGCTAGGTCTGGGGCTCTCCATCTGCCTCCCAGTGCCCAGCAGGTGAGCTGATGCCACCTCAAGCCAGAGTTGTGGTTATGGCACTGCAGGAGTGTCCCTGGCACTGCTCCCTGCTGACAGCGACTGTCCTGCTCCAGGAGAGCCAGGCTTGGAACATAAGCAGACCAGAGTCCTGTTTGGCACAGGTTAGTAATTTAACTTCTCTGGGCTATCCCATGGGAAAGCTGAGCAGAGTGGAATTCTTCTTTAGCAGGAATCTGAGAAACTTGCTAAAAGCCTGACTGGAGAGGTGCCATTCGCTGCCCTGGGCGCTTGGGCCAGCAGCTGCTAGTAGAGCATCCAGCTGTCCAAGCTGACCCTGCCAGACAAATCCAAAGGGCAGTTCTTGGGAGTCTGTACCCCAGGTACCCTTCAGCACCTCAATGGGCTAAAAGGGACCCAGAGCTTCACGTTATACCGAGGTCACATTTTCCTTGGCTCATCTTTGTTCCCTGGTGTTCGGTTCTGGGCCTTCCTCCCCTTTGTAGAAGCCCCATCTTGCCTGTCTTTCCCTCTCCATGTGAATCCCGCATGGACATGAGATGAGGTCCCGGGGAACTGATTTTTTCTCTTGGAGGGCGGGAACATGCAGTGCTGGCGGGCGGCGCTGCCCAGGACAGGCCGATGGGTCCCTCTGGTGGCCCCCAGTCGGCACCGGGAAATGGCCGGGCACCAGTGCGAGCTTTGCTGCTGCCACCAACCTGCTGAGCCTGCAGGGGGAGAAGTTTGGTGAGCAGCATCCCCAGATCTTCCCCTAAGCCCTCCCGGAGCAGCTAGGAAATGGGATCAGAGAAGAGGGAGTTAGAAAACAAGAGTTTTGGAAAAAGTTAGAAAAGTTACAGCAGGTATGGTGTGGAGAGGCTGCAAAAAATACCACTGCCTGATTAATTACCTGATTTGTTAATTAGCTGATTAGCTTTGCACTGTACATCATCCTCCCTGGGAGGAAAGGTCTTCTACTGCTACTGTCTAGCCTTGAATTCCCAAGCCCCTTCCCCTTCCTGTGCCCTCTCACTGGGGCATCCCCCAGCAGGCATATCCTGATGGGCCCCACTCCCAGATCCATCCACAGCCCACACCAGTGGTTCCCATCTCTCCAGACATGGGGCAGTGGGAGTCAATGACTTAATTTCTTCTCCAAAAAGGGAATGTGAAAAATAAAGGATCTTTCAGAACCAAATCCAACTGCTTTGACATCCTGCCACTGGTGTTGTGCTCAAGTGCCTGCTGTGGTCCAGATGTCAATGCTCTGGATGATGAGCCACTCGCTTTGGTCCTGGGTCACCCGGATCCTCACACACTCCACGGGCCCGGGCAGGACCCTCTCCAGGCCCCGCTGCTCCAGGCTCCCCTTCTCAAAGGAGCCCACAGGGGTGTAGGAGGAGCAGTCCCGGCCGCGCTCGCGGCGCCGGCCCAGCTCCAGCAGCCCTGCGCGCAGGAAGTCGCCTGGGCGCTCTGCAGAGCCCGTGCGCACCCGCACGCGGCTGACTCGGGCTGGCCGCTGGAACACAATGGAGAAAGTGCTGCCAGCTGCTGGGTCTTTGCCCCAAAAGTACCCCTCTGCTGAGCTGTAGGCCCTGAGGGGCGTGTAGTTCTCAAAGACTGACATGCTGGTGTACAGGGATGCCGCTGGGTTGTCCGGGAGGTCCAAGGCATCGGCCTGGAAATCCTCATCCTCCAGGCGGTTGACGGTGCCCTGGAAGGAGGAGTAGAGGCCCATGTGCTGGAAGAGGGATGGCTTGAAGCGGATCACGTCCTTCTGGGTGAGCAGCTGGCGGAAGTGGACCAGCAGCCAGTCACAGGGCATTTCCTGGTAGAAGAGGAGGAGGAAGCGAGCCAGGCGAGGAAGGTCACTGGAGCGGTAGAGCTTTCCAATGTAGCCCAGCTTGGAGAATTCAAGGGTGGCCCAGTTGGAGCCCTCCTGGGAAGCCAGTGCCCTGCGGATGGCCGTCAGGAAGGACTTGGCACTCCACACATCGTCCTCGATCATCAGGTAGTAGGAGGAGAGGTTGGCAGCGAAGTTGAGCAGGAAGGCGTAGTCTACATTCTGCTTGGAGCGGAACCTCACCCGCTCCTCTGCATCGTTGAAGTTCCTCTTCAGGCCTTCCAGGGTGGGATAGAACTCAGGGGGAGTGTGGATGAGCAGGAGCCGGCCCAGGAGGATGTGATGAACAAACTTCTGGGCAATGGTGGCAGCAACACGCACGTTCCAGCCAGGATCAGTGTCAGCCAGGTGCACCACCACCACCATCTCCTGCAGCTCCTCCTCTGTGGACTGGCTGAAGAGGGACTGGAGTGTGGCCAGGAGATAGAAACCATGCGGCCTCTTCACGGATGCCATTCCCACTGCCAGGAATTCTGCAAGGCAAAGGAAAGGCATGAACAGGCAGAGGGGTGACCTGGGATCACCACAGTGATGTTCTTCCCTGCAAGATGTAATGAAAGGGCTCCAAAAACCTCTTCCCGTGGCCAGCCTGCAAGGTTAGCTGCTGTTTGTAACTCCATGTCTAAGGCCCCTGGGTCCTTCTGAAGCTGAAGCCTTCAGCATCTCAGGAGGAACTCAAAATTGGCCCAAATGGCAGCAAGAGGCAGGCTGAGGAGGCAGGGGGCTTATCTGAAGAAATATTCCTGAAAAACACCTTTAAAAAGCCAAAGCCAGGCAAGTAACAGTGCAGAGAGAGTCTAAAGGGCAGCTTATTGGTATGGCTGCATATCCTGGAAGTTCCCCACTCCACATCTCATGGAGATGCACCCACACTGGGATCAAGCACCTTCTGTCCTCCCCATGGCCCAGCACTGGCTGCCTTGGTTCAGCTTCTCTTCCTGCTGGTTGGGACAGCACCATTCTGGCTCGAGCACAGCCTCACAGCTTGCTCCGAGCTCCTTCCCACAGGGTTTGCATGGGAATTGCTTCTTGTGCACCTGTCCAAGAGCTTGGCCCACATCTCCCACCCTGTTGGATTGTCACAGTGGTCCAGCTCACCATCTCCACTGGAACCTCAACCCCAGGGAGATACGATCTCAGCACCTCTCCCCAAGGGAGGTCCGAGAAGCCCAAAACACCTGTAGTCACCACAGCCCCAAGGTGCAGAAAGTTGGACCCTGCGTGGAGCATGTGGAGCTTCCCCAACTCCTCCATCCCCAGAGCGAGCAGTGAAGGTTGTGGAGGTTTTGGAGGAGGTTGTGGGCAGGTCCCCACCCAAAAAGGTTGGACACAGCCCCTCCTTGCCCTGACAGCAGTGAGGGGGCAGGTCCATGCTGGGGTATGCAGCTGTGCACACCCAGAGGGTCCAGGACCACTTACTTTTTTGGGGAGCCAGGGAGCCAGCGAGGATCTGGTATGAGGTGTTGTGGAGTGCAGAGAACTCGACTGTGTCCCTGAAGATGCACTGGGCTCCTCCCTCTGGTTGCAGCAGCTGCAGGATCGTGTTGGGAGCCAGGCCCCTGAGCTCCACCTGCATGGGTGCCACAGCACACCAGGTCACACCCCAGAGCACCGTGCAGCAAGGGCAGATGATAACAGGGGGACCCAGAAGCGAAAGGGAGCCCCTCTCCTGCCCTCCCAGCTCCTGGATTCAGGGGGGTACAGCTGCCCAGGGCAACCCCAGGGAGAGGAGAGGGCAGAGCTGGGGGTTGGGGGTGACATGGGGCAGGGAGGAGAGCAGAGCTGAGCTTGGGGTCCATGTGGGGCAGGAAGGGATAGAGGATGCTCCAGTGGCCTCTCCAGTGGGACATGACTGGTTGGGGACTTACCTCCAGGGGATCCTGTTCCTGCCGGCTGCCCCCATGGAGGAGGAGGAGGAGGAGGAGGAAAGAGGCAGCGAGCAGAACCGTGAGGGAGCGTTTCAGGGAGCATCGCATGGCCCCTGCTGCCTGAGGCCTGGGGAGAAGGGACATGTCAGGGCACAGCCTCAGGAAAGCCACCACCCCCTGGATGGGACAGCACCTGGATACACCCCTGGGACTACCCCCCTGCCCCAAACACCCACAGGTGCACACCTAGGGGCAGCCGTGTGGCATCAGGGGACACTTGGGCACTGTCCCCTTTGGGCAGGGAGGGACAGGGACATCCCAACCTGACCAGAACAAAATCAGCCAGGTACAAAATTCCCCCCAACCAGCCCCAAGACACCTCAGCTGCCCTGGGACACCCCAGAGCTGGAGGCAGAAGAAATGCAGGTGACAGTGCCTCAGGAAAAAACTTTCAGGTCGTGGGGACATCCCAGGACTAGTCACCAACACCCCAGGACTTGTCACCAAGCCCTGGGAAACACTCAGGTCTCAAATGGGCCCAGGCTGCTCTTCCAGCACTGTGAGGAGGAAGCAGCCCGCCACCTTCCTCCAGGCAGCCACCAGCTCACCCTGTCCCAGCCCCACCCCCTGCTTGGTAGGACAAGAAAGGCGTCCCTGAGGGGACAGTGTCACCTTCAAGGAAGTTGCAGTGAACGTGAGATATTTTACCTTGTAGCAGAGGTGTGCCAGGAGGCTAAAAGGCTCCTGTGTTTGCCTGGGTTTTTTCCATTATAAATATGACTGTGCTGCCCTGGAAGAGAAGCAGCTGAGGCCAGGTGAGTGCCCAACCTGACAGGGCAAACACCCTCAGCCCCATCCAAACTGCTCACAGTGCCTTGGCTTGGTAAAAGCAGCTCTGAATGCAAATGTGGAGGAAAAGCCTTCCCAAACCAAGGCTGACCTGCCCAGGACTGCACCCTAAACACTTTCCTGTCCCAACCACTGCTGTGCAGGGGATGCTTTGAGCCCACCCAAGGGCCCCACAGGTGGGAGCACAGCACCCCTGGGGCTGCTGCCCCGGAGCATGTGCTGGGCTTATTTTAAGGAGAACCCTCCAGCTTTTGTGCCCAGGAGTCCTTAGGAGGGGCTGCCAGCTCTTCAAGAGGCTGGCGCTGAGCAAGTGCCCCCGATCCCATCCTCAGCCACCTGTCCTTGGAACACTGACCCTGCTCAGGGACACGGCTCCTTCCTTGGAGATAAACACTTGGAGCCAGAGAGCTGTGCTCCCAGGCAGGGCAGGACTGACTCCCGGCAGAGACAAGCTCCTGGAGCTGCTCAAAATCTCTGTCCAGGTCCCAACAGAGACTGGGGCCTCTCCATCCCTTACAGCTCTCTCAGTGGGACCTCTCTCCCTTACAGGAGACACGGAGCCCCTCACCAGCTCAGGGGGATCAGCATTAGGGATCTGTCTGAACCATGGGGACATCATACCCTGACACCACCCTGGACGTGGATTTCCAAGCCCTGACCTCTGGGATCTACAGTCTGGCCACGGGGTGAGCTGGGAAGGGCAAGGTTTGGTCACATGCCAGGCTGGGCTTTTGGCCACTCTGGGTGGCCACAGGTTTTTCTGGCTGTTGGGGAATGTCAGGCTGCCAACGGCCCATCCTGCATGGAAAGCAAGATGCTGCTCAACACCACAGCTCTCACAGGCAGCAACTCCACCCAAGGAGCAGGCAGCCCATGGGGAACAGGAGACACAGGCACAGAACAGAAGGTAACGAGTGCAGCCCCATAATTAGCACCCTAATTGGGCTTTGGATTTCTGCCTCCATGGAGGAACAAGGCAGCCCAGGTAAGTGGGCACAACAAGGGGTGCAGCCTCCTCCTGCTCCAGCTCAAAGTGCCTCCACAGAGTAACCCCTGTCCCCACACTCTGCCCCAAGCACCTCGAGCACCTTCCCCACAGCTCAGCATCCCACTGCAGATGTCCCCAAAAGTCACCCCACTGTGGGGACATTGGCCAGGAGAAGCTGAAAGCCACTTGATTGGAGCCAAACTCCTCCCCAGCCTCAGTCCAGGGCAGGGGGAGGGAACAGTCCGTTCCCAGCCTCAGTCCCACGAGGCTACAAGGAAACTCCCAGTGCGCAGGCAGCTCCAGCAGCTTCCGCCGGTGCTGGGGAGAGCAGGGCTGGTTGCACAAGGAGAAGGAACAGACTGGGCTTCCCTCCCACTGTCAGGAGCGCCTTTCCATGCTGGAGAAAACTGAGGCACAGACTAAGGCTATGTCATGCGGCAGAGTAAACACCAGCTCTCCTGCAGCACAGCTCAGGGCCCCGCCCTAGGGGTTCCCGGGATGGGGAGGGGTGGGATGGACCCCAGCACCAGAAATGGGTGGGGGACACTGCAAATTGTGGCAGCACGACGTCCTCCATGGGCCAACTGTGGCCATTCGGGGGTGTGTGGAATGGGGGCTCCTGGTCCTCCGGGAGTCAGGCGAGGGTCTGGCCCCACTGTCTGTGGGTGTCTCTACTCAAGGGGTTGTCCCGCAGGGACAAAGGAGGGGAAATGCTCTGTTCCAGTAGCACACAGCGCCAGGAGCCAAAGCTTTCAGTCAGTTCAAGTGTGCAACAGCATGGGGAGGGGAGGGGGGGGTCCCTGCAGGGAGGGACACTGACACCCATCCTGTCCAGCCCAGTCCCCTGCCCTCACCCCCGGGTCCCCAGGCACCCTCTGGACGCACCCGCCACCGGCAGAGACTCACGCGTGGGCGACAGCCTCGCCTCTCCGGGGAGCTCGGCCCTCGCCACTTCCCCGGGCTGGCCAGACTTTAGATTCTCGCTCGTCAAAGCCCCACCCCGAGTCCTTGCCTGCCTCCCGCAGAGGAGGAGCGTCCGCCGGCGGCCTCTGCCCCAGGAGCTCAGGAGAACCTGCTGGGCCGGCGGGGACCCACGAGGGCCCCCAGCCCACCGTGGGAACTGTGGCAGCCCACGGTCGGGCATCCCAGGATGGCATCAGCTGTGTCCCACCGACCCCATCCTCGCAGGCAGCTCCAGTCCCCCTGGGCAGCACCAACCCCCGCTGGGGGCTCTCGCCAAGCTCAGCATCCAAACTCTGGCACGAACCTGCCACTTCACCAGCCAGGAGCTGGTAACACGGAGCTGGCACAGCTTTTTGCCCATTTATTTTCCAGTTCTTGTGCTAAGGTGGCAAAAACCTTGGGGCTGCAGAGCCAGAACTGCACACCTGGCACCCCAGGCCAGCACAGAACCTGGATCACACCCGGGATGCAGCCCCAGGACGTCACAGCTTCCCCACACACTCCAGCTCCTCACTGGAGCATTGGGCATCACAGCTGGGCTGGGAATGAAGCCCCTCCTGATCCCAATGAACCAACGTGGTCCACATGGGGCCCTTCCATGGCCCGGTTTGTTCCTCCACCCTCCAAGCCTTTTCTCCCACTGCTTCCCTCCTCCAGACCCAGAGCAGGAACGTGGCTCTGGAGCATTCCTGAGTCACAAATGGCATCCAGCTCCCCAACCAGATCAGCTCCTTCACACACACAGCAACTCACCCACAGCATCTCAATGGAGAGAAAACTCCTTCCCTTCCATTCCACCCACCCTATTTATTCACAGAGAAGCGTGGATCCCACTTCCCCTCTCTCCTTGCTGGCCTGGACCTCTCCTACCTCCAGGGAGGCCTCACATCTCTTGCCAGGCTCTGTCTTCTACAAATCCCCCATGACGACTTCCAGCCTCGGCTGCACCCCGTGGGAGCAGAGGGAGCCTGGGACACCTCTGTGAGAGAGAGGTAAGGTAGGACAAGAAGCATCCTGGTGGTGGTGCTGGGAAGGTGGAAGAGATCCCCAGACTCCCAGATCTGCTGGCTTTCACTTTTCCTACATCAATTTGGTTTAAATCCTTACATTCCTGTGGTGGCTCTGTCCCAGTGGGGTCCCAGGGGCTCAGTGGGGACACCCCACCTGCACTGGAGCAGAAGCAGTCTGGGATTCCCACCTGGACAGGGGTTGGAGGACTCCAGGAGGGCCAAGGGAACGTGGATGGTGCAGCCCAGCAGAGCTTTGCTGCTCAGCAGCCCAGGGTGGGAAGGAGCGTGAGGCTTGGCGGCAGCTGCAGGAGGGGGAGGGCTTCTCTCACCACAGCTGCCTCTGACCCCCAGCCCTGCACAGGAAGGAAAGCTGGTCCTTCCTGCCCCCTGCAGAAAGGAAGGGGAGGGCTGTGACACCCAGCACAGCCCTGGGTCCCCAGTGCTCAGGGTGCAGCAGCCCTGCCATAGGAACAGCCAGCACTGCCAAGGGGAGCAGCAGAGCCACCAAATTCCCTGTTGATCCCCACAGGCCACTTCAGGCTGCAGTGCTAGGGCAGGATTTGACCCTCTCCAGGCACAGTCACAAGCCTGCCTGGCATAGGAAAGGAATTCACAGCTAGGACACAGCTCCTGGAGCCCAGGCAAACCACGGGTCCTCTTGCCCTCAAAGCAGGTGCCATAAGGCCAGCCTGAGGCAGTTCATCCTGCCATCCCTTTGTGCTATGGAACAAGTCCCAGATGGTGTTTGGGTGCAGAAAAAGGGTGGCTCCACATGCCCCTCTGTGAGGGCCACAGTACAGCCCCAGAGCCCAGGAACTAACCAGAGCCTGGCACCCAAAGCTGCTCTCAAACCTCCCTCTGGCCCCAAGCCCAAACACACTCTGCTCACCAAAATATTTGACCAGGGGAAACAGGAAGGTGGCTGAAATGAGGCTAAAAGGCACATTTTTGCTTGCTTTTAGAATAAGCTGAAGAAGAAAAATAAGTCCCAGGTGCAAAGGCTGCTCTGAGAGGGCCCCAAGGCTGCAGTCACACCCAGCTCAGGGGGCCGGGGAGGACCAGTTCCCCCAGTTGAGGCCAGAGCAGAGGGACTGGGATGGGACAGGCACAAGGGGACCTACAGCAGGGCCCAGCCCCCTTCCCCAAACCCCCAGGCCTCGCCTTACCCAGCTCAGCTCCTGTTGGACACCGGATCCCTGACAAGGACAGGAGCAGGGTGAGATAGTGACCCAGTCCTCCTGTCTCCCCTAGGAAACCAGAGAGGCAGGCAGGATCTGTTTACAGCCCTTCCATTATTCAGGAGCAGGACAAAGCAAAGGTAGAACAGGGACTCACACAGCAGGGAGAGCCAGCATGATGCTGATCTGGGGCTTCATTTCCACACCACCAAGGACCCTGCTGAGCCATGTCCTACAGAAACAGGTGACACCAAATCACAGCCACTTCTGCAGGTACACTCTGCATCCCATCGTGGAGGACACTGATGAGGACTTTTTTGGCAATCAAACTTCAAGAGAGGCTGGGCTCAGAGGCCAGGGTGGAAATCCCCTGCTAGGGGCTGAGCTTTGGTGTCACTCCCTCACTGAGCAAACCTCAGCCCAGGGTTCAGGGTCTGATGCTCTGGGTAAAGACCAAGGGAAACACCTGCACTTGCAGCTCTACAGAAGCAGAATCCTCTCTCCACAGCATCCCTGCCACTCCCCAGCCTCCCAACATGGATCAGAACACGTTCCCAATCCCTGCCAGCACTGATCAGCACAGCTCCAGCACCAGGACCACCAAGAGCTTTGTAAACTCAAAGACTGAGAATTGTTCTTGTACATTTTATACATTTCAGCCTAAAAAAAGCCTGGCTGGGGATGGGCACTTCTGGCTTAGGGGCACCTGTCTGTATCTAAATATCCATATTTGAATCCAGCAAGTCTGCTGTTATCAGGAAACAGCCCATCCACCTGCTCCCTGCTGTCCCAGCCTGTGCTGCCCACTCTGGCTGCACCGCCCAGGACCAGCCAGGGAATTCTGGGAGCTGCCAAGCACCACTGCCTCTGGATTTGCCATATGCCTGATCAGAAGGTATTCCTGTTTGCCAGATGGCAGGAACACACAGCCCGAGGAGCTCTCCTGTAGCAGGGCCCAGGCTGCCGTTCCCAGCCCTGCTCAGCCGTAGCAGCTCCTCACAGGTAAGGGCACAGCCTCACACAGACACCAGCCTGCTCCATGCTCCTGCCATCAGCCTTAGCCAGGAACCAAACCCCTCTGCTCCTACCCTCCAGACCCTGCATAACCAGCAAGCACCAGGCACATAGCCCTGGCATCGAGGGAGTTTTCAGGGAATGTAGCAGGAAACAGCCTGAAGCAATCAGACCCAGGCTCTGAGTAAGCTGCCACCTCCCTCCAGACAACCAGAAACCACAGCCTGACCACGTTTCCCTGCCTGAGCTTCACCACCTGTCGCCGAGTTCAGTGGTGTTTAACCCCACAGCAAAAGGAAGATTGTTGTCCCCCACTGCCCTGGAGCAGCTTCCTTGGGGATGGAGCCCCTGCAGCCCTTGCACACATCTCCAGATCAACCCTGTCCTGTCTCTCCTCACCACAACCACAACACAGCCCAGGCTCTGCTGTCATGGCAGCCCCAAGAGCACAGGGACAGCAACATTTTCTTGCCTTTTATCTCTACTAAACCAATTTAAATTCAAAACGTAGCTGGTGGCATCAACAGAAGTTCAGCAGTGGTGGAAAGGGGAACTGTGAGGCAGGAGCTGTCCCAAATGTGTTTGGAGTCAAGATGAAGAGTTGGGCAAATGTCCTTAGTGGTGATTTCCAGAGTGGCAGAGGCACATGCAATAAACTCCTCCTGGGCAGCTACACCAGGGTCATGTGGGGTCACAGAATCACTGGATATTCTGAGCTGGAAGGGACCCACAAAGACCAGAGTCCAAACTGAGATGGCAGAACTCCCTCTCCTTCAGGAGCTTCACTGAACATTCTACACAGACAAGAGCTGTTCCTCCTGCTTGGGACTAGATGTGGTGTGCAGTGGGACTGAGGAGCTGGTATGTGAGAGGCAGCAAAGCTCAGTCCAGGCTCTGTATCTGCACAGCTGCTCCCGTGCCCTGCAGTACCTCCTCTGAACCTCCCCAGGGAGCCTGTGTTCAATTAAACCTCCAGCCAGGTTCATTCTGTCAGACCCAGCCTCTGCACCCTCACTTCTCAGTCAGCCCAGAGCCACAGGAAGTTTCAGGGTTGCTTCTTCCTCACAGAAATCAATTTGTTTAGTCAAAAGTCAGATCAGTGGTTGCTTGGGGGCTTTCAACAGAAAAGATTTCCACCCTGCTCTTTGAAAAGACAGAGTCGAGTCCTTCATCACTGCTTCAGTTATTTTAGTTTATCCCCTCCTCTCCCCCCGTTTATGTTCTCTGAAAAGCACCTTCTGGTTTTAAAAGTTTAGCTCTCCTTTTCAAAGAAAAACACCAGTGTGAGCACTTGAGTACCTTTACATTCAAGTGAGACTTTTGCCTTACAACTGCTCTTTGAAGTTAATTCCTTTGTTTGATCATTTATGTCTTTTTCTTTCTTAAACTCAGATCTGCTGGGCTGGGAATTAAGATTATTGTTGATCGCTGCTGTCTTGCTCACTGCTTCTCAGACACTGAAATATCGCACTGTGCATGAATGCAATCCTGCTGCAATAGAACAAATAGAGATTTTGTTTGTAAATTGTTCATGGAAAGCAAAATGGAAAGCTCTTGGAAAGCAAAGCCTCCTGATTCTTCCCAAACAAGAGAACACAGGACCACTTTGATTAGCACCAAAAGGATTTTAAATGAACAGTTCCAGGGAGCTCCTTTCAAATCATAAAATGTCAATTTTACATAAAAGTGTGTTTACAAATAGTTTCTGCTTTACACTCAGCTCTGCTCATTACTGACCAGAAGTTATATACATACAAACTAGCTCAGCAGCTTCAACCACTTGCAAGGAGACTGCAGAATTTATTTCAGAAATAAAAATAGGATTTCCTGGTTCCTAGAAATTCTCTTCAGCCTGCCAGATTCAGTCCCCTGTGGGCTCCTGCAGCCTCAGGAGAGCACAGGAGAGCACTAAGCCTTTGGGGAGAAGGGGTACTGTGGGTGCCACCAATCCAGGAGCCTGACACTGTGCACAGGGTCCAGTACCACCTGCACCCCCTGCTCCACACGTGGCTTCTTCCCATTGCGCACGGGCGTGTCCTGGAACACCAGGCGCACACGGTGGTGCCGCATGTCTGTGCTCACCGAGATGGAGAACTGCAAGAGAGGAGAGCAGAGCTGCTTCAGAAAGTCACAGTCACCAAGAGAGCTCTCAACACAACACTTCTAGACTTTAAACATTCCTTGTACTTGAATTGTACCAGTCTGAGGTGTTTCACAACAACCCTCTCAAGGCTACAGCACTGGATCCAAACCAGCTCTCTGGCTGGCAGCCCCAGATCATCATGCTGGAAGCTGTAAGGGTTGTAAAAGAACACTGGAACTGCCTGGGCAGTGGTGGAGTCACCATCCCTTGCAGTGTTCAAAAGGCCTACAGACGTGGCACTTGGGACATGGGTTAGGGGTGAACATGGCAGGTCCTGGGACTTGATCTTAAAGGTCTTTTCCAATCTAAGTAATTTTATGATTCTGATTCTAAGTGACCCTGGAAGCAAGTCAGGAGAAGTCTGGAATTCACTGCCCAACTCCTAAGTGAGGGCAGACTGCACTGCTCCAGAGCACTGGCCACTTCTGAAACCCTGACTCCCAAGCAGGGACCAAACACACATTCAAAGAGTTTGCTCATGTGGGATTTTACGCTCAGCATTTATTGCCATCAGGAGTTTTTTCCTGTGAGGGGCAGGCCTGCACTTGTTCTGCTCCCTGTCTTCTGTACCTGCTGCAGTTCTGGTAACTGACCTGCCCCCAAACACTGAACAATCACAGTTCCTGACAGGTTCTCTACATCCTCTCTATTCACTGTAGCAAATAGGGAAGAGTCAATGAAAATGGAGAAGTTGAACTGAGATTCTGAGCATTTCCTCTCTTCATTAACCATACCATTCCCAGAACTAGTTTGCTGATACAGCAGAAGGATTTATACAGCCCAAAAGAGACACTGGGTGGGATTCTTGGGGTTGTCGTGTGCAGGGCCAGGAGTTGGACCCTATGATCCCTGATTCCAATACAGGAGATTCCAGGTGCCCTCTTCATGTCCTTACAGGAACCTCATCTGCAAAGCCTGGCAGCTTTCTCCCACTCACCAAGGTGAAGGTCATGCCCATGACAATTGGCACGAAGATGAAGTTGAAGGTGGTGATCTGCAGCAGGCAGCAATCCTGATCGGGGTTTGTGTGCACTTCCTCATACTGGATTGGGGGCTGGAGACCTTTGCAACACTTGCTCTTAAATCTGGGAGACTTAAAAGAAAGAGAGGCCGATTTAGCAAAGCAGGAACCTCTGCTGGGTTTGGCTGCTCCTCCCCAGTGTGGCCTGGCAGGGTCTCTCCTCCTCTCCAGGTGTTTGGGCGAAGTGTCACACTAACACCAAAATGCCATGACTCAGGATGAGCAATTTTCAGAACTGTTTCTTTAGTAGGGAAAGCTGCACAATTCCCAAGGTTGCCTGAAATTACTGGCTTCTCCCAAGACCCACTACGGGAGGCTTTCCCTGGCAGTGCTAGCTGTCTTCACTTCTCTGAGAAATCTTGGCAATGGCATAACAAGATGTTTCAGATTTTGGTCAACATTTTGACCACTGCAGGCAGTCCAGGTTTTGGTAACAAACAGTAGTGATGACCCAAAAGTGAGATTAATTAGTGTAAAAAATTATCCACATTTTATAGCAGGGAAAGGATACCAAAGGAGGAAATAAAAATGTGGGGCTCTAAATGTCTTGGTAACACAGACTGAAAACTGAGTGCAGTTCCACAATGTACTTGAGTTTACTATGGGAATCAGTTTGCATTTACTGCCTGAATGGACAAAAAGTTTCCACTTCCCTTCTACGCCCCACCACAAAAAATAATTTCTGCTTCAAATAAAAGTCACAGCTGATCTGGTTCTTTCATACCTGCTTTTTGAACTTGAAGTTGAATTCCCACATTGCTTCTTGCCTGTTCCCTACAATCTTTTTGCACCAGAAAAGTAGACACTGAGGTGGAAAAAAGAAAAAGAAATTTATGAAACCCTTAGAAGCACCACTTTAAATAAGTTTTAATAGATCATAAAGGTTTCCAATTGCAAACACAATTACATAGGAGCAATTAGGAGCCACTTATTCAAATTAATTACGTTCAAAGAACCCTCTCAGGAGTGTAGATCTCCCAATTTCAAGCTGGCCAACTCCTCATGCAACACATAGTCACTAAAGTGCCAAACAGCAAAATCCTGTTGTGCCATTTGTCCCTTTCCTAGGGCAGGGATGAGTGGTGCAGATTCACTCATTTCCTCCACCCACCAGCAACTCCCATTAAAGTGGGTTCCAAACAGGTTAAAGCGAGGAACAATGGAGAACAGAATAAGGATTGAGAAGGGAAGGATCTAGAGGGAAATACAAAGACCAGTACATGAGCTATGAGGTGATGGATGAAGAAGTTCCTAAGCCACTGTAGTGTCAAATGGAGACCCTGACCTTGCCGTCACCAGCACAGACTGTCCTCATTTCAAGTCCAAAACACTGCCAGGACAGCACAGTCTGACCAACCTTCTGTCTCTTTTCAAAGGAAAATGAAAAACCAGCCTCAGACAGCCTCAGAAGTCACCAGCACTGCCCTCCCAGGCAGACATACACCAGGACTGCTCCAATTTCATTTGGTTATCACTGCGTGGGCCACAGGCTCCAGCTCAGGAGCTCGTTCTAGAGCATGAGGCTCAGAAGAACTCCTGTAGGAGGGAAAACCCTGCCTACCTGTCACAGTACAAGCAACCAGCCCTCAACAGCCAAGGAAAGAACCTGGAAGTCAGTCCAGCCATCCCTCAAAGCTTTTCCACATCACAGATGCCAGCTCACCACAGCTGGTCTTATCTTTCATCAGTGTCAGCAGGAAAAGAAGGAATAATGTGGGTAAAGAGAACTCTCTGTGATCCATACACAGTCTCTCCTGAAGAGAGAAGGCCTGACTTGGTTGCAGGGCAAAGCACACATTTAACTTCATTCCACGATGGAGTGATCCTAATAAAATGAAGCCAGAGCCAGCCTCCACCACAGGGGCTCTGAAGAGACCAAAAGGGACCAACAAGACCCTCTACTTCAACTCTTGAGTCATATCCATAAACAAGAGTCCTTAAAGGACCTTTTTTTCTCCACAATCTTCATGAGGTGAACAACAAAGCTCTGTGGAGTAAAGCTCAGAAACATGCATGGAATAACCTCCACCTGGGAGGAAGCAGCCCTCAAGTTTTTTTCCAATAAAAACATTCTCCAGATCTTTTAACTCAGATGAGCAGCAGATGCTGCTGAGTTTAACTCCACCATCAGTGGCATTTGTAGTTCACCTGCAGAGACAGGCTGGTCTAGCAACCTGTTTGGTGATTGCAAGTAGTGAAGCACAAAAGGTCAGTACCTCCTAAGGGGCAGAGGATGTCGTCCTCGGGTCAGCCGTCCTGCCCTTCAGACGCGCCGTGCGGCTGCCGCTCCGCCCAAAATAATGGGGTGTCTTTAAAGGGCAAACACCTCTGCTGACACCATAACGGCTCCAGTGTCCCACACAAGCTAGGCTAGGGAAAGAAAAAAGGAAATTAAAGAGGAAAAGCTAGGTTGGATCACACCCGGGGCTGGGCTCTCCTCTAGCCACATGCAGTTTAGGCAGGCGTTGCCGTTAGTGTCAGCAACCCACAAAGGTACAACCAAAGCCCAGGAAAGCCAGAACGTGGGGAAGCAGTGCCAGGTCCTACTCCAAACCCTCTGTACTGAGGAATTTCTGTGCACGGTCCCACAGGTGGAGCTCAGAGTCCTGCAGTGCAATAGCAAGACCAGACTCAGGATGGCTCTTTCATGCTGCAAGGGGTTAGGTCAAACCTCTACTGCTCTGACAAAGTCTCGTTCCCATTTAATTTCCTTTTTTAAAAGCTGAACAATGAAAGACTGCACTTAAAGGATCCTCCTCCAACTGTTAGTACAGGAGAAGCACTAGCAGTGGGCACCAAAGCCGTTATGATGTCACCAGGAATCCTCTCGAAATGCCAACTCTGCCAGCACCACCTCAGGGTTCCAGCTCCTACAGCCACGTGCAGTGGCTCAGGAGCTCAGGACTTGGGCTCAGCACTACTGGAATTTCCTCAAAGTGTCTTGCTTTTTCAGTTGGTAAGAATGAAGATCCTCAGCCTGGGGACTCAGGAAGAGAAGGAGGAGCTCTGGATGCAGAGATAAGACCACACATAGAGCCATGTGCTTTTCCCTGTGCTGCAGCACCACCTCCTGTGTGCTGCTGGATGCTCCCTGAGCCTATGACAGCCTGTTACAGGGAGAGGATGGAAGAAAGGCAAGATGTCACATACAGATAGATGAGGCTCCTCTATTTTGAAAAGAATAACTCCTCAATGAAACGCACTTCAGTTTGGCTCCAAAAACCTCATTCAACAGGTTTTTGACCTTGGATTTGGAGGGTGGAGAATTCACATCGTTGCTTAAGCTGCTCACAGAGTATTGGCCAGTTGCAAGTTAAAACCAAACAAGAGACACAAAGGCATTTCAGAGTTAATGGTCAACAGCAATTAAAGAGCAATGATATGCAAGTGCTCCAAGCTGGGATAGCACAGGGAATTACCTGCCTACACCGCAGACAAACCCTACACAGCCCGACACAAGTGCAGCCGAGTCTCAAAGCAGATACTGGCTCTGCACATTTGCCATGCTCACCCCAGCGTCACTACCCTGCCTCACTCACACACCAGACCATGGATGAGCTGCAGGAAAGCAGGGTGACACAACTCCTGGCATCAGTGTCACTCCTGAGCTCTCCAGAGGCCTGTGACAGAGAAAAGATGTACTCTGGCAGACACTGTCAGAATAAAGCAAAACATAAAAGCTGATCCTATGGAGTCTCGTTCAGACAAGGGAAGTGCTGCAAACATCCCTGGCAATTCTGACATCCACTGAAACCAGGGCTCTTTTGCTGGTTAAAACAGTGTAGTGTGGGACTTAGGCAGAAGTTACTCCAAAGAGTAACTCCACAGGTACACGTAACCAGCCCACTTTTACAAATCCCACTGAGAACACCCAGTTAGTGACCATCCTACACCCCAGCTTCACTGGTGACCATCTCCACATCATCTGTTTTTCTTCTAGAAAGAAAAAAAGAAACAGAAACAGCAACACCTCAGACAAATCCCAGCTTCTGAGTGATGCCACTTACTCTGGAATTCTTTAAAGTGCTGGGAGTAGTGTCTGGGATGGCGGGGTTCCTGGAGAGGCGGGCGGCGAAGGGCTCGTACATGTGGAACAGGGAGCGGATGACACAGGCGCGCAGGCAGTGCAGCTTCTCCATGGACTCTGGGCGCAGGCGCAGGGGCAGGTACGCATCCAGGCTGTAGTGCCTGCACAACCCACAGCAACGCTGTCAGCTCCAGGGCACAGCCAGGGACAGAGCCCCGTCAGAGGAAAACTCCACATCTGACTGACCACAGGACTCTGGTAAACTCTGAGGGCTCTGAGGGGCTTGTGCTGCTGACAGGACATCACATGGCAGCCTCAAGGCCTTGATCTGCACCAGGATGGCTTCCAGCCCACACATCCTGCTACAATTCCCACTAATTCCTAGTTTGCCTAGAGACCAGCCGGGGATGTAGCTGCAGGCTGCACAGAGGGCAGCAAGTTGCTGCAGGTTCTCAGGGACTCCCAGCTGATCTGACTGCAGCTCTCAGCACTGCCTGAGCAGCCTGAATGCCTGCACCCAAGGGCTATTCCTCGATCACATTCCAAAGGAGCTAGGGAATGTCACAATAAAAACCAGGGGCGAGGATAACCACAGCTGCTCTCTACTCTGTGCCCCTGTTGCCTGTGCCTCCTGGGCAACAGGTAGAGCTGTGTAAAGAAAATGTTCTCTCCTGAAGGAATATCCCAGTGGCATCTGAGACAGAAGGTGTTGACCACCCCTTTGCCCTCCTTGCTTTCACTTACTCCTGTCACTATACAGCTCCAAAGTGGCCCAATTACAAGAGGTGGCTGTGATCAGAGCTTGAGGCAGGGCAAGTTGTCCATCAGTGATGTTTGCCCTTTCAGCACTGACCATGCCATACACACTTGGAGAGGCTGATATATACAAGCGTTGGGCCACGGGGCAAGCAGAAAAGGGCACAAAGCTTTGAGATTTTACAGGGAACATACAGGAATACACCACAAAGATCCATTTCCAGACCCAAGGCAGATGTGATATTAGAATCTTATAATGATTTGGGTTGGAAGGAACCTTAAAGCTCAGCTCACCCCCTGCCATGGGCAGGGACACCTTCCACTATCCCAGGGTGCTCCAACCTGGCCTTAGACACTTCCAGGGATGGGACAGCCACAATTTCTTTGGGCAATCTGTGCCAGGACCTCACTGCCTTCACAGCCAAGAATTTTTTCCTAACATCCAATATAACCCTGCCCTCTGTATAAAACCATTGCTCCCTGTCCTGTCACCACCCACTGATACAAGAAGTCCCTCTGCCTCCCATTTAAAACCCCCCTTAAGGTACTGGAAGGCCACAGGGAGGTCTTCCCGAAGCCTTCTCTTCTCTTCTCTTCAGGCTGAACAACCCCAGTTCTCCCAGCTTGTCTTTGAGGGAGAAGAGTATTCCACAACCCTTTGCCAAGAGAAGCCCACATCACCATGTCAATGTGCAAACACAGGGCCCTTATTTCCAGCTCTGCAGAGAACCGCCCTTTACTGAAACCTCCCACAGCCAGTTTAAAAACCCTCTAGAGTCTCACCTTCTGTAGAGCCTGGTCCAAAAGGCAGCAGTGCAAGTGACAGTCCAGGCTTTCTTGCAGATCAGAGAGAACCGGACGATGTCCTCGGGGCGGATGTAGGAAGCCAGGAGCAGCCAGATGTCGATGGGATATTCCTCTCCTCCTCCCCCTTCGGCGTCTTCTAAAGGCAGAGAGGGTGTATGAGCACAGGACATCACACCTGCACCAATTCCCACCTAGAGACACATGTTGCACGCTGGGCTGCTGAATTGCACACACAGCTCTAGCCCCAGCCTGCACAACCTCAGTGGCCCTGCTCCCCATTCCCATCAGTGTGCACACAGCCACAACACCTTCCCTGTGCTGGACACCTGCCACTGTTAACCCTGCTGCACAAGTGGGCAAAGTGGCAGATTTATAAAGGAATTCAGGCTGAAAGAGTTCTCTGGAGGTTTCTAATCTAGCAGCTCAGCTCAAAGCACACAGAATTAGGTCATTTTGTTCAGCATCTTGTCCAAGTGAGTTCTGTGTGCAAGGATGGAAAACCACAAAGCTTTTCTGGACCCTGTTTCAACGCCTGACCCTGTCACAGCTGAAATACCACACTGAAATTCAGAAATAAAAATTGGATGTAAAATAAAGAGGCAACTTCATGTAAAAGAGGGTCAAGCTCCTGCATTTTTAATCAAAAGAGCACATTCAATGGGTCACTAAAATTGCTTCACACTTGAAGACCCTGATCATTGATACTGCCAGGCTTGTCAATTCTTTGTTCAAGTGGTCACAGTATTTTGGTAGGAACTCTGACAGGGAGGGAAATTCTGTTCTGCATCTGGCAATCAGCTGCTTTTCTTAAATCTCTTAATTTCATTAAAGCTTCTTGGACGGGAACTTTTAATGCAATTCAGATGGAGAGAATGGCCTTCTTCCTCTCAGCCAGAACTGAGGGCTCACACTTCTTTCATTCCTGGAGTGGTTTGTAGTTTACACTGCATGCTATTCCACAAACACTGCTCCAACTTTAGGAGTAAAAAATACTTTTAAAGAATACAAATAGGTGAACAATACTGAGCATTAGGAAGGTTAAGAACAGAAAAGGAAAACACAACTTGTGCATAGTGCTAATAGGAAAAGCTGCTGTGAGATTCCAGCATGGAAGAGGTGTTTGGGAACTTGAGGATGCCAGATCTAACCCTGAGAACAGGTTAATACAAAGGGCAGTTCTTTAACCTCATGTGATACTTGCCAAAGAAAGCTCTGGACATGATCATTTCCCCACAGCACTTCAGATTTATGGCAGCCACACCCACAATGGGCTGCTACACCCACTCTGCTGGGTCAGCTCTGGCTCAAGAAGCCATCAAACTCCACACTGCTGAACTCAGAGGACAGCCAGAAGCATCACTGTTCTATCACCATTTTTTCCTCCCTAAACATGTAGCAGAAACAAGACAAGGCTGTGATAGAACAGTATATCGTCTTCCCACTCATAGCTCCAGCCACTCAGGTATTATTTTGCCAGGATTCTGAAGGATGCCTTAATAAAAGAGGTTAAACTCTTTTAACTCCCTTCCCAGAGGAAGCGTTGTCCACCTTCAGTCAGTGGTGGACGATCACATGCTACATAAATTGCTATTAAGCTCAAGAAAACTGGTTAAAAATTGCTTCTCAACTTAAAAGCAAGCTGTTACTAAAAACTGCAGAGCTGTTTGCTGCTTACACTGCATTGTCAATGGATTTCTATGGAGTTGCACAAAGTATAAATGCTGAAGGATATATCTCCCTTGAATTAACGTATTATGATGCCACTAGGATCAAATGCACCTCCTAGCTGGAAAAAGAGCCCTTTAAACCCATCTGTAACAAACCACAGCCTTGGAAGCACACTGAAAACAGAGCTTGTGTTTTGCCAACAACTGCATCATAGACAGCAGCACTTCAGCCCCAAAGCAAACCTGCTGCCACCACCCCACGTTCAGTGAAGCAACACAGCCAGTGGCAAAGTTGCACAACTCTGGAATAGCAATGTTTGTTTTCCAAGGCTGAGGGATATTTGCTAAAAGCAAGGAGCTCTCAGGCTCTGAGTTCACCCCCCAGGCTCTGCCTTTGAGCAAATACAGCTCCTGTCACCAAGTGCCGGCAGATTTACAAGTGACTACCAAACCGTTGGCATTTCTTTGTGCATACACAAATTCCAGAATGCTCCAAGAGCCCTATGACCATCCTGTAAATCCCCAGCATGAGCAACCCCTATGCAGGACATGCAGCAGGAGCCCACAGAGCCCCAAAGGGCCAGGTGACCACACCTTTGTGCCTTTTGCTCTTCTTTTTCCTGGAGGCAGCCCTCCCGTTGATGCTGTCCTTGGTATCCATCTCATCGCTGCTGTCACAGGACTCTCCTGACACGGAGAGAACTTCCTCAGCAGGGACACAGGAAGCTTCCAAACCACACAGGGATTTTACTGGAATGAAAAATGACAGTAAGTACAACAGCAGAGAGGAAAAGGTGATCCAAGTTCAGGAAATGCTTCAGTGGAACCACTGCCTTAAAGCATTCTGGTGAGTGACAGGAGCAAGTAAATCCTGAGCTCAAGGATTACCTTGTCAGGGAAAGATTAGCAGGGCTGAGTGAATGGGAAACATAATTATTCAGCTGCTTGTTCTAAAGAACGAACAAGGACGATGATTACCATTATGCAGATCCCACTGGTTTAGCTGAAGCTATTTACAATGCCAAATAAAACAACAGGCTCTTTCTAATGGGTAACTGGTTTCCCTGAACAGCAGAGTTGCCTTGCATGGCCATGTTCAGCCTTGAGCCAGCACCTGCTCTGGAACTGTTTTATTAGCACAGAGAAGACTCTCTCTCTTTGCAGCAGGACAAACATCCTGTGGCTGATGACACAATCTGCCAGGGCTGGAACTCAGTGTTAAGTGCACAGGAGTTCCACTTAAACTGGAATTTAGTGAAAGACTCTGGCCTAGTGAGGAAAACAGGCAGTTGAGTCAGCTGGAGTTTGGGGTTGGTTTTTTTTCTGTATCTGGGGATATGTTTAGACATACCCTTGTTCAGGAATATTATTTTTAAAACTCTATCTGTAAACTGGGGGCTCATTAGGGCAGAAAAATCCACCTGTGAGTCAGTAATGGCCATCTCTCGGAAAAAGAAAGGTGTGGTCCTACATTACAGCTGTGTGAGGCACAGCCACAGAGACCAGCACTGCCATAGCAGCACAAAGGCTTTGCAAATAGGTTGTGAAATTCATTCAAGAGTTGAATTTCAACCTAACATGCTGGGTGAAGAATAGAACATGACCATGTGGTCAGCGGAGGCTTAGTGTTCAAGCTTTTCTACCCAGTACAAACTGAAGCCCAGGAAGATTTTATACATCCCAGTTCCAGATTCTGCAGTCACCAGAGCCACTGAAGAGCAAAATGTTCTGTTTGAGTCACAGAGACAGAGTAGCAGAAAAACAAACAATAACAACAAGAAACTGAACATAAACTCTGGTGAAAAATATTCTCATTTCTAACCACCAAAAAAGGTTTTAAAATGAAAAGACAGCAGATGGAAAGACAGTCTTCAGACAGGGCTTGACTGTACCAACTGATTAGACACACCTCAGTGCTTTGCCAAACCAGTTCTACCTCGCTTTGCACAGTTTGTTCTGTAAACTGGATGCTCTCCTGGCACCTGGATGTACTCATGGCAGTTATTTCCCCCACTGCCCTCTCCCCATGACCTTTTATAGGTAAAAAGAGTGAAATAGGTGGCAACATAAATGACAGTGAGTTAAGACATCAAATACAGCCAAGCAAGAGAGGACAGAACTGACAGGGACTCAGAGTGGGGTTTAGAAGAAAAGTGCACCCCATTCTGGTATGGAAAAGTCAACCTCTGAGTCAACAGGATGAGTCCACTGAACAGAGGCACCCTCTTTTCACCTTACTGTTGTAATCCTCCCATCTTGGGCACTAGAATGGGGAGAAAAAAAGCCCAGAAAAAATCCTCCTGGCCATGGCTCCCTGCTGGTGAAGCTCCCACGGGATATTCCCATGGGATACTCGCTCTGGGAAGTGCCCTACCCGCTGCAGTCACACCCAACACGGGGTTTACTCTAAGCTGAACTTCTGGAGGGCAGCAAGGCCAAAGGTTGGAGTTCCTGTCTCCACACGTGGCACCCCACGATGCACAGATAAGGCTGGGCCAGATAAGCCTGCAGCACGGTAATGGCTGCACCAGATAAGGCTGGAGCACAGTCCTGGGGCTGGGGAGGAGAGAGCCTGAGGATCCCTGAACACAGAGGGGAAACCCCTGAGACTGCACTGCAAAGACCTGGGAAAGGGCGGGCAGGGAACTGCTGTGACCCCGAATCACCAGGATGAGGTGGAGCTGAGCCAGAAACACAGCAGCAAAGGGGATGAACTGGATGAAGCAGATGATGCTGGGGGCAGGGAGCACAGAACACCAGCAGTTTGCCAGCATGATGTTCAAGTGCCGGACTTTGCCTCAAGGAAAGAGAACACAGATGGGTGAACAGGAGCAGGAATGGGAGGAGAGCAGCCCCAAACAAAGGAGGCCACAAAAGAGGGAGGTGTCCTGATCTTAAAAGCTTGAGAAGCAGCTTTTAAGCTACTCAAGCTGAAGATGATGTTTACTGAGCTCCACTGCCCCCTGACAGGTACTCATGCTAAGTGCATACTGTCTCCAACAATGCAAGATTTCAGCAGCAAACCAAGAGTTTCCCTCTATGAAAAGTTCAGCCATCACTGTCAACACAACAACATCCACCTTCAACATGTGTGACCAGCTACATTTAAAAGGCCTAAACATCACCATTTCTCAAGCAAGTGGGGTGTGTTTGTTCAGAAAGCTCTCAGATGAGGAGAAAGTAGATAACAAAATACTGCACTACCTTTCCAGGAAAACTCCTTGTTTACAGAGTTCACCAAATAAACAGCAACGCCCTCCCAAGACCTCCTTGCAACACGTTTGACAGAACTATCACAACCTTACTCCTCCTGCAAAGAAGTTTACCTGCTAATAAAGTTATCTACAGCTTTATATGTGGTAATAAAATAATAAAGACTTTTATCATGTTATTTTCTGCTTCAAGCAGGAGATGACACCTAAGTCCTCCCATTTCAGGCACTAATGAAGACTCAGCAATTCTTGCAGCAAGCTTTCTGCAAAACCTCCAGTCTAAATCCTTAACATCCGATTGTCTGCAGAGGCTCATTTTCAGCATTAAAGGACACATATTTTCTCAGTTTAAGGAAGAAGAGTTTCCCATGTCATGCAGAGGCCAGCAAAACATGAAGCCAGCATGGGGAAGGCTGGGGCCCCAGGGCAGACTCACCTTCCTGCTGCACTGCGTTGGCCACAGCTTTCTTCACCCGTCCAGACTTCACAACAGCTGGGTCTGAGTTGGCATAATCTGCCACCGTCACTGCAGAGAGAGGGAAACAGGGGTCAGAAGGATTAGGGGTTATGGGGAGGGGACAGAAAGGCTAAGAGTCATGATGCCTAAAGGGAACAGTCCCCAGAGGAGCAGAGGCTCAAGGAGGAGATGCACAAGCAGGAAAATGAGCCTCAGCAGAGAGGTGCAGGCCAGGAGTCCCCAGCAAGTCTCTAGTCCAGACCATCGGTCTACCAGGCTCAGAAGACTCACGCCTCTGTCCAGCCCAGTGCAATTCTCCTTCTCCCACTACCTCAGCCAATGGTAATCCCACTCTCCCTCACACAGCCCAACTCGAGCCTGGCTGACCCTCTGGTCCCAGGCTCCTCCTCCACAGGCAAAGAGGTCTCATTTCCACACATCCGTCCAGAACCCCGCTGGGGGATCTCTCCTAGACGCAGTTCTCTGCCTGCACAAACCCGAGGGGGTCCCAGCTCACTCTTAGGTGGGACTGGACCGTCCTCCTTCCCCTCATCCCCCTCACCCAGGCCAAGCCCAGGCCCTTCAACTACCTCCTCCCTCAGGCCCTAATACAGGTCCAGGCCTCCTCTCCGGCCTGCACCAGCAGGGCCGAGCTCGGCCCGGCTCACCTCAGGCCCGCCTTCCCTCACAGTCCCCGCTCCCCTCATTAGGCGCCGCTCCCCTCATCAGCCCCGGCCCCCCCTCAGCCGCGGCCCAGCCGCGGCCCAGGCCCGGTCCGGTCCGGCCCGGCCCGGCTCTCACCCCGCTCGGAACACACGTCATCGGCGCGAAACTTGAGGCGTTTGCGGGCGCCCCTGCGGGGCATGGCGGCGGCGGCGGGGCGGCCGCGCGGGGCCATGTCCGGCCGGGCCCCGCGGGGACAGCGGGGACAGCGCCACAGCGCCCGCCCCGCGCGCGTCAGCCCGCGACACCGCGCGCCGCTCTGACGTCACCGGGGCGGGCCGGGGGGCGGGGGGGCGCTGTGACATAACTCCCCCAGTCCTCCCAGTACCCTGGGGAATCCTCCCGCAGTGCTCCCAGTAACGGCGACCCTTGAAGTGATTCTCCCTCCCAGTTCTCCCAGTACTGAGGATCCCTGAGGGTTTCTCCCTCCTCCCACAGTTTTCTCAGTAATAAGAGCACTTCAGGAGATTCCCCCCGTCCAAGCCCTCCGAGAACAGGCATCCCTGAGGAGATTCCCCCCTAGTAATGAAGATCTGTGAAGTAATTGCCCCCTCCCAGTTCTCCCATTAACAGGAGCCCTGAGGGGCTTCCTCCCTGCCCCAGTCCTCTCAGTAATGGGGGGTCCTAAGAGGATTCCCTCCAGTACTGAGGGTCTGTGAGGTAACTGCCCCCTCCCAGGGCGCTTGAGGGAATCCCCGCCACATACCAGTCCTCCCAGTACTGAGGGGCCCCTGAGGTGAATGGCACCCCGGTCCTCTCAGTCACAAAGACCTTTAAGGATGCTGCCTCCCCAGTGCTCCCAGTAACGAGACCCTCGGAGTAAGTGGGTCCCCAGTTCTCCCAGGAATACGGATCTCTGAGGGAATTGCCCCCAAGTCCTCCCTGTAAGGAGAGCTCCTGAGGTGACTGTGCCCCCCACCTTCGCCCTACAGTCCTGCCAGTAATGAGGGGCTCTGAGATAATTGCCCTTCCCGGTCATCCCAGTAAGGAGGAGGTCTGAGGGGATCCCCCCATCCTCCCAGTAGGGAGGGTCGCTGAGGCAATTGGCGTCCCAGTAAAAAGGGTTCTGGGGTGATTGCAGGCTCTCCCAGAGCTCCCAGTAAGAAGGAACTCTGAGATAATTGCCCTGACTGACGCACCCCCCTCCCCCCGCTGGAAACAACGGAACTTTTAAATAATAATTTTAGTTAACAGTTTTAATTAACTTTTAAAATAATTGCTTTCATTAATAGTAACCTAGATACATATAAATTATAAATAGTGTGTTATTTTTAAATTACTCTTTGCCAGCATTTAGCAAAGTTGCCATGAGCCACTTCCGTAACATCACAGATTGGGAAGAGTACTGAAATTGAAGTTTTGATAAACTAAGTCTGATATGCTTCAGTGAACATAGCTTGGGAGAGAAGAACATATTGGTGAGGTTGCGCATCTGGAATGTTGAATTTGTGAACCACAAGGACATTTTGCAGAAACTTGAAGATAAAGAAGAGGTGAACAAAGACTCCATCTATGTGTCAAAAGTTCCTACTTTCCAAAGATACTAAAAAAATGGACTAATTAACATAATAAGTGAGAAATCAGTAACCAGTAGAGGCTAGAATAGCATTAAATGAAAGAGATTTATAAGAGAATTATGGAATTTATAACAAATGAACTTTTTTTTTTTTTCTAAAAATGCATAACCAGGTGAAGAAGTTTTTTATTTCTGTCTGTGTGGAGGCTAGAAATCTGTTGACCAGACATACCCTGGCCAAGGATAAAGTAGTGCCATTGGCACTAAAAGGACAGTGTTGGAGGGGTTTATCCTGACGATTTCAAAGGATTTGGAACACTCCCAGGAGACACCCACTGAGCAGTGCCCAAGCATAGCCCATACCACGGGCTCCCAGTCCACCCACACCTCTGTGGTGGAGCAGCGATGGGTGGCCACCAGCTGTAAACAGTATTTGCTATTTTTTAGCACTGAAATGAGTGCTCAGAGCTTGCTGAAGAAGCGGTGCCATCCCACGGGGGAGGAATTGGTTCCAGGGGATCTGCAAAGGGAAATCGTGACTGGCAGCCCAGGGTCTGATGGTGATTTCAGGGCCTGTGTGCCCCTGAGGGCTTGTGCCCTGCGCACACGGGGATTTGGATACTGCCAGAAGCTGGCTGGGAGTCCTGCCCAGTCCTGGGGTAAACTGGGCAGGCTGGTAGAATCCTGTTCCCCTCCTCTGGGGCTCACACAGTGACCGAAGAGCCCAGCCCTGCCCCATTCTCCCTCAATGGCTCTAAACACTCCAGAGTGCTGCACTCCCATTTGTGCCCCTTTCCTACAAAACTTCAGGAGAGGACTGGAATGACAGTGAGATGTTTTCACAGCTACAGTGTCAGCTCCTGGGCCTCCCCAGAGCAGGATAAAGCATGGAATATATGGACAAATCCAAGAAATCCACATTCCTTCTGCTTCCTAGGCATGGCCAGGAGCTGGTATGTCCATAACCTCTTTGCCTGACCCAATTTCTCTCAGCATTTCTTAAATACACAAAGAGCATTTTATCAGCAAGGAACACATTTGATTGAGAAAACTTCTGATCATCCCAGGCAGGAAAGGCCACTCCTTGACAGAATGACTATTCCTAATCCATCTGTTCTTAAGGCAACGGAAAAGAATTAATGTGGATGGCAGTCAATAAACCAGATCCTGGTGCTGCTGGCTGCACCCACCTCTTTACTTGAAAATGTTTCCTTGGATTATCCTATTCACCATTGTTATTTGAGAACTGTATCATAGTATTATTTTTAAAAAGTGAAGCTTGTCTTGGCTTAGAAAACTCTGGCATGTGGAAAACAGATGAAATGTTCTTGGGATTGAAGGCAGTTGTTCCTGAGTCTGGCTGGCAGGTGGATCCAGCATAGTCCCTCCTTCTGTGAGTTGGAAGCATTTATGTGCCTCCCCAGGGTCCTCCAGCAAAAATCCTGAGGATGAGCTCGATGTCCTTCCTGGAGAGAGGAAGGTGCTGCTCTGTGATCATGCTACTGATGGCAGTTGTTCCCAGTGGGGTCACAGAAAGGAGCTCCTCGTTGGTAGGCTGGGTGAGGACTGCTGAGGGATCCCAAAGGCTGTGCCGGGGGCTGTGCTTCCAAGGCCCCCAAATTAATTGTCAAGGATGCCCTTGTGCAGGATGATGGAGCAGGTTGGGCTTTTGGCTGCTCCCACTCACGTTCATGGGTGCCCTCTGTCCCAAATCCCATTTATGATGCTGAAGATATCCTTGAGGGGAGCCTGGGGTGACACATCCTATCCCCCCCCAGGGCTCAGAACTGAGCCTTGCAGGGTGAGGAGGGGGCTGTGGCAAAGCCTGGCTCCATTGCTGCTCCCCACACGGTGAGGGAGAAGGGGCACCCAGGGCTTGGGACATCCCACAGCCCAGGTCAGCTTCTGTGTCTCTCCTCTCTCCCTCCGGGGCTGAACACGACCCCTGGGGAGTCCTGCCCCCATGGGGGCTTTTAAACCCCGAAAAGGTTCCTGCCCCCAGGAGAGTTCTCTGCCCATTCCAGGGGGATTCCTGTACCTCCCCCAGGGAGGAACCTTCCCCACAAGAGTTTCCTCCTCTCAAAGGGGCATTTCTGCCCTACCTCAGAGTTTTCTGTCCTCCCGGGGGGTTTCCTGCACCTCAAGGAGGCAAGGAGAGTTCCCCTGGGGGGATTCCTGTCGCTCCTGAAAGTCTTTTAACGCCTGAAGGGGAGGGTCCTGCCCTTTCCAGGGGGATCCTGCCCCCGCACAGGTTCCTGTCCCCGGGAGGACCCGCGGCCCCGGGACCCCCCCGGACCCCCGACCCCCCGACCCCCCCCGGGGCGTGGCCGCTCGGGGGCGTGGCCGGGCGCGCGGGGCCGGTGACGCAGTGGGCGGGGCGGGGCGGGGCGGCAGCGGCGGCAGCGGCGGCTTCCAGCGGCTTCGGCGGGCGGTGAGTGCGGGCGGGGCCGCGCTGCGCTGCCCACGGGGGATGCCGGGCCCTGCGCGGGGCCGCCCGGGAGGAGCTCTGCCCCCGTGACCTCCGCGGGGCTGCCCGGGGGGTGCTCAGCCACCCCGGTGGGGCCGGACCCGGAGGGCTCTACCCGTATTGCCTCCCCCGGGGGTGCTCTGCTGCCCCCTGAGAGGATGCTCGGCACCTCCCGTGGGGATGCTCAGCCCCCCCCCCCGGTAGGGCTGGACTCGGGGGGCTCTGCCCTTTTTGCCTCCCCCTGGGGATGCTCTGTTCTCCTCCCCCTCTTCCCCCCGCCCCGGGGATGCTCCCCATTGCCCCCCGGGCGGGGCCGCAATGGGGATGCTCAGCCCGCCGTGGCCCGGGGGATGCTCTGGCCCCCCCCGGAAGGGGCTGACTCGCTCCGGGGGGGCTTCATCTCCCACCCTGTTACCCCTTGGAGGGGGTGTCTGAGTCGGGGTGTGCTGAGCTCCCCCCATTTTCCCTGGGTTGAGTCTGAGCTGTGGGGAGGGGGTGTCATTCTCACCCTGAGCTGGGTTGGAGGGGGTCTTGCTGTGCCCCGGCTTTACCCGCAGACCGAGCATTTGAGCCAGGGTTGCTCCCCTCAGTCCACTGGCCCCGGACCGAGGGCAGAGCCTGGGAGATGTGCTGCCCCATCCCCACTGGGTGTGCAGGCAGGGGGGTGAAGGGATGGGCACATTCCCCGAGGCCGCATGCTTTGGGGGGCAGGGAGGGGGCAGTGATTCCTTAATCCAGGAGCAGGGAGAGGGGGCCTTGATTTTCAGCTGCTCTCCGACCCTGGCAGCCCCCCTTATGCTCCCAAACTGTTCCTTTGCATCCCCTCCCCCAAGCTTCTACCTTACACTAAGGGAAGGGCAGGAATGCTGCTGAGCCTGGTCCTACCATGGCCTTCTCCTGCTCCTCTGATTTCCCAGCGCTGTCTCCTCCTGCCTTCCTCAGTGCTGTCTCCAGCCCTGGAGCATCCACCCAGTGCCGAACTCTGTGTCAGCCTCACTGAGCATCTGCCTGGCTCCAGGCTCGGGGCTGGACTGGCTCATGGGGATGCTGCCATACAGATGCTCCTGGAGCTCAGCATCAGGTAAATGCCTGCCAAGCTGGGCCAGCTCGAAACTGGGAAGATGCTCACGGACCTGGTTCAGCCTGAACGTTGGCCCGTGTGCTCGGGGCAGACCCGCAGAGCATCCGGCCAGCCTGGCTAGCTCCAGCTGTGCCCACGCTGGTTCCCAGCCTCTGTTAGCTGGTGTCATCATGGCTGCAGCAAGCTACCTCCAGACAGCACTGTTTGCTCCTGAATAACCAGCCTTGAAGAGCTTGTTTATCCTCTAAATTGCATCGTTAGAGCAGCAATTGGCTTAGGGAGCTGGGTTTTGTTAAAGCTGTGCAAACCCTTCCGAGGAGGCCCTGGTTTTGGCCAAGTCAGGGTTGGCAAAATATTCATTTTAGCTCGTTTGCCACCATCTGCTGGATGTTGGAATGAGGTTCTCCTGGTCAGTTTGATACCACCAAGCCACTGTGTGAGCAGGAGGTGGTCCAGAGGTAAGTGTGAGCTAAGGGTTTGGAACCTGGATGAATGTGCCTCTGTGGTTTGGGAGTTTCTTGGTTGTGGTGCTGCCCACACAGGAGGAGATGGAAAGTTGGTGTCTTTGTGTCTCTGATGGTCTGAGAGTCTCAGGTACCTATGCTCTTGGGGACATCACGGTGTGCTGCTCCCTGCATGTGCTGGCTGGGGAACAAGACTGATCTCTAGGGACTTCCCTGGAGATTTGTCAGGGAGCCATCAGCACAGGTCCCTGCTGCCGTTTCCCTGGCACTCTGTGGTGCTCAGATGCACAGGTGCCTTCCCAGCTTCAGTGCTTGCTCGCCCTGCAGCTCTTTCCCAGGAGTCAGACCAGAGGCTGTCTGGGACCCGTGTCACCAGCAGGAGGGTGGGGGTGCCTCTGAACTGGCAGGTTCCTGAGACACCAGTGGTGGGACTGATGGACAGAGTCGGCTTTCTAGAATGTCCAGCTCAGCCGTGGCTTGGCAGATGTGGGGTTAAACATCTCACCCCGTGCAGCTTTGTGTCTTCGCGGTGAGCGGGTCTTGCTCCGCACAGGTGGCACCGGTGGCTTGGTCCAGCTGTGCTTGGCAGCAGCTCCAGTGCAGATGAGGAGGGACTGGACATGCTGGAGATTTGGGTTCCTGCCTGTCTCAGCTGTCTCAGAAAGCACCAGGGATAAAAGCCTTGCTGAAACCCTTCTCATCTGCCTCTTTGGAGGGACCTTTTTGCACGTCTTGTCCTTTGGGGCAGCTCCCACTGGGGGCTGGGAATGAGGACAGGGATGAGGAGGAGGCTGAGTGAGTGTGAGTTGTTGGGTCCTGCTGTGCTGGGTGAGGGTGTGGAGGTCCTGAGTCAGTGCCTGATACTATGCTGGAGCTGGAAGTTCACACTGGAGCTGGGAGAGGCATTCTTGGAGCCTCAGAGGGAGCTGAACTCAAATTGGGGCCCAACTGGGAATACCTCTGCAGGGCTCCACTCTGTGCACATGGAGAGACGTTGACATGAGTGTCTATCCTCTGCTTGGGGAGTGCCATTTCAGGGTTTCCAGCAGAGCAGAAAGATACAGTATTCTTTATCTAACCTTGAAACCTTAATTCACAATTAATTTTCTCTTAAATAATACTTTGGTGAGCCAGAGGTTTCCCAGATGGCTCCCAAAACTGAGCTGTGAGGTCTCTGAATATTAACTGGAGGAGAAGGCTGTTGGATCCATTGCCCAGCTTCCCTCCCAGAGAGGTGTGAATGACAGCACTCTCCTTATGGGTGATTTTTGGGACATGCCAAGCACCAGGTGTGGGGTGACAGACCTAGCCCAGGCTGAGGGCTCTGCCATGGGTGCTGCAGGTGGGTCCAAGCTTTGGCCAGGCTCCTGGAGGATGTGGTTGTGAGTTTTCAGTGCTTAAAGGCCTCCTCTTTGAGCAGACAACAGGATTGGAGGTGGGTGCCCGTGTGGGTGTGCTCACACAGGCTGGCATTTGGGAGGGAGGAGGGAAAATATCACATGGAACACTGCAGTGTTGGGGGACAGGTCTGTGCTTGGGCCCATCTGGAGCAGAAGTTGTGGAAAATGATTCAAGGCTCTTTGCTAAAAAAATTTGTGCTGATGTAATTGAATTTTATTTCTGTTTGCTGTGTGGTCAAGCAGGATGAAACCCTTGTGGGGACAGGGTAAAAGCCTTGAGTTCATTTGTAGGGTGAGGATGTCCTGAGGAAGCTGGTGCAGTTCATCCTGGAGGAAGGGTTGGTGTGGAGACCCCACAGCCCCTTCCAGGGTGTGGAAGGAAGGGGCTACAAGGAAGCTGGGGAGGAACTCTGCATCAAGAAATGCAGTGACAGGACAAGAGGATTCACACTGAAAGAAGACAGATTTAGATTAGATATTGGGAAGGAATTCCTCCCTGTAAGGGTGGTAAGGTCCTGGAACAGGTACCCCAGGGAAGCTGTGGCTGCCCCTGAATCCCTGGAAGTGTCCATGGCCAGGTTGGACAGGGCTTGGAGCAACCTGGGATTAGTAGGAGGCTTCCCTGCCCATGGCAGGGGGCTTGGAATGAGCTGAGCTTTTAAAGTCCCTTCCAGCCCAAGCCATGCTGTGATTCTGTGGTTTTATGAATGAAGTGGCTGCTCATCTCTCATATTTTTGTGCAAAACAGTGCCTTGAGCAGCCTTGCTGCCTCTCAGCCATGGGCAGCACTGGCAGGGCAGTGATTCCATCCCACAGGAGCATCTGGAAGCTAGGTGTCAAACCTTCTCCAAAAGCCACTGGCCAGGAGGACACCCTGTGTCCTCCACGTTGCCCTTCCTTAGCTGAATCTTCACCCTGATGTTTTAAACAGCTCGTGGGTTGCTATCTCCAGCTCTGTAATCCTGCAGGACTGACAAGGCTGGAGTTTATCTGAAATGCAGATTACTTTTCTGCTCCTGGTTTTCAGTTCCTGCCACGCTTCTCTTAGCAAGCACGAGGAGGTGCCGGCTGAGTGGCTGCCTTTAATTGCATCCAAAAATTAAAAAACGAGGAAAACAAGTGGCAGATGAGAGCTCGTTTCCCCATCCTCCTGTCCGTGTCGAGCGGTTTCCAGGAGAGGGCAGTTCCCGGGGATTTTTCTGCCCGGTGCCTCTTCCCTGCAGCTGCTGCCGTGCCGAGCCGCTGGTGCCGGCGGTCCCGGAGGCAGAGCCGTGCCGGGGAGCGGGGGGCCCGGGCCCGGCTCCTCCGTGCGGAGCCGAGGCGCTGTCAGCGTGGCCGAGTGCTTTAAATAGCGGCCGCGGGGCCGCGGGGGTGTGCGGCAGGGAGGGAGGGAAGGAGGAGGCTCCTCCTGCCTCCTGGATCCACATCCCGCCTTCCAGAGAGGACAGCGTCCCTCACCAGGGCGGCATGACACGGCAGGGAAGGGACCCCCTCCTGGAATTGCTGCCCGTGGGCCGGGTGCATGCATTTAAACTTCTCGTTTCCACCCTTTCCTCGTGGAAATTCCTGGGGGAATTTTCTCTGCGGTTTCAGATTCCCCCCCTGGCCACATCATGATGTGATGTGCCTGGACAGGGCAAACACTCTGCAGCCATGGGGTGCCCAGGGGGTCCATAGCCCAGAGGAAGGAGCTGGGTTGAACATGGGATGGCTGGAGCCTGGGAGAAGGGGTTGTGTGCCCCCAGCCCAACTCTCACCTTTTCAGAGTCTCAGTGCAGAGCATCCTCACATGGATTTTCTCCTGCCAAACCTGGCCTTTCTGGTTGCAGAATTGGGAAGGTGTTTATAGTCTCGCTGTGGCATTAACACAGGTGTCACCAACCTGATCTCAGGCTCTTGATCGTGAGTTAAATATGTTTTGTGGTGGTGCCTAGAGCTGCTCCCCATGCAGACATTCACAGTGCCAGGGGCTGCAGGCACAGCAGGGAAAGATGGGCTTGTACAAAATCCATAATCCACTTAATCTGCCCTGTAATTCAGTGTCTGGCAGCTGTAACTGAGTAGATCTGGGCTTCTTTCAAGCATCTCCCCCAAACTGTTTTCCAGGAAGGAGTCAAAAAATGTCCAGAGGCTATTTTTGGCTGTGGCTGATTTATTCACACACTGATCAGCCAGGAGAGGAGTTATTCTGGTCCCACACTGCCCCACATAACACCAAGTGCGGTGTGCGGGTGTGGTTTCCCTGGGAGACATTGGGGGATGATGCTCCTGTTTGCGGATGGAGCTCTCAGGAACCACCTTGGAGGCTCTGTGTCCTGTGAGCCCACTCCGGGTCCTGAAATGTCCTCGGGGACACAGGCTCTGTGCCCTCTCATCCTGTGTCCCTGGGGATAGACCTGAGCCCTGTGTCCTGGGGGGTGGAAGGCTCTGTGCCCTTCTGAGGAGTACGTGGCTCAGCTGGGGTCCCCCTGGGTGACACTTGGATTTGGGGAGTGCATGGAGCTGTTTCAGGGCTCTTTTGGGCATGGTGTTGTTTCAAGGCTCGGGAAGGGCTGTGGTGTCTGGGACGGTTTCTCTGCAGGATGTAGTGGCTCTGGTGCTCCTGGATTTTTCCCTCCTGTGTTTGCTTTCCCTGGCATGCTGTGAAGCTGAGCTCCTGCTCTTGGGAAGGGGTGGTGGGAGTGAAGTGTGAGGGTGGCACAGCCAAAGCCTGCTTTTCTCTTGTATCTGCAGAAGGGAATGTTTCCCTGGGGCATTCTGGTGTGGCCACAGCCAGTTTCTGGCCAAGGATTGGGATCTGCCAGGGTGGGAATCACTGGGACGCAGTGCTGCTGGAGCCTTTGCCATCCCAGAGTGCCAGTGGCATGTTTAACCCAGCTGAGGGTGGAATCACTGTTGGCTGTGGCCCTGTGCAGAGATGCTGGCAGCAGAAGAGGTCCCGCCCCTCCAGGTTGCTGTGGGACTGGAGCATCAGTGGAGGCAATGTCCAGCCTGGATGCGCTGCTGGATGGGCAAAGGGAACCCAGTCTCCACATCTCTTGCAGCCAGGGGGCAATTTGGGCTAAGGCAGGCTGGGGAGGGTTGAGGAGGCCATGTGATGGTAGAGGAGCACCAAACTGAAGCCTCTGAAGGGTCCATGGGGCTGTTTTCAAGCTTTGCTGCTTGGAAAACCTCACTGTGCTAGAGAGTGGATGGGTGGAAGTTCTGGAGATTCCCATATGTCTGTGGAGAGCTGCTGTCCGTGTTCCTCCCAAGCATCACAGCACCTGGAAGCAGATGTCCCTTTACTGGCACATGGGATGGAGTCTCCAGTCACTGCCAGCATCCCTTGGAGAGCCTCCTCCCAGAACCCTTCCAAGGGCTTGGGCTCTCCATGCACCATGTGCTCAATAACATGGCTTTACTCATTTTAACCCATCAGGTTTTAATTAGAGCCAGAAGGCTCATCTCTCCTGACCTGAGCTGTCTTTCCTTTGATCCCAGATCCAGAAAGGGTTTGCTTTGCTGCTGTTACCTGTCTGACATCCAGATGTGCCACCCAGAGAGCAGCCTGTGTTTGATGGAGAGAGAATCTTCTCCCCAGCATCAAAACCTGGGTGATAATCACTCAATTACAGCCAACACTTTGGGCTGCTGTATTAAAAAAAGAGCACTTTTTTCCTGCTTTTGATCATCTGCTTCTAGTTAGTTTAGTTAGCAGACTTTCACGGTGGCCATTTTTGGAGTTGGCAGCCAGAGCATTCCTGTAAGCAGAAATGGCTTTTGTTACATGTGTCCTTCATGTTTACACGTTTGTAGAGAAATTTTGTCTCCTAAACTGAGGCTGCCACGAGCCCCACTCTGCTGCTCAGTGCCTGGCTCTCCAGGAGCGCCGGTATTGCTTTCCAGTCACATGTTGTCAATAAATCTTATCCCGAGTGCCCTGCAGCAAATGGCATCAGCCTGCACGGGGAGAGCTCTCCCACATGTCCTCCTGCTGCCTAAAAATACCAGTGCTTGAATTCTCCAATGACTTGGCTCTTGCACAGCCTCCATTCCTGCCTGAGGTACTGCCCATGGCTCGTTGCAGGACGCCTGCTGCGCTCCCAAGGGTCACACTGCCCTCCAGATCTGGCCTTTAGGTAACGCAGCAGCTGTGTTGGTTTGGGGGTAAATGAACATTTATTACCTTTACTCCCTGTGCTGTGAGGCATGTTCATAATCAGGGGTATGGGGTCGAGGAGGGAAATGATGGCACTTTCTCTGGTGGCCACTGAGGGCCCATCTCATTGAGGAAAGGGATGAGTTTTGGGGACTTCATGTAGCATCAAACAAAATGCCCTCAAAACCCTCTGTTAACTCTGTGTGTGTGTCCTGGGAGTCTGTTCTGTCCTCTTTGTAAATACACAATTTACCTTTTCACATCTGGCTTTGAGATGTGGGATACAGAAGAGGTGGCCAACTGTTTTGCTTTGAGAGGCAAGTCTCTGTTCAGTGGGTGAATGCAGAGGGCTTGCTGGTGTTTCCAGTTCACACAGGGAACTGGGCAGACTCATATGCAGGCAGCAGGCTCTTGTCTCCAGCAGCTTTCAGCCTCCTGACCCCGCTGGCTTGTGGTAGAGCAGGAAGAGCTCACTATGTGAACTATGAATGAAGCCAAGGGCTGATGTCACGTGCTGTGATCTTGGCGGGGAGTGACAAGCTGGCTTTGTGGCACTGGCGGGGATTTGGGAGCAGAGCTGGGTGTGATGGATGTGCAAATGGGAGTTTAGCACAGCTGGGGGGTGCTGAGCTGTAAAACAGGAGTGATGCTCTAAAGGGATGTTTTTCTTTAGGAGACCTTGGACTGAAGGTATTTGGATTTTCCTGTCACCATCTCCATGTGATTGCCCTGTTTGCTGCTGGGAAGTTCATGAGGGGGCTGGAATGCAGCAGTGTAGGAGCAGGGGCTTGAGGAACACACTCATGGGGCTGGCTGCTCCCTGGGAGCCCTACACCCTGCTGCAATGTGGTCAGGCCATGAACACAAGTATTGATAGTTCCCCAGTCTTGCAAAGAAAACAATGTTTTTTTTCAAGGCTGGAAGGGTGAGGAAACCAGTCACCAGCCGCACCAGCTGGCAGGTATTGGCTGCTTGATTTCTTCCTTTCTCCACTGCAACTCGAAGGAAATCCAACCACTGGAGGTGCCAGGGAGGGGCTGTTACTGCCCTGGCCTGGGAACAAATGTAACCCATCAGGAAGAGCCACCCTGGTCTGTCAGGTCCTTCATCACTCAGTGCCTGGACTTTCTCCTTCTGAGGGCTCTTGACTCCTCATCAGCTGCCCTGGGGTGCCTCAAATTGCCAAAACCCTGGTGTGGGGAAGGAAGCAGAAGGATCTTCCCATGCTGCTGCCTGCACCTGGAGCTTTCTCTCTTTTCTGTTGGTGCAGGTGGAGAGTGCACACCAGGAGAGTGACATTGGCCAGCTCCTGTGTGGTCACTCATGAGCTGGACATTTGTCTGAGTATGTTCTCCCAAAAGTGTGAGAATTTGCAGGATTTATCCACAAATCATAGAATAAAAGACTCATAGAATCATTAAGGTTGGAAAAGACTTCCGAGATCATCAAGTCCAACTTTTGACTTAATACCACCGTGGCCACTAAACCATGATCAAAAGCTGCTTGTGAGGACACAGTTAACCAGTCCCCAGGGCAGCTGGGACATTCATGGTTTCCTTTTGCCCTGTCCATCCCCCTGGCATGAATTGAGGCTGATCACTGATGCAGCTGCTGAGTGCACTTGGTGGTACTCAAAACTTCTGTAAATATGAGAGGACTTCCAGGCCCAGGACAGGTGCTGATGACACCAGTAACCAGAGCAGGTTGGCAGGGGAGAGGTGGTCCAGACTCGTGGTGGGAGGAGGATGCTGAAGGTGATGGTGACCACTGGAAGTGGTTGTACTGCCTCTGTATCTTTCTCTGAAGGTGACGATCTGGGTTTGGAAAAGTCCAACCTCTGTGCAGACACAGCTCCCAAGTCCCTGCTGCCCTCAACCTTACTCCGGCAGGAAATGTGTGAGGTTTGACTCTCACTTCTTGCTTCCCAAAAAGTGAATCTTGTCAGATTCGGAGGACTCTGGCCACACCATGGGTGTGAGTGGGGCAGAGCAAGCCTGGGCTGGGGGTGCCCGGCGTTCTGCCGCGGGGAGAGTGGAGCCGTGTGTCCACAAACGGAGCTCTCGGGAGGCGTTGGAGGGAGGTGCCGAGAGAGGAGGATGTCGCCGGGAAGGCGAGCCCCTCCTGCCGCAGAATTCCCGTGGCGGCAGCTGGGGCAGTGCCGGAGGGATCAGCGGGATGGGAGCAGGGACGGGCTCCGTGCCCGCGCCGGGAGAGCGGGGTCAGCGCGGCTCCGGCCCGGCCTCCCGGCGGGGATGGATGGAGCTGCCGTGGCTGGCAGCGGGAGAGAGCGGTCCCGCAGTGCTGCGTGACAGTGACAGTGACAGTGACAGTGACACAGCCCCGACACTCCCCTCCCTCCCGGCAGCGCCGGGGCCGTGCGGGGCCGCGGCCGCCCCGGCTCAGCCCCGCCTGGTCCCTGGGGCTCCGAGGGATGGGTGTCCCCTCCTGGGTGATGCCAGCTGCTGTTCCACTCGGGATTCTGGCGGCTGCATTCCCGGCCGTGCTGCTGGCGCTGCAGGTGCCCCGGGGAAGCAGCAGCGTCCCTGTCCCTGTCCCTGTCCTCGGGTGGGCACGGCAGGAACGGTGTGGAAGGGGTGACACGAGGGCGGGACCGGCGCCTCTGGAAGGATGTTTCAAAAGATCCGGGGAGATTTAACCGTGTCTCCTTGGGACTCGCTCGTCGGGGATGGGGCGTATCCTGCTGTCACCTGCAGTGCTATCACCCTCCTGACAGGCACAGCTTCCCAGGACCCCAAATTCCTCACAGGTCACTCTAGGCACAGCTCCGGAGGTCAGCCCACCCCTGTAGTGGCCAGCGCGGCTTTCAGAGCCATTCTCAGGTGGTTGCTCCCCCACTTGTTCTCTCTGTTCAGCTTCCCTCATCGTATCTCTGTTCTCATCACTCATTATTTCTCTCCACGTGAAGGCTTTTTAATAACAGCTGACATTTCAGCCATTTTTGAGTCATTTCCTTTCTTCTACTCCAATTTTCTTCATCTTCTTCATAACTAGGAAGATGTTCTTTGTCCTTGGCCAGAGGGGAGGTGTCTGTTACTGCCTCTGTTATCATATTCCAGGAGGTTTGATTGGGTTAATGACAATCCTTCTGTTTGTTTGTTTTGGTGGGTTTTTTTTGTTTTGTTTTGTTTTGTTTTTTTTTTTGTGTGTGTCGCTTCCACTCCCATCTCCTTAAGCCTGGTTTCTTAAGGAATTTAAACCAAAAGCCTTGTTGCATTGTGGCCTTTTCTCTCCCCCTGCTTGCTCTTGAGTGTGTTGGTCTCTGATGGGGTGGATGCTCAAAGGTTTGTGATGGCTGTTGGAGAGGACAGAGCCAGGGGACAGCCCGGGGGGACGTGGGGCACAGGGCCAGTGGTGCAGGGCTGGGGCTCATTGCCTAGAGAGCAGGGCTGTGAATCCCACCAAGAATATCAGGGACAGCAGGGCTGTATCCCCCAGCCCATGAGCTGGGATAACAGGCCAAAGCACCAGGCTACTTGTGCTGCACAGCTGCTTTTCCTGAGCTCAGGAAGGGAGCCAGAGGAGAATCCAGCCTCACAAATGTGGAGTTAGCCTGGGATTTGGGAGGCCTGGGCTGTGTTTGCAGGTGCAGACTCACACGTGGCTGTGCTCGAGGGCTTTTCCTGCAGCAGCAGGAGCTGCAGCTGCTCTAAGCTGATCTCCTGGAGTGTAAACTGCAGTGACAGGGGAGCCAGAGGAGATTTTCTGCTCCTGCCCATGCTACAGCAGGGGGAGGCAGAGCTTTCCCAGTGGCTTCTGCAAAATCTGGTTCCTTTGGTAGTAGTGTGGGGATTGTATCCGTGCTGGTGCAGGAAATCTTGGGGGTCCTGGGAGAAGCACGATGTGGAGTCAGGAGCTCAAGTGTGTCATTGGAAAAGGACCAAGGTGCTTCTTGGGGTGTCCTTGTTGTCCTTGTCATGTTGCCCTTTGCAGCAAGGGATAGGGCACCTCTGGAGTGTGTCCCCTCCTGTCCCAGCCCAGCCTGGGGACAGGGATCTCCCCTTCCAGCTCAGAAAAATCTGTCAGGCTGGGGAGGAGAGTTTGCTGGGAATTCGTGTAGCCTGGAGATGCTCTGCCCACACCTCACAGTGAGGGAGCAACGTGTCTGCCTGGCAGTTCAGCTGGGGACTTCTCTCCTGTGCAGGTGAGTTTCTGCTCCTTGGCACCAAATCTGCTGTAGAGCTGCGCTCTGAAGTTTTCCCCCTTCCTTCACTTTGCATTTACCTCTGGTGTTTATTTTGGCAGCCTGTTCTGCTGATTTCTCTTCAGCCAGCATCCCTCAGGCCTGAGGCTGAGCCCCAGGCCCTTGCTGGGTCACACTGCTGGAGGAGATTGGACTTGCCATTCCTACCTCCTGGTCCCTGTTCCCTGTCCCCTGCCTGATCCCACCTCACTTGTGGTCCCTCCCAAGGTGAGGAGCTTACTGGGTGACACCCAGCACAAGGGCACTTGTAGTCTGGCGTGGGTCCTCACCAGGTCTCCACAGGGTCCCTTCTGCTGGGGGATCCCTAAACTTTGTGATCCCATTAGAGGGGGATGCACAGAGGTGGCTCCATGTCCCAGCTCATCCCACATCCCTTTCACCTTGCCTGTGCTCTGCTGAGTGCGAAGGCCTGGTGGGAAGACAGGGCCATGGTCACACATGATGCAGCTCTTTGGGTGTGGTTTGGAACGAGGTTTCCTTTCCAGCTGTGAGAGAGACCTGGATAAACGGAGGAGAAAGACTTGGCAGTGGCCCCTGCTTGTATGGGTGCTTGTGTGGTTCCTCTTTCCAGGAAGCATTTCGGGCTTCCTTTGTTCTCTCCAGCCTCTCTTGTGATGGTGGTGAGTTGGGCTCTGTAATTGAGGAGATCTGAATAATCCACTGAGGAAGCTGCTAATTTGAAGACATGTCTGTAATAATTAAATCATTATCTGGAGGGAAGAGAGAGCAGATACCAAAATGGGGCTAATTAAAATCCAAACCTAGGATGACTTGGGCTTTGGGCCAGAGCAGAATAGAGTCTGTTGGGGATGTCTTCATGTGTAATTGCTTTTCAGAACATCATTCCCCACCAGAAAACCCATCTGTTTCCCCTCAGGAGACTCGGATTGACCCAGAAACCCTCTTGCCTTGCCCTATCCCATGTTCCCCAGACCAGACACAGCTGGAGGAGGCCACATACTTTGCAAAGGGCAGAGAAGATGGTGAGACCCAGTTTGGAAGGGTGTTTGGTTCTTGAGCTTCAGGAACTAGATTCCACCTTAACTCTGGAATATTTAGGCCCTTACCTCATTTCAGGCTTCAGAACTGGATGATGCTCTTCAGAAATCCCTGAGAGGATCCATCCCTGCTCTATGCATGGAAGGATTTGGACATACAAAGATGCCAAAAGGGACCCAGTGCCTGGGAGGAAGGTGGCTTTGGCTGTACGAGAGATGAATCCTGTTCAGGTTCACTCCACATCTGGGGTGGGAATGCTCTGGGAGAGGCTTTATGGCCTGTAAGAATGCAGAGCACTGTGAAGGTGAGCCCAGCCCTGGAGCTCCCTGTCAGCTCTGAGCAGGTCCAGGCAGGTGAAAGGTGGCTCTGCTGAACTGAAAGATGGTGACCAGCAACTGTGGTTGTGATGTTGGAAGGGAGAAAGGGCCTTTGGACAGCACCTCATGCTGTGCCATGAGGGTGGGAGAGCTGTGGGTTGGGTGTTCATGTGCATTCCCAGAGCTTCTGGGAGTGCTTTGCCTGTCGAGCCCAGAGTCCACCACCTTCTTCAGAGTCTGCCATGTTCTTCAGCATGGCCAAACACTTTGCAAAGGGCAAGGCACAAAAATCCCACCTCCAGTTACATACCAGTAGGATGCAGGGTAAATTCCATCCTTCTGAGCGCCTGCACTGGGTGCATTCCTGCACCAGGGAGGTGTTACTGCTGTGTCTGCATGGGCTGAAGGTCCTCTCATGGTGGTGGTAAGGTGGAACCCAGCAGCAATCATCACTCAGGTGAGCTGGCCTGGAATCACTGGATTTCAGCAGGGAAACGATTGTAGCTGTCCAAACCAGGCACCTTCCAGAGCTGGTGAAGATAAATTGATGCATTTAGCCAGAGGAGACAAGGTCAGGGAACTCTGTCTATCAAGTGTTCACATGTGAGCATCACTCAGTGAATGTCCCCATACCGGCACGACAGGTGAAGGTCACCTCAGGTGGGCTGGTGCCTGCAGGCAGCTCTGAACTTGGGGAGCTGGGAGGAGGGCACAGGAGGCTGGGTAGGGAGCCACTTCTGCTTGGGTGAGCATCACAGCAGTCCTGACACATGCTGGGTTTTCTGCCTGTGCTGCCCTGGAGGGGCTGCAGCTCTGCAGCAGCGCAGCGTGGCCCCGCTGAGTGCTGGAGCTCAGGGATGGCCTGACCGCCCCGCAGCCAGGGCTGCTGCAGCTGGGCTCTGCCTGCTCCCACATCTGCAGGAACGGGCACTGCGGGCTGCACAGGGTCCAAAACTGAGTTGTAAAAGAGCCAGAATTTTAAAGCTGTCTGCACAAATGGTCACTAAACCCTCTGGAAAGCATTGCTCAGTTGCAAAGCCTTGTGAGCTTTGATATGCTCTTGGCTTTTAATATAGAGCACACAACATCCTCAGCTCAGGTAGCAGATGTTTTCCAAGGCATTGGGATATCCCCTTTCCTTCATTCCCCCCCAAGGGAGTTGAAGGTGTCCTGGCCCCCACCTTTTTCAGTGTCCACAGAAGCAAACAGGGGGACTAGGTAGGAAACCACCCCAGCTGCAACTCTTCCCACCAGTGGTGTACCAGTGTAATTACCCACATTTCATTCCTTTGAAAGCCTGCTGAGCTGCAGATGTGTCCCTCCTCTCATGGTGATGTCTCATGGATTGGCCAAATCCTGCTCTGAACTCCTGGGGTGGTTCAGGGTGTTGTTCCTGGTGCTGGGTTGGAGCAACCTGGGCTAGTGGAAGGTGTCCCTTGGCAAGGGGTGGAACAGGATGGACTTAAGGGTCCCTTCCCACCCAAACCAGTCTGGGATGCTGTGAACTCAGCATAGGCAGAGCCCCCAAGGTACTGGGGGTGGCAGAGTGCTGTTCCCAGGAGCTCTGGGCCAAAGGGTGAAACGGGGTCAGTGTTTTTTGGGTGCCCTTTGGGAGAGATGGATGGAAGCAGGGGTCAGGCTCAATGATGCCATGGTTGGGCTCCCCCTTGCGTGAGCTGGGAGCCTGTGGGTGGCACAGTGAGGACAAGGGCAGAGCTCCTGGGGCTCTCGTGCCAGGCAGTGCCTGGGGACACCAAGGACACTGCATTAGCTGGGCTCCATGGAGCTGACATTTTGAGAGGGAGCAAGTTAGAAATTGAGTTGAACTAATGCCCAGTGCTGGATTTTGAGATGATACATGCCCAGATGAAAGCTCTCCTGCCATGGGGGAGGGCTGCCACCCTTCTGCAAACCACCACACTCCCCACACTTTCTGGAGCAATTTGGTGTTGCTTCCCTCAATTTGAAGCTTACTCTGTTTTCTCCAGTCCCCAAAAGAGGGGAGCAGTGGTGGGATATGGTGTTTTCTCTGATTCCTCTCTCTGCTCATCCCATGCTAGCTGAAGCTCTCAGGGGCTCTGCTTAGAATTCCCTGCTGGATCCAACACAGCTTGTCACATTCATGCAAACCTTGATTTATTCTTCCTGATCTTTTCCAGTACTTGGGATTTCTGGAGGGAGCTGGACTTTTATATCACTTACATCTTCCTTGTGGCCTATATCTGGGAGGAATGATCTCCAGATGGAGTTTTTCCATGGCAGGCTATTTTTGAGGTGCTTTCTGTGGTTCCTCTGATGCTTAATAAGGGCTGAGCTAATCCCACAGTTCTCCTAAAGAGGAACAACTTGGATTTTCCTTCTAAAGCACAGCATCTCCAGGCCCTCTGCCTTGCTGGTGCAGTGAGTGGGCACATCCTCCCCTGCGTCAGGAGTTGGGATGTGCAGGGCAGAGACTCTACCAGAAAGTCCTTCTTGCATGAAACAAGGCTTAAAATGCCAGACAGGAGTAGGATGAGTCCTTCCTGCAGCACTGTGGCTTTGGCTGTGCCAGGTGTGCCGAGTGTGCCAGGTGGGCTTTGGCTGGGGCTCATTTTGGGTGCTCACTTTGCACCTGAAGGGTGTGGGCTGAAGACGTGACCCTGCTCAATGTGGATTTAGGCAGAGCAGGCAGGGCCTGAGCCTTGCCCCCAGCCACCCTGCAATGTCCCTGTCCTCAGGTGTCCCTGCGTGGCTGCTGCTGCCACGTCCTGTCGCTGTCAGGGATGAGACATCGGGAGCTGACGCTGCCTTGGGCCCTCCCTGCTGCTGTGGGAACAGCACTGGGGTCATTCCAGCCTGGGCTGGGGGTGGACAGGGCTGTTTGTCTCCATCTCTGCCTGCTCCGTGCTGGGATTCATCCACCCCTCCCAAACCATTGGGGGACGGCCAAGGTGGGAAAGGAGCCCGGCTTGGCAGGGGGGGGCTGTGGTTATCTGTGGTGTGAGGGTGCTTGGGAGGAAGAGCAGGTTTCAGTCAGGAAGGGGTTTAACCCCACAGTCCTGCCTTGTCCTGCGTGGAGCTGAGTGCCCACATGTCCCAGTAGGGGTGAAGATGCTTGTGGTAAATCCTGTGAGGTTTCCTTGCCAGACGTTGCAGAGCTGTCCTGGTGCTGGATCTGCTCATCCTCAAAGCCTGAGTGTCCAGAACCAAGAATCCCACTGATGTCCCACTGCCCACCACTGCATCTGAGCAAGAGCTCTTCAGGAACTAGCTGTGCTGTCAGCAAAGGGATTAAGTAATTGCTAAAGTCCCTTAGCACAGGCAAGGGACAACAGAAGGGATGAAAACCAGGGGGAATCTTCCCCACCCCCCATCACCTGAGTTACTGAAACCGTCCCAGTCACCTCTGGTTGGGGTCATCCAGTGCCCAAGCCATGATGTTACCATTCTTCTGGAACAGGAAGGACTAAAACCTTCTGTGCTTTGGGAGGATGGAGGAAAGGGGAGCCTTGCCTGGATTGTCTGCAGGTGGAATGGGGAGCACAAGGGAAACTTGGGCCATGGTCTTGCTGCTGTTGTCTCTGTTTGTGTGCTGGGGTGGTTGGTGGTGAATTGCTGAGCTCTGGAGGCCTCCCCAGGGCCAGGGTTGTGCTCCAGGATCATTGGTGTTCCCTTGCAGGTTGTGGTGCCTGCAAAACCCCAAAGTGTGATGCAGGGATATGTTCCTGAGCCTGCAGTGTTCCCACCTGGAGCCAACAGCAGTGGACACATCCCTGCTCTGTCCACTGTGGCTCTGAACACCCTCTAATAATTCCCAAATTTCACTGAAAGCCCCATCTGCCTCTTCCCTGGCTCCAAACTCCCTCCCTGGGCTCTTCCTTAACCCCACTCATAACTTAGAGTCTGGTGAAGAATGGTTGGCCAGGTTGGACAGGACTTGGAGCATCCTGGTCTCGTGGAAGGTGTCCCTGCCCATGGCAGGGGGTGGAACTGGTGGAACTGGAACTGGGCTTTCAAGGCCCCTTCCAAAGCAAACCTTTCCATGATTCTGTGGTGGCAGAATGCTGGAAACCTGCCCAAGGAGGGCAAAGAGTGGGACTTCGCTCTGGGCCCTGGGGAGCTCACTGAGCCACTTTCCCTTTGCACCAGTCCTGGAGTTGGTGGCTGAATTTTGCACTGGGAACTGGGCAGATGTACAGCTGATGTGTGGGAGTGGTTATCACTGCTGAGGCTGTGGAAGAGATTCCAGTGGGATGGGTGGTACAGGGGAAACCCTGGATCTTGGGTAGACGAGGCATGGAAGCTCCTCAGGTGCATGTGGGGTTTGCCCCGGGGTTTCTTTACCAGCAGCAGCCTCCCCTGTGCCCTGGTCTGGGTGTGGGTGCCAGGGCCTGGTGAGTGAAGAGGCATCTCTGCAGCATTTGGCAGGACTCAGGTCCCCCCGTGGCACAGATTTCCTCAGCCCCCCTTGAAGCTGGTGACTCTTCCCTCATCGCTGAATAAATTAGCACCACAAGTGCTCACGGGGTGTGACTAAAGCAGGGCAGGCGCTGGTTTGGCAGGGAGGAGGAGGCCCCCAGCTCCAGCCTGGCAGGCTGCCAGATGAGATAACTCCTCAGCAGAAGTGTCATGGGGGCAGGAGGAAGGTACCCATAGCAAAACCTCTAGGGAAATCATGGAAAATCACCAGCCATTCCTCTGTGTCTCAGCAAGGATTGAAGCTGTGCCCTACTCGTGGGGAAACTGAGGCACAAAGCCTCACTTTCCCAAAGGTAAGGGGAGTTTGCCAGGATGCCCCCTCTGTGGCAAACACAGGATTTTCTCCCAATGGTTGTGGATCACTTCCCTGTGCCTTTTTCCCTGTCAGAAGAGTCTGCATCCATCTTGGGCTGGAAACCAGCCCGATTGCTGGGATGGATCCCATTGCTGCCTTCCCTGGCAGAGTCACCCAGGGGCTGGTTCACCTCCATGTGCTTCTCTATGGATTGCATTTCCATCTGCTGCTGTTCAAAGTAACGTTCCTGGAGAGAGAAATCAAAGACTCTCAACACCTCAACACAAGGAAGAGCTTCTTTCCATGGAGGAGGGCAGAGCACCAGAACAGCTGCCTGGGGAGGCCGTGGAGTCTCCCTCCCTGGAGACATTCCAAACTCACTGGCATATGTCCCTGTGTCACCTGCTTTGGGTTTGACCCTGCCTTGAGAGGGTGTTGGGCCAGATGATCTTCAGAGGTCACTTCCAACCCCAACCATTCTGGGCTGCTGGGATTCTGTGACTTTGGCCTAGCAGAGCAAAGGATGAGTTTGGTTGCAAATTTAGGAACAAAAGGATGGATGAGCCACGTGTACACACAGCAGAGCAGCAACTGAAAAAGGAAATGGTTGTAACCAGAATTGTGGCTTTTCTGTGTCGGTTTGGTGGCTGCTGAAACCCCTCCTTGTCCCTGTGGATGGATCTGAGTGCAGGCCACATCCTGAAAGAGGCATGTGAGCTTAGTCTCATGGATCAGGTGCATCCATCTCCTCCCTTCCAGGGCACTAGGTGGTTTTCCAACTTCTCATGCACCAAAGGAATTGGGAGTTCTCCAGGATTCCACAGTCCTGTCTTTCAGTGATGCTGCTGGGTGCAGGTAACTGGAGCAGCACGTGATTACAGGATTTGGGGGATTTGGTTTGTGTTTTTGCTGGTTCCGGTGAACCCCTGACGCCACCTGGGGCAGCCGTGCCACAGAGTGTAATCCAGCTCGTGTTCCAGCAGCCACATTGCCATGCTCCTCCAGAACACTCCCTGTGCTTCCACACGAGCTCCTGGGATCCTCAGGGCTTCAGCAGCATCCTCAGACCTGTGCTCCTCTCTCCTCCCAGCCAGGTCTTTGGCTGTTGCAAACCCAGGGATCAAGGGTCAAGGTGAGCCTGGGCTTGCTGAATCTCTTGGCCAGGCTTGAGGATGCCACTTATCAGAGGGATCATCCAGGCTGGAGCCCCTCCAAGGCCCATTTCTGTCTGTCACATCACCCCAAGGTGCAAGGGCAGGAGGTTGGTGTGGCTTTACCCCAGCAGTTCTGCCCCTGCCACGTTCCTCCTTGGAATACCCTGAGATCCTGCCTTTCTCTGGGGTCAGGGCAGGACTCATGGCCCACTTTGGAAACAGGGAAACTGAGTCAGGACCCCCGAGGTGACCCCCACAACACCTCCCAAGGGGACAGAGTCCTGTAGGTTCCTGTAGATGTCTGTGTGAGCACGTTTGGGTGCCAGCCCTGGGGGTTCAGCCCCCTCCTCCCCCGCAGGGCCTGGCACAGATTTCGGCTCCTCGTCTGACAAGGTTTTGCTGAGGAACAATTGTGTCTCTGCACAATGAGGAGCAGGTGGCTGTCTGAAAATACCCTCTGGAAGTGGTGTGTAATGCCTCCCCTCCCACTGGGAAGTATAAATACCAGTACAATGCTAGCATTTACTGCTCCCTGCAAAGAAACTGTCAGATCTGGACATTTTTCCTCACAGATTCTCCTCTGCTTTAGCAACTTGAGTGAGCAAGGGTTGAGGTGGGAACTGCTTCATGGGTTTGGAACAAGTCTTTGAGGCAGAACTGTGTCCTTTAAGGTAAGATATTGGGAGTAGCTGCCTTTTATTGCTTGCAGTGTCCCCTGTCCCCACCCTTTAGGGGCACCCAGGGCTTCCCAACACCTGAGACAGCTCCAAACCCTGGAGATGCTGCCCAAATGTCCTGTTCTGCCACTGCTGCATCTCCAACAAGGGACAAGTTGGACATTGTCCCCTTGGGGGCAAAGGACACACTGGTGCAGGTGTGGGGACCCCAGGAGACTTCCCAGAGCTGGATGAGAGAGGAGGCACTGCTGCATCTTCTCTCAGGTCTCCACCACATTCCCAGCCTCGGTCTCAGCAAACCCACCTCACCTTTTGGAATGGGAATCCAATCCTCTGCTGCTAAAAACTGGCATCTTATTTCCAGCCAGAATGCCTCATTTCCCTTGTTATCCCTGGGTGTCCTGGCCACGGGCAGCCCCTGGCACCAGGCAGGGACCATCTGTGCAGATCCCTGCTGGCAGCGGGGCTGGCTGGGGAATGAGGGAGCACTGTCACCATATGGGCCCCACAGAAACCTGCATCCTCCCTGTCCCTCTCAGGGGACTGGAGGTCCCAAGAGACCACAGTGTATCCTGGGAATAAATGAGGGGACTTGGGAGGAAAGCTGGGATGAGGCCATATCTGCTGATGGGTTTTCTTCACGAAAAGCAGCTTTTTCCCCAGGGTTCACCCGCTCCAGTCCAGGTTTGTAAAACTCTTAAGAAACCTGTGGAGTGTGTGGAAAGGGGTCTGTGCCTGCACACAGGGAGAGAGGGAGGGAAGGAAGGATGGATAAGGGCCCTTGGGGGCTGTGGGGCTGTCCAGAGGGATCCAAATAGCGCCTGGCACACGTGGAACTCAGCTGGTGTCTGCTTTGGACATTGTGGCATGAACAGCACCTCTCCTGAGGTCTCAGGGCACCTGGGAGGGGAAATCCCAGCCTATGACCTACAGAAGCATGTGGCAAAGGCTGCTCCAAGACTGGCTGCAGCCAAGTATCTCCAGGTCCTACACTTGAATCAGCGATTCCTCGTGTCAAGCCAGGGCTCTTCAGCATCCCCTTTGTCTTGTGTGCAGAATAATCTCCCTTTTCCCAACCTCTGATCACCACATCCCTCACTGAGGGTAGGAGAAATGGGCTCTGTAGTTTGGTAGAGATGGTGAGGATGTGCCCACTCTGCCATCCCACTGCTCAGCAGGTCACTGCTGACCTTCCCTGGGTGAGGCGAGGGGGGATTGGTGTCTGACTTCAGTGAGGGTGGGCGAGGCCGGTGCTGGGATGTGGCTCTGTGTGTAGGGCCAGAGTTTGGGATGAGCTTGCTGGGAATGCCAGGATATGACCCTTGCAGCCTGTCCTGGGGTCATGTTTAATTGTCATGCATTAAAGGAGTTCCTGAAAGGCAACAGTAGTAGCAAAAGGGCATCAGACTCTGGTCCCTCCTGGATCTAGCAGGGAGGGGTCAGTGTGGGAGCTGGACCCCAAGTTTGGCTGGTTGGGCAGAGGGGAGGCTGTTCCTGTGCCAGGGAGCTGGGATGAGGGGTGCTGGTGTGGGCTCTGCCACCCCAACTCTGTGCTTCCGAGGCCAAGCTGGGGAGCTGAGGAGGATTTTCCAGGAGCAGAAACGATCAGAGTGATGTTTTTATGGGATGATCAATCTCTGAGAGCTTATTGCCACCAAGGAGCACGTTAAAGCCTCTTTGCCAGCTGCCTGCTGGGTGATGGTCCTGCTGACAGAGCCACTGAGGCTTTTCTCTTCCTCTCCCCAGGGCTGGGATGGGAGCTGTTCAGAGCAAACTCGAGGCTGTCTCTGTCCTCTGTGTGTGGGTAAAGCTGTGGGTGCTTCTCGCCCTCGTTGGGAAGGGAAAGCCAGGGTGCTCCCTGGGACCCAGCATCCCACGGGCAGCCTGACTCAGCTGAGCTGTGCTGAGCAAATCGTCAGCTCCAGGGCAAACCCCCCTTCTGCTCCCCTTCAGCTGCTCCATGTCTGGGCACCATCGTGGGGAAGTGGCCTCTCTGAGCAGGCAACATGTGACTGTGCTGTCTCCCATCCCAGAAAAGGGGGAAAGCATCATTTTGGGGTGGAGGGGGGAGGGATAATAAAGCAAGCACATTTTCCCTGGCAAGAAACCTGCTCCCAGCAAGCCTGTGCCTGGCAGCCCCTCGGGACTAAAAATACCCAGCAAGGGCTGGAGCTGTGCAGTGTCTGTTTGCTCAGCTCCCAGCTGTCTCCTCGCAGCCTCACAGCTCTACCCAATGATTATCCCAGCACTTAAGGCCCTCTAAAGCCAGGCAGGAGCATTTAGGGAGTTTTCCCAGAGACCTGTGGAAGGTTGAGATTTGCAGGCACTAATTGGGAGTGAGCTCAGGCCCCTCTGAGCCCCAGCAGCAAAGAGCTGCTCCGGGTGTGCCCTGGCTGCTGCTGCAGTCACAGCAGAGTGCAGGGGGTGTCTGGGCTGTCACTCACACTGATGTCCACAAGGTCCTTCAAAGTGACTGCTGGCATGTGTGGGTTTGCCTGGGAACTGCTGAGATTTGCTGGGTAGGGCCAGACCCTGTGTGTGCCCCCTCCAGCTGGGCTTCCTGGGACAGGCACCTGGGAATGGCTGAGATTCTCTTGCTTTTGGAGAATGGAGAAAAGCCCAAGGTTTGAGGTGGGACAGAAATGAGGGGAGTTGACCCTGGAAAGGAACTTCCTGCACATTCTTGCTTGTGTGCACATCCCTGGATATGTGGATGTTGCTGTAGCCCTGTCCCTGTGTGCACATCCCTACACACTCATCTCTTGGTTACTGAACTCAATTCCTGCTCCACAGGCCTTGAAGACAGCAGGGATCAAACCCAGCCCGGCCCTGGCTTCCTCACATGCCATCCCAGATAAACCCTGTGCAGCTGCCCTGACTCTGGTTGTTGGCCCTTCCCAGAGCCTGGGCCACTCCTGGGACTCAGGGTGTTGCTGTGAAAGCTGCAGTGGTTGAGTCCAGAAATGACCACTTACAAATCCATGGGGTAGGAGAGTTTCTGTGGTTGTTGAAGGAATGGATCCGTGGTGGGGATGCTGGAGGCAGCTCAGTGTCTGTCCATGGATGTGGACAGTCCCCCTGCAGTGCAGGGAATTTTCCACTCTTGGACTTTGCCATGGTTCCAGCCAGGATGGGCACACAGGGCTGGATTGTGTCCAGAGCCACACTGGCAGGTGGGAGAGCATCCCCCTGGATTTCCCTGCCAGGGACCTTCTGGCAGAGGGATTCTCATGGTGCAGCAGCGTCCTGGGAGGCACAGAGAGCCCTGGCCTGGCTGTCCCCACCTGCCTGGGGGTTTCAGGCCAGCTCAGGGGGATTTTGGCTGCTCTCTGTGGTGGTGGGAGGTCTCAGCCTGCTCATAGGGCTGCTGCAGCTGCAGGGGGTTATAGCAGCTCCTGTCTTACACCTCTTGTGTGTCCATGGTGGTCCAGGACGAGGGGGGAATGTGACCTCCCAAACCCTGGGCACAGAGGAACTTTGGGTCACCAACGTTGCCTTGTCCAGGACAGTTTGATGCTTCACTGAGCATCCTCAGGGGCAGGGCACAGAGGCTTTTGGGGACCAGTGGAATGGGATGAGTTCATCCTGGACCAGCATCTGTGCTGTATAAGATCCCTGTGATTCTGTGATCACCCTCCCCAGGCTGAGGGACCGGCTGTGCTCATCTCCCCATCTCCCTGCACAAGCACACAGGAGTAACAGGATGTGACTGTGGGCAGGAGCAGGTTTGCAGTGAAACAAAACCCTTCCAGAACGACCCGTGCACGAGCTCAACCATGGGCAAAGCAGAAAGAAAATCAGCTCTTGGCTGTAAATCTGTGCCTCCTCCTGCACTGTGTGGGTCCAGCCCCTTGATGACCTTCACGGGGTGCAGGAAGCCACCATGGCCCTGCTGGAATTGGCATCTGCAGAGTCTCCTCATGGTAAAGGTCTCTCCTTTGCAGCTGGGATAAATTTCTATCCCATCATCACTCTGGTCAGATTTATGTCTTGGTCATTCCCTGCAGCATTTCCCTTCTCTGAGGGCTTGCAGGGCTCTTCCCTCTGTGTCTTGATTAAAATCTCTTAATTCATCTACTAATTCCTCCCAGTTCCCCACCAGCAGCTGGCTCAGCATGCCCACATGGCTCATTTTGCCATTCAAGTCGTGCTCAGGAACTGCTGGACTTTCCCCAGCCTGGATGTTCCTTCTCCGTGCTCATCCCACAGGCAGAGGCACAGCAGAGGAGGGGGCATGAAAGTCACCTCATTTAGGCTTCGCCAAATTAACAGAGCTTAGCCCTGAGGTAGGACTGGTTTCTGCTCTTCTTGGCCCTGGATTTCCCTGGAGTCTGGGATATCTTACCCCCAGGAAAGCTGACAGGGAGCCACATGCCTGTGGGTACTCCTGGGGCTGTTCATTGAGGGCAGGAGAACTGGAAAGCATTTGCCCTGCTTAATTACAGGGATGAGGCTGAAGTCCAACTCAACCCAAGGAGAGCAGGGGCTGGAATGGTCCCTCACTCCACGCCTTTTCCTCCACCAGCCTTGTTTTTGTGGGATGCTGCAGGAATGGGATGCCCTCAGTGCAGTTAGGCCATGAATCCACAGTTATCCTGATCATCCACATCCTAACAGCCAGGATGCAACATGAACAACTCTCAAAGCTTCAGGACAGTGTTACATGTCCACAACAGGTTTTATCCCTCTTAAGGGTCCAATCTGTGAAGGGAGGGGAGGACATCACCTGTGGGACAGCCCTGTCCTATGTCCCTGTGTGCTGGAGCTGGCTCTCAGCATCACACAGGATGCACAGTGAGGGGCTGCTGCTTTTGCCAGAGCTTCTCTATTTTTAGAGGTTTTTTGTGTCAAACTTCCCCTCAGCTTATGAGCCAATGTCATCCACAGAGCAGAGTTCTGATTCCCCCAGCCTGGCAGTGTCTGGTGTGACAAAGACACCTCCTCACAAGTGTCACCTTTCATGGGGCGGGGGGGTCGGGTGACACAGGTCCCTGCTGTGCCATTGAGCTGTTGGACACAGGAGCTTTCATCCCAGCCCAAAGGGCCAGAACAGGCTGCTCTGGCCCAAGCCTGTGTGCATGTCCTTTTTATCCATGTGTGAGAGGGGGGGTTTGGAGGGGAAATGACACAGAATCACAGCTGGTTTGAGCTGGAAGGGACCTTAAAGCTTGTCCAGTCCAAGCCTTGTCCAACCCAGCCTTGGACTCTTCCAGGGATGGGGCAGCCACAGCCTCAGATGTATCCACAGACTCAGAACATTCAGACCTGTCCCTGAGCGTTTCATCTGGAAAGTTTCAGACTGGAGTGGGGCCTGCCCTGGAAGCAGCACTAGACCAGCACTCCTCGCCCTGGGCCTGCCACGTTCTGCTGCTCAGTTCAAGCCCTGCCCATGGTTTGTCCCCTGGCACAGATGGTGACTAGGGTGGGCAGGTCCCCATGGTGGCTGAGGTGGCAGTGTCACACTCACCCCCCTTGCTGCTGGGGACTCTCACCCAGCTGCAGAGGACTGAAGTTCCCCCACAAGACTGTGAATCCCCACCTGGCACCTTGGCTGGGATGGCTTGGGGCTGCAGAATGGAAGGTGGGGCCTTGGGTTCTGGCATCACCCCTGGGCTGGGTCCTCAGGTCCAGCCATGCTTTAATCCAGCCTATATATTGACCAAATGCCAGCTCTGCCTCTCCCCTCCAGCCTCTCATTCCTGGTGCTGGTGCTTGGGCAGGACTTTGGGGATGCTGCTGCCTCCATCCCCTGGGAGAGGTTTGACCAAGGGAGGATGTGCTGGAGTTCAGTTGTCACTGAACAGCTGGGCCCTGCACATCTCTCTAGAGGAGAGGGGAACATTAATCCAATCATTCAACTCATTTGTTCTGCGACTTCCTGCCAGGTTTGGGCCAAACCCAGGTTGGAGCCTGATTTTCTGCAAATTCCCTGAGGCTGGGGAACACTGGGGCCACAGGGGCCCTGGGCAGCCAGGAGTTCCACAGAGGGGATGGGATCCTGGCCCAGAATATGTGAATGCCAAAGACAGTTGCAGGATTTTGAGTGCCAGGGTTGCTGTTTCCTGCAGCTTGGTACCATCCTGGCTCAGTGTAGTGGGTGCATGAGGTACAACCCAGCACAGCCCATTCATGTGGGTGCTGAGCCCTCCTGGTGCAGCTCTCAAGGGTTTGGTGTGGGGCAGAGGGGGCTGGGCAGGTCTCTGGGCATTTTGGGGGCAGCAGGAGGGATTTGATCTCTGTCCCCTCTGCCACAGGTCACTGCTGGGTGTTTGAAGAACTGTGATGCCCGACGGAGACACACTTCCACATCAGCAGTGAAACCTCATCCAGCTTTAGGGACAACAGCCCATCCTCACCAGAGCCCCCCTCAGCATGCTCAGGCAGCCCAAACATTCCCTGGACCCTCCCTGTGCTGCTCTTGGCTTGGGCTCTCCATTGGGACAAATCCTCAAGGGTCGTTTTGTCACCCTCTGAACAGCCCGTGGGTCACAGATGCTGCAGCCCCTTGGAGAGGCAGCGGGGAGGTGACACACAGGACCCCAGAGAGGTGACAGCGGGAACCAGCAGTGACAAGCAGCGAGTGGGACACTGGTGACTGCAAAGACCCCGTTGATGCCCAGGACATCCCTGCACCCTGCTGGAGCGATGCCAGCTGCTGCTTAGCACCCAGGAGGAAGGAAGGGATGGGGAGTCCCCCTCCTTGAGCACTCCATTGTCCCCTCCCGTGCTGGCTCCCCTGGCCCCCGGGAGCCCGCAGTGATGTGACCTGTACTCGGCACAGCCCCAGCCCCGCCGGGACCCTCCCGCAGCCAGCCCAGCCATGATGTGCGAGGTGATGCCCACCATCAGCGAGGGGGACCCGCTGGGCCCCCCCCAGGGCTCGGAGGCGGACGCTGACTTCGAGCAGCTGATGGTGAACATGCTGGACGAGAGGGACAAGCTGCTGGACACCCTGCGGGAGACGCGGGAGACGCTGGCTGTCACCCAGAGCCGCCTGCAGGAGACGCTCCGGGAGCGGGACCAGCTCCAGAGGCAGCTGAACTCGGCACTCCCGCAGGTGAGGAGCTGTCCCTGGCATGAGCAGAGCCCGCCCGGAGGCACGTGAGGGGGGTGGGATGTGGGGTTTAGCTCCTGGCTCTGGGAGGGTGGCTTGGTGTGACAGCGGTGACGCTGCTGCGAGTGTTGCACCTCATGGCAGCAGTGAACCCCGCAGGTTCCCTCAGGCTGAGCCACAACCAGCTTGGACACCTTCCCTTCTCCTCTGGACCCTCACTGGTCCATGAGGAGGGGTAGGAGTGCAATCCCCCCCTGTCCACAGGGGAATAGATTTGGAGAAGGGTCAAAACCACGCCAAGGACACCTCAGGGTGAGAGCAAGGCAGATGCAGAGCCTTTACTTCCCATGGGGACAGGCAGTCCTTTGGGGGACAGCAGCTGGGGAGCAGATAGCTCATTTTGGGCTGCAGATCTGACTTGCTGCCTCCAGTCATCTTCTTGGGATGACAGGAAGTGCTGAGCCCACACTGGCACCTGAGATGGGGACATTAACCATTAACCATTCATCACTTCCCTTCCCCACTGTGCAGAGCAGCCCCACTGCTGCCCCTTCCCTCGCCAGGAGGGCTCCTTTCCTTCAGCCCCATTCCCCAGTGGGGTGATGGGACTTGTGGGTCTCAATCTTGGTCCTGAGAGGGGACACCGGAGGCAGAGCTGGTGCAGGGTGGAGACTGGGACATGTCAGGGAGCAGAGGTGCAGAGGTCAGTGAGGCTGCCAGAGGTCTGTGCTCAGTGAGCAGCCCAGGGCTTGGGGAATCAGGGCTTGCCTTGGGGCTTCTGCTGGTGCTCTGCTCCTGGTTCCTCCACCTGCAGGACCCTCTCCAGGTACTCTAGAGGCCTGGACTTGATTTCCACAAAGATGTTCAGGCTAGAAGAGGGTGAGGTGGATGAGCCCAGTGTCACAGGGCTGTGCAGGATGAGTCTGAGCTGCCTGCCATCCCTGTGGGGTCTTGTGGGACAGCACAGTGTCCCAGGACTCAGCCTTGGGGCAACAGGGATTTTGAGGGGCTGTTGCTGTGCTCCATTGTGGGGACAGTGTGAGAGGAGCCCAACAGCCAAGGGAGGCAGAAGGCTTTGAATGTTTGCATCTGTTCTAACTCTGCAGTGCTGTGACCTGAGATCCTCCATGCCTGGGTGCTGGGGTTTGGAGCACCTTGGAGAGATGGGAAGTGGGTCAAACCTGGTGGCACGAGCTAGGACGGAGCTTGGGCTGTTGGCTGGCCAGCTCTCTGCATCCCTGCCTTGTCTGGATGGAGGAAAGCATCTTGGGAACACTGCTTCATACACAGAGCTGGGCTGTCCTGCCTCTGCCCAAGATGCTGAGAGCAAAACACCCAACAGTGCTTCCCAGGAACTCCTGGGATTCCTCTGGATGAGTTTCTACCTTCCTGAGAGATTTGCTGGGGCCTCGGTCCCTCTGCTCCCCGCTCTGCCCGGGAGCAAGCCAGGTCACCCTGAGGCTCTGCCCACCCCACCACAGCCTCCCGGATTAAGGGATGCGCGGATTTAGCTCCGCTCCCGCTCCAGGGCCGGGCCCTGGGAGCCTGGGGCTGTGCTCGGAGCGATCTGGGTCAGCGCACAGGGACGCGCCGGCAGCGCTGTGCTCGCCACCCCCTGGGTGCCTGGCCGGGGCCGCCGCTGGCCCCTCCGGCCCCGGGATGTGACCGGGGCGGATCCCATGGGGAATCCCCCGGAGCTTCTGGCGCCTCCTGCGGACCCTGCGCGGGCAGGAGGCTCCGCGCCCGGGCACGGTGGCCCCCGGTGCCCCCCGTGCTCGCCCCCGGACATGAGGGCTCGGCATGAACACGGGAAGCAAATCCAAAGGCGCTCACCTGCCCAATGGGATTAACCCCAGGATGTGCATGTACCAAGTAAGTGGGACCGGGACACGCGGGGCTCTCCCCAGGGGACTGCTGGGGGCATCCCATAGGGCTGTCCCATCCTCTTCCTCCTTCTCTGGGAGCTCTTTTGCCCAGGACCTTCCTGCAGTGTCTCAGACCCCATTGGGAATGGGATGCAGGCTAGATTTCTGGGAGAATCTCTTCTTTGAGGGCAGGATTGGGCACCCAGGCTCATCAGTAGTGTCCCCTGGGTGCAGCCAGGCTGGGGGATGCACTGCCTGGGGAGGCTGGGATGGATGGCAGCTGGGGATGTGGCACTCTGTACCCTCTTAGGGCACAGGGGCAGCTGGATGCTGATGTGTCAGCATGGGATCCAAAGGGACAGGCTGGGAATGTGCATCTGGTGCAGATCCAGGCATGGGGCAGGCAGGGGATGTGCCCGTCCAGGGCAAACCCCTTGGCAGGGATGCTTCAGGGGTGCTCCTGCCTGTAGCTCCCATTCCCTCTTGCCTGTGCTGCATGGCTGAGCCATCCCCACCCCCAATCCATGGGGGCATCCCTCAGCCCCCAAAAGGCAGAACTCCAGGGCAATTTCCTGGGGAGACTAAGCTGCCTTAATGCTTCTTACATGATTTATTTATTCATGTGGGAGTGCTGAATGCGACTTAATCGGGCTGAAAGCTCCAGCTCCCCTGTTCTGCAGGGAATTGGTGGCTGAGCACTGAGCCCTGGGCGGATTCTGGGTGCTCTCAGGAGTCCCCCAAGGCCCTGGCTTTGCTCCCAGCTTCCTCCTGCCCAGCCCCCCAGCTCAGTTTCTCCTGGGGGCAGGTGCCACCAGGGGATGTGACACTCAGGGCTCCTGGTGCATCCAGATGTGTTCCCAGTGCAGGGTCCTGTGTGGGATGGAGCTCCTCCCTGTCCTGCCATGGCTTGGGGCTTTGGCAGGAGTCCCTGTCCCCAGCTGTGTCAGGGGGAGAACGTGCTCCCAGATTTCACAGGGCTGCGGGCTGCGGGCTGCCAATGGCCACAGAAACCTCCCACAGTTCCTCCTTCTGTGAAGCTCTGCTGCACCTTCACTGCCTCTTGGGCTGCATGGAGAGCTGAGATCTGGCCTTTTTGGGGTGAGCAGACCTCCTAAGACTTCCCAAACTCCCTGGAGGTCTCCCAAGAGCTGGGGTAGGTCCTGACATCAACCAGTCCCATTTAACTTCAAAGTATATCTTGAGCTAACTTGCAAAGACCAGTAGGTAAATGGGAACCTCAGGAGCCCCAGGTGGGGGGAAACACCCACTGGGTAAGACTCTGAAAGCATCTCCAGATTTTGGGAAGGATGGAGGGATCTGGCAGCTGTGTGGAACCGCTGGAGTTGGTTGTGCTCCTACAAGACTAGGATGATGAGATGTTGGATTCCTGCTTGCCTGGCTGCACAGTGCTCCTCCCTGGGCAATCCCAGGTGGAAATGCACATCCTGATGAGGGGAGTACACTGATTCCCCATGGATGGTCTCACAGAACCCCAGTGTTGTATCCAGGAGGTCTGGGTGGTGCTGGTGTCCAGCGCTGGGGGTGGGTGATGGTCCAAGTCCTGGGTTTACCCAGCAGGGTTTAATCTGTGTAATCCCATGCTACAACTGCTGGGGTTTTGTTTATCCCCTCGTCTCCAGTTTGGGGCTTTCTCTTCATTCTGCTCCACTCCTGGGGCGAAGGAGAAGTGGGGTGGTGGGGCTGCCACACGGGCAGACGGTGGATGGGACTCTCCCTCTCGTGCCGAGTCAGCAGCGCTGATTTCCCGGCATGGGCATCCTTCCCACACATCCCCTGCTGCTCCTGTCAGGAGCAATCACTCCAATTAGGGGCTTTAAAATGCCATTAATCCTACAGCTGGAGCTGGTTTGTCCCCAGACACGGGTGCATTGGAGCAGCAGCCATGCTCCTGCCACAAACAGGGAATTTTGCTGGCTCTGGTGTGAACCCTGTCTGTGCTGGGATGGCACTGGGAGGGACACAAAGGGGCTAAGGACTTTGGCATTTCAGCTTTTCCATGCTACAAGCCTTGGAGCCTTCTCTTCCTGAGCTTCTAAACCCCTCTGTGCTTTTCCAGCCATCTCCATGCTGCTGGTTCCTTGCCTCCCCCCAGCTCTTCCCTGTGCCTTCCTCCCTGATGCAGCCAAGGAGGAAAGCCCCAAACCCTCATCATGCCTGGTGCTGACTGAAGATCCGAGTCCCAGTCCACAGCATCCCACTTCAATACCTTGTGTGGTGCTCCAGGTCTTCCTCCCTGCTCCGACAGTGAAAACAGCATCTCTACATCCTGCCCCTTCCCTCATCCTGCCCTTCCCTCATCCTGCTCCTTCCCTCCATCCTGCTCCTTCCCTCCATCCTGCTCCATCCCTCTATCCTGCCCCTTCCCTCATCCTGCTCCATCCCTCTATCCTGCTCCATCCCTCTATCCTGCCCCTTCCCTCATCCTGCTCCATCCCTCCATCCTGCCCCTTCCCTCATCCTGCCCCTTCCCTCATCCTGCTCCATCCCTCTATCCTGCTCCATCCCTCTATCCTGCCCCTTCCCTCATCCTGCTCCATCCCTCCATCCTGCTCCTTCCCTCCATCCTGCCCCTTCCCTCATCCTGCTCCTTCCCTCCATCCTGCCCCTTCCCTCTATCCTGCTCCATCCCTCCATCCTGCTCCTTCCCTCATCCTGCTCCTTCCCTCTATCCTGCCCCTTCCCTCATCCTGCTCCATCCCTCTATCCTGCCCCTTCCCTCATCCTGCCCCTTCCCTCCATCCTGCCCCTTCCCTCATCCTGCTCCTTCCCTCCATCCTGCCCCTTCCCTCTATCCTGCTCCATCCCTCCATCCTGCCCCTTCCCTCTATCCTGCTCCATCCCTCCATCCTGCTCCTTCCCTCCATCCTGCTCCATCCCTCCATCCTGCTCCATCCCTCATCCTGCTCCATCCCTCCATCCTGCTCCATCCCTCATCCTGCTCCATCCCTCTATCCTGCTCCATCCCTCTATCCTGCCCCTTCCCTCATCCTGCTCCATCCCTCATCCTGCTCCTTCCCTCCATCCTGCTCCATCCCTCTATCCTGCTCCATCCCTCATCCTGCTCCTTCCCTCCATCCTGCTCCATCCCTCTATCCTGCTCCATCCCTCCATCCTGCTCCATCCCTCTATCCTGCTCCTTCCCTCCATCCTGCTCCATCCCTCATCCTGCTCCTTCCCTCCATCCTGCTCCATCCCTCATCCTGCTCCATCCCTCTATCCTGCCCCTTCCCTCATCCTGCTCCTTCCCTCCATCCTGCTCCATCCCTCTATCCTGCCCCTTCCCTCATCCTGCTCCATCCCTCCATCCTGCTCCATCCCTCCATCCTGCTCCATCCCTCTATCCTGCTCCTTCCCTCCATCCTGCTCCATCCCTCCATCCTGCTCCATCCCTCATCCTGCTCCATCCCTCTATCCTGCTCCTTCCCTCCATCCTGCTCCATCCCTCCATCCTGCTCCATCCCTCATCCTGCTCCATCCCTCTATCCTGCTCCATCCCTCCATCCTGCTCCATCCCTCCATCCTGCTCCATCCCTCATCCTGCTCCATCCCTCTATCCTGCTCCTTCCCTCCATCCTGCTCCATCCCTCCATCCTGCTCCATCCCTCATCCTGCTCCATCCCTCTATCCTGCTCCATCCCTCTATCCTGCTCCTTCCCTCCATCCTGCTCCCTCTCATCCCAGGATTGGGGCCAGGCCCACTCAGTCGCATGGTGATTTGGTTTTAATCCAAACTGTCCCTTTCCCAAACTTCTGGGCCTCCTGCAGGGGACTACCAGGCTGTGTCTCATTGTCCACCCTTGGACTGGAGATCAGGCACCTCTCCTTCACTTTCTAATCTGTTTATAGGTGTCCCTGCTTAGTCCCAGAGCTTATCAGAGCTGAGCAGGCGCCTCTGCCTTGCCTGGGAGACTCCTGGCCATGGCCAGGGCAGAGGAAAATCATCTGGATCCTCTTTATCTCCACTTTGCTGGGTTGGGCCATAGCACACCTGTGGGTGAGGGTGGAGGCTGCACTCCACAGTGTGCCCCTGCGGCTGTGAGCTGGGGACAGCTTGTCATGGTCCCCAACTAGCCTGGTGCCCGCCAGTGACCCTGAGCAAGGTGGCAGCATTGGCATCTGGCACAGCTGGGGCTGTTGAGGGAGGTGCTGGAGTGAGCACAAGTGGGTGCTGGAGTGATTTATTCCTGTTTTTTATTCCCACGGCATCATACTCAGGCCCTGTGTACTCGGCTGACCTCCCTGCTGGCCTGGCTCGCCGCAGGGCCATTGCTATTTTTGATGTAAATGTTCATTTTTGCAGCCTTTCCCTACGCGGGGGACAGTTATTGAGGGCTCTTTGGTTTGCCGTGGGGTGCTCCAGGCCTGGCACAGGATGTGGGACACAGAGCTTAGGATGCAGCCAGCATTCCTGTCGGGATGGAGGGCCTGGGGAGGAGCACCCCCAGGGAAGGGCTGGCAGGAGCTCTGTGCCGTGCCCAGCCCTGGCTGTGCCCTGCTGACCGCGCCTGTGCCGGGCTGGCCGCAGCAGGGGCTGCCTCTCTCTCCAGAGGATTTCCTCCCTTTTAATCCCCTCTTTCAGGATGAAATCCTGATTGCAGGAGCATCTGTACAGCCTGGCCACCACAGCGAGGGAATGCAGGGAGGGGAGGCTGAGTGCTGGTGGTCACTGTCCCCAGTGCTGGCTGCCTCTGTCCTCTTGCTGCCTCCAGTGCCTTGTCCCCCCCATCCCGCCCTGCCCTGTTCACTCCAGCGGGAAGAACATCCATGTCCACAGCCGGCGTCCCCTGCCAGCCACGGGGCAGAGCAAGAAGTTTCCACCTTTGCAGATCCAGAGGCTTTGGATATGTGGGGTCCTTCCCTGGTGCTGGAAAAGCCCAGGGCTGATGTGTCCCCCACGTTTACAGCTCGGGCTTCTGGAAGTCATTCCCGGGGCCGTCCCGGCTGCCAGGGTGCTTTTCCTGAGCTCCTGGAGCCCCGCCGCCTGTCTCTTGGCGTGTTGAGGGACTGGGGGAGTGACATATCCCTAAATCTGAGACGATGCACAGGCACCTCTCTGGCACATCTCGCTGCTGGTTTCTGCTTGCCGGCATTCCCAGCCCGGCTCTAATCCGCAGGGATGCTTGGGAGCTGCTGGCAGCGCTTGCATAACGCAGGGGATGCGCACGTGTGCCTGCGCCGGACCCGATCCGCCGGGATCCCGGCGCCAGGGAGAGCGCGGCTCCGGGAAGGGCTGGGCTGGCACAGCGGGGTCCCGGTGGAGCTGGATCTGCCGAGGGTTCCCTGTGCTCTGCAGGCTGTGGGATGGTCCCAGAGCAAGCGTGGGATGGGGCATGGCAGAGGTTGGTGATGAGGTCTGAGGTGTTGCAACAGATTTGGGGGAGAACTGGGGGGGAGAAGGGTGATCCCAGGACTGGAGGGATGGATCCCTGGGGAAGGATGGGGCCAGGGGTGATCCCAGATTGGAGTGGTCCCTAAGAAGGGATAGGAAGAGGGAAAATTGCAGGGCTGGAGTGGTCCCTGAGGAATGGATGGAGCAGGAGAGGGTCTGGGAAGGAACGGGGGACCTCAGGCCCTGGGGCAATGCCAGAGCAGGGATTTTGGAGCAGGGATGTAGAGCAGGGGTGTGGGGTGGCAGCAGCCTGAGGCAGGTGACAGGAAAGCAGCTGTTTTATGGGGACAGTGACTCTTTCCCTATCCCTTCACTGTGACCTGCCCAGGTCCTGTCCCACTGTGGGGTCTCAACTGCCACCACCATCCCCACCCATCTCAGGCTACAAACCCCACCAGTGGGACAGGTTGGGGGTGGGACGGGAGAGGGAAAACCTGGCTAGGGCAAAGAGATGAAAAAGCTCTGGGTTTCTCAGAGCTTCAGCTGTCACAGGACGTTTCACTTGCAGCTGAGCAGAGCATTTGGTTCAGCCTAAGCCTCAATGCTTTGCTTCGGTTTGAAGGGGTTTTATTTGCTAAACCTGAAAATTAAAGTGAAAAAGAATTTCATGCTGTAAAACAGCTCTCAGCCCTCTCTTGAAATTTGGTTTGTTAATGCTCCATCAAATCCTTCTCAGCTTCTTCTGAAATCCTTTGCCTTTTAAAATTCTCCCCAACAACACTGAACCTGGTGTGAATTCATGGCGCGTTCCCGCATTTGCATTTCTCACCCTAAGAAATCCCAGCTGCAAAACCTCACTTGGGCCTGGCACCACTGAAGAGCAACTGGGAGGAATGGGAGGTGCTCCTGGGCTCACCCAGGTGCCTGGGATTCATTTTTTGGGAAGGGAGCCCTCCTGCATCTGAAGGACTTCAAAGTGAGTTTCCCTTCCCCCCCCAATACAGCGGCAAGTGTGATTGTGGTTTTCACCTTGTCTCAAGGGATGTGCTGGGTGTGCAGCATTCCTTTGGCATGGCTCTGGGCATGGCTCTTCCTTGCTGGCTGTCATATCCCTGGAGGGAGAGGTGGCAGCAGCAAGACCTGATGGCACCTGGCATATCTCCAGCTGTGCCCCATCCCTCTCAGCTGGGACTCAGGACCTGGGGATGCCCCATATGCAGCTTGCTGGGCCTCCACATGCTGGACTGAGGCAGCAACCTCTTCATTTTGGAAGGAAGTTTTGGATGATTCCAGGTGCTGAGGCCATGGCAGAGGCTGGTTGAGGGCCAGGTGATTCGTCCTGGCCAGCTCTGGCTTTGTGGTGAGTTTTAGGGTGATGGGATGCTACAAGGTGGGACCTGCATCCAGAGGACAGTGGGAATGGGAACGTGCTGCTGGTCTTGACTGGGATGCTTTAAATGCCATCAACCACCTATGCAGCTGTAGAGCAGTTTCTTGTGTCATTGGACATCAAACCAAGTGGGATAAATCTTGAGCTGCTGTGTTCTCCTTGTCCAAAGCATGAGGGAAGTAGGGAATGAATCCCCTCCTGGCCTAGCCATGCCTCTCCACCAGTTTCTCCACGTTCCTGCAGCGTTACCCTGGTTGGGTTTGGATGGGAAGTGCTGTGCTGGGGGGCCAGCAGTGGGGCTGGAATGCTGACTCTCTCCCATCCGCCGGCCTGCCCCGCTCTCCGCAGGAGTTTGCGACGCTGACGCGGGAGCTCAGCGCCTGCCGGGAGCAGCTCCTGGAGAGGGAGGAGGAGATCTCAGAGCTGAAAGCCGAGCGCAACAACACTCGGGTAAGCCTGGAGACCCTGCTGGCAGGCCCCCACTCCTGTGGCTGTGGGACACCAGGGGCTGCTGGGCCCATCCTGGCAGTGACAGCCCCGCTCTCGTCCCCCTGCAGCTCCTGCTGGAGCACCTGGAGTGCCTGGTGTCACGGCATGAGCGCTCCCTCAGGATGACGGTGGTCAAACGCCAGGCCCAGTCACCATCCGGGGTGTCCAGTGAGGTCGAGGTGCTCAAGGCACTCAAGTCGCTCTTTGAGCATCACAAGGCACTGGATGAAAAGGTGGGAAAGCTGCTGGGACCTCTCCTGCTCAGAGCTCCTTCTCCCAACCCTCCACTCCCTCCCTGCTACTTTGTCTTGTTAAGGTGACATGGGGGCCCTCAGCAGGAAAGTCTTGGATATCCCAAAGCTGCATTGAGGAGCTGCTGGGGCTGCCCAGTGGATCCACTGAGTTTGAGGCTGTTGGGGACAGAGAGCTCCCCCAGGTCACTCTCGGGGTGGTGGCATTTGACACCCTGGGTTAGTCTTCGCTGTTCCTCCTCATTCATTCACCTCAAGCATCCCCTTCCTCTGCTAGGAGATCTCTCCAGGCTATTCTGGCCATAGATCTCCAAGAATTGGCCCAGCTTGATGTCTCCAACACAACTTCACCACGATGGGCTGGATGATCCCGAACCTATGAATCCACCTGAGCCTGGCTGTCAGCCCAACAAACAGGCCTGGGAGTGTGCCTAAATCCTGGACACCCTCACCCCAGATAAATAACAGATAAATAACAGCCTTTCCCATTGTTTCACTCACCTGCAGGTGAGGGAACGCCTGCGAGCAGCCTTAGAGCGAGTGGCCACCTTGGAGGAGCAGCTGGTGGATGCCCATCGGCAGGTAAGAGGTACCTGGGCACCTGCTGGGCTGGGAGTGCTCCCCATTGCCTTTGGGAGTTCCTGTGGTATTTGCATTCGGTCAGCTCTGATGTAAGGCTTTTGTTCTAAAATTGCTGCTTACTTGAAGGTTTGTCTGTATTTAAGGAAACCTTGTAAAGATTCTGAAAACCATTTGTCTCACAGGTGACATTTCCTTGTTTGTTGTTTGGAATTGACAAAAACAGTCTGAATCGGAATCATTCCAGGGGGCTGAGGGTGACTTGGGATTTGCCCTGATTTGGCAGAGACCCAAACCACACTGCTTCAAGCATCTCATCTTGCATCACCCATCTTCTCTCCTGCTGGAGTCCTGGGGTTGGGATTTCACTGTCCCAAACCTCCAGCCATGGTCATCTCAAAATCCCAGATTCATTTGGGTGGGAAGGAATCTTAAAGCTCATCTCTTTCCACCCCTTGACATGGGCAGGTACACCTTCTACTACCCCAGGTTGCCCCAAGCTCTGTCCAACCTGGCCTTGGACACTTTCAGGGATAAAGTGTTCCTCAAGAGACATGAACTCTGTTTTCCTTCCTGGAGTTTGTGCCCAGTCACTACTCCCAAAAGGAAAGAGCCATTCCAACAGCCTCTGCTGGCCAAATTTTGCTCCTCTTTCCAGTTCCCAGGATAAGTCTCATGCTATTTCCCAGGCTCCCAAGCCCCTTTCCTTGCAGAGACCATTCCCCATCATCCCCTATCAGAGCAGGACACGGTACCAGTGTTTATCCCTGCTCCTGCTGCACTGGGTTCAGAATCTGTCTGGCTGTAAACCAATTAAATGAGCTGGGAGGGAGCCCTGGGATCCAGGGCTCACCAGGAAAACCACTGGGAAGCTCAGTGCTGAGCTTCCCTGCACCTCTGACTTCCTCTTTCTTGGAATCGTGGAATCATTGAGGCTGGAAAAACCAAACACCCCCATGCCCACTGAACAATATTGTGAAGTTCCACATCCACTTGTTTTTTTAACACTTCCAGTGATGGTGACTCCATCACTGCCCTGGGCAGTTGTGCCAGGGCCTGACCACCCTTTCAGGGAAAAATTTCTTCCTGAAAGATTTCTACTTGACCATCCCCTGGCACAGCTTGAGGCCATTTCTTCTTGACTTGTCGCTGTTCCCTGGGAGCAGGGCCTGACCATCCCCTCTAGCCTCCCCCTCCTGTCAGGGAGCTGTACAGAGCCAGAAGGTCCCCCCTGAGCCTCCTTTTCTCCAGGCTTCGTTCCCTTCGCTGAATATGCTCCAGCCCCTCAATGTCCTTCCTTAACTGAGGGGCCCAGAGCTGCCCCCAGGAATCCAGCTGTGAGCCCAGCAGTGCCAGCTCAGGGCTGTTCCTCACCCGCTCCCTCCAGTCCCCCCCCAGGCACAAGCAGGATCTGGCAGGAAGAGTCCTGGCTGCAGCAGGACTGGCCTCAGCTCCTGCTGTCTCCCTGTTCTGTGCAGGTGGCAGCTCTGCAGCAGGGCTCCAGCCGGGAGCCGGCGGCGGGGGAGCGCGACGAGAGGGAGCCCAAGGAGCCAGCACCGAAGCTTCCCTGGAAGGTGAGAGCCCTGGGAACCCCTGCTCTGACCATGCTCAGTGAGGCTGTCATTTCTCCCACCTCCCTGTTGCTGGCTTCAGGGTGCTGAAAACCTTTTCCCGTCTCCCCTGGGTCCAGCCCCGTGGGAAATGCCCTTCCTGGTGGATACAGGCCATTTCTGAGAGGGGGGAGTTTGTGCTCGGGTGCCCCAAGGGGTTCTGCTTCCCAGAGATCACAGAATGGTTTGTATGGGAAGAGACCTTAAAGGCCATCTTGTCCCAACCCCCACCATGGGCAGGGACACCTTCCACCAGATGCTCTGGGAAATCCTCAACCATCCCTATCCCATCATTTCCATAAGAAGCCCCATCCCTGGCTTGTGGAGGCTGTTGATGAAGGTCCCAGAGCCCTCTGTCTTCACTTCCACCCCCTCACCGAGTCCCTGCAGGGCCACATTTCCACTTTGAATGGCTGCAGGCAGTGCCACAGCCTGGGAGCCTTGGAGCATCCCAATACCCACCTCCCTCTCTGGTGCCTTGCAGCGTCTCTCCAATGGCTCCGTCCACCCGGATGACGAGGCCGGGCGGGTGGTGGAGCTGCAGGAGCTTCTGGAGAAGCAGAATTTTGAAGTGGTTCAGGCCAAGGAGCGAATCTCTGCCTTGGCTGCCAGCGTGGCTGAGCTGGAGGAGGATCTGGGCACTGCCAGGAAGGATCTGATCAAATCTGAGGAGATGAGCAGCAAGTACCAGAGAGACCTCCGAGAGGTTAGTCCCTGTCCCCCGGCACTGCCCAGCAGAGACCTCACAGCTGCTTTCACTGGGCTGGGAAGGGATTGGACTTCCTGTTGTTTGCAGGGTGTTCTCCAAAAGAGCCCACTGCCTTTGGGAAATTGTCCCCAGGTCCACCAGCAGACTTCCCTGAGATTATAGACAGGCTCTCAGGTGTGCTGCACACCTGGAGCAGTGACCTGTGTCCTCTCTAGAAAGTTTTCCTGTGATTGTTTGACTCTCCTTTTATCACTGTCTCATTCTGCTGTCCCTCATCCCCGTGTCAAGGGGGGTTTTCACACCCCTTGGTCTCGGGGTGTCCCAGGCTTGAAGGAGCTGGATGGCCCTGCTGTTCCCCAAAGGCTGTCACAGAGCAGGATGTGACAGCCCCATCGCTTCCCCAGGCCCTGGCACAGAAGGAGGACATGGAGGAGAGGATCACCACGCTGGAGAAACGGTACCTGGCAGCCCAGCGAGAGGCCACCTCCATCCATGACCTCAATGACAAACTGGAAAATGAGTTGGCCAACAAGGAGTCCCTGCACCGCCAGGTACCAGCACCGGGCCCAGTGTCCCCCTGCCCCGGGGGGCTGGGGCAGAAGGGGGTGCTGGGGGTGGGACATGCCGGGCAGTCACCCTGCTGTCCCACAGTGTGAGGAGAAGGCGCGGCACCTGCAGGAGCTGCTGGAGCTGGCGGAGCAGAAGCTGCAGCAGACGATGAGGAAGGCAGAGACGCTGCCCGAGGTGGAAGCGGAGCTGGCCCAGCGCATCGCCGCGCTCACCAAGGCAGGTGGCAGGGCTGGGGCCGGGGCCGGGCTGGGAGGGGATGGGGCTGGAGGAGGGCAGTGCTGGGGCCGGGGCAGGAGCTGGGTCTGGCCGCCCCCTGCCGCCATGGAGCCCCTGGCAGCCCAAGGCGTCCCACTCCCCTTCCCAGCCGTGGCCGCTCTGTCCCCTGCCATCCCCACTGCTGCAGGGACAAGGCACCCCCTTTAAAGGACACCTCGATGTGTCCTGCACGTGTCCCTTCCCTCCACGGCCGAGATGGCTCTGTTGGTGTGGATGCCCTTTGGCTCAGGTGAGACTACTGTAGGATGAGGAGAAAGAGGAAGCACCAGGCTGGATTTTGGAGGGTGCAGGCCTGGAGGGAGGAATGGATGCAGCCGTCCCTGCTTTTCCTGGGTTCTGGAATGGTGTTTAGTCCCTCACAGAGCACCTCCAGCTCCCATCACTGTGCCTGCAGGGCTTGTTTGGGCTCACAGGGAGCCCTGGAAGGGATGCAGGCAGTGGGAGAGAGCCCTGCATCCCAGGAAGGACTCAGGTGCAGAGATGGACACCAGAATGCAGCAGGGCCCTCATGGCTTTGGGGAGCATTGTCTGAGAAGAATGCTCTGCTTTTCCCAGGCAGAAGAGAGGCATGGGAGCATCGAGGAGCACCTCCGGCAGCTGGAGACTCAGCTGGAGGAGAAGAACCAGGAGCTGGCCAGGGTAAGTCCTTATCCTTGCCTGGGCACACCTGGACTGCAGTTCAGGAGCAGGCTGGGAGAACAGCCTGGTTAATCCTTGCCCATCCAGGATCACTTAAACTTGAGCCACACAGGAACTCATGGCACACTCTGCTGTGATTTCCCCTCTCCCAGACATCCAACACCTGCTGGGTGTTCCCCACCCAGTCCTCTCCCAGCATCACCCCCTGGGGCAAGCTGGGACCCCAAATGCAGGGGGGAAGGGGAGGCTCCAGCAGCTCTTCCCCTAAGCCTGGATCAGCAGAATGAAAAGGGCAGGGAAGCTGAGCTACTGTGTCCTGCACAGTCCCTTCTCCAGCTTCTTTGCTTCCCAGCCAGGGGCTGGGCTGTCCATGAAGATGACATTACAGATGCCCCTGTTGGGGAAGCCCCAGCATGTTTTGCCTGAAGACAGATATTTGAAAATCCAGAGGTTCAGTATCCACTGGGGTGTGGAAGGTGCCCCCAGTGTGGATATTCCTGGCAGATACACAGCAGAAGCTTTCTTGAGGGGCAGGCAGGCATGATCTCCCTAAACCCTTTTATCTCCTGTTCATCCCTGGCTGGGAGGTGGCAGAGAGCAGCAGAGGCACCACAGAGGGTCCAACCAGTGCTGTAAGAGGTGGATTTGTCTCCAAAAGCTGGGCCTGGTGGGCCAGCTCTGACGTGGCAGCAGGCACAGGATGGCAGGAGGGCACTGAGCCCCTCTGGATGTGACAGGGATGTCACTGTGTCTGTCCCAGGCCCGGCAGAGGGAGAAGATGAACGAGGAGCACAACAAGCGGCTCTCAGACACCGTGGATCGGCTGCTGAGCGAGTCCAACGAGCGGCTGCAGCTGCACCTCAAGGAGAGGATGGCAGCCTTGGAGGAGAAGGTAGTGCCTGGGGCAGGGGTCCTCTGGGAGTTGAGGGGTCTGCAGCCCCTCTGTGTCTCATCCAGCCATGGCCCAGGGCTGGAAGTGCCTGTGCAGAGCTGGAGAAACGGTAACATGCAGGACACAGCTGTGCTGGGGCTGGTGAACACAGGGAACTGCTCTGGTCACCTCACCCGGGGAGATCCCCCTCCCCACCACCTCCCACACCAGCAGGATTTGTCCTGCTCCATTCCCTCACCTCCCTGTGTCTCTGCCAGTGCAGCCCCAATGCCATTGTGCCCAGCTGTCAGAGCAAATCCCCACTGCATTTTGCAGGAAAAAATGCAGTGTTCATCCCGTCCCAGTGCCCATCCCTCCACGTGCTGCCTTAAAACCTTCCTGCCCCCGGGTCCAGACTGATTTCTCTTCTCCAGGTCAGGGCAGTGTCCATGAACATCTCTCACCTGACTCGTGGGGAGCTGGGTTTTCTTGGAGGAGGCAGCTGGAGCTGTGGCTGCCTCGGTGTGAATGGCATTAACTGGGAGCAGCTGGCTCCAAGCAAGGATCCACCCACAGTGCCAGTGGGAGGTCAGGCCTTGGTGATTCAGCCCTCTCAGGCTTCCTGCCCTCCGCAAGTCGGGGCACACAGGTGCACCCCCCAGCTGATGCCTCCAGGGCTGGCTCTGTCCCCCCCACTGCTCTGCTCCTCCTATTCCCAACCAAATGTGGCTGTGCCAGCACGTCCAGTTGTTCAGCAGATTTGTCTGGATAAAGAGCAGGACCCCTCCTGCAGGAATGAGTCCAAATCCCACCCAGCAAGCAACAGGGACCAGAGTGGTGGCACGTTGTGAAGGCATTGCCTGCTCTCCAGTCTGGTGCCAGCACTGTCCCACCCTGAGAATTTCTCCAGGTCTTTCAGGCACAAAAATGATCCTGTTTGGCTGGCAGCACTAAACAAAAATAAAAACTGGTTCAAGCAGTTACAAAGTCTTCCGGGGAGGCTTAGATAGATATTGGGGGAAAAAAAAATCAAGGAAAGAATTATAGCATTGGAATAGACTGCCCAGGACGGTGGTGGAGTCACCATCCCTGGAAGTGTTCCAAAAACATGAATGTGACATTTGGGGTCATGGTGCTGGGGGGAATGGTTGGGCTCAGTCTTAGAGGGCTTTTCCAATTTAACAATCCTGTGATTCTATGAGCATATCTCCTTTCCCGCCTGCCTACTCCCTAGCTTAGATGTAAGGGACATTTTTCCCCTTGCCCCAGCTGCTCAAGGAGTTGTTCTCCTCTCAGACATATTTCCTAATTGTCAAGCCCTGTCCATCAAATCCCTCATTGCCCTCCATGGCCATGCTCAGCTGCAGAGTGGGGCAGAAATTGAGCTGTGGCCATCCTGCTTGAGAGGCAGGAGCTCTGCAGAGGAGCCCTGTGCACAGGCAGGTGAGGAGTAGCCCAGGGAGCCTTTTCCAGGTGTTCACTACACAGGGATTCCACACTGGCCGTTCCTGGGAGGCCGCACGGCCATTTCCTAAATGGTCTCTCTTTTTCTTTCCCATTTTTGTTCCCTTTTATTTTCTTTGGTTTTACTTAAAGAATACATTGTTGCAAGAGCTGGAAAATACCCAAAAGCAGATAGAGGAACACCAGCATGACAAGGTAAATGCGGCTGCAGGGACCTGACCCGGTGATGGCATTGCCTCACTCCCAACCCCTGGCTAGGGCCACTTGCTTCTCCTAAAATGCACCCAGTTTGGGAGCAGCTGGGATCCCAGAGCACCTGGCAGCAGGAGGCCACACACTCAGCCACGCAGTAGCTGGATAGAAGCTGCCACCCCCGTCCCCAGAGAGCCTCGGGTCAGTTCCCTACCAGGCATGTTGGGTCCCATCTCCGTGTTTCTGTCACATCCATCCCTGAGCCCACTGGGGACAGTGGCAAGGCTGGGATGGTTTCACTTGTGCATAGAGGAGGGCTCAGGCAGCCACGTGCCCTTGGCCCCTGAGGCTTTCTCAGAATGGGGGAGGTCTGCCCCATGCCCAGCTTGCAGAGGCCCCGTTGGCCTTCACACCCTGCTCTCAGATAAAGCATCTCAGTGTCATCTGCATGAACCCCTAGAGGCCTTGCTAGAAAGCTGGAGGGACGTGGCTTTTTGGAGCAGTGGGAGCTTTTGGGATGTGCTGCATGTCTCCTGCATGGTTTGGGGGACCAGGAGGGCTGCTTTTCCCCTTTGCCTGCAGGAAGGATGTGTGCTTATTCCTTGTGCTTCCCAGCCGTGGCTGCTCAGGTCTGGGCAGGGCAGAGCCCAGGGACTCGCGTGACACTGCTGGCACTTTGACCACCCTGGCTCAGCCTGTTTGTCCCCCAGACTGGATCCTGCTGGGCCTGGGAGATCCCTTCTCCCTTCCCTTCCTGTCCATCTGCAGCCTCCCCCTGGCATCTCCCAGCACTGGGTGTGGGCACAGCTTCCCCATGGGGATGTAGTGGGAGCAGGAGGGACAGGGCCAGCAGCAAGTTTGGCTGGGGGGTCCCTCACGGCCAATCCCTTGCCAGGGGAACACACACATGCAGTCTGGAGCAGAACCAGAGCATCTAAGTGGGACCTGTTTTCCTTCATCTCCCAAAGCAGCATTCCTTGAGCACCTGTGTCTGTCTGTCCTGATCCTCCCTCCCCAACACCCTCATTCCCTGTGCCTGCATGAGCTGTTTCTTTACTGATGCGCCCAAAATGCTTTAAACCTGGGGTGGGGATCTGTAAAGGGAATGTAAACGTGGCAATAGCCAAGCATGTAGATTACCCCAAACCTGGCAGCTCTCCAGAGCACACCCAACCCCTGCTGTCTCATCCCCCCGAACAGCGGCGTCTGTCCGATGAGATCGACAAGCTGAGGCTGGAGGTGGATCAGCTCAAGACCAGGAGTGGAACGTTTGTAGAGAGCGTGCACACCAGGTAAGTGCATGCCAGGGCAAACCCCTGCACCCCTGGCTTTGGGGCCAGTTAGCTTTGGGGATCCCAAAGTGCTGCTGGCATTGGGTATTTCTGGTGCCCCCAAGCTTCAGTGCTGGGCTGCAGGATCCCCACAGCAGGGTCGGCTCCAGCCGTGCTGTCCCACCATGGGTCTGTCCTGGGGTGGGACATAGACTCTTGAGAATTGCCCAGCCCAACTGAATGGCCCCAGATTTGCTCTTGCAAGGGTGAGAAACCACTGGGAATTGTTTCTTTTTCTGCACAAGCAGTTTAGGATTTATTTTGCTCTGAAAGCTGGATATTCACCAAAGGACTTTTTCCTGTGTGGAGTACAGGGGATGGGCTGGTGCAGCAGGAGGAATTGCTTTGGAGCTGTTGCAGGCAAAGGAGAATGAAGCCCCTCTTTCCCCAATGCAATGGTCCTCCCACACCCTTTCATTTAAAGTCAGCTGGGACATGGGGATGTCCCAGCCCAGGGCACCAGGAGCAGAGGTGAGTCCATCAGGTCTCAGCCTCCAGCACTGACCAGGATATCCAGAGCTGCTCCAGGAAAACGGGGGTGGAGAAGGAGGGTGACAGCACAACCCCATTGTGCTGCTGCAGCCACCTGGGACACCACACCCTACCCTGAGCACTTCCAGTGTGGGTTAAGGCAGCAAGGGGTCAGTGGGAGCAACCAGTGAAGAAAATTCCCCTCTCAGCAAGGCTGGAAAAGCTGGAGAGGAGCTGGTGTAACCAGCTTTGGATCTGTGAGCAGAGAGGAGAAAAAGGCCTGGAAACCCTGAGTCTGTTATGGAGAGAAGAAATGGGGAAGGTGAGGAAGAGCCTGTGAGGATGAAGGAGAGCTGAGTGCTGGAGCATGTGTTAGACCTCTTTGCACAAGTCTTTAGGAGCAGGATGGACCATTTGATGATTTTTTTTGTATTTCTCTGATGAAAAACCAGCAGAAACTTTGAGTTGCAGAATCATCCCCCAACTGAAATGTCAGCTTTTGTCTAAGATGTTTTTATCTGCTTTTAGCTGGGCAGCAGCTTAACAGCAGCTCTGAAATCCCTGGAACTTGGGTTATGCCTTTGTGTGATACATCAGGCTGGCCCAGTCATGCTGCTCTTGGTGCTGATTTTATCTCCAGGCCTGTATCTGCACTGCAAACCAGGCCTACCATGGTGGAAAACCATGATCTGCCTGGGGCCGCTGTTTTTGTCATCTTAAATTCACCTTAAACTAAACACACCTTGAGTCTCCAATGGCACTGTATGTGGGGAGCAATCATCCTGTGCCCAGGAAGGTGCCTTGCTCAGCTCCATGGTTGGGTCTTCAGGGCCAAGAGGAGCAACCAGACAAAGTGGAGACATGGAATGAGCACCACAAGTGGCTCGAAGTGTCCTCATGTCCAGCTGCTGCCTTGCTCTGCCTATTATGGCCCTCACTGGGTCCTGGTCCCAAGCACTAGCCCTGGCAGGGAGAAGTGTGAAGAAGTCCCATCTGGTTTCTGCTGGGAGATCCCAACAATGCTGATGTCCTCACACCTGGAAGATGTTTCAGGTGGAATTTTATTCATTGAAATCACAGAATGATTAAGGTTGGAAAAGTCCGCCAAGGTTATCAAGTCCAGCCTTCAGCCAAATACCAACATTCCCACTAAATCCCATCACAAAGTGCCACATCTACCATTTTTTGAACACTTCCCAGGGTGGGAACTCCACCACTGCCCTGGGCAGCCTGGGCTGGTACCTGAATACCCTTTCCATTAAGAAATTTTTTCCCAATATCCAACCTGAACCTCCCCTTGAGGCCATTTCCCCTCATGCTGTCACTTACTGCCTGGGAGAAGAGACCGACCCTCATCAGGGTATTTTCTCATTAAAATGTTGGAATAAACGTAAAAAGGAGAAGAGCTCCCTGGCTGGCTTCTGCTGGGTACGTGGGGATGGAGAAGACACAAGTTGTGTTGAGAGATTCCAGCTGCTCTGGAGAGGGAGGGGCAGGAGGGGCCTGTTCAGCCCTGGCTCCACAGTGCAGGGGTTTGGGGCAGAACGGGCTGGATGCCCCGATGGGTGCACAGAGAAGGGGGAGGGAGGAGCAGGGGAAGTCTGGCAAAGCTGGGAGTCATCCTGAGATCAGAGGTCACCAGAGGCTGCAGATTCCTCAGAAGGGGCAGCTCTGATCTCTGATCTCTGATCTCTGTGAGCAGGGACAGGACCCCAGGGAAGGGCTGGAGCTGGGTCAGGGCAGGGTCAGGCTGGATATCAGGGAAAGGCTCTTCCCTCAGAGGGTGCTGGGCACTGCCCAGGCTCCCCAGGGAATGGGCATGGCCCCGAGGCTGCCAGAGCTCCAGGAGCATTTGGACAATGCTCTCAGGGATGCACAGGGTGGGATTATTGGGGTGTCCTGTGCAGGGCCAGGAGCTGGACTTGATTGTTGTGGGTCCCTTCCAGCTCAGGATATTCTGTGATTCAATGATTCTGTGAGTACATTTTCAGGTCCCCTGTGGGGGAATAAGGCACCTTTTTCCAGAGCCTGATTTTGCATCTTCTCATGCCGAGCAGGCAAGCATGGCTGGGATGGGCATCCCGCAGTGGTCTCCTCTTCCTCCTCCTCCTCCTGCTCCTGCCCCTGCTTCTCCTCCTCCTCCTCTGTCCCAAGAAGCCTGGGCTGCAAGGGGAGCAGCCTGAGGGTGAGGGTGTCCTGCACATAGCAATGTCATCCACAGGGCTCTCTCTTCCCAGGTCCCACATGGGCAGTGCCACCGACCTGCGCTTCCCGCTGGGAGCTGTGGTCCACGCCCCAGCCGAGCCCTTCGGAGCAGCTCCAGGGCTGCCCCGGGCACAGAAGGGACGATTCGGTGCCCGGAGAGAGGAGCCAGCAAAGGTAAACCCTGTGCACCCCAGCACTGGAGTCTGCTCCTGCCCTGTGCCCTGGGATTGGGGTCAGATCTGGAGACACGGGGCAGTTCCCTTTTCTTCGTGGTGCCTTGATGGGGGAGCATCGGAAGGGTTTCCCATTGGGGTCACATTGAGGTGGAATTCCTGCATGGAGGTGACCATTCTGGCTTTTGGAGACATGGGAATGCTGTGTAGGACTGTGGCCCTTGTTCCCCCAGGACTGGGAGCAGGCTCAGGCAAGTGGGGTCCTGGCCACGGGGCCTCATGCCTTCGACAGCGACCCCGATATCTCTGATGTGGACGAGGACGACCGCGAGACGCTGTTCAGCTCCATGGATGTGCTCTCTCCTGGTGGGCACTCAGATGCCCAGACATTGGCCATGATGCTTCAGGAGCAGCTGGATGCCATCAACGAAGAGATCAGGTATGACCATGGCCAAAACCCACCACTGCCTTATGCAGAAATGCCTCCAGGGGGACAACAGACGGCCAGGAAGCTCTGTTGGCCTAAAATTGAGGCCTTGGTGTGTCTTCAGCCAAGGAAGTAGCTCCAGGACATCCAGCCACAGAGCTTGGTCCTTCCTACCATGTCTCCCCATCCCTCAGCTGCACCAGTGCTGACTCAGAGGGTCATTTCAGACGATGATTATTTTATATAAAGTCCTCCATGGATATTAAAAGGAATCAGGATGTGTCTCAGCTCTGGTTTTTATGGATCCTGGTGTATCTTGCTGCCATTCCTGGAGATCGGGGGTTGGGGCACTGCACCAAGGTGCATTTCCCCAGGATAGAGGTCCTGTGTCCCTGGGAAGATGGGGAGCCAGGAGCTCTGAGCCCCGCTGCTCCCCCAGGATGATCCAGGAGGAGAAGGAGTCCACGGAGCTCCGCGCAGAGGAGCTGGAGACGCGGGTCACGAGCGGCAGCATGGAGGGCCTGAACCTCACGCAGCTGTGCAAAAGGGCCTCCATCCCCACCTCGCTGACAGCCCTGTCCCTGGCCAGCTCGTCCCCGCCGCTCAGTGGCCGCTCCACGCCCAAGCTCAGCTCCCGCAGTGCCGCGCAGGACCTGGACCGCATGGGGATCATGACGTTGGTGAGGAGCCAGGAGGGGCGGGGCTGGCGGGGGTCCAGCTGTGGGGTGGGAGTGATGCCCGGTGTCCACATGGGCCTGTGGGGGGTGTGGGACGATGGGGTGCCCACGTTCGCTGTCTCCAGCCTGGCAGCCTGGCCCCGGGACTGCTCTGGGGGGGTGCTCCATTAACTGCCCCCCTTTCTGTGTCTCTCTCGCTTTCCCCCTTGCAATCAGCCCAGCGACTTGAGGAAGCACCGGAGGAAACTGCTAGTGAGTGGCTCCCATCCCGTTGGTTTTTGTCCAAGCCCTTTTTCCAGCCTGCTCCTGGCTTTGTCCACACCAGGTCAGGGGTGCAGCAGGCGCGGGATGGAGCTGGGGACCCCAGGGATTCAGCAGGACAATCATGGGGATCCCGAAAGGTGCTTGGACATGTTCCCGCCGGCAGCCTGGGGGGTCTGGCAGGACATGGGGAGGTTCAGAAAGCCACTGGGTCCTCAAACATTGTGTCCCCTCTGGCAAAAGGGTGTCCTTGAGACATTCCCATCTGTGCTCCTCAGAGCCCTCTGCTGAGGGCCAGCAGCTTCTGTCCCCACACTCTGACCTGGATCATGGGGCTGCATCCTCTCACCCCCCATTCCCAGGATCTCAGCCATACTGCCACATCCTCCCCATCCGCTTGGGCATCTGGAACCATTGCCAGAGCTCTCATTCAGGCCATTCCTGGAGCGTGGCGAAGCCCCAGGGCTCTGGTGGCTCTTTTGGCCATGCCTCCGTGTAGCAAGAGAGAGGCAGGCAGCAGGGCAAGGATGGAGCTGGGCTCTGGCCTCCCACCCTCACAGCCTCTCCACTTGTTCAGTCGCCTGCAGCTCGGGATGAGAACCGGGAGGACAAAACCACCATCAAGTGTGAGACATCCCCGCCGTCTTCACCCAGGACACTGCGGCTGGAGAAGTTGGGCCACCCTGCCCTGAGTCAGGAGGATGGCAAGAGGTATGTGGAGACCCTTGGCATCGCCGTTGGTTTGAGGATGTACCTGGGGCACGCATGGGATGTGGGGTGGGCTGGGGTTTGCCATGGCTTGTGCCCTGCTCAAGAATAACCTAAAGGCTTTGCTCTTCCTCCTCCATCCCCAGCTCACTGGAGGACCAGGCCAGCAATCCCAGCAGCAGCCAGGACTCCTTGCACAAGGGCTCCAAGAGGAAGGGGATCAAATCCTCCATTGGGCGCCTGTTTGGGAAGAAAGAGAAGGGTCGCTTGATCCAGCTGAGCAGAGAAGGGGCCACAGGGCAGGGTCTGTGAGCAGCCCTGTCCCTGTCTGTGCCAGGCTCTTCACACCCTCTGGCTCTGTCTGCCATTGGGGTGTTGTTGGGGTGACAGGGAGGGGCAGGGACACCCTGCTGGTTTGGGGATGTTGGGACCATGGCAGGTTCAGGGAAGTTGGAGCTTGGTGTTTTCTCCCCTTGGCCTCTCTGGCCTGAGCAGGGTGTTACCTTAATGCTCTGTCAGAGCTGGGGTGTGGACAGTGACCTCCTTCACTGTATCTCATCTTTAATGTCCTCAAATCTACTTCCCTCCCCATGGATTTTGCAGAGACCTTTGGCAGGAGCTGCTTTTTCACTCCTAAATTCTTTACTGCTTCCATGTTGAGCGTTGTTGGACTCAGTGACCTTTCTGTGTCACTTCCAGGAGGGACTGTTCTGTGACTTTGGGATTCTGGGATTTGGAAATAGGAGGGATGGCAGGACGGCATCTGCTTGTGCATCCCAGGGTTGCAGAGGGACCATGGGTGTGGGTTGCAAAGGGATACTGTCACCTCCTGTGCTGTCACTGTGTGTCCCCCCGGTGTGGGGACAGTGACAACGCCCACACTGGCCCTGGGGGAGGTCACACTGGCCTGGGGACATAACACTGACCTGAGAGTGTCTTGCTTGCCCAACAGTGCTGCTGACTGATGTGGAGGGGGGCATCCAGGACCCCCTGGGACTGGGCAAGCTGGGGGCTCAGGCCGAGAAGGATCGGCGCCTGCGGAAGAAGTGAGTGAAATTCCTTCCCTACCCAGCAAGAAACTGATCTGGTGGGAAGCCAGGGCACAGGACTAGGAATTGCTGGGAAATCTTCTCACCTTCACACTCCCTTGGGCCTTGTTACTTCCTTCACAACTTTGTCTCCAACTGCTTCCTACTGCCCGGGGTCTGTTCCCTTCCGAGAACTCTCCCTTCCCTGCAAGCTCCCCATAAATCACTCTTCTGCTTTTGGTCCTGCCAGGCACGAACTCCTGGAAGAGGCTCGGAGGAAAGGATTGCCCTTTGCCCACTGGGATGGCCCCACTGTTGTGTCCTGGCTGGAGGTGCGTGCCCATAGATTGTCCCCATGCTGTCCCCACAGGCCTGTGTGTGCTGCCATGTCCCACCATGCTTGGTCCATGCATGTGGCTGAGGCCTGCAAGGCCTGGGAGAGCAGAGGAGATCCATGGATCCCTCAGAGTCTTTGGAGTTGTGGTTTGAGTAGAGCTTTGGGTGTAAGCACAAGTCTGATGAAGAGTGGCTGAAGGAGCTGGGGGCCTCAGCCTGGAGAAAAGGAGGCTCTGTGGCTCTGCACAACTCCCTGACAGGAGGGGGCAGCCGGGAGGGGTCGCGCTCTGCTCCTGGGGAACAGGGACAGGAGGAGAGGAAACTGCCTCAAGCTGTGCCAGGGGAAGTTCAGGTTGGATACTGGGGAAAAGTTCTTCTGTGAAAGGTTGGTCAGGCCCTGGCAGAACTGCCCAGGGCAGTGATGGGGTCACCATCCCTGGAAGTGTTTGAAAGATGTGTGGATGTGGCACTTGGGACATGGGTAAGTGGTGAATGTAGCAGTCCTGGGGGGATGGTTGGAACTGATCTTAGAGGGCTTTTGCAGCTTTAATGATTCTATGAAAAGCTCCATGGGTGCTCCTTGCCTGTGCTGTGCCCATTGGGCACAGGGATGCTGGGCTGCCCACAGGCCACCTCCGCAAGGTGCAGCCGGACCCAGAATCCCACGTGGACATTCAGTTTCCACACTGGGCTGTAGAGAGGGCAGCCTCGCCCCTGGCATGGGAGCCAGGGTGGCAGTGCCAGGCAGTGACTGCTGTCCCTGTCCCCAGCTCTGGGTGGGGATGCCAGCCTGGTACGTGGCCGCGTGCCGGGCCAACGTCAAGAGCGGGGCCATCATGTCCGCGCTGTCGGACACGGAGATCCAGCGGGAGATCGGCATCAGCAACGCCCTGCACCGCCTGAAGCTGCGCCTGGCCATCCAGGAGATGGTGTCCCTGACCAGCCCCTCGGCACCGCCCACCTCCCGCACGGTGAGTGCTCTCTGCGCACCCGCAGCCTGCTCCCTGCCCTCCCTGCCCTCCCTGCCCCTGGGGCCACTCTGGGGCCGTGGAGGGGGTGATGTCCCCTCACGGACTGGTCAAATCACTGGGCACATCCTCCAGCACAAAGGCCATTCCCAGCTGGAAGCCCGAAGCTGTTTCAAGGCTCCTGCCACTCACGTGGGGCTGTCAGCAGGAGGCCAGCCTTGCAAAGAGCAAAACTCAGGGACTGGCTGCCCCTGAAGAGGATAAAACTCCTTCCAAAGAGCAGAAATCCAAACGTTCCTGAGGTACAGAGCCAGCTTGGTTGCACACAGCCTTTTTCCAAATCATTTCAACACAAGCCTTTTCTATCTGAAATTCCTGGGGCAACTCAGAGCAACTGCCCTTGGTAGCATGGAGGGATTGTGTCTTTTGCTGGTCCCCAAAGGCCTTGAGGGGTTAATGGTGGCCAAGTAATGCCAAAACACATCTGTAGGCTTGCAGCTGGCAGGAGGAAGGCTGCTGTGTCCCCCTCAGATGGCTGTGTCTGGGGTCACAGCTGATGTGGACAGACCTGCAGGCTCCTTGAGCATCACACTGAAGTTGAAAGGGAGATGAATAAAGGTCCTTACTCTGCTCTCTGTGGCTGCATGGACAGCCCAGGGTCTCCTCAGGCAGTGGGGTATCATCAGGTTGAGCTGCAAGGATGTGGGGTGTCCCCAGGTCTGATCTTCTACCAGCCTGAGCCAGGCTTGATTGCAGCATAGTTGGTGCTGACAGAGGCTGGACATGAGCCCAGGTGTGCTCAGGTGGGCAAAAAGGCCAAGGGCTCCTGGGCTGTCCCAGCACTGTGGTAGCAGCAGGTCCAGGGTAGTCCCTGTCCCCTGTGCTGGCACTGCTGGGGTCACACCTGGAATCCTGGGGGAGTTCTGGGCACTTCATGACAAAAGAGACCTGGAGGGGCTGGAATGTATCTGGGGAAGGGAACGGAGCTGAGGAAGGGTCTGGAGCACCAGGAGTGGCTGAGGGAGCTGGGAAAGGGGCTTGATGCCTTGCAAAAGCTGACCTGAAACAGAGGCTGGACAGGGCTAGAGTATAAAGTAGGTATTTATTGAAAGGCCTTCAGGATCCAACTTGGGCAGGACAGGAGCCTGACCAGGGCTACACCCAGGGTGGACTAAGAATGGTCACAAAATGGCTGATGGGTCATTTTTATAAGTTTTGGTTCATTTGCATATTGAGGTTTAATTGTCCAAATACAGCTTCAGGTTGTGACATCTCATCCTTCTTGTCTTCACTCTTCAGCCCACCCTTTGTTTATGCTGTTGGGCTGAAAATTGTCCTTAGTCCTCATCAGGAAAAGGATTTGTTTTGTCTCCCTCCTCTGTGAAGAGAGCTTACTAGCACTTAATGTGAGGCTCAGAACTACATCCCTAGGCAGCACAGATCAGAAACTGTGGAAGCTAAAACTTAAGGCATCAAGCTCAGCCTGGAGAAGAGGAGGCTCAGGGTTCCTTCTGACTCTGCACAACTCCCTGACAAGAGGGGGCAGCCGGGGAGGAGTTGGACTCTGCTGCCAGGGAACAAGGGACAGGACAAGAGGACACAGCCTCCAGCTGTGCCAGGGGACGTTCAGGCTGGATATTGGGAGAAATTTCTTCCTGGAAAGGATGGTCAGGCCCTGGCACAACTGCCCAGGGCAGTGGTGGGGTCACCATCCCTGGAAGTGTTCAGAAAATGAGTGGATGTTGTACTCGAGGACATGGTTTAGTGCTGAACACGGTGGTGGTGCTGGGTTGAGCATTGGACTTGATGATATTTCAGCCTTTATAATTCTGTGATTCCACCACTCCATGGTGATTGTGAACTGAGGCCTTGTTTCTGTGGTGGTTTGCTCTGACCCCTCTGCTCTTTTCCCTGCAGTCCTCTGGAAATGTCTGGGTCACCCATGAGGAGATGGAAAACATGGCAACTTCCACCAAGACGGTGAGGCTGGGCAGCCCCCAGGCTGTTGGGGGAAGCCCCTGGGGTGTCAGGGTCCGAGCAGCTCCAGGTGTGTTAACCCAGAGGGAAGGGCATTCCTCACGTCAGCTCTTGGCCAGCACCCTACAGCTCTTTAGAAACCCTCTTTCAACCTTGAATGTCCCAGCAATTTCTAAAAGTAGCTTAAACCCCACCAGATTTTTTTTTCCCTTGGGGATTTCACTGGGTTTCCAGAGCAGCCTGGCTGTTTGGGAGTTAAAGACAAAACCCAGGAGTGATCTTGAGACACATGAGATCCCCAAATCATTCTGCACCCAAGTCATGGTCTAATCCCCCACTGACCTCAGCACACCCAAATATTGTCCCCTCCATGTGTCCCTGCCACTGGTGGCCAGCTTGGGGTCCCTTGCAGGGATGTGTCCATGCTCCCAAAAGCTCTGGCTCCTTTAGAGAGATGAGGCCACACTCCCTTCTCTGCAACCTGATCACCCCCTATCTGTGTCTCAGAGCAGGGCATCATTTTGGATTGTGGGAACTCTGTGTCTAAGGCCAGATTGACACACCCTGGGATAGTGAAATGTGTCCCTGCCCATGGCAGGGGTGGGATAGGATGAGCTCTAAGGTCCCTTCCAATCCAGACAAGTTTGGGGTTCTCTGAAATAGGCATCTTATTGAAGCTTTTGTTGAGTAGCAGGGATGTGCCACTGTCCCTTGGCAGGTTCTCTGAGTCTGAAGAAAACCAGCACAGGTTGGCAAAGGAGGAAATAGCTAATAAAAAATTAGCAAATTGCCTTGGGCAGCCCCCTGCAGGTTGTGACAGATGTACTGAAGCTTAATTCTCTTTCATCCATCTGACCTGGGGGGACCTAAGAACTCTCCATGTTTTCCAGGGAAGATAAATGAGCCCCAGGGTCGGTGCCATCTCCAACCCAAGCCTCTTCCTCTCCTCCTTCTCCTTCTCCTTCTCCTTCTCCTTCTCCTTCTCCTTCTCCTTCTCCTTCTCCTTCTCCTTCTCCTTCTCCTTCTCCTTCTCCTTCTCCTTCTCCTTCTCCTTCTCCTTCTCCTTCTCCTCCTCCTCCTCCTCCTCCTCCTCCTCCTCCTCCTCCTTCTCCTTCTCCTCCTTCTCCTTCTCCTTCTCCTTCTCCTTCTCCTCCTCCTCCTCCTCCTCCTCCTCCTCCTCCTCCTCCTCCTCCTCCTCCTCCTCCTTCTCCTTCTCCTTCTCCTTCTCCTTCTCCTTCTCCTTCTCCTTCTCCTTCTCCTTCTCCTTCTCCTTCTCCTTCTCCTTCTCCTTCTTTCACCTCCATCCTGTATTCTTGGTTAGAGATGGGGTGGGAACCAGGCCCAGCGGGGTCAGGGTGTCCCAAGCACCCTGGGGACAAGCTGAGGTCCCCAAGCCACAGGAGTGAGCCCTGTCCCCTCTGTGCTGAGGGGTCCCGTGCTCGGTGTCCCTGTGCAGGGCCACCAGGCACTGACTTCACTGTCCTTTCTGTTGACATGCTGCGTGTGTCACACTTAGGACACAGAGGAAGGCAGCTGGGCACAGGTGAGGTCCCCGGGCCACCCTTGTCTGTTGGTGATGCATGGGGTGTTTGGGGGGGAAGCTGAAAATCTCAGGGGATGTTTGGGCCATTGATGTTCACTGAGGCCTTGGAGACTTTTGCATGCACCCCGTGGCTGCTCCTCTGGGCCACCTCTCAGGTACAGGATGTCCTCCTGGGCCCTTCTCTGCTCCAGGCAGTGGCTTTTCCTGGGACCTCTGTGAGATCCAGAGCCTGTGTTAAAAAAGCCCCACCTGTGTGACCACCCTGCATGCAGGCAGGATTCCAGCTGCACGTTTACTTTTTCATTTTCTAGCCCCAAGTCCATACAGATGATTTTCATGATGCAAAAAGGTGTAGGAAAGAATCCTACTTGGATCCATCTCTTCTGGTTTTATCCTTTTCAGGTGTTTTACTTTCCTTCTGGTCGATTTAATTTCAATTTTGGACCCAAAATCAGTTTGCAATGGGAGTGACTGGGTGGGGGTTTTCCCCAAAATTGACCTTTTTTTTGTTTTGTTTTGTTTTGTTTTGAAGTCATAAATAGATACTCTTAAAAGTAGAGATTCTTAAAAATCAATTGAGAATGCACTGGAACCTGTTTCTCAGTTGTTTTGTCTTTCAATGAATGTGCTTTTTCCAGAGAGAGCTGCTCATAAAGTCCAGTTATACCTTGTCATTACTTTTGGCTACTGCTTTGTCTCCTGGGGGGACATGAGCAGGACACAGACCATGGCCAACAGGACAGTTCCCTCCAGCTCCTTCAGTACCACCAGGGCTGCCTCCTCTGGCCTGGGTTTAGCCTCAGGACAGTGACCCTTCCGGGCTGTCACTGATCCCCTGGGATTCTGCAGCTCCACCAAGCCCTGGGTTTTCCCCAGCTTCTCCATCTGCTTCTCTGCAGACACTGGCCTATGGGGACATGAACCACGAGTGGATTGGGAACGAGTGGCTGCCCAGCCTGGGGCTGCCCCAGTACCGCAGCTACTTCATGGAGTGCCTGGTGGACGCGCGGATGCTGGACCACCTCACCAAGAAGGACCTGCGGGTGCACCTGAAGATGGTGGACAGCTTCCACCGGTGAGTCCTGCCCCCAGAGCGCCCTGGCGTGCACGTGGAGCAGAGGAGGGGGGGATTTGAGGGATTCTCCTCTGTCTTGGGCAGCCCTGGATGGCTCTTCTGGCCTGGACCCACTGCCTTGAGCTGGAGCAGCTCTTACGGGCAGAAGTTCTCCTTTACCTCACGCCCTGCTGCAGAATTGCAGAGGACCAGGCCTTCCCCTGGCTGTGAAGCAAACCACAGGCAAAACTTCAGGCTCATCCTACCTGGTGCACTGTTGCTGTCTGCCAGCAGCCCAGTGGGAGAAGGCTTGTGCCATCCCAGCCATGGCTCCAACACCAGGATCCAGGATCCAACCCTGCCATGGGGTTCCCACTGCCCACTCTGACCCATGGGCCTGCCAGGGTCACCTCCAGGGGTGAGCCCTTCAGCCTGGAGCAGCCCCCATGGACTGGTTCTGGTTCCCCCTTCCCTCTCCAGATACCAAGTGTGAGGATTGTTTGTATCTCAGGCTCTCAGGCAGCCTGAACAGGCTCAAACTGATGGAGTGGGGAATGGCCATGGAAGGGAGGAACATTCCCCATTTTCCAGCTTTGGGCTGTGTCCTGCCCCATCCCTGGCCTGAAGCATCCTTTGGGCATGTGGGGAGCACGCAGAGAGGGGGGTCTCCACCTGGCTCCCTCCCAGCCACCTGTCCTGGAGGGCTGGGTGAGCCCTTGTGTCCCCTCCTGTTGTTGCAGCACCAGCCTCCAGTACGGCATCATGTGCCTCAAGAGGCTCAACTACGACCGCAAAGAGCTGGAGAGGAGGCGAGAGGAGACCCAACACGAAATCAAAGGTCAGCACCCCCTGTCCAGCTCCAGAACAGGAGAAAAGACACCTCCCAGGAGATACCCAAGGCTGATCTCTCTTCTGTCTCTTAACCCATTCTGAGCCCACAGGGCTGTTCTCCTGAGGGACCTTCCTGCTGCACCAAGTGCCTTTATCAGCTGACCCCAGGCAGGCATGAGGAGGGAGCAGGAAAAAGCAAAGATGCAATCTGAGCATCCCATGATCTTCTCTGCCCATTTCACTACTCAGGATATCCCCAGCTTGCTCAGCCTCCCCTTCCTCGCCACTGTCCTGAGATTCCCTACACATCCGGCTGCTGCTTGGATTACATCTCATTATTGATAATGCCCCTAATTACATCAGTAGCCATGGGTTCTTAGGATTAATTTTCACAGTTGTTTTCTGCCTGTTATTTCATCTTGGAGCTTGGTAAATTGAACTGAGCTGTTTGTGGCACTTGAGCTCCCGGTTTTGCTGCTGGCTTGGGAAGGAGAGTCCCAGCATCATGCTGGGTCAAAGGGAAAAGGCCTCAGGACACCCCCAGACCTCGTCAGAGCCACGAGTGTGGTGTGGGGTGGCCCTGAGCTGTGCCCTTGCTGTTGTGCAGATGTGTTGGTGTGGACCAATGACCAGGTCATTCACTGGATCCAGTCCATCGGGCTGCGCGAGTACGGAAACAACCTGGTGGAGAGTGGCGTGCACGGGGCCCTGCTGGCCCTCGACGAGAACTTTGACCACAACAGCCTGGCCCTTGTGCTGCAGATCCCCACCCAGAACACCCAGGTAGGAGCAGCATCCTTGGCGGATTTTGGAGGAGAGTGGCCAGTGTGGGACATGGCTGTGGTGTGACCGCACCAGTATCACCAACTCAGCTCTGCCTTTCAAGGCAGAGCTCTCCTATGGCATAGGAGCTCTTTCTGTCACACTCAGGCTTTCCTAGGAGAGAAATTTGGGTTGAAAGCACATTCCCCGTTGATGGGGGATCATCATTTTTTGGTTAATTGCAGGCTCGACAAGTGCTGGAGAGGGAGTTCAACAACCTGCTCGCCTTGGGCACAGACCGGAGGCTGGATGATGTGAGTGCCAAACCTCTCCATGTCCTGTGTGACTAGGGAAGGCCTTGGGGATATTGGTGGATGAGAAGCTCAATGTGCCCTGGCCATGTGTTCTGGCAGCCCAGAGCCCCCCATGTGCTGGGCTGATCCCCCAGCGTGGGCAGCAGGGCAGGGGGGATTCTGCCCCTGTGCCCCTCTCAGGTGAGACCCCACCTGCAGAGCTGCCTTCAGCCCTGGGCTCCAGTATCAGAAGGATGTGGAGCTGCTGGAGCAAGTCTAGATGAGGTGCTCCGAGGGCTGGAGCTCCTCTGCCATGAGCCCAGCACCCCCTGGAGTCTTTACTGGGACTTTGGTGTTGATGTCTCCAAGGCATCTTTGCGGGCAGGCTGTAGAGAAGAGACAGATGAGCTGGAAAGGATAAAGCCAATGCCATGGGATCCCAGCAAGATGTCCTATGTCCTTGGCCTAGTTTGATCCCACACTTTGCTAGAGCTGGTGATGAAGGACAAGCACACCCTTGTTAGCTGGTGTCCCCCACGCTGTTCCCTGCAGGGCGATGACAAAACCTTCCGTCGGACGCCGTCCTGGCGCAAGCGCTTCCGCCCGCGGGACGTGCACAGCATCAACCTCCTCAGCGGCTCTGCTGAGACCCTCCCCGCCGGCTTCCGTGTCACCAGCCTCGTGCCACTGCCCCCTCCAGCTGCTCCAGCCAAGAAAATGCCCCCGGAAGGTGGGTCAGCCCTTCTCCAGAGGGTCCTCTCCCACCCCTGCTCAGAGTCTTAGGGAATGGGGGGAAGGATGTGCCATGAGGAAAGGAAAGGGATAGGAGGGGAGAGGGAGAAGGAGAGAAGAAGGAGGGGAAGGGGAAGGGGAAGGGGAAGGGGAAGGGGAAGGGGAAGGGGAAGGGGAAGGGGAAGGGGAAGGGGAAGGGGAAGGGGAAGGGGAAGGGAGGAAGAGAGAAATGAGAGGAGCTTGCTGGTCACCCAAGATACTCCATCCATGTGATCCTGGAGCTGTGGCCTGCTGGAAACATTTTTTCTGGAAGGGTTATTTCAGACCTGTGTGCAATTTCTTGGTTATGAACTACAAGGACAAGTTAGGGACCAGGACAGGGCCATGAAGTGGGATATGTCACCCAGGGGCTGCCAGGATGCAGGAGCCCAGTCTGGACCAGTTTTCTCCATTCTGCCTTTTGTGAACCACACCTGAGGGGATTAGCTGGCTCCCTTTGCCTGAGCTCTCCCAGGACCTGCTGGGACGCCCTGGCTGCCCATGCTGCTGGCTGTCCTGTTTTATGTCCCAGGATCTGCCTCCACCGTACAACTCCTTTCTTCAAAGTGTCTTGGTCCCTTCCAAAGCTGTAGGGAGGCAGAAGCTCCAGCCAGATTACCCCAGTTTGTCCCCTGGACCAGGCACCCTGGTCCCACTATCCCAAGACAGCAGCTGCTCCCTACTGGAGCAAAGCTGGCGTTAGTGGGCTCAGAAATGAGGGTGGGAATGAAAATTAAAAAGCTGTGTACTCACGTTCCAACTCCAAATCTCAGGCTCAGCTCTTCTCCTGCCTCCAGTTTTGCTCAAATGTCCCAGCTTTCTGTCCAGCTGTTTGGGTCAAGCTTCTGTTTGACCTTTTCCACCCCATCCCCAGAAGCTATAGTTCCCACCTGGCTGAGCACAGTGAAACCTGGGACAGAATCCCCCTCAGACAGGGAGCAGGCATGGCAAGTGGCAATTTCCCAAATACCCTGGAGCCTCAGGAGCATCTGAGCTGGCCAAACGTGGCTCTTCCTCTGACCCTCATCTTCATGTGGCTGCAGCGCACAGATGCTGCTCAATAAACACAGGATTTGGGGAAGCTGGGGGCTAATTGGAGCAGTCACTAATTGCTTTGCTCTGGTTCCCTTCCAGTCGGTGCCTCCGGGTCCCCAAGGCTGGAGACCTCGACAGTTCGGACGTACTCGTGCTGAGGGTCAGCAGGAGGGGAGCCAGGCCCCGGGTGAGTGTGAGGCCCTGGAGCTGGCTGGGGGCCAGGGGCAGAGCAGGAGCCCCAGCAGCACCCAGGCAGGGGCTGCCCTCACCAAGGTTTGCCTGGCCGTGGAGGGCCAGGGAGGCCTCAGTGGTGGGGGAGATGCTGCTGCCCGAGGCTCAGAGTTTGTCCACTCTTGGACAGATGGCTCCACTGGGGACCCCAGGATGCCATCCCATGAGGGTCCCACTTGGGTGAGGGAAGGACAGTCAAGCACTTCAGGGAGGCTTCTGGGTCCTACTGTGCCCTGGGCCATGGTTACTCCATGCCAGGAGGATCCAATGCTGATTTCATCTGGGTTTGTTGGCCGGTGGGTGCATGGGTGGGGCTGAGCCAGCATCCTCACGGGGCCTTTCCCACTTTACTCCTCAGCAAATCCCCATGTCCGTATGCCACGTGCTGGCTGCCTTCCAGGACGAGAGCCCAGCCTGTGCCTGTTCCTCAGCCCAGACCCACAGACTGTCACTGCTGTGGACCAACAGGATCTGTCCCTCCTGCTCGTGCACCCCCTGCTTCCCTCAACTCCTGTGGCTCCCGCCATGGCCTGCCCCCCACTTCTCCCCATGCTGGCTGGGCCATGGATGTGCTCCAGATGCTGTCCTGGCGTGGTGCAATCCGGGGAGCAGCACAGACACCCCCAAAGTGTCTGTGATGTCTGGAAGCTTCCCTCCTGCCTGGTTCATGTTGCCAATCTGCCACGGGGTTGCACTGACTCGCCTGAGCCCTGGGCATCAGGGATGCTGCTGCCCACAGGACTTGAAGCCAATGAAGATTCAGGCTGGTGAAAATCCTCCCTCCAGGGTGGCCGGGCAAGGAGCTGCCCTCGGGGCCGCTGGGGCAGTGCCAGGGCTGGTGCTGGGTGGGACGAAGGGAGCCCAGCGTGAGGTGAGGAGGGCGGTGACTGCCCAGGGCTGGGCGGGCAAGGTGCTGATTTTGGTGCTGTCAGGTGCCCTGCTCGGGGGAGCTGTGCCTGGGACCGCCCCACATGGCTCACGGGGACAGTGCCTGGCACCCACAGGAGAAGGGACCCTCCTTGGGTGTCCGGGGAGACAACGGGAGCCCCCTCTGCCCCCGGGCCGTGCCACCCTTCCCCTCCGGGTGCAGAGGAGATGCTCTCCCCTCCTGCCTCCTGGCAGGGGTCAATCCAGGAGGCTCTTAACTCTTCCCATTTCTTCCCCGTAGGGTAGGATCTCTTCGTCTCCTCATGCCACGTTTGCCTTGTGTGGCCCCTATTTCTGATGTGATATTTATTGATGGCTGGAATGACCTTATACTTATCATGTGCTGTCTGGAAGTGCAATATCTGAGAGACTCTACAGTCACAACGTCTTTTTGGTGTATCATTTGCCTAATACAGTATTAAATATTTTTTTAATTTGAAGAGTCAGTGAGCCCTTTATATCAATGCCCTATTTCTTTCGTCATATTATTGGTACTGCATGGACTCCAAACCCCAGATCAGGTCAGGAAAGGATGTATGTGTGCTCCAATAAACAGGATTTTAAAACAGTGCTGGCTCTGAGCCTTCTTTGTAGAGCCCAAATTAAAAATAGATTAATCTCTAGCTCCCTCAAGATCTTCGGGGCACAAGGCTGAAGCCCAGTTAAACACTAGTGAAATCACTGGTGTGGCTGGATTGTTTGATTGATTGTAGGGCTGATTGAAGTGTGGCACATCCAGTTCCCAGCTGAGTAACTGTGCTGAGGTCCAGCTGGATTTACTGATATGAAAATCTCCAACCTGGGTTTGGGGATTGTGGGACCGGGGACACCTACACAGGGCAGGACAACAGTAAAGGAAATCCCAAGCTGTCCAAACAAGAATGCCTTTATTTAAAAAAGAATCCAAATAAGTTAGCAAAAACAATAATTAAAAAACCCTAAATGGCAACTGCACACAGCGTTCAGTAGAAAAGACAGGTGGGCTCCGGGTCGGCACCGCCGGACACCGGCCGGAGAGAGACCTTGGTCAAGGAGCGTCTGGAAAACTCAGCAAAGTGAAGGCAGCACACACATTGGCCCCAAACCCGCCCGTCCCCGGCCGGGCCGCGGAGCAGGGCCTGGCCCCGGGGAGCCCCTGCAGGACCTGCGGCCGCTGCCCCATCCCACCCCTGCCTGTCCTTCCATCCCGGCAGGAGCGCTCTGCAAGGAGTGGGAAGGGACCCGAGGGGTGTCAGCCATGCAGCCCATGACACTGGAGGGGTGGATGTGATTTCCAGCAGCTGGACCCTTCTGGCATCTCATTCCCACCCCGTTACCATCTCGAGGAGCTGCCGGGGTTTGTGCCAGCTCAGTTTTGACCCCGCTCCTCTGCGAATGTTACAGCCACGTCCTCCACGGCAATGCTCTCCACGATGGAAGACAGCGAGTGCAGGTTGCGCTCCTCGGCTGCCTCGTCAGCCAGGAGGTGATCTGGGGAGACAGAGGAGTGAGGACACTGCTGGGAATGGGAGCTGGGGAGACAAAGAGGCCAGGACACTGCTGGGAATGGGGACTGTGTGCTGGAGATGACTCCTGGTTCTGCTCAGGGGGATGTAGGTTAGTGGTGAACATGGTAGAGGGTTGGACTTGATGATCTTTTGCACCTGTAACAACTCATTGATTCTCTTCTACAATTCTATGACCCCATGATCCCCCACATGGCCAGAGTGACCTAGGGACCTGCTGCCAGCCCCCACCCTGGGGAAGAATGAGAGAGAAACAGGGAGTGGAACTTCTGAACCCTTTATAGGTTTTAATCTCCACTGGAAAACGAGATTTAAGTTTCTGCCTTCTGGGGAAAATAACAGGTGGATTTGGCAGGGGTGAGGATAATGGCAAGCATGGAAAAAAAGATCAGCAGTTGCCAAGGGGGTGTAGGGAGGAAAGGGGGGCTGGGGCAGTACTGCCCAGCCCTGCCCGGGGATGCCATGCCTTGCCCAGCCATGCCCAGCAGCACAGACGGCAAAGCCAAGCCAAAGGGTGGCAACAGATGAAACTTGCTGGGGAAGAAGGCACCAGGGTCCAGGCTGCTGCAGCCCAATTTCTCAGCTCCCAGGGGTTAGTGTTTTGGTGAAATCAGGGCTGGGAGAACCCCAAATTGCTGAGCTTTGAGCCAAGGAGGTGCTGTAGGATTTCTGAGCTCATCACTTTGCAGCAGTGGGATGGGGAGAGAAGGACAAGGCTCCTTCTGTCCTTTGCTCCAAGCACCTCCTGCCCGGGGGTGTTGGCTCAGTGATGCTCTGCTCCAGAGCTGTGGTGTTCCTGCTGTTCCCACTCCCTGCAGAGCCCAGTGGGGCCGTGGGATGCCCCAGGGAGGCGAGGAGGGTGTTACCTGCAGGGTTTGTGCCGAACTCCAGCTGGCTGCTCCACTCGGGGCTGCAGGAGGAGCTGCCGGACCCGCACTCGCTGGCTGCCTGCAGGAGCCCAGAGCAACCGTGTGTCACCTCCTCCAGCACGGCCGAGCCCCACCAGCATCCCCACAAACACCCCAGCCCACAGCACGACACCCCTGGGGAGGGGGGCACGTCCCTCCCCACCCGGAGCAACCAACATCATGCAGGGTCCCCAGGACCCATCAGGGCCAGGTGCTTCCTTAACCATAAAGGCTAAAAAACCTCCTTTTTTTGGGACACTGGCCACAGAGAAATGGGGCTCCCCTCTCACTGCAGGTAAAAAGTATCTCCCCACTGATTATGAAAAATGTCCTTGGGCAAAACACCTTTTTGCTGAGAATTGTGAAAAATGACACATGGCTGGATGCCCTCAGGCCATCCCGTAGGGCGGGATTGGGAAAAGATTTTGGGAGCTTGATTTGTGGATTTGGGGCTGAGTGGTTATTTTGGAGGAAAGAGCTGACAGCATGAAAAATGAGAGCATTATTCATCAACACTCAGAATTCCCTTTTTTTGGCGTGTGTCTTTATCTGGAAGTGGGTGTCAACTCAAGTAAAACCCCAAATGTGATTTATATGAGCAACCCCATGGACCCAACTCTTTGTAGCAGACTAGAACGACACTTTGAACCCAGAAGCTCATGGCAGCACAGGATAATTAATTAAAACTTGCACTTATTTCCCATTAAAGCAGGAAATTCTTACAATCTTTCTTTTTCCCCAAAATTTTGGCTTTTGCATCAATATGTGAACCCATGGTTACACCTGGGAGAAGAGGCATCTCAGAACAGAAGTGACAAAGGGACAGCTCAGTGCAGTTTGGGGCACATTTGCTAATCCAAATTGGATTCTGGGAAGTGGAAATTTGATTCTGGCATCCAAGTGGATTCTGGCATTAAAGTGGATACTGGGAAGTCCCACAAATATGTAGGATGGAGCCTAAATACTTTTTCATTCCTTTATTCAGCACTAAATTGGCCTACCTGGATACCTGCTGGTTTGGCCCTTAAATCCCTTAGCCTGGAAGGAGATTTGGGATTCCCTCTTCTGGGTCTCTGATAAAGTCCTTCCATATCTGTATCTGTATCTGTATCTGTATCTGTATTTGTGTCTGTATCTGTATCTGTATCTGTATCTGTATCTGTATCTGTATCTGTATTTGTGTCTGTATCTGTATCTGTATCTGTATCTGTATCTATATCTGTATCTGTATCTGTACCTGTATCTGTATCTGTATCTGTATCTGTATCTGTATTTGTGTCTGTATCTGTATCTGTATCTGTACCTGTATCTGTATCTGTATCTGTATCTGTATCTGTATCTGTATCTATATTTGTATCTGTATCTGTATCTGTATTTGTGTCTGTATCTGTATCTGTATCTGTATCTGTATCTGTATCTATTTGTGTCTGTATCTGTATCTGTATTTGTGTCTGTATCTGTATCTGTATCTGTAATCTGCATCCATATCCATATCCATATCCATATCCATATCCATATCCATATCCATATCCATATCCATATCTATAGTTATCTATATGTATCTCCATATATCTATGTCATATTTATATACATATCTACATTACCTATTTCTGTATCTATATCATCCATATCTACATTATCTATATCTCCATAATCAGTATCTATAGATATACCTGTATGTCATTTTTATTTCATATATCTATAGATAATCTATATAATCTTTATATAATATTTATTACTGTCTATATTATCTATATATATTTATTTAATCTATCTCTATAATTTGTATCTATCTCTATAGCTATCACATCCATATCAATTTCATCTCCATCTAATTTATCTATATGATCTCTAGCTCTATAGAACCCATATCAATGCCTACCCCCATATATACCCCTACATCTATCTACTCCATCTGTATCAATCATCTCTCCCTACACCTGTAGCTGTAGTTTCAGCTCTCTGTGCATTCCCAGATCCAAACCTCAAAGCAGCAGGGAAGCACATGCCCAGCCATCCACAGAAACCAGGGGGCAGATGAAAATACCTCTCAAAAACTTGGTTAAATGACCAAATTCTTGTGGAGTGACAAGTCCTGTCTCTTTGGGGGTGGTGGCAGGATACAGCTACTGAGTGTCATCAGCCAGTGCCCAAATCAGACCCTTCGGTCCTAGAAACCAGAGGTATCCCTGTGACATCCCTCTCATCCCTTCCTCTTCCTAGGTGTGAGCAGGGAGTGATAATTTTATTTTATATCTTATGCTCTTTTTTTTTGTATATTTCATATTTGTATTTCTATTTCTGCATTTAGTACGTTATGTTATGTTATGTTATGTTATGTTATGTTATGTTATGTTATGTTATGTTATGTTATCTTTTCATTTAGTTTAGCTCTATTGACTTCATTTTCACCATTCCCACCCCTCCCCAGCGCAGGCCCACGTGTCACTCACAGGCATGGCCCCAGTGCACCCATTCACAGGGACAGAGTGGCAGTGGCCTCTTCCCTGCAGAGCTGTGAGCACTCGGCAGGGCTGGATCTTTGTCTCCGTGCCCCCGTGCAGGACACACACATCCCCCAGTGTCCTGAGATGGCAGTGTCTGCCTCGCCCCAGAGCTGGAGTCCTGTTCCCCCCCAGTGCCCCAGAGTTTCTGCAGTGCCTCTGCTTGAGGTTACATCACCCCCATAGAGAAATGTCCTCACAGAGCAATGTCCCCATAGGGAATCATTCCCCTGCAGTCTTCACCCTGAAATGGCATCAGCCCCTTAAAGCATCATCCCACAGAGCGTCACCTGCATAGAATGGCACCCCAAAATGACATCACCCCCACAGAATGTCATTCCCATATGGCATCAATCCCATAGAGTGTCACCCCCATAGGGCATAACCTCCATAGAGCATTGTCCCCATAGAGCATCTCTGCCACAGAATGGCACCCCAAATGATCCCACATCAGGCATCAACCCCAGAGACTATCACCCCTAAATGGCATCCCCCTATAGAGCATCGTCCCATAGAGTATCACCCCATAGAAAGTCACCTCCATAGGACATTGTCCCCACAGAGCATCAGACCCATATGGCCCTTCTCCCATGGAGTGTCACCCCGAAATGGCAGCACCCCCCACGGAGTGTCACCCCCATAGGCATCCCCGCACGGGGCACCGCCCCCCGCAGCCGCTCCCAGCCCGGCCTGGGGACCCGGGGACAGCCGGGGACACTCACGGCGGGCTGGGGCGCGGCGGGCCCGAAGCGCAGCTCCCGCTGGTCCCGCTCCTGCTGGTTGAGGGAGCTGAGCAGGCTCTGGAGCCGCTCGATGTACTGGATGGCGCTGCGCAGAATCTCCACCTTGGGCAGCCGCTGGTTGGGGTTCAGGAGGGTGCTGCGCTTCAGAGCCTCGAACGCCTCGTTCACCTTCTTGAGCCGCCGCTTCTCCCGCAGCGTGGCTGCGCGCCGCCGGTCCATGGACACCGATTTCCTCTTGCACACCTTGCAGGCCCAGGGCAGGCACTGCCCCGGACAGTGCTCGGCCAGCGCCTCCTTGTCCTCCAGAGCCAGCCTGCCCTCGGCACACAGCGCCTCGGCGCGCTCGGGGAACGCCGCGGGCTCGTAGGCCTGCAAGCGGGAGCCCAGAAAGTTTTCCCCATCGTAAAACCTCTGCTCTGGGAAGAAATACGGGTTGGTCTCGAAGAGCTCCATGGGCGGCTCGGGGACGTGTGCGCGGCTCGGGGACGGCTGCTCCCTCTCCCCGCGCCAACTGCTTGGTGCCATTTAAACCCCGGCGCTGGCATTAAATCACGGAGATAAATATAGAAAACCCAAAGGAAACCTGAGCCCACCCTAAGCTGCTGCCTCACATCAAAACTTGTCTGATTCTATGTGCTCTCCCCACGGGGATTACAGTGCCCGGCCCGGCGGGGTTGGGGGGGCTGGCACGGCGGGGGAGCAGCTCGGCTGGACCCGAACAAGGGCTTTGTGTGAGCTCCGAGGTGCCACTGGGGACGGCGGGCGCCTGCCAGCTCTCCCCCGCCCCGGCATTCCCGCATCATCTGGTCCCTTCAGTTACGACCGGGCTGAGGGAGCCGTGGCGACCTCGTGGCCAATCTGCCTGACCAGGGCACCCTCATCCTTTCACGCTGCGCCCCCGAATCCCACGGCAACTCAAATCTGAATCCCGGTCGTGGGACCCAACACCAGCACAACATCGTTCCCTTCCCACCCCGTCCCACCTCCCGATCCTGCTCTGCCCCATATTCCCCACGGCCCCATCCTGCCGGTCCATGATCCACGATCCACTGATCCCAGTTCTGCTGAAGCCTCGGGGAAGCCCCCGAATCCAGTCCCGGGAGGGATATCCCAATGCAGGGAGCACCCCGGGCTCAGGTCCCGTCCCTGTGGATGCTCCTCTCCATGCTCACCAGCCCCAGTTCCAGCTGCTTTGCCTGCTGCCTGTCCTGCAGGAACCGAGCAGGCAGGAGCAGGCAGGACAGAGCCAAGCCCAACCTTTCCTCTGCTGTGGGCTTCTTGAAGGTGCCCAGCCAAGGCCTTTATCACATTTTTGTCACAAAGTCCACGTTCATGGCTTCTCTTCCGCACCAAGCCCAAAGGAGACCTTCACCCACCTGTCTCCAGGTTCCAGCATAGCCAGGCTGGGCTCAACCCTCTCCCAGCTGGCACTGCCTCATCCCACCTGCTCTCCTGTGCTGGCCTCTGTACCTGTGGATAACTAAAGCCCCAGTGCCATCCTGATGCACACCTCTCCCAGAAATGACACATTGCTCATGCATTCCCGATAGGGAAACCGAGGCACACGCAGCAGCAGCAGCAGCGTGAGGGGGATTTTAACTCATCCCCAGCTCTTCCCTGCTGACTCCAATGGCTTGGCTACACCTCTCCAGCTTTGTCTTTAATTCAGAGGGGACTTTTTTTCCATCTGGAGCATCAGAAACCATCTCCCATCTCCTCCTATTCCTGCCCCAGGCCAGATTCCAGCTGAGGGATCGGTCGGTGGAAAGAATGTCAGCAAAGTGCAGTGACAACCCTGCCGGGATTTTCCTTCCCCAAATTCCCCTCCGCAGAGAGACTGTGCTGTGGCACATTCCCTGTGCCCACTGTCAGCACCCTTGCTCCCTTGGGATTGATTTCTCGCCTTGTTGGAACCTGTCATGATGCTCTTCTCTCCTTGTGATTTCTTTGGGGCCACGAGCTTTCCAACATCTCCTCACCCCAATTCCTGCTCTCCTGGGGTCCCAGCCCTGCGGATTTGCTGTTCCCATGGTTTTAACACCTATGAAAGTCTGCGCTAAGGAAAGCAGGACCTGCAGCCTTGAGGTTCACCCTCGGCACAGCCCCTGTGTTCTCCACAGTCAGTCAAACTCCAAAATACTCAAGAAGGAAAGAAATCAGAGCATCAGCTTGGCCCTTGCCTAAAATAAAAGCACTGAAAGGTTTGGGAAGAGGCAGGATTCATCCCTCAGGTGTGCAGAGGTGCAGGAGTGAAGGCTTAAGGAGTGGATAACCTGAGCCTGAGGTCTTCACATCAGCCCCACACCATCACATCAAGCAGTTTTTGTCACTCATGGGGACCTTTATCAGTGGCACTTGGGGGACATGACCCCAGTGAGCCCTTGAGCTGCAGTCACATCCCCGGGTGAGAGGTGTCAGGGCCACCCTGACATAAATGGGTTTTTTTGAATTGCAGGAGCATGTCTGGAGGGTGAGAGACACAGTGGTGACATAACGGGTTCCACGGGCATGTGGCTGACCCGCACAGGAGAGCAGTCAAGCATTTGTCAGTTCATAAACAGGGGCAGCACTGGTGGGGCAGCGCCTGTCCCCAGCTGGAGAAGTGGGACAAGCCAGCCCCAACAGGCCACCAAGGCCACTGTGTGCCCACAGCTGAGCAGGCAGGGCAGACAGAAGGCAGCTCACAGAGATGGGGAGGAAAGGCCACTCAGTGCCAGCATGGGGTGGGCACTGGGAATAGGGATCGACTGGCAGCTGGACTGCCCCAGCAGCTGCACTCGCTCCAGTTCCTTTTGGAGGTCTCATCCAGTGATGTGGAAGCAGGGATAACACTGTGCCCACCCAACTGCAGCTCTGCAGCCTCCTTCAGGCCCTCCACGCTGTGAATGATCCCTCCTGAACATGGCAGAGGGACACGTGGGGTCAGTGGTCTGTGGGTCCCGCGGCCTTATCCCGGTGAATATCAAATCAAGGATAATGAATCCCATTAGGCAAGCAGCCATCATCAAGGGCCCCCGTGTCTGGGCTACAGGGAGGCCTCCCATCATGGCCACTCCCACCCCACAGAGGCACCTGCTGGGGACGGGCGAGCGCGGCTTTTCCCCGGTCCCGTGGGCGCCTGCTGCGGCTGAGGCTGTGCCCCGAGTAATTGGGAGCCCAGGGGGGATTAGGGCTCTGCTGCCGGCTGTCAGGTTAGCCCGTGATGGATGGTGGCGGCTGGGAGGCAGCACAAAGCCATGCTCTGTGAGCCCCGGGCAGAACGTGCTGCCATCCGTCACGGGGTGACCTTCCCCCGGCCGGCGGGGGCCTTGCGGGGACGGCTCACCCCGAGGCAGCTGGCGGGGAGCGCAGCCACGAGCCCAGAGCTAAAAATACCCATCCATTGAGAAAATCCCAGTGACGAGAGTTTGCCCTTGCTCCTCTGGGGCAGCTCCCCGAGCTGGTGGCCAGGTCCACAGAGCGGAGTCACGGAGAGACGCCCAGGGGCTGCCTCGGCTGTTTTGCTTTCCCACCATGCCTGATGGTCTGGATTTGCTGAGTTTTGGGGATACATGTGAGCGTGTTGCAGCCTGCGGAGTCTCCTTCCCAGTGCACAGAGCCTTAACCAGTGCACGTCCCTGTTCCCTGCTCAGAGCTGCAGGCACGGGTTGCACATCCCTGCCTGGAGCACCAGGCTGTGCCGTGCTGGTGAAGCAATGGTGGGGATGGTGCCAGCTGGCTCCCACTGGGAAGGGCAGAAAAAAATGGGTTTAGGGGCTGGTGAAGAGATTTGGGTGCCTCCCGGGGTGCTGGGACCATCCCACTGATGGAGAGACAGCCAGGCCTCAACAGCTATCATCCCTCTGGGGTTTCAGCACAGGAAAGGAGACTCACCAAAATGCCACTTCCAGTTGGAGCCACCCTCCCACCCGCACCGGGCACCCCACCGTCCCACATCCCGTCTTGCTTTCCAGGCTCACCGACATCCCTTCCTGCCACCGTGACAAGTCGTAACATATTTGGGAGCAGCTGCAGGCGGCCGGGAGATGCTTGGCCCTGTCCCTGCTCTCGGCCAAGGAATGTGGAGCAGAGCTCTCCTCCGACACCCGGGATTTCCGACGTGCCTGCTCGCCGGGGATTTGGGACGGCGACAGCTGCTCGGCCGGGATGGGGCTTGGCAGAGCCTCCCCATTCAGCCCCAGCCCGAGGCTTTGCACATCTACTTCTCGTGCTGCTGAGGATTTGGGGTTAGTTTGGGGTCTAGCCCGTGGGGAGAGATGGAGGATGATGTCCTGCTGTCTGTCCCGGCAGGGATGTCAGAAGTGGTGACAGCACCAGCAGACAACCCCTCCATCACCCAGAAGTGCCAACTCGTCCAATTTGAGTTCCCTGGTGGGCTGGGAGGGCGGTGGTACAGGGCTGCTCCCGCAGCTCTTGTGTCCCCATGGGGCTCAGCACCCTCGGTGCCCCCTCGCTCCCATCTAGGTTCCCCAGTTTTCCCATCAGGAAATCATGGATCATGACGGAGGTCTAAAATCTGTCTAGAGAACAGTTTTATTTTGGTTATTAATTGTCTTTGCAGGTTTGACCTGGGAGGAGGGTGAGGGATCAACAGAGAGGTGCTGGTGGCTGAGTAGCCCCCAGTCCACTGGATCCCAGTTTGGGGACAATACTGGGTGCCCCAGAATACCAAGTCACTGGGCCCGGTCCATAAATTTCAGTGGGTGCCCTGCTGCAATCACCCTGTGTGCCCTGAACCATCAGGATCCCCATTTGGGGACCAAGCCAGGTACCCTGACCCACGAGTCTGCTGTTCCCAGGCACTGGGTGCCCTGACGTCTCCCCTTGCCCACACTGATCGGGGGGTGCTCTGCCCCACTGCAGCACTAAACCTCCCTTGCTCCCTTGCTCCCTTGCTCCCTTGCTCCCTTGCTCCCTTGCTCCCTTGCTCCCTTGCTCCGTGCCTGGGCATGACCTTCACAGTCCCCAGCCCCAAATTACAAGGGAGGGATTCACTCAGCAGGACCCTCACTAACAAACCCCTGCCGCTCTGCCAGAGTTGTCCCCGGCTGCTCCACCCCCTGCATGGTGGCACTGGCCGGGCTGTCCCCACATGTGTCAGCAAGGGGGGAGCAGGGGGGACTTGGGTTGTCAACAAGGGGTTGTTTTCCCCAGAGTGGGACACTGGCTGGAGCAAGCTGCAGGACAGGTGGGTGTTCAGGCGAAGATAATGAATGTGAGAGATTCAGCAGTGGCATGTGGTGGCTGTTTGACCCTGAGAGAGAGGACAGCTGTCCAAGCAGGGAAGGGTGGAGGCCCGGGGATGGGACCTGGGGACAGCAGTGTCCCTCGGCAGGGACAGCTCTGACACAGGATGCCTGGAACCAGCAGGGAGGCCAGGGTGGGATCTGGGTGGCTGCCAGCCAGGTGTCCTGGGTGGGTGACCATCAGCTTGTCCTCATGGTGGGCATGTTCCATTCTCTCCATGGCCTGACTGAGTCTAATGCTGCAGGACCAATGTCTGGTGAATAGAGGAAAAAGCAGCTTGTGATGCTCATGTCGAACTTTTAGGACATAAACTGGTGACTCCTGTATTTTTCTGCTTCCACCCCAAGTGGCAGCAAATTTTGGCACAAGGAGGGGTGACACCCACTCTCCTCTTCCCTATGAAGGGCACCCCGTGGTAACTCAGAGAGACAGGGAGGGAGAGTTGTGACGATTTTGTGGCTTCAGCATGGGATTCCCCGGGGGACAAAGGACAGCAGACTCCCCCTTGACATGCCAGCAGTGATGCCGGACACGGCGGACCCCAGGGAGGGGCCGCCAGCCCTTCCGGAGGTGTCCCACCCTGAAAATTCCCCTGGCAGGGGCAGAGCCTCTCCGTGCACCCCCGCCCTCTGATTTCCCCCCTGTCCGGGGGGCCGAGCCTCAGCAAACTCCGGCCCCCACTCGCATTCCCAGCTGTCGACGCTCCGGCACCGCTCCGGGGGCTGGAGGAGAATCCCGGCCCGGGGCGGGCGGAGCCGCACCCCATGGGGGTCCCCGGGGCAGCCCTGCCCGGGGATGTCCTGCTCCCAAAGAGCCGATGGAGCTGCAGCACAGGCAGCGGGGAGGAGAGCCGGGAGGACGAGAAGGGGTTGGGAGGAGTGAGAAAGCCTGGTGGGTTTTGGTGTAGGGAACAGAAATGGGGTAAGTATTTTCGGGGTGCTCCCCGTGCCCCGTTTCAGGGGGTCAAGCTCCTCCCAGCGCATCTCAGTCACTGAGGAAATGTAATTCCTGGCTGCCTGCCAGGAAAAATGCCTTGAAAGGCAAATTTGTGGAGCCACGAGGTTGTGACCAAGGATAAACACTCTGTTCCTTGGTCAGGTCGCTCGAGGGTCCCACGGGACCAGGGAGGGTCAAGGTCTTCAGCTCCGTGCAGGAGGAAGGGCAGAAGGAGGGAGGAGGGTTGCGGGAGGGATAGAGGAGGGATGAAGGAGCCATCAGCCTCCGCAGCTGGACGGGAGAGGGCACCAACAGCCCGGCTATCCACAGCCGAGTCCCAAGAGCATCTCAGATCCCTTTGACTCCCCCGCCCCCCCCCCCTTTTTGGGGGGCAACCCGGCCTTCTCCCTGCAGGATCTAGGGCGGGGTCCCTGAGGGCTGAGAGGGGGGATCAGGATCTGGAAATCCGTGGGGGGTTCCCCTTGTACCCAGATCCAGTTCTCCAGCAGGGATGATCCCAGCTGTTTCTTTCTGACCCCCTCATGGGAGAAAATCTCGAGGTTTGTTTTTTCCCGCGGCGTAATGACCCCAACAGGTGCTTTTCCTGCATGACAGCCGAAAATAACTCCCAGGGTTTGGCTTCCTGCAGTTCCTGCTCCAGTCCCAGTTCCCTCATTCATCTTTTGGGCCAAAACATCCTAATCCGGGAAAGGGAGGCTCCAGAGGAGTGGGGGGACTCCTTGGAAACACTTTCATTTGCATTTTCCTGCTCATTTGGGGGTGAAATTGCCCTGGAGAAGGAATTTTTTGCCTCAACTGTAGTAGACACATTTGCCCCCAAATCTGTTTTGGGGAGCAGCTGGCTTTCATCCCATAGGGAGGGACAGGAGTGTGATTTGAGGGTCTCCCTTCTCTATTTCTTCTGCAGCAGAAATATAAAATAATATTAATAATATTAATAATAAACAATTTTATATTATTAATAATAATAAATTTTTTTTCTGTTCATTCTCTTTCTCCTCTGTCCCTCACCGGATGCTCTTTCCCAGTGCCCATGTCCCATCTGGTCCATTTGGCACCGTGGATTTAATTGTTTTTGGGGAGCGCAATGGCTGAGGTGGAGGGGAGCCCCTCAGCCACAGGAGTTCACGTTGGTCTCTGCCCTTTCAAGAGCGTTTATTTAGGGATGTGAAACTGGGAGCCTCAGTTGCCCCTGGGGCTGGGGAGGTCCCTTGTCCCCTGGCGGGGACCCTGGACTTCTTTCCCGATTTCCCGGTTTCCAGTGCCTGGGTACTTTTTAATCCCAGGGATCCCTAGAGGTGCAACATCCCAGCTCCTGCCTCCCTGTAATATTTTGGGAAGGGTGAGCAGGTGTGAGTGTCATGGGGACACATGGGTGTCATGGGGAGGCTCTTTCCCTGTTCCATCCTCACCTTCCCAACCTTGATGGAGGAGACAGACATGGATGGCAAGCACTGCTCCAGCCAAGGCTTTTCATAGACAGGGCTGCTTCTGGGATGAGGAGAGGAAATTTGGGGTTACTGCTTTCACAACGCTGTCCGGGGTCTCTGCCCTTCAGCCTGGTGCTTTTCCCAGCCATTCCCAGCAAGGGAATGCGGAGCCTGCATTCACCCTCGGCACCACCCCCTCCCGCTCTGCTCCCCCAGAGCTCGGAGAGAAGCTGGGGGATGTCAGCCCCCAAAACTGCAGCCGCCCAGCTGACACCCCCTGGGCTGCGCAGCACTGATGAATCCCCCTTTTCCCTCCTCTCCAGCCTCCGGAGCCGTGCGGCACCGCTGTGGCAGCAGCTCCGGGGCATCACCGAGTGACCTCCCGGGCACAAATTCCTGCGGGCTCGGCAGTGTCCGGCTGGGTGACTCCCCGCTCGGCCCTGCCCCCAGATCCCCCAGCCCTCGGGAGGAGCGGCTGGAAAGGCAGCAGAAGCCTCCGCGTCCAGCGGAGCTGATGCACTCCGAGCTCGTGGCAGCGCCGTCTGGCCTCGCGTCCCCGAGGAAGCCCCAGATGTGGGAACATCCCCCCGATGGTCCCGGGGCCGCCGTGAGCGCTGCGGAATGTCACATGTCCCGCTGCAGCCTCACCGTCCTGCACACTCCCCGGGGACCGGCTGGGATGCTGCTTTCGCCGGCTGCTCCAGCGGTGTTTGTGCTGCTCCAGGGCCGCGGGGGAAACGATTCCAGATGGAACAGAAGTGGAACAGGGCAGGAGGCAGATCCCCTGTTCTGATAAGGAATTTTCCACGTCTTCCATAGGAATCTGCAGGTCTAGGCCTGTGGGAAGGGTTTGAGCAGGTTTTCCTGCAACGCAGAGAACCTACCCAGTGAATTGCTGTCCTGAATTAATTTCTGGATATAAAAGAATTCGCCTTAAATTGGTTGGAAGGCAATAATTTGGGAAACAGCAGGTGCAGGGCTCCGAGGCTGCAGGAGCTGGGTGGAAAGCTGAGCTTTCCTCTTGGAGGATGGTGAGATGGTTACAGCCTGTGAGAGTCTGAGTGGGGAGAAAAGCTCCGCTACCAAACCCGAGCGCTGTAAGTGACAGCTGGAAGCTAAAAGCAGGGAATTTAAAAATAGAAATATGGGACAAAATGCTAAAGTGATAAGGGCTTGGGGAGCAGCAACCGCGGTTTCTTTTTTGCACTTCTCCCTCCTCACTCAGAGGCACTGATCCAGCCCAGCCCAGCCCAGTCCTCCTTGGACATTTCCCACTGTCGCTGTCACTCCTTCATCCAAGTATTCTCCTTTACCCCAAATCCTCATTTTCCACCACCCCTGTGGTGTCCCCAGGTGTCCCCAGGCCATCACAGCCCCAGGTCTGGAGGTGGCCCTGGGCTCTTCCAGCCACAACACCCACTCAGCTCTTCATCCCCTCCCCAATATTTCCCCAAATATCAATCAGAAAATGATTTTACCACCTCCGACATCCATCAAGGGAAGTAGTTGCCCTCATTCAGCCCTTATAGCAAAACAGAGCTCACATTTTTCCTTTTACATTTTCGTCCCTCACAACTTTTTTTTTTTTTTACTTTTTTTTCTTTTTTTTTCCTTTCCTTTCCTGAGCAGTTTCACTGACTGTTTCACGCCAGTGCTTGCCTCAGAACGATCTGTCATCACTTCTGGGTGTTCCAGAGCCCTCACAGCACCGGGCTCCCTCCTCCCTCTGCACGGCACAGCGGGGCTGAAGGCAGCAGGCACCGTCCTGCCCTTCCACGGGCTCCTGCAACTGAAACCTGAGGCCAAACAACGCTGAGTTTGTTCCGGGGTGGCCCTGGAGAGGGGGCAAAGGGTTTGAACCGTCCTCGAAACTGCTTGGCAGGGTTGGAAAGGTTTAACCCCCTCCTGCCCCACAGAGCCGGATGGAAGCGGTGGCAGGAGTAGCTCCTAGCCCTCAGCCGACTTGATAACACTCTCGGGGCTCCTGGGGAATAAAACAACGCCGGTGTGGTGAGGAAGAAGCAGCAGTGCCGAGGCAAAGAGCCTGGAGCGGGGTGTGGGGGCGGGACAGACCTCCGCCCTACTCCGCTGCCCTGCCAGGCGCAGCGCTGCCAGAGCTCCCGGGGCTCGGATCAGTTTTCTCCTCCTCCCAGTGATGTCTCAGCACTTCCCCCCTGACAGGGCAGCTCGAAAGCCTAGCAATATCCTGCTGTGCCAAGGCATCTGGCACAGTGACCCGGCTACCTGTGGGCAACATCTGGCTGGCATCTGGCAGGCATCCGAGTGGGGCCTGACCCATTTGCTTACTGTAGGAATCTGCAGCATCATGGATGTGGCATCTACCCGGGCTAGAGGGAACTGGGGCACATCCCTGTGCCAACACAGGGCCGAGGGATCACAGGCGCCTCCCAAGACTCAGTTTCTCCCTCAGCACACAGGCAGCACTGCCAACCTGCCCTTCCCAACCTGGGAACAGGGGTGGGACGTGCTCAGTGGGGACAGGCAATCCACGGGGAAAGAGCCTTTCCTTCATCCACACTCGGGGATTTGCCTGTTTAAATTGTCTTCTGGGATCTTTGCTGTGCTGTGTCATTGCTGCTGAGCATCTCCTGCCAAGCCCAGATGGGGATGAACCACCCTGCAGAAGTCTGGGGCTCCTTGCTCCCCAGACAGCTTCCCAGGACCGTGTATCCCATTAAATGGGAGAGAAACTGAGCACCAGTCACTGACCAGCTGTGCCCTGAGTGAGGCCCCCAGGGCTCTGTGTCACTGGCACACACGGAGTGCATCAGCACTGTGGGATGGGCATCACCCTGAAACATCTTAGCACAGCAGAGGCCTCCTTGGAAAAGCTCCGGGGTTTCCTTTGTTTGCTGCTCCTTTCTTTGCCTTGTGCCATCCTGTGTGCAACCACCGGACCATGGCACTCAGGGGGTCACTTGTCCTAATTAATGTCTCTCAGAGCCATCAGCCCTCCAAGCACACATCCCTGTGCTGCTGGCACCAGCCACACTCCTAATTAACTTTCCTAATTAAGAGGCCCCTTTCCATGACCAGAAATGCTGTGGAATGGTCACCATGATGGAAGAGGTGGAGGAATCCTCAACTTCTCCTGCCCTGATCACCCAGAATGGCTCCATGGAGCTGCTCTTTGTGTAGGTAAACTGAGGCAGGAGGGGAGAAACTCACACCCCAGAGAAAAGTTGAAGAAAGATGGGCAGAAATGAGCTCCCCACGCCCTGACTTGTCTCCCTTGAAAAGCATTTCTTGGCTGCTGCCAAACCCTGGGGGTTCAGTCAGGGTTTGGTCTCAGCAGCCAGCCCCGACACGCCGCAGCCTTGGGTGCATCCCGCTGACATCCAGCCAGACACCAACTGTCCCCCTCCTGCCATGGCCACCAGCTGCTTCTGTCCTCAGCTCACAGGAGCTGGTGCAGGAAGCCACACCACGTCCCCTGTTTGTTCACTTCATCCCATCCCTCCCTGTGTGCCAAGGGTATTTATCTGTAGCAGCATCATCCAACACTCTGGGATCTTCACAACCCGTCACAGGTCTCAGGACATTTTCTCCTTAAAAACCCCACAAAGAGCCTGGAAGACCTGAGTAACTTTCCCAGTGTTTGACACACACCAGAAAATTCTTCTTCATGGGTTTTTAAGGAATTCCTGACACTCTTTGGACACATCCCCAGCTTGGTGTCAGGAGAATGAACAGATGATCCCTGTCTATCAAGAATGGGCTCTGTGCAACCACCTGTATCAATTTGGTCACCCCACCTCTGCAGCCTTTGCCCATGCCATGGGACACTTTGCTCGGGCTGGTGAGAGAGCTCGCACCCCCTCTGGCAGGTTTGCAGCCAGCAGCTCATTTTTGGCATAACATGGGGCTTTTTGGGGGTGCTGCTAAAATTGAGTATTCAGGGGCACGAATCCAGGGAGGGAGAACAAACTGCAAATCCACAAAGGAAAAGGAGTGGTTTTAATCTCTGTTTGGGAGATTTGCATACAATTAGGCCGGGCCCTGCCTGCATTTGCTTCCGCATTGCACTCCCGTGAGGAACCTGCCGGTTTTCCTGCCCTGTTCCCAGCCAGAGGTTGATTGCAAGGACATTCACCCTGGCGAGGTGGTGGGCGAGGGGTTTTGGGCTCTCTGGGAATGCCCTTTCCACTCTCAGCAGCCCAGCCTGGGCACCCCCACCCCACGCCCTGCCTCTGGATTTAGGGGCTCAGCCGTAGGGGGCATCGCTTTTCCCCGCAGTGGAGGAGGAGTGAGGAGATGCTGCGGGACGCGAGCGCTCCATAAATAGCGCGGTGTTTACAGCAGCCCGCCAGCCTCGCTTTACTTTTCTCTCTGCACAGCAAACAGATCATTCAGACCGAACTAAGCTCACCTCACCCTGCTGCTGGCACAGCCCAATGCCCAGAGGTGGCACAATGCCACAGATTCCAGACAGCCCTCGGAGGCTGGGACCCCCAGCTCTGTGCTGGCCACTTGCCCAAAGAGGAGAGCAGGCACCTCCTGGGACAGCAGCTGATGGAAAATCAGCCCCGGGTTGGGATGGTCCCACAGCTGATCCCATCCCTGCTCTGGGGTGTGCAGGGAGGGGGGACGAGGGGCAGCCCCAAGGGGCAGATCCAAGGGTTGGGACATCTCTCATGAGGCAGAGAAAAGGAGGGACAGCTCCAGTCCCGAGTCTCACCAGGGAGAGGTGAAGATGGGGGTTGGGAGAGTCCCCTTGCCCCACGGCTCCTGGTCCTTGCGGCATTTTGATAAACCAGCCACGCTCCTTGGCAGTGATTTATGTAAGATGAGCTGTGCAGGCGCCCGGTGCACATCCGGGGATCCCTGGAGGGACTGGGTGGTCCAACTTCATCAGTGAGATCGAGCCCCCGGCCCGGGGAGGGGAACTGGGGAGTGTCCATATTCTCACAGACTTCTCCTAGAACCTTAGAGCGTCTGGTCCAGTCTCAGCAGCAGTTCGGGGCCACCGTTCCTCCACGTGCCTTGTGTGGACAGACCCTTCCCCTGCCCCAGGGACCCTCCCCAGCCCGGGGACTGCAGTTCAGAGGATGAAAAGTGCTTTGGGGTCTCACCCCCTACCCACTCCAGCAGTGATTTTGGGCGAGGCAGTGTCAGCCAGCGCCCGGGTGAGCACCAGAGCTCCTTGAGGCCGTTCGGGTCTGACTTGGAGTCCCGACGCCGTCCTGGGGCACAGCCCGAAGCGGCGCTGCCCGTTCCGGGGCCGGGCCGGGCCCTCGCCCACCTCAGCTCAGGCTCTGCCTCCGCCCTCCCCTCCCCGCCCCGATCTTCTGCTCACGCCCGACCCCAAAAACTGGTTTTGGCGTTAAAACCGGAGCCCGACTCGTGTCGGCAGCGTTGAGGCCGGGAGCGGCTCCGCTGCCCGCCCCGCTGCCGCCTCTCCCCGCTCCCCCCGCTCCTGCCGCCCCCGCCCGGCCCCCTCGCACCCTCTCCCCCGGTTCTCCCCGGTGCCCGCCAGCCCCGAATCGGGTCAGTTGCTCTTTAAAGGCTGGAAGGCGGCACCATGTGATGCTCCGGCTCCAGCGGGGAGGGGGCAGCGCCTGCGGGAGCCGAGCGGTGCCGGGCACGGGGGACCGAGCGCAGCCCCGCCGGCTGCAGGGTCCCCCCGGCCGCCCCCGGCATGAGCCCCGCCTCGCCCTGCGGGGGGACAGCGCTGGCTCTCTGGGGCTGAGGGCACCCCGAAAGAAGCCCTGTGTTTGCAGGACAAGGTGAGAGTGGTCGGGGCCGGGAGCGGGCGGGCGGCGGCTGCCGGGGCTCGGGAGGCTGCTGGAAGCAGCGCAGAGCAGGGAGGGGATCCAGCGAGGGGACAGCGGGGGTCCCGCTGCAGCTCCGCCGGCTCCGAAGGGCTCCGACAGAGGGCCCGGGGCGGCCCGAGGGGCGGGGGGCTCCGCCGCTCTCCCAGGACCGGCCGGCGGCTCCCGCTCCCTCTTCAGCGCCGGGAGCGGTGGCGCTGCGGGCTGGAGGTGGGTGCGGGATGAAGGGTGCAGAATGAGCTCGGGGGAGGTGGGGTAGGGGGCCGGAGCCCCGGGGGACGGCACGGACGGGAGAAGGGTTTTTCCCACCCCCTCGCACAGGCTTCATCTCGCTCGCAGCTCAGTCAGCGATGCCACTCTCTCACTGCCTCCCTGTGCGTTTGCAGGTGACCGAGGAACCCCACAGGAGCAGGGCGGACCGGAGCATCATGGCACATCCCATCTCAGCTTTCCAGGCTGCCTACATCTCCATCGAGGTGCTCATCGCTCTGGTGTCTGTGCCGGGCAATATCCTGGTCATCTGGGCTGTGAAGATGAACCAGGCACTGAGGGATGCCACCTTCTGCTTCATCGTCTCACTGGCGGTGGCCGACGTGGCCGTGGGGGCTCTGGTCATCCCCCTGGCCATCATCATCAACATCGGACCCCAGACGGAGTTTTACACCTGCCTCATGGTGGCCTGTCCCGTCCTCATCCTCACGGAGAGCTCCATCCTGGCGCTCCTGGCCATCGCCGTGGATCGGTACCTGCGGGTGAAGATCCCTGTCAGGTAGGAAAAGGTGTCGGAATCAGCTCTGCTGTGGAGGTTAAAAGGGAGTGAGGAAACCCCAAATTCTTGGAGAAGCACTGGGAGAAAGGACTTTCCTCCACACTGCCATCCCAGACACATCTGGCTGCATCAGCAACCAGGGCAGGCTGGGCAGGGAGGGTGTGTAAGGGGGTGTCCTGGGGCCTCCAGCAGTTTCTTTGGGGGGCTCAGGGGGTGCTGGGTGTGCAGGCAGAGATCACATTGTGACAGCTAGCTGGCAGTGAGGGACAGTCCCTCACAGGATCCCCACAGCCAGGACAAAGTGTGTCCCCACATATGGGAGAGCCCAAGCGGGGTGCTCCAGGAGGAAAGGGGATGACAGGTTTTTGCTTTCAGCCCAGCTCTTCCCTTGCCATGGGGAGCACGGGCGTGGCTTGCTGTGGGACACAGCTTTGGGAGTTTGAGGAACCAGAGGTGACAGCTTGGCATGTTTCGTGGGGTAACCTCACCCAGGAGAGACCCCTGCTGTGGGCTGCCCTACAAATAACTCCTTGCCCTGTTTTTCCCCTTCTGCATCTGTTGCCATTTCAAGCCCAGAGCAAGTGCCTTGGGGCGTAAGGAGGGGGACACTATTTGAGCACTTTGTTCGAACTCTGCAGCTTCTGGAGGAGATATTTAACCCTTTGTGCCCCACTCTCTCCCCGGTGGGGCTGTGCTGGGCTGGGAGGCATTTCTGGGGTGCCACTGTGGCACCGGGAGCTGTGAGTGGGGCTGGAAGGGGACGTGGCACCCAGCCTGGTGCCCTCGAACAGAGCCAGGCTCAGCCCCTCGCTGTGAGCTCCCCTCTCTCTGTGGGGACACCTTTGCCAGGCTCGTTGGCCCCGCCAGTCTCCAGATCTGGGAGCATTGCTGGAAAACAGCCCAGCCCAGCTGAGCACTTTGTCACCCCACTGACCCCTTTGGAGGTCAGGCAGCTCCTTAGAGCGGTCCCCAACCCTTCATCAGCACAAACTCCCTAGAAAGGCACCAACCTCCTTATGTTGGTGCTGCCTAGACCCCAGCAGGTGTAGGACCCTTCCCGGGGCAGGAATTGCCTTCCAGTGCATGGAGACAGGGACAGGAGGCACCTGTGTTGGGATCACCCGACTGCTCTAGAGGGCTCGATGTTCCCAGATCCATGGGATCAGGCCTGAGATTTTGGGATTTTCCTGCAGCCACCACCAGCAGAGGCTGCTTGGAGAAGGAGTGTCAGACAGAGGAGGGGGTGCAGGATAAATCCACAAGCCCTGCCCACCCCCTCCCTGCCACACAATTCCACAGACTGTTCCCGACTTCCTCCCTAGGTGTGATTTTCCCAATCACTGTCTCCCAGCCCACCAGTGTCACCAGAGTGATTCCCACCCTATCACTGCTCTTGGAGCTTTTTTGGGCTCCCCGCATCCCCTGCATGCGAGAAAGGCTCTGCTGTGGGAGTTCCACGGCTCCACAGGAGCAGCAAAGCCTGTCAGGCATTTTCCTAACAAACCAGTCCATTTTTAACTCCTCGTCTGCCTCTGAGCATCAGATGGGCCCTTCAGGGGAGATCCCTGCCCTGATCCCAGGAGATTTCCTGGGAGCAATATTAGTATTAATATTTTGATGTACACAGTTTGGATGGGTTTTTCTCATGCAATTTCCAACCTAAATTTTGTGATCTTGTTGTGTGCCCAAGCACTCAGCAGCAGGAGATTTTCCTCTGTCTTTTCAGAGTCTATTTTAATATTGAAAAGCTTCATAACCTCATCAACTTAATGGTTGCACTCAAGTATCTCAGAGATCCTTCCCAGCCTTAAAGATCCTACAACTTCATGATTTCCTGGCAGTTGGTACACGTGGTGATTTTAGGGGATGTAGTGTCCTGTGTATGGCACACAGGTCAGGAAACACCACTAAGGAATACTCCCTGAATCTGAAATGCCTCGAGTTTCTCCCAGCCTGTTGCAGGATGCTAAGGATGACAGTGACAGCATTTTTGCAGTGCTCACAGCTTGTGTGGTGCCCTTCCTGACTGTGACACCGAACTCAGCAATGGCAAAGTGGGTGCTGAGAGCCTGGAGCACCTGGCAGGACTCAGGGCCCTGGGGGAACACGAGTGGCCACTGTGCCTGGGAGAGCTCCAAGCATCCCCGGAGGGCCACAGGCAGGGATGGTAGCCAGACCTGAGCAGAGATTTGCAGGCAGGGATGTGGGGAATATCTCCCTCAGGATAGCCTGGGACAGCCAGGACACTGAGCAGGGCCATCCCCTCTGGCACAGGCATGGACAGTGTGCTCACTGCAGCCCATTCCTGTGCCAGCAGGAGTCCTCAGACAAGCCTGGCACAGAGTGGGTCCTCACCAGTGTGACCCACATGAGGCTGAGGGAGGGGCTCCCCCACATTCCAGCTCTGCCCCCCACCCACAGGCAGGCCTGGCACTGCCAAGGCTCAGGGAGAGGGAAATGCATTTCACAGAATCACAGAATCCCTGAAGGGTTTGTGTGTGAAGGGACCTCATCCTGCTATGGGCAGGGACACCTTCTGCTGTCCCAGGCTGCTCCAAGCCCCTTCCAGCCTGGCCTTGGACACTTCCAGGGATGGGGCAGCCACAGCTGCTCTGAGCAACCTGTACTTTCCTCCCAGGGAAGAATGGCAGGGAATGGGGAACATGGTGCATGGCAGCCTGGTTCCAACTCCAGCCTCCCCATGGACACCCTGGCCCTCGGGCTGTGAGTCTGGGGGACAACCTGCAGGTCTGATCCCCCTTCCAGGAAATGTACAGACCCAGCTGCTGGAGACCTGAGTCCTGGGGGAACACTGGGAACTTGGTGGCCTCAGGGATGGGTTTCTCCTGGAAGAAATGGTGCCCTGAGACATTTGGGGTGTCTCTGCATGGCAGTGGGAGATGCCAAAGGAGCATCCAAGGCCCCATCACTCCAGTGGCCGCTTCCCATGGACACAGAAGCACAGAAAGATGTGGGCCACTCCTGCAAGGTGGAGGCAGATTTTATCAGATGGAGAGGGGTCTTGTTTGGATTTGAGTTGGCAGTTCCTGTTCTTCCTTCTCTACCCAGCACACACCAGCATGGTCAAAGGACTGGGATGTCCCACCAAACCCTCTCCCTTTGCTCTAACCCCTGGATATGGTCCCTCCTGGTTGCTGGGGCCTGAGTGATGCTGCCTTCCCCCGGAGAGACCTTTCCTTGACCTTGGAGGGATGCAGGAGGGTCACTTGGGCTGAGCAGGCTAGAGCAGAGGGTCCCCCACTTCCCAGCCTCCACAGGAACAGCTGGAAACCACCTAAAATAGATTTGCTGGTGGAAAACTCCCCCTCCCCTCTGACATCCTTCCTCCCTGCCCGGCAGCCAGGCAGGACCCCCAGCCTGTGATCCCCCCCATCCGGGCACAGCGGGGTACCCCAGCCCAGACCAAACTTTCCTCTCACAGCTGTGCTTGGGGAAGATGAAACAAGTTCAAAGGGAGGGGAAGCAGCCAGCTGGGCGTGTCCGGCAGGAACCGGCCCCTCGGTGGCAGCAGGATGCTGGAGGAGACGGTGCCGGAGGGATGTTCGGGAGGGGGAAGGTGCCAGAGGGATGTTTGGTGGATGCAGTTCCTTCAGCACCAGCCTCTTGTGCCTCGGGGGCCCTGTCTCTGCTCTGAGACATAGGTTGGGCCTTTTGGAAAGGGCCATAGCAAAAGGAGCTGCTGTCCCTGGGATGTGCCAAACCACCCCCTGGCTGGGGATGGTGGATGCATGGACGCAGCCCAAGCGTCCCTGGGGGTCCTCACCTTGTCCTCACCTCAAACACTTTGAAGTATACCAGGAAGGGAAATCCTGTGATGTTTGCAGGAGCCCTTGTGTTGGAGTCTCCATCCACAGCCAGAACCTCCACCCTCTGTGCCTGGTATTGGGGTATCCTCCCAGCCCTGCCCTTCCCACCTTGCAGCATCCCAGGGAGCATCCTGCCAGGGAGACCTGCCTTTGTGCTGCTGGAGGTTTGGAATGCACACCCGTGAGGCTGCAGAGCCGTGGAAGTTAGATCAGAGTGGTTGGAACTCTCTAGGAAATGGGGGGCAGGAGGCTGGAGCATAGCAGGGGGAGACCCCAGGATAAATGCAGGTAGGGGGTGGCTCTGTGGACAGCACTGGCATTGTCTGGTGGTTCAGGAGTGCCCTGTCTGGAATGAGATAAAACAGCTCAGGGACAGTAGGAACACCCCTCAGCCCTGCAGTGCCTGCAAGGCATGAAGTGAGGGGGATGTGCAGGGGACCTGTGAGCTCCTGGCTGGACATGAAGGGGAAAGGGGGAAGCTTCCCCTCTGGACTCCCTGTTTTCCAGGCTCTTGCCTGAGCTCAGGCTCTTCCTGGGATTGTAGTGCTCTTTCTCCTTCTCTACAATCCTGCCAAGGGCCACAGGCATGGGGCCAGCTAGGGCTGGGTCATGGGAAGCCTGGGAAGTCTTGTTGCCCTCAGCCAGCTGGATGATGGAGCAGGACACATCTGAGGTGGCTTTTCCCCATTCAAGGTGTCCCAGGGAAGCTGTGGCTGCCCCATCCCTGGCAGTGTCCAAGGCCAGGTTGGACAGGGCTTGGAGCAACCTGGACAGTGAAAGGTGTCCCTGCCCATGAGTGGAATGAAATGAGCTTTAAGGTCTTCCAACCAAACCATTCCATGATTTCTCCACCAAGAGTTCATGGAGGGTCTTGGCAGGAGAGTGAAGGGCACCCACTGCCATGGGAGGAGGAGAACATTTAGATGGTTAGGCCCCAATTCCCGGCTCCCAAAACATCTAAGGGCCCATGGGACATCTCTCCAGCACTCCCAACTGCCAGGAAACCTTCCTGTCTAACCAGGCCAGTAAACAACCCAAACCACAGCTCTTCCAAGGCCTGTTTTACATTCAGAGGAATTTCAAAAGCATTCAGGTGACTCAGAGCTCTCACCCAGGAGCTCATCTCTTTTCTTTCAACCTCCATTAGTCAGTGAAAAGATGCCATCCATCCATACAGGTCCTGTCCCTGAGAAAGCACATTTCATTTCCAAGGAGAACACTCCCATTTTTCCTAACCTGGAGGAATTTTGGGGACTGGTAGGTCTTTGCAGCCACATCTTTTGTTTCTTCCCTCGCTGCCCTCCTCCAGGTATATTTTTAGCAAGTGAGAGTGATCTGTGGAGACCTTCATTCCATGGAACAGGCAGCTCTGAACCAAGGATAGAGATTAAAATGCAGGAATTGCAGTCCAGGGAGGTTTCTGCAGACCTGAGGCTGTTTCCAAGCCACAGTTTCCAGCACACTGCACCAGCTCAGCATGTGGGTGCTACATCAGAGCCAGCATTTCCCACCGAGCTCTGCTCCAAGCAGATCCTGCGTGGATGAGCTGTGCCAGTGCAGCACCAGGAGCTCAATTCCAGTATCACCAAAATCCCAGAGCCCTTGAGATGGGCAGGGATTTACCAGCAGGTTATGTTGGTCTGAGATCCTGCTAAAGACCTGTAAATACCCAGGTGAGCTGGTTTTCAGCTCTGCTCTCTGATCCACAGAATAATTTTCAGCCATGAATAGGCTAAGTCAGGGATCAAAGCCGTGAGGGCTCTTCCCTGGGCCAGGGGATGCCTGGATTAGGCTCGCTGGGAGCTCACACAGCTGCTGCAGCAGTGCCACGAGATCTTCGCTGGCAGACACAAAATCAGGTCACTCCCAAAAGCTCCAGATGCTGCCATGTGGCTGCAGGGAGGCAAGTGGGGCTGTCGGCAACATTCCCAGCTCCTGGAATGGCAGGAAAAATGCTGGGACTTGGGGGTGTGAACTTGGGATGCAGTGAGGGGCTGAGTGTGGGATTCTCCATCCCCAGCAGAGCAGAGGGAAGGGGAGGAGAGCCCTGAGTCCTGTCTGGGGATGCTCCAGACTCACTGATATTCAGAGTTATTCCCAAATTCTCTGAATTTAAAGGGCAAGAGGAGATGAATGGGCCTCAAGAGACCCTGTGTGGGCTTCCTGAGCAGGACCCTGTCCCCTCCTGGTCCTTGCATATCCCAGCAGGGCAAGGCGTGGTCCCTGTGCCAGGTAATCACTCTGATCCCTGATAGCAGTGTCACATCTGTCCCTTAGCAGAGCTCACATCTGCCGGGGCTGTGCTGCAGGGCCATGAATGAAAACCTACTCCTTCCTGCTGCTCACCCCAGACCCCTGCTCTGGGGATGGTTTTATTGGACTTTTTACCTATTTCTGTTGATTTTTAGGGTAAGGCATCGACCCTTGGCAATATCTCACCAGTAAATTTGAGGACATGTTCCCAGCAAGGGCACATCTGCAGATGGGGAAACTGAGGCACTGAGCTGCACCATGGCTGGCTCAGGGTGATCCCACGGGTGAGGGATGGAGGCTGGAAACAGGGAAGGTGTGGAAACTGAGATTTGCTGGGACAATGTGGCCTCTCTGTTTCTGCACTGGAGTCCTGCCATGACTGTGCCCAGGGCTCTGGAGCCAGGCTCCTCCAGGATCCGGTTCCAGCCCTGGTGATCCCTGCAGGAGTCATCCCATGAAATTAAATTGTTTCTCATTCACAGCCCAGGGTGCCTCACAGCGTGGGTTTGTAGCCATTTGTGGTATTAAAATAGACTGAATGTGTCTTAAACAGGCCAGGTTGGCTCAACTGTAGGACAGGACAAGGAGCAGTGGGTTCAAACTAAAAAACTGGAAATTTAGGTTCAATACTGGGAAGGAATTCTCCCCTGTCAGGGTGGCGAGGCCCTGGCACAGGGTGCCCAGAGCAGCTGTGGCTGCCCCTGGATCCCTGGAAGTGTCCAAGGCCAGGCTGGACAGGGCTTGGAGCAGCCTGGGATAGTGGAAGGTGTCCCTGCCCATGGCAGGGGATGGAATGGGAAGAGCTTTAAGGCTCTTTCTGGGATTCCTCAAACCTTTCTCAAACCTTTCTGGGATTCTGGGATTCTATGGCTCCCCATGACCTCATCTTGCAGCGAGCAGACACCAAACCAGCTGGGGATGTGTGGATGGAACCCAGCAAGGCTCTGCCACCTCCATGGCCATATTCAGGTGTTGGTACCATCAATCCCAGAGCATTTGCCATGCCAAGCAGGTGAGACACAGCCAGGCTGTGTTCTCATCCCATGGCAGTATAGAGGGTCCATGAGGTCCCCATCAAACAGAAATTGAGGAGCACCCAAAGCCAGGAGCACCCAGGCATGGTGGGACATACAGCAGGTCCCTCACGGGAGCTGTGTCTGGGGTACAGACCTATGGATGAGCTGCAGGGCCCCAGAACTGCCTGGGAACACCCAGACACACTGTCACACTTCCAGGACATGGTTTTCCTTTTCCTGGAGTGACTGGGCTGTGTCCCAGGGCACTGGGTTGGTGGAGGTGATGGTGATGCCCCTCTGAGCTGGGTGTCCAAGCAGCTGCTGGCACAGAGACAAGGGAAACACCCCAGGAAAGAGGCTCTGCCAAAGCAAAACCTGCTGATTCAGCTGCCCCAGCCCCTGCCAGCTCAGCCTGGCCCTGCAGGCTGGGTGTTGGGGTGAGTCAGGCCCAGCTCACCATGGTCTGGGCTGAGCTGGCTCAGGGCATGCAGGAGCCTTTTGATGGGGTCCCAGGTCTTCCCCCACCCTGAGATGTAGGACTGTGACTCCACCCAGGGGAGGTGCCATTATCCCCTGACCTTTGCTGAGACACTCCTGCCTCTGGTCTCGCCTTCACTCCACATCAGCCAGAGCAGGGGACAGAGCAGGAATAAGTGACTCACAGAGGGTGCAGAGGAGCTCAGATGCCACTCTGGGGTGCAGGCTGGGGGTGCAGAGGGGCTCAGATGGTCCTCTTGACATGGAGCCCTTCCCAGTGACAGGCTCTGGGGTCTGGGCTGCTCTCTGTGTCCTTGCCCAGCCCTTGGCACAGGCATGTGGCCTCTGTCTTGCTCTTGTTGGATATGTGCCATGTGGCCACCAACAGCCCAACCACGCTCAGCTCCTCTTACACCCCCAGGTGAATCACACCAGGGTTTTTCAGTCCATTTGTGGTGTCAGAATAAGCTTAACTGTGTTGTAGAAGGGCCAGATTGGCTCTGTTGACCGGGAAGGGAATTTTGGCCATGAGCTCAGGTGGGAGACAGCTGGGACAAAGCCCACCAGCCTCCACTTCCAAACTCAGATCTGGAGGGACCCCTGTGAGGCCAGACCCAATGAAATCTCCCAGGACACCTCAGAGCAGCTTGTACCAAACACCAGGGACTGTTGGCTGTGGGGATCTGCTCTGAGGGGACCTGTCTGGCTGGCCTGGGACAAGCAGGTCCATGGGTCTCCAAGGCAGAACAGACAAGGCTGGACAAAGGATCAGGGAGGGGGACAATGAAGCTCCTGCATCCAAATGACTGTGCTTGAAATCAGCCTGACAGCGAGGAATGGTTCCTCCAAGGGGTCACAGTGGTGCATTAGCAGGTCTGTGTCCTGGGGTGGAGGCAGGGGAGAGAGAGAGGTCATAGCAACACAAAGAAGGATGGAAAAAAAAAAAAAAAAGAGGAAAATGTGTGGGAGGCACCATAGTGAAAGAACCTGGGAGACAAGTTTCATTGTGACACACAGCAGAGTAATTTCAGACTGGAGAGGAACTGATGGGCTGGAAGAAAACCTCTGTCTGGAAAGACAGGGAAAAGCCCTGAAGGATCTTGCCCACAGGGGTATGAAGGAAGCCCAGACACAGCTCAGGGAGGGTTGTGGCCTCTGCAGACAGCAGGATGTGGAATGTGGAGGGGACCACAGGAGTGAGAGACTCCTGGGAGGGATGGGGACAGCTCGAGACGCTCATCCCCTTGGGGACAACAGCACTGTCTCAGCCTGGGGAAATGACAGCTAGCACAGCTGAGCTGATAGGAACAGGATCAGATTATCCTGGAGACAAAGGAATGATTTTTCACAGTGATCCTGCCAAAGCAGCAGGGCTGGACACAGCAGCTGAGGGCTGGCAGAGCCCTGCACTGGGGCTGGCAGTGGGTTGGGAGGAGTGTCCCAAGGGGCTGGTCCTTTTGGAACATCTCTTCACCCAAGGTGACCTGAACTTTCAAGGCCATAGAATGGGAAAGGTGCTGTCCCAGAGGCTGCCTGGGCTCTGGCAGGGAGTTCCTGCTCTGGAAGTGCAGCTGCCCAGCTGCTAGGGCCAGCTCTTGCACAGGGTGCCCCGTGGCAAGAAAGAACAATTGATGCTCTCTAAGACAGCCACAAAAAGCCCCCAGAGCCAGCGGGTTGTCTTGCAGAATGGTAATGAGCTGAGCACCCTGGCCATCCCCACGGCACCTCTGGCCCTGTGTGGAGAGGCTGTTCCCCAGGGAGTCTGGACGGGCAGGGCAGGGGGCAGGGGAGACATCACTGGTGATGCCACCAGCAAGAGAGGATGAAATAACCCTGAAAGACTGAGATCTTCCTCCTCATAGAGTCCTGTGGGCTGAGGGCTGGTGGGTGATGGGGCCAAATATGGGAGGAAGGGCTTTGGTGATGTGGGGAAGAGCAGAGCCTGATCAGGCACTGAAAAGGTTTGGGGCATCTGGGTTTGCCCTTCTCTGCACTGTGGGACCCAACACCTTCCCCTTGCACCCTCACCCTCCCTCTCAGTGCATTTCCCGTTATTCCCCCATCCCTTCCTTGCCTGGGCTTTTCCCCCTTGCACTGAGCAGGCAACCACAGCCAGCAGCTGTCACAGTCCTGGGTGGTTTAGTTGGGTTTTTGTCAGGTACCAAAGTCTCTGATTACAAAAAGGAGCTGGAGGAGGACAAGAGATTTCTCCCCCAGCCTCTTTCCTGTGTGTCCCTTGCCAGCCTCCCTCTGTGCTGTCCCTGGCACCAGCCATGGTGCTCTTGCACACGGATCCCAGGTACTAGCCTCGCCCAGCAAGACTGTGGGGACACAGAGGTGACATGCCCCCTGCCTGGGGTGGCAGTATCACCTCTCCATCATTCCTCTTAGGAAGGCACAGAAAGCTGGGACATTGCTGCCATGGCTGTTTATCTGCCTCCTCCAGGGCTTTTCTCTCCCTGCCACCAGAGATGGGGATGATTTTCTTTGGCCTCCTTCAAAGAAGGGAAGTGCCAGCTCCTGGCACCAGGGATGTTTTCTCATTGGTCCATCTTGGCAGATCACAGCTCCCCTCTGCGGCTCAGTCTCCCCATCTGTTCACTGAGGGAGTGCTGCTCTCTCTCTCTGACAGCAGCGAGGGGCCCGTGCTGAGAATTCTGGCTCAGACATCGCCGCAGTCAGCACAGTCCTACAGATTGAGTTATTCCTTTCTTTTCTGCTCTGGTAACAACACTCAGTGCCATTACCTGTGCAATACCCAAATGAAACACTCCTTTCTCTCAGTGCAAAGGCTCTATTCTGCACCGAGTGGGCCTGACTGGGAGAGCCGAGGGCTCAGCATGGGTCCAGGCAAAGCCTGAGTAGGGCCAGCAAAGCCCCACGTGGGTGCAGCTCAGATGGGATTTCAGGGAGCTCATTCCCCTCATTCAGCACTGCTGGGGCACAGGTTTCTTTATGGGCTTAAGAAGGTTTGTCTGTTCTGAGGGAGCTCAAAGTGCTCCAATAGCAGAAGACCAGTAATTCCAGAATCCAGAGATGCTGCAAAGTTTCTTGCATTGAGGACGGGGCAGTCACTGACACACCTTTTCTCCAGGGGATCATGGAATCTAGAATGGTTTGGATTGGAAGGGTCCTTAAAGATCATCTCATCCACCCCCTGTGTGACCCACACATGAGAGGTCTTGTAGGGATCCCCCACATTCCACCCCTGCTTCCCACCCACAGGCAGCCCTGGCTCTGCCGAGGCTCAGGGAGACAGAAATGCACTTCATAGAATCCCAGAGTTCCAGACTGATATGGGTGGGAAGGGACCCCAAAGCTTACCCTGTTCCACGCCCCCTGCCATGACACCTTCCACTATCCCAGGTTGCTCCAAGTCCCATCCAACCTGGTCTTGGACACTTCCAGGCATGGGGCAGCCACAGCTGCTCTGGGCACCCTGTGCCAGGGCCTCACCACCCTCACAGGGAAGAATTCCTTCCCAGTATCCCATCCATCCCTGCCCTCTGGCAGTGGGAAGGCATTCCCCTTGTCCTGTCCTTCCATCCCTTGTCCAAAGTCCCTCTTCAGTTCTCTTGGAGCCCCTTCAGGCACTGGAAGGGGCTCTAAGATCTCCCCAGAGCCTTCTCTTCTCCAAGTGAACATTCCCATCTCTCCCAGCTTGGCTCCAGAGCAGAGGTGCTCCAGCCCTTGGAGCATATCCATGACCTCCATCCTGCCTAGTCCATGTGTCTCTCATCTCCATGCCTGGGCCAGCCAGGCTGCCTGGGCAGCCTCGGGCTGTGTCTGCCCATTGTTCCTTGCCAGGGATTTAAGACCAGAGTGATTAGGAGCATGCACAGGCTGTAATTTAGGCCCAGCTGAGGCATTTCACTGCAATACCTGGTCTTGGGTCTCAGATCTCTCCACCACCCTGATAGAAGTACCAAGCTGCTTCCTCCCAGGGAACAAGGCCTCTCAGTTTTCTTCCAAGGGCATAAATAATCTTTTAATCTAAATGAGAAAACAGAGTGCAAATAAACTTCAGGTTTGCTTTGCATTTGCACTTTTTATTTGTTTTCCTGGTGACAGATTCTCAGATGTGAGGGAACATTTAATTGTGGTGTTAACTGGAGCCTTCACTTCCAATTTGACTGACTGAGATAGGGATTCACTGTTGAGACTCATTCCAAGATAAACAACTCAGTGGCTTTACACACATGTCCTCTGATCATTACTTCTTCCATCTTTATGGTTTGTGGAGGGGGTAATTACACAGGTTTTGGGGGGAGCTGTGTTTGGACAGAAGTTGGAAGCCAACTGTAGCCGAAATTGGTACCTCCAAAATTATTTCCAGCAGTTGAAACTACATATAGCCAACTCATTAACAAAAAACTTAAATGAAACCAGCTGATTTTGCATTTGAAATTGATCTTTTAATCAGGGGAAATATGCATTGGACAGAAGGTGCTGGACTGGTTGTTTTGGGTTACTGTGTCCTCTGAGGTTTAGAAACAGTAGATGTCATCAGCACTGCCAATTCTCCTGTAGGCATTGGGTGGAGAAAACAGCCTCTCTCATTTTGGGAACCTCCAGCCAATTTTTCAGTCTTGAATGTCCTAATCCTTGAACTGGGTCAAGTGCAAGAAAGGAAATGTTCCCTTTGCCATGACAAATTGTGCTGTGAGGATCCTGATCTAATAACAAGTTGCAGCCTAAGAAACTGAGGAATTTAGTTGTTGACTGCAAAATCGGGAGTCAGGTTAGCAAGAAAAGTGTAAAACCCAAGAAATTAAAAGGAAGCCAATACCAGTCTCTTGTTCCAAGTGTAATTTAGGATATCTCTTTTTTTTTTTTTTTCTGGTGAGTCCTTCTGCATTGGAGAGATAAAGACCCACCTCAGCCCTGCTCTGAGGCTTGCTTGGTGCCTCTTAATTGAGATTTTATCTCCAGTTTCCTGCCTCCCATTTATCTGGGGAACAGATCTCAATGTCCTGTTTAATGCAGATAGAAAAACAGCAGCTCTCAAGACCCCCCTCATTTCCCTTCTCCTTGGGGTCCCTCATCTGCTCCTACCTTTTAATGGCTCTTGATGTTTTCCAGACTCCCCTGGCAGGTCTCCCCTGGAGACCCAGCTGGCCTTTGTGTAGCAGTGTGGTGGTGACAGGCAGGGAAGGGTGGCGGCACTGGGCACTTGCTGAGCTGGCACCTCCCTCCCAGCACAGATGTTTTCCCTCTGCAGCTCAGTGTTTTGTGGGATAGACTCTGAGCCACAGGGGCTCTGGGAGCCCAATCATATCAGGCACTTTATATCTGCTGTCCCATTTCCATTTCTCAGAGCCACATTTGTCACATTTGGCATTTCAAGTGGGTTTTAGAGCTACTTTCTTGATTCGTCCTTCCCTCTTCCCCCTCCCTTCTAAATTTTGAGGAGTGACTTCAGAGTCCTCATTTCAAAGAGGTTCTTTTGCATAAAGAACCAAAATATGCAATGCATAGAAAAATCAAGTGCAATAGAAGCAATAATAGAACCCACTGCTTTTATCCAGCCAAGCCCTGGGTTTGCACTGAAGATTGGCAAAAGCTGCTTTTTATCCCTTCTCCTTTGTACTCAGGGAATGCCTCACCCTCACTTATCCAATCACACAGATACTCTGCTGAATTGGGTCTGGACAATCAGCTCCTGGTTGATATGGCAGGGGCAGGGCTGTTGTGTGACACCCCTGGAGGTGGCCAAATCCACGGCGTGATGGCCCAGCATGGCAGGGGAAGATGACCTGAGACTCCTGGCCAAGCAGGTTGATATCTGACCACAGGACTGGGTGAGAAACTCCTCCAGCACTGTCGTAGAATCATGGAATGGTTTGGGTGGGAAGGGCCCAAAAAGTTCATCCTGGTCCATCCCCTGCCATGGGCAGGGGCACCTTCCCTGGACCAGGGTGCTCCAAGGCCCATCCAGCCTGGCCAGAGAGAGATGCACATGGGGTTGAGTGGCTCTGCCTGAAATTGTCTTCTGCTGGAGGTGGGGTTGCCCCCACAGCACAGTGGGCTCATCCCTGTGATGTGGTTGTGTGGGAGCCACTGTCAGACTCAGACCCCTCTCCAAGGAGATGTTCACACAGCAAATTCCTATTTTTGACAACAAACTGTTTAGGCACTAAAAATGTCCAGGAAATATATTGCACAGGGGCAGCACTGGAGACAAGCCCGTGGTGTTCATCACACTGTCCTGCAGCTTTCACAACCTCACCCCCATCTCTTGGGGACCAAGCTGTCCTTCTCTGTGTGTTCTAATTCCCAAAGTCCTGGGGCTATAAAAGAATCTCAGCTTCTGCTTTTTTATTTTTTTTCTTGCTTCTTTTTTTTTTTTTTTTTTTTTTTAAAGCAGCATTTCTCACACTTTGCTTTGCTCAAAATGTTGCTGCCTGAAAGCAGCAGCCAAAAGACGAGAGCATCACATTTTTTCAGGGAACATCACCAGTTCTGAGATTCTGCAGCTCGTTTCATGATTTTGCAGCCATTGCCAATAGTCTTAAATCACTTCCCTCCTACCTACATGGGGGTCCTGGAGGAAGAAAACAGAGGTTCAGGAAAATTCAGGGATCCTGGAGGGCTCTGGCCACGCATGGTGGAGCTGGGAGGGAGCCCCAGAGATGCCTGGATGCAAAACTATGGCTCAGTGGGACTTGTGCCCCACTGACCAGGGCCATTGGGTGCACCCTGACACTGTCACATGGCAGCAGAAGGGTGATATGTCCAGAGCAGCCACCCACTCAGCACCCTTGGATGGACTCAGTGCTGCCCATGGCATTGGGGTCTCACGGCTCCCTTTGGGGCGTGAAGGGTATCTCTGGGGTTGGAGGGCAGTGCTCACTGAGGGACACAAACTAAATTGTCATTTCCCTCAGGCACTGGATGGCCTGGGCATCCCAGCTCCCTGCTTAACCTCCACACACAGATTTGGGATGGGGGGGCTGAGCACGGGGTGAGTGGTCCTTGCTGGGAATCTGCTTGTGCAGTGACAGAGTCCACATCAGGATGCAGCCTCAGGCTGAAAACCAAGCTCAGTTTGGAAACAAGATTAATTTTCTGAGCAGAAAGGATTGATATTGGCTGTTGGGGTGAGGGATGCTGCTGGAGATGTGAGGAAAATCCTCTCTGAGCAGAGTGTGACTCGCATTCCTTCACCTTCCTTGGACAGCAGCCACATCTCCTCCACACCAGGGCAGAACCTGAAGGATGGATCCTGCAGTGTGAGGTCTCTGTGCTTTCCATCCTCCCTCCCCTGCTCCCCCCTCTCCTGCAGCACCTGCTCACGGTGGGAGCTGCTGGGATGCCCCAGGGTGCTGGCTCCGTGTCCAGTTCCCAGCTGTCGGTACCGGTCCATGGTGGAGCTGCTGTGGTCACTCACCCCCCACCTCTGAGCTGAGGACAGCCTGGCAAGTGATCTGAAGGAAGCTCTGCAGTTCCTGGAGCCTGTGGTTTGTTCCCAAAGGCTGTGATTCATTGCCAGAGCCGGGGCAGTCCAGTGGCACAGACACCCTGGAGGGAGGCAGGGATCCAGCTCCAGTGGGGCCAGGAGCAGTCCCAGGAGGGGCTGTGGGGAGCTCAGCCTGCCTGGTGGGATATTGTGGCTGCTCCCAGGGACCAGAGGTGTGACAGGATGATTGTCCTTGGCTCTGCAAGAAAATACAGAATCCTGTCACTGGCACCTGAAATATGGCAAGTTTAGCTCAGAACCAGCTGGGCGCTGTGGGGGTGTGTGGGGATATGGGGGAGCAGGGAAACCTCCTGAGGCTCTGGGTGGTGCCAGAGGTGCCAAGCTCAGGGTGGGCTGATCTCTGGGGTGTGCTATGCTTTGAGGTTTGGTCCTGCTGTGACTGGTGGAATCAGAAGAGTGGCAGAGTTGGGAAATGGCTGGGCTCTGGGTTGATCCAGGCACTGCTGGAGCTGGAGGGTCACCTTTGCCCATATCTGTAACCTCCATCTGGATGGACATCCCCGATGGACCCTCATTTTGGTACTGCCAGTCTGGGCTGAAGATAACCTGGCATGGCCAAGCTCCCCATGGAGGCATCATTCCCACTTCCAACCATTTTAGCACATAAAGCTAAGCTGTTTTCTATCTTATTTCTTCAGCTTCCTGCGGGGATGTTTGTGTCCCTGGGACTGCTTTTGGATGTGCCCACATCCCTCTGCAGTCCTCAAGGATTTCAGGATGCCTCTGAGTTCCTGTGAGATGTCAGGGCAGGCTGAACCCACGTCAAGGCTGAATCCACACCAAGGGAGCAGCATTTCCCCAGGCCCTGTTTGAAGCCCAGGACATTTGCAAATGCTCCAGGTCCCTCCACAACCTTTTTCTGACAATTCCAAAAGCACGAAACCCCCTTTTTTGTTATTCTCTTGCCATTTGCTGGACCAGCTCCAGCTTCTCCCACCACTTAATGAAGCCCACACCTAAGCCCTGGGGACTCCATGTTTCAGTGTGTGGGGACCAGTCAATTTTGGCAGCATGAATTTGTTCTCCTCAGCCTCATAATCACACTCACCCACATCCATTAGAGAATTACTGGCTATTAGAGGTGATTGCAAACATCCAGAGGTCTTGCCAGATGCTTTGCCCGCCAGAGCTGTTTGTGCTTTGCAGGCACTCGTTGCAGAATCATTCCCACACAGAGTCACCATTTTGGGATAGTAAAACCAAACCCTGAAGACAGATGGACCAGGATGGTCAGCAGTGGGATGCACACATCCACCCTCCCCCGTGCCTCTGGGATCTCTCCTGGTGCCTTTGGGGGAGGTTTGCATCAAGAAGCCTCCTGGTGTGGAACCATGTCCTTGTGCTGCAGTGGAGATCCAAAGAGTTTTGGGAGCAGAGATCCTCAAAGAAGAGGCTTCCCATGCTCAGGTCCTCTCTGGGAAGGCAGGAGTGGCTGCAGCTCCAGGTCACCACGTGTGGGCCGAGCTGCCAGGTTAGGAAGGTGCCAGTTGCTCTCAGAGCTGAGCCAAGCAGGAAAGACACCATATGGTGAGAAAATCCTTCCCTGTCTCTCAGTGGGGTGGTCCTAGCTTTGCTTGGGTGCCCTGCAGGGCAGAGTAACAGCCAAGAGTGCTCCAGTGACAGTCATGACCTCTGGAATCACAGCTCAGAGCACACAGGGACACTCACAGAGGTAGGGGTGGGAGGACCCAGCAACCATGGGGAGCATCTATCCCTGGACTCCTTCTCAGCTTTGGACTTCCTATGCCCTCCTCTCCTTGCAGCAAATGGCCCAGGGAGCACCAGGCACCCACGGCCCCCTGGGCTGTCCCAGTGCCAGCTCTGGACTGGGGCAGCTGGTGGTGATGGAAGCAGGGCAGCCCTGACCTGGGCTCAGTGGTTGCCAGGGAGGTTCCAGGTGGAGGTTTGGGATGCAGCCTCACCCATGTCAGTGGCACCTGTTGCCATTGGTGCCTCTCCTGCCCTGGGAGCCCCCAAAAATGACACCTGTAGAAAAGCCACCCTTGTCCTCATCCAGCTGTCCCTCACCCCTAGCAGACAGACATGGGTGAGGTACTAGGAAGAGATTTCTCTCCTCAGCTCCTTTTAAATCAGATCCCCAAGGCAGAGCCTGAGGCCAGGATTCCGTGTCACAACCATCCCTCCCACCACGTTTCCCACTCCCTCTTGTCCCAGGGATCTGCTGGCACTTCTCAGGTTTCTCCCACAGCTCAAATCTCTTGTAGACCAACCAGCCAGAGGTGCTGGGAAAGGACACACACAGGGTCCCCCAGACACACACAGGGTCACCTTTGGAGAGCTGGGCAGTGGCTCTGTGCTAGGATACAGGTGTCAGGCTGGAAGTGCTGAGCTGATAGAGACTCCTGAGCTACTTTGGTGCAGGACAGGGGCTCCAGCACCAACAAACACCAATGTCCCTGCTGGATGTGCTCTTCTAGCTCACATCAAAGATCAGAGCAGTTTTTTATGCCCTTACTTGCCAGCTGGGTCTTGACAAGCAATCAGTCTGGGATTTGGGGATCAGGACAATGCCCCATGTATTCCAGGGGGGTGCTGGTAGGACTAGTCTCTTCATTCCAAGCATTTGTACAAACAAGCTGTAATGTCCATCTAAATACCAGCTTTGACTGATGTTGCTTGACCTCTGTCCCTCCCAAGGCCACCACTCACATGGTGACACACCAGTGGCCGTAAACCCACATTAGCTACCATTCTATGATTCTATGAAGAACCAACCTTTCACTTCCAGGATCAGAAATGACAAAGGCTCTACAATCAGAGATCCTTCTGCAGCACTTCCCCCTTTGTGTAAGGACCCAGGGACCCCCTTGTTCCAGCCCTGAGCTGTGGCTGACCTCACCCTTGCAGAACGCAGACACCACTTTGCATTTCTCAGGTTCTCATTCCTGAGCAGCTTTGAACACCAACAATTTTGAGTTTTCCCACCCAGCAGCCTCCAAGACACTGAAAGATCTGAAGGGAAGATACAGCCAGGAGAAAGGAGCAGGAATCCAAATCCTCTGAGATCAAAGCACTTTTGTCTAGAGACTTTCAATTAGATCAGGACGTTGTCTGGCTGCTTTTTCTTACTGTGTTCATCATGCAGATGAGCTTCATGTCAGCTTGGCCTCCTTTCCCCCTGCCATGTTGGCTCCAGCTTCTTTTCATTAGTAATGGTCTGTCTTCATTAGTGAATTAATTCCCCAGGAACTGCACTGCAATAAACTCTCCAGAGCAAAGACCAGCAAAGCCACATCTTTGCACTGGCTGGACAACAGCAAGTGTTTTGTGGACAGAAAAACTAATCACAGACCTGCTAAAAACCTCCACATTTTATTCAAACTAGGCCTAGAGTCTTTGAAGCTTTTTCAAACAAAAGAAGAGATCTTTGGTGAGTGTTGGGTTTGGATTGATCTCTGGGTTGGGATCTTGGAAAGGAGTCCCCATCTCTCTCAGGGACAGACCCCCAGGCACAGGTGAAATCCATGAAAGCAATGAATGCTCTGTTCTCCAGGTGCTTTCAGACATGCCCTAATATCTGAAATGGTCCCAGGGCCTTGGCCTGCCCAGGGCCGGACACCTCCAGAGCAGGACCTGGGCTGAGCCGGGCTCCCAGGGCTGCAGCAGAGAGCATTGTGGAGGTCTGGACACATCAAGATGTGGCAGAAGAAGCTGAATTTAGTCTGGGAATAGGGACCAAAGGGAAAGGAAGGTGGATGGTGTTTTCAGAGTGATGGCCAGGGGGCCGTTACAAAGGTCTGGAGGGACAGGACAAAGGGGAGCAGCTTCCCACTGCCAGAGGGCAGGGTTAGATGGGATATTGGGAAGCAATTCCTCCCTGTGAGGGTGGGGAGGCCGTGGCACAGGTTGCCCAGAGCAGCTGTGGCTGCCCAATCCCTGGCAGTGTCCAAGGCCAGGTTGGATGGAGCTTGGAGCAACCTGGGATACTGGGAGATGTCCCAGCCCATGGCAGGGGTGGAAGGAGGTGGGATTTAAATCCCTTCCTTACCAAACCATTCTAGGATCCTGTGATCTCCACGAGAAAAAAAGGCCTCAGTGTCTGCTCCATCCTCAGCCTCTCCTGGAGACAGCATCTTGCCCTGGAAAGCTGCTCCCTTTCTCCCTGTCAGCTCTGTGCAGCCCCTGGGGACAATTTGTCGGTCTCCACCTCCACCCATCACCTCTTCCCTTCCCCTGGGGAGCAAACAGCTCTATCAATAATTGCCATTTTGCCTCTTGGCTTTATCTTCCAAACCCTCAAAGGCAATTTTGTTCCACACCACAATTCCTGCCCATCCCATCTCAGGATGAGGCTGGATGGTCGTTGGTCCTTTCTCCTGGACTTGGCACCCAGGAGGGCTTGGGTCAATGCCCATCTCTGTGGGGAGGGGGTGGTGCAAAAACCACCACTCAGGGAGGGCAAGGGGAACATCTACCAATTATAGTCAGGTTCAAACCCCCAGAGGCAGAGGAAACAAACCTGAAATGGATGAGGATAGGGTTGATGATGACCACGGATGTTTTAGTCACAGCTGTTAATAAAAATAACAGCAGTAATAAAATTGCAATGATGCTGGTAATTGCTCTGGTGATGATGAGAATAATAAGATTATTTATTAACTATGAGCCATTATCAGCATTTTCTAGTGCTTCTGCCCCCCAGACCATCCCAAATGCCAGCCCTATCATATTAATGCAAAATGAGACAAATGGGAAAAGATTTTCTTGATGGCATAACCAAGAATAATATTTGGAAGAGCAATGTCTGTCCTTGTCCCTCTGCTAACTGTCCTCCCACCATGTGGCAGAGGTTGAGAATTAGGTGGGATCTTGCATTTCCACCCTTTACATAATCACAGAATCAATTAGGTTGGAAAAGGCCTGTGAGACCATGAATTCCAACCTGTAACAGATGCCCCACCTTGTCACCCAGCCCAGAGCACTGAGTGCCACATCCAGGCATTCCTTGGACACCTCCAAGGAAAATAAATTGGAAAAGGAATTGGACTTGTGGCCTTCGGAGCAGCTGAGTCCCATGAGAGCTCCATGGTCAGACCCAGAGGGTGGATGGACCTGGTGGGCTGCAGGGAGGAGGAACTTGGAGCAATTTTAGAGCTTTTGTCATTCTCCATGTGGGGCTGATGGAGACAGTGGACAGAGGTCCCTGGGAGCACATTTCCTGCAGATGCGTCTGTCCTTATTGCTTGAAGGAGCAACAAGCTCCAAATGTGGCTGTTTTCTATGGGTTTTTTTGGTTCACCCACTTTTCTGGGACCACACCACACACAGGCTGGAGGATGATGTCCGGTTTGCCCTGGCTGCTTCTGCAGGTGCACCCTCAAACCTTGTGGGGCAAAGTGAAGGGAGGAGCAGGGACAGCCAGGTCCTGCTCCCAAACGGTGCCAGGGCAGGCACTGCAGGAAGGGGTAGAGATGGATATGGACTGAGAGATGGAGGTGCAGGAAGGAGGGGTGGATATGGACCCTGGAGGGATGGGTGTGCAGTAAGGAGGGATGAACCCTGTGTCTGGGTGGAGGCTGCAAGCCCTGGGACCATGTTTGGGGACCATGGTGACACTGCTGCTGCTCAGCAGCTTTGTCTGTTGGGCAATGGCTCCCACACAGCTCTGCAGGTCAGGGAGCACCCAGAGTGGGTGCATGTCCAGCAAAAACAATAGAAGACCCCGGACACCCCCAGGAGTGAGAAATGGCACACAGCTTGCAGGGGTTGCAAAGAGGCGAGAAGCTGGGGCAGGGGGATGGTGCAGCTATTTCTGGTGTCACCCTCCAAGCTGCTCAAACCTGGGGAGGGGTGGCAGTGGGGTGTCAGAGCTGGAGGGCACATCAGCCCTCCCCAAGGACCTGCAACCAGACATGGGGTGCTGGGGCCAGCACACAGCCCCGTGGGAGCCTCTGGCATCCCTCTGCCACCCCTCGCTGCCTTGGACCCTCCTTGCCATTCCCTTCACTTGACCCCCAGTGCTGGTTCTCTCCCACTGCCCCTTGCCCTCCCTGTGCCCCAGTTCTCCTTGCCCTGTGCCTTTCCCAGGGTCTCCTGCCCTCTCTCCTCCCCATGAGGAATAAATCAGCCTCCAAAGCCAGCCTCGGGTCTCAGCGGAAACAGCTGCCCACATTGTCACCTCTTTCCCACGGGACCTGGCTGCCACCAGGATGTTGTGCAGCTTTTCCCAGAGCACAGGAGGTTTGTTCAGGAAAGCTGTTGGGGGCCCGTGGCGCTGGACCCTCTGGACTCAGGGGGACTGATGTCATCTCCTCCAGCCTGTGCCACTCCAAGCTCCCACCTTGATGCCTTGCCCTTGAGAGGGGTCTTGAGAAGGAAGAGTGGGTTTGGGTCCTTGGCTGTATAAAAAAGGCCCAAAAAGCTCAATTTCTATCACAGGTAAAGGCTGCAAACCTGCAGCAGGGAGCTCTGAGCAGCAGGTTTGCCAATCACCTCCACGTGGTCCTTGTGGTTGGGTTAACACCAGCAGCACTGAGAGACCCAGCAAACAGTCAGGAAAACATTCTTTGTTCAATCCCCTTTGGTGGAAAGCAATAACTCTTGGGCTGACAATCTTCTCAGCCTCCAAAGCAAAGCTTTCAGGAGGGCCAGGGGAAAAATCAATGCAGCAGACTGCACTTCCCGCTTGGAGAGCTCTGGAGAGATGAGTGCAGCCCCGGTGGCTCCCCAGGGGCTTCAGGGAGGGAGCAGAGCCCAGCCAGAACACAGCTCTCCTCCTCCTCCTCTTCCTCCCGCCTCTGGCATCAGCCCATCCAGAAAGAGAGTTTCGTCAATCCGAGCACATTAGGAGAGGAACAGGCTGTGCCCAAAGTTTCCCCAGGGGTCCATTAGCACCCGCAGATCCTTCCTCCACCCCAGCGGATTCCACAGGATGCTTTTGCTCGTGATTTCCTCCCCAGGCACAGGGCAGTTGTCTGGGACAGTGAGCTGGCAGGGTTGGTGTGTAGCGGGAGGAGAGGGTGACCTGCGGCTCTGGCTGCAGGTGCTTGGATGGGAGCTGGGCTCCGGAGCATGTGAACTCCCTCCAAGACATGAGGGTTAGACACTCAGGCACATTCCAGGTGCTGATGCATTCCCTGGCTTGGCATCAGCCCCAGATCTCACAGATTGTATCTGGGGTCTCTGCCATCCCAGGACACAGGCAGGGAAGCCAGTCTGTGAATGCAATTTTCAGAACAGGCTGTTACCCACTTCCAGGGGAGGGAAGGAGGAACATCCTCCTGTCTCAGCACGGGCACTGCCACCACACCACTGCCACTCCACCTGGAGCCACACAACCCTCAAGCAGAGCATCCTACCCCATGTCTAACTCCTTCCTGTGGCTGTTGTCTCTCCCACAGGTATAAGAGCGTGGTGACACCGCGGCGGGCAGCCGTGGCCATCGCCTGCTGTTGGATAGTCTCTTTTCTGGTGGGTCTTACCCCCATGTTTGGCTGGAACAACCTCAACAAGATGCGGAGGACTCAGGAGCTGAACAGCAGCCACACGGAGTTTGTCATCACGTGCCAGTTTGAGACAGTCATCAGCATGGAGTACATGGTGTACTTCAACTTCTTCGTCTGGGTCCTGCCTCCCCTGCTGCTGATGTTACTCATCTACCTGGAGGTCTTCAACCTCATCCGCAAGCAGCTCAACAAGAAGGTGTCCTCCAGCTCCAACGACCCCCAGAAGTACTACGGGAAGGAGCTGAAGATTGCCAAGTCCTTGGCGCTGGTTCTCTTCCTGTTTGCGCTCAGCTGGCTGCCTCTGCACATCCTCAACTGCATCACCCTGTTCTGCCCATCCTGCCAGACCCCGCACATCCTCACCTACATCGCCATCTTCCTCACCCATGGCAACTCGGCCATGAACCCCATTGTCTACGCCTTCCGCATCAAGAAGTTCCGGACAGCTTTCCTGCAGATCTGGAACCAGTACTTCTGCTGCAAAACCACCAAAAACACCACCAGCACCACCACGGCTGAAGCAGGCAACTAGGAACTGGGAGAGGGCAGAGGGGGGCTCTGTGCCCACCCACTCCCCACCCGGACGCTGTTCCTGCTGTCTGAGGAAGGGGTAGCAAGGACCCGATGGGTTCTGAGCTCAGCAGCCCCCTGCAGTCCCCACAGCCACCCCGGGGGTTATTTATTCACAAGCATTGTACTGTTTGGATATTGTAGCCTGCACTGTTCCTTTCTGGTTTAGGATTTTTTCTCCCTGTTTGTTTTTGTTTTTCATTTTTTAAAGCATTGCCAACTATTTAAGGAGAAATTGTACAGACAAATGCGCAGTTTATCTTCATGCAAATAAAGTCCAGTGATCCAAACCACCCAGGAAGTGCCCTGCCATTGATGGAGACCCTCAGCTCCATGGTGTTGATGGTGCTGGGGGGTACCTCACACTCCAGCCCCATGTCCATGGATCCATGGCAGTACCTGGGCACAGGAACGAAGGGGTGCCCTGTGTGAGTGAAGACGCTGAAAACCAGGAGAGTCCAAGGCAGTGTGATTTCTGAGGAAATTAACTTTGAAAGCCCTTTCTTTCCCCTCTGTAACCAGAGAGAGGTGAGCTGGGCTGAGACATGGGAAGAGATAAGGAAAAGCCTTCCCATGGCATTGCCAGCACCCACAGGGTGGTGAACCCACCACGCTGCAGAGAAAAGGGTCAGTCTCCTGCTCTCAGCACCGCCAGAGAGGTAGGCAGAGGTGGGTATTGGTGAAACCCTTATGCATAATCCCAGAGAACTCTGCAGAATCCACTTTTGCTTCCTCGATGGCTCCCTGTGGGTCCTAGCAGCACCCACTAACCCTGTCAGCTGCACCCAGGGAGTGTGTCCTCTCCACTTGTCTTCTCTCTCTACTCTGGCTTTGAAACATTTTCCCTCCTTTCTCCTGGCTGTTTTCTGTGAAAAGCAGTAGCAAATCTCTCCCAGGCTGTTCATCTTACACCTCCCATGTTGCTCCCTCCCACCCTCCCTGCGCAGCCAAACTCTTTTGACCCAAACCTTGTGGGTTAATGCAGTCACCGCCACAGCCCAGGGAGCAGAGGAGAATCTGGACCCCTCTGGGAGCAAGTGGGGGACAGCTACAGGCCACCATGTGGGTGCTGACACTGCCACAGGGCACTTCGCCACCCCTGAAGTTCAGCTGTGGGTAGATTTGATGAGGGGGTGGCTGGAGATGGACCATCCCTCATCCAGCTCTGGTCCCTCTAGATGCTGGAAGTGCCAGTCCCTGCTCTGCAGCAAGATCTCCTCCAGGGCTGAAGCAGTGGTGGGAAAAGTTAATTTGAGTTGATTTGGATTCTTTTCTTATCAGCATCCCTTGTTCACCAGGCTCCCACTGGAAACACAGGTCCTATGACCCTGCCCCTGCCCCAGCAGGGTCGTGCTCCTCTGAGGGGACATCAGCAATGGGCAAGGGGACTGCAGCAAGTTCCCACAGAGGCTAGGGGTGCAGAGAGGAAAGGGACCTCGGATGGGTGAGATTTATGGGTGATTTTTAGCAACATTGGGAGTGTGCAGCACAGGCATTGGGACAGCTGAGAGTCCCTTCTCCCACTGCTGCAGCCAGCTCTGTTTATCTCAGAGGGTTGAGGAGGGCAGCAAGGAAGAGAGGAGATGAAATCCTCAGCCACCCACATTTTGCAGGGGCCTTGATGAATTTCCAGGCTCCTGGCTCAGACCACACTGGGAAAATGGGAGCAGAGCAGAAAATCCTTCCCTTAGACTTCATCACAGTAGAGGGATCCTGAACACCCTCCCAACCTTCCCATGGTGTAGATGGTGCTGTGCTGGTGCTGGGTCCTCGGCAGCAGCAATTGCCTATGGACTTCAGCCCACACCCCCCTCCCAGACATCACCAGGTGCCCTGGGGCCAGCACTGAACCTCTCACATGAGGTGAGGCTTTGGCTCATCCCATATCTGCCCAATGGCTCCTCTGCCCAGTGCAGTGACTCCCGTGCCCCCACCCTGCCCCCAGCCTGCCGGCTCTGGGCAGAGCCAGCATCTCCTGAAAGGGCAGAGCAAAGTGCCTCAGGTCTTATGGAGCACCAGTAGCAGTGGTGCCTGAGGATGCTGCAACCCCAGGTTAGTGCAGAAAGGATGCCCCAGGCCAAGGCTGTGGTCCCTTGGCACAGGAGCACCTTGCCTTCAGATCAGTGCTGCTGTTTGCCTGGCTCTGACTCTCACTTGCATCTTATTTCTGCTGCTTTTCTGGAACTGATCCTTGCTAAGGTGCCCAAGAACCTGGTGACTGGGATGCTCATAAATTAAAGGGCACGTGAATGGTTGCTTCATTAAAAATAAAATCCAGTGGATTTTTCCACTCTGTGCTCTCCAGACCTTTCCCGGGGAGCCCTCACTAAAAGTGGATGTTGTCACCCACCTCAGTCCCCTGAGACAAATACAGTCTGTGCTCTGTAGGACTGAAAGAAGGGTCTGGAAAGGGCACAGTATGCAGCATGACAGAGTCCTGGAGATCAGCTCACAGCCTACTTCCAGACCCTGTCCCTGAGAGAACCCCACTGGCCAAGGCCATGTGCTCAGGTGCCAGGGACACTAAGGGGGACAGGACACCCCCAGCAGTGTCCAGGGCCGGTGTGAGCATGCCAGGGAAAACAAGCTCTCCACTTGCCAGCTGGGACTTCAACCTCCACTCTGTGGCATTTCCACCAGTACAAACAACCTCAAAAATCCATCCTGACCAGCAGTGGGATAAAATTAACCCAACGATGCCCTCTGATGGTGGAAACAACCCTGGTGTGGGCAGTGCTGCACCAGCGCTGAGCCCCTGGGAACAACACTCCCTGGACTTCAGCTTGGGCTGGAGGTGCTGCAGGAGAGATGGTGCAGAGGGGGGTCTGATTAATCACAGGCACTGCCCAGCTTTGCTCTCCGTGCCACCAAGGGTGGGATGGGCTCCAATCTGTGGATGCCAGGATTGGCATCTACACTAGCAATGCCAGGACCAGCCAGGACTTGGGCAGGATGTGGGTCTGGCCCCATGACAGAGCTGCCATGCAGCTGGGAGAGCTCCTACCCTTGTGCCCCCAGGCCGAGGGTAGTAAGATCACCCACACCACTGGGCCCAGGTAACCATGTGGGGCCCTCTGGGCTCTGGTGACAAGTGTCTGCCCCAAGCTGACCCAGAGCTCAAGTGATAACTCACCCTGCACATGAGCCACTAGCTCACAGGGACGAGTCCCCTCCTCTGGATGACACATCAACATGTCCTGTACCCACCGTGGGGAGGTGCCAGCTCCTGGCTGGATCCCTGCCTCACTGGTGTGGATAAAAAAGCTGTGCCTCAATAAAGAAGCATTAAGATGTCGCAACACTGATGTGGCATTTCTTTTTCCCCAGTCAGAATCATTCCCCTCCTCCAGAAGGAAGCTTTTCCTCATTCTTTCTCCTTGTTGGGCTCCTTCTAGTTCAGTAATCTCTATCTGTGTTTCATAAAGCTGGTCCTTCCTTCCAAGCTCAAAACCCATCTTCTCCACCCTCGGTTGGGTGGGATCCTATGCAACCCCACAGCAGCCCTGGCATCTCTCCACATCTGCCCACCCAAGCCAACCCCACAATAAGCAGGACAGAGGGGTTTGGTGGCTTTTATTAGGACCAAAGCCCCTCAGCTGGGTTTGTTTTATTGTCACAGCTAACGACAGGTTCAGAGAAGGCCATGCCATGGCAGGCTGAGGTGCAGCTCCCAAAGCACTGCCAGGGAGGAACAGCCCAGCAGGCAGCAGAGATCATGGTCAGGGGCATCAGCACCTGCCCCACCACCACCTGGCACCTGCAGGATCCACCTGGGAAAAGGAACAAGATCCTCGTCCTGCAAGGGCACCAAGAGAGCCCTGGTCAGGAATGGGTGGGAAACGTGTCCCTGCCACAGCTCTAATGTGAGACAAACTCGGCAAAATTTACAGCCCTCCTTCCACCTCACCAGGGGAAAGGTTTCTCTCAGGTTCATCATCCCACCCCATCTCCAGCCAAGGAAGACCCGAGCTGGGACTCCATCAGCAGGTGACCAGGGCTAATGCAGGACACTCAGCCCACTCCAGCCCCCTGAAGTGATCCACCTTCCCTCCACCCTGGTACCCCGACCGAGACCTACCTTGCTCTTTGTCTTGTCCTGCGGTCTGGCCTCACTTTGGCACTGCAGGAGAGCACAGGAGACAAAAAACCCCTGAACTCCCCTTGTCTTACTCCCCTTTTGACTCCCAAAAGTGCCTGTGTGCTCACCCCAATGTGCACCTGCACATCCTCACCCTGCACACCCCATCCTTGCGCACATCTGCTCCAAGCAATCCCACACACCACCATCACTGCATGCTCCTGGCCACTGTCCCCCAAAACCCCAGCCTGGGTGACTCCCAGGTGCTGTGTCCCCAGCACAATGCCCAGCTCATCCTCCTTGGCCAACTGGGCCGATCCCCTGTATGGGCAGCAGGGGAAGGGGAGATTCTGCCCCTCTGCCCCACTCAGGTGTGACCCCACCCACAGAGCTGCCCCAGCCCTGGGGTTCCAGCACAGGAAGGACGTGGAGCTGCTGGACCAAGCCCAGAGGAGACCACAGAGCTGCTCCAGGGCCTGGAGCCCCTCTGCTCTGCAACCAGGCTGGAGAGATGGGGATGTTCAGCCTGGAGAAGAGAAGGCTCTGGGGGAGATCCTAGAGCCCCATCCAGTGCCTAAAGGGACTCCAGGAGAGCTGTAAAGAGACTTGGGACAAGGGTCTGGAGTGACAAGACAAGGGGGAGTGGCTTCCCACTGCCAGAGGGGAGGGTTAGATGGGATATTGGGAAGGAATTCTTCCCTGTGAGGGTGGGGAGGCTCTGGCACAAGGTGCCCAGAGCAGCTGTGGCTGCTCCATCCCTGGAAGTGTCCAAGGCCAGGCAGGACAGGGCTTGGAGCAACCTGGGATAGTGGAAGGTGTCTGCCCATGGCAGGGGGTGGGAATGACTGAGCTTTAAGGTCCCTTCCCACCCAGACCACTGATCTGTGACTCCACAGAGCCCCTGCACAGCTGCACTGAGGATGTGCCTGTGGCCAAGGGACCAGGGCCAACTGGGTCAGTGCTCCTGGAGGGTCCAGCAGCTCCCACAGAGCTGAGCACTGACCCTGTGCCACACACCCTGTACTACACCAACAGCCCTGGAGCTTCCACAGGTACTCTGGCTGAGGTTGCCAGATTGGAGCCCTGCCTGCATGGGAAGTGGAGCAGAGCGTGTCTGGGGGCAAGAGTGTGCTCAGAAGACACAGGAAGGGAAATGGAAGTGTTTAAGGACACCTGGCCAGCACAGGAACACGCAGATGTGTGCGGGCAGTGATCCCCCACGAGCCGAGGAGGGGCTTTGGGGAGCACCACGGGGCAGGTCTGTTCTGGATGCTCTGCTGAGGGAAATGTGAGTGCAAGTGTGGGCAGGATCCCAAGACATAAATCAGAGCAGCCCAAGTGCAGGGGAAGAAGTTCACACACACCCCCTAGGCTTGGGACAAGAGCAAGGGCCAGTGCTGGGCCAGGCCTCCGGCAGCTCCTCTGGCTCTGTCATTTCTGGTTTCCTCCCCATTTTTTTCCCCATGAATAAGGAATGGTGATTTCAAGATGCTTCAAGACCATAAACCCAAGAAGCCCAAGGGTGCCAGCTCCACAGGGCTGCCCAGTATCCTCAGACTCTCACAACCAGGATCAAAACAAAACGGGGACAAACCACAGCACTGGGAAAGTGAGACCTGGAAAAGGCAGGCAAGGGCTCCTGCTCCTCCTTCCCCTCAGCCAGTCTCACCTTTCACATCCAGTCTGCAGTCTACTGAGGCTTCCCCCAGGGGATTCACAGCCTTGCAGGTGTAGACACCCCCATCGAAAGGACCAGGCTTGCGGATTTCCAGGGAGCACACACCCTGATCAATCAGTGCTATGTATTTGGGATCTTCCCGGATCTCCATCTGATTTTTCAACCAGATTATTTTGGGCTGAAAGTTTAAAGCAGGGAGAGAAATGAGGAATCTAATTAGCCCCAAAATGCAGCCACCTCTGTCTGCCTTTGCCTTGGCCCTGGTGAAGCTTGTGGCCAATGGTGGGATTCACAGTCAGAAGTATTTTGAAGATCCAAATCTCCCACTTGTGAGCCCTAACCACCGCTCCACCCTTCCTCCCCCAGCACAGGGGAAACAGGACATGGCTTGATTTACGACCAGTCTCCCATCTCCATGCAGAAACAACCCAAACATGCCCCAGTTTGGCTCAGAGGGCAGCTGCAGCCCCTTAACATCACCCAACCATCTCCCAGAGACCTCCAGCCACCTTGCAAAAAAACCCACTGCTGTTCCCAGGCCAAGGCTGTGCCGCCCATGGAGGAGCACCGACCTGGGGGAAGCCCCGCACAGAGCAGAAGAGGTGGGTGCTGTAGCCCCGCGTTGTCGTTCGGTCTGTCAGCGGCTGCGTGAACTTTGGAGGTTCCATCATATCCCGCTGGGGGATCTTCTCTGGCTGGTAAGTGGTTTCTAGAGAAATAATTAATTCTAGCTGAGGCAGACCTGAGGCTCCCAGGCTGACCAACACAGGAATTCAGCACAAGGTTCCCAAAACCACTTCTCTTCCCTCTTGTAAGAAGCCATATGTCACTTGGCCTGACCCAAGGACCTGCCCCTCAGCTCAGAGCAGCCCTGTTTCCTCATCCAATCATGGCATGGTAGTGCCCAAGCCCTAAGCAAGGAATGGGGGGGATGCTAATCCCCAAAGCCACTGTGACACATCCTGTGTGCAGCAGGTCAGACCCAGGCCAGGCACACTCTCGATCTCCCATTCCATCCCTTAATCTCAGTCCACAGAAATAAGAGTTGGAGGGAAGCTCTGCAGATGGCAGAGATCCTACGTCACGGTGTGCTACGAGGGAGTGGGACAGAAACAGGAAGGAGAGGAAGGAGAGCAGGAAGGAGAGCAGGAAGGAGAGCAGATCTGATTGGAGATTTGGCCCTGAGCTGTGGAGCCAAAGCCAGGGCTGTTCTGACTCTTCCCAGCTCCTGCTTCCATCTCATCCCAGGGATGTCCATGCCTTGGTTCCTCTCAGGGGGCTGAGCATGGCACAAGCTTTCCCCAGAGGAGACATGAGGTGCAGAGGAGGGGCAGCGGACCTCCGGACCTTGGGGGTGCTCAGCCTCACTCCTGCTGCTCCAGCCCAGCAGCATCAGCACAACCCCGAGGAAACCCCACCGGCCCCTGGTCAGGACCACTCTTGGCTACCACCCTCCCCAGCCCCTCAGCCATGTCCCCACTTGTCTTCTCAATGTGGGCCACTCCAGAGGCCAGGGCAGCGCTGTCACTGAGCCCGCAGATGTTCTCCGAGAACACTCGGAAGGAGTAGGTGTTGCCAATGATGAGGTCGGAGATGGTGCAGCTGGTGCGGGTGCAGCGCTCCAGCACCGTGAACCATTTCTGGAAGGGAAAAAAGGAGGAAAAAAGAGAGCAGTGAGGAAAGACGGGCTGTGACAAGGATGGAGAAGGTGTGGGGTGATGCAGGGAGTGCAGCTGTCCCTCTCCCATTAGGGCATCACCAGCAGCAGGAGTGCCCAGGCTCACCCCACTCTTCTTGTCAGACTTCTGCACCCTGTAGCCCTTGATCTCAGAGTTCCCGTTGTCTGCGGGGGGGGTCCACTCCAGGGCCACATTAAAGCCCCACACATCCACCAGCTTCAGGTTCTGGGGAGGGCCGGGTGGCTCTGCAAACACAAGCACCCTCAGGGTGACATCCCAGTTTGCTCCCCCCACATTCTATATCCCTTGACTTTGCTTTTAATCTCTTCTCACTCTGGTCCAGCACACAAGGGATGAGAAGCTGCAACGACCAAGACTGGCAGAAACTCTGCATCCCCAGCCAGAGAAGTTCACATGCATGATCCTGCTGGGGATCCCAGGGTCTCCAGAGTCCCTTGCCTTGTTGCTGTTGCATCACATCCCACCCAGAACAAGACCTACCTAACCAAGGAGGAGAAATGAGCCCCAGAGTGATCCTGCAGGGTCCCATCCTCAGCTTACCAACCACCTGGATGTCCAGGGTAGCCTTGTCCTCGGCTCCGTTGATCTGCACGCTGAGCTCGTACTTGCCCGAGTCGCCGCGCTGGGCCTGGCGGATGTAGAAGATGGTGTCCCGAGCCGTGTTGCGGATGTTGATGCGGTTGGTGTCCAGGGGCTGCCCTCCCTTGGTCCAGCTCACCTCAGGCTGTGGCTTTCCCTGGAGCAACAGGCAGGTCAGGAGCCACTCGGGCACAGGGTCCCAGCAGGTCCTGCTGGGAAGGACAGGTGGCAGAGCCGCCCTGCTGTGTCCAGGCAGCAGCAGCCTGTGTGCCACCTCTCCCATCCAGCAGTCACCAGGAAAGAAGCTACAGCTGATTCCTGTCAGACTCACTAATGGGAAGCCATCAGGCTTCAGGGGTGAGGCTGGAACATGCTGGCTCCCCAAGGTCCTCATGGAGCAAGCCCAGCTTTACTTGCTGGGCAGAGCTGTGCTCTCATGGCCCAGGTGCTAAGTCCAGGCTCCAGCTTAGCACCAGGGCTTGAACTAAGCATACAGGGAAAATCCATGTCTGCAGCATGGCCAGCACAGGGTCCAAACTATCTGTGAGACATAGCATGGACAAGCTCCTCAGCTCAGGGGCCTCTCACTCCCTCTGCTTGGCCAACATGTTTCAGAGCCAGCTGCCATGGTGGAGATGCTCTGATGTCCCAGACAGGATGAGAGAGATAGCTGAGGAGACGACCTCCAGCCTAGCCCACCAGTGTCAGCATTACTCCACCATCACACAGCCCTGGGGCTGCCCTCCTCCAAAGGCAGCTGGTCCCCTCTAGGGATCCCTGTGCTGTGTTGTGGGGTCCCAAGGGATGTGAACAGATCCTGGCCTAGAGCACGAGCTGAACTGGACTTATTGGCTGAGATAGCAGCAACAGCAAGCCCATTGTCCTGATGTGTTTGGGGTTGTCCCACTGCAGCATCATCAACAAAGATGTAGCAAGGGAAAAATAGGATCTGAGAAGGAAGAGGAGAGAGATTCCCACCTCATCAGCCACCCTTGGCCCATAAGACACAGGGACCAAGCCAAGCCCGAGCACAGCTGGACCCCTAAGTTAACCTGCAGGAGCTAACCTGGAGTGAAATGCCAGAGGATTAAAGCCCAAATCACCCACCTACCTGAAAGGGGATCATGATGTTGACAGCATCCCCCACACGCCTGATGTAAGTCTCCCGCAGGTGCCGAGGCATGCGGATCTTTGGGAGCTCTGGGGACCAGGAATTCACATTGTGAGACAAGGAACTCCCATTCCTCAGTTGGCTGACCCTCCTCATATACACCCCTGCTTGGCCACCAAGAAAATCCACCCCAACACGGCCACCTTCTCCCTCTCATCTCCTCGACAGTGCAGCTCCCCTGCAAGGCTGTGCTAGCCTGTGCCCATTGCCTGTGCCCCAGAGTGATATCCATCCCTGAGATCCTAAGTCACCAAGGCAAGGGCAGCATTCCAATGGATCATTCACACCTCTTCATTACAGTCAGGCCATGGAGACAACCTGGCCTCAATCAGAAGAGCCACAGCACAACCTATATGGTAACAAGGCAGGGAATAACATCTCCCAGTTGGGAAATATTTCTTCCCCAACTTTCCAGAGGCACACAGCCCAACTTCCAACAAGGACAAGGTTCTGCTTCCAACTTCCCTGTGCAGTCCAGGCCACTGAGACACCAATGAGGTGCCTGGTCATACCAGAGCTGTGGACGCCTCAGGCTCGTGACAAAGGCAAACATCCCCAAGGAAACATAACAAAGACAAGCAGAAACCTCACTGGAGAATGCTCATGGATTGTGTCCCCTTCCCAGGGTGGAATAGAAGCTTAACAACTCTGCTGGCTCAGTGATACCCAGGGATCCCTCTGGAGCCCCTTGGAGTCTCTGCTCGGGGTAAATGTGCACGAGCAGCCAGAATAAACCAGCACTGAGCCAAACAGCTGTGAGGGCTGGGGAGCTCAGGGACAGCCCCGGCAGTCCCAGATGGCCCTTCCTGACAGATGAGATGGCCCCTGCTCTTTTCATGCTGTGATTTCTGCAGAGATCCATCCCCCAGTGCTGCCACTTGGGTTCATCAGTCTCAGCAAGGCAGGGAAACCTGACCTCAGGGGAGGAATGTTAATTCATGGGTGCTTTCCCCAGCTCCCTGTCTTTGCTCAGAGGGGCGGGGCTGGGCCAAGGTCAGTGGCCCCGATGATGAAATGCCACGGTGGGAAGGCCTTTCTCCTGCCCTTGTTCCCAGCAAAACATGATTCCCATACTCATCCTTCATCTGGTTTCTCCTTGTCTCTCTCCACCTCCCAAACCCACTCATCCCACCTGTTGTTAAGCTCCGTGCTGCCCAGTTGCTGCTATTTAAAATCCCCTGGGGTGCTATAAATGAACTGGTGAGATGTACAAAATGCAGGCCTAGAGAAAATGTGAAGGCCAGAAGGAAAGAAAAGAAGAAGAAAAGAAGAAGGAAAGAAGAAAACAAAAGAGAAGAGAAGAGAAGAGAAGAGAAGAGAAGAGAAGAGAAGAGAAGAGAAGAGAAGAGAAGAGAAGAGAAGAGAAGAGAAGAGAAGAGAAAAGAAAAGAAAAGAAAAGAAAAGAAAAGAAAAGAAAAGAAAAGAAAAGAAAAGAAAAGAAAAGAAAAGAAAAGAAAAGAAAAGAAAAGAAAAGAAAAGAAAAGAAAAGAAAAGAAAAGAAAAGAAAAGAAAAGAAAAGAAAAGAAAAGAAGGGGAGGGAAGGGAAGGGAAGGGAAGGGAAGGGAAGGGAAGGGAAGGGAAGGGAAGGGAAGGGAAGGGAAGGGAAGGGAAGGGAAGGGAAGGGAAGGGAAGGGAAGGGAAGGGAAGGGAAGGGAAGGGAAGGGAAGGGCCAGTAGATCAGATGTGTGGGTCTCTCAGCTCTTTGGGTTTTACACCTGTAATGTGCCTGGGACAAAGCTCAGGCAGCAGGGACAAGGTGTGGAAAGAACAAGCCGTGCATTTGGCATCTCATGCCAATCCCTCACACCCCAGCTTTCCCAGTTATATGAGGTTTGTTGGGATGGTTTTGAGGTCAGAGGCGAACAGGGGCAGTCACCACCCCTAAGCCACATTCACCTCCTCCGAACACACTAAGATGGACACTGCAGGACCCTTTCCACAGGCTGACAGTCTTCTCCAAGCCTTTTCCTATGAAAAGCTGGTGGTTCCTGGAATAACTTTTGTTAGTGTTACTATTTTTAAGCAGCTGAAAAATCTGATATGTTAAATAGCAAGAAAACTTGATCATTAATAATTCCTTCTAGAGGGAAAATGAGTCTCTACTTGCTGTTTGCTGAGTGCAAACTGGCCCTGCCCTCCTGCATCAGCCTCTGCACATTGGCAGCACCCCGAGAGGAATGTGAGTCTTGCTAAGCATGGGAGCAACTCATTCATTAGCGAGTTCAGCATGATTAAAGTTCCCATGCTACAGATAACCAGCTCTTGACTTCCCTGAGCTAAATAAACAAAGCTGCCCAATGTGTGCCGTGGCATATTTGGGATGTCACATGGCCAAGGGGGGGAGATGTGCTCAGGGGGTGGTGGATTCTGAGCCCTTGCCATGAAATGGGAAAATGTGGTTCTGCCTTTTGAGTCCTTCACCCCCAAAGTTTCAACATCAGCAAGATTGGTGAGGTCAGGAAGCTTCTCCTAAGGGAACTGGACACAGTCACTGAGAATAACATCTGTCAAAGGCTGGATGGGACGCATGAGGGGCTGCTCATCCATGAGGGATGGACAGAGATTTCCCACAGGAATTTTGCCCTCAGGAGCAGGACTCACGGAGGATCTCCCTGATGAGCACTGGCTGCTCCAGAGTGGCCGGGACGCTGGCTCCGCCGGCACCGACAGCCGTCACCCGCACGTGGATCTTGTCCCCGGAGCTGAGGTCTGGGATTGTGTAGCGAGTGGAAAGAAAAGGCTCCTGGTTCACAGCTTTCCAGTCTGAACCTGCAACAGACCCAGCACAGCACTTTGGATGTGCCATGGACAGACAGACACACCCTGAGCATCAGGATCAAGGCCCAGAAGGTGAGACCCAGCGGCAAAGGATCCCTTCCTTGGAAATGTGGCACAATACTGGGCACCAGGAGAAAAAGAGACTTTGGAGGGGAGGTTGGCCACCCCTGCCAAGGAGTGTGGGGTATGAAGTGCTGGCAGGAGCTCAGCACTGGAGCACGAGGACATTTGCAAGCAAGAAAAGGCATCGGGCCAGCGAACACGTCCCTGCTGACCAGGTGCATTTCTGAAAGGAAAGATCCTTGGAGGTCCCTGCCAGCCACTCTGCTCCTCTCACTCCCCCAGGACAACACTGGGGCTCACCATGGCCTCCACAAACCCCTCCACACTGGGCAAGGTTTACTCAGGATCTGCCCCTGACCTGATGGACCTCTCCAAGTGTTCTTCCTGCTTGTCAGGGATGTCTGAAACTCAACCCAGAGCCCAGCCCTCCCCCAGCCCCAGCTAACATGGCCTTGCCATGTGCCAAACCTCTCACGATGTTTCTCACTTAGAAAATCAACTGCCCCAGTACCCCAAGGACTGAATGTCCCAGGTGGGCAATGAGTGACCCATATATGCCAGGGTGTGCCAAGCCCCCACGTGCACCTTCAGAACAAGAAGGTTTTCTTGTCGATGCCATTGGAGCAACCAAGTCCCACCAGATCCTCTTTCCCTTCACCACTGGCATTGCTCAAATCAGCCCTCACTCAAATCTCACCATATTTTAGCCAACCAGAGTCTTGTACCAGCCCAAATACAGCAGTTCTGCAGCCTCTGGGTGATGACAGAGGGACTGGAGTTCTCCTGTCCTCCAGCAGACCCAAGCAAGCCAGGAGAACATCCAGACTGGGCCCTTTGGGTGGCTGTCAGACAGATCCCTCCAGGAATGGCTGCATCTTTCCTTGTCCCATGCAAGGGCCTCCTCACACATCCCACCCAGTCGTGGCAACCTCTCCATCCCCAGCCCAATGATGGAAGACTCCCACAGCCAAGAATGTGTCCATCATGTGTGCCACAAGCTAAACAGCTGAGGATCAAGTTCCCTGAGGTCCCTGGGCCACCTGGGTCTCCCAAACCACCCCAGCCCAGCCTCCCCTTGCAGATCTCCCCAGCCACACAGACCTTTCACTCTCACCCCAAAGCCCAGCATGGCTTCAAGTCAGTGCCCAAAACACGAATCTTATCCACCCACCCCATTCCACTACCCAGCAATACAACTGGAGAACCATGAACAATTGCTGGACAATTGCTGCCACCTCCCAGCCCGCCACCATAGCCACCCTCCTTCCAGACATAATGAAGTCTGCTGATACATGCCCAGGACCCTTCCCTTCCTCATCCTCCCATTTTATCCCCATTTCTTCCATGCTTTATTTTGGGCAAACATGAGAGGATTGAACTTTTCCTCCTGTTTTCTTAGATTACCGTCCCAGCCCCAGCTTTCTGCAGATCTGGGGTTCATCAGAGACCATCCCCAGAGGGTGTGTTGGTCTCTCTCCACACGAGAGCTCACACATAGCAGTGACTCTAAACCTGCTCCAAGCCCCTGCTAAAGACATCACTACTGTCTGAAGCCAATGGGATGCCCTGTTCCTTCACAGAAAAGGCATGACCAGTCAAAATGGATCCATTTGAGCAAAGAAAGAGAATTGTTGCTGGGGGAAATGCTCTTCTGGATTCTGCCCAGCTCCATCCCATCCCACAATCATGCACCAGCTCTCCATGCTTGCGAGGCAGGAAAGACCAAACCTACTTCCATCTTTGCAGATCTCCACCACATATCCATCCAGGCCTGCCCGGCCCATCTGCTCCGGGGCTTTCCAGGTCAGCGTGAAGGAGTTTTCACTCACTTCTTCCACGGCCAAGGACAAGGGACAGCTGGGTGGCTCTGTAACAAACCCACAGTGGTGAAGGCAGGGCTGGAGTACTGGGGTTCTTGGGTGGCAATCACTCAACCTCCACGTCTGTCTTTAGTCCCTAATCCCCAGCCCTATCCCACAGCAAAAATATCCTTGATGACTTCACCCCCCATCCCTTCTCCCCAGCACATACTCCCTCCAAGCCTTGCTTATGCCCGCTCCCCACTCCAGTGTTCCCCACTCACCCTCCTTTGGTTTCTCCAGTTTAGGTTCAGGGGCTGGGGCTGGTGGTTCAGCTGGGGGAGCTGGGGAACCTTCTGCAGGCACTGGAGTCACTTCTGTTCCAGCTTCTGTGGGGATGGGAGCAAGTTCATCTTGCTGGGGCTGCTCCAGGGGATGCTCAGGGGCTGGGGGCTCTTCAGTAGCTGGGGCTGGGGCTCCTTCTTCTTTTGGGGCTGCTTCTTCCTTTGGGGCTGCTTCTTCCTTTGGGGCTGTTTCCTCTTTCGGGGCTGGCCCTGCCTTTTTCTTGGCCGCTGCTGGAGCTGGTTTTTTGGCTGGAGGTGCAGTTTTGCCGGTCATCGCTGCAAAGCCTGGGGACTGGGCAAGGGGATGTTCTGGGGTCTCTGCTCTGGGGTCTCTGCTCTTTTTTGGGGTTCCTGCTCCAGACAAAAGATCTCTCCTCTGAATCTGGTGTCTGGACTCCGAGGTTGGGGTCCCAGCTCAGGACCAGGCGTCTCCACTCTGGACTGATTGTCTCTGCTGCGGGGCAGCTGTGCTGGGAGGGGGGAACTAGGTCACTGAGCCAGAACAGGGGCTGGGTGACTTTTATAGGCTTTGGCTGGCACTTGTCACCTCCCTGCAAACCAATCTGCCTGCACAGGCGGGACTGCCAGGAATAGCCACTCGGGACCTGCACATTCAGCAGCCCCAGCTGCCCCCTCCTATGGGATGGCAGCACATGAGCCCGGCCCCCCCAGCTGCCCCCCTGGGCTCACTCAGGACTGGGTAGGCCAGAGCCAGGTCACCTTTCTTTGGGGGCATGGCTCCTGTCCCCAGCACCAGCACCCCTCCGGCTAAGGGTTTCCCTATCTTCACTGCTACCTCTTCAGCCACCCACTGCCTCCCAGTCCCCACAGACTCCTCCTGGACCCCCTCATCTGCCTCGCCTTCCTTAGCCCCTGCATCAACACCAGCACCCCCCCCACTCCAGCCCTCCCTGGTAATCCTGCATTGACCCCCCAACTCACCGACTCCCCCTCATGTCCTCCCACAGTCCCTGTAACCCCAGACCCCTCTGGTCCTTCTGTCCTTCCTTAGCCTCATTCTCAATCCCACTGGGTTGGAAGAGGTTGGAAGACAGTCTTTGGGCTCATCTGGACCAGCCTAGCTGCCCATACCCCTAACCCACATTTCTGGGGAAGATAAATCACTCACCAGCCCCATGCTGTGTTCTTCAGCCTCTGTTCTGCCCAATCAACCATCCTTGTCCATGGTGACTGGTTTCCCCAGAAATTGTCACCAGCCACTCTACTGTTACCCCCAAACTCAAATTCATCCCAAATCTCCCCAGTGACCCAGGAAAGCCCCATTAACCCTATGGGTCATAAACCACTCACCCTCTGCTTGCTTCTGTTCCTTACTTGCCTCATGCTGTGTATGAGACACTATTAGAAGTGTCTCTGTATCCCTAACCTTCCTGAAATTCTGGTTGAGAGACTGTTTTCCCCATTTCCCAGCTAACTCCCTGTCTCCAGGGATGTTGCTATGGAGCATCCAGGAACCCCAGAGAGCAGGGTTAGATGGGATATGGGGGAGGAATTCTTGCCTGCAAGGGTGATGAGGCCCTGGCACTGCTCCATCCCTGACAGTGTCCAAGGCAGGTTGGACAGGGCTTGGAGCAACCTGGGATAGTGGAAGGTGTCCCTGCCTATGGCAGGAGGTGGGAATAGGATGAGCTTTGAGGTCCCTTCCAATGCAAGCCTGGCTCTCCTGGCTGCTGGTCCACGGGCTCACAGTTCTATGGTCCCCAGGAAACACCTCCAGATGTGGACATCAAGGTCAAGAGGCATCTCTGAGACAGCCAGAGCATGAGGCACGCTCTCTGCCAGGGCCAGATGATCCCAGCTTTGCTAACAAGGGGCTGGTTTTCCATGTAGGGGGAGTTGTGGTCACCCAGGAATTGGAGGGAGAGAAGAAAGAGCAAAGCCCCATTGGCCAGGCTGGTATTTAAATGGATGGTGACATCCCAAAAAAGAGCCTGAGGGGTGCACCCTGGCTGAAGCAGCATGACCCTCCTGCTCCAGGAGGGATATTTTTTCTCTCCAGGTTATTTGGCAGCAGAACAAAGCCAGGATACCACGAGACGATGTTGGTGCCTCAGAGGGGGTCTGTTTGCCCCAAACTATATGATAACCCAGATGTTCCTTGATTACTTCCCCAGTGAGGAGGAACATGACTAATAAAAGTTCTGCCTTACCCAAAATACTCTTACAATGCCTGAGGCATGAAGTCTTTGAGGCAGGAGAGAGTGATATGGGGCTCCCAGGCATTTCTGCTGCCTGCATGGACAGGTACTGGCAGTTCCTTTCCTGCCCAGAGCACCTTGGAGTAGCTAAAAATTGCCAAGTCAGACATGAACCAGAAAATTCTCTGCCACTGCTCTAGCCAGGGAGAGGACAAGTCCTGCTGCCCAGCACAGCAAGGAAGGGATGGAGAGGATCATCTGTCCATCCTGCTCCAGCTGTCTTTGGCTCCCAGGGGCCAAGTGGAGAAGCTCGGGTTTCTCCACACCTTGGCCCACCAGGATTTTATCCTGCCTTGGATGACCTTGGCCCCTCCTTGACTCCTCCACTTGACCCCTCCACATGGGCCATGCCTTGATGACTCTTTCCATCAGCTCATAGGTGGCCAGTTCTAGAGTCCCACAAACATCTGCTCAGACATCTTCCTTGTGTCTTTCTCAATCACAATATCTAATCTGAACAAAAAACTCACTTAATTGCAAAAAAATGGGCTTGTTTTAATAACATGTTAAGAAAAGCAATTCAAAGAGTTCAGAAAGAAAAATAAATCAATACCAAAACTCCAGTTCATAGGAAAATGAGCACTCAGATTTCTCTCTGATTTCAATTTGGTGGAATGCAGCTGAAAATTGAATACCTTCCCAAGGAAAAGTAAAGAACATCAATGCAAGAATTTTTCTTGAAGTCCTTAATTTGAAAGAAACTTGGGTCTGTCAACCTGCTCCATGACGTTTGGATGCTTTTGCTCTGTTGACTCAGGGAGTGACTAATAGGTTATGAGCAAATGAATCAACATGGTTTATCACCCACTCTTATCTGGGCCATGTTACTGGAGTTTATTGGCATCTTGTTTATTCACACGTTGGGCAAGCACTGGGTGTTGAGCAAACCCCAGCAGGGAAACACTGAGGAGCTGCTGCTGTCAATGGCAAAGGCACCACAGGAGGTTGTCCCAGTTCTAAGTCAAAGGATTTCCCACAGGCTCCAGAGGCAGGAGTCAACATTTCCTCACCCACCACGATGGCTTCACTTGTGGGTTCACAACGGGGACAGAGAAACTGCTGCCTGGAGGTGATTCTACCACCCAGGACAGGAGTGGGCTGTCCCAGCCCCCAGTTTTGGGTGAGGGAGCTCAAATTAGTCTGGTGATGAAAATGAAAATCACACAGAGGGGACTGCTCCTGCAGGCAGCTGGGAGGGTTGAATATTAAAAATTTAGTGATAATTTAAATATCAGCACATTTTTGCCTGAAACTATAAGTATTTCAGGATTTAGCTGAAATACAGGTTATCCATGTTTTCCAGTGAGGAAAAATCTCTTCCTACAAAAAGCTGGCACTTTTATAAATTAGTTTTGACCCGCATTTCAGCCCACCAAGTCATTAATCCATTTCCTTACTTATTTTCCAAGTGAGTACAGGTCTAAATTAGGGGAGAATCATTTATGCCCAAAAGGAACAGATCCTCCTCATGCCACTGTTACTCCAACTCCCCCTGATGACACAGCACAGTGGTCAATCATTTTCTGACTGTGTTTGTTTGACAGGATACCATTGCAAAGACGTGAATTTGTTCCCCCAAAATATCCGATCGGCCCACCCAGACTCCCAGTTCAGGAAACCAGAGACCTTGCCAGGTGGAGTGGGGGAAGCCTCGGGAATGCCTTCCCCACCATGACAGCTGATGCGTCATGGCGAGATGGAAGATGCCTCCAACAGCTGGGGCAAATCCTGGAGACTTCCAGAGATTAGGATCCTCCCCTAAACAGGGCTCCAGGATTAGACAGAAGGTGGTGAGACCTTCTCACTTGCACATCGTAAAGCAAAGCGGAGATGCCAAAGGCCTGGAATCAACATGGAGCTCGTGTCATCAGGGTGGGAAGGGCTCCCTGAAGCTGCCACATCCTCTGTGCTCATGCCCTCTTGTCCATGTCCCTGTCCCCATTAACATTTCTGGAGATCCTGGTGGGCTCTTTGCATCCCAGCAGGACTGTGAAAGCAGCAGGTGGATGTCCCACCTGGGCCACCACAGGCTCTGGGCATGGTGTCTTCTGGTCCTTGGCACAGGCATGGGTTTGGCCAGGGCAGAGGAGAGAGCAGCAGGGGATCAGCATGGGTGTCAACAAGGAGAGACACCCACAGCCCAGACCAGGGGATACCCAGGTCACACAGGGTCCCCACTGCCAACTCCAGTGAGATAGATTCAAAGTCAACAGGACAAAGAGGAACCAACCCCCACCTCCCTTTGGCCACAGCCAGCCCTGCACACATCGTGTGGACTGTGAGTCCATGGGAGACATCACAGAAGGCCAGAAAAATGCCCAAATCCCCTGAATTTCAGCAGAAAGGAGGCATCCAAGCCCTTCAGGGGGGCTGTTGCTGATGGTTACTGGAGCCGATTCCTGTGTGGGTCTGTGCCCTCGTTTCAACTGCTGTTCCTGCTCTTGCCTTGTCCCCTTTCCAGGTTTAACTCAGATCTCCAGAAAACCAGGGAGCTCACCTGGAAAACACACTGTGGTCAACCACAAATGCCAGCAAGGCATTTAGGTAGGCAGGCTCAGTGCCCTATCTACCACCTCCCATATTCCACATTCCTGCTTCTGGCTCCAGCACTGGCTCCCAGCAGCATTTCCAGCCTTGCTGTCACTGCGATATTCGCAGAGCACTGAGTCAAGCAGCCGAGGCAGGCAGCAGGTGGGCTGGGACCAGGCAAGATTTCCATTTGTCTGTCACACACAAGTGGACACTTACTTCATCCCAAAGCAATGACTGCAGGCAGGGGCTCCAGGCCTGAGCTGGGACACGGCCCCCGTTCCCCTCCCAAAGCCCCCCAGGAAAGGGCCTGTCCAGGTGTCACCCTGGGACAGGAATTTCAAGCAAGTATTGCTTTAAAATATCCTTGTCTGATCTAGAAAACACAACCAGGTAATAAAGAAACATTAACAGGAGCATCTCTGAGGAGCATCTCTTGCCTGGTGGACATCCCTTGGTGGGCACCGAGGGATACAGGGTTCTAACAGCCACAGGCTCCAGACCTGTCCCTGGAGCTGGGTGCAGACCAGCTCACCCCAGCAGCACTCAGAAGCGCCAGTTTAAATCACTGACTCTCCAGTAACCCTTTTTTCAGGAAAAGAGTTGTCCAGCCCTGACACAAGCTGCCCACCACTCCAGTAGTGGAGTCCCCAGCCCTGGAAGAATTTAAAAGCCACGTGGATGTGTCAGCTGAGGACATGGGTTAGTGGTGGCCTTGGCAGTGCTGGGTTAAGGGTTGGACTCTTAAGGGTCTTTTCCAACCTAATTGATTGTCTAATTCCATGACTGGTCAGGGTTCACCCACCTCCAGGTCCCCCAGTATCAGCTCACAGAGTAGAAGGGTGGGTGCTCAGACCTGCACTCTGCCTGCTGGGATCAGGAGCTGCCAGATGCAGGCAGGGGATACAAACACCCAAACCCAACTTTTGGGCTGTTATTTTTGGGCTGTAATGGGATCATTCTCCTCCAAGATGGATGGGGTAGAAAAATAGGAAAACCCATGCAGAGATGTCCTGATTTTGCCCTGTGACTTGCTGGGAGCTGAGCCAGGGAGCTCCGTGTTCCCTCCAGCAGTGGAAAAACCATCACAGAGTCATCAGCTGCTGCCCACAGCCAAAATGGCTTCCCCAAGGCCACCTGTGGGGCCACCGCAATCGCAGTCACGGTACAAGGGCACAGCACAGCCTGAGCAGGAGCTCCAGGGCAGTGACTTGCAGCAGCTGCACCCAGGCCAGCTGGGCCTGAGCGTGCCGGGCCAGCAGGAGCCCTCACGCACCTTGGCACCACAGCTCTCACCTGCCATGTGCCCAGGAGCAATGCCAGTGCTGGGGCACTACTCTGCCTGGGGTGGGTTTTTTCCAGCCCTGCCCTACTTCTGCAGCTGCCAGCAGGAGCTCACCTAGGACGGAGAGCCTGCAGGGACAGGGCTGTGTCAGCCCCGCTCTCTGCAGTCTGCCCAGAGTCACCTCTACCAAGGCTTGGGGACAGCAGCTGGAGATGCCAATAAGGCTCTGTCACCACCTGCCCTGGTTGGCCCTGCTCTGTGGCAGGGAGAAGCCGCAATTAGCAGCTCAAGTTTTCTTTCTTCATTAAAACCAGGAGCTCAGGAAGGCCCCTGAGTTGTTTCAAAGCCCCTTTGCTGGTTTATTCTGAACGTTTGCACCCAGGGGCTAGAGCCACACCAGCTGCTTCTGTCTGCTGAGAAAGGAGCTGGGAGGCTCTGCAGGAGAAGGGGGAGGGAACAGCTCAGCCCCAGGCTCCACCAGCACCAAGGGCAAATTTCAGTGTGGATTAGGACCAGCAGGGAACTCAGTGTTTGCTCTGCACAAGGACAGGCACCACTTCTCAGAGCCTGCTTTACTCATCTCCTCACCTGCAGTCCCATGCAGGACCAGGAGGGTGTCCAGCCCTACCTTAAGGACTGTGAGGGGCTGAAACCCCTGCCAGGGTACACCCTGACATTGGCCAGTAAAAGCCCAGGGTTAGACATTCCCTGTCTCATTTGACTTTCAGCATCCCCTTTATCTGGTTTCTGTACCTCCATCAAGGACTTGAGGCCACCTTGAGTGTCTTCACGGCCATTGCTCCTGCTCAATCCCTCCTGTAGGACCAACACTGATGTTTCCACTTCCCCTCCCAGCTCTTTCCATACTTTCTCACATCCAACATCTTCTTTCCTTGCCTTGCTTTCACTGCCCACCTTACCTTCCCTGTGCTCTCCCAATTCCCTCCTCCACCCTGCTCCCCTCAACCCACTCCCAGTCTCTTCAGGACTCTGCCAAGCTCCATCCTGGAGCATCCCTGTTCAGGGGAGAGCAGGTAAGACCAGCAGGATGTCCTGCAGCCAGAGCTGTCCCAGCCCCAGGGACACTGGTGGTATTGTGAACTGCCATGTTTCGGATGAGGCAGTCATATCCCACAGGAGTCCTTGAAGCCAGCGTGGTGGTGGCCACAAGGGCTGCTTGCACCTTGCTATGTCCAGGGTGTTTGGGAAGGGCTGTCCCTTTCCAGGACTCTTGGAAGCAAATGGGATCTGCTCCCTTGTTGGGACAGCATGTCCTGGGCCCATCCCACAACCCTCTCTAACCCAAACACGTTTATTTGAGAACTTCCCTATTGTGTCCCTCTCCCTGGAGAGTTTGCTGGGTCGGAGGGGCTATGAGAGGGTTTGGAGCATCCCCAAATCCCAGTGACTTCTGCCAGGTCCCAGTAAACTGGGAATACACACCAGTTTGGGGTGTCCAACAGGGCCCAGACCATCCTTTCCCTGCTGCCACGAGGGAGCATCATAGGGACACTCAATCCAGCTGACCCCGTGCTCTGTCCGGCCCAAATCCTCCAGACAGTAAAATCCTCCCAGCCAAGCTTTGGAAATGCCTGGTCCTGGGAGACCCTGAGCCAGCTGTGGTGACCCCAGAGCCAGCTGTGGTGACCCCAGAGCCAGCTGTGGTCCAGCCTTGTGTGCCACTGTCAGGGCACCCAGGAGCCGCTCCCTGCCCTGTCCCCGTTCAGCACAGAGGGACAGCCCTGTGCCACTCCTGGGGGAACCATTTCCCCAAAACACCTCCAGAGCAGCTGGGCCAAGACATGGTGCTCAGAGAACAAAAGGGGGTTGATCTGTTGATCCAATAACATGAAGAAAAACAGCCATGGAAGTTTCTCCAATCTCATCCTCCATGAGCAAGTCAATGCCAAAGGGACAGCTGGATGTTTGCAGGGAAAGGCCAAAACCTCCAGCTGGACATGACAAGGGCAGTGAGATCCAGGGAGGCTGGAGGTGGCTTTGGCTCTTACCTCTCTCCTGGGGGTTAGGAGGTGGCAGAGATCCCAAGGGATCCAGAGACAAGAGGAAGAGATGGAGGGGGGGGGTGTGGTCTTCTGCCTCCCAAGTGCTGACTCTTAAGAAGGATGAGAAATTCTCAGTCACACAAAATCTGAGAGCAGCCCTGGGAGAAGAGCTTGTGGTGTTGGTGCTCAGTGTGCCCCAGCCTTGTGCACTGGGTCTCAGTAACACCCCCAGCCAACTGAGCTGATCCCCCAGTGTGGGCAGCAGAGCAGGGGGAGATTCTGCCCCTCTGCCCCACTCAGCTGAGACCCCACCCATAGAGCTGCCTCCAGCCCTCCTGCTTCCAGCACAGGAAGGACGTGGAGCTGCTGGACCAAGTCCAGAGGACCCCACAGAGCTGCTCTGAGAGCTGGAGCCTCTCTGCTCTGGAGCCAGGCTGGGAGAGCTGGGGGTGTCCAGCTCGGAGAAGAGAAGGCTCTGAGGAGAACTTAGAGACCCCTCCAGTTCCTAAAGGGGCTCCAGGAGAGCTGGAGAGGGATGTGGGACAAGGTCTGGAGTGACAGGACAAGGGGGAATGGCTTCCCACTGCTAGGGGGTAGGGATGGACGGGATACTGGGAAGGAATTCCTCCCTGTGAAGGTGGTGAGGCCCTGACACAGGGTACCCAGAGCAGCTGTGGCTGCACCATCCCTGACAGTGTCCAAGGCCAGGTTGGATGGGGCTTGGAGCACCCTGGGATAGTGGAAGGTGTCCCTGTCATGGCAGGGGGTGGGAATGGGATGAGCTTTGAGGCCCCTTCCAACACAAACCTGTCTGGGATTCCATGGCACAGTGAGCTGGATGCAGGGACCTTGCTCTGTGACTCAGCCCATCCTTTCTGCAGGCTGGAAATGCCCCAGGACCCCACAGGGCAGCGGTGGCTGGAGGTGTCATTCCTGCCCAGCACCTGTAAAGCCCTTGGGATCTCTTGGGGTGCTCAAACGTTGCAGGAATGCCAAGTGACATGCAGGGCTGTCGCCTGCCCTGGCTGGCGCTGAAGGTGAGAAGCTGATTTATTTTCACAATCTGCAAAGCCCTGAGGAGGTGGACGTGGCCAGGCTGGGCACCAGGAATGGCTCTTTTCTGTCCCTGGCACTCTGACTTCAAAGTAAAGTGTTGGGACTCTCCAAAAGTTCACATCTTCCCACCAGCCAGGCCATGACCCGATCCAACCCCACACCTGCACGAGGAAAAACACCTTTGCTGGTCCCTTTTTTAATGCTGCTGGTGACTGTGCTTAGCTCTTCTTGTGGGGTGCAGGAGAAGCTGTGCTGTCTTTTTGCACCCCAGCACAGCAACCAGGAGGGACGGGGGCAGACAAGGGGGGAGCTGCCAGGACCAGTTATCTGATCCCGGCAGCTCCAGTGTAAAGTTAGCATGGCCTTTTGGAAAGTACTTGCTGTGGCAAAACATGCAGTAAATCACTGCTCTGAGTGCCAACAATATTTTGAGATTAGCAAATCTTAAAGCTCACTTTGGGGTCGTGGGTTGGAGCCCTGCCAGTGTAACTGGGGGGTCTATCCCACCTCACACCCTTCAGCTCCCAGGGATTGCACCAAGTGCAAATCCTTGCTTTTTGAAGGAGATTGGATAAGGTCTGGAGTCAGCAGCGGGTGTGGGGTCCTGCAACTCCCTCCTGTGGATTCTCACCCTGTGCTCCCAAGGAGCAGGACTGATTTCTTTGCCTTTTCCTTTCTAGACTACCTTGGAACACCCCTAATTTCCTCCCTTGTTTTATCAAAAAAACACCCAGCTCCCACCAGTTGCCCCAAGCCTTTCCAGCATCATCCTGTGCTCCCTGGGACAAGTCATTGTGACCTCCAGCATCATCACCTTCCTCAGTGTCCCCAGTGTCCCCCAGTGTCCCCAGGGTCCCCAGAGTCCCCAGCACCCCAGCACTGGGCTTTCCACAGTACTCCAAGGTAAGAATGCCCAGGATTTAAAAACCACCCATGAGGTGGGACCCTGGTGATTTCAGACATGCCCCAAGTTTTCCAAGCTCAGCTGAGGGCTCATTCAGCCTGTGAGACAAAGAGAAGGGAGAAGCCCTTGGAACTGAGCAGGAAAAGGGGCATCAAGTACCTGGGAGCCCCAACCAGGTGCATTCCAATGGAAAATCACCACAGCCTCTGCATCCTGCAGGAGACTGACCCCTGAAACACCTTCCCAAGCACTGAACATCCTGGAGATGGCATTTTAACCCAGGAGAAATCACTGGGTCATCACAGGAGGTCCTAGGGAAAATCCCAGGCTACACCTGAGAGTTCTATGGCTCGACCCTTTCCAGGCCATTTTGTAGTTTGGATGCAGCTGTCTGTATTGAGAATGCCACAGAGGAGACCACTCTCCATCCAGAGCACTATTTCATCAAAGTTCTGGAGGAATGTGAGACTGAAACCCCGATTGCTGCTGGTTTTCCATCTGTGCTGTTCGAGTGAACACCCTGATTTATTTCAGGCTTAGAGCTCCTGTCACTGAGTTCTCAAAAAGATTTGTGTTGGCTACAGAAGGTCATTCCTGTTTGTATCAGGGAGAGCAGAAAAAGTTGCTTGTCAGAAGAACATTGTCAGTGTAACTGAGCTCCTGTTCCTTGTGGAAATATTACAATACAAAAAGCTGCCAAGGTCAAGTGCAACAGTGACACAGGCTGATATTAAAAATAATGTTCCTGCTTATTGGCATTGTGGGACAGCTCCCATCTGTGATGCTGTATGGAACTGTCCTCAGAGTGCAGGGAAAACAATTCAGCAAAAGCAGCACAGAGCTGTGTCAGGGAAGGGTTAGATCTGAAACCAGGGAAAGCTTCTTCCCCAGAGGGTGCTGGGCACTGCCCAGGCTCCCCAGGGAATGGGCACGGCCCTGAGGCTGCCAGAGCTCCAGGAGCCTTTGGACAATGCTTTCAGGGATCTCAGGGTGGGATCGTTGGGCTGTCTGTGCAGGGCAGGGGTTGGACTGGATGATCTCTGAGAGTGCCTCCCAACTCAGGGGTTCCTGTGATTCTGTGATCTGTGCTTGCCCATAAGCCAACATGCCAGCCCAGCTGGGAGCCTGTAAACTGAGATGTCCCCTGGCCAGAAAACAGCCTTGGAGCACTTGCCCTGCACTGTATTTGCAAAAAGGGGCTGCAGTCCAGCAGGAACCTTCCCTGCCTACCCAGGCCCCTCTGCCCAACACCACGTCCATGAAATCCCAAAAGTGGATCAAAATATTTGGGGTTAAAGCCATAAGGTGCAAGAAAAACTGGCCCGATTTGCTTTGTTTTCCACTGTCTTGGAGTTATGGAGCCTCCTCTACAACCACCATGGAAAACTTGGGCCCAAATCTTTTTCCAAATGCAAAAAATGGGCCATTTTGGGGTACGTGACTTTGACATAGGGGTCTCTGCACCCCAGCAACTGGAATATGGAGGGCTTTGGGCAGATAAGGGATGTGCCTTGCTAAGAAGCTGTGATTTTGGTGTACCCATGAGGGCTGACATCTCTTTTCCTTGCCCAATCTGGGTTTGCTTTGCTCCTGGTCATAGCTCAGAGTGTCCCAGCTGAGTCCCCAGCAGGTCCCTCTGCAACCACAGGGAAAGAGGAGCAGGCAGAGGGTGTCCCATGGCACCCCGTTTTGGGATGCTGGAAAGGACATAGAGCATGGAACAGGGCAGAGAGCTAAGCATCAGGAAAGTGCAAACATGACTGTGCTGAAGCCACACGTCCCCAGCCCCAGCACAAACCTCCCGGGAGCCAGAAACACAGGGAGAAATTCTCTCCAGTGGAGGTCCCCCTCTCCCGGAGAGATTTCTTTGCTCTAATGCCGCCATCCAGTGGGAGAAATTCCCTGGCATTGGAAAGGCTGGAAAAGGGGCCGTTCGGTTCCCCACCATCCCCGGGCTGCCCTCCCTGCCAGCGATGCTGCGACTGCATTCCGCCCTCCGTTCCTGAGCCCCGACCCCAGCTTGGGTGGGGCGGGCAGAGGGGGAACAGCTCACACGGCACCGGAGCTCCTCCGGCACCCAGCGAGGACGGGGAAGGAGGGAAGGTGCACAGGGGCCCGGCGAGGGCTGCAAGCCCGGAGGAGGAGGAAGCTGAGGTGCAAGCAGGGTCCCAGCGATGAGGACACCGCGGTCCCAGCGCGGTGCGGGGGACACTCCCAACGCTCCCCTCCGCTGCGGGATATTTGCAGTCTGAGCACACCGTGCCTGCAGAAAACCAAATTCCAGCGGATACCCAGCAGCACCGGAACTTCAAGAAGGGAAAAACAGCCAAACACAAAACTCCCTGGGGTCGGTCAGGGAAGAGAAATGACTTTGGCAGCGGCCACAGAGCAGCGCGACGGCGAGCGGGGGAAGCGCAGTGGCCCCCAGGATCCCACAATGCTCCCGTTTGTTGTCCCCAGGGGCGGCCGGATTCCGGCAGAAAGGAGCTTTCAGTGGGAATATTCAAAAATTCAGCCTCTCTCAGCAACGCAAGGTTTGCTGGATTGTGCGGTGGCACAAAGGGACAAGTGTTTCCTCGGGAGCGGGAGGTTTTGTGGCTGGAACACGGCGCATTTGCTGTCGCACAGAAGCCGCCTGAGCGGAGTCCCAGCGTTATCGAGGAGGGATCGCAGTCAGAGACTTGCCTTAAAGGGAGAAAGCAGGAAACATGTGTTTATGGGTATAAAATCAAAGAATTTCGGGGGTTTTCTTCTGGCTGAAAGCAGAAGCTGTTCTCCTAAAGCGGCGCCAATTTCCAGGAAGCAGGCGTATTCCTCCGAAATCGAGGGGAAAACCCCTAACTTTTTCCCTTTGTGCCAAGAGGAAATTTGTCCTGGGAACAAGCCCTGTGCACAAACAAACACACTGTCCTCTCCTCCGAGAAGCACAAATGCTTTCCCACCCACTCAATATTAGCCAGAAAAATGACTCCTGGACCAGCAACTCCCTGATAACCCCAATGAGGGGGCAGCATCCTGGTTGAATCAGAGGCACATGTGCCGGTGGGGGTGAATTTTGGAAGCATCCAGCACCTCTGCAAGCTGGCGAAGGCTATTCCTAGCGTCTGCAAACTCATCCTCAAGCTCCAGCCCACACTCGGGAAAGGGAGAGGGATGAGAGATGTTGCAAAATAAAAAAGATGAGGACATTTTGTGTAGGGAATCTACTGTACAGCTGCAAACGGCCCCACGCTGGCACTGGGGCTAAGAACTCATCACACTTGGAGTCTAATGACCGCTAGCTGTGCCCAAGCTCTGCGTGTTTAATTAGGATCATAGAAGATATTCATTACTTCAATTTTTGGATCAGAGAATTGCTTGGTTTAGAACGGCTCTTAGTTGCTGCATAAGCATTACCCAAAAACAGCAGAGGAAATGTTGGCAGACAGGCTGAGAATGGCAAAGGGGGATTTTTCTTTTAAGGATCTCATTTATCTTTAAGGGCTTTTAAGGGACTTTTCCCGTTGGTGTGTGCGGAGCAGTGAAGCCACCCGGCAAAGCCGAGCACTTCGGCAGTGCCCCGGCATGCCCGAGGCAGGGAAACCACCGGAGCGGAGCACCGGGACACTGCTCTTCCTGCAAGGAAGGCGGATGGCAACCGGCCTCCAGCCCGAGAGCTGGACGAAGTCCCTCTCAGTGTCTCTGGGACGGAGGATAAATCTCTGACCGGGGGAGAAATGCCAGCCCGAGGTAAAGCACAACCCGGCCGGTGCGCCCGAGCAGTCAGGACGAGCTCACAGCCCATGGCATGGGAATGAAGCACAGTGGAGCCATCGCAGTGGGTGGTGGACTGACTCCCCACCACACGGCAGAGCGAGAGACGCCAAAACCTCTGTGCCCTGAAAGGGTGGCTCAGTGTCATCTCCGACCCCGCAGAGGCTGCGCTGAGCACCGGTCCTGGCACTGGTGGGGTCCCGGGGAGAAAAGGGCTTGGAGGAGGCCGGGAGGCTGGAGCAGGGTTTGGGCAATGTTGTAGCACTGGGGAATCGTCTCCCCTGTGATGCACGGCAAACCTTGTTCCAAGTGTCCACGGCCCGATTCCCACCCTGTGCCCAGTCGTGCCCCGTGTCCCAGCCTAGGCTGGCTCCCCACGAGGATGCCCAGCCCCGTTTGAGGCGATGCTCAGCTCCCTCTGTGTCCGGTGCTCTGGGTGTCCCCGTGCCCGATTCTCCTGGATGTGCCATGCCCGGTTCCTCCTGGGATCCTTATAACTCGAGGTGTTCCCAGCACCCCTATTCCCGCTGCCTCCACGACCATCGTGCCCACTCGGTCTCAGATCCCTGTGCCTCCTGTACCCCCATGCCCAGTGCTCCTGCTCTTCTGCAACCAGGTCTTTCCGCTTCCCCCACTCCCGATGCTCCCAGGACCCCCGCATCCAGGTTCCTCCCAGGACCTCCGTGCCTGGTGCTCCCGACTCTTCCTCTCCAATGCTCCCAAGGACTCCCACTCCCAGTTCTTCCCTTATCCCATGCCCTGTACTCCCGGATCCCCCATCCCCAGTTCCTCCTGGCATCCTCGGCTCCCTCCTCACCTCATTCCCGATGCTCCCGGGTCCCCTGTGCCCGTTTTTCGCGGCTTCCTGGGCTGCCCCTCTCCTCGGGCGAATCCCTCGTGCCCGGCCGGTGCCAGGTGTTGCCCGGTTCCCCGCTCCTCCTCCTCTCCGCCCCGTGCCGTCCCTCCTCCCCCGGGAAAGTGAAAGCGCGGCGGGCGGAAGCCGAGCTCTCCCCGCCGGGCCGGGCCGGGCCGGGCCGGGCCGGGCCGGGACCGCGCCGGGAGCATCTCCCGCCGGGGCCACCATGGCTTCCATCGGCAACTTCTTGCGACGGAGCCTGCGGCGCGCCGGCCGCAGAGGTGAGGGGCGGAGGGGCTCCGGGAGGTGCCGGTGTCACTTTCGGTGTCGGGACAGGTCCATCGCGGCGGAGCGGGGACGTTCCCGGGCAGCGCAGCGCGACTGCGCCGGGTGCGAGCGATGGCAGCGGCTCGGTGCCTCCAGCCTGGCCCCTTTGCAGCCCCGCTCGGGCCGGCTGCCCCGGGACTCACCGCATCTCTGCTTCCGTTCTCGGGGGTTCAGCCCGGCTCGGGAGCTGCACCCCATCTCACCCACCCCTTCCCAACCGAGCCCACCCCAGCCCCAGGGGCGGCCCCACAGACCCCCTGTCTCCCCACATCCTCACTGAATAAGGCACGGCAGGGCATGGCAGCGCGTGGCATCTGGGGTGAGGGTTTCCATGGGGCGACCCACGAGGGAGACGGTGCCCCTAAAACAGCTGCGTGTTGCAGAGCCTTCATAAGGCGGTGCAGAAATCGGTCCTTTGGGGTTTGTGACCTTTCCCGAGATACCTAATGGATCGTCAGAGTTTTCTGGCTGCCGTATCTCAAGCCGTAATAATGCAGGTTGGAGCAATCTGCGGATTTGGGGGGCTTGCTGCGCTCCCCTTCCCATCTGTTTTGTGCTGGCTCTGGCTCCACGCGAGCTCAGTGTTCCCAGCTCAGCAGAAGAGGTTTGATAAAGCCAAAGCCATTTCCCTCTCCGCTGGGGCAGGTGGGCAGCTGGGCGGCACGGGGAGCTGAGCTCCTCCGCAAACCAGGTCGAGAAACTTTGGCACACCAGAGGTCGGGAGTTTTCCGGGAGGAAAGGAACTGGTTGTGCCACAGGCAGAGTGGGGCTGAGCGCAGCCCTCGGCGATAAGAAAAGCCTGCGGCAGCCTTTGCCCTCTGCGTGCCCGGTGGATGGAAAGGTGAAGATTCACGTCACCGGCAGCCACGTTCCATCCGGGAGTTGCGAGAGCCCCCCTGGCCACCCACCTCCTTCCCCACTCCTGGGGGCCGGGGGTGCTCCCTGGATCTTCCTGACACGGGAGTCATTGGCTCTTGTGACCCTGGCTGATGTTCCTGGGAAACGAGGCACTGTGAATCCTGCCGGTTTGGGGCAGTGCTGGGATCTCTGACACTGCATTCAGCCTGCCTGACAGTTATCCCTGGAGCCCATCTTCCAGCCCAGGGGTGGGGAGTTGTGGTCTTGGAGGGATTTAGGCTCTGCCAGCGAGAGCATTGCAGCCAGACCTGGCACTGCTGGGGGATCCACACTTCCCTGTGCAAGAGGCAGAGCTGTAGCCTGGCATGGCCAGGCTCTCCAGAACAGCAGGTTTGGCTTGTTTGCTTGTAAACCCCATGAACAAAATGCAAATCCAGTCCTTGCTGGAGAGCATGTCTGGTGTTCTCTGAAACGCAGAGTGGGACTGGATAGGCAGGATTTCACTGCACTTTCATCTCGCCCTGGTGATGGGAAAACAACAAATGCCAGTGTCCAGCATGGATGGAGAACACCAGCCACTCTCCCATGCCAACCTCGTTCCCTGGGGCTCCCCCAACAACAGCCTCCTGTCTGGGTCCCAGGTGGGACTAGACCAAAGCCATTGCTGCAGCATCCCAAGGATGAGCAGGAGAAGCAATGCACATCTTGTCAATCTTTTCCCTGGCCTGGAACACCTCATTGGGCAGGTTCAGGATGATCCCCAACGAGGATAAACCAGAGGTATCCTCAGATAGGTCTCATCCTTCATCTGCCACAAAGGGACCTCTTTGGGATGAATTTCCCCGTGCCAAAGAGGAAGGATCTTGCATGTGGAGTGCGTGAAGGGGTGGCTTTGGGCATCTCCCCACCCCGAGCTGGGAAAGGCATTTCTGGTCCCTCAGAAGGAACATCCTGTGATGGGACCATGAGTGTTACCTCCTCCTATGAGCCTTCTGTTCCCATCAGCTCCCAGTGACCTGGACAAAAGGCTGGAGAGGTGCTTCTAGACGAAAAGAGGTAGCTCTAGATCTGGAGGGACATGTGGGCAGGGTGTCCACCAGCACTGCCCTAACCAGCTGTGGCACAATGAGAAGAGACCAGGGACAAACTCTGGGATCTGGGGACAAACTGCAAGAGCCAGTAATCTCATCCAGCCACATATTTATTTTTCTGGCTATTCCCAAAAGAACAGCTCAACTTTTCTGCTCCAGCTCCCCACCATAATCAGAGATGGGACAGTTTCTGTGTCAAGAGCAAGGTGTAAAGGGAAGCACAAGTGGCCTCTGGGAGAGGGAAGAGCTGTAACATGACCTGGCTGCAGCCATGCCATGTCCATGCTCTGTCCGGTATTCAATTCCTCTTCCTTCCAGCCCTCAGATCTCACTGTCCCACTGTGGTCATCCCAGGGCCCTTGGAGATGCTGGGTGGGGCTCTTTTCCCTCCTGTTCCTGGTTGTTCAGAGTGTGACAGCTTATGCTTCCCAGCTGCCCTCCCCAACCAGCCCAACAAGAACTGGGGTGTAATCTCCAGGAACTGTTTTGCTTTTAGCTGTGGTTTAGGGAAAACCCTTGAGTAGCTCGTTTGCAATCAGCAGTTCCCAGGATATCTGGCTGGGAGAGGTTGGGATTCATCTTGACTGGAGCTTTAGGAGGTGCTCAGACAATGTCTGGGCTGGTTTTTTGCTGTTTACTTTCCCTAAGGGAATAAAATTAACTGCTCTAAACACATTCCCACACCTTGAAGATGTTTAATGCAGACCCCATCTGTGCTCCCTCATTCCATGTGCCTGCTTTGCTCTGGGCACCCTTCTGCCCTCACAGGGCTGGGGCAAAGGAAGGCTTGGGGATGTCTTAGGATTTTCCCTAAAAGACTCATAAAAGCCATTTCTCTTTCCTTTTCATGTCCCCAGCTGTTCATTTTTGGGGACCAAAAGTGCTGGGCACCAGGACCTGGTTCCCTCCAGCCACTTTAGCCAGTTCACATGTAGCTCTGAAACTCCTTCCTTGCCCTCAGGACACCTCACACCTTTCATTGCACTCTGGTCTGATTTTTGGGGGATCTTTTTGGCTTCAGAAGGAAAAGATGAGGCCTCTGCTGCAGAAAACACTCCCCCACGGGTACCACAGGGGAAGATGGGGGAGCAGAGCTCGGCCTTCTACTCTGCTGGACAGTTCTTCTTCGAGTACCTGGTGGTGGTGTCGCTGAAGAAGATGCCAGATGAACATTATGAACCCAAGATAACCTACCAGTTCCCAAAGGTATTTAGTCGTGTGTTTCTGATAAGATTAGTTTTCCACATTGGAGGAGAAAGGGATGTTGTTCCTTCCCCATCATTAAAGCCACGGAAGGAGAAGAAAAAAGTGCCCCATGCCCTTGAGTCACAGCCCCAGACCCCAGGGCTTTTCTAGGACCATCTGTCCCTCTGCAGGATCCCAGCCCAGGGCCACAAACCCCAGGGGGAAACTCCCAGGGTTGTCCCTGGTCTCCTGTCCCAAAAAGGGAGACCACAGTGGGGAAATCACACCTCAGGAGGTGGCACAGGAAGAGATCCCGGTTTGCAGAGGGTCCCTCTGCTTTGCCTCACTGTCCATGGGGTGAGAGTGAAAATTTTGATTTTTGGGAGGTGCTTGTCCAGACATGTGCAGGCCCCTTCTGCATCATTCAGAGTCAGGGGTTGCTTTGGGACAGACCTCATTCCACTGAATCCCACCCCATTCCTGGTGACAATGGGGACCCTCCATCTCCCTGACTCTTGGCATCACTTCCCTGCAGCGTGAGAACTTGCTGAAGGGCCAGAAGGAGGAGGAGGAACGTCTCCTCCAAGCCATCCCACTCTTCTGCTTCCCTGACGGCAACAACTGGGCACCTATCACTGAGTTCACCAGGTACCTGCCCCACTGCAGGGTCTGGGCTGGGACCTCCACCCCTGTTGGACTCCTGAGGGCTGGAAGCACCAGCCCAGCCCAGCCCAGCCTAGTCCAGCCCAGCCTCACATGTTTTCTCTCCTTGCAGCGAAACCTTTTCTTTTGTCCTGACAAACGTGGATGGCAGCAGGAAGATTGGCTACTGCAGGCGGCTGCTGGTGAGCCCTCCCCACCCCGCACCCTGAGGGTGCCACCCGCTCCCCACGGTGGGACTTGTCACCTCCTGCCATGCCCGGAGTTTAGCTCTTGGGGACGTGCCTCCAAAAGTCACTGGCCTTGACCAAAGTGATGACAAGCGGCAAGAGGGTATCCAAAGCAGGTTTTTAAAGCTCTCTGAGGAGGCATCACTCAGATGTTGGACAGAGGAAGCAATGAGTGTTCACAAAGCGTGTGGATGTGGACACTTGGGGAATGATTTAGGGGTGAATGTGGTGGTGCTGGGCTGACTTTTGGACTTGGAGATCTTGGAGGGCTTTTCCAAACGTAACGGTTCTGTGATTCCCCACTGGCTTCCATAGCTTCCCTGGCTCCTTTCCCTTGTCTGCAGTGGCAGGATGGCTGCAAATCCCACTTGGGATCAGGATGGGGGTGTCAATGAAGACATCCAGGTGCCAAGGAGCTGGGAGCCCTCAGCCCCGTCCCCAAAAACTGTATCTGAGCAGTGGCTGTTTCTCAACTCACGGGTTTGACCAGCTCAGGAGCTTTGAGATGCAACAGTCTTCCCCGGCTGCTGCTTTAAACAGGGACATAAATCCAGGAGGACATTCCTGTGCCACAGCCTGGGGAATTGCTGGATCCATCCCCCCTTCATCCTGGTGAACCCATTTTGGCATCCAGGGCTGAGCTCAGGCTGTTGGAACTGAATGTCTGGAGGGCTGAAAGTGCAGAAAGCAAACAGACCCAGGATAGTCCAGTTGGAAAGGGGAAAAAAGCCAGACGACTCATCCCAATGGCCCCTGTTGTAGCAGGAGGCAGGATTAACCCCAAGGATAGTGGGGCAGGATGTCTTGGATAATGTGTGTCTGGGTGGGAGGAGAGTTTGGAAATATGCCAAAGGACTTTGCACTAAAATAATTAACAGCTTAGGCACCCAAATCACCTTCTCTGGGCACCCTCTGCTTTTCCAACGACAGCTGCGTCCTTGGCCTTGGCCCTAGCTTTGAAAACCCCCCAGTAAGTGACTGGGAATTTGAGGGGAGCTGGTGGGAGTCCCTTTTGAGAGTGTGAAGCTGCTACAGGGGGCTGGGAGATGCTCATATCCTTTTTCCACACTCTTCCAGCCATCCGGGCGTGGTGTCCGGCTCCCTGAGGTTTTCTGCATCATCAGCTGCCTGGGCTGCTTTGGGCTCTTCTCCAAGGTAGGGACATGGTGGCTCTGGCCCAGTAGTGGTCCTGGTGACTGCTCCTTTTTCTGCTGGGGATTCCCAGCTCACATCTTTCTCACCCAGATCCTGGACGAGGTGGAGAAGAGGCGCCAGATCTCCATGGCAGTGATCTACCCCTTCATGCAGGGCCTTCGGGAATCGCCCTTCCCCGCTCCAGGGAAAACTGTCACCATCAAAAGTTTCATCCCTGAGTCGGGCACAGAGGTCAGTGCCGGGCTCAGGGGCACCTCCTGGGCTGCTGCAGCATGAGGATCGTGGGCGATGTCTGGGAGCATCCTCCACACCTGCAGCACCCAGGGGTGCTCACCATAGCAGGGAAGGGTGGGTCAGGGTGCCAGGGGCCTCATCCCTTGGGAATATGGGTATCTCTCTCCTGATCAGGAGGAGAGCAGTGAGGATGAGGATGGAGAGCCCACCTCTAGTGGATGCTGCCCCATCTTTGCATCCTCTGCAGCTCCCCCAGCCCGGAGCTGGAACTGCCACACAAAAACCTCTCTGCACACCGTGTTAGGACTTGCCTGGCCCTGATGCCAGAGCGGGATGTTGTGCCAGGGGCTGGGAGCTGATCCTGCTCCTGAGCCAGCGTCAGCTCCTCCGGCAGGTTGGGGAGCACAGTGGTGCCTGGGCTGTTCTGGGCTGCAGATTTCTTCCCAAAAGAGGTGGTCAGGCACTGGCACAGCCTGTCCACGCAATGGTAGAATCACCATCCCTAGAAGTGTTCAAAAAACACATGGATGTGGCAGTTGGGGATGGGGCTTAGTGGTGAACGTGGAGTTGATGATCCTAGAGGGGTTTTCCAACCCTGATGATTCCATGATTATACTCTTCTCCATACCACTGTACTCAGCTCTCAGTCTTGATTTCTGCCTGGTTTAGCTCCCTAGGCAGGGGCAGGTGTGTGACAAGCCCACTCTTCCTGTGGAGAAACGATCTGATCCAGGCATGGATGAGAAGATCCCATTGTGCCCACACACAGGCCAGACTCACACGGGCACAGCCTTTTAATTTGCTTTTTCTTGTGGCAAAGCCAAGCTGAGGAAAAATGGGGAAGATCCACTCTGGCACTGGGCAAAATATCCTCAATGCTGAGCATCCCATGAATGTGGCCTGCCAGGGAGGGCCTAAGAGCAGGATCCCTCCTCTCTAGAGCAACTTAGCAGCTGGTGATCTAAGTGATTTCTTCATCCAGGGAGCTTGTGCAAGACTTTTCAGGTTGCTCAATGCTCTGTCCCAGGGCCATGGTTGGAAGCACGGCCTGGGCTGCCAGAGGGAGGAGGAATGAGGATGTTCTTTGAGAGACCTGCACTCTGGGGCTCTGGGCAGGGGCTGGAGCAAGGCAAGGAGACCACTGAGGAAAGGAGGAGAAATAAATCCTGGGTACTGCTTGGGCTGAGAGCTGGGGATGGGGCGGGATTTGTGCTGGAAAGGGACTCCGGAGCCCAGCCAAGCCTGCTGCTGCTGGTTGAGAAGGTGCTGCTTCAGTGGAAAGGCACATGGAGAAGGGGATTTTCCTCCTGGCCGTGTCATGATCTACACAGTCCTCTTAACCCTTCAGTACTCACCATGTCCAGCTGCCATGGGGATTGATGGGATTGGGAGACTTGTGGGCAAAGGCAGCTGAGTAGCCAGCCTGCCTGCAAATAGCTATTAGATCCTTCACTTTTGCCACATCTTAGCCCCTGCCAGAGAGGCTTTAGAGGAGGGGTTTGTGGCATTTGTAGAAGTCATGCCCTCCCCACTCCTCCCTTTCCTGGCAGCTCACAGATGACTAGTCAGACACTGAGATGGGACATGTCCCTGCCACCCCCTGCCAGGGACTTGGGAGCACAGGAGAAAAGAGGCATTTGGGTTAATTTCCAGTACCCAAATAAAGAGCCCCACAGTGCACATCACTGATGGCTTCCCTGAGCTCTCAACACGGCACAGGCTGAATGAAATGGGGTTTGCCCCTTGCACATGGACACAGTGCAGATGCTGCAAACTCTGGGTCATTGATTGCTTCCAAGTCACCTTCTCAGGGAGCCAGGACAGGATGGGGGGGGGTATTGCCCCTCCTAAGCTGGGGTTCCATGGCTCTTCCTTGGCAGCTCATCGAGCTCACACGGCCTGTGGATGCCCACCTGGAGCACGTGGAGTTCCAGGCTCTGCTCCAGCGACTCAGCTCTCCCCTCATCCTGCACATCTTCGCCTCTGCCATGCTGGAGCGACGGCTCATTTTCCTGGCTGAGGAGCTGAGGTGAGTCCTGATCTTTTTATTATAAAAATGCCCATAAAAATGCCCTTGATGTGGCACAGGACACAGCAGAGGTGGGATGTTCCCTCCTTCCTGCCGTGCTATCACTGCTGGCTGCCTGTCCTGCAGTGTCCTGTCTCAGTGTATCCATGCCGTGGCTGCTCTCCTGTACCCCTTCACCTGGGCTCACACCTACATCCCCGTGGTCCCCGAGTGCCTGCTGGACACCGTGTGCTGCCCCACACCCTTCATGGTTGGCATCCAGATGCGGCACCTGGAGCGGGTCCTGGAGCAGCCGATGGAGGAGGTATTTCCTGCAGAGGGGAGGACAGCTGCGTGCAGCCATCGGTTAATCCGTGTCCCCAGGTTTAGCTTGGCCCTGGGGCTGGAGGTTTTGGTTGTGCCCTTTTCCCATCCAGGGAGGCTGGAAATTAGGGTGTTCTCCATGTCCCCTCCTGTTGGCACCTAGGGCAATACTTCCACACTCCCCTGGGAGCTGTCCTGCCCCCTGCAGCTCCAGGAGCTGCTGTTGGGGTCATCCCAGTCTTGAAGCAGAGGAAAGCTGTGTGGGGACAAGCCACCAAACCTGCAGCAAAAATTGTCCTTCTGGGGAATGCCCTGGTCCCCCTGCCCAGGTTCCTCTTGCAGAGAGGGGCTGATCCCTCTCCTGCCACCCTCATGGGGTGGTGACACACCAGTCCCAAATGGGTGGGGGGAAGCCCAGATGCCTTTGCAAGGCTAAACCTGGTCATTCCCTGCTCTCTTTCAGGCTCTGATAGTGGATCTCTGTGAAGGGAAGATCATCCGGGCGGTAGGTCCTCCCTGTGTGGGTGTGCGGCTGGGGGTGCCCTGGATAACCCCAGGAAGGGCCTTTTCTCCTTGGGTGTCAGCTCCCTGGCAGCTTCCACATTTTTAAGTGGCTTCAAACTGCCATGGGGCAGAGTTAGATGGTATTTTGGGAAGGAATTCTTCCCTGTGAGGGTGGTAAAGCCCTGGCACAGGTTGCCCACAGAAGCTGTGGCTGCCCCTGGATCCCTGGAAGTGTCCAAGGCCACGTTGGACAGAGCTTGGAGCAATATGGTCTAGTGGAAGGGACTCCATGGCAGGGGGTGGAATGAGATGAGCTTTAAGATCCCTCCTAACCCAAACCCATCTGGGATTTTGTGGTTCTATGGTTTTGGGGGCAGAACCATCTCAGTGGCACCCTCCCAGGGGGAACATCCCATGGGATGGGATGGGGATGTCTACAGCCACTACACCTGGCTTTTGAGCCAGAACAGCAGTGTCCATGCACTGGATATCCCACACCCATATTTCTGCAGGACATTGTGATGATGATTAATTAATGAGCTTTGAAAGCCCCACTGACAGACTGCACCAACCCGTGGCCACCTGAGCCAGATCCCCTCTGCTGCTTCACGGCCCCATTGCCTTCCAGGTGGGTGATGAGGAGGAGATCCTGCCCAGAAAGCTGCAGAACGAGATGCTGATATCTCTGAACAGGCACAACAACAACAACAACGTGCATAGTAAGGAAGCCTGTCATGGTAAAACAGCCCTGATCTGCCCTCTCCATGGTTAGAGACTTCAGCCAAGGGATTTTCCTGAAGTCACCTGGCCTGGGATGTTTCTCCTCCTGTTTGCAGGGGTACTCCCTTGGCTTTTCCTCTTTTGAAAACATCCTTTGAAACACGAGAGCAGGAACATTCTGCTGGAAAAATGGATTTTTGCTAATATTTAGAACATTAAGATGCTGCCACCCTGGAAAGCAACACCCTGGAAAGCCAGGGATCCCTCAGCAAAATTAGTGTGATCTTTGATTAGTGGCAGAGGAAGGCTCTAAGCAAGTAATTCCTTGGGATGCAAACACAGGCCAGGTTAAAATGGCCTGGATAACCAGAGGTCCCATCCCTACCTCTTGTGTTCTGTGTCCCCTTCTAGCCTTGGAGCAGGTGAACACCCTGGTGTCAGAAACCTTTGTGCACTTCTTTGTGCGGCTGGTGGGGCACTATGCCTCCCACATCAAGTGGGGCAGGAGCGGCTCAGGCAGCTTCCAGGAACGAGCCTTCTGCAAGGCCATCACCTCCAAGAGCTGCCGCAGACTCGTGAAGAAGTTTGTGAAGACCAACATGTTTTCCCTATTTATTGAGGAAGCGGAGAAGAGCAGGATCCCACAGGAAGGTAATGGTGCCATTTCTCGTCCCCTCCCCTGTCGGGTGAGCTCTGTGGAACCCTGGGCTGGTTCATTTAGGGGCAGAGATACCTCATGCGTGGTGAGGGATGGGATGCAACCCAAGCTGAGGGTGCTCAGGGCACTGAGCAGATCCTCTTTGCTCTCAGTGGCCTCATTTATCCATCCCTGCCAAGCAAAAAAAAAAAAAAATTAAAAAAAAAAAAAATTCTCATTTGTGACTCCCCATTCTTGGAAGTGTCTAGGGCCAGGTTGGATGGGGCTTGGAGCAAACTGGTCTAGTGGAAGGTGTCCCTCCCCAGGGCAGAGTTTGGAACTGGATGAGTTTTAAGGTCACTTCCATCCCAAACCAGTATGGGATTCTGGATTCTATGATTCATTTTAGATCACGTCACTCGCCTGGAGCTGGGGCCGGCTCACTGGGAGCTCCGTGTTGAGGCAAACAAACAGCAGCAGCACAAACATTTGGCTTGGGCACAGCAGCAGCTGCCAGGAGCCTGACTCAGCTCAGCCCCAGCTCTGTGGCAGCAGGACTGGTCCTTCCCCCTTCCCAGCCAGAGCTGAGCCTCCTCCCAGCCTGGGACGAGGACAACTGGGCAGTGGAGGTGGAGGAAACCACCCAAAAACTGTATTGCTGGATGGAGACATCCTGGGCTGGGATCTGCCACCCCAGGGGACTCCTGCTAGCACTGCCTCAGGTGCTGCTTCTCTGCCCTTTTATGTGAGCCTTTATAGGGCCAACCTGGGGAGGAAGAGAGGAATGATACAATCCCTGTTTTTCTCATTGTATTCCCAAGTCGACATCGCCATTCTGGCTTTTTGCTGGGTCTGCTGCTTTCTCCCTTCCTTGCCAGTGGGAAACACAAAACTGAACAGAGTGAACACATGGATTAAAACCTCTGGCTAATCCAGCATAATAAATCTTATTTTGGGTGAGGGGGATGGGTGGCATTGCAACCACCCCCATTTCATAGACTTATATAATCCCACAATTCCAAAAAATTAGGTTGGAGGGACCTTTCAAGGGCATCTTGAGGGACACCTTCCACTATCCCACATTGCTCCAAGGCCCATCCAACCTGCCTTGGACACTTCATTTCCACATTTCCCCTGGGTCCTCTCTGGATGCAGATGTCCATAACCCAGGACAGTTTGGGACACAAACATTTCCCAAGATTCGAGCTGTGCAGCCCTGTATCTCCCATTCCAAACACCAGCACCTCTCCCATGACCTTTTCTCCTCCACAGCGTATTTCCAGCAGAAAATAATAGAGTACCATGAACAGAAGAAGCGCCAAAAGGACTCCTGAAGTCCAGCCTGGGAGCAGAAGAGCAGGACTGGGATTGACACATCCCTGCCAGCAGCACCAGATTGGACTCTGTTCCTGCCCACCTGGAACTCCTGAGCTGCCTCTGCAGCACTGAGCACCACTCCCACCTTTTCTTCCTCAGGGCATCATTGCACTGGAAAACTCTTTGCACAGAACTAGCACCAGGCTGGGATTTCTTTCCCCATTGTGGTTGCTCCAGGGACAGACTGTGACTCCCAGTGCTTCGCCCTGCACAGACCTTGTCCCTCCAGCACCTCACACAGAGGAAGGACAGCCAGGGCTGGCTGCAGGACAACAGGGATATAGAGTAATTATAGAAGGGGGGGGAAAAAAAGGATGAGTAGGAAATAGTGTTACTTCTCATTAAAACAAACCAGGGGTCTGCAAATAAGAAACATCCCATTGCACAGCTGCTCAGGTTTTGTTATTAACAACTGTTTTATATTGTTTTACTGAGCCATTGTTAAACACCAGCAGGAGCAGGTTGGGGAGGTGGTTTTTGTTTCCTCTCTTGCAGCTGCCGAATCACTGATGCCACAGAGAGTCAAGTTTGGCTTTCTAAGAAAATGAAAATACTCATTTCCGGCAGGTTGTTTATTTGCACTGGAGCAAAAAACTGAAGGCCACGTGGTTGTGGGGTGTCAAGGGGGAAACAGCTGATCAACAGCTTTGGGGAGGGATGAAGGATTTGTTCCATCTCAGAGTAAAACATGTCACCATCCTCCTTGGGTCTGGTCTTGGAGCCAACTTCTCTTAAAACTGTGGAGAGACAGATGATGCTGCTGAAGGCAGTCTTGCCCTCGATACGTTGCAGCTGTGTTAATTATCCTAGAGCAGGAACAGCCTTGCCCTCACAGCCATGGGTGTGATAGTGAGTGAGTTAGGTGGGAAGGAGTCAGTTGGAGTCTCTGGCTGGGCTGTGAGGAGGAAGGGATAGGAGGTCATGAGAGCCGTGAAGGGGCTCTGAAGCTTCTGCAGAGCTTCTGCAGAGCATCTGAAGGGGTCAGATGCTGTGTGTAGGACAGACAGGGTTAGGCAGCCATGATAGGGACAGGAAGGAGCAGCCAGAACTGGAGAAGAAAGAGAGAAAGAGTCAGAGCTGTGTGGAGCTGCCCTTGGGAGGCTACAGAGAAAAGGTATGGGGGAGTTTTGAATAACAAGGTGCTGATGCTTGGAGCCTTCTGGTGGTTTTTAATGAAGTGCTTTGAGTGCAGTGTCCATCTCAACTACCACATAAAACCTCGCAATTCCTCTCTGAAATGTGATGCCAGCAGCAGATTAAAGCTAACACATGGTTCTCCTCCTTTCTGAATGCACTCAGTCAGGAAATAAATATTGCAGCAGGGAAGCTGGGCTGGGGCTGCAGATCTGACTGGTCCCTCCCACAGAAACCCAAGCCAGGTACTTCTCCCAGGAAAGGCTCTGATTAAGGCAGAGCTTCATTCTCCTCTCTGGGATGTTACAGCCAGGCTGTTGCATCACTTGGTACCCAGCAGGCATCAAAATATCAAAAATATCCTGGAATCAAGGAACCTCACATTGGTTTGGGATGGAAGGGGTGTTCATGATCACCCAATTCCACCCCCTGCCATGGGCAAGGACACTTTCCACTATCCCAAGTTGCTCCAAGCCACGTCCATCCTGGCCTTGGACATTTCCAGGGATCCAGGGGCAGCCACAGCTTCTCTTGTGTGCCAGGGCATCCCCACCCTCATAGGGAACACTTTCTCCCCAATATCCTATCTAACCCTGCCCTCTGGCAGTGGAAAGCCATTCCCCCTTGTCCCATCACTCCAGGCCCTTGTCCGCAGTCTCTCTCCATCTTTCTTGTGGTTCCTTCAGGTACTGAAAGTACACAATTAGGTCACCTCAACACTTCTCTCTCTGGACTGAACAACACCAATTCTCAGCCTTTCCTCACAGCAGAGCTGCTCCATCCCTCTGACCAGCTTGATCCCTCCTTACGTGGCTCCAAATCCAGTTTAACACAACTTTTGCAGTGGTACTGGAAGCCCCAGTGGGGGATTTTGTGCAAGCACTGAAATCCACCAGGCTGCCAGCTGGCTTTTACTCTCAGAGCTGGGCAACATCCACCCAAACAAGAGAAATAAAGGGAATTTATTTTCATAAACCCTTCATCCAGTCAGGCACAAATGTGACTGAAACATGGCTGGACATAGGGCACAAACAGCAGTGAAAGTCTCCAGCCCTGCTGAAAGAAAATAGTTGATTTGTTGTTCAGCCCCCACACGTTTGGAGGGGGAACAGGAATTATTTGTTAGGAAAAACGGGGATGTTTGGCACTGGAATGTCTTCTCTGGCTCCACAAGTTCCCCCTCATGGTTAGAGAGGGTACAGGTTAACTACAAGAAATTAAAGGTCAGTGGTATTTTTCTGGGTTACTTTTTTTTATTATTATTTTTTGAAGTTCAACTGACAGCAGAAAGTGATGTGGAAAATCAAGGGCACCTATCAACGAACAATCCCTTTGGAAACAGCCACTTGTCTGACCTTTCTCCTGCTTGTTCATTATGTTGTGAGGAGATGCCAAACCTTTTGGTTGTGAAGCCAAACACCATCTCAGTGAGAAATTGGGAAGTGGTCGTCATTTTGGGAATAGTTCTTTTGGAAACAAATAGAAATCCTCCTGGAGAAAAAATTCCTCCTGGAGAAAAAACTGACAGAAAGTTATTCCTCAACTGCTGGAAACCGACACACAAAAAGACATCCTTAAATCAAAAAGTATAAATTTTCAAATGCAGTCAGTGCTTCAGCTGCCAGGCTAGGGTGAACTTCAGCTTCAAAAGGGCTGGAGCTGCCTTAGAATCATAAAATCCCAGAATGGTTTGAGTTGGAAGGGATGTTAACGATCAGCCAGTCTTACCCTCTGCCACAGCAGGGACACCTTCCACTATCCCAGGTCTCTCCAAGCTTGCCTTAGACACTTCCAGGGATGGGGCAGCCACAGCTGCTCTGGGCACCCTGTGCCAGGGCCTCACCACCCTCACAGGGAAGAGTTTCTTCTTAACATCCCATCTAAAATTCTCCTATTTTAGTTTAAATCCATTCCTCCTTGTCCTATCACTGTTTCCTTGTGCAAAAAGTCACTCTGCTTTTTTTATAGGTATTTGTTAAGTTCTGGCTTTAATACCCTCCCTTTAATGCTGAAGGGTGGACAGACTCTTTGCTGGGGACACACTGGGAGCAGGGACAGCAGCGCTGGGTCACATTGCAGCACATCAGCATAACCCGCAGTATATTTTTAAATCCTTCTTCCTCCTCGAGATTTGCCCAACACTTGATCCAAGCCTACACCAGTAAATAAAACAGCGCCAAGAAATATTTCCCTGAATTGGAAAGAGCTCATTTATTCTGCTAAATTGTTAACATAGTTCCCAGCAGAGCACTGGCCAACTCACACAATCTAAAAAACTTGGGGGCTGGCCAGCAGGCAGCTCAGCCCCTGCTGCTGATTTGGGACTCAATCACTGCTATGCAGCTGCTCTGGGGAAGATAATTTCATGCTCTGGCATGTGTCACCCTCTACCAGTGGCCTCAGTGCCAGCAAACAGTCCTGGGAGGGTCCAACCTGCCAGAGCCAGCACAGGGGTGAGAGCCCAGTGCTTCCCACTGCTCTAGGGCAGGAACAGCCCCTGCTCCCACCCCACTCACAGCCCACCTGGCCATAACCTCTGGAAATGATTAAATTCCTCTGCAGTTCCATTCCATGCTCACAGCCAGGCCACAGCAGCACTGGAGGTACCTGGGGCAAGCTGGGTAGGATGGAAACAGGAGGAAAATAGTGCTTTGAAACAAACTGACACTTTGATGACACAGAAAGAGGCCCTGAGGTGTCCTGAACTGCCCCTTTCCTGTGTTAAACCCCTTATCACAGCAAGGGAACTCCTTCAGCAGTTCTTAAAGAGCCAACACAACCCAGTGGAAATTTCCAGCTTCTCTCTAAACTGAGAGGAAAACCTGCAGAGCAGAACTGTATTTTTTTAGCAGGGCGTGTTGTCAGTGCCAGGTGCTGCTGCTGCAGAAGTTCTTTCTCCTGAGTGTCTTCTCAACACAACAGAAAGTGAAAGAGATCAGGCTGGGCCCACAAATCCCCTGTCCCCCTTCTGAACCCCACAAGCACATCTGACGTGACCCATGGCCACAAACAAGGCAGGTGGAAAGGTTGTTTATTCCATTATCTGTCACCATAGCCAGAGCCATAGCAGCACTTCAGTGGGCTAGGATTGCCAGCAGTGACTGTTCCCTGATAACACTGAAACTACAGCAGAGAAATGGAATTTTTCTGGGCTGCGGGCATCCAAACTTCCAGGGAGTGAAAAGCTTAGAAAAAGGTGTCATATTGCATTTCCTGAACAGCAACAGGCTTTAGTTTTGCACATGGAAGTCTGGTCCTGCACAACCTTTTAAAGGCTTTGGTTCTTCTCCAGTCTCAAGTACTAGTAACAAACTATTTGGAGCAGCCTCATCTTATACCCCTGAGAACTGAGAGCAGGAATCTCCTTGTTTACATGGGTAACTGGGCATGGAGGTGTTTGGTCAAAGGTTGGACTGATTCTGATTCGAGGAAACCACTCACACTCCAGGGAGGGACTTTCCAAGCAACAGTTCCACACCCGCTTGGTGCTGATGAAAGGAAACACGTGGTTTGTAAAGGGCATGTTCAGACCCTTCCCAGGCTCCTCCCTTGCAGACTTTTACCTGCTCCCCTTGAAAGACAGTAGCAGAGGCTGCATTGTCCAGATCAACCCTTTTCCCAGCTCATTGCAATTAAAACTCAATTAATGAGTTCCCTGAATTCCACTTATATCTAAAAATGTCATTCTAGAGCTGTCACCTCATACATGGAGATGCTCCTGGCACCAAGGCACTTGGAGCTGAGCTCCAGGACACTTGCAAGCTGCCTCAGGTGTATCAGGATGCAGGAATCAAACCCCCTACCTCTGCCTCCAGCCTGGCTGGGACCCTGAGGGGATCCCCGACACAGGGCCAGGTCCCCAAAGAACCCAGCTGCGCTTGCCATTAAACTGCTGCTCACAAGATTCAAAGTGGGAGTGCAAGTGTGGAGTGGGGAAGCCTGATAGGAGTCTTCTCCTGATCCCAAGAATGTTCCTGATTCCCCCAGTGCCCCCAGGCTGACACATGACCTCCAGCTCACTTGCTGAAATGGTGCCACCCCAGAGGAAGGAACCAAGACTCTTCCGAGCACAGAAGGCACCAAAGTGGGCACTTCCCTGTGCCAAGGCTGAGCTGAAGGACTTGGCACCTCTGCTCCACCTCCCAGCAGCAGGGCCAGCCTGGTCTCTCCCCACAAACACTGCAACCATTAAACCAGAGCCCCCTGCCTGCATGTCCCCTCCAGTCCTGTCTCTGCCAGGACACAAGCAAGCCCAATCTCTCAGTCCACAGCAGCTGGACACTGAGCACTGCCCAGGGAGAGGGAACAAGGGTTTCAAACCTCTCCAGGCACTGCAGGAAATGACTTTTCTCTCCCCTTCCTGAGCACATTTTCTAATCACTGGGGTATCACAGGAAATCTACATCAGCACTTCCGGGAGCTGAGGGAGGTTTTGGTTTATTGTTACTGAGGTGTGAGGTTTTTTGGTTCATTTTTTTTTTCTGACCATGAGCTGTGTTTAATTTATTCAGAGCCATGTCCACAGGCACTGCCTTGGCCTGGGCTCCCAGCACTGAGAATTTCCTTCACGCTTTCAGAGACATGCTCCATGGTTAGAGGGCTGGGATTTCAGACATGGGATCCCAGCATTCCAGCTCTGTCCCCAGCAGGTTCCCCACAGCCAAGGCAGATCCTGCTCAGAGACACTCCCTGCTCAATACTTCAGCCTCTTTGCTCGGGGCCTGAAGCTCCGCTCAGTGCCAGGGCCTGTGGCACCAGGTGAACTTCATTAACATGCAATTAAACCCTGCAATAATCTTACTGTCCCTCATGTTCACCACAGTAAAAATGGTATTAAAACAATGACAGAAAAAAGAAACCCAAACTTACTGCACTATATAGGAGGCAAAGCTCTCAGAGATCCTGGAATGACAATATGATGCACATAAAAGCACTGGAAAACTACTCTCTAAACCACAGGCAGGTTTGTCATTCACAAGTCTAAGCAGGACAGAGCAACACATACATCTCAAGACAACTGCTGCTCTCAGAATTCTTATTTATTAAGAGCAGAAAGGAAATTTTGCTTAAGTTTTATACATAAAAAAGTAAACAGTAAATTTTGTTCTTATAGTCTTTTCCACTGAAGAAAATTGAGAAATAAGTTGTCTTTTTAGATAATGTTTATTTAAAAAAATAAAATTAATTGACAAAGATACCACACTATTTTGCATGCCGGGCACCCCTTGGCTCGCAGGACCCTGTTCAGCATGAAACCGCTTTGTCAGCAATGCACGAGCAAAAACCACCCCAGCCTGGCTCCCACCTGGCAGCTGCTGCAGCCACACAACTTAGTGAGATATCTCTGGGTTTTTACCAGCTCAAGTCTTTAGTAAATAAATTCCAAGTGGACACTAAACAAGTATTTCACTAAGAGATGATGAAATATTAAAATTAAAAGCAAGTCAGATTGCAGCTGTAATTATACTACATTAGAAACTCCAGTTGGTGGGGATCCATTCACCATATAGAGATTAATTTGTAATCAAGGTAATTACAAAGACAGAGCATTTCCTTCCTGCATGCTTTCCCAGGCTTGGAACCAACAGAGTTGACTACATGAAGAGTTGACTAGGGTGTACTTGGAATTCACTCTCTCAGGCAGGAGACTAGTTAAGGAGTGTTACTGATAACAAACAAGAAAAGTTATACAACATTGATTATTATAAATTACTTTGTTCTTATCTGCTTTTAGCCTTAGTCTCCTACAAGTCTTCATCCGTTCCTGTAGAAACCCAACTCCTCCATTCCCCTGTGGCAGCTGCCATCCCTAGTGGTGGTTCGAGTGCACGGGGCAGCCCTTGATGCGGAACACGTGGATGTGCAGGTGGGCAGCGATCTGATTGCACACGCTGACACAGTATCGGAGCAGGTCAAACAGGGACAGGATCTGCACAGGGAAAAATCATCCACAGTTAGAGCCACATGTTGCCTGTATGCCACACAGGGTGTAACAGCCCACGCTCCACAACCACAGCACCGCCCTCCCGCTGAGCTGAATCTCCAACTCCAGCAATAACCATGGAATCACAGATTGCCTTGGGATGGAAGAGACCTTAGAGCCTGTCCAGCTCCACCCCTGCCATGGGCAGAGACACCTTCCACTAGACCAGGTTGTTCCAAGCCCTGTCCAACCTGGCCTTGGACACTTGCCAGGGATGGGGCATCACTCCCTAAAGAGTTTCTGGGAATGCTGGGCTTTCTTCCAGCCTAAGAAAAGACATACTCTAAATTCTACAATCAGAAAGTGGAGAAGAGTTACAGCAGCTACAGAGATACTGTGAAATGCCCCATTAACACTGAATGGTGATTACCACACCCACAACATCTTTTCACATCACATCAACACAATTTTACTGAAAGGTTAACACTGTTTTTGTACATTAAACTTGAGCATTTCATAAGCCCAGATAAATTGAATTAAGGATGTTTTTCCTAATGGGTGCCAGAGTCATGACAGATATTCCAGAGCTTAGGCACAGTCAGAGCACCCCTGCATTGCCCATCACAGAGCCCTTGCTAACGAGGCAGCAACACTTATCTGCAAAATATTCTAATCTAAGCTTTGAATATTTGCTACAGTGCTTTGAAATTCTAAACTATCACAGTCAGCAACATTGGAAACGACCTTCAAGATCATCGAGTCCTATCATCACCCAGAGCCACCATAATCACTCTTAACCTATGTCCTCAAGTGCCACATCCAGACACCTCTTGAACACTTCCAGGTATGGTGACTCCATCATTGCCCTGGGCAATTTATTCCAATGCCTGATTAACTCTTTCAGCATTTTTTTATAACCCAAGACACATATCCAACCTGAACGTCCCCTGGCACAGCTTGATGCCGTTTCCTCTTGTCCTGGCCCTTGTTCCTCAGCAGCAGAGCACAACCCCCCTGGCTGCCCCCACCTCTCAGGGAGTTGTGCAGAGCCAGAAGGTCCCCCCTGAGCCTCCTTTTCTCCAGACTGAATGCCCAGCTGCTCCCTCAGCTGCTCCTGGTGCTCCAGGCCCTTCCCCAGCTCTGTTCCCTTCCCTGGACATGCTCCAGCCCCTCAGTGTCTCTCTGGTCAGGAGGAGCCCAGAGCTGTCCCCAGGACTGGAGGTGCCCCAGCGGTGCCAGCACAGGGCACCACACTGGGCCTCCTGGGCACACCATGGCTGCAACAGCCCAGGTGCCATTGCCCATCTGGGCACACCTGGGCTCATGTTCAGTCACTGTCACCAGCACTACCAGATCCTTTCCCAGCTTTCCAGCCACTCTTCTCCCAGCCTGGAATGTTTCATGGGCCTGTTGTGACTTGAGGACAGGACCCGGCACTTGGCCTGGTTGACCCTCCCACCGCTGGCCTTGGCCATAGGTGTAGCCCATCCAGATCCCTCCAGAAGATCCACATCCCACCCAAACTGGTATCCTCTGCAAACTGACTGGGAGTGCCTTGATCCCCTCACCCAGACTGTCATTAAAGACAGTGCCCAGGACTGTCCCAACACCAAACCAGGGACACTGACCCTGCTCAGCTCTGCACCAGCTTCAAATCCAACCCCCTCTAGGGGATTCATCTGGGCACAGCCAACACAATGAATTAGTGGCAGAGCTAATTAATAAAATGAGCCTGGACTCACCAGGGCAATCCAGAGGACAATATACTCATCAATAAAGCTGTTAAAGTACTGGTCAAGGAACAGCAATGCTGGGCCTATGAATGCTGTGTCATACAGATACATCTCACTCTTGGTCATGTGGGCAACCTGCAGTTAAAAAAAAAGAGAAGTTTAAGAAATAAACATGTGCCAGCCAAGGCAAAGTGATTTCAGAATACCCAATGCCAAAACCATACAGTTCAAGCCACATTACTGCAAAATATCAAATACTCCAGTGGCAGTAACAATATTGTTTGAACCATGGTGCTCCACAGCTACAGAGACTCAAGGTTTGCAGAGAGGCATCTTTTATTAGAGCAGAGAACGTAGCACAGAAAAAAAAAAACCAAAAACCAACAAACTAACAAGTTTTGCAGCTCACCTCTCCCTCCTGCCAGAAACCAAACAGTGAAATGGAAGCAGACCGGTAAATTTTAAGGTTGGGCCTGGAAACAAAAACTCACAGCTGCTGGAGCTTCAAAAGTCAAGGATACTTGGTGTTCCTCTCTGTCCACCTCTTTTTCTCCCGTTCCGTAAGGATCACCACCTCTCTCTGGTTACAATTTGATGAACATTTTTGGTGTTCAAGTGTGCCCTTCTCACCTCCCTACATGCACAGAACTCATCCCACACTCCATCCTCACTGCACAGCATGGCTGCAATGGGACTGAGCACCAAAGCAGGCCTGGTGAGAAAGAAACTCTTCTTCCACTGAGAGCTTAAACTCTTCCTGCACTATGAATTTAAACTGTTCCACTGTGAGTTAAGTCCAGCACTGATCCAGCTCATAGCAGCCCAACAGAAGCCTGCAGAACTGGGAAGGTGTTTGAGGCAGGAGCTGTTTAACCCTCTTTCATTGACACCTCTGCCCTTGTACAAACCTATTAATGATTTTGACCCCCATTTTCCTCCAATTCTTCAAGTTCAACTCTCAGCAAGTGTTCCAAACCTCAGCAGCTCCATCACATCCTCTCCTTCTGCCAAACCTTCCTACCCTTTGCATCTGAGGGGGATTCCAACCACCTCTGTTCCAGCCCAACTCTTCACACATGTGCACAAATACATTGCAAAAGTATGAATTAACACCTGGGGAAGGGGGATAAACAGCTCTAAGCTGTCCTGGTGCTGCCTGTGCCTGATGCAACCATAGCATCAACTCCAGGTTTCCACTGCCCTTTCAAACAGAAGAAGACTTTGCTGCACCTCCAGGCTACTTAAAGCAAAACACAAATTTCTTCAGTGCACAAGCAAGTGCAAGTTCCTCAGTGGAATACCCAAAGAGCTCCATAATCTACAAAAAGTTCTCCTGCAACAAGACTCAGGAAGGTTCTGGCGCACTCACCACCAGTTTATTTGTGATCTTGGCAGACACAAAGCCAAAAGTCAGGATGTAGAGGCAGGGGTGCCTCTCAAAGAGCTGCACAGCAGATTTCTTGTAGATCATTGCAGCCAAGGCGATCACTGAGCCAATATGGAGAAAAGGTGAGAGGACACTTGTTCCCTATGGTGAGATTAAAGCATGAGGTTAATAAAATGTGCACATTGCAAAGAAACCTCAAAGAGCCCCTCACATGGTGTGCAATGAGGGGTTAAAAGTAAAATCATATTAGAAACATCTTTCTGAATGCTGGTGGTAAAAGGAATAGAAAGTGGTGAAACTTAAACATGCAGCAGGTGAGAATGTGGTGGAAACTTTCTGGTGCTGGGAAAAAAAATCAGATTTCAGGCAGCAAGAACACTGCAACAGAAGGTGCTTGTGCAGATACCTCCACTTGTTCTTTTACATTGGTAATATAAATAACACATATCTTTCAGAAGGATCAAACCCAGAATCTTCTTGAAAATTTTCCTTCTGAATGGATTTTTGCATAGGATTTTTCTATGAACTCCTCAGTGAAGGGTGTATTTGTAAAACTTGGTTTATCTCATTAATTAAAAAAAAAATCAATGAGTACTTTTAATCAAAAAATTTAAAACTTTGACTCCTAAACCTACTATTCTTACACACACAATATTAACTTGTTTTTCCCAAGCCAGGAGGAGCTGAAGGGAAAATATTTCCTATGGAGGAGGGATTATGTTAAATACAAACTGTGGCTGAAGAGTCTTCGTGCTGAGGAGGAACTGGCAGTCCAAGGTACTCACTGCTATAGTGGATCCATTTTTGCCAACTCCACCCGTGAAGATCACACCGAAGTAGTTTGTACAGGAGAATATGGTTCCTGCCACAGTACAAAGAGCTGGGAATATTTTCACCTGAATATTCAGTATTGGAATCTTAATGGAAGAGAGACAAGAAGTTAAAACATGCACATGAAAACTAAAATTTGGGTTAATTTTTCAGGTGCACTCAAACACTCCACTTTCCAACATGTTTGCTCTTCTCTCTCTGTTATACAGAGATTGACATTTCTACAGAGAAAAATGTATTTTCCAAAAATCCTTCCATGAAGCTTCCCAGAAAGCCAGACTTATATTTAGTTACCAGAGAAGAGACACCAAAAGCAGAGAAATGGATAGAAACCAAGAACTTCCTCTAAATCATTCCAGGGAAGATAATCATCACCTTTCCCGAAGCTGCAGTCAAGATCAAACAGGGAAGAACAAGAGCCACTTGGGATGGTCAGATAAACCCTTTCAGGTACTGGATCTGATCTTTCGCACAAGGCAAGGCAAGCAAAGAGATCAGACAAGTCAGATCAGAGTCAGTGACCCAGGAGAGGAAGGATAAGGTTGCTAAAGAAGGGGAAAACGAGCACAGGCAATTTCGAAAGTTTCCTTCATTTTTTAACAGCCATGTTTCAAGCAAAACAGGAAAAACTAGAAATGAAGACTAGTCCAAAGTAAACCACAGGAAATATGTTATGGAAGCAAGTGTTTAGAGATAAGTACCCCAAACTTTTCAACTGTATCTATTCAACTACTAAAAGCTCTTCATTGAGGAGCTGAAGTCATGGCACTCAACTGAATAAACGCGTGGCTCCCCAATGAGTCCAGCCAGGAACAGAAGCCCAAAGGAGGTCAATTTCCTTCTATTTTTCTTTAATTACACTCTCAGAGTAGCTCTCAACAGGTAAATCATGGAATATTATGAATTGGAAGAGACCCATCAGGAGCATCCAGTCCAACCCCTGTTCCTGCACAGACACACCAACAATGCCACCCTGTGCCTAAGAGCGTTGTCCAAATGCTCCCAGAGCTTCAAGACCATTGTTGAAAATTCTAAGTTTTCTATTCCATTCAACAACAAAATCTCTTGATCTTTCCAGGGCATGATTAAGAGGCAGAGGAGCTTTAACCCTTAAATATGTTTCTCCCTTGCTAAGGCTGCCCTGCTAAGGCAAAAAAAAGGCATTTCCTAAAAGATCTTAGAGAAAGAATAAAGACGAGTAAAGGGAAAGCCTGAATTGCCAGACTGGAGCACTACTGGTAATCATCCATTAATGTCAGGAGGCTCCGGACTTCTCAAGCTCTTCTAAAAGCAGGTTACCTTGCTGGCCTCTGCCTTGGAACTGATACTTTGGTATTTAAAGAGCAGGGTGGATTGACTTTTACAAGCAAAAGGAAAGAGTAGCAAACTCCATTACAGGAGTCAAAAGACATTAAGGCTGACATGTCCTCAAGACAAAGGGTGTCAGCTGGGAAAAACACCCCACGAACTCCCAGCTACCACTAGAACACTGGAGAGGGATGCTCAGAGGAGGAGAAGATAACACCACACTGTTGTAACACCCAGTTTGGCCAGTTTTGGGTTCTTAACACCCTCCTTTTGGCCTCCGTAGCAGCTGCATCAGTGCAAAACATGTCTGAAGAAAAAATTAATGAGAAACAGTCACATACAAGAATTTGGCAGAGGAAAGCCAGGAGTGGATTAAAAAGTCAGCACCTGCTGAATTCCTTCATGTACAAAATAGGAGCAACAAAGCCAAAAGTGGAAAGCAACAAAATCCAGCAAATATCAGATTACTTTTATTTTTTTCCCTCTGAGTAGAGGGAGAGAGAGAAATGGTCCTACAAAGTGGCACTGCAGCCCCTGAATTTTAATTCAGAGGACACTGGAAGGCAGCTGCAATGCTGTCTGGTATTCTAAGTATCACTACAGTCTCTGCAACTATTCTGCCCCTCCTAGTGATTCCAGGGGCTTCATCCAAAGTCACGTGGAGGCAGAACTTTCCAAACCATGTCAGCAATACAGGAAAGTATCACCAGCCACACCTTTTACAAGCAAACCACGTTCTCTGTTAAACCCTCTGAGACTGATCACAGAGCCGTAGAATCCAGGTAAACCCTGGGAGAGAAGCATTCCAGGTTTGACAGGGCTTGGAGCAAGCAGGTCTAATGGAAGGCATCTCTGCCCATGGCAGGGGGTGGGACAGAATGAGCTTTAAGGTCCATTCCAAACCAAACCATTCCATGATTCCAGCTTTTGTTTGGGAACTGCTCAGGCATGGCAATAACCAAGTGGCAACAGGCAACAGGCAGAGTCAGGAGCAGTTGCCAGAGCTGGCATTAAAGCAAGTCTGGAATATTTTGCCAGAAAATTACTGCCACGATTACAGAATACATTCCATCAGTTTTGTGCAGAATTAATTGGGATTTAAAATATAAAATTATGAGGAAACAGGCCAGAGCAGAGCCCAGCTAAGGGCTGGAAGCAGCAGGGAGGAGCATGTAAGAGACCATGTGAACACAGAGCCGCTTCCTCCAGGAACTTCTTTCACCAATCCCACAAATACCAATCCCACAAATGCTGGGCAACTCGGATCCTGGAGTTCTTCTCACAGGGCTGGATCCTAGCTGGAGTGTGGAGCTGTCCAGATATACTGCAGTGACATCTGCCTGAGGAACAACTTCCACAGGGCTGAACTCCAGCTTAATATTCCCAAAGTGTTCGTGCTTATTCATATTCCAAACCCCGTGGGAGAAAACTCCAGCAATTGCATCATTTTTCTTGCTTCAAACAGGGAAATCAACTCCAAATATACAATCTATTAAACGAGTTACACTAAGCTTCCTTGCTTTACTCGCATGTTCCAAATGATCCAAGCTAGAGCCATACTCAGCATCCCACAGGAATTACGCGCTCCAGGAGCCTGGGGAGCAGCATTTAACAGGCTTTGAAGAGAATTTACACTGCCAGAAAGGAGGGAACCAGGACAAGAATACAGAGTTTCAAGGAATAAAGGAAAGATAATGAAAGCAACAATTGCCAAAATCCACAACTCTGCATGTCACCTTTTCAGAGTGTTTTGCTTTTCCCATGAAAAGTGGAATGTTTGAGCACACAACCACATTTACTCCACACTTCCCTCAAACAGAAGCAAACAAAAATACCAAAGCACCAATTTTGCAGTCACATCAAGTATTAAAGGATTAGAGACTAAACCTTGTTTTAATTACTCTGGTACAGCCAGAATCCACAGATAATTTTGTGGGATTTGAATTCAAAAATCTGTTTCCATTTATAAGGAAAAGTGAAACCTTCCTGCAGAAGTGAAACTGTCTTGAGATGTGCAGGAGTCCTTCAGTGACCATGGGATAATTACAAAGGATAAAATAAGAACATGAGCAAAATTACCAGAGATTGCCAAAAAGGTGGTCCTCCAATCACTGCCAGTAAATGCATGATTATTATGAAGATTTGTACTTCAGTCACATCAATTCTGATTAGGTATAAAAAGCCAAAAAAAAAAAAGCAAAATTATTCAAAGCAATTTCAAGTCAGTTATTTGCAAGCTCAGTGGCACAACTCTGTCATGCACAGTATAAACACCCCAAAAGGCTAGGGAAAAGAGGAAAAACCTGCAAATAATTTAGAAGGCAAAAATGTATTTAGTTTTATTGTTCAAATTTAAGAGCAATGTTGTGCTATAATTTTGTTTTACTTCACAGTGCGGTAACAGAAATCCATTTTATCAATAGGAGACATTGGAACTCTTCACTATCCAGTGGGAGTTGCAGAAATAAATATTCAGTTTTAACCTTGTCCACCAAAAAAACAGAATTTAGTAGAGATGATAAAATTCTAAAAATGTATTTTTATCCCCTGTTATATTCCCTACCATATCTTAATATGAATATTCTCTGAATAACATCAAGCTTTGAAAAGAAACACAAATTCCTAAAGGGTTGATGGAAACAGTGCAGTGGCAGCAAGAAGAGAAACCACTTTTGGCTCCAGCAGAGCCAGGATGTGCTGCAGGAAAGAATGGGAGAAAACAGGGAATTTATGGCTTTGTTTTAAGGAGCATGTAAAAGTCTTGGACATAGAAAGAGGTAAAAACATACAACTGTACAAAAGATGTACATATGAATGCCAGAAATAGGAATATATAAAAATACAAGTGAAATGAAGAGGATGGACTTGCTGGTGTGATAGATGTATGAGGTGTATATACACTATATATGTTATAAATAGACATACACATTTTATACATCTACATATATGCATAGAGATGTACGTTACATATAAAAATATGATATATAACATATATATTACAACCATATAATAGTATCTTGCCTGAAGTGCTACATAAAAATAACCCTTCAAGTCAGTTTGAAACATTTCCAGCTTATCCCTATTTCCAATTAGATAGCTCTACCTAAAAGACTCCAAATCACTTCCTGCACACACAGGCTTTGCTGTGACAAAACCCTGCTGATGTCACCTGCACAGGGAAGGAGCATTATGGGGTGGGCTTTCCTCTGTCTGCCTTAAATGAGCTACAAGACCATGGAATTAACTTTAATATCAGCTCAATGTTTCTCTGTAGACTTTGTTTCAGTTTGGGAGTGGATCCTCTCAATTGAGGATCTCCAGTCTGGTCAGCAGCACAGCCATATGCACAAGGGATAATACCAAGGCTGCACCTAAATCCCATGGCAGACATGGCAGGGGTTGGAATGAGATGAGTTTTAAGATCCTTCCCAACCCAACCTAATCCACGATTCTTTGCTTTGTCAATTTGCTTTTCACTACACAAACCTGGAGAAGGGACACCCAGGACATAACCTTTGGAGCCCTCCTATATTCAATTTGCTCAATAACAATCTGCAATGCAATAAAAACTGGCTGGAGGAAAAATTAACTTCCACTGAGGAAAGAATGTTCTAAAAGATCTCTATTTTTAGTCCTGATACAAACAAATGGAGCCATTGAGGTACCTTGCAAGAAAAAAATAAAAACGCTCAGTAGAGACACACAAACCAACTGATTTAATGCAAATTGCTTCCTCCCAGTCCTTGAGCCAGCATGGAAATGTGTTCTCAGTGTGTCCAGCCAAGGAAGGGCTGGAGCAGCTCCATTACAGAAGTGCAGGAATGTTTTTTAGCCCATTTCACTACTTCTGTCAATCACCTGAAGAACAGAAAGAAACTGAGAAAGTTCACAGAAACAGTGACTAATAACTCATGGGGGTAACTCCAATTTACAGCTTTCCTTGGGTAGGAAACCAGGGTTCTTTTGGGAGCAGAAATCTTATGCACAATAAAGTGATAAAAACATGAAAACACAAGTTATTCTGCCAGACAAACCTCTGCACAAGGCTGAGAGCGCAACAAATACATGGGGGGCAGTGCCTGGATTGAGGTTAGGGAGACAGTTTTATCTTTACACAGCTGTGGCACAGCCTTTACTCCCCTGCCCAGGGCTCTGCCCTTTCAACTCAAACAGAAACAGCATCAGGCAGCCAAGGATATTTGTTAAAAACTCCTCGCTGACTTACAGTAAGAATCTCCTATTGTAGAACAAATAGGAATCTTAACTTCAGTTCCACCTCAATATTCTGCATTTTTAATACAAAATGGCTCCTTAACACAGAGGACAGAAGCATTAAGACCTACTGAGGAGAAACCTAACACCAAACTATCACCTAAAGAAAGCATAAATTCTTAATCCCAAGGAGGAAAAAGGCCTGGGAACATCCCATGCTCTTTAAAACCACTGTCAGATGACTTTGAATGATAGGCTTGATATCAGTAAAGCACGTGCCTCATGTTGCAAATATTCAGTGAAATTGTTTTTCACAGCATGTCAAGTGGACTCTAGACAGAAATCTAAGAACCCAGAAATCCACAGGCAGCTCCTCAAAGCTGGACCACAGAAGGGAACAACATCTGGAAGCAGAAGGTGGTGAAAGGGGCACACTGTTCCTCTCTGGGTTTAACTTGAATTCAAGGTAACTGTGCAACCACAGGATGAACCAAATACATCTATGATTCTGCTACATGGAGCAGTCATCCCAAGTTCCTTAAAATCCAACCACTTCCCCCAAAAACACCTGCTCAGCCCCACTTTCTCTCCCGTGCCAGCACTATCTCCTACCATCAGTGGGGTCAAGAGATTGGCTTGGCTAAAACGATCCAAGTAAAAAAAGAAGAAATTCCTCTCTCACTTCCCAGCCCATCAGCTTTCCTGGTGCTTTTTTCGTGACCTTGGGAATGTTGGGAGCCCTGAGGAGAGGGCAGAGAAGGTCTGCTCAGGCCCTGGAAGCCACACAACCCGACACTGGGCCAGTGGGACATGGCAGCTCCAGACTGTGGAGGAATAAATGGGAATGACAGACAAGTGCATTGCTACCAGCCTTCATAAAAGTCCTAAACAGCCCCTAAAATGAAAAATAAATGAAAGAATGCCATTATAAACTAAAGCAACAATGGTCCCTTTTGCCAAGAGACGTGAGCAAAGCAGTATCTGCACTGCCTGAAAAGCATTAACACGTCAGGTGATCCAGAGGACATTCTTCCACCGAAATGATTAACTTGGATTTATGCATTGTACCCACGTAAAATGAGCTAGTAATCAAAAAAATTCCATAAATTGCCTCGGTCACCATAGTGTTTTCAAACTCTGGTAGAGCTGGGAAGTACCTAATAAAATGGCAAGGCAAAAGCAGGGCTACAGGAAAGCATTTGCTCCATTTGGATGGAGACTGACCAATGCCTTTCTTTTTGAGGGAAAATACATTCAACTTGCTTTAGTGGATGGGGAATTTATTTGCAAAGCAGGGTGATAATGTTCCTGCTTAGATATTACATCTTTAGTACCATATTTTATTCTACATAAAGTTCCATTGCATATTCAAGTGACTCTCCCAGGGCAAACATTAGAGAAAACACAATTTTGGAATAATGGATCATTTATCAAATTATAGTAAAAAAATAAGGGGAAAAAAAAGCAGAAAATAGGGGAAGGCCTTTGTTCTGCAGACTGCCTCAATTACTATAATCACATATAATTCCATACAAGCAGGTACTACACACAGACCTGTAAGAAAGCAAAACCATTTCAAAGCAAGAAGGAAATCAGCCAGTTCAAAGATTCTATTTTCAACTCGTGTTTGTATTTATTTACTCATTTAAATACTCCAGTGGAAATCCTAAGAAAAAACAAACGGGAAGAGCAAGCAGCATGAATTCTGCAAGAAGTTCTTAAAGCCTCTGAACTGGGATATTTTTATTAAGTGGGTTATTTTCAGGCATCACGGGAGCCATACTTCCCCCAACCTGACAGCCTTACTGCCCGATGCTTCCTGACAACTGAGCCATGTCAGCACTGCCCAGACACTGACACTGTGCACGCTGTGTGCAGGACTATTAAGCCCCACAAAATGAAGAAAATGAAACAAACCTTTTTCCCAAGTCATTCCCACACTACAATAGATGGACGGAAAGTTATTGTACAAGTTCAGCAGATACAAAGAACCAAGTTCCAAAAATCTCTTCTTCAAATAAACCAGGGGCTTTTTCATCTTCTATAAAATAAACAGAAGACCCCAAATTGAGGTTTAAGATCAGCAGGAACATCCAGGCAAAGAACAAGAACAAAGAGCTGATGCTGACAAACAGAGCAAAAAGCCCAGACTCAATATTTAACAAACTAAAATGTCCAGACAGAATATCCAATGGAAAGGCTGGGGAGAACACTCACAATAATGCTGAGAAGTACTGATTCTGCAGCAAAGTGATGTTAGGGAAGAATAATAACCAGCAGCACTGTAGAAGGCAGGGACAGGGTCAGGCAATGTCAGCACTGCACTGGGAGTAAACCACAGGCTGAAAACCAGAATACCCGAGGATTTAATTCAAATGAAGTCAGGGAAGCATAAAAGTTGTGTTTTAAAACACACATTTCAGCTCTCACTCACTATCTGCCTAAATTCACAAGACAGGAGAATTCCTGCAGAGCTTTCAGGGGCAGCTGCAATTCCTGTGGTGACACTGCCATCCGTGGATTCTCCTGCACACATTGCAGTGTTTTCTTCTCCTGTTGTGACAAACTGAAATGAAGATTATTTGTCAGTCTTCAAACTTGTACAGTCTTCCCATATAAGAGAAGATCCAGAGAACCCCAGCCTGCTTTGAGTTAGAAGGAACCTCAAAGCTCATCCCATTCCATCCCCTGCCATTGGCAGGGACACTTCCACTAGACCAGGTTGCTCCAAGTCTCGTCCAACTTGGCCTTGGACACTTCCAGGGACAGGGCAGCCACATCTTCTCTGGGCAGCCTGGGCTAGGGCGTCACCATCCTCACAGGGAGGAATTCCTTCCCAAAATCCCATCTATCCCTGCCCTCTGGCATTCATGGCACTGGGACACCTTTCTGCCTTGTCCTGGCACTCCATCCCTTGTCCAAAGTCCCTTTCCAGCTCTTCAGGCACAGGAAGGGGCTCTAAGGTCTGCCTGGATTCTTCCCTTCTGCAGGTTGAACATCCCCAGTTCTCCCAGCCTTTCCTCATAGGAGGTTTCCATCCCTCTAATCACTTTTGTGGCCAAATATTGTCAGGAACTTTATTATTTTAACATTTTGTTCTCTATTAAAGGCTGAGTGGTCTCCAGATTGAATCTTCCTCAGCACCTTTATTTGCAATTCCTCTATATCATTGTGCTAAAGTACATTAAAACAGCCCAATTCTGGTCTTTGAAAAATCACCAAGGCAGAATGTTCCAAGCCAAAGTCACATTCCATCAGTACAAGAACAGCAAGGTGACACTGCAGAGCTGCAAGGAGAGGGAGGCAGGGCTGAAACTCTGGCACTTCAAGTGTGAATGTGGGGAATAATGGAGTAAACCTATTTTGATTCCCAAAATATTTTTATTTTCCAGCTTTTTAAGCCTTCAGGTTCTTCGAAATAATTTCCCCACAGGCTACAGGGATAATTTAAGACATTTTCCCCTCCTTGGTGAACATAAAACTTTCCTGCCCAGCAAATACAAGGTTTAGCTGTGCTGCAAGGATTTGGAAGCTACTCACTTCATACTGTCCCAGTTCCTGCATTATTTTCAAGACAGGGTTATATTATTATATTTTCTCAGTACAAATGTTGTCACATGAAACAGCTAGAGTATAAATATGCATTTTCTGTAGCTTACCCATCTGCGATGTGCAATACTGACCTAAAAATCTGTTCCACCTGACCTCTGAGTGTGTAAATAAGTGATTTATGCTTGGTGTGTCTGAGTAAACCACTTGGAAGCAGCATCATCTTTAGTTATGAGTAAAGACTAAAACAAAAGACGCCAGAAGGCATCTGAAATTACTCATGCCAGAATTTAAGTAGGTTTAGAAGTCTATCTTGTAACTCAGTGCCTAGAACTGGGTTAAAATAAGTGTGTGAGAGACCTGTCACAGGCAACACCTGGGGTTCTCTCTCAGGAGCCAGTGACAAGAGCCTGAGGGACAGGACAAGGGGGAAGTGGCTTCCCAGTTCCAGGGATAGATGAGACACTGGGAAGAAATTCCTCCTTGTGCAGGTGGTGAGGCCCTGGCACAGGCTGCCCAGAGAAGCTGTGGCTGCCCCATGACTGGAAGTGTCCAAGGCCAGGCTGGACACTGGGGCTTGGAGCAGCCTGGGATAGTGGAAGGTGTCCCTGCCCATGGCAGGGGGTGAAATGGGATGAGCTTTAAGGTCCCTCTAAACCAAATCATCCAGGAAAATGCCCTGCCTGGCCCATCCCCTCACCCTACTCCCCAACTGGCTGTTAAACCAGCATCACCAGTATCTCCTGGGATGACAAAGGCCTCCTTTGCCAGAAGGGGGCTGCAGATGGACATCTCCAGCAGCTCCAGGTCCTCTGCACCTGCCCTTCCTCTCTCTCCCATCCCATGGCAAATTGTCCTACTCCAGTTCAAAACAATTTCCTTTCATCACCCAATCTGAGTTATTGCCACCCCACAACCATCGCACCAGGGAATGATTTCAGAACTTTGAGTGTTTCAGAACTATGCAATTTGGTAATTTTTTCCACCCTAAGCAACTCCTTGGTCAGTTGAGATGTTAATATCACAGGCTAAAATCTTGATTTAAGCTCTTCCTTCCCTTGGACTACTCCTTGCTCAATTACCATTTCCTGACACTATTTCCAACCTTTCATAAATTATGAACAAAGTATTTTAAAAATTAAGTCACTGATGTCACCTGGCTCCCCTTAGAGCCACCCAGCTCCCAGGGTAAGCTGGAGACACGTCAGGATTTACCAGATTGCTGACGGTGCTGCATCTCAAGCAGAGCCAGTAATTCATCTTCCTAAATAATCTGCTGAAAGCAGAGATTTTGCTGAGCTACTACATGAAAAAACTGTAGAAAAGATTAGAAAATAATTAGCATCAACTCAAGTTTAACAAAGGCTATGTAAAACAACCACCAAAAAAATAACCTCACTTTTGTTTAACATCTGATGTAGTTCTAAGAAAGAGATCAAAAAGCTATTATTATATCCTCATATATTTCAAGGAAAATTCCAGGCTAAAAATTCATCAACAATAATCATAATCTATGAGATATTTCAAGGAATCCAATTCACTCACTTTTAATGATAACATTTTATTGGGAAGGGACCTCACCCACATACAATGTACTAGCAAAAACAACAAAAAAAGAGGTGAAATAAGGAAGATAAATTCTTTTTTAAGGCTAGCAAACTAGAGGGGAGAAGGATTTATTTAGCACAGACACGAGGAAAAGTATTTTGAAAATAAAGACAAGCTGGAAAGGAAGTTACTTCTTCATGAAACTACAAGCACAGGGATCAAGCTACACAGCTATCAAGCTACTAGACATTTTTAACCAGACTTCTTATGTTATTACACAAGACACAGCTCCTGAAAGAGCCAAGAAATTCTCCTTTTTTTGGTGGAAAGGTATTGAAATGGCAGCAACAAAAGAAGCTTTTTAAAAAAGTAGTTCCAACAACATTATTCTACACCCACACTTAGAGCTGCTTCCACAGCCCCGCTTGGCTTTTAGGTGAAACCAAAACTGTGATAAAAGGAAAAGCTTAAATCAAACTTTTGTTGAACAGGCATGCTTTGCTTTGGTTTCAAATAAAATGTGATGCTTTCAAATAAATTTGTTTCCAGTTAAATCAAATTTTTCCTACTCGTTCCAATATTTTTCCTCCTTGTGTTAAATATGAAAACACTGGTGAACTCCCCTGGAGAAGTTGCTTTCCACAAAGCAGTGCATGACAAAGGTGCTGCCCTGCTCAGTCCATGCTGCTGCCAAGCAAAGGCTTTACCGTGTAATTCCAGAACCAGGGCCCCAGCGTTCCTGTGAGGAGCTGGATGGCTACTGTGCAGAGCATGGACTCTGTCACATCAAATCTACATGCGAGGGAGAGAAACAGTTCAGAACATTTTCCTGAGCACTCCTCTGAAGGGGAGCCATTAAAACATCTTCAGTCAGGCTAAAGGACAAAATCCAGGATGATTCAAAGGGCAGATCAGGGAAGGGATTAACAACCACAAAACCCAAGAGTATCAATGAATTAACAAAACTATTCTAACCCATATAGTATTTTACACATTTAAATCTTCATTCAGAACTCCTGCAATTTATAGTTTTACCGTATCACTCCAACACATGAGGAAAAACAATCATTTGGTGTGTGCATGAGGGAATAAATTAAATTCCTTGCTCTGAGTCACGGTGAATAAAATCCATAAACAAGCACAATCTAGAACTCTCATCTCCTGACCTCATGTCCGTGTCTGCAAATGACACTGAATATATGAATTCTTCAGCTGAAGGTGCTCCTGCATGTTTCAGTGGAGCCGAAATGCAGATTGTATTTCAGTTTGACACCTCTGAGGGAAAGGAAAAAGTTTCACCTCCCTCTTCACGTAGCTCCTTGGCAAATAATTCTCCAAGAAATGAGCTCTGGACCTCTGCTCAGGGGGTAATCACACTCCATTCGGTATATATTTATTTCTCACCCCTGACAGAAAGGGATGAAAAAATATGCTGGAGCCAACAGAGCCAAAGAAACCACCCTTTCTCTTAATACAGTGCCAGAAATATTTTTTTTACCATAACAAAAAGATTCTAAAATGGGATCAAATTAAGAAAAAATCAAACCACCTAGTTTAAAAAGAAAATAGACCCAGCAGCAGCAGGGTCAGCTAGAATACAGTTCCTCTTTATTGCTGTGGTTATCAGAGTGTGCTGGAACAGACACCCACCATGCCAAGGGATTAAAAATGGGCAGCACAGAAAGGTCATTGTGTCCCCACTGCAGAGCTCAGGTGCAGTGATGATATGCAGACACCAGGCCTGAGGAGAGGGGCCACTGAAGTTCAGCCTGATAAGCATTTTCAGTTTAATTATCATAGCACATAACACAGTAAATAGCTGGGAGAGGTAATAGTTGGTATTTTAGGAAACACAGGAAGAGAAAGCCCCATGTCCAAACCCCACAGCTACTTTGGTGCTTCACAACAGCTGCAGTTTCTATTCCTTTTTTCCTATGTTATTTTAGGTGATATTTGTAATTCAGACATGGATCCAATTTTTAAACATCACCTGGGAAGTTTAAGAAGGGGCATTGACCTTGGCATGTGCTTCACTCCATGGAGATGCTGGCACTGACAATCCCTGTGCCTGCTCTTCAGAGCCTGGAGCCAATTAACACATAGGGGATTAGTGCTGCATACAGAATATTCCCTTGTCAATGCTAATTTATTAAGTGTATTCCATGGGCAATTCTTGAAAGGCCCTGTTTGACTAAACAAGTCATTAGACAATTCAAGAGCCACCACTGACTCAGGGCTCAGAGACAGCTGCAGTCAGTCCCTTCCTTGTGCCAACAGGGAAACCAAACTGAATTCAAATAGAGAGATGTCCTGAGCAAATGATCCAACAACAACAGGAAATAGACATTTACACTGGAGATGGTCCTGAAATCAAGTCCATCACTAGCAACACAGCTGATCTAATACAGCTTTTTAGGGCTGTGTGAAACTACAGGGGAGTCTATGCACCATCCTCCCCTTCCTCTCCCAACACACCAGACTCCATGAAAAAGTCTCAAACCACAGCAGACAAGAGAAATACGCCTGCCTCAACAGAAAACAGAAGTTACTGGGCTGGAAAATTCACAGGGATCCATCTACCAGTTAATGCTCTGGTCTTAAAAATGATGATTCTTCCATCTGTTTCATCTGTATCTACTGAGTGTGCAAGTGGGATTACTAAGGCAGGGCAATGAACTGGGAATCTGAGCAGGAGACAAAGGACTGTTTTCTTAAGGGAACCACAGCAGCAAGAAAAGAATGTTCAACATCAGAATACAAGAGAAAGAAAGGCTGAGAGTCACATGCTGGAAGTGCAAATGCTTAGTTATAAAGTTATTAGAGTTCTATCCTAACTCATTCCAACCCAGCAGTTTCACGTGGATGCAATGAAATACAATAGCATGAATAAACTGTACAGAAAAAATGAAACATGAATTAGAATTATTTCCAGCACCAGGAAATTCATGTAGGAAAAATAGTATTAAAAATGGGCCATAAGCCCCTTTTCCATGTTACTATACATTTCCTTCTGCTGCTCACAGAGATACACAGAAATTGCACAGGTCAGGCAGTAACCATGTGCTTGTTATGTTGTAGTTCATTATTTCACAGAGCACTGAGAACTCCAAAGATTTATCAGAACAATTAGGAGCAGCATCTCCACACATGACCAATGGGATCGTGGCTGCAAATGCTGTTAAAGGACTTGTGGGAGGGAAGAGGAGGAGGATGTGGAAATCACCCCCCACCTTTTCCATGAGCCCTCAGCAGCTGCAGATTCCTGTGACGCTACCAGTGCTCCTGAGGGAGCAGGAGATGCAGGTTACCAGCACCAAATTTCACACCCACCACAAAGACACTTCAATACGTCCTGCTTGCAAGCACAGAGAATCCAACACCCCCTGACATCAATGGAGGCTCTACTTAGCCTCAGACTCTCCTCTGTAAATAACCTGGGTGTAAAAGTTCTCCAAGCAGAGTCAGAAAGCTTTAAGCTCTGCAATCATGGGGATTATAGCTGTATCTCAGAGTGGAGATCCTGAGGCTGTTCCCAGGAGCAAGAACTCAGTGTGCTAAACTCTGACTTGGAAGGTTTCCATCCCTGTATTTCAGTGTATTTGGTGTGTGTTGTCTGTGCAAGATATAACACCAACTCCTCATCTGCTGAGGCTGAAGAGGAAGGTTGGCTTAGCTGCTTTCTGAAATCCAGCCCCATTTCCTCACCTCTCCTTTGGACCTTAGTGGCAGCAGTGGTGACAGGGCTCAGGTGAACCAACCCATTACCCCACAGGCTCCTGAGCCTGTACAGCTGCTCCAAAGTCACTAGTGAACAGGAATGTTCCCCCAAATTCTCCAACTCTCATCAAGAAAGGCTGTTTTGTTTAGCAGCCTGAATTATTTTGCTTTCTCTGGGGATTATTATTCAAACAGGAAAGTAACCATTTTTAACTTTTCAGTTATATGAAAGGTGGCAAAAACTGATTCCTCCTCTCATATTTCTGATGTTCTTTTGCGAAGCCTCCTTAGAAACTAATTTCCATCTCATTGTGTCTATATTTACACATATATACACAGCTAGAATTCCTACCATCAGCAACTTCTGGTATTTTCATTTAAAAAGGTTGGAATAAGCCAGATAATACAGTAACTTGTAGGAGAAATGCTGGAGACCATGGTACATGGTACCCTCATGTCTCTGGATGGACCCTCAAGTGTTCAGTGCCCACTGGGTTTTTTCAGTATGATTCAGCACCTCCAGTACTTCCATCATGAAAAAGTGCACCAGGACTTTACCTGAGCAGTTTGTGTCTCATGCCTCTCAAGGAAACACCCAGCTGGACAAGGGAGAATGGCTTCCCACAGCCAGGGGGCAGGGTTAGGTGGAATACTGAGAAGAAATTCTTCCCTGTGAGGGTGGTGAGGCCCTGGCACAGAACCCAGAGAAGCTTGCCCCATGCCTGCGAGTGTCCAAGGCCAAGTTGGACGAGATATGGAGCAACCCAGGCTAGTGGAAGGTGTCCCTGCCCATGGCAGGGGGTGGAACTGGATGATGTCCCTTCCCACTCAACCAATTCCATCATTCTGTGATTCTGAGCTGTGCTGCAGAATCCAGCTCTTGATAGGGATGGACAGCTCCAACCCACGGGATATGGGACAGCCCCTGCAGTCAGGCTGTGCTCCAACCTTCAGCAGCTGGAAACATCCTGAGCCTGCACACACTCACTTCTCCTCCTGCAGTTCCTGCAGGGACCAGGACCACTACTGAATCCAAGTGGGATAACCCTGGATTGGGGAGAACCAGGTGATCACATCTGGGTTCCAGATAACATCAGGAAAATCCTTTCAGGATTTGTGCACCATATTCCCTAATGATCTGTTTTCTGCAGGACGTTCCTAAAGTATATCACATCTGCTTCCGCAAGGACACATGGAAGTCCATCACAGCTTGCCAGTTTTATTTCTGGGATATGCAGGAAAAAATTCTCTGACAGCAGAGGTGCCCCACTGATGGCACAGCTGCCCCAATACATGACTCAGCTCATCCTGTGGTGCAGCACAATCTACAACCCAGACAAACCAGTTCCTGTGCTGGGAACTAGGTCAGGAGAACCAAGTCATCATTTGGGCTGTTTCAATACTGTGTCCCTCTGCCACTCAAAGTCACCTTTTTCTTCTTCAAATGTGCTCACTATTCCTGTTCTTCCATAAGAGCATTCCCAGATCAGGTGTTTTAAGTAAAACTTCTGCATTTAACTCTACCCCTGCTGTTCTCTGCGGCCTTTGCAGTGCTGATTTCATTACAGTGACTTTCCTGGAGCCTGCCCCACTTGCCTTGAGATACTTCCTGCTTCTTCCTGAGGAATTTTTAAGCAATACTGACCTCTAGCTATTATTTGAGCTGTTCAGCCAACACCAGTTGCTTTTTGAAGAGTGCAGTGGCTGCCAGGATGTAATAGAATTATGTGATCATTTGAAGATGGAGACACATCACAGGACTTTATTGACTCAACTGATTATTCTAAAACCTGGAGTAGCACAGGGACCCCTCCACAGCTGTCAGGGAGAAGATAAAGAACCTACACAGCTAATGGATTCAGTAATTGGGCCCAACTGAACAAAGTTTTTCTCCCCCACCTGCAGAATCTGTAGGCATCTCATAGAATGGACCCCATTTCCTCCTCCCTCAGAGGAACTGATCTTGCCATGCAGTCTGACATGCTCTGCTCAGTTTCAGGGACTTGCCAAAGCTAGTGCAGTGACACCAGAGAGAATCATGGAATTGTTAAGGTTGGAAAAGCCCTCCAGCATCAGCAAGTCCAGCCTGCCCACCCTCCACCAGCCCTGAGCAATGAGTGCCACATCCAGTTGTTCCTTCAGCCGGGATGGGGACACCAACCCTCCCCGGGCAGCCCTTTCCAATGCCTGACCAGCCCTTCCAGGAAGCAATTCCTCCTGAGGTCCAACCTGACCCTTCCCTGGTGCAGCTTGATGCCATTTCCTCCTTGTTTTGGGACTCATTTTGTCCCTGTCCCCTGGGAGCAGAGCCTGACCCCCTCCTGGCTGCACCCTCCTGTCAGGGAGTTGTGCAGAGCCAGAAGGTCCCTGAGCCTCCTTTTCTCCAGGCTGAGCCCTCCCAGCTCCCCCAGCTGCTCCTGGTGCTGCAGCCCCTTCCCATACACAAACCACACACTGTTCCACAAGTACACACTTTGTCTGACACACTAATTTATCTGTTTTTTAAAGACAGACTTTTCCAGCAAGACAAGTTGATTCTGTAACTGAACATTTCCTGTGTGGAAAGAGTGAAATACAATCTCTCCCTTTTAGCACCCTCTGCTCTCCAAGACATTTGATTATCAAGGTCTCTCTGAACTGATATACAATTTCTTGGACATATCTCACCACAAATAGAGTAAGTGATAACCAACTGTCTGCTCTTTCCTGCTGCTTCAGAATTAAGGCAAGTCAAAACCACCATCACATTCCCTAAAATATCAATACTACACCCTCTCTGAGGATTTTTGAGAGTCATGACATGGGATACAGACAGGAAAAAGATCTTGTGCACAAGGATGGTTTTGGCTCCTTTCAACAGCTGTCTCTGATCCCACTTATTCAGGATTAAGGATAGCTAAGTCTGTGTACTGCAGTGAATCTGAAAGGCTTGATAAAATACCCTTTTTTCAGTTTTAGATTAGTGAAATGAAAGATTCATAAAAAAGTGTCAAACAGTGAGAATCTCTTAACTGGATAAACAGTCTCATTGTTTTTGCATTAAAATGAGTATCAGCTTGTGACAGTCTATTAACCTTGTGACACAGGGTAAAAGAAGGAACAAATGTGTTTACTACACAGCGCTGTGTTACCTAAATTAATGATACACACATTTAGGTGCTTATTGCCTCCTCTGAATTAGCTGTGTATTAATGGTCACCACATTCCTGTATTATAAGGCCAGGCAGAAAAATCTAATTTGCTGAAAAATGCATCCAAAATACAGACTCCTCACAAAGGAATGTCCCAATGAACAGCAGCACTGACCCAAACGCTTCTCTGCAGCAGTTTGGGGACGTTGATACTTCCATCTGTAAAGTCAAGCACATGTCAAGGTCGGGCTTTTGTGTTCTTTGATCAATAACCAGAAATCTTTAATTATCAGGGTCCTGTCAAGTTCAAAGGAAGATAAAAGCATTCAGACCTTTAGTACAGCATGAAAGTGAGACTCCTAAAACAGGAAACAATTTGAGCCACACATCTTATTTTAAAGATTTAAGTACCAGAATGGGATAGTTTCAGTCAATCTGCTTTAGTGTAGGCAGAGTTGGAACAGAAGTCTAGATTTTCTTCTTTTCTTCCCCTAACAGACATTTAAAACTGATCCAGCATCTTAAATTTTTGAGCAGAAACACAGACGTTTCTCAAGAGCATCTGCATTACTGAAACAGTATCCTGACAATAAAAGCTGTCATATACAAAAGGCCCACAGTTGTACTGTTTTAGCAGTATCTGGGTACCTGTAGACCAGCAATTATAGACCATAAATAACAGTCTATTAGGCATCTGTATGTAGTTGTAGAATTGTTTCAAAGTCCCACAAATTAAGGGAAAATTTCAGTTTCCAGATGAAAAAAACCCATCTGCAGTGCATTTATGTGAAATGTGTTTCTTTACTCTATGAATGCAAACACAGAATAAATTCTCAGAATACATTTATTTTCCCCTTAAGGTTAGAGAATGCCACAGCTCACCAAGTGCTGTTGTTGCACCTCCCACCCAGCCTCATCCTCATCCAGCAGGAAACAGGATTTCTGCTCCTGACCTTCTTGGCACTGCAATTTTGGTTCCATTTATTGATAGAACCATGATCTGCACTAACCAAAAGGGATTCAGAACTTTAAATTGGAGGCACAATGGCAATTAATACAGCATATTTTAAGAGCTATGGATTAATATTAAGGAATAACTGCACATCACAAGCAAGCAGTATTAAGACAGTTTAATGAATTCTAAAGCCAGACTGCCACCATCTGACCAAAGCATTCCAGTCTTGGGATAAAACAGCAGGTACTTTCCATTACTTATTTAGCTTTGTATCACATCAAAAGCTCTAATAAACTAATAGGTCAAAATAATATTTTACCACTCCTAACACAAGCTAAGGGACATTCACTATTAATTACAGATCCAACATCTGCCAGAAGCTCTAAGTGTGTCGCTATGGATAAAAACAATTTGCTAGTGCTCTGAGGAGCTGCACTATGGCCACACAAGGTGCAGTTCAGGAGGACAGGGTGCCTTGCCCTGTCTCTCAGCCAGGTACTTACATGCCGAAGCGCAGCGTCCCCGAGACGTACGTCTGCCAGTGCGCGCAGTAAAACATGAACGTCCCAGCAAAACAACAAAAGAACATCCAGTCAGGGTTGGTGCCCAGCTGCACAGCAATACAAGTTCCCAAAACCACAAAGACTGCAGGAGAAAATCAGTCACAGAGTGAAAAGGGTGGATGTGTCTAAGAATCCTCACCAGAAGCAAAGCTAACAACAGGGCCCAGAGGAGAGACAATGGGAAGGTTATCCTGGCATGGCTCTTTCACAGACATAAGAGATTAACACTTCCACTTGAAAATATACAGGCTATGCAACATAGATTTCAATCCATATCAGTTATTAGAACTCATTAATACTAAGGGTTTTTAAGCCTCCTATATTTTTATTTCCTGTGGTGCCTAATCTCATTAAGGGCCTTGAGTGATTTCTGCAGCTGCAGCAAGCTTTGGGGTGTTCTCCTGCATTTGCCAGACATTTTTCCCTGTCTTCTGAATTTTTCTGATGCCATTAAGAAAATCGAAGATCTGGATACATTCAGGATGCATAACATGCTTTCCCCTCCACCCTTGCCATACACAACTCTGATAAAGAAGTCATAAAATTTAAAGCCTAAGACCTTTAGAATTTAAGAAACCCAAACCACCCGATCAGGAGTTAGACTCGATCTTATGGGACCCTTCCAACCCAGGATATTCTAGATTTTACATTTTTTTTTCTGTAATGGGGTTAAACTTCAGGCTGGCTCAGTGAACTCCACCTACCCAGGAAGTGACCTAGCTGATTCTAATCTTAAACTCTGACTTGTAGAGTCCCACTGCTTAGGCTTAGACTTGGCTTGGTATCACTCTGTATCAAGTCAGTATGAAATAATATAGCAGAGTATTCTGACAACTTCTTATAGAAAATATTTCAGAACCAAGACTCTGCTAAAGCATCACAGAGAAACGCTGGCTCAGGCTGAATTAGTGGCATGCTTAGTTTTGTTTTCAATGTAATACAAGAGAAGACATTTAGCTGATCCAGAGCACTTTCCTATGGAAAGAAAGGTGCCTTTCTCGGTTGGAAGTGATACATTCAGCACTATCAGTTGTCCTTTCTTCAGTAAAGAAGCTTTTTTATTGTATTGCAGATTTGATTCCCTAAAAGTAATTTAATCCTCCTACTTCAATTAAAAATGACAACAATACCTGTGGACAATGAATCACAGCCATGATCAAAAAGCTCTCCTAACGGAGTGCTGCTATTTGTCCTTCTTGCTTGTTTTCCATCTATAGCATCCAGGGACTGGTAGATGAAAAGGCCACAAGCACAAGCAATGTATGCCCAGGGAGGTGCCTAAGAGAGAAAGGCAATCACAATAAGGTTTAAAATAATCTTAAAAAAAAAGACAGGCTGCAGCTGAGCTGACCCACAGCCTGACACAAGTTTTCCCTTTGCACATATGTTCTCCTCACCCAGGGACCTTTCAGCAGCTGGTCCTTGCAAGGACAGACAGAATGGGTTGTTACATGTGGAATGTAAATAAACCAGTGACAGATTAATAGCTACAGCCCCTGCTCCAAAGCAGGAAGCTGCACTGTACAGCTGGAAAAATTGTACTACTACATTTGCAAAGCGGTGCACAACAAAGTCCTCATTAAATACTTGCAAGATGTCCCAGGGATTTCAGAAACTTGGGAACTTTTAGCCCCCAGCTTTGTCAAAAACACTGAGCTCATCTTCACCAGCCCTTCAGCACTCACTGCCATTGCCCAGACCTTGAGTCCGAGAGGATTTCCGGGGCTCTGCAGCCCCTCCACCACCAACTGTTCCCTCCAGTACGAGGCACCAGCAGCTTTGCCAAATCTACCTTAAGAACCCTTAATGGTCACGTCCATGATAACAATTTCTACTGACAGAAACACAAACAATGCCAAACCCTGCTAGAGCAAAGATTACAATCCAAACTTTTTTATGCTTTTTGAAGCATAAACCCTTAAGAACACAAAAGCCAGGGAGTTGCCATTACTCTCTGTTTACACATCCATAAATCAGAGATTATTGGCTATTTTGCAACCTTCACATTTAACACACTTTACAGAAGTGAGCATTTATGAGCAGCTTTATTTTACAGACCACACCAACAAAATTCAAATACAGGTTAAGGAAGCTGACTTGCCTCTCATAAATCCCTGGAGTCCCCCTGGTTTTGGCCAATACAACCGTAACTAATTTGTAGCACATCAACTTAAATATATTTCCTTCTACAGCTTTCATTGCTCCTGCATTTACCAAAACAGTTCATTCTGCCCCAAAAGCTGCCATTGTGCTCTGCTTTCAGCAGTGTCTGTACCAACAGCACAAGGTAAGAAAGGGGAAATGTGTCACCCAAGAGCAGAGCACCACATGTAGAAAAGGTTCTGATGCCACGCAATTCCCTCCCATTTTTATCCCTCATGTACAGATTTTAGCTGCCACAGTTAAGTTGAATTGCATCACCCTGAAGGTTTCTCTTAAACTTAAAAATCAGTCTGCTGGCTCCTTTCTTAAAAGCTTCTTTCATGAGCAGTGTAGGTGTTTCCACTTAGACCTATTTATATCCAAGTAAGATTTCACAGCTCTCTATCCAGGTAATTTTTCCTTTTTTAAAAAAACAAACAAACAAACAAAAAAACAACAAAAAAACCCAAAAACAAAACAAACCAAAAAAAACACAAAAAAACCCCAAACAAACAAAAAAAAAAAAACCAAACCAAAACAAAACAAAAAAACAAACAAAACAAAACAACTCAGGCACCATTTCATCAGTCAGCACTTTTCCAGCTAGGACCTCCCAGCTAAGCAGGAAGTATTTGCATCTCCTTTACTCTCTGGCTGCACCAGGCCCTGAGCAACAGCTCTGCCCTGGCCTGCACCTTTCAGGAACAGGAAGGGAGGAGTCACACTTGAAAAAAAGCAGAACTAAGGCTGAGATACAAGGAGGAGAAAATTTACATCAGAAATCAATTAGTGGTTTGGGGGGGAGGAGGAGAATTTCTGCTCCTGGCGTTTCAGAACCCAATTTTCTTCCCCACACAGCTCCTTCATGCTTAAAAAGCACCTCCCTGGTCACGCTGTGCCATGTGGCAAATCAGATCAGGCCAAAAGCTGCCTCAGCACTAAGTTATTTTTCAGTTCAAGTGAGGAGAAAATCTCATTCACCTCACACAAAGTACTTCTCAAACTGTTAAATACCAAACAGTATTTAACTGCTTCCATACAGCAGCCTGCAGCTGACACTGACTTTCTGATGCTCTGAGTGCAGCTTCCTTGGCACTTTAATTACCAACCAAAATACAACTGTTCACCAAATTCTAAATTCTGATCTGGTTTAGTGACCCAAAACAGCTCTGGGTTCCTGAGAGCTGACGTGTCTCTATCAGACTGGATTTCAGAGTATGAGTCCCCATGAAACCCTGCTCAGAAGTAAACACAAGTTAAACAAACCCACACCACAATGCCACAGCCTGGAAAAGGAAGGAACTGCTCCAAGTACTCCCTGCTCAAACTGAATAGTCACTGTCTATCTTACACCTGCCAAATTCCACAGGTTATTGTGAAACAATCTATTTCAACAGATTTCTAGGAGAAGCAAACATCCCTTTCCCCTGCCCTACGTGAGTCAGGGATGCAGCACTGACTGTGCCAATCTGCGTGAGATTTTAGAGTCCGGTGGGGAATAATTTGTGTCCTGCTGGATTCCCAACCTCAGCTAGGAGACCTGCTTAGGAAGGAATTCAGATATTTTAAAAGCTGGCTCTTGAGACATTGCCAGCCATTTGGTGTGTAACGCATTTCTATACCAGATAACTCCCTTTCTCAGTGCACACACATAAAAGCAGCTTGTAAGATTCAACATTCAAGTGAGAACTTTTCAAGTGCACAAAAATGAGTCTTCAAGTGCCTTATGAGGTAACTAGTGATAGAGAGAAGTTGAAACGCTGCAAAAAGACTTTTGTACCCCTGAAATCAGGTTAAAACAGCTCTGCTCAGGGCAGGTCAGGAGCTTTTAGAGCATTCAGAACAAAGAATAAAACCACTGACTTTTATCTGACCTCCTCACAGCACGGCCACAGCTCAGGAACACAGCTCCATGTTCCCACAGTTCCACCACACTGTGCCAAAGTCCTGACTGAGGTGTCAGGACACAGAACCTGCTGGGGCCCAGGAAGGTGTCCCTGTGGCTCACTGAGCTGGGTTTGGTCACACCAGCTTTGATATCTTAAGCAGCACTACTCTAGAGCTCAGTGCCTTGGCTCTGGTGCAGCCCCAGCATGTCCAACCCACCTGGCTCACGTGGCAATTCTGATCCCAGAGCTGAGGGGGAAGTCACCCTGTTCTGGGCACAGAAAGTAAACAGGTACCAATCCCTCCTGCCACACACACCAGGCAGAGGCAGAGCCACTGCTCCAACTGCTGGCAGGGCTGAGCTTGGTGCAGCAGGTCTCTCACAGCTGCTTTGGTGTCAGACCCTGCTCTACAGGGGTGTGTTGGCCCCAGGAACTGCTGTCTCACTCCAGCATCCACACGTGCTCTGTCTGCATGCCAGCATCACAGAGGGGCACAAACATTTGCAGAGACCAGGTTACAAGGACGAGGACTGCGGGCTGAACACCAAGAACCAGCTCTCTCCAAAGCAACAACCCACCCCAAACCAGGGACAGCAACCAAAACAAAGAGTGTCGGGAGTCTGTAACTCACCTGCTCTGTAGCTGTTGGGCAGTAACACACTAATAGCAGAGTTGTAAATATATTGATTAACAGTCCGATGATGGTGATCAGGTTGGGGGCAATCCAGGCTGGAACTCTTCCAACTAACCACTCCCAGTAGCCCTGCATGAGGGGCTCAAGCAGGGAGCGCCCGGCGCTCTGGTACTTGTGCTCCTCCAACCGTTTGAGCTGGTGCTTGGACAGGGGCGGCGTGGGCAGCTGCACCAGCCTGCTGAGCACGCAGGGGCCGTGGCCGCAGCCCGCCGGGCCCTCCAGGTGCCCCTCCCCGCATCGCCTCTTGGTGCTCCGCTGCCCGCTCATGGGTTGGGCGGCCTGGGAACTGTCTGGGGCAGGCAGCAGCCGGGCTGGAGAACCATAAGATCCTGCAACACAAAGGGGCAAGACACACCTGAGCACACAAATGAGATTTCAGGATACCAAACGTCTCCGGCTGCCGCCCTAAAGAGCGTTTCATTTGCTCTCAGCAAAGCAAGATGATTTTACAGAATTGCTCCTTTGAAAGAGAAAGTTATTTGGAGAATTGCTGAAGAAACGACAAGAAACGAGTGTTCCCGATGCAGCTGAAAACCCTGCAGCCACCAGCTGCAATTCCAGCAGCAGCAGAAACTGCCACCATAGCAGTGGGTTGTCTCACAGACTGGGGCACAGCCAGTCCCCTCACACCTCTCCTAGGAGAGCAGGCGACACCACTCAGGTTATCAACTGACAGCACTGAGTACCAATACTGAGAAGCCTTAAGTTAAACTGGTTTGGAGCAGCTTGGTCTCCGCAGTGATGCTGTACAACCACTTAAAAACAGTTATACACTTTTTTTCACAGACTTTTGTTCCTTATTTCAGTTTTGCTGTAGCTTTCTTCCTCTCTAAATTTAACCCAGCTCATTGTCTGTTCAACTTTCAAGACACACAAGAAACATGCAAGAGCTAGAGAGCTTTAGTTGGCCAGAGACAGCATGAAGCAGCTGTGAAAAGAAAATACAGGGTCAGGAATAGCTTTTCCAGCACTAACATGGACCCTCACAATGCCCCATCTCCCTTGAAAGCAGATGACCAGACAGATATAACTCTCCACAGAAAGCAGAGAAGCAGTAGAGAAAGGAGACTAAAAATAAGAGTTTGCTGTTTATCTGTAGGAGACAACCAGGGAAAAAAAAAAAGAAAAAAGAAAACCTGGTTGAAGTCCAGCAAAAAAAGCAGAGAAAGGAAGAAGACAGGGAGCTCTAAAGCCACCCACACTGCACGGGTAGAGAAAACTGCGAATCAAAGGTCATCACTGGCCTAAGAACGAGTGCTCTCAGCTGCACTCTCCACACCCTCAGCAAGGCAAATTCCACCAGTGAAAAGCCACCTCAGGCAGCCCCGTCAGAAGGAGAAGAGAAAGTGGCAGGGCCTTCGCTGTGCTCGATAAGCTCGGGAGGAAGCAGAGCTGCACCTCCCCAATCGCCAGGAGACCGGTCACCGCGGAGGTCCCTGTGTTGCCCTGGCTGACCAGAAAAATTACTCCCAGTACATTAAACTGGGCTTTTCCGTCATCCTGAGGGGATGAGCCAGGGGGAAAAGAGCCCAGGAGCGCCTCGTTCTCCAAAACAAACGTCCGGCCCGGCTGCCGCGGGACTCCCACCGGGCCTGGCAAACACCGGGCCCGGGAGGGGCCCAGGGCACCCGTGGCCCCGCCGACGCTTCGCCCCCGCCCACGGCGCAGCCCGGGTTCCCCCGGACCCCGGCCCGGGCACCGGCCCAGCCCCACCTCGGGGCTCTTCCCGCTCTCCCACGCGCCTCCCGCGCCTTCAGGACCGCCCCGGGCCGGGAGCCCCGCGCAAAGCCCGCCGCGCTCCCGCCGGGGCAGCGCAGCCTTACCGGGGCAGCCCGGCCTTACCTCCGCTCCCCGCACCGGGCGGTGCTTCTTTACGCCCCTTTTGCGACGGCCGGAAAGGAGCCGGTGGCAGCGCGCGCCGGGGGCGGGGCCTGGGTGCGGAGACGGCGAGGGAGCGGCTGAGGTGAAGGGGGGACGGGGGGACGGGGGTACCGCAATCCGCATCGCTCTCACTCCTGTCACCCCTGGGAGAGCCGCCCAAACTCCCCCTCACCCCTCAGCCACCTTTGTCTCCCCCCAGCGGCCATCTCCTGGTCTCCCTTTACCCCTCTTCCTTCCTGTCACCCCCTGTTACCCCCTGTGAGATCCTCTGTCACCCCTTCAGGGATCCCTCCTTCATTCCTCTCAGCGACCTTCTGGTGTTCCTGTCACCCTGTCAGAGACCCGCCTTGGAGACGCCTTGTCATCCCCTCGTACCCCCCCGTCCCCCATGCTCAGTGACGCCTTGGCCTCTGTCAGTCTTCATCACCCCCTCAGTGATCCCCCGGTGTCCCCTGACCCCCTCCATGTCGCTCCCAGCCCTACTCCGTGCCCCCCTACCCCACTGCAGCCCCCACCGGCTGCCCTGCAGTCCCCCCTGCCCTTCGGGACCCCAGGAACCTCAGGTGTCCTCCCCCTCCTGACAAATCCTTTGTGCCCCCCTGGCAGCCCCAGGACCCCCCACCACATCCCTAGTGACCCCCATCAATTCCAGTAACTCCTCTGCCCCGAGGTCCCCACTGAGCCCCTCTGCCCCTTCATCTCTCTGCCCTCAGCCTCTCCTTTCTGCCCTTCATTTCCTTTCCCTCCTCTCCTAAACCTGCCTCCATCCTGGGTCCTTTTCCCTTATCTCTCTGATCTCCCCCAGCACCCCCATTCCCGCTGTGACCTTGCAGTGACTCCTGCCCCAGCTGTTCTGTGGGTATCTGCCGGTGGGTGTGCTCTGAGGACTCTGGTGCTTTTAGCTGAGTCTGTGGTCAAGCAGGTGGGATTGGCCAGTGTCGTGGGTTCATCCCTGACAGAGCTCCTGGATCAGCCAGAGCTGATCACAGTGTCACAGTGTCACAGTGTCCAAACAGGCTTGGGGACAGCCTGTGTCACAGTGTCCTGGGCCTGGCCAGTGTCGTGGGTTCATCCCTGCACAGAGCTCCTGAATCAGCCGGAGCTGATCCCAGTGTCACAGTGTCACAGTGTCCCAAACAGGCCTGGGGACAGCCTGTGTCACAGTGTCCTGGGATTGGCCAGTGTCGTGGGTTCATCCCTGCACAGAGCCCCTGAATCAGCCAGAGCTGATCCCAGTGTCACAGTGTCCCAACAGGCTTGGGGACAGCCTGTGTCACAGTGTCCTGGGCCTGGCCAGTGTCGTGGGTTCATCCCTGGCACAGAGCTCCTGGATCAGCCGGAGCTGATCACAGTGTCACAGTGTCACAGTGTCCAAACAGGCTTGGGGACAGCCTGTGTCACAGTGTCCTGGGCCTGGCCAGTGTCGTGGGTTCATCCCTGACAGAGCTCCTGGATCAGCCAGAGCTGATCACAGTGTCACAGTGTGCCAAGTGTCCCAACAGGCTTGGGGACAGCCTGTGTCACAGTGTCCTGGGCCTGGCCAGTGTCGTGGGTTCATCCCTGCACAGAGCTCCTGATCAGCCGGAGCTGATCCCAGTGTCACAGTGTGCCAAGTGTCCCAACAGGCTTGGGGACAGCCTGTGTCACAGTGTCCTGGGCCTGGCACTGTTTGGGTTGGCTCCAGGCCATGCTGTGCCTTCCCAGCCAGGGAACACAGGAGCAGGGCCAGAAAATGGAGACCCCCTGGAAGTTGCCCCCCTGGACTGAAAGATTTTATGGCAACTTTTTTGGTGTCTGTACTGAAAACACACGCAAAGTTAGTCACCTGTCATTACCCTGCAGCAGGGACAGCAGAGGTAATGCATTTCCTGCTTCCTGACATCAGTGCTTTGAGGATCAGTGGCCTTTACCCATGGCTTATCAGTGGAACCTGACAGGCAGTTGCACAGGCTGTTCAGACACAGCCCCATCCGCCTCTGTTTGTTTAGGAAGGCACAGACAAATTCCACTGTCCTTCCCTCAGCACTGCCCACTGGACAATTTGCTGGAGACAAAAAGAAGTGTCCTTTGGTAGGGCTTTCTCTCTGCCTGGCTGGCTGACAGAGCAGGGAAGAGGCAGGTAGACAATCCAGGGAACAGCAGTAATTCAGGAATTTCACTTTTCTCCACATAATTCAACCATCTTTGCAGCTTTATCATTTCAGGTAACACAAACTGCCTGCCCTTGATGGTCTTGCCCACCTTTCATTTTCCTTTGGAATTTCTGTTCCACATGCACCAGCCTGGGCAGGGTGTGGCTGTGTTCTTGCACTGGGAGAAACACTTCCAAGAAGGTTAAAATCTCCTTTGCTTTTGGAACACTTCCTTCACTTGCTCTGGATATTGGAAACAATCTGTGATACTTAAAGTAGAGCTTAAAAAAAACCAAAGCCCTTAGAACTCCAGAGTGCCTGAAGATCAGGATAGATGTTTAAGAAAATCATAGTTATATGAGAAATTGAGGCTGGCCATTGCTGTTATATAATCTGCTTGCAAAGGAGCATATGAAAAAAAAGAAAAAAAAAGGAGTTTGAGTGTGTTTTCCTTCTCCCTGTTGAAAACAATGGGATAGGACAAGGTGTTAATACTAATTTATCTCAGGACCTTGCAGCAGGCACATGGCAATTTCTTTCTGCCTCCTGGTGTTTGGAGATGCCTCATTCTGTGCCCAGACAGAGCCTGGCAGTTGGCAGGGACACAGGGCAGCTGCACAGCAGGGAGCTGGGACAGCCTGGTGTACACCATGCCCTGAGTGTGCCCAGGGACTTGCACAGAGTAAAGCCTGTGTTGGGGATGTACAGGCTGCCCCCAGAACAGTGAGAAAAACTGACTTGATTCCACTGGAAAATATTTAATGAGGACAGAGATGGAGGGAGATAAGAACTTAGGGTAGATCTTGACTGACATAAGAGAATTTAAAGGAGGAAAAATGTACAAAATTGTTTTTAGTGTAAGGAGAGTTAGTGAGGGGGTTTCTGCTGGGGAATACAAGAGGGGCAGAGCCCAACTGGTGCCATCAGGATGAATCTCCCTGGGGGGCAGCAGATTCCTCCTGAGGGACAGCTCTGATCTCTGCTCTCTCTTACTAGGGACAGGGTCCCAGGGAAGGGCTGGAGCTGTGCCAGGGAGGATTAGGTTTGATATCAGGGAAAGGTTCTTCCCCCAGAGGGTGCTGGCACTGCCCAGGCTCCCCAGGGATGGGCACGGCCCTGAGGCTGCCAGAGCTCCAGGAGCAGTTTGGACAACACTCCAGGGATGCACAGGGTGGGACAGGACACCCGTCTGTGCAGGGCCAGGGGTTGGACTGGGTGATCCTTGTGGATCCCTTCCAGCTCAGGAGACTCCATGATTCCACCAGCCTGCACCTACACTCTCAATAAGAATCTGTGCCTCAGCAGTGCTCTGGGGTGTGACTGAAGGTGCTCTTTGTGCCAGACCACATCAAAAGGATGATAAGTCATGTGCAGGGCTCAGCTCTGGGCTTGGTGACGGCTCAGGGTACAGAGATTTCCAGTCCTCACAAAGAGAGGACTTCTCTGCCAGCCCAGCTTGCTCCGGAGCAGACAGTGCTGATGAGCTGCCTGCGTGGACACGTTTATTTTGTAGTAAGGGCAATATGCAGGGAGAAGTTGGGAATAGCTGTTCTGCTTTACTAAGCTCATCCTAGCCCACATAAATCAGTCACAGGCACATAAATACCCACAGCAGGTAGAGAATCTTCATTATCTGTGAGCTTCATCCCCACAGAGCTTCAGCCCCTCTGCATCAGGCAGTGCCTCAAAACTGTGGGAGGAGAAGTCAGGAGTTATGGAATGTCTGATTAAATGGACAGGCTGCATCCATGGCTGAGGCCAACAGTGGGAGAGTCAACAAGACCAGGGCCAGGTTCTGCCCTTGGGTCACAACAGCCCCATGGAATGCTCCAAGCTGGGGAAGGAGTGGCTGGAAAGCTGGGAAGGATCTGGGAGTGCTGGTAACAGTGGCTGGACAGTGCCACTGGCCTACTCCCCAGGTGGGCAAGTAGGCCAGTGGCACCTGGGCTGTTGCAGCCATGGAGTGTGGTGCACTGTGCTGGCACTGCTGGGGCACCTCCAGTCCCCTCTGGGCCCCTCCAGAGAGACACTGAGGGACTGGAGCGTGTCCAGGGAAGGGAACAGAGCTGGGGAAGGGCCTGGAGCACCAGGAGCAGCTGGGGGGGCAGCTGAGGGGCTCAGCCTGGAGAAAAGGAGGCTCGGGGGGGACCTTCTGGCTCTGCACAACTCCCTGAGAGGTGGGGGCAGCCAGGGGGGGTTGTGCTCTGCTGCCAGGGAACAAGGGCCAGGACAAGAGGAAATGGCATCAAACTGTGCCAGGGGAGGTTCAGGTTGGATATTGGGAAAAAATTCTTCCTGGAAAGAGTTGTCCAGCACTGGCACAGGCTGTCCAAGGCAGAGGTGGGGTCACCATCCCTGGAGGGATTTAAAAGCCGTGGATATGGCACCTGGGGATGTGGTTTAGTGGTGGTCTCTGCAGAGCCAGAGGAATAGTTAGACTTGATGATCTTAGAGGGCTTTTCCAACTTAAATGATCCTATGAAACTCAGCTTGCTTCAGCCCCTCTCCAGCCATGTATTTAGCACTGCACTAGCAAGACATTGAGATGTGTGTCCACATTGAAATGGGAACTCTCTGTGTTCTGTTCCCTTTCTTATGTGAAAACCATGGTCTTAGGCACTGGTTTTAGTTGCATTGACTTCATTTCTTGAAAGCTCTTCGGTTCAAGTTAAGTGGTTGTGTAGACAAATCCTGGAATCAAAGTAGCACCAGTTAAAGTAACACCAGTTTTTCTTCATTTCTACCTCCCCACCACACACAAGCTTCACTCCTTAAACCACTTGGAATGCAGGTAAAACATTGTGGGACAAGCCTTGTGTCCAGTCAGCAGCAGTGACTAACAGAAGGTGCTAAGAAGAATAAACAAGGCAAGAGGTACAGAAGTACCTCACATCTTTCTTATTTTCCTTTACGTCTCAGAGAGTCAGAAAAATGAAGCAAACGTGGAGCTTCAGTAGAAAAATGACCTTGGATTCCCCTTAAGTGACGTGTCCTCTGATGCCCTTTTGCTCAGGTATGTGGAATGTGGTTGGTTTGTTAATTGGTTGATTTGTTTGCAGTGGAAAATCTGTCAGCTCAGAAGTAAAATTAAGGCACTATGACTATTTGAATGTGAAAGGAAAAGTGTATTCTGACTGACTGCTTGGAGCTGCGCATTACATACCCAGGAACATAACAATTATAACAGAGGATGTCATGCAAAATCTGCATTTCTCTTTCAAATTCCTAATTTACTCATACTAGGGATGGGATTGTGAAGTTACAGTTATTACTGCATTGCCGTCTTAAAATCAAGATCAGATGGCAAACTTTATATTTAGCTTAAAAATGGGCAAGAAGTCAGGTAACTTGTATTCTGTCAATCTGTTCTTACTCACCCCATATCCTGTTAAACACCTTTCCCTGCCACCAGCCAGCTTTCTCACAAGCAGCTGAACCTTCACCTCTACAAGGCTATAGTTGTCCATTCTATGCAAGGGTTCTGAAGGTTGACCAGTTCTGATCTCTTGCAAGATTGACCCACTTCTGTTTCAACTTTTTTTTTTGCCATGAGACTTTCTAGTCTTGGTGCTTCTTTTTTCCTTTTCTCTTCCTCCTTTCTTTTAGCCTATCCACCCCAGGTCATGCCCTTCTAAAACCTCTCAATATACTTCTAATTTGTTTCAACATTATTTTGCTTTTCTCATATACAGATCTTTGCCTGGATGCCCTTGGATGTGCACTCTCCATTATTTGTTCTTCACCTTTGTCCTTTTTCATCTTCCATTTACAGTCTCTACACTTTTTCTCCTCTTCTCTCCAGTGACCATCAGGAAACACTTTTTCCCTGTGAGGATGACTGGCACTGGTCATCCCAGGCTGCCCAGAAAGGTTGTGGTATCTCCATCCTTGGGGTGTCATCCTGCACTACTGGCTCTGGTGGCCCTGCCTGAGCAGGGGGATGGCCCAGGTGACTTCCAGAGCTCCTTCCCCTGGCTCAGCCATTCTGGGATGCTGAAATAGCTCTGGTTGTGTTTGAAGCTAGTAGCAAATGACTTTGCTTTTGCAGCAGGAGTAGGGAGGAGTCACAGTTCTCTCTGTGTGAGCTCACCAGGATGGCCCTTCTTGCTCTTAGAGAACTGGGATGCAACACAGATTTGCCATCAGGCTGAGATTTAGGGAACTGGACAGTGTGAGTACAGAATCATCATTTCAGTGCACTGCACATGGATCTTTTCCTCCCACCTGTAAAACAGCAACTGCTGTGAGCAACCCTTGAATTTGAGGGTTGTGGTTGGTAGCAGTGGACTCAGCTGAGAGGTCGTTAAGCCAGGCTTGATGGAGCTCAGCAATTTGCTCTAGTGAAAGGTCCCCCAGCCCTGTTAAGATCACTGTTGTTATTACTGATACTACAATCTGTGGGAAAGTTCTGATTCATTCTCCACAAAAGAATTTGGTTTATGTTCTCAAACCTCCATCAGTGATATCTTCTAAAAGTTAACTTTACAGTGTAGAATAAATAGATCTAAACATTACTTCAGTTTTTTATTTAATCCAAAATATATTTTTATATGTTTTTACTGACATTTCATCCGAAACATTAATAAATTTAAAAAGCAAACTAATTTTAAAAGGTTGTTGCAGAATGGCAAAGTCATTTTTTGCCCCACTCTGTGACGTACCTCAGCACAGGCTTTGGGAGAGCCTGTCAGCACATTATGGAGAGACAACGAAATGAGACTCTGAAGCAAAGAGGACTCAGAGTGGAAAATAAAGCTTATGTGTGTGCAACTAAAGTATGGCAGGGTTAGATGGGATACTGGGATGTTCCTCCCTGTGCAGGTGGTGAGGCCCTGGCACAGGTTGTCCAGAGAAGCTGTGGCTGCCCCATCCTTGGAAGTGGCAAAGACCAGGTTGGATGGGGCTTGAAACAACCTGGGATAGTGGAAGGTGTCCCTGCCCATGGCAGGAGATGGAACAAATGGGATTTAAAGTCCCTTCCAGCCCTGGGACTCTATAACAGATATTGAGGCACACAATCTAACAGTGAATAATTGAGGGCAATAACTAAAGTAATTTTGGGTCATTTCCTCTACATATACCCAGCTAAGTGTTGATGGAAGCTGGAGGCTCCACCACAGCCACCATCAGTTGCAGTGTCAGTGCAGGGACATGTCCTCTGTCAGCTCACTCTACTGACCTGGTGCTGTGACACAAGGCTGAGGAGAAAATGGAGTCACTTACTCACAATGACCCACTTGACCCATTTCTGGCAGCAACAAATTCAAGCCACGTAGTAAAATGACTACTGGTTTCTAATGATCCTCTAAGAATTTCAGAATTAACATTTCCAGATTTAATTCTGCTTGTTTATGATTTCTTCTGTGAAGTCAGAGGTTCACTTCGGGTTTGCAGGAGGGGACTGAGAGCAATATCAAACTGCTGTATGGGAAACAGCCTCCTTCAAGGAAAGCAAAACTTCAGTCCTTGTAGTAAAATCCTAGTTAACCTTTGAGAATCTCATTAAGCCTTTGAGAAATCTCAGTAAACCCTTGAGAACTCAGTAAATTTGAGAATCTCTGTAAATATTTGAAAACTCTTAGTAAACCTTTGCATTTGGTTCTTCACAGTGTCTGGAGGCAGAAGTCAGCCCTGAAATGTGGTGGTTCCAGCAAGGCCTCTCATTCCTGCCCGTGGCACTGGTTGTGTGGTCAGCAGCATCGTTTGTGTTTTCCTACATTACTGCAATTGTCCTGCACCACGTTGACCCTTTGGTGCCCTACATCAGGTCAGTGATGTCCATCCTGTGTCAAGAGCAGTGACCTGACCCCACTCCTGTGAATTCTTCCCAACTCCAGACTTAAATAGCAGTTCTTATCCAACAGCTCCAGTTCTAAAGTTACTGTTTATAGCCATTATATATATAGTTATAGGTGATATTAAACTGACAGAGGGGAAATTGAGGTTAAATGTTAGGAAGAAATTCCTTCCCTGTGAGGGTGGTGATGCCCTGGCACAGTCGTCCCAGCAGTGCTGTGGCTGTGGACATGCCTGGAAGTGTCCAAGGCCAGACTGGACAGGGCTTGGAGCAACCTGGGATGGTAGGAGGTGTCCCTGGTTGGAGTTGAGATGAGCTTTAAGGTCCCTCCCAACCAAACCCATTCTGGGATTTAGAGATGTCTGGTTTTGTGCAAAGTTCTAAGCTTTGGCTCTGTGAACATACCCTTAAAATGATGATGAACAAGGGCACTGGGGGTGCCTCACCACACCCCAGCTCAGAGTGAAGCCGCTCGCTGCCACCAGGTTTGTTGCACCAGTAAATCCATACTAAAATATTCCTTGCAACTTTATTCCATCAAGGCTGATATATATAACTCAAGCTTTGCTCTTTCAGTTTTCCATGTTCTTCATTTTTCCAGTTTTAATCCTTTTTATTCACCTTTTTTGGCATCAAGATCGATATGAAAGGAACAGTTAGAATTCTGAGCACAATCACTCCCTGCTCCAAGGCTAGATTGTCTTTACCACTGTGATTTCTACAGTTCTAAAAACAGCACAGCATAGTTTGAGTAATGAAAAATTCAATGAAAAACATCCGGGAGGGGCTTTTTTACATGTCCTTTGTAGGCTGAAATAAGTAAAGTTGTGTTGGAAGTATTTTTAATATAGATATAAATAATACAGGGTATGTGTCACTCCATTTATCTTTTCCAGTGATACAGGGACAATACCACCTGAAAGATGCTTATTTGGGATCATGTTAAATGTTTCAACCTTCTTGGGTGAGTACAGAAAGCTGTCCTTGGTGAGCTGTGGGCAGTTCTGGAATGCAGCGGCTTTAAACAAGTTCACTTCCTTCTCCAGATAATTAAACAGCCCAGAATTCTTACTCAAAAACTAACTACTGAGCAAGAAATCTCAATTCTCTCAAGCAATTCAAAGTGTGTGTCAGGGATGTTATCCACAAATTGCCAGTATGGCAATTGCAGATTCCAGAAGGGCAAAAAATGCATTAAAAAACTAACAGAAAAGTAAAAGCAATAAAAATGCAAATTCAAGGCAGTCACCTTACCTGTGCTGCAACAATGGAGGGGGAAACAACGTAATATGGCTTTAAAATTAAATAGATCCGAAAAATCTATTAATTTGGCTTGCCATTATATGATTTCAGTTTTATAATTGAAAATTCAGCCTTTCAGCTTTCCTATTTCACTGTGCCCTAAAAAAATTCTTGTATATTAGGAGTTGCCTCTGTCACTCAGCATCTTCCCAGGTAAACAAGGACACTGCTCTGCAGCAGGAATCTCACTACCTGTGCTGTCTTTGGCAGGGATAGCCACCATGTACGTCCGGTACAAACAAGTGTCTGCCCTGAGCCCAGAAAAACCCAAGATCCTCAGGCTGAATAAGCTGGGCCTCACGCTGGGATGGCTGAGCTGCTTTGGACTCTGCATTATTGCCAATTTCCAGGTTTGTGCTCCGCCTGCACTGCTCTGCTCCTGCCAGAGCTGTGTCTGTTCTATAATACCTGATAAACTGGGGATTTACAGAAAGCAACTTTCCATGGCAAACTGCTTTTTTGTCAAATTCTCTACAGAGAACGGTTAAAAAATACAAGGTTTGGCTTATAACTTGTTATTCCTTATTTGCTTTGGGACTTGTGAGCAGCTGTTCATGACATTTCAAAACATTCATAACCACCAAGCATTGCAGAAGCCACACTTGGATCTCCTTCCAGGCGGGTTGAAAGCCTGAGATCCAGATTGAAAGCCCACAACTCTGGCTCAGGAGAATCAGGTATCAAATAGTAAAAACTTGTTACAACTAGAAGTAAAGCCAACAAAACCACCCAACCCCACAGGCCCAGCTTTGGAAAATCTGCCCTCTCTGGTAGATTTTCCTTCAAACCTTCTCAAATTCTTGAAAATTCTGCAACATTAATTCTTTTGATTTTCTCCATCCCAGGTCTCTATTTTTTTTTCTCCCCAATACTTTCCACTCAAAAAAAGCCAAATCTGATATTCTCACCCATCACACCGTGAGCAGGCCCCCATCATTGGCTTTATTTGCCAGGTGACTGTGTAATTGCCAGCCTTACTGCATTAATGACCTGATGGATTTGGGGGCTTTCTTGTGGTGCCCGTAGCCGCCACAGGCTGCGGTGTCACCTTGGGCTCCAGCTGGATTAGGAACAGGGAAAACCAAAGAGAAAAAGCTCATGGGAAGCTCCACCTTTTCCCTAGCACAGCTCCCCAAGTGCTCCAGCAGCCCCTGTCTTAGAAACCTCAGCACTCTCACTCTAGGCATTTTTTTCTTTCAGAGGCCTCAATCTATTTACTATTTTCTAGAGCCCTCAGCTGTCCCAGCCTCCTATTCCACACCCACCAAGAGGAATCCTCCAGGCTCTGCTCAACTCCATGATTTCCCTCCACCCCTCAAGAAAGGGTTTTTCTACTTACTTTGTATTTCACAATAATCCAAACCCAAGAGGTGCATACTAATTTGATAACAGTTCATGTATAGTTTAATCTTGAGCAAAACAAAAGTTGGAAGTGATGCACCTGCATATCGCCCTGAAATCCACTGGTGATTGAAGACTCCAAAGTGTGAAAATAGAGAATTTCTCTCTGCTGGCACCTCCCTGCACGGCACATGATTTTGTAGCACACACCTTTGCTTATTTCTCAAATAGAAATTCTCACTGTGAGTGCAGCACTTAAAATTCATTTATGCAGAGAAAGTGCACAAGGAAAAGCTTGATCTTAAGAGTTACTCAGTAAGATACACAGAGAACCTCATGTTTTAGGGCAGAAAACATCTGCACAATTGGGGCGCAGGAGGCTGCCAGGCCTTGCCTTGTGCAGCAGGTCAGATGACACTTTGTATTCCCTGTCTATGACTCCTGCTGAGCTGGGGATGAGAGGAAAGGCCTGAACACACGTGGGTTTTCACACACATACATATTTTAATAATAAAATTTTAGTTGTGTTGGGTTTTTTGGATTATCTCCTGGTTTTAGTTAATTTTGCTATTTGACACTTGGTTCTCCTGGTGATGTTTTTAAGTATTGCTGCTTGATTGAACCTTGTTCCCTCAGAGTATTCCAAGATACTAATTTGACAAACAATCTTTATTCAAACCAAAGTTCATTCAGAGAAATGCAAAAGCTCATTATTTTTAATCCAGAATTGGGTACTAGAATCGCATTGTGTCTGTCCTGTATTACATAATCTTTCACAGATGCACGAGTTCCTGGGGTAGAAATGTTGTCACTCCCATTCCCTGCCCACCTCCAGGGATTTTCTCTACCAATTCCTGTGATATTGTCTGTTTATGAGAAGAGCTCTCACAAATTCCTGTACTGAAGGTACAGCTGTAACTGGAACTTCACCACAAGAATTTAACAAAAGCAGAAATTCCAGAGGCTGGCAGGTTCTGGCTTCAAGACATCTCCCAATGGGGCTTCCAAGAAAAGTCTCCTGAGGACAGGCACAGTCCAGAACTGCTTAGCTCAGGGTGGGAGAAGGTCACTGAGGGGTGGATGCCAGAGGTTTACAGAAGAAAATGAAACAAGGTTTTCACAGGCAGCACTATCTTTCCCTAGAAATGCATCTTGTACTACATCCACGTGCTGGGAGCCTGCCTGACCTTCGGGGTGGGGTCCATTTACATGCTGGTTCAGACCATCCTGTCCTACCTGATGCAGCCAGAACTTCACAGCAAAGACATCTTCTGGGCCCGCCTGGCTGTGTCCCTGTGGAGCTGTTTGAGCATCCTGAGCAGTATCCTTTGGGCAGTGGCACCAAAACCCAGCAGCCTCCACAGGATTTATACCTACTTGAACTGAAGCATCGCCATGTGCCACAAGAGGTCTGTCATCCTTGATTGTACAGCCTGTAGTATGTTCCTGTTCTGTAATCCAGCCTGGGAATTTCAGGGAAAATGGTTAATACTTTTAATATCCCCCCCGGATATTAAAAAAATACAGTAAGAGGGATGGTTACTACCCTTTCTCTTCCCCTTTCCTACTGCACACCAGAGACTGAAAATAGGAAAAATAAGAGTTTATCCCCAAGAGGTCTGACTAAATTAAGAAATATGGGGCCAAAGGGAAATGTGCTTAAGAGATGAGTGGTTTCAATGGGGGGAAAAGAGATAAGAAATAAAAGTGTATTCCTGAGGACAGGAATGGTGCAGAGTGTTAGAGTTGGATATAACTGAAAAAGAAACCCAGAATGTAGCACAAGAGAAAATAACTCTTAACAGACCATGTGGAGCAGGGCTGGCTGTGCCAGCTGGCTCCGCAGCAGGGATGATGTGCTGGCACTTGCCAGAGAGACAAGTCTGGAGCACTTTTCAAGGGTGAGTCAGGGGGGCCTTTGACCTCTGATCTCCTCCCTGCCCATGCTGCAGTTCAAAACACAAGATATTTCTGACTGGCATTCCCTACCACCTTCCCTCGGTGTCAGAATCCATCACCCCTTTAGCTCTGAATTCCAAGTGCTGGAAGGAACTGTGGGGTTTAGAGAAAAAGAGAAACACACAATGGTTTGCGTTGAAGGGACCTTCTAGTCCTGCCCTCTTGCAGTGGGAATCCATTCTCGTTTATTCATGTATTTATATAACAAATGTGGGCAAACTCAGAGGCCTTTTCCCTCTCACAAATCATGGAAACAGTCAGGAAACTGCACACATTGGATTTAAAACTTAAACTCAGTTTTTGTGTCAAACAGGACAACACCAGAGACATAAGTTGCAAAGGCCATTGCTTAAACACTGTCCTATCTGCACCTGTATCCAGGCCACTGATTTAATCCCCACCCATCCCAGTTATTTCCAGGCTGGAAGCCAATACCAACACTAAACTATATGTCCCATTTCCCGAGTTTGGAGCAGCTCGCTGGGCTCCCATCCCTGCTGCTGCAGGATTAGAGAATCTGTAGGAGTCAGAGGAGCAGGGACAGTGGAGCACAGGCTCGTTATCCATCATGAAGGATCCTCACCTGCTGAGGGGCCTTGGCAGACAGCAAGGAAATCATTTGAGAAACTTGGAGAATTGGTGTGTTTAACAGAAATTTTTGTATTAGCAAACAAGATTTTCAGCTTTGAATAGGAAGCAACCAAACTGGGGGGAAACTAAAATATGTTCTATGAATAATATGATCTGCTGCAAGTTACACTTCTCTTACAGATGCTAAAAGCCCACAAAACTCTACAAATCTGTAGAGGTTTTTGTGCCAATACAATCTAACCAAAATTATAGGGAGGTTGTAGAACTAATGATGTGTACATATATAGCAATGAAAGGCGAAGAAGAGGGAAATTACTGTTCTAAATTAACAGCTCATAATGTAATAAGGGAAAGATGGGGAAAGGGAGAAGTCTGTGGCCTTGGGTTAAATGGTTGTAACAGATACTGGAGGACACAGAAAGAAATGTATTTTCTGTTAGCTCTGGGGTCACAGCAGTGCCCATCCCCTGTGCTGGCACCGCTGGGGCACCTCCAGTCCTGGGGACAGCTCTGGGCCCCTCCTGACCAGAGAGACACTGAGGGGCTGGAGCGTGTCCAGGGAAGGGAACAGAGCTGGGGAAGGGCCTGGAGCACCAGGGGCAGCTGAGGGAGCAGCTGGGCATTCAGTCTGGAGAAAAGGAGGCTCAGGGGGGACCTTCTGGCTCTGCACAACTCCCTGAGAGGAAGGGGCAGCCAGGGGGGGTTGTGCTCTGCTGCTGAGGAACAAGGGCCAGGACAAGAGGAAACGGCATCAAGCTGTGCCAGGGGAGGTTCAGGTTGGATATTGGGGAAAAATTCTTCCTAGAGAGGGTGGTCAGACACTGGCCCCACTGCCCAGGGAATCACCATTCCTGGGGAGATTTAAAAGGCATGTGGATGTGGCACTTGAGGACATGGGCTTGTGGTGGCCTTGGCCTTGAGGAACAATTAGACTCAGCCTCAGAGGTCCTTTCCAAACTAAACAATGCTCTGAATCTATGAAAATACTCTTGATCCTGTGGTGGAGTGTAACAGCAGAACTGCCAGCCCAGAGCAAGGCAGTTGATGACCCACTGTAATGAGGGGGGGCAGGGGAGGGGGATAGGAACCAGTTCTTTTTATATTACAATAATTAAATTCTTCCCACTGCAGCAGGAACTCAGGCAGATAAGAAACGGCCCCTAGAGCTGTGCAGTTCAATTAGCAGAAAACTGGGGGTCCATGGCCCGATCAGTAACCAGAGCTCCTAAACCACTCATTTCCATTTTTTAATAAGCTTTGGAAGTCTGGGTTCTTAAAGCCATGTTTGTGCCAGGAAGTCCAGCCTTGTTCACCACAAAAATTGATCTTTCACATCAGGAGGCTGTTGATGTTTAATCTCATGAACCACTGAAGAAGTTAATATCTTAATCCTATGAAAATCAGGTTGTCTATAAATTAAGGATCTGATTTTTGTTTGTTGTGTTGCAGGGGCACTTTTTTGGGTACCTTCCCTCTGTAAAATGTTGAAAAAGTGATATCAAACAATCCATAAAGATCCAGGTCTTGGATTAAATGGGGGATCATTGTCATGTTGGGTGAAATCAAAAGCACTTCTCAAACCTTGACTAAGCAGAAAAGCCAAAAATCCTCTTTGCTGCAGGTGATACAGGATTCCAACCTGTGGCCCACAGCAAGTATTCAAGGTGGCTGAGACATTGAAAAGCCATCAGAGAAAGAGACCTAGACTCTTACTAGGGTGGGAAACACCAGTAAAATTAAATTCAAATGCTCAGCAAAGTGCTCACGTCTGATCACAGCTTAAACACTGCCGTGAGAGTGCTGTGTTTGATCAGAGGAGTAACAAGAGGCAGCAGACAGAGAACAGAAGTAATGGATTTAGGTTCAAATTAACCTTTTCACGTGACAATAACCAGTAGGTTGGGACAAGCTACGGGTTGAAGGGCACGATGTGAACAGTCCATGGCACCATTACTGCTCCTCAGGCTGAGACCTCACAGCCTCAGCTCGACAGAGTCTGGAAGTTCCATGTTCCTCATTCTTGGCCTTGAATATTCCTTAAGCTCCTCCCTCAGTGTTTGTGTCCTCAGTTGTGTTGTACAGTGGCCTGTATGGACAGAACCTGGTGCAGAAGCTACACTGGGACTCCCAGGAAAGAGTAAGTGATTGAGGGGGGTGCAATGGAGACCAAATCCAGCTGGATTTGGAGGGACAGGTGGGAACTTCTTGCAACTCAACACAGTCTGGGGTGGGAGAAGAGAGAGCTGTGCCAGCCAAACCAGCAGGCAGCTCCTTGGAATCGTGGGATCCCAGACTGTGGTGGCTTGGGAGGGACCTTAAAGCCCATCCAGTGCCACCCCCTACCATGGGCAGGGACACCTCCCGCTATCCCAGGTTGCTCCAAGCCCTGGCCAACCTGGCCTTGGACTTCAAGGGATGGGGCAGCCACAGCTGCTCTGAGCAACCTGTGCCAGCACTTGAAGTTCTGATCTCACAAAGCTGTTGGATCTTCAAGTGCAACTCCAAATTTGTCCCTCCTGCATCTTGAGGAGGGCCTTGAACCTCCCTGCTCTTTGTTAGTTGAGCTCTGGATTGAGCCTTCAGGTTTTGCAGGTGGGTATTAAATTCCCAGTGGGCATCATCCCGATTGAAGCAGGTGTTTTCCTGGTCATTCTCATTCTTCAGCACTTCATTTCTGGAGATTCCAGATGCAATAAGGGATTTTGGTCACCAGCAGGAATAGTTGTGGATGCATGATCTCCCATGGGATATCACAAGTCACAAGCCATCCTTGTGCCACTGCAGGTCCAGAGCAGTTCTCACATGGATTTTTTCCCCTCTGTAACATAGGGCTACACCCCCCACATTATCAGCACTGTCTCTGAGTGGTCACTGGCATTCTCCTTCCTCAGCTTCTTCCTCACCTACATCCGTGACTTCCAGGTAAAACAAAGTTAATGTTCCCCATTTCCAAATAGCCCAGTGTGGTGCAGCAGGGCAGCCTTAGATTTGATGGGATCATGGAATCGTTTCGGTCGGAGAAGACCTTTAAGGTGATGGAGTCCAGCCATTAACCTGGCATGGATCAGGCACCAGGACTGGAGACCCATGAGCAGCCCTAAGTGACCCCCACAGAGTCTGTGTTTCCTGTCTGTGGTCCCCCTGCTGTGTTACCACAGCTCCAGCCTCAGGCTGGCTTTAACTGGCCTTGACTGGCCCTGACTGGCCTTACTTCCAGACCTGTCACAGCCACAGGGGCCTTTTCCTCCAGGACAAGGCAAATGATGGAGCCAGTCCAGAGCATAGCTAGAAGCCAGGCACATGGTTCTGAGCTGATCTGTTGGTGTTTCCAAATCTTTGGTGTTTCCTCTGGCCACTGAACTTCCCAGAGGCAGCAAGGGAGCCACTCACAGGGACTCCTTTTGCTTTCCCTCCACAGAAAATCACCCTGCGAGCTGTGGTCAGCCTGCAGGGCCAGACCCTGCACGAGAACCCAGGGAGCTTCAGGGCAGATGAGCAGGCACTGCTCACAGCAGGGAGCATCTGATGGATGGAGAGAACTCAGGAATTTAATAGCAATAACAGCTGTTATTTCTAAACATTTATATTAAAAAAATATGAAGTGATTGTTTTGTACTTGACATCAAGGGCTTTGCTATTAACCCACAGCAATGCAAATGTTACCAGTACTGTGAATAAGTCTGTGACATTTCTATATTTGCCAATGTCATGAAGGATTAAATGAAGGTTATTAATGAGTTGTGTCTCCTCATCTCTTCCTCCACACCTGCTTTGACCTCCCTGACCCTCCTCTCTCCAGTGCTCCTCAGGCCAAATCCTTTTGGATGGCAGAGCCTCTATCCTCACCTCTGCTGCCCTTGGGCCCAGGGGGCTGATCCATGCCCTGCACTTCGGGCCAGAAGGGATGGACCCCAAAACCACCCAATCCTTTGAGCAGCCCATAGGGAAAAACCTCTTCACACCCCAGCCTGCTCTGGAGGTCAAGAGGCAGCTGAGCAGCTCCCTCCTGCTGGAAGGGCACCCCTGTGCTGGCTCTGGAGAGGAGTGACAGGGAGCAGCATGAACCACACAGGCATGGAATCCCAGAGGGGTTTGGCTCGGAAGGGACCTTAAAGCCCATCCCATTCCACCCCTGCCATGCACAAGGACACCTTCCATTAGACCAGCTTGTTCCAGGCCCTGTCCAGTCTGGCCTTCCCTTCCTCCCTCCCCCGGCAGTTGGAGCTGACAGGCAGGTTGACCCAGGAATTTTCATGCCAAGCATCCCTGTTGCACAGGTGGAAGAGTTGGCCAAGGAAGCCCATGTCCTCTTCCCTCCCAAGCCAAGAGCTGTCCCTTCAACACCCAAGAATGTGACCCCTGTTCTCATGTCCTCCACATCCCTGGTGCTTCCTGAGAGCCTCCAACCTAAGCCAGCTGCTCCTTCCTCCAGCTGCTTCCAGCAGTTCCCAGAGTGCTGACAGCCCTTATCCCAACCCTGTGGAGTGTCTGTGTGCTCCAGAGGCCAAGCTCCATGAGCCAGACACACCACCTGGTTCCAGGGTCAATCCATAGGGACCACCTCCCACACTCCAGTCATGCCCAGACCAAGCCAGAAGCCTTAAAAACAAGTCTCTTGAATTCTACCAAAGTACAGCAGATTAAGGGGATATTTGATTGCACACAGACCTACCAAGTACCTCCACAGCTGCCTCTGAGCCCTGCTTGGCAGGAATAGCTCAGCTCCCTCTCCAAGTTATTTCTCAAAGCTTGTACATGAGCTCCAGCACGTTTCCTCCCACACCAGAATCCCTTACTATGAGATCTTCCCTTTCTGAAGGAGCAGGCAAAGCACCAGGAGAGAAACTAATCTGAGCTGGAGGCCTCCTGGAAACCCCAGCAGTTCCTTGAGTAGCTTCTTTCTCCCAGATTTAAATGGGATGTCTCCATCCCTGTTACTGCATTCCAGCCTGGTTCAGCCAGACTTCACATAATCCACAGGGTGGGAACAACAACTGGGGCCAAAAGATGCATTACTACTGAGAGCAGTGGGGTGAGAGGACAGGTGGATGTGATCCACATGGAGCCACAGAGAACCCTGGGCATCAAGGCCTAGGAAGGTTTCCCAAGTATTGTATTTTACCTGCTGATGAATCCTCAGGGATCCCAGCCTCCCTGGAGAGCTGCACACTTGGCCACACACCTCCTAAGCAGGAAATACCCCAGTTCCTGATCAGCAGCTCCAATGTAGAAAATGTGATGTTTTAGCTGAGAGAATCCTTTGCCTCCCTCAAGGCTCATTAGACAAATGGTTTAAGCAAGAGATGGTCCCAACAGTGATGGGATTCCTGTGGAGAAGGAGAGAGAACACTTTGGCTGATACAATGGGACGAGAAGAAAAAACCCAATTGATCGATTCATGTAGCCCTCAAGGAGGCTCTAGAAGGCATAGAAGACTTCCTCACCTCCCCTTCACTGCTTTCTCCATGGATCCCTGTGAAACATAGAGAGGTTGATCCTGACAACAGATATCCAACCTGCTGCTCCCGGAAGCAATTCCTGCCCCAGAGAGCAGGAATTTCTCTAACTTAATGTCACTGTGATGAGCCAGCCAGGGCAGACTGAGATTTAGGCTGGACATTAGGAAATATTTCTTCCCTAAAGGGTTGTCCAGCGCCCTTGCACAGCTGCCCACAACAATGGAGTCACCAGTCCTGGAGGGATTTTAAGAAACAAAGTGGATGTGGCACTTGGAGGACATGATTAATGGTGGTCTTGGCAGTGCTGGAGAACAGTTGGATTCCATGACTGCAGAGGGCTTTTCCAACCTCAAAGTTTCTGATTTTACTGCCCAAACCAGTACATTCCTGGGTTTACAGTTAAACCCGCCAAAGCCCCTTCACTGCTTCTCCAGCAGCCCAGAACCACATGCTGGGATTCCTGCTCATCTGCAGATCCATGGAAGTTTAGCCTCAGAGCATCCAACTCTTCTCTGTTTAACAACCTCCTCGATGCCAGGAAAACCCTTTTCCTGCTCTCTCACCCTTTGCCAAGAGAAAGGGATGAGCAGCACTGAGCAGCAGCACCCTACTCCCAGCTGCTCCAGAGTTACACACCCCCAGTGAATCCCTGCCTTTTCCCCCTTCTCTGCAGGCCCACCAACAGAGTCATGATCCAGGGTCTGGGTTGGCTCCCATCTCCCATAGAATCATCATGGTTGGAAAAGACCTTCAAGATCATCCATCCAAGTCCATCCCACACTGCCACTGTAGCCCCATAAACCCTAAATCACATCACTCAGCGAGATCCAGACACCCTTTAAACAACTCCAGGGATGGTGCCTCCACCTAGGCAGCCCCTTCCAATGCCTGACCAGCCAAGCACTGAACAGACATACAGGGTCCATTCATATACCTGAATTGCCCTGACCTCCTCACACACTCATGGCCTATGAGCTCCACATGAGCCCAAGTTTGAGCACCCAGCCCTGGCCTGGGCTGTTGTGGGTGGCCCTGGTTCAGCTCTGCCCCAGGATTTATTCTGTAGACAGTCCTCAGATCTTGATTCACAGAATCCCAAGATAGTTTGGGTGGGAAGGGACATTAAAGATCATCTCATTCCACCCCTGTGTCATGGGCAGGGACACCTTCCACTCTCCCAGGTTGCTCCAAGCCCTGGCCAACCTGACCTTGGACACTTTCAGTCATGGGGCAGCCACAGCTTCTCTGGGCAGCCTGTGCCAGGCCTCACAACCCTCACAGGGAAGAATTCCTTCCCAATATCCCATCTCACCCTGCCCTCTGTCAGTTGGAAGCCATTCCCTTGTCCTGCCACTCCACTCCTTGTCCTGCCACTCCACTCCTTGTCCCAATTCCTTCTCCAGCTCTCCTGGTGTCCCTTTAGGCACTGGAAGGGGCTCTAAAGGTGTTCCCAGAGCCTTCTCTTCTCCAGGCTGAACATTCCCAGCTCTCCCAGCTTGGCTCCAGAGCAGAGAGGCTCCAGCCCTCAGAGCAGCTCTGTGGGCTCCTCTGGACTTGGTCCAGGAGCTCAGCATCCTTCTGCTGCTGTTGAGCCCCAGGGCTAGGGCAGCTCTGCAGGTGGGGTCGCAACCTGAGTGGGGCAGAGGGACAGAACCCCTCTCCCCTGCTGCCCTCACTGGGGGATCAGCTGAGGGCTTGGGGGATTTCTGGGCTGAGGCATGTCCAGGTCTCACCCACCAACACCCCAAGTTATTGTCCCAGGGCTGCTCCATCTGCTCACCCCCAGGCTGGATCCATCGGGAGTCACCCCGATCCAGGTGCAGCACCTGGAACTTTGACCTTGCCAAACCTCCTGAGTTTCCCACGGGCTACTTCTGAGCTGTCCAGGTCCCTCTGGATGACTCTTTCCCTCAGGGGTGTCCCTGCCCCCTCAGCTCAGTGTCACCTGCAAACCTGCTCAGGGTACCCTCAATCCCTTCATTTGTCATTAATGAAGATATTAAATAACGCTGGCCCCAGTACAGATGCCTGAGGGACACTACTGATCCCAGTACAGACCTGTGAGGGACACCACTGGTCACTGATGCCCATTGGGACTCTGAGCCATTGACCACAACCGCCTGGATGTGACCATCCAACGCATTCCTTCTCCACCTGACAGTCCACCCGTTAAATCCATCTCTCAAATGCAGAGACAGGGGAGAACCACGTCAAATAGTTACAGAAGTCTAGATAAACTACATGTCAGCCTTCCCTTATCACTGATGGAGTCACTGCTGTTGAGCTTCTCATCCACCAACACCCCCAGGTCCCTCTCTTCAGGGCTGCTCCATTCATCCCCCAGCCTGGAGTTGTGCTGGGGGTCACCCCAAACCAGAGGCAGGAGCTCGTCCTTGGCCTTGTTGAACTTCATGAGGTTCACATGATCCAAACCTCTCTAGCCCATCCAGGTCCCTCTGGATGCCCCATCCCTTCCCTCCAGCATGTGACCCCAGCAAACATCTCACTGTCAGCACCGTGCTGAGGGTGCCTCAATCCCTCTTGTCCATGTCACTGATAAAGACAGCACTGGTCCCAACACTGACCTCTGGGGCACCATTTGTCACTGGGCTCCACTCAGACATAATTGCCTACAGCTCCAGACCACAACCCTTTGAGTGCCACCATCCAATCCAGCCAATTCCTTATCCAGTGAGTGTTCCACCCACCAGATAAATCTCTCTCCAGTTTCGAAACAAGGCTGTCTTGCAGGACAGTGTCAAATTCTTTGCACAGTCCAGGTAAATTATGTCAGTCGCTCTGCTCTCACCTACCAGCACTGTCACCTTGTCATACAAGGTCACCAAATTTGTCAGGCACAATTTGTCTTCAGAGAAGTCATGTTGGTTGACACCAATCACCTCTTTATTTTCCATGTGACTTAACACAGTTTCCAGAAGGATCTTCTCCATGATCTTGCCAGACACCAGTGTGACTGACTGGCCTGTAGTGCACTGCATCTGCCTTATTTCTCATTTGAAAAATGGGGTCAAATTTCCCATTTTCCAGTCAGTTCCAGTCACTGAACTGCCACAGTTTCTCAAATACAATGGAGAGTGGCTTAGAACTTCCTCTGCCAGCTCCTCCAGGATCCATGGATGCATCTCATCAGGTCCCACAGACCCGTGCACCTTCATATTCCTTAAATATTCCTGAATTTTATCTTCTCAATCCAGAGAAAGGAACTGAGCTGGTAAAGGATATGGAGCATAAGTCCTATTAGTAATGGATGAGAGAGCCGGGAAGCTCAGCCTGGAGAAAACGAGGCTCAGGGGGGACCCTTCTGACTTGCCACAACTCCCTGACAGGAGGGGGCAGACAGATGGGATGGGGCTCTACTCCAGGGAACAAGGGACAGGACAAGAGGAAACAGCATCAAGTTGTACCAGGAAAGTTTCAGGTTGGACATCAGCAGGAATTCCCTCCTGGAAGGAGTGGTCAGGTATTGGAAGGGGCTCCCCAGGGAGATGGAGGTGGACACCTCCTTGGAGATGTCCAAGGACTGCCTGGACGTGGCACTCAGTGCTCTGGGCTGAGTGACAAGGTGGTATCAGTCATAGGTTGGACTCAATGACACAGGTTTGACTTGATGACCTTGGAGGGTTTTTCCAAACTTTAAGGTTCTGGGATTCTCCTACTGTGGATGGTTTTTCCTTCTTCCAGTCACTGCCTTTGCCCCTGTGACTCTGGTGGTGTGACTGGGTCACTTCCCAGCAAAGACTGAGGCACAAACATTTAGAACCTCAGCCTTCTCTGTGTCCTGGGTAAGCCGGTGTCCCGTTTCCTTCTGGGGACGGCCCACATTTCCCCAGTCTTCCTTTTATCACCAATGTACCTATAGAAGCTCTTTTGTTGCCCTTGATGTCCCAGGCCAGATTTAAGTCTACTAGAACTTCAGGTTTCCTAACCTGATCCCTCGCTGCTCAGACAATCCCTCTGTATTCTTCCCAGACTGCCTGTCCTTGCTTCCATGCACTCTGAGTTTGTCCAGGAGCTCCTTGTTCATCCTCACAAGCCTCCTGGAGTTTTTGTCCAACTTCCTTGTGCTTGGGATATGTCGCTCCTGAGCTTGGAGGTGATGCTTAAATATCAGCCAGCTCTCCTGGGTGCCTCTTCCCTACAGGGCTTTATCCCACGAGACTCAACCAAACAGATCCCTGAAGAGGCATCCTGAATCCCAGGGCTCACTGTGCCCTCCTTGTTGCCCTGAGGATCCTGAACCCACCATTCCATGTCCATTCAGCCCAGGGTGCCCTTGAGCTTCTCATTTCCCACCAGGTCGTCCTTGTGGGTGAGCTCCTCTCCTTGCTGGCTCCTCTCTCACTTGGAGTTTAACCTCAACGCATTCCAGAACCTCCTGGATCAATTATGCTCTGCTGTGTTGTGAACGTGACACTGCTATTGTCTGTCCAGAGCTTCATCTGATGGGTGTTCCTGGTACAACCCCTTAAAAGCCACCTCAGGTGGCATCCTGGGCTGCACCTGACAATGCCCAGAATCTGGGTCAGTGCTGGGCTTGGCTACCTCAGGTTTACAGTTGGATTTGATAATCTTTAGTCCAATCCAAATGATCCAATGATTCTATGTCTTGAATAGACCTCTGTGAAGGTTTGTGCCTCACACAGAAGTTCTGGAGCTGTGGTGGGTCTCCAGTACAGGAGGCAGGCACAGGGATAGTCCTGGCTAAGGACTCCAAGGCGCCAGGTTTGGCTGATGCTGGCAACTTGCCCAGCACCATCTCTCCTTCCTGATCTGTTGTCCAGCACTCACTGCCACCTCTGCTCTTTGGACTCTGAGATTCCTAAAAAGTCTTCCACTGATTCTTCCCAGGAATTTGCTTGAAGTAATTCATATCCTAAATCCATGGACTTCTTATGTACTTAGCACAGCAATCCTGGTGTGTAATACCTTCCTGCCAGCCTGGGCTGCACTCAGGGATGGCCACCAGTCACCTTCACTCCTGGGGTGACAGCCAGCATTCCCAGAACTCTAGTTCTTGTCACAGACTCTTCATAAATTGCGGGAGTTCAAGGATGAACAGGGCAGTAAAATCCAATCCATGCTGCAGATGGTCTGGATGAGGACCAGTTCCAACAACAGCCTCAAGGTCCTTGGCCCCTTTGCTCCTCTTGGCACAACTTTCCCCCACTGGCACATGAAGAGGCTTCTCTTGGCTCTCAGTAATCCCTCCAGCCTTGCACTGATGTTGTTCCAAGGAAGATCTCTCTCTTCCATACTTGGGTTTCACTCATTTTCTGAACTGCACCAGGTGTTTTCCATCACTGTATTGGACATAGCTCATTCACCTTCTTCCACCAAATCCTGGTCCCATTTCAAAATTTTGCTGTGCGGATTCTTCTCCCAACTTTGAGTATTTTATCATCTCTACAAAAACCTCAGGCAAAGGGACTACTTTGTTAGGGAAAAGAGGTTCTGGGAGAAAGAAGCTGGTGCATTGTAGAATGTCAATGCTAGAATCCTCAAGTGAAATGAGTGGATAAGAGAACTTGGCTCCATTAATTTTTTTGGAGATCATTGGAAAATAGAGGAAAGACATTTGTTAGAGGACAATAAGTGAGGAAAGCCTGTTGGAAGATTATCTACCAGGCGATTACAGCACCAGACACAGAAAACAAGGCTGCCTCCATCTCTCTCCCAATTCCCACTTCAACCTTTCAGGTGGGATGAAGTCAATGTCTTCACAGTAGCCCCACGTCATGCCACGTTTGGGATTTTGAGGAGACTGCTGATCACACACCTGTGTTTTGAGGAGAGCTCCCACAACATCCAGGTTTTTTCCTTCTCTCGCTGTGCAACCCCTAGCAGGCTTGGGATGGACAGGAATTTGGGGATGGACAAGAAACTGGGAACAGACACAACCTGGACAGTCTTCCCAGACTGATCAAAAGGATATTCCATGCCACAGGAAGCCATGCTCAGGAAATAAAAGCTTTATGAAAGCAGGAGAATGGAAGGACATTTATGGTCACAGTACTTGTCTTCCAAGTGTGCCCACAGAGACCCCGGAAGCGGCTGATCTTCTGCCTGTTGAGAGGATGTGGTGACTGACTTCCTGATTTTACTTTGTGTACAAGCAGCTTTTGCTTGACCTGTTAAACTGCCTTTATTTCCACCCACAATTCCATTCCTGTTTTCCCCCATCCCACAGGAGAGGAGTGAGTGGAGCAGGTGGGTGTCTGGGAGTTGGCTAAGGTCGATTCTGACCAAAAACACCCATTCCATACACAGTGAGCCCATGGATACCTACAGCACCACCCTGACTTGCTTGTTCCACCACACTTCCCTCCTACCAAACAATCACTGCAGAGTTTATTTCCATTATTCACCTTCCCTCCTCACCCACCACCTGGTCCATCACCTTGGTCTAGCTCAAGGGAGTGTCACAGGCCAGGCTGGACAGGACTTGGAGCAGCCTGGGAGAGTGGAAGGGGTTCCTGCCCATGGCAGGGGGTAGAATGAGATGAGCTTTAAGGTCCCTTATACCCCAAACCTTTCTCTGATTCTGTGATTCCTCAGAGCAGGAACTTCCTTTTTCTTCCCTTGTAAAAACCTTTCCTGCCTCTCCAATCCACTGGAATTTTTCCCACTGTCAAAATTTATATTAATAAGGAATATTGGACTAAGCTCTCCAAGAAACATCCATTCTCCACCAAAACCCTATAGATAAACTGGGCATCCATGGGATAATAAATGGAAACTCTGCAGATGAAAATTTGATTAAAATGAAACAAAATAAGAATAAAAACAAAAGTAAAAAGCAGCCTCTCATGAACACAAATCTGCAGCAGAGCTCTGCTGGGATTGACGATGTTTAACATAAACATAAACAGACAAGAACAAAACAGTAACAAACTCCACTGGCAAAAAAAGTTATTAATTGGTGGAAGGGAAACTGAAGAACTGCAGAAGGAACCTGCAAGGATCAAAGACATGGACAACAGAGAACAAGGAAAGGTGTCCCTACGCATACAACAGAGCATGGTGGGAAAATACACACACAAAGTTCTAAAAATATTAGGATATAAAGACAGTCCAAGGGCACATCCACTCCTACAAGGCAAACTAAGGTACCATAACTGAAGATGGGAAGAGACATGTTCAAACAACAACAAATCAAAAGACACTCACTGGGGATTGTTAAAGATACCACCCAGGGATAAAGAGGTCTTTTAGCTTCAAGAAATTATTATTAACAGAATTCTGTTGAAAAAAAAATACATCCCACCCTTCCAAAACAACCCCACAACCAAACTTCCACATTGCACAGCTGGCCATGGCCTTATAAAGGCTCACAATAATGACAGGGAGAGCCATGAATCCAGACAACTGTCACACGGCTCCTCCTGTCTCTCTTTACAATTGCAAAAGGTTTTGTATAAATATTTGCATTGTTACTGTCTAAAGTCTAATTCCCAGATCCTTTAAATAGCACATATTAACCACTGACTGTTGATCTCTTCTGAAAATTGACAGTTCTCAGGAATTCATCAAAGTTCTCATGCACATGAGAAAAACAAACAAAAAAATATCTACAACTAGGGTTTGCAATTTGCATTGGGGTCCTAAGAGCTAGGCCATGGAATTCGAAAGGGGAAAGTTTATTTGCTAAGACTAATACAGAACCCCCTCGATTCAAAATATGGGGAATATGCTGGTAAAAATGCCCTTTGTCTGTACTCTTGGATCATGTCCCAGAAGTAGAATTCAATGGTCCAAGTCTCTTATTTCTGGCATTTAACAAAAACCTACAGTTCTCTAAATACACACAGACTTAAACTTCATCTAGTTCTTTCATCTACCAGAAATATTAATTTAAGCAAGGGATTTCCTCTTGAAGTCACTGAAGAGGTGCTGCATGAGGTTGGGATCCCCAGGGCAGGCACCTCAGCTCTGCTGCATTTCCCGGCGCATTTCCTCCAGAGCCGCCTCCCGCTCCCGCAGGAGCTGCTTCAGTCGCTTGATTTTTTCATCTCGTATCGTCTCGTCCAGGTCCGGGGGAGCCACAGGGAAAGTATCATCTCGGAAAGAACCTTCCAGAATGGAAGTATCCTCTTCAGAAGTCACTAGAACTGAAATCCCTGGGTGGGTAGTGTCACTGCACTGGGGGAATGTGTTCTGCTCTGAGTCCCTCCCTTGGGACACTCCGACAGCGCCAGTCAGAACACCTGGCTGTGGTGAGGCTGGTGGAGGTGAAACACTTCTATTAAGTGCACTGGAACTCAAGCTGGTGGTTTCTAAACTGGGACTTGTGGCTGATTTGATCGAAGTTCTCCTCCTCTTGCCACTGTCTGACAAAGGTGAGGATTTTATTTTCCTTTTCCTAATCAAATCCTCTTCCAAATCCACAATTACCTGAACAGTTAGAAACAGACAAAATTCACTTCTGTTAAACTCAGCATCAGTCACATTATAACATCAAATTCTCTATGCACAAATTACAAGTTATTTGTTGCTAGCTTTTTAAAATTACTGCCTGGAAGAAGTTTCTTTCAGCAAAGGAACAAAGAGATTTCTGTGTTTGATGTTTTTCTAGCAAAGATTCCCAGTTAACAACTCCAGAACACTGAATTCCTTCCTTAGCCAACACTGCATGTCTGCCTTTCCTGGGCACGTCCATCATTTCCCATGGCTGTTAAAGTTAACACTACTTCAATACCAAAAATTTCTAATTTAATGGGGAAATTCAGTGTAGAAGAATTCTTCATGTCTACATTTCCAAAACCTCAATCTAAGAAATAATGTCCATTATCAGACTAAATTCCTCCCAGATGTCTTATTATTTGAATCATGGAATCACATCCTGGTTTGAGTTGGAAAAGACCTTAAATCCCATTCCATTCCATTCCATCCCCTGCCACGGGCAAGGACACTTTCCATGAGACCAGGCTGCTCCAAGCTCCATCCAACCTGGCCTTGGACACTTCTAAGGTATGGGTTAATGTTAATGGTAATGTTAATATTAATGGTAATATTAAGAGCAGCCATGGATCTGCTCAATTATTAGCAGATTAGTAAAATAAGAAAGTCTTTGATTGAGTTGAATAGAATCACACAGAAGAGAATGTAGCTGAACAGAAATACTTGGATGGATAAAACCCTTTCCATGCATTAACATGGAAGTTCTTCCTTCCAGAAGTACCCAACCAATGACAAAGTTTATAACAACATTTGTAATTCTAAAGATTGGACAGATCCACAAGTAAATTTCTTTTAACAAACCCATTCTTCTGCCTGTACGCACTGCACTGCTAGACAAACATAACCATCTGCAGAGGGTTAAATATAAATCAGGATCCCCACGTCTGGTTCCTATTCCAACAAGGCCCACCACCACAGTAGTAGGGACAGTCTTCTCAAAAGCATTTGTTGTTCAGGTTTCCTCCAGTAGAACCCAAAAACGAGGATAAAAATTCCTAGAGGTGCTCGAGGCACACAGAAATCTCAAACAAGTTCTAGGAACAATTCTCACAGATATCCCAACAACTCCTGACTCTTCTGGTGAATTCAGAGGTGGGAGGCTCCAAACACCCCCAGCTCTCTACTGACTAAGCATACACTGCTTTCTGAGAGTGTTTAGCACTGAAAAATCCCAGATACCTTTTCCTCTTTAACACTTTCCTGATGATGACCCATTACTTCCACATCCAATGGGGATGAACTGCAAGAATCATTTTTCCTTTCCAAGCTGTCACTGGAACAAACCCTTTTTTCTGGATTCTCACAGAAGGCCCTTAATGGTATTCTTGTAACGTAAACTCTCTCCTCCTTAAAGAGACCAAATTTTTTCCTTAATTCCAAGTATTGTCTCCAGTGTGGGTGCTCTTGGTGTTTGATTTGAATAACCTTTCCTGGTGAATCCATCTTATCATTTTGGATCTGAAATACAGAAACAGTGAGAGAGCATCAATCACTATCTCACTCTCTCTCTCCCCTATATATAAATAAATAGATAAAAGATATTAATATACAAAAAATAGGTACTAGAAAGACAGGTGAACATTTGTCTGCCATTCCCCAAGAGCTACGTTTAACACAGGTAACATTTAACACAGACAAGCCAATTTTGATAAATTATATGCAAATTACCCTAGGTCTAACACTCGTTATTTAACATTCCAAGTACATTGTGGAACAGCCAGAAAATGTCCAGGCCAACCAGCAACCACAGAAAAAAAAGAAGCAACAAGAGAATCACTTGTTCTACCCCTTCAAAGTATCAAAGAAAGAGGAGGGAAGAGCAGGTAGTGTCTTTGCTCTGAAATCCAGGGGTTTGCAAATTTAGGGACAAGAACACCAAATTTGCTGAGCTATTTCTCACCAAGGTTAAAGCAAATGCAAATGCTGACACTCGGCATCACACAACACTGAAGAAAGAAAATAAATTATACTTCAACCATTTTTCAGGTGACAATCAAAAAACTAGGTCTTACAGTCTGTTGCAACAATTAAATGTCTAAAATTTGCAAAAATACACTCAGCTAACATTTCTGTTCTGCCTGGACAACACAAACAAATTTCAGATTTTTTTTCCTCTGGAGACAAATTCATCCTGGCCTCTCGAGCTACTAAAAACATGACCCCCCAATCCTGCACGGGGAGTTTGGGGATTGGAGGCTTACAACTTTTAACGGATTTTCAACATTATGATCTTAAAAGTATATGTCAATGCAGCCATTAAGGATCTCAAGAGTTCCTTCTGCCTGACGTGGACCCAGGAGTGAAGGAGGTGGACCCTTCCCACCAGGGCAAGAGAAGAAGGAAACACAGCTCCTGCCCGTGGCTGTTGCAGCGAGCGGAGCCTGGAGCTGACAGTGACACACTCAGAGCTCTCTCTGGAGGACAAACTCTGCTCTTCCAACTTATTTTCCTCTTGTGAAGCCACAAACCTGTCCTTCTCTACCCTACATCACCCCTACAGCCCCAAGGTTGTGCTGTGAACATATGGCATCAACACCTAAGAGCCCAAACCATGAGCAGCATCCCTGGAGTTCAGTTACTGCTGACCATTTATCTTGGGAGGAAATCAAAAGCCACCTTTCCTCTGCCCCTTTCTTTTCTATGCATTTCTCATCTGCACAGTGCAAAATTATTGGGGAAAAGGCCATTTATTGACTAGAACCAACCTTAGAGCAGCACTTCCAGGATACCTGGTTACAAAAATGTGTGAACTCATCAAGAGCCATTGCATCCACCTAAAACCAGGACCACAGAACCACTGACCAGACACTGAGGTGGCATGTTTATGATTTATTACCTTTGGCCAGCCTTTCCTGACAGCACATTCCTGCTTAGCCTGAGGTAACACAGCCCCTGCTGCTCTTGGGGAATGACTCATGTTTTTGCCATTTTGCCACACACTTTCCTGCATCCCTACTGCTGGAACTGGGATCACTCCACTGCAAGAAATGCTCTTGGTGAAGGGCAAACTCTGTCTCTGGATTACAATGGGATCCTGCTGATTAGCACTTGGTGTCAGCAAAGCTGCAGGTGTGGATTTTAAGTCATTTCTTAAACCAACTGGTGATGAATTTTTCAAAACTGTACATGGTTTTGGGTCTTTCTGAGACAGCACCGCTCCTTTGCTTTTTGACAACACCAGATTCACCACTTTACTGGTTATTTTATTGACTTCAGTAGAATCAATTTGCTTGGGTGGCTCCTTTTTAGGTAAAGCATCAGAAGAGGAAGACGTTTGTTTGTCAGCTTGGGCTGACAGAACATCAGAGCCTCTTTTGGTCAACAAATAGACTTTCCCATTGTACATGACCAGAGCATTATCTTTTAAAGGTGTGATTTTGGTTTGGCTTCCAGCAGGACCATTAGAACAGAGCGGCAAAATATTTGCAGGATTAACTTCTACATTCTTCGTGTCTGACAAAGTTTTCAGGATCTTGGAAGCCACATTATTTGAAGACTTTACAGGGATAAGACAAGCTGCTGAGAGCGGGGCAGTTTCTTGCACGATCCATTTCATAGGAGTTTGCTGGCACTGCTGCCCCTCGGATGTGACTGGGTCAGGAGAAGAGTCAGCTCCCTTTTGGGCAGCTGTCACTATCAGTGTCTTTGAAACTTCCGTGGCAGATTTGGGGCAAAAACTCTGCAAGCACTTGGGCAGGACTTGGGAGGTTTTCACTGTGTTCACGGGTGACACGTAAATCACTGTCGGCGTTTTTGTACTGTCGGCCCCTCCAGACACATTGGTGGCTGCAGCTGCCAGGATTTTTTGCTGTATTGCAGGTGGCAAAAGAGATGCTGGGACAGATTTCACTTCTGCATCAGGAGGAATCTGGAGGTGGTGTCCACAGGGCAGCACTGGAGACTTGACAGTCACTGGGAGGGGTTTGGTGTTCACCACCATGTAAGTTGTGCTGCTCTGTTGAGAGGAGCTCGTGACGGCCACGTTCTGCAAGGACACTCCATCCATGGGCACACAGCTGCTCTGGGCATTGGCAGCTGCACTTGGAATCAAGCTTTCCTTTTCAGAACCTGCCCTAGCACTTTCCTGCTTGTCTAATGTCCTTGTAAGAATAATCTTTCCAGGATTAGAAGGCTGAAAAATAGGTATCTTAACTGATGAAGGTGCAGCAGTATTGCCAAGCTGTGTCTTAAAAGTAAGGCGGACTGGGCTAGAAACATTTGCGTTAGAATTATTTGGCATGGCTGGAGACTGAACTATTGGCACAAAGCTTCCAGAAGTTTTAGAAATGGGAAGCAATTTCAGAAGGTTCTTTCCATCTGGTCCCGTTGTCTGAACGACTCGGTACATACAGCCTGCAATGCTTAACAAAGAAAAGGGAAAAGAGAGAAAAATGAAAGGCAGTGTAAGTGAAGAAGCATAGGTACTTTAATTCATGAGCATCAGTGAACTCTACACCCAGGGCTGAAGCAAATTAACTCCTGGAAAATGTCTGAGCCAATCTTCAGGAGCTTCCTACTGATCTACCTGGGTTTCCATTTCAGACTACCTCAGACTGTCTGAAAATAATATCCAACTTCTACATCCCAGAGTAGCAAGAAATTGCATCTTTTTCAGGTTAAAAGTAAGTCAAAAGACCCCAGGAAACACCTCACATTACCTCTTCTTCCCCTCATGGGGCCTTTCATTATCAAAATGAAACCACTACATCCCGATTTCCCAAAGAAGCCTTATTTTTCCCTTTCCCACCTCACTGCTACTATTTATATCCTCCCTGAGTGCTATGAACTGTGAATTTCAGGAACACTTCAGGAAAATACAGGCAGAGTAGTTACATGGCAAGATGGAAGCAGAAATTACTTCAGACACAACAAAGGAATTTGCAAGCAGGATGTGTTTATCTTGTGGGACAGGTGGCTCCTGTGCCTCCATCACACCTGCCTGGCCATTCTTGAGGCAGATACAGACTGCAGAGGTGGTTCATCCTCAATGAGATGGAAAACCTTCAAATGCTACTGGGTTATAAATGTTTTTGAGAACAGAAGTCTAAGTCTGGGAAGGAAAAGGCTTCAAAACCAAGGAGGAACACATGGAAACAGCACCAGCAACATCTGGATAGAAAACAGAGATTTCTTGCAGGTGAAGGTAAGAACTCACCAAGAGACAGACAGATCTTGTCAAAACACAAGTTACTTGTGACTGCTCCAAATGCCAAGATTTTTTGAGTCCATGGCAAGACGAAGAACTCCCCACTCCAGGGGGGTTTGCCCAAAGCAGACTCTTCTGCAAAGAACCCCTGGACTCTGAGCAGAACATTCTACTGCCCAAAACACTTCAGAGACACGTGTGGGCAAACAGAGCTAGCTGCCCTCACTGGAAAGAAGAGACCAAATCACTGAAAGTTGTTTCCTGAGAGCAGATCCAGAGCGATTAAAAGGCACAGCTGCCAACTCCACCTTGAGTCACCAAGAGCACCAGCTCCAGCCCATCAACTTCCTACGTCAAAAAATGCCCTGGGAACATGGACATGGGAATAGTTCTCAGTCCAATCCCAATGACATCAAGTGCTGTGTTTTGCTTTCTGTCAGGTAGTTTTGAAAACAGCATTTTTTCTATCTTTTTGGGCTTCTGACTCAGCTTGGAGTAGTACCTGGGAGAGCTCAGTGCTGCGTCCCATCGCTGTGTCTGCTCAGGAGTCAGCCAACCTTTGTCTTTCCCATCAAGTGGGAAGCCACAGGAATGCTCTTCACTCCCAGAGTTGGGCACTTGCTGCTGGGGGTCCCATTCCCCTGGGGACTGACACAAGCACCCCACTACTGTCTGCCCAACACACAAAGGCATCAGGCACACAGAGCCTTCCTTGCTGTGACCTTGGAATTAACTCCCACACCCAGTATTTCGGTACAATGCCTCATTTCAGGTCACAATGTGTGAAAATTGGTATTTTTACACGAGGTATCAGTGCAGTGGGCAGGAAATTCTGCAGTGCTTTTGTTTTTAAGGTACCGAAAATTAAAATATGGGCAATATATCACATGGTTCCTAATAGAAGCTATCACTGGAGGGCTTAGGAGCAAAATGGAATTGGATGCTTTGGAATCAGAAATGAGAGCTGAGATGGACTAGCACTGAGAGGAAATAATCTGACAGAAAACAGTTTTGCTTAAACGAAGAGGAAGTAGAAACATTTGTGTGTTTGAACATAATTACAGAAGAGAAAAAATACTTTGGAGCGCTTTAAACCTCCCAGCACTACTGACAATGCAAATGAAGATCAGCAGCAGCTCCTGGACAACATTTCATCTGTTCTGTGCTTTGAATCTCTCAACACTTCTTTCGTAACTCCATGATCTACAGCCTCAAATTTGCTTCTATATGTAAGAAGTAAAGGCAAATTCAGAAGGAATTTTTCAGCAAGTCCCACAAATGTGGAACTGCTGAACAGAGAAATAAGTACTTACCTGCACCCCAACTAACTAGGGCAGCAAATTGGCACCAAGGGGCAGAAGAAACCTCTGAAGAGGCTCATTCCTCCACCTGTTAAAGCAAGGGGACACTTCTAACTTTTGGGCAAGAGGAGAGGGAGCGGATCAGAGGAAGAGGAAAAGAAAAACAGGTGCAGATGAGCTGAAGATATATTTGCATCAATATTTTCCTCTGACAGTTTCCAGCGTTCACCTCTTCATTCCACCTGGAATCACCATTCACCTCCAGCTCAATGAACTAAAAAACTGGGTTTGACTATGCTACAAACAGGAACTTTAAAAATAGTTTGGGGGAAAAAGCACCAGTAAAAATTTTCATTTGCCTGATTTTCAGATCATTCTGCTTTTAATGATTAGAGAAGGCAACTGTAGCTTTGTATCTCCATGGAAAAGAGCAAGATGCCCTAAAACTGTAATAGCCTGGGAAATAACATTTTTTAATTTGAAATAAATATCAGGTATTTACATGTTTGGAGAATGACAAAAAGCTAAAGGATAGGCAAGAGAGAAGGAGAAGTCCAACAAGATACTGAGAAGTGGAATTCACACAGATTTACTCAAATGACAGAGGAGAGAAAGGATCACTGCAAATGTTTTTAGCTCTCTACCTTGAAAAGGCTTCGTTGCAACAATTTCACATCATAAAGCTTTTCCCAGGTGATACAAAGAAATAACCATGAGAAGTTTCATGTCACCAGAATAAAGCACTGTCCCCATACGTTTTTGAGTAATGAAGAGGAGAGTTAGAAGTTGTTTTGCTTCAGTCTTCAAGGTCACTGCTTCTTTGAATTAATGAATCTTTAAGAATCTCTTAAGCAGAATGAAAAAAACTCCCTTAGAATCCCCTTTTTAGTCAGATTAATTTGGTTAAAGAACAGGTTAATTTCCTAAAAAAAAAAAAAAAAAAGAAAGAAAAAAACCAACCCAACACAATAGGAAATCTGTATCATGCCAGGTTGCACTTGGGGATTTCTTCATAGTTACTGAAGGAGTTACTGAAGTAGTTTTCTGTCTCTTGTTCATCCTCCTTCACTGCCCAACCCCCTAAGAATAAACCTCCCCAAGTCTCATATATGAACACTCAGAAATAATTGTGCTGTTATACGCTAGAAAGGCCTAAGGCAGATCCATCAACAAACCTTGAGGGAAATAGACCTCAAGGTCTAAGGAAGACCAAAAAAAAAGGGTGGACTGGTAGAAATCATATTTAACCAGAGAAATTATCAAATTCAATAAAAAGAATCAAATAAAATTCTGTGACAGCTCCCTTTTCTTGACCCGAACAGGAGATTTCCTTCGGCGAACAGTCTGTGTGTGGCAACACCAACACCTCCCTACCAAGGCAGGCAGCAAGGCAGGAAAGGAAAGCAGAGAGAACAGAAAGAAACTGGGAGATTGATTTCTTTACTTACTTATTTCAAGACAGAAAAATAAAAAGAATAATCTACATTTCCTTTAGTTCACCAGAATTCCTGTTTTCTTGACCAGACACACCAATTTTACTGTGTAAACTTCTCCCACTGTTCATTACTCTCAGTAAGCAGCACCAAACACAAAATACTGAGTATTCAAATACTCCACCTCCCGTCCTTTATGCTAGCATTAACAAAACCACCCTTGGAATACTTTCAGGAAATAGGAGTATTTATTTCTGCCAAATAAAATCATCGAGCAAATGCAGTGCAAACACCAGTACGTGATTCCCACAGAAATCCTGACCACTAAAAATGCACCAGTGGAAACCAAGGAGACAGACTGGCTCAACTTCCCTGCAAAGTTGTCAGAAGAAACAATGAGAAACAAACAAGAAGAAACAAACCTTTCCATCTGCCTTCACTCCCCACTCTTCCTTTAGGCACAACATTCATCTACAATAAATAGCCAGGGACTATGGGCCACTCCAGAGAACCAAAAGATTTTATCTTAGTGGGTTCAACTGGATACAGGAAGTGGCAAAGTAACAATTTACTGTCAATTGGAAAACGTGTACCCAGGGACAAAGTAAAATAATTGATTGAAGTTGATACACATTTATTTTATACAGCTCCATTCACTCTATGGATTATCTGAAAATTGTAATAAAATAATAATAATAATAATAATAATAATAATAATAATAATAATAATACAGTAACATATAATCTAGATAACATACAATAATCATCACTATTATCATTATCTTAATCTAAAGGAAATCAGGAAATTGATGTTGAATTTGGAGGAATCTTGACCAGAATTTCAGTTCAAGCCACCTCTAATGACAGAGGTTTTATTCTAAACCAGAAGTTCTCAATAATGGCAGAAAAACCACTTTCTGTTTGCCAGTAACTTTTTCTGGGAACTCTTTTCATCCACTGTGGAATATCCCCTGAGTACAGATCACTGTGGATGTACAAACTGCCAGGAAACACTCCCTGTGCTCTGCTATCACCACAGCTCTCCTGAGCCATGCCCAGATCCTCCTCCAGCCACAAAGCCTCTGGTAAAATCTGTGACCATCAAAACCAGCCAAGGGGGATCCCACAGCAGCCCCGGGATGCAGGAATCACACAGAGCTCACCCCTGAACACACACAGCACCCCGAGAACTCCTGAGAGACAGGGAAAGGCACCAGGAGGCAATCCATGGCTGGAGCCAGCGGGCCTGCCGAGCCCCCAGAGCAGGAATGGAAGCACAGGGAGCTGGGCAGCCCGGAGAGCTGCCCTGACACAATTCCAGCCAGGAGAACCCAGCACTGCCACCTCCAGTGCTCTGATCACAGCGAGGGACCTGAGCAGAGAAACTGGCCCAGAGTCCCGGGAAGGGAACGGGGCTGGGAAGGGGCTGGAGCACCGGGAGCGGCTGAGGGAGCTGGGAAGGGGCTCAGCTGGAGAAAAGGAGCCTCGGGGGGCCCTTCTGTCTGCACAGCTCCTGACAGGAGGGGCAGCTGGGCTCTGCTCCCAGGGAACAGGGACAGGACAGAAAACAGCCTCAAGCTGTGCCAGAGGAGGTTCAGGTTGGACATCGGGGGAAAATCTTCATGGAAAGGCTGGCCAAGCACTGGCAAAGGCTTCCCAAGGCAGAGGGGGAGTCACCATCCGTGGAAGTGTTACAAAGATGGGTGGAGGTGGCACTTGGGAACACGGGTTAGTGGTGACTGTGGCAGTGCTGGGGGAATGGCTGGAGCCATTGATCTTTAAGGGCTTTACAACGGAAACAATCCCATGACTGTGAAAAGCTCAATTCCCCTCACATCCCCACTCCCCCTTCCCGGCTTCCTCCAGAACGGCCCACCCTCACCGCCACGTGGCCGCAGTGACAACAAACACCAAGAGCCTCCGACAGCAAAACACAGCCAAAACACAACCAAAATGCAGCCAAAACACAGCCAAACACAACCAAAACTCAGCCAAACACAGCCCAAACACAGCCCAAACACAGCCAAAACACAGCCAAAACACAGCCAAACACACCCAAACACACCCAAACACAGCCAAAACACAGCCCAAACACAGCCAAACACAGCCAAAACACAGCCCAAACACAGCCAAACACACCCCAAACACAGCCAAAACACAGCCAAAACACAGCCCAAACGCAGCCCAAACGCAGCCAAACACAGCCCAAACACAGCCAAACACAGCCCAAACACGCCCAAACACAGCCAAACACAGCCAAAACACAGCCAAAACACAGCCCAAACACAGCCAAACACACCCCAAACACAGCCAAAACACAGCCAAAACACAGCCCAAACGCAGCCCAAACACACCCAAACACAGCCCAAACACAGCCAAACACAGCCAAAACACAGCCCAAACACACCCAAACACACCCAAACACAGCCCAAACACAGCCAAAACACAGCCAAAACACAGCCCAAACGCAGCCCAAACACACCCAAACACAGCCCAAACACAGCCCAAACACAGCCAAACGCAGCCAAACACAGCCCAAACACAGCCAAACACAGCCCAAACACGCCCAAACACAACCAAACACAGCCCAAACACAGCCGAAACACAGCCAAACACAGCCCAAACACACCCAAACACAGCCAAACACAGCCCAAACACAGCCCAAACACAGCCCAAACACACCCCAAACACACCCAAACACAGCCCAAACACAGCCCAAACACAGCCGAAACACAGCCAAACACAGCCAAACACAGCCCAAACACAGCCCAAACACAGCCCAAACACAGCCCAAACACAGCCAAACACAGCCAAAACACAGCCAAACACACCCAAACACACCCAAACACACCCAAACACAGCCCAAACACACCCAAACGCAGCCCAAACGCAGCCCAAACACAGCCCAAACACAGCCAAACACACCCCAAACACAGCCAAACACAGCCCAAACACAGCCAAACACACCCCAAACACAGCCCAAACACAGCCAAACACACCCACACACACCCAAACACACCCAAACACAGCCCAAACACAGCCCAAACACACCCAAACACAGCCAAACACAGCCCAAACACAGCCCAAACACAGCCAAACACAGCCAAACACACCCAAACACAGCCCAAACACAGCCCAAACACAACCAAAACACAGCCACACACACCCAAACACACCCAAACACACCCACACACAGCCCAAACACACCCAAACACACCCACACACACCCAAACACACCCAAACACACCCGAAACACACCCAAACACACCCAAACACACCCAAACACAGCCAAACACACCCAAACACAGCCCAAACACACCCACACACACCCAAACACACCCAAACACACCCAAAACACACCCAAACACAGCCCAAACACACCCACACACACCCCAAACACAGCCAAACACACCCAAACACACCCAAACACAGCCCAAACACACCCAAAACACACCCAAACACACCCAAACACACCCAAACACACCCACACACACCCAAACACACCCAAACACAGCCCAAACACACCCAAAACACACCCAAACACACCCACACACACCCAAACACAGCCAAACACACCCCAAACACACCCAAACACACCCACACACACCCAAACACAGCCAAACACACCCCAAACACACCCAAACACACCCACACACACCCACACACACCCAAACACACCCAAACACACCCAAACACAGCCAAACACACCCAAACACAGCCAAACACACCCAAACGCAGCCCAAACGCAGCCCAAACGCAGCCCAAACGCAGCCCAAACGCAGCCCAAACACACCCAAACACAGCCAAACACACCCAAACACAGCCCAAACACACCCAAACACACCCAAACACAGCCCACACACACCCACACACACCCACACACACCCAAACACACCCAAACACACCCAAACACACCCAAACACACCCAAACACGCCGAGCCGCAGGCGGCGCCGCAGGCGGGGCGGGGCTGGAACGGCCCCCACGCGGCTCCGCCTGAAACGGGAACTGGGAAAGAAAAGGGGAAGGGAAGGGACGGGCGGAAGGAAGAGCGGAAGGGCGGAAGGAAGGGATAGAAAGGGATGAGAAAGAGATGGGAAAGGAAGGGATAGTAAAGAAACGGAATCAAAGGGAACAAAATAGGACGACGACCTGCCCGCCGACCCCTGCCCGTCCCGCCAGGGCCGCCGCCGCCCCCACCCTCCCGTTTCCGTCTACGGGTCCCGGCAAGGCGGGGAAGGGCGGGACCGTACCTGGCGGGGCGTCCCTGCGAGCCGAACCCCCCGGCCCGCCCGTACTCACAACTGCGGCCGCTGCCCAGGGCTCCGCGACATGGCGGGGCGGCCCCGCCGCGGCTCCGCATGTGCGTCACTTCCGCCCGCCCCGCCCCTGCCACCGCCGCTTCCGGGAAGCCGCTTCCGGGACGTGGCGCCACCCGGCGGCCACGAGCGGCACCGCGCGGCTGGAGCTTCCGGTGCGGGCGGAAACGGGCGGGGCGGGGCCGGGGGGCACCGGCAGCGGCACCGGCACCGGCACCGGCACCCTCGGGTGTGCGCGAGCCACGGGCTGGCCACGGGACAGCGCCACTGAGTGTGGGCCGGTGTTTAAATGGGCAATTTGCATACGCAAATGTTATAAATGTGAATAAAATAAACAACAAATTTAAAATTTAGCAGCAATTTTAATAGCAATTTAATATAAAATTAAGCATATACAAAAGTTTGGCAATAATTAATTAAGTCTGGTTAAGGTTCTGATAAGGCAGAAGCAAAACCGACCGGGGGTACGGGAAGGGCTTCTCACCCCAGCTCAGGTACAAACCAGAGCAATTCAAACTACACTCACACACTATCTGCTAATGTGTATTCATCAATGTTTCCCCTAAGTGTCCTCCTATTTCAAATTCTAAAAATCTACATCGCTGTACTTCATGGTGCATGCTTCACTTGTTGTTAGGGGGTCTTGTGTCTTCTTTTGGTGGTCTTTGGGATGAAGGCTCACAGTCTTCCTCGTTGTCCTCTGGATAACCTCACAGGCTGCACATGCACCCCAAGCCTTGTGTTATCTTAGCCAACATCATATTGCAAAAATAAGCCTTAAATAAAAACACAACTTGAATTCCATACCTGGAACCATCCCAATTGTCCATCTCAAGGCTGATCTTCCAATTATCCCAAGACCTAGTCCATTCTGGGATTTTACTTATCTCAAATTACGTCCTGTATCCTATTTTTTTTCATAAACATCTGCAAACATCTGTTTTGTGACACCAATCACATATCATTTGTCTTTTTCTAAAATATTGATATAGTTACAATTTAGTTAGCACAAAATCATATTCGTTTATCACACAAATATATAATGTATGCAAGGACAGGTGCCTGTCAGAGTGGGGTGAACACATACACACGTGAGAAGCATTGTATGTTATCAGTGATGTTTATACGCAACATATATTATGTAATATACAAAATTAATAACGAAATATAATATATAATAGATCATTTAATATGATTGTATAATTATAATTAACTGTGGCAATATAATTAAATAAAAGTCATAATAATGACATTTATAATCAAACATAATAAAATTTTATCATTATTATGCCCTTACATTTTATATAATCTATATTGTAAGTTACATGAAGTAAATCGATTTTTGTATTATATTATCTAGATGCTATGAAAAGGGGCCTCTGACCCTGCACAGACCACAAAGATACATGTGTACATAAAAAGAGACTGTGTGAGGCTGTGGTGTATATATATATATGTAATATATAATTATAGATAATGTTCTAATATAGCAGCAAACAATAACATGACTGTGGGATGTAATAGTAAATATAAGTACAAATAATACACTGCATAACATATGGCAGATATAAAATATCCTGTGCATTTTGTTATATATTCTATTCTGTGTTATTAAAGCTATATAGAGAAATGAAAGAATGCCTGGGAGTGTGTGCATTTGTATAAATATATATAGTGTGTGTATAAAATGATGAGCAAGTGAAAATAATACAAATCACATTATATATTGTTAAGTGCTCTATGGTGTAACATTAGGATAAAAGGGTGTGTGATATAAACACATGGATATATAAACACATGGACCTATAGACATGAATGTATGTGTATAAGAGTGTATAAATACATATACTAAAGGTGTTTGTATATGATGGAAATGTTATATATATCATATCATATCATATCAATCATCATATCATATCATATGTGAAACTTATCAGGTTGACAAGGTGGGGATTGGTCACAGGTTGGACTTGATGATGTTGGAGGGCTTTTCTAACCTCAATGATTCCATGATTTGCAGTGTCAGACTCTCTACTGCATGGAAGGAAAGAGTTTCAAGATCACCTGTTAAAATTTTGCTTTCACCAACCAGATACTGCCAAAGTGACACAAAATGCTGCGGACACATTTGGCTCTTCTCCACATGTGGAGGAACAGCTTTGGAAGCTGTGTCCTTCCATCTGTGTCGCCAGGCTCGTCCTCCTTCTTTGGCAGGGATGAGCCGTGTGGCTTGGATGGTAAACCAGGACCATGTCAGCCCAAACCCCAACTGCCCAGAGCTCCAGCTGCTTCCCCAGCCCAGAGCCAACACACTGACAGTCACCAGTGTGGCCAAACATGGTGCTCCATGTCACGTTATCCATGAAGATAGGCCAGGTTGGATGGGCTTGGAGCACCCTGGGATAGTGGAAGGTGTCCCTGCTCGTGGCAGGGTGTGGGACAGGATGAACTTTAAAGTTCCCCTGCCCCAAACCCGCCAAGGCAAGCGCTACGTGCTGACCATGGTGGAAGCCACCACTGGGTGGCTGGAGACCTATCCTGTGCCTCATGCCACCGCCCGGAACACCATCCTGGGCCTGGAAAGACAAGTCCTGTGGAGACACGGCACCCCTGAGAGAATCGAGTCAGACAACGGGACCCATTTCAGGAACAGCCTTATAAACACCTGGGCTAAAGAACACGGCATTGAATGGATCTATCACATCCCTTATCATGCACCAGCTGCCGGGAAAGTGGAACGGTGCAATGGACTACTTAAGACCACTCTGAAGGCACTTGGCAGAGGGACCTTCAAGAACTGGGAAGTGAACTTAGCAAAGGCCACCTGGATGGTCAACACCCGAGGCTCCATCAATCGAGCTGGTCCTGCCCAGTCTGAACCCTTGCACACAGTAGATGGAGATAAAGTCCCTGTGGTGCACATGAGAGGTATTTTAGGAAAGACTGTCTGGATTAACCCCACCTCAGGCAAAGGCGAACCCATCCGTGGGATTGTTTTTGCTCAAGGACCTGGTTACACTTGGTGGGTAATGCAGAAAAATGGAAAGTTGTGTACCACAGGAAAACCTAATCCTAAGTAAGAAGTGAGTGTAAGGGTTCATTCTGTATAGTAGAGTTTATTGATTTAAGTATGATGCAGATGATAATAGAATAAGGGGTGGATAATGTCTTGGGTTGTGGAACCTAAATTGTGTATGCTATTTTCATCTGCTGAAAACAGTTGGGGGGTTGTTCTTCTTTATCTCTTGTTTACTCTGGAGGGAGGGGGGTGGGTGCCTTTTGATAATGGGCCAGCTGTTAACACCGGTAGGGCATTGTTTCTTATCTCTCTTCACGATAGGCCATTAAGACTCTCCAGGCTGTTTTCTTCCTCAAGCTGTTCCCTTCCCCAAGGAAGTACATTCACATTCCATCATCCTATTGTGAGATGCTCCACCCAGTGGGGGGAGCCAACCATTCCTACCTGGATAAAAACTGAGACTCGGAACAGGGAGTTCTCTTGCTTCACCCAATTACCGGAAGAAGACTGGACCCCACTCTCATCATCACTGGACCCTACCTACAGGATCATCTCCACTTCAACACAACCACATCTGCCACTCCAGGAGGACTCACTTTTGGACTGCTTCCAACACCCTGACCAACAGAGTGTCAGGTTGTAGCTCTGACTTTGTCAGAGTCTTCCAAGATTGCTTGTTTATTTGTTTGCTTGTTGGGTTGGGTGGTTTTTGTCTTCTACTACATTTGTACTGTTAATATTCCTAGTAAAGAACTGTTATTCCTATTCCCAAATCTTTGCCTAAAAGCCCTTAATTGCAAAATTCTAATTTGGTGGGGCATTAGACATAGAAAACCTCATTTAGGGTTTTTAAACCATAAAAACTGGTAGAGGGCAGGGTTAAATGGGATATTGGGAAAAGATTCTTCCGTGTGAGGGTGGTGAGGTCCTGAGAAGGTTGCCTAGAGAAACTGTGGTTGCACCATCCCTGGAAGTGTCCAAGGTAGGACAGGGCTTGGAACAACCTTGGATAGTGGAAGGTGTTCCTGCCCATGGCAGGGGGTGGAACTGAATGAGCTTTAATATCCCTTCCCACCCAAACCAGGCTGAGATTAGTTGATCCCATTATTTTAACTAAAATCGGACTTCATGAAGGTTCACAAGTATTTTACCTTCCACTTCTGATTTCTACACAATAAGCAAATCAATGTTTGAAATTCTATTCAAGGCCCACCAAATCCTCGGTCATAGTGCTTATTTAGTTCAAGATATTTTTTGTCCAATTCTACTCAGCCACAAAGAATTAAAATTCAAAACTTATCCCAAGTCTGAAACTGTCTGAGGATCCATCACTATTGTGCTTGAAGTTTCAGGATTAAGGAAAACCAGTTGAGTAAAAAAGGGAAGTTTTGACAGGACAATTTGGACCACGAAAAAAATTAATTGTGGGCAGAAATTCCATGCCTTGGCTCCCCTGCCTCCCACCGGTGTTTACTGTACAGAGAAAGGTCATTATTGTTCCTGTTAATTAACTGAGTAAAATAAGGAGTAAATGACTTGGAATTCAAAATCTCATTTCTTTAAGTGATATCTCGCTTAACCATGTAATGGAAAAGCATTAGAATAGAGATTTCTGTGGTCTTGGAGTTTAGATATGGAAAAGGATTTAGATTTAGCTCAAGACAGCACATTTTTTAGATACAAAAACTCAGAAGATTTTATTAAAAAAAAAAACCCAACAAAACTATATTAAACTTACATCAAATATTAATACCCAGAACTCTTCCCATCAGCAGAAGCCTGAGAAAACATATTTTAGTTATCCAGAAAAACTAAATCATTTGAAAATTCAGTTATTTCTCCCATAAACATCCATCCTAAACAAGACAGTGTTGACTAGAGAATAGGCAGGTTGTCCTTCCCTCTCTCCAGCTGGTGAAAGTTCAAGGACAGCACCAGAAGCACCAGCCCTGCTCAGCTGGAGCTGTGACTCATTGGGTTTGCAGTGAACAGGTTTATTCCAAAAAGGATCATTCATCAGAGGCCTGGAGAGATGATTCTGGCTCAAGGATCAGCTACAACCTAGCATCAAACATTTCCCCAGTGGGTTTTTGCTGCATCATTCCCAGCTAGGGAGGGCTGTTTGATGTCCTGCTCTGCAGAATGGAAGGTATTGGGACACAAATGCTCCAACACTGGAAGTACAGCACCACCAGGGTTGGTCAGAGCACAGCGGACCCTGTGCCCTGGAGGGACCATATTGAGGTGATGGCAGGGGGGATTTCCCTCTGCTGTCACTCCTGGCAAAGGTTTAGCTGTCACCATCCAGGAGCAAGCCCTCGGGGATAAGGGTATATACTTGTTCCTATTTTCAGCCTGGGATTTCAGTCCTTCAACACAACCAGTAGAATTGGTTGAACTGGTGAATGTTTTTAATCATAGAATCAAAATACCCTGAGTTGGAAGGCATCTGTCGAGTCCAATTCTATTTCTGCACAGGACAACCCTAAGAATCCCACCATGTGCCTGGAAACAAAGGGACTTCCAGCAAGGGAAGAGCCAGTCAGATGGAGATGCAACTGGGGCAGAGGGAGCAGGGCCATCATAGCATATCCTGTTCTCAGGAACACCAAGATAGGACACAGAGTTGCTGTGGAGCCAGTGCCACTCCAAAAGCTCTGCTATCACCATCATGTGTGACATGGCAGGATGCAGAGGGAGCCTGGCTGCAGCTGTCCAGGGAGCAGTTACTTCGGTCACCTTCCTGTGCCAAAGAAATTGGAGGAAGGGAATCACAGAATCTCCTGAGCTAGAAGGGACCCACAAGGGTCATCCTGTCCAACCCCTGGCCCTGCAGAGACACCCCAAAAATCCCACCCTGTGACGCTGTTGTACACCACAACAACATAGATTCCGACTTCAGAATGCTGACAATGACTCCTTTATTGCTGGGGATGTGTTTCCTTTTTTTATACTATTCTACACAGATCAATTTGATTGGTGAAAACAAAGACAAATCTCTTCAATCACATTGGTCAGACCAGAGGGACATCAAGAAGTCCCTCCTAGGGAAAGGAATGTAAACAAAGTTACAGTTATAAAACCATGTCTCTTGTTTACAGAAAATTCCCTGGGAAAAGAATTTCAGAAAACCAAAATATCTCAGGCACGAACCAGGGCTACAACCGTGAGAGCGCTGTCCAAACACTCCTGGAGCTCTGGCAGCCTCGGGGTTGTGCCCATTCCCTGAGGAGCCTGGGCAGTGTCCAGCACCCTCTGGAAGAAGAACCTTCCCCTGATATCCAGCCTAACGCTCCCCTGGCACAGCTCCAGCCCTTCCCTGGGGTCCTGTCCCTGCTCACAGAGAGCAGAGATCAGAGCTCTTGGGAGGAGCTGCAGCCCTCCAGGAGCTCTGCCCCGTTATAAGTGAAGGTTTCCTCAGCAGCCAGGAAGGCAGATAGCTCATCAACTCCATTGTTGGCAAAACACTAAAGGAGCTCTGAAAATGCTGAGTTGGACAGGGCTTGGAGCAACCTGGTCTAGTGGGAGGTGTCCTTGACCATGCCAGGGAGTGGAACAGGGTGACCTTTAAGGTTCCTTCCAACCCAAACCCGTCTGGGATTCCATGAAAGGCTCCCTGGAGCACAAGTGACCTACAACAGGTGACTTAACTTATGTCTCGCTCTCATTTTCACCAACAATGACTCAAACCAAAGGAAACGAGCCCTAGTTCATGTCCCTTCCCACCAGTTTGGGATTCTACAATTCTGGTGTAGTACATAGCCCCAGGACTCACTGAGGCTCAGGGAACACAAAACTTTTCAAGGTAGAAACAAGGAAACAAGGAAACAAGCCCCTTTAGGGCTTGAAGGCAAAGACTGTGCCTTGAAACATGAGTCAGTAGCTAGTTCTGCATTCCTGGAGCCCCTGCACTGGGGCCAGGCCGCAGACACAGAATCACAAAATAAACTAGGTTGGAAAAGACCTTTGAGATCATTGAGTCCAACCTGTGACTTAACATCACCTTATCAACTAAGCCATGGCACTGAGTGCCTCATCAAGTCTTTTTTAAACACCTCCAGGGATGGTGAATCCACCACTTGCCTGGGCAGCCCATTCCAATGCCGAATCACTCTTTCTGTGAAGAATTTTTTTTCTAATATCTAGCCTAAACTTCCCCTGGTGTAGCTTGAGGCTGTGACCATCCTGTCACTGGTACCTGGGAGAAGAAACCAACCCCATCTGGCTACAACCACCTTTCAGGAATTTCTAGAGAGCGATAAGGTCCCCCCCCGAACCTCCTTTTCTCCAGACTAAACAACAACCCAGCTCCCTCAGCCATTCTTCACAGGGCTTTTGTTCCAGGCCCCTCACCAGCCTTGTTGCCCTCCTCTGGACACATTCAAGCATCTCAATGTCCTTCCTAAACTGAGAGGCCCAGAGCTGGACACTGCACTCAAGGTGCAGCCTCACCAGTGCTGAGTACAGGGGCAGAATGACCTCCCTGCTCCAGCTGGCCACACCATTCCTGACCCAGGCCGGGAGCCATTGGCCTTCTTGGCCACCAGGGCACACTGCTGGCTCATGTTCAATCAGCCATTGACCAGGTCCCCTTTCTACCTGGGCACTGTCCAGCCACTCTGTCAGCCTGCAGTGCTGCAGGGGATTGTTGTGTCCAAAGTCCAGGACTTGGCACTTGGACTTACTAAACTCCATCTTATTGGATTCTGCCCATTTATCCAACCACTCCAGATCTCTCTGCAGAGCCCTCCTACCCTCCAGCAGATCAACTTATGCTCCAAGCTTGTGCTCCATCTGCAAATTTACTGACGGTGGACTCAATCCCCTTGGTCAGATCATCAATAAAGAGATTAAATAGGACTGGGCCCAACACTGATCCTTGGGGGACACCACTCCTGACTGGCCACCAGCTGGATGCAGCACCATTCCCCACCACTCTTTGGGCCCGGCCATGCAGCCAGTTCTGAACCCAGCAGAGAGTGCTCCTGTCCAAGCCATGGGCTGCCAGCTTTTCCAGGAGTGTGCTGTGGGAGACAGTGTCAAAGGCCTTGCTGAAGTCCAGATAGACACATCCCCAGCCTTCCCTGCATCCACCAGGTGGCCCACCTGGTCATAAAAGGAGATCAGGTTGGTCAGGCAGGACCTGCCCCTCCTAAACCCGTGCTGGCTGGGTCTGATTCCTTGGCCATGCTGTGGCAGGTGATAGCACCCAAGGTGATCTGTTCCATAATCCTACTAGGCACCGAGGCCAGGCTGACAAGCCTGGAGTTCTGGAGTTTCCCAGATCCTCCTTCCAGCTCTTCTTGGGGATGGGCATAATCCATTCAGGGATGCCATAAATCCCTTCAGGCACAGGAAGGAACCCAATGACAGAGGGGAAGAAAGCCAGAAGGCTTTGGAGCAGCAGATCTCCCCAAAAAAACAAGCACCACCTTGGAATTCCACCTTCCATAAAGGGGAAGGTATGAGTCCTTTCCCTCTGGCCATGCCTGCAAGTCATTAGGTTTGCTGGAGGGCTGAAGTGTCAGGGAACATGGCATCTCCAGGAGCCTGATGCAGGCCTGGAGCAGCAGGAAGGTCCCTGCAGCTTTGTATTTGCATCTCACTGCCCTGCTGCCAGTATGGTCTGCGCTGACAGGTCCTGCAGGCCTCCAGCAGCACTGAAAGATCCTGCAGTTTATGGCCTCCTGGTGCTCATGATTCCTGTGCTGCTCCTGCACTAGATCCCAGGATGCTTCCAAGGAGTTTGGATTGCTGGTGGAGCTGTTGTGCCATCAGGTTTCCCGAGAGGACCAATGGATATCAATCATGATAACAGATTGCTCCAGAGCCCTTGCATTGTTCATGTCAGAAATGTTTTATTTCTTTCCAAACCCAAAATACTATCTGCAGCCATGAAAACCCCACTGCGCCCCCCTACCCCCAAACTCCCAACCATAATTGACTAATCTGGCCTTGTCCAACTTCATAACAATACATTTCAATGGGAGGGGAATTTTTTCCATGTGGTACATGATAGAATTAATCTCTACCTTGCAGTTCTAGTTAGCCAAGGAAGATAATTATGGTGATAAAGTTGTACATTAGCCCTAATTTAGTGAGATATTTTCAACATTGTCCTTAAAATGCATAATAATTCATAGTTATGACTTAAAAACTACAGACAAGGTACAAGGGGCTTCACTCTGCTCTGTCTCCCCAAACTAGGGACTACAATCAAAAACTGGGAACTTAAATAATCTGAACATCCCTAAGTCTCTGTCTCTACAAGGCAAGCAAATCAAGGTCCTAATACTAATGTGGAACCACATTATTGTGCATATGGTCTTCTGACATTAAGATGAGTATTTGTCACAAAATCTATTTATACAGGTGCATGAAACACATGGATTTGAAGGGTGCTGCAGCAGCAGGACCTGCCACAACCAGGCACCTCTTGCATTCACCCAACAGCTTCAACAAATGGATCAGGACCCACTCAAAGACAAACAATTTAATCCAAAATAACTGCACTAAAACTACTCAAGATCCAACACACCTCCTGAGGTCAGGTCACAAGCAAGAGGCACCATTAGCAGGGTAAAATATGGAGGAGAGTGCTTTGGCCATCTCAGCTGACCCCTGGCTCTCCCCTCTTGTCTTTTTTTGGTACACAGCAGGTGACCTCTGAGGAAATTTTGGTTTATTCTGTCATTCGGGCCACTTTTCTTTTCGAAATGTTTTCTTCGGAAGAGTCATGTTTTACCTTTATTTCCATGGGGTCATCTGCATCATCTACAGCAAGAAATAAAGAAGGATTAAAGTTTGCAAAGTCTTCTCTGACTTCAGTAAGTTGAAGATAAAAAGTATCAGAAAATGCTTCTGTGCATAGGCAACAAGAATCATGGAATCCCAGGATGGGTTGGAAGGGGCCTTAAAACTTACTGCATTCCACCCCGTGCCATGGGCAGGGATACCTTCCAGAATGCTCCAAGTGCCATCCAACTCCTTAGCCCTTACTCTATTCCAACATCTGCTCATCTGTGTGAGATAGTTTTCATACTGACATGGGTGTTGGGATAACGCTTGGAGTCAGGGACTCTCAAAATTTTGGCTCTACCTATCTCCAGCAGCACTCCCAACATTTAGTCCCTGGTACCACAGGGCTGCTGGAAGAACTGCCAGCATACAGTGGTTATATCTGTACTATTCCAGTTCATGACCTCCTGGACACATCAATCCATTCCAGGGCTTAAAACAATCCCCTCAGATCAGAGCAATGAAGGAAGCTATAGTTAAGGTTCCCCTCAGCTGCTGCATGTTGGGTTTTTATAATATAGAGAGGCTGCTGTGGCTCACTGTTAAATAAAAAGGTATTTTGTCACTTAAATTCCATTATGGAGCCAGGCTGGGAGAGCTGGGATTGTTCAGCCTGGAGAAGAGAAGGCTCTGAGGAGACCTTAGAGGCCCTTCCAGTGCCTAAAGGGACTCCAGGAGAGCTGGAGAGGGATGTGGGACAAGGGCCTGGAGGGACAGGACAAGAGAGAATGGCTTCCCACTGCCAGAGGGGAGGGTTAGATGGGATATTGGGAAGGAATTCTTCCCTGTGAGGGTGGTGAGGCCCTGGCACAGGGTGCCCAGAGAAGCTGTGGCTGTCCCATCCATGGAAGTGTCCAAGGCCGGGTTGGACAGGGCTTGGAGCAACCTGGGATAGTGGAAGGTGTCCCTGCCCATGGCAGGGGGTGGAATGAGATGAACTTTAATGTCCCTTCCCACCCAAACCAAGCTAAGATTCCTTGTTTCACTATGAAGGAGTCCTCTGAGCTCAGCATAGGCCCTGGGATTTCAATTTTAAGAGCACAGGTGTGGTAAGTAACACATCTGTGTGACCTACTTAATTAATTACCTTAGGCTCAGCAGAGTTTGAGTGTTCTAGCCTTACCTGATAACTAGCGGTTTGTTATCCATGGGGTTAAGTAATGCAGAAAACCATGCCAAAAGGTAAATTTCTTGGAACAACTCACCTCTCCAGAGGTGAGCTTTGTGCTCAGTGAGAATCTCAGTCATTGCTATGGCATAGGGCAGATCATGATACCAAGGACAAACAAGAATGTTCTTGTTTACAAGAGGCATGGGCAGAGCTGCAGAGATTTCTGCACCTTGTAGACACACCCAGCCAGCCTGGGGCTGGGGGTCAGGGCAAGTGGAGAAGATCAGGTTTTGGGAAAGCATTTCTGCAGCAGGCAGGAAGATGCTCCACAGGAAGATGGAAGGAAGAAAAGGCTTGTTTGTGCGCTTGGGATAGTGTTTTAACAGTAAACAGAAAAGCTGTGCATGATGTTGGTATCCAAAGAGGAAAAGCATCCTGGAAAAGCACCCAAAGCCAAGCCCCAGAGCCCTGGATTCCTGGGGCAGCCTGTGAGTCACAGCACAGGGAACATGGGTGCTGCAGCACCTCTCACCTCTCGTAAGCTGGGCTGTTCTGTGCTGCTCCACTCTGACCCGTTTCATCAACTGCAGGTTGTGGTCACTGGCTTCCTTGTGGTTCACCATGGGGAAGGGGTAATCCTGACCTGGGCAACATGGAGACAGAGCCTTTACCATACTCAGCAAGGACATTTTCCCTGCATTTGAAATACTTCCAGCTTTTCTTAAATGGAAGTGCGTCATTCTCTCCATCGAAGAGAAAAGCTCCCACTTTGACATAAGAACCTTCAAAGATGTGTTAGGGCAGGAGTTAAAGCACAAGATGTTCTGATACTATTTAAAGCAGCCAAGCATCCAAGATGGATAAATTCAAAGGCAAAAGCATGGAATGATCCAAGAGTTTTAGAACAAAGTTGAGGAAAAAATATGTACTGTGAAATGAGACTCCAATAAAAAAATGTTAATGGAGAATGAACAGAAGTAAGGCTGTTGGATTCATGCATTTTCAGAAGAGAAATGGCTTACGTTGTAAGTGTGATGCTTCCATCTCCTATACATTTGTTTTGGATGGTTAGCAGCAATCTTAGCAAGAAATGTGAATTAATTACCTATGATACATCCTGCTTGCTTCTGCTCCTCTTCAGATGCTGTCCAGGGCTCGTAGATGTACTTTGAGGGAAAGTTCTTTAGTACAGGCAAGTATTTCCTACAAAATAAGGATAATGGGGGGGGGGGGGGGGGTGGTTATAATCCTGCAGGCAAATATTCATACATTCAGAGAAGTGAAAACCAACCTGTGCCATGTTAATATTGATATTACAATTGGTGGGAAAGTTCTGATTCACTCTCCACAAAAAAATTTGGTTTATGTTCTCAAACCTCCATAGGTGATATCTTCCAAAGTTAACTTTACAGCATAGAATAGGGTGATTTAAACAGTACTTCAGTTTTGATTTCCTCCAAAATATGTTTTTAATATTTTCACTGACATTTCATCTTAAACATTAATAAATTTAAAAAAACAAACTCATTTTAAAAAATTGTTGCAGATTGGCAAAGTCATACCTCAGCACAGGCTTCTCCTTGGCAATACCCAAATCTAGACAGGATGGGAGGAAGAGATGTGTGGAAATGGAGCTGTTTGCTCAACATTAACAGAGTTATCCCAGGAAACTGCGCAGTGCTTTGAGAGAGCCCATCAGCCCATTATGGAGAGACAACAAAATGAGACTAAAGCAAAGAGGACTCAGAGTGGAAAATAAAACCTATGTGTGTGCAACTAAAGGATGGCAGGGTTAGATGGGATATTGAGATACTCCCCCCTGTGAGGGTGGTGAGGTCCTGGCACAGGTTGCCCAGAGGAGCTGTGGCTGCCCCATGCTTGTAATTGTCCAAGGCCAGGCTTAGAGAAACCCTAGGATAGTCAAAGGTGTCTCTGCCCATGGTAGGGAGTGGAACTGGATGAGGTTTAAAGTCCCTTCCAAGCACATCCCAGAATTCTATGAAAAGCAAGAAACAAAGTGCAGACTGGAGCATGGAAGCTGTGGGAAGTTATAGTCAAATCCTTTAGAAAGAGGAGCCAGCCTGATGATCAGATATGGTGCTGGAGGCAACAAGTGCTCACAAATGCAAGCCCTGCTCAGCCATCACTTGGAACAACAGGTATCTCTCTGCTTCTCCATGCCTCAGTTTCCTCATGTGTTCAACAAAATCATTGCTATGAGCCCTGTTTAACAGGTGTGTGTGTTTCAAACTGATCCAGTTCATCAGCTCCTGCTCTCAGAGGAACTTGGGAAGCTGCCAGGGAGATGGTGGAGTGGGGTGTCCCCTGACCTGATGTAGTTGCCCTGGGGGTCTGTGCGCCTCCCGAAGTGGACAGGGCAGAAGATCCGTGTGTATTGGTGGAAGAAGGCACTGGCTGACAGCCACATCCAGTTCCCAGCATTGATGCTGTAATCAGCATCTAAAAGCAGCTCTTCAAACACCTGCACACCAGGGATGGGAAGAGAGAGAAACACCCCTGAAATGGCTACATTGCAAAACCTCGACAAAACTAGGCTGGGAGGTGAAGGGTGGGGGTTGCTGCTGGGAAGCACAGCACTGTGGGACCTGGGCTGCCTCTCCATAGGCACACCAGGAATTTTCTCCACAGACAGAAGGAAGACAGAGCAATCCAGAAACTCTGGCTTTGGGACCTGCTACAGACTGAGCTGTCTCCACCAGTATTCTCGTTATCCAAAAATCATGAGGATTTGGGGAACGGAATGACCTCTCACCACTGAGACAAACAGATTCCATAAACCCTGAGATACACAGGAAGGGGCAGAACTAAACCGTGCTCTGCAGAACCTTCTACTGCTAGACTCTGGCTGTGCAGGGTTTCTCAGGGCCAGGCAGAACAGAGAAAAGTAAAAACCAGCAGTGAACCTTCATTCCCTCTTCCCAGCTGATCCAAAGGTGCCCCCGTGTCAGGAAGCAGGCGACGGCATGCCGAGCCAGGTGATGGATCCAGCCTTCCTGGCGCAGCTGGGTCATAATGGCATCGATCCATGGGAACCCTGTCTGTGCCTGCAGCAGAACAGGAACATCAGCTTTCTGCTCATACACTGCTTTCACAGATGGTTTGGGTGGGAAGGGACATTAAAGCCCATTCCAGCCCCTGCCATGGGCAGGGACACCTTCCACTATCCCAGGTTGCTTCAAGTCTCGGCCAACCTGGCCTTGGACACTTCCAGGCATGGTGCAGCCACAGCTTCTCTGGGCACCCTGTGCCAGGGCCTCACCACCCTCATAGAGAAGAATTCTGTCCCAACATCCCATCTAACCCTGCCCTCTGGCAGTTGGAAGCCATTCCCCCTTATCCTATGACTCCATCCCTTTACCAAAGTCCCTCTCCAGCTCTCCTGGAGTCCCTTTAGGCACTGGAAGGGCCTCTAAGGTCTCCTCAGAGCCTTCTCTTCTCCAGGCTGAACATTCCCAGCTCTCACAGCCTGTCACAGCACTGCAAGACCCCTCAAACCACCAGCAGGGATTGATCAAGGGAAGAGGAAAGCTCCGAGCTCCAATGCAGCTGCTGTGGCAATGCACCTCATTACCATTTTCCATTTGTGGAGCCTCTCTGCATCCTTGTACCAGCAGATCTGGAGGCAGATGGGGTTCCCAGCCATCTGGGTGAAGTTGGGGGTTGCTGATGCTACTGTATAGAAGAATTCCCTCCACAACAGCTGCCCTTGGAGTGACACGGGTGGCAGAGAGTGGTGCTTTGCCTGCAAAAGACACAAGGTGACATATTGCAGCCTCACTCATTTTGTGACTGTTAGGCCTACAAAATAAAGATTAATCTGACTACAATACTGGTTTCAAGGCACTTTAGTGTTCAAGTCAAGGAAATCAAAGAACTGAGGCAATGCTGTCTGGCCCAAAGCAAAGCCAAACTGCCAGACCTCAGTGCTACATCAAACATTCTCCATCTACCTTCCAAAACAGTGTCACACTGGTATTCCTTACAATAAGCATATTTATTAATATATTAAGTGAATTCAGGTGGCTCAGCCACGTCCAAAAAGATAATCTTAAGATAGAGGTAAAGGAGGACCTTGGTTTTCTTGGGTTGGTTTCAAGCGCACTTTTTCTTAAGACTCAAACAAGATTTCAGAAATTGGTTTTGGTTTATGCTACAATTAAAACTTGTCTAAGGCAAAACCAGTTGATTTCCAGAAACAAAACTGCATAAACCAATCAAAAACTTCCCTTAATCACAAGACAGATAAACAAAATCCTTGAATTTTAGGAAGGTTTTCCTGGGGTTCCATCCTGATTCTGGGCCTGATTGCTCCCTATTCATAGAACTATGATTTGGGTTGGAAGGCACATTAAAGCCCATTTCACTCCACCCTCTGCCATGGGCAGGAACACCACCCACTATCCCAGGTTGCTCCAAGTCCTGGCCAACCTGGCCTTGGACACTTTCAGGCATGAGGCAGCCACAACTTCGCTGGGCACCCTGTGCCAGGGCCTCACCACCCTCACAGGGAAGAATTTCTTCCCAACATTTAATCCCAACCTGCTCTGTTTCAGTTTCAGAAGCCACTCCCCCTTGTCCTGTCACTACAGTTCCTGATGAAAATATGAATATCCTGTTTCTAAAACTTAATTGGGAAGATCTACAGACATTCACATGTGTTTCATGAGCATGAAGCCACTCCACAGATTTCATGGGACACTGTGAGAAGACAGTTACAAAGCAGCATTTTTTGATACACCAGGTCTCCACCAAGACAATCCAAGTGTTAAATCCTGCCTCCCATGCCACACATGTCACAGTTTTGGATTTGCTTACTTAGGACCAATTATTTTCTTACCTGAGCATAAATGTTTGACAACCTATAAAAAAAAGTCCGAACTGACAGACAGCCCATGCTGAAATATGGGCTCAGGCCTGTGGTGCTTGGAAGCAGCGAGTTTGGGATTGTCCTTGGTTTAGTAAAACTTGTCACCCAGCCCTGAAATAAAAACAGAAATTTGGGTTCAGGCAGGACAAGACAACACGTGCCCAGTAATAAACAGAGGAAAGCTCTGGGAACTGGCTTCACTATCACAGGGGCTTGTTTGATATCATGCCTGGAAAACACTCCCGCTTCCCAGAAATCAAGGAGAACAAAACCTGAGCCCAAGCTGCCACCCTTCTCCAAGCCAAGCTGGATACTGATCTCAGCCCACCTGGAGCCACCACCACCACCCCCTGTGTGGGCTGACCAGGGCTGACCTGGTCAGTTAAGTGTTGCTCCAGGCGTTGCAGCCCTTCGGTCTCCCCTCCTCTCCAAGGGGAAAGGCTCTCTGGGGAAATCTTCAAATCCGCAGGAAGAGGCACCCTGTAACACTCAGCCACACCCAGATCAGGAGCCCTACATCTCCTGAGGTGAGAGAGAAAACTCTTTGAGAGGAGCAACAGGAGCCAGGAGAAGGAGGCAGCCCCTGTCCATGGCACAGACCAAGCCTCCTCTATCCCAGTCCAACCAGAGCACAGGGAATGAAAGCACAGCGAGAAATCCCAGGCTGTACTCTCCTGGGGGAGAAGAATTCATCCTGCAATTGCTCCAGGGAGTTCTAGCCTGAACTGGGGGAAGAGGAACAGTCCTACCAAGTTACAGTGCTCAGAGCAGTCAGCTGCACCCACAGCTCAGACCCCTTTTAGTTCCCATGCCCTACACAAGGTTTAGAGGCAGCTCCTCTCCAGTTGCTCCCAGCTGTCACATCCATCCCTAGGAGGGAACTAAGAGCCTCCTCAGACCCTAAACCCAATTATGGTTCTGCCTCCAAATGCTGCTCCAGCTCCTGTGCCCCTGAGGAGAAATTGCTCTGGAGAGGTTTCACAGAATCCCAGGCTGGTTTGGGTTGGAAGGGACATTAAAGCCCATTTTACACTACCCTCTGCCATGGGCAGGGACACCTTCCATTATCCCAGGTTGCTTCAAGCCCTGGCCAACCTGGCCTTGGACACTGCCAGGCATGGGGCAGCCACAGCTTCTCTGGGCAACTTGGGCCAGGGCCTTCCCACCCCCACAGGGAAGAATTTCATCCCAACATCTAATCCAAACCTTCCCTCTTTCAGTTTCATAGGGAAGGAGGCAGATCAGCTTCCTGGGCAACCCCAGCTGCTCTCTCTTAGCCAAGGTGGGGGCTCCCCAAGCCCACACCCCTCAGCAGCTGCCCCACATCTCCTCAGAAGCTGAGGCTTCCCAAGGCCTCTGCCCCCAACATGGCTGGAGAGCATTAGTTTGTTTTTTCTTCCCCCCTGTAGAACACAGATGAAGAGGCCCAAGGAAGTGCTGGTGGCACAGAGATTTCTCACAACCCATGAATGAACTCAGACATCAACAGGTCTTTGTACTTACCTGGACAAACCTGAGCTCAGCCCTGCTGCAGACACCTACAGAGGTGGGGCCAGTGCAACTCTTAGAGCACTGATATAGCTTAGGCCTGCTGGGAAGCATGTGAACCACTTATCTCTCATCAGCGTTAATTTTAAAAATCCAAACAAACAAATTAGGCAAGAAAGGGAAAAAAAAAAAACAAAACAGTGCTAGAAAAAAACATTGGAACTTATAAATCCCAGTACTTACATGAGTCTTGTCATCAGATTGTCTGAAGACAACATTCAGGAATTAACAGGACTCCCCCAAGATGGGAAGATCCAAGCCTGGGTTGGTGGCACTGAGCTGAGGCCATGCAGGAGGCACCTGACATTGAATCCCTACAGTCCTATTCCAGATCTCTCCTGCCCAGTCTTACCTCCCTTTGGATCACTGACCTCTTCTCATGCAGAGCTAAACACAAGACATCCTTGATTCTGAGCTTCTTCTCAAGTCCTGGAAGACACGAGCTCAGTCCCTCTTTCCCATATAGCAGAGAGGATGAGAGATTTAAAGCCAGGAGGGAACAGTAGGATTTTCCATTGAACTTCCTGTGTAAAACTATAGTGGTTCATCCAACTACTGTCCAAAATCTTGAGAGGAATGTAGAGGATGCCTTTGAGTAAATTCCCCACGCTTTCCTCCGTAGGAGTTTGACATCTCTTAAAAGCTTTTCTCAAGGTGCCTTGCACAAGCTAAAGGAGCTTTTATGGAATCACAGAATCATTAAGATTGGAAAAATCATTGAATCCAAACATTATTTTTTGAGGTGTCCCACATGGTGGGAAATCTGCTGCACAAATATCAAAAGAGATGCTTATCAGACCATTCCACCATCTGCTCTCCCCTCCCAACAAGAGTCATATCCCCTGGATACAGAACCAATAACCATCCATGCACAGAAATAAAACAAGAAAACATCAAAAATGCCTCATTATTGTTTGGCCCTGGCTCTTCTTTTGGGCAGAGAAAGAGGACCAGCAATTCCCACTCACTGGCTGGTACTTACTGGAAGTCTTCAGCTGTGAGGTTTCGGACAGGCACCTCAGGGTCACCAAGCAGAGACAGAATGTGAAGGAACCTCTTGTAAGTTAATGGGGGACTCCCACCATTTAGATCCAAAATCCTTAAAAAAAATAAGAAACACAACAGAAACCAAGGAAGAAGCTGGAACTGCCAGTGGACAGGAAGATGACATCACAGGCTATAATTCCATTAGTGCAACTGAATGTGGAAATTACAGATTTTACAAGTAAAACTCCCCTGGCTGAACATTCATCTATCCCAAGAGCAGTTTCTCAGGACCTAAGACAACAAAACTGGGACCAGGATTCCAGCCATGGCACCTGCACAGCCACACACAGCCAGGACACACAGTGCAGGGTGTGGGACACCTCTGGTGTCAAAAAAACCAGGTTCAGGGCAGTAAATAACTGTCCTCTCTGAGCAATCACCTGTGCAAACAGCTTGAGTTCAAGAGAGCAAGTTACACACACCCATTCATTTACATATTTTAGGGGTTTTGCACAATTGCAGTGTTAAGACTGGTTTAGTTATTACTGTTTTCCTTCTTAGTAATTTCAATATCTTCAGTCATTCAGCTGAGTAACAGCTTGGATCCAAATGTACTCAGACACCAGTGAAAGTTGATTTGAAAGATTTTGAAAAAATCTGACACTAAAAACTCTTTACCACATTTAATAGAACTTTTACAAATTGTACTAAATGTGTTAGAGAATTTCTTCCACTTTGTTTAAGAGTAAGTTTTCAGGTGAATTAAACTGCCCAAAAGGAAGAAGTTAACCAGCTCTTTAGGCTGAAATCCTAAAACCTGTGCAAAATCTCTTCCGTTCCTTCCAAGAGAGTGACACACAAACTTTCTCCAGCAAACAGCACCACGTTCACCTCAGACAGTTCAATTTTCTCCAAAGGAAAAACCAATACACTTGGCCTTTTCTCTTCTAAAATGATCTCCCTGGAAATACTTGTGGGCTTGGGGCAGTCACGTACCGCTGGGTATCATACAAGCTGTGGCTCACCAGGGAGAGCACCTCAAAGCCCAGCTCTGCCCCCAGGCGCTGGATGTTGGCCTCCATCTCCTTGTAAAATGGCTCCATCTCTGCATCCAGCGTCACTTGCGTGATATTCCACTTCTGGATGTGATCCCTAAGAACGGTCTCGTACTCCCCTTGAATGACCAGCAAGCAGGAGCCCAGCTGTCCCAAGTTTTTGTGGAGATCCTCAAGAGACTGGAGGAGGAAGTGCCAGCGCAGGGCCCCCATGTGCATGGAGGAGGTCAGGAATGCTCTGTCCAGGATGTACACGGGGTACAGGGCCTCTGAGGACTCCAGGGCAGCCAGCAGCACTGGGTTGTCATGGAGCCGGAGCTCCTTACGGAAAAGGTGAATGGTGCGATGCAGCATCCTGGCTACAGGAGGAAGGGAAGAAAACCTTGGCTTTCAGGACACCAAATCCCTATAAAGAACAAGGTCAATTAACAATTAGAAAGAGAGCTCAAAAAAATCCTCTGCAGTTTTTACCATGAACTTCTTGCTGTGATAAGTTTTCATGAGAGAGAAATGCAGGAACAAGACCAAACCTCACCTCTGGCCCCACCATTCTGCAGCAGGATCACCACCCAGCTCCACAAAGAATGGTCTCTGCCCCAAATGCATCACTCAAATCCTTAAATTAAATCCCTTAATGAAATTACATCCCAATAGCCCTCAACAGAAGGAAGAAATCGAAACAGGTGAAGCTGCCAGAGCTCCATTTAGTAGACAAATACTTTTTAACCCCACAGATGTGGCTGTCAGCAAACCCTCTAGAAGTCATTAGCTGATTTTAAGGAGCTCCAGAGGAGCAATGAGCTCATCAAAGACCTGGTGCAATACTCCCTCCGTCAGTCAATTTTAGTAGAAGACATCTAAATTTATGGATTTCACAGAATCCCAGACTGGTTTGGGTTGGAAGGGACATTAAAGCCCATCCAGTTCCACCTCCTGCAGTGGGCAGGAACACCTTCCACTATCCCAGGTTGCTCCAAACCCTGGCCAACCTGGCCTTGGACGCTTCCAGGCATGGGACAGCCACAGCTTCCCTGGGCACCCTGTGCCAGGGCCTCACCACCCTCACAGGGGAGAATTTCTTCCAATACTCCATCTAACCCTGCCCTCTGGCAGTTTGAAGCCATTCCCCCTTGTCCAAAGTCCCTCTCTAGTTCTCTTGGAACCCCTTTAGGCACTGGAAGGGGCTCTGAGGTCTCCCCTTTTCTTCTCTAGGCTGGACATCCCCAGCTCTCACAGCCTGCCTCCAGAGCAGAGCTGGGTGTGATAGTGACACAAAACTACTCTTGATTCATACATTTACTCCCCTTTGAACCACTTCAGCTGAGTTCAGAGAGTTGGCAGAAGTACTGACCTTGAGTCTTAGGCTGAAGTGGCTCAGGGTACAGTTTGGGAAGCAGCTCCCAAGCTCTGGCAGCCCTGTTGAGGACAATGGACTCGGCAGATGCCAGGAAGCAAAGGAGGAGCCCAGCTGCCACCTCGTGTCTACACCGAGCCCAGCAGCACCCCCTAAACTCACCTTCCCATGTAAAATTGGGAAAGCTCAATGCCCACCTCCCAGGTGGGTTCCCACCTGGTGCTAATTTCAAGCCTTATCCCCAGAAGAGAATTAAGATATTAGGGATTAGCAAAGAACCAAACAACCAACCAGTCCCTAATCCAGCTCTGCTCTTCCAGCCAAACAGCTCCACTCACCTCCTCACTAATGGCTGCACCAGGTGACTCAGCCCTTGTCCCTGCTCAACCCACATTCAGCAGCTTTTCCATAAATCTGATTTGCTGTTCTCAAACACATGGACCAGCAGCACCTAGACAGACCTACTTGGTTACAACCCCCCAGTAAGGCCCCAAACTCACGAGCACAGAGTGCAGCCCAACGCGGAACTGGGCTGTGTGGGGTGCTCTGCCCTGCACCCACTTCCTGGAAAAACCGGAAAAACAAGGTGACTCCTGCTGCTCAGGGGAGCACCCAGCTGGCATTTTTGGGTACTAAACCATGCAAAGTGTGCTGGAAGAGTCTCCTGCACCCTATGAACCACCTAGCCTCACTGAGGGACTGCTCCAGTCAGGGGCTCCAAGGCCCCCACAGCCTTTGGGGCTGTCCTCAGCCCTGTGGCCCCACATGGTCTGCAGGGTCACCTCAAATTCAGGGCCCTGCAGCCCCATGATGCCTGTGGGATCACACTCACCCTGTGCCCCTTGGTCTCACACACTTGGGACTGCTCTGAGCCCAGTGCACCACACAGCCCATGGGATGGCCCCAAGATACGTCCCCAGGCTGGGACCCAGCCCAACCCTCCCAGTGATGGCATCCCTGCAGGAGCAGTGGGGAGCAGGATCACACCACAAACAGGGCTGGGCACAGGGCAGGCGGGCCCCAGGCCAGCGCCTGAGTGGGCTGTAGGGTCTGGGTCAAGGGCAGTCTGGGGATCCCACTAAAGGGAACTGGGGGAATCAGAGCTGGGAGGACAAGGATTTTATTAAAAGAGGCTGGGAGAAGCAGGGGCTGAAGCTCATTGGGGAGGGAGGGAGCCTAAGGCCAAAGAGGTGTCAAAGCTGGGTGAGGAGCTAGGATCCCCTAATGGGGAGGAGGATCATTGTGCAGGCCATGGGCAGTGTCAGAAAGGAACTGCGCTCTCAGACACTCCTGTCATGTCCCGCGGAAAGGAAAGGTGCTCTGGGACGCTAGAGAAGGCAGACCAGGTGCTGTCGTTGATATCATGTCGGGATTTATCCACTGTTACTCTTCCACCCCTCCATGAACCAGTAACTCAAGTCCCTTCACCCAGCAAGGCTGGGCAGACTCCCTGCCACACCTGGATCACATCTGTTCCCCAAAAATCAACCAGGCAGGCAGAAAATACACCTCACACTGGCTTCATCCCTGCACTTTGGGACAGGTACACCAAGACAGAAAGCAGGGAAAACCAGGCCTTGCCTTGAGGGTTGCACAGGTGACACTCCAGGGTCTTTATAACATGTAACCCCAAAAAGAGGAGGTCACACAATCACTGATGGCAGCTCAGAATGCTGCTGAGCATTTCTCTCCACAGGCAGGAATATGCTGGAGGGATGCAAGGGCTTGTCAGCGGTGCTATCCAAAACCCACTGTACTGCTCCTGTTCCTACAAGCATCTAGAAAGGAGTTGCCTGAGTGTAAACACCCCTAAATACCATGAATGCCTGCACTGAGGTGGATTCTGCATCAAAGGCAGTCTAAGCCACTCAAGTTTTTGTGTTAACTCCCAAAGAGAAGGAGGAGCATTGCAGGCAACTCCTCTCTGGTCCCACTGGCCCTTAGAGCTGGCAGAGCCAGATGGGACAGGGACAGACCAAGGCCTAGGAACTGGGAAGAGAAATGTTTAACAGTTTTCTTCTGTGGGGCATTCTTCATTGTCAAATGCTCCTTGACTATATCCTGGCTACTTCAGAAGCAACAGTGAAACAGATAGACACAGGTGTCAGACACCTGGAGAAAGCAGCCTCACACCTATTCTCTGAAACCACAGTCTGGGCTTGGGAAGTGGAATAATAATCACCATTAAGTTGTTTAATGTTATCCTGATTTTACAGGCTTGAGAACAATTCTTAATTGGGATCTAAGAATGAAATTTTTTGCATAAATCTGGTTCCATAATCTCATTCTCCATACTGAGCCAGACCTGAGGCGACTGTTGATTCCAACTTCTAGGTTCTTTCCCCTGCTTGAATACTTTAGGTGCTAAATACGGGACTGGATACAGCTTTGATGCAAGAAAATGGCATATTGAGTCAGAGAAGGAAGTAAGTCCCAAATTCATCTAAGTGTAGGGGCTTGACTGCGGCTTCTCCTGCAGCAGGTCGAGAATCACCCCTGAGAGTCTCTACCCATGGGGGACAGGGCGGAGGTAAGGTGGGGAAGACGGGCTGAGGCTCCAGGACCTCCTGCCCGGGCCCCTCAGACAGGCTGGGAAGTAGCGAGGAGAGAACGGGGGAGGGCGCCAGGCCCGCAGCAGCTGGGGGCGAACGAGCCAGCCTGGCCTCCCACCTCCTCCCTGAGCCCGCCTTTACCTCCTTCCCCACGGCCTGTGGTGGCGGCGGGCGTAACGCCGGTTCCTCGCCCCACGGGGGCGGTTACACAACGCCGGCCGGGACGGCTGGGTTATGTAAGGACTGCTCCCAGCGGGGCCCTGCCCACAGTCCGCGGAGGTTTAACGCGGTTCAGGATGGGAGTGCCCCAGGGCTGGAGCATCCTAGAGCCGGGGATCCTAGAACGACCCGGAGCGGCTCCGGCCCCGCTCCCGCCCCGCCACCTCAACCTCAGGCCACGCCCCCCACCCTCCTTTGCGGAAGGGGCGGGGCTCGGGTTCCCGCCCGCAGCGCTCACCCAATGGCAGCGCCCAATTCAATTGAGGGGGCGGGGCCGAGCGCCGGGTCAGCCCAATCAGCGCACCATCGGCAAGCCAGGGGGCGGGGCTGCCCCCCGGCGCCCGCCCGTTGCCAGGTGATAGCGGAAGTCCGGCCCCCGCCGCGCGCCGCCTCACGGGTCTGGGCGGCGGGAGCTTGGGATTTGGTCCTTGTCGGGGGAGCGTTAATTAGTTAGAGTGAGGAGGTAATTAATAAGCAGAGAGGATGCAGGCTGTTGCGAAGGGATTGTGTGAGGGCTCTTGGGAAGGGGGCGTAGCTCTTGTCCGTGTCGGGGGGTAATTGGACTGAGAGGTAAAGAATTAGGCTCATGGAGAGGGGTAAAACGCTAGTCAGGCGAGGGGTGCTCGGGCCGGGGAGTCTGTGTGGTGTTAATGGTGCCTGAGGGAAAGATAATCCCTTGGGGGCCTAGGGGGGTGTCTGCCATCCTCAGGGTGAGTGGTTAGGGCTCTGGTGGGTTAAGGGGCTGGTGGGTGTCCCCATGTCCCTATCCATGGGGACTAGGGGGGGCAGAGCAGACCTCTGCTTTGAGAGTGTTAGGGGCATTGCTGTGGCAAGGAGTGGCCCATCCCTGAAGCAGCTTTCAGGTTTCCCCCTGCACAGGAAGGGGGAGATGGGGCCTTTGGGTAGGAGGGGAGACTGATGGGTGGCCCCAGCAGGGCAGTGGTACCTTAACAATGAAGGGACACAGGTAGTCCTAGGGCAGATGTTACAGTCCCATAAGGGGTTTGGAGCCTGGTCATGGCCTCCCAGTTCATTAGGATTTGTTAAACCCCAGGGTTTATTAGAGTCATCTAGAGACAGAGGGGGTGGGATGGATTATAAAGGGTTTCATGCCTCTTCTCCAGCTGGGTGCAAGAGCAGCTCCAGGAACTGGCTCAGCCTCTCTGTGACTCTGGTATCACATCAGGATAACAGCTCCAAACCCCGGTCCTCAGCCAAAAACAATTCTCAATTTAAAGTTCTATTTTTGAAAATCCAGGTTTGTCAGGAATAGAATTCAGTCTCAGAGCTCTAGCACCATGCAGAGAGCATCACGGCTGACAAGGGAGCTCTCACTCCTGGCTACAGAGCCACCTCCAGGCATCACCTGCTGGCAGAACGGGCAGCTCGATGACCTGCGGGCACGTACGTACCCTGGGGGTTCCCAAAGGCAGGGCTGGGCTGCAGTTTGCTGCTAGGGCTGTGTGCTTTGGGCTTTGTAGGCTGTATGGAAGTGTTAGATTTTAGTTTCCTTTAAACATAGCTTGGCCTGTGCCGTGGCTGGTCTGCCCTTTGTTTTGATTGCTGGCGAGTGGAACTGGTCTTACATAAAGATGACATTTTTTATTCCTGGATTTTCCTCTGTGAGGGTAGTGAGGCCTTGGCAGAGGTTGCCCAGAGAAGCCCTGGGAGTGTCCAGGTTAGATGAGGCTTGGAGCCTGGGATAATGGAAGGGGTTCCTGGAACTGGGTGGTCTTTAAGGTCCCTCCCAACCCTTAACATTCTATATTTCTGTCACCTGAGCAGCTTTGTAACTAATGTGGGAGTCACTAGATTATAGTGGGAGGTGCATGGGGATAATAATAACTAATAATAACTAATAATAACTAGATTAATGTGGGAGGTGCATGGGGACTGCTGGACAATGAGATGACCTTGAGGGTCCCTTCCAACCCAAACCATTCTTTAATTCTGATTTTGAATGTAATTATTGTATTTTCATCTTGCTCCTAAAGAAATTTTAGGAGGTGTGGATACACCATATGAAAAAGGAATATTCAACCTGGAAATCATAGTTCCTGAAAGGTAAGTGGGCAGTAGGATCTAGCTAGATTAATTAAGAAGGAATTCTCCCCCGTGAGGGTGGAAAGGCCCCAGCACAGGTTGCCCAGAGAAGCTGCTACTGCCCCATCCCTGGAAGTTTGGAAGGCCAGGTTGGACAGAGCATCCTGGGATAATGGAAGGGGGTGGAGCAAAATTCATTTTAAGGTCCCTTCCAACCCAAACCAGGCTGATTTTCTCATTAAGCAGTTGGTGTAGTCCTGCTTTAAATATGAGTAAACTGATGTAAGGTATTTGCTGTAAATGCTAACATGTGAGTCTTTCCTTTATCCTCTCAACAAGGAATTGAGACCCTCTTTTTAAGGAATGCAGTTTTTCTAGTAGCTGATATACTTATTTTGCATTGAACATCAAAGATGTGTGATTAAAAACCTAAAAGTACAATGGTAAGGTTTTTGCCTCATCATACTCTCAAAGCTTTCTGGAAAGAGCTTGTTCATCAGTACAAAGTTTCTTATGTTGTTCTCTTGTAGAAGGCTATCCAAGGAAGTGTTAGACACAGCTGGAAGCAGCAAAAGCAGAGCACTGCCTCCAAAGATTTGTGGGGAAGGTGTCATGTAGGCTAGAAGGAGGAAGTGATGGCATGGCTTGGGTGACAAAACAACTGGGCCTATAGATCTAACAATAACTTTGGTTTCTTAATGCTTATCGCTTCAGGTACCCGTTTGAGCCGCCGAAGATTCGCTTCCTGACCCCCATCTACCATCCCAACATTGACTCTGCTGGAAGGATTTGCCTGGATATTCTAAAGTTACCCCCAAAGGTAAGACAGTGCTTGGGTGTGGGTAAGTGAGCCTGGGCAGGATAATGAACCTTATCTGCTTCTTGTAAAAGCCTGATTGAAGGTCTGTTTGCTCCTGACTCATTTACAGGGAGTAGGGAATGAAGTTTTGAGTGGCATCTCCTTTGTTAGAAGCCAGAACATGATGGTTTTTGTTCCATATAAGTTTCCAAGGCTTTAAAAATTGGAGTCAAAAGGTATTAGGTGTGAAAATGAGCTGCCCCAACACAGCAGAGATGTGCAGGATACAGCCCATAGAATCATAGAATCTCCTGAGTTGGAAGGGACACACAAGGATCATCAGGGCCAAGAGCTGGATTTGCACAGGACAAGCCCAAAGCCCCACCCTGTGCCTGGGAGCTTTGTCCAAATGCTCCTTGAGCTCTGGCAGCCTTGGAGCCACGACCACTACCCTGGTTGTCAGTTTGGCTTCCTTGGAGCCTTCTTTTGAGAGTGGGTCTGGTGTGGCCACTCTGCACAGTGTCCCCATGGTGTGTTCCATGGGGCATTAGGTGCTGGAAGTCCCAAGGCAGCTGTGGGCAGGCTGGGTTGAAGTGCTGTGGGTTCTATGGTGTCTCTAGGCTGCTGTGTGCTGGTTTCTCTCTTTCAGCTGCTGCTCTCGTCCTGTTTCCTTACAGGGTGCATGGAGGCCTTCCCTGAACATCTCCACCCTGCTGACTTCCATCCAGCTGCTGATGGCAGAGCCCAACCCTGATGACCCTCTCATGGCCGATATCGTACGTGAGCTCCTCTTCCTCTCTCCTGGCCATGGGCACAGGTGGGGAGGGAGTGGGGGGCTGGATTTAGGCTCAAATTCCACTTCACTCACTCTGGAGTGACACATGAGGAGCATGGCCTGACGTGGATCAGCTGGGGCATCCCTGGGCTTCCCTGGGCAGCTGAGGCCAGAAGAGATGATCAAGGTCTTGTCTTCAAGCCCTTATCTTCAGTGCAAATGGCAGCACAGAGTTCTTCAAGCAAACTAAATGAATTTTACACTTCATGCTTGTTGTGGTTTTAGTCTGGTTTAGGAGTCTTAAAGCCAGACTTGGTCCCAGCTTCTTGGTGACATGTATTCAATCAAATCTCTGTCTTTGTCTTGCTCTTCCCATTTAGTCCTCGGAGTACAAGTACAACAAGCAGCTGTTCCTGCTCAATGCCAGGGAGTGGACTGAGAAATATGCAGGGCAGCTGAAGGTCAGGACCACGCTCTGCTAACTTGGTGTAGCTCCCTCTTGGTCTACAGTCCTTTTGTCTGTTTTCCTTTCACAGTTGCTTTGTTCTTTCCGTCCTTCCCTTCTGTTCTGTGTTTTGGATCTGTATTTAATTTCAGTATATTTTTTAAGCTCATTACATTCTCTCCTTCCAATTAAATGTGCTCATTCACTGATAACTGCCATGCTGCTCAAGGAGGAGGGACAGATGGATGAACTCATAGGAATCCTGCAGCCCTTGTTCTCTCTCAGCACTGTGCCTGATGCCCACCTGTGCCTGTTCTCCACCTGCTCATCCATTCACTGACTGGTCTCCCTATTCCCTGATGCAGTTTAGCCTTCCCCCCATCATCCTTCCTCTCTTCCTGCCTCCTTTCCTCTCTGTCACGTCATCAATGAGTCTCATAAAAATGAAATCACACTTAAGCAGATCAAAACCTCTGCCCCAAAATCAGTTACCTTTGGGCCTTTTCCCTTCCTTAGGTGCCTTCCCTCCATGCACCTCATTTGGGTAACAAACACCCTTTCTGGGACAGGGATATCCTCCCTGCAGAAGCCATGCTCTCTGCTGCAGCTCTGAATGCATTTCCAAGTTAACTGTGGTTGTCAGGAGGGCACAGAGTGAAGCCATCCCTGCAACAACACAGAGCCCTGGAGTAACTCAGCTCATTATGTGTGTTCTACTGCTCTGCTCAGTCATTATCTTGCTCTCCTGTCATCCCCCTTCCTAAAAATGGCAGCAGTGAGAGCAGAATAACAAAGGCTCACTGCCTAAGAGCCAGAGTACAGTTGGCTCTGACCTTGGTGGAGCGCAGGGCATTCCAATGGCTGTAAAATTAAATTATTCACACCTCTTCTATTTCTTGGTCATCACAGGCTTCCAAGCCTTTGGAAGAGAAAATCATCCAAAGTGAAACAAACACCAGCAGTGAATCGACCACGCAGAAAAGAAAAGGGGTAAACATCAGTAGGAAGGAGAAGAAATCCTGCCCAGATTCCTGAGGGGGTTTTGTTCTCTTCAGGCTGTCACTGTCCCCTTCCCCTCAGACAGGTCCTAGCAAAGAGTCTGCCTTTAAAGGGCTGCACCAGCTTTGGGTTTCTGTTTCCTTGAGGCATTATTTTTTAGCAAAATATTCCATTATATTAATAAAACATAAAGCTTTAATTTATATCTATTTTTCCATTTTGTTGAGTGGAGGTTTTGGAATATTTGAAAGAAAAGGTGTGCTGATGTGGCACAGCCTGGTTTTTGGTAGCAGGACAGGTCCACAGGAGTAGCTTCTGTGAAAAGCTGCTAGAAGCTTCCACCATGTCTGACAGCCAATCTCTGATGGCTTTGAAGATGGACATGCTGCTGGCCCAGTTGGAGAGGTTGGTAACGCCTCTGTGATGACATATTTAGGAGGAAAATCAAAACAGTGCAGGGGCAGTTTTTCCCCAGGGATGGGGAGGCACTGCTGTGCTGGTGTGGCCTGTGGCGAGCCTTGCCTGCCTGGCTGCCCCTAGCCAACCCCTGCAGGCAGAAGGGCAGGGCCAGTGTCTTCTGCTTCCTGGTGCCCCACATGAGGAGAGGTGTCAAATGGCCACTGTCCATGCAATGGCAGCGGCCAGCAACAGGAACAGGGCAAGTGAGTCCCTGTCATGGAACCTAGAGGAGATCAACTTCTCAGTGCTGCAGGATCTTGCAAGAATTAGTGGGACTTGTTGGCAAGAGTACTTACAACCAGTAGTTTTCCTTCTAGTCAGACAGGAGGGAGTGAGAACATGTGAGAGAAAACAACATGGCAGCACCAAGGTCAGTGGGGGAGGAGGTGCTCCAAGCATCTGAGCCAAGATTCCTCTGCCAGTGAGGGCGAGGACCATGGCTGAAGCAAACTATCCCCCTGTTATGCATTATGTCACAGGGGATGCAGAAATTCACTTACAGCCTGTGAGAAAAGGGCTCACACTGGAGCGGGTGGATGCCAGAGAAAGCTGTAATCCAGTGGGAGACCCAAATAGAGAGAGAGGGCCCCTGTTTCCAGAGGGAAAGAAGGGTCCTTGCTTCCAAACTAGAGCAGCCTATCCTTAAAGGATGTCTTGGGTTATGGAACCTAAAATGTGTATTCTATTTCATCTGCTGAAAGCAGTTGGGGAAATGTTCTTCTTTATCTCTTGTAACTCTGGGAGGATGGGGGAGGGTGCCTTTTGATAATGGACCAACTGTTCAAACCAGGTAGGGCATCATTTCTTATCTCTTTCACCATCCATCCTCCCTCCAGGGGAATATTTTCTGCTAATGGACCATTAAAACACCCCTAAAAGCACACATCCCTAAACTTACCCTCCCCAAAATAGAACACCCACATTCCATCATCCTATTGTGAGATGCTCCACCCAGTGGGGGGAGCCAACCATTCCTACCTGGATAAAAACTGAGACACAGGAACAGAAAGTGTCTGGCTTCACCTGATTACCAGAGGAAGACTGGACCCCTTCTCACCAGCACTGGACCCTTGTTCTACGGGATCATCTCTACTTTCAACAGAACCACATCTGCCACTCCAGGAGGACTCACTGCTCCCAACACTGACCAACAGGGTGTCAGGTTGTAGCTCTGACTCTGTCAGGGTTCTCCAAAATTGTTGTTTGTTTGTTTGCTTGTTGGGTTGGGTGGTTTTATTTTCTACTACATTTGTATTGTTAATATTCCTAGTAAGGAACTGTTATTCCTATTCCCAAATCTTTCCCTGAAAGCCCTTAATTGCAAAATTATAATTTGGCAGGGGTGAGGGGTTTACATTCTCTATTCTAAGGGAAACTCCAGCTTTCCCTGGCAGATACCTGTCTTTCCAAACCAAGACAAAGGACTACATGCCCATGGATGAGTGACTCACACCACAGGAGTTTTGGGAAGACTGTTTGCCAGTGGGAGGGACCTCATGGCATAGCAGAGAAAAGACTCCACTCCCTGAGCAAACAGAAGCTCTCGAGTGACAAACTGACCAAAATCCCCATACCCTGTCTCCCTGCACTGTTGGTGGGAAAAAGGGAGGGGCTGGGGCAGAAAAAAGGTGTTTTAAAGGCTTATTTTATTTCTCATGCTCCTCTTCTGACTCTGTTGATAATAAATTTACTTTATACCTTTAAATTTGAACTTGTTTTGCCCTTAATGGGTTTTTTTTCTCGCAGTCCTTAATTCATGATACCTTTGGTTTTTTTCCCCTCTCCTCTGCCCAACAGTATCAGGAGAGGGTAAGCAAATGACTGTGCCTGGAGTTTGGCCAGTGTCAAACCATGACAAAAGGAAAACTGGAACCACCGCTTCAGCTTCCAATGACCAGCTTTCAGAGACATAGGAACAGCACCAAGTAGTTCAGTTTCTATTTTCACAACCAACTGAGAGCAGGAGCTGAACAGCAGACAGGTCAGAACTAGCTGGTGGGAATCCTTTCCCTGGAAAGGCTTAGTTTTCCATGTAACCTCAAGGGCTAAGTCATTAAATTGAAGTCTTACAACTCTGGCTCTCCAGAGCAGTCCGTTAAGTTCCAGTTGGACCATTTAGGATAATCTGGATGGTGTCTTGGCTCTGTTGTGACTCCAGGAGGTGGCCAGTGACAAGAACCAGCTTACGGCAGGTGAGGAAGAGCCCAAAGGATTCCCAGAGATCTGGGAGGAGGAATGTGGAAGAGCAGGATCTCAGTGATGTGATGTGCGGGGTGAAGAGTGCAAGAGGACTGGGCTAAGGAGGACCATTCTTGGTGCTTCCACAGATCCAAAGATGAGGGCTGGCAGCAGATCACAGTAGGAGCAAGTCAGGTGCTCAGCCTCTTGCTCCGCAGGTTTCCTGCTGAGAATTTAACCCATGTCCTGTCCCTGCTCCCAGAAAAGTGAGTCAGGTCCATCTCTGGAGCAGAGATAGGACTCAGCAAGTCTTTCCAATGCCTGGGAAGCAATGAAGCTCAATGATGACCTGATCTCTGCTGGGTGAGAAAAGGCCATGTCCTCAGCTGCTTCCAAAGCCCCAGGCATGTTCCTGTCCCACTCAGTCAAAGTTGTAGTAAAGGCAGAAGGCGAAGAACATGGCAAAGATCTGGAATGATGAAGGTGGGAGAGGGTCAGCCCCATGGCTGTGGTTGGAAGCAGAGAGGGGCTGGAGGATCCCTGGCCTGGGGCCATTGCTGTGCCCCTCAAGGGCCTGGGCCAGCTGTCCTGGTGCTGCACAGGGACACCAGCGTGAGGAGACACAGGGGGAGTAAAACAAACCCTCCGTTGTTCCTTCACCTGCCCCATCTGCAGCAGAGAGCAGGCTCTGTACCCCAAGACAGACCTGAGCCCCTTTGTGCTCTCCCTGCCCACTGAGCAACACCCCTGCCACAACGAGTGGACACTCTGCCTGCCCCGTCCCCACCTCCCGCATTACCTCAATGCCCAGCACAGCTAAGCTGCAGGTCCCAGGGAGGGTGATGTACCTCTGCAGAGTCCTGCTGAAGGTAGAGAAGCAGCCCTGGGGCAGAGAGAGGAGGGAGGGGCTCTCTCGTGTTCCCCATGGCCACAGGGAGCCCAGAGGGGGACTGGGTTGCAGAGGGACGTGGGAGGTCCCCTGTGGAGCAGGATGAGCTGAGGACTTTGGGAGCCACTGGGCTGTGGAACCACAGCCAGGCAATGTCCCAGGCTTCTGTCCCTTATGCTCTGCTCCATGAGCCTGGGAAGGGCTGAGGCTGGGACAGGGACACAGACACAGCAGAGTTGTGCTGTACCTGCTCATGGATGTAGCCTGGGCTTCTATCCTGGCACTGCTCCCAGCCCAGGAGCTCTCCCACCTGCAGAAGCCCGTCCCGGGCACAGCATGCTCGTGGCCATGGCACCCCTGGGTGCAGCTCCTGGAAGCGTGAGCCATTCCCAAAGTCTTCGGGTCCTAAAACACCACAACACGAGAACTGGAACAGAAGGGAAACACCATCACATGGTCACCTTTGGTGGATCCTCTGTGTCCCCCAGGAGCCTCCCCACTGCTCACCGTGACCATGAGTGTGTTCCAGGCTGTGGAGAAGACCTCAGCACCCTCATCCCCACCATAGTTCTTCTGCAGCTCGGACAGGAAGTGCTCAGGCTGGACCTGTGGAATTGGTGCCAGAGCTGGGACTGTTCCTCTCCCACTCTGCTCAGCACCAGCTCCTGTTGAGGAAAATTGGGCACCCAGTGGATCCCCCCCACCTGCTTTGTGGTTTGTGTTGTGATGCCGATGACAGAGGTGAGGGTGTAACTACACCAGTCCCAGACGCCTGGTGGACTCTGAGCCATGGCCATGGTGTGACAGAAGGAGGTTGGTGACAATGGGCATGGTGCCAGTACCTGTTTCCAGTGCACCAGGAAGAGAACAGCCCCAACAAGCTGCATGAGGAAGACAAGGCTGACGAGGATGAAGAACTGGAAGACAGAAGGTGAAGGAGTTAAGAGACCAGCCTGATCCCACAGGCAGCTTGCTCACATTATCCCTGCCCTCCTTTGCACCAGCTCTGCCTGTGCCCTGTGTCCCTGAGACCAGGAATGTGTGTACAGCTCCTGGGGACAGATGCCACATCTCTGACTACTGTAGCTAGGTTAAAAACAAGCACTGTCTGCAAAGGGACTGGGAATGCTGAAGAAATGAGGGTCTTGGTGCTCAAATAGGCATTTCTGCCCCTCACCAGCAGTGTGGTCATCTTGGAAATGCCATGTGGGACAAGCCGTAGCTTCAGTGGGAATTGACCCTACTAGGTTTTATAAATCCTCTGGGCTCTAAACTGAAACTCACATGGTGGGGAGTGGATGGCAGGACACATTGAGGATGAGGAACACCAGCTCCTGCCTCCTCCAGGAACAAGGAACACCTGCATCCCCCACCACCCTCTAGCCTGTGACTCCTGCCTCCAGTGCCCCCTGCCCACATCCTGCAGCCCCTTCCCATCCATCTTTCCTCCCTCACCAGCAGCAGGAGAGGGCGACTCCGGCGCAGGGCCCCCCAGCAGCCCAGGAAGCCCAGCAGGGACAGGGCGATGCCCACGGCCAGCAGCAGCCATGCACCTGCGCTCAGCACAGCCCTGGTGGCCACAATGTCCTGGAAACCGGCCGGGTCCACGGCCACCCAGACTCCCATGCCTGCCAGGCATGTCCCCCCAGCCTGCAGAGGGGGAGTTCAGGAGATGATCATGGGCTCAGGGGATGTCCAAGGCTTGGTCCCTTCCCTGAGAATGGGTGTCACCCACCCCGAGCCAGATGGAAATGTCACCCCATATGGATGGGGGGTGCTTCAACCCTTGGTTCCCTCCCTGGGACTGGTGTCACTCACTCCTGAGCCAACTGGAGTTGTCACTCCCCAGACACAGGTTCCCTCCACCCCTGCACCCCACAGGGCCCAGATGGACTCACAAACACCAGCACGTTGAAGATGAACATCAGGTACTTCATGCAGGTCAAAACACCCATGGGGACACCGGGACGGGGGACACGGCAGTGTTTGTCCCTGTGGAGGGGAGAGCAGAGCCCTGGCCACAGCCAGCCCTGACTTGTCCTGCACCCCATGGCTCCAGCAGAATGTGGGGGGATAAAACCTCCCAAAATTCCCAGACCATTTTCTATCCCCACCAACTCCCATGACACCCCAAAAGCCCCAAACCTGTGTCGTCTCCAAATCCGTATCCCCTCCCAACCACATGTCCCCTTCAATCCCCATGTCCCCAACCCTGTGTCCTGTCCAAACCATGTGTCCCCTCCAAATCCTGTGTCCCCTCCGAACCTGGTGCCCCCTACAAACCCGTCCCCTACAGACTTCGTGTCCCCACCAAATCCTGTCTCCTACAAATTTCATGTCCCCTCCAAACCCATGTCCTCTCTAAATCTTGTGTTCCCTTCAGCCCCCACAGCACTCACCCTGCGGGGATAGTGAGCGACCCGGGTACCTCCAACCTTCCCCGGTGCTGCCAGCACCTGTATAACATCACGAGGGGCAGAATATCCCTCCCCCTTCCCACTCCAGCAGTCCCCAAGAAATCCCTTTCAGCAGTGAGGCCATGAATGATTGATGGGGAACAGGATCTGCCATTGTGCTGCCGGCGGCTGGTAGTCTCCAGCTCTTGTCAGCCAAGGAAATTAAACCTGTGCACATGGAAAGATGAGCCACCCCCCAGGCCAGGGGGGACCTCAGCCACTGATTATTGCTGTGGCCATTTGGGGAAGCCCTCAATGGCCAGGGGTGGGACCTGTGAGCAGGCAGGTGGTGCTGCAGGGCCTGCTGGCTGTTGGGACACAGGGACATCCCAGACGGATGACAGGGTCTGTCGCCTTTTGTTGCCGACTTTAGGAGCTCTCTAAACAAAGAGTCATGTTAAAAAGGAAACATTATTTATTCTGCACCAGGTATAAAGAGGAGGTTTCCACAAACCAAGCACACTGAGGGATTAAACGGTTAAATACAGTAAAAATTACATGAACCTGCCTTTCTAAAGCATATTCTTCACCTGCCTAATGCATATTTCTTTTGGTGATGTGACTTTACTCAATGCTTGAAACACAAAGTTCTTTTCTTCATTAAAGCATCTTCGTCGGAGAAGTTGAATTACGACAATTACGTTTGCAGAAGGTGAGAGAATTCATCCTTGGAGGCAGATAAGATAATTCAGCTTGAACACGGTGTCAGTGTCACCGCAGCCCCAGGGGCCCGCGGGGCTCCGTCCCCCCGCGGGGCCCCGGAGGCGCCAGCAGGTGGCAGCCGAGCGCAGCCGCAAAGCTTCCGCCGGCAGCCCGGAGAGCGGCTCGACCAATCGCAGTGGGCGGTGGCCAGTGGGGCGGGAGAAAAGAGAGATGGAAAGCCATTTTGACCAATCACACAGCGCCCTTCCCGGGACGGGGCGCTGTGGGGGCGTGGCCCCGAGGCCGGAAGCGGCGCTGTATGCGTTCCCACTCCCTCAGCGTTGCTTCCGGTGCCGCCGCCGCCGCCGCCCGCGGGATGTAGCGGCCGGTGAGGGACGGGCGGGGGAACGGGGGTCCGGGCGCCGCCCGCTGCTTCCAGCATACCGGGGAGAGCCCTGCCCCCGGGCCCCCCGGTCCTAGTAACTCTGTGCTTCTTCCCCCCCCCGCAGCGCGGAGGCAGAAGGACGCGGAGGGACCTTCACCGGCTGCCTCGGAGCCGCACACACCCGCCGCCCCGATGGCGTCCCGCAAGGCCCCCGCCGGGGCGGGCAGCGGGCTGGCGGCCGCCGGCCGGGAGCGGGAGCGGGAGCGGGAACGGGCGCACCTGGAGCTCGCCGAGTTGGGGCCGCTCCTGGAGGAGAAGGGGGACCAAGGAGCCACCGGCGCGGCCAGCGTGAGACTCCCCGAGAGCCCCGGGCGGGAGGGGCATCCGGAGCCTGGCTCGGTCTTCTCGCTCCGTCCCCGCGGATTATCCCGGGAATCTGCCCATTATCCCATTATTAGCTAGAGAAGTACGGCTCCGTGTCGTTCCTCGGGCCGCTCCGTGTTCCGAGCCGGCCCGAACTCTGCTCCTGCCGAGTGGACTTAGAGCTGGGATAGTCCTTCGCAGGGATGTCACCGGGATCGCTGTGTCTGTGCCGGGTGTTCCCAGGGTGTTTCCAGTGCCTCAGCATTTCCACAGGGCAGGGAATCACCTTTCCGAACCCTTCCCCAGCTGAGGAGAGTGGGAGCAGTGCTGAGACCCGGAGCGTTCCCAGCTCGGAGCTGCCTCTGCTCGGGTGGGGCTGAGGTCTCCCGGCTGGGCCGAGGGGCCGTTCCAGCCTTGGTGGTAGGGATGAGAATCCCTGGTGGTAATCCCGCATTTCGACGAGATAAATCTGGGATTAGCCTGCCCAGGATGGGTCAGACAGCAGTGTGTTGCATAAACAAGGGGCATTGCTGGGTCTTGCCTGTCCCCTCGAAGGGATGAAGGCCCAGGTGCTCTCAGAAGGGCAGGGATGATTCCTTGCCCACAGGTTGGAATGATTCCCTCCCTGGCTCTTCTCCCTGCAGGCCGAGGACCCGCCGTGCCCAGCGGCCCGTGAGGAGGAGGAGGAGGTGGTGCGGGTGCTGACCCTGCCCCTGCAGGCTCACCATGCCATGGAAAAGATGGAAGAGTTCGTGTACAAGGTACCGGGAGCCTGTGGCCATCCCCAGTCTTGATTTTGGGACAGATTCCCCGGTCCTAGGGTCTGGGGTGGCAGGATGTGTCAGATGAAGCTCCAGCTCTGCTGGACTGCTCCCATCAGCACCCCGGGGAACGGTGTGGGAAAGGGATGGCAGGATGGGGGCTGGCCCAGCCATGGTGGGTGAGGGTCTGGGAGCAATCCCAGTGTTCCTGCAGGCCTGGGTGGGGCCCAGGGGCCCGAGAACCAGTCAGGTTGTCACTCTGTACCTGCAGTCACTGTGGCTCTGCTGCTGCTTCCCAGATCAAATGGGAATTCCCACCCCAGGGAACGGTGTGTGGGTGTTCGTGGGTTAAAGCTCAGGGTATTAATTGCCCCTAATTCCCTGGGGGGTTGATTCCCTGGAATCAATCCCTTCTGAGGGAAGCTGGGAGTGAATCCCTGTGGGAGCTGAGGTGGGGGTAAGATCACTCCCCGGGGGAGCATTCCCCAGAGGGTGATGGGGAGCAAAGTGCAGGGTCCCACACGGCACCTGGTGTCCGAGGAGCCAAACTTCCCCTTGCTGAGCAGCACCCCGGGGCTGGGCTGTTGCTGTGCATGGGCCCTGCTGGCCGGATGCCCGTGCTGTGTTGCAGGTGTGGGAAGGGCGCTGGCGTGTGATCCCGTACGATGTCCTGCCCGACTGGCTCAAGGACAACGATTACCTCCTGCACGGCCACCGGCCCCCCATGCCCTCCTTCCGTGCCTGCTTCCGGAGCATCTTCCGCATCCACACCGAGACGGGCAACATCTGGACACACCTGCTGGGTGACCCGGGGCTGCAAGGGCTCACACCCTGCATTGGTTCAGAACAGACCTGGTGCTGCCTCCTCTCCATGCCCAGGGCTTTCTGTGCAGATCCTCTGCCTGCAGCAGCATCAGACATGGAGTGTCTGGAGCTCCTGGAGCCCCCTGGGAGAGAGGGACCAGGGCTGGGCTCAGCCACTGCAGGAGTGGAGTGGGGAAATGTGTTCTGGGCAAAACAGGGAAGCCTCAGGGGATGTTCCTCTCAAATGAGTCCAGAGGAAACCACAGAAATGCTCTGAAGGCTGGAGCTCTTCTGCTCTGGAGCCAGCTGGGAATGCTGGGAATACTTAGCCTGGAGAAGAGAAAGCTCTAGGGAGACCTCAGAGCCCCTTCCAGTGCCTACAGGGACTCCAGGAGAGCTGGAGAGGGATTTTGGACAAGGGCCGGGAGTCACAGAACAAGGGAGAATGGCTTCCCACTGCCAGAGGGAAGGGTGGGATGGGATAGTGGAAGAAATGCCACTATTCCACTAGAGGGTGGTAGAGGCCCTGGCCCAGGTTGCCCAGAGAAGCTGTGGCTGCCCCATCCCTGGAATTGTCCATGGCCAGGTTGGACAGGGCTTGGAGCATCCTGGGACAGTGGAAGGTATCCCTGCCCATGGCACGGGGTAGAACATGGTGAGCTTTCAAGTCCCTTCCCAGCTAAACTAGTCTGATTCCATGACCCTGTGAAACACAGGAGCTGAGCAGCTCTTTGCCCTGTGCCTGCCCCTTCCCCTGACCCCAGCCCTTCTCATTTGGGCTAACAAAGGTCTCAGCCACGGACCCGCTGTGGGTTACTGAGCACCTCTGCAATACCTCCCAGAGCATGGCCAGGGCTGTTCTAATCCTGGCTCTGCTGAGCTCCCCCACTGTCCCCCTGACTTCCCTGTCCGTGTGTTTCTGCAGGGTTTGTTCTGTTCCTCTGCCTGGGGATCCTGACCATGCTGCGGCCCAACATGTACTTCATGGCTCCTCTGCAGGAGAAGGTGGTGTTCGGGATGTTCTTCCTGGGAGCAGTTCTGTGCCTCAGCTTCTCCTGGCTTTTCCACACTGTCTACTGTCACTCGGAGAAGGTCTCGCGGACTTTCTCGAAGTGAGTCAGCATGAGTGTGCTTGTGTGGTCTCCTGGGAGGTTTTGGGTTCTTGCAGCACTTCCTCTTGGAAAGCATTGTGTTCCCAAATGTTTTATCCCTGGGGGAAGGGAGGGTCCACCCAATCCAGCATGGAACTGAGGGGAACCACAGCAGGGTTCTGGAGGGTTCTGCCTGAGCACCTTAAATGTGCCAGGTCAGGGGCCTGAGGTGCATGATAAAGATCCTGGAACCCTGCAGCTTCCAAGAGAACAGGATCCTGGCTCCCAGGTGTGCTCCCAAGGGAACAGGCTCTGTGCCTCTTGTAGCAGTGAATTAAGGGACTGGGTAGCTGGGGGCCATGGCCAGTTTAGCAGATTCCATTTTACTGGATGCTTTTAAAAACCTCTGTTTTGGATCCAGTTTGGACTGAAACCAAATGGAAAGAAGGAACGTAGACAGGATTTCCAGCAGAGTGGGAAGGCTGTTCAGTGGTTTGTGCCTCTTCCTGAGCTGCTCCAAGAGTCAGGCTCCTGTCAGCCTTTGCAGTGAGGCTCTCAAGTGACATTCTGCTCCCACATGGCTGTTAAAGGCATTTATTTGGGTGCTGCTTGCTGGGAATCCTGCCCATCCCCTTTGCACAACCCCCAGAGATCCCATGGGATCCTGTCTCCAGAACAAATCCAGCAGGAATGCCCTTTGTGTTCCTGGGAAAGCAGTGGGAGCAGTGCAGGGGCTGTGTTTTGGTGGTCAGATGAGTGGAGGATCACAGATCCATGTGCACAGGGATCTGTTCCTGGTGGTTCGAGCTCCAGCCTCCTCTTGCCCCTCCCCAGCATTCCCACTGTGCTCAGGCCCTTTCTCCTGTTGCACCTGCCCTGATGGGACCCCAGCACACCCCTCCTGGAGCCCAGTGACTCCATTCAGGTGCAGACTGGAGAGTTCCCACACATGGAGGGGGTGGATTTTGGGGCTTACCTGTGGCTCTCTGTCGTTGCACCCTGGCTGCAGGTTGGATTATTCAGGAATTGCACTGCTGATCATGGGGAGCTTCGTCCCGTGGCTCTACTATTCCTTCTACTGTTCCCCACAGCCAAGACTCATCTACCTCTCCATCGTCTGTGTCTTGGGTATCTCTGCCATCATTGTGGCACAGTGGGACCGATTTGCCACCCCCAAGCACAGGCAGACCAGAGCAGGTAGGAGCTTCCTCCTCCCCCGAGTCCTGGGAGACACTTTAGGCAGATCTCATTTGGGAGAAGCTCTGGGCACCTGCAGGATTCATTCCCACTGAGCAGCACAGCACTGCAGGGAGCGGCCTCCTGCCTTCTCTTACTGTGCTGGGGATTCACCTCCTGAGCAGAGCCTGCAGTTTGGAGTTTGAAAATAGCCCTGGGCAGGCTGGGGCTGTGCCTTTTCTGCCTTCTCTGGGAAGCAGTTTAGCAGCAGGAACCTGCAGCTGGGGCAGAGGAGGAAAGCATTCCTGAGCTCTTCCCTGCCAGGGACATGCTGGCTGGTCCCTGCCTTCCTGGGGGTAGACTGGGGGGCTGCCTCACAGCCCCACATCCCAATTTACCCCCACAACAGGTCCCATCAGCCTCGCTGAGCACGAGGAGACACCTCCCTCCCCAGTTCCCAGGGGTCCTGAAGCAAAAGTCTCTCAGAGCACTGTCTGGGCTACATGAGTGAGGAAACACCATGCTGAGACAGAAGCCACCTGAAAGCCCTCAGATGAGGGCAGGGGACAGGCAGGACTCATGTCCTCATGGTTCCTCCCCACTGCATCCTGTGCCCCCAGCACGAGCAGGATCCAGCCGGGTGCCACCCAGATACTCCCCAGGCCAGTGTCAGCATGGTGCCAACTTCTTCTCTGCCAACTCATCAGAGGCCAGAGTTGAACATTTCAGCTGCTGCTGAGCTCCTTCCTCAGGAACTGCAAGAAATTGCTTTCCTGAAAGGGTGGCTGTCTTCCTGGTGCAATCCAAAGGGCTGGTACTTTCCAAGATGTTTATTCCCGTAGCCAGGAGCGGGAGCTGCTGCAGCCCTGCATAAGAAACACTGGGTGGGTCCTACCCAACGAGCACAGGAGTGGTTTGCCTGGGATGTGGAGCTGTGGATCCCTCATTTTGTGAACGATAAGTGCCATGAGGATTGGAGAAGTGTAAGGAGTATTTGGACAACACTGTCAGGCACAGGATGGGATTGTTTGGGCGTCTCCTGTGCAGGGCCAAGAGTTGGACACAATGATCCTTATGGGTCCTTTCCAGCTTGAGATACTCTGTGAATTCAGTGAAGACAAGCTGTTTCCCTAGCACAGGATGAGGGATCAAGAGGAGTTGGTGGGAGGAGCAGCTCCCCTCCACACTGAGCTCTTTTCACTGACCTCCTCTCTGGGCCACAGGCGTGTTCCTGGGGCTGGGACTGAGTGGGGTCGTGCCCACCATGCACTTCACCATCGCTGAGGGCTTTGTGAAGGCCACCACGGTGGGGCAGATGGGCTGGTTCTTCCTTATGGCTGTGATGTACATCACGGGCGCTGGGCTTTACGCTGCCCGCATCCCTGAGCGCTTCTTCCCGGGCAAGTTTGACATCTGGGTGAGTGTGGGGGTGAACAGGTTGTCTGTCTGGGGGCAGCTCTGGGGTCGGGGGAAGTTATTGAGGGACTGGAGGCTGGGGGTGTCTGGCTGTGCCTCAGTACATGCTGGCAGACAGACCTTGAACAGGTTCTTTGTGTGGGCAGGGTGGGAATCGCTGCTGGGTACAACAGAACAGAGGGCAGAGGACAGTCCTGGAGCAGCGAGGAAGAAGAGGAGGAGGGGTTGACGGTGTTGGTGTCTCCTTTGGTCTGGTCTAAAAGATTTTTTGCTTCCCTGCAGTTCCAGTCTCATCAGATCTTCCACGTGCTGGTGGTGGCTGCAGCCTTTGTCCACTTCTATGGGGTCTCCAACTTGCAGGAATTCCGCTATGGCCTGGAAGGGGGGTGCACAGATGACTCTCTCCTCTGAGAGCGCCTGGTTTTAGTACAAGCTTCCTAAGTGCTTTTTAAACTCTGTCTTTGCTAAAATCAAAGGAAGACTCAAAACTGTTTGGGGTTGTTGGTTTGTTGGTTTTTTTTTAAGAAACAAAAAAATTATAAATGGATAAATCCTTTAGCAAAGTTGTTGACCAAATCCTCACCCCCTTCCCCACACACTGTGCTGGGGCTGCAGGGGGGCTCCCAACTCCTCCAGACCGTATTTTAGCTGCACCGGGATCACCTGCTGCTCCAACAGCACAGGGAACAACTCCCTGCTCCTGCACATCCCACTCCTCACACAGCAGGAGTTTTGCATATCCCCCACGGCAGTGCCTGGCTGGGGCAGCCCCAGGCACAGGCACACACTCATGTAATTTAAAGTTTTAATTGTCCTTTTTGTTTTGTTCTGTTTTCCTTGACAAAGTAATGTAAACATAAATGAAAGAATATTTAATATTTAATACTAAGCTTTAAGACAACACGCTGCCACCGCAGTCCTCAGCTCCCTCACTGTCAGGAGGAGGGAGGAAGGACAGTGTTGTAGGGAACGTAGAGCTGCTGTAGCTGATTGAAATAAAAAGGTCAGTAGTTCAGTGTCACTGTTGTGTCCATGTCCGTTTTTGGGGTGGGGGAAGAGAGGGCTCTGGGCACCCCAGGAGCGGGGCAGGAGTGGCCTGGGGCAGTGGGATTCCTCCAGCTGCGGTGGACTCTGGACTGGGCCGGAATAAAACAGGAAATTGAGGTATTGAGGTGATGACGGCAGGAAACCCAGCCCTGGCTGGTGACAGCTCTGGGCTGTGACTTCCCTTGGGGCTCAGCAGGGCAGGAGAGGTGTCACAGCCTGGCTAGGGTGGGGACAGTGCAGGACCATGCCCCAGTCAGAAGCTTCTCCTAGTGCACAGGGGACAGTGACTGTCAGTGCCTGGTTTTGGAGGAGCAGAGACCAGCCCAGTAAAGCCCAGCTCAAGCAGCTGAAGGCTATTGCTTGACCTACGGGTCAAGGAGTGTGGATTGCAGAGCACTACAATCCCAGTGCCACCTTCTCTGTCACCCCCCAGAGGTGGAGGTGTCCTTTTGCTGAGCTGTTTGGATGTGGCCCAGCTTTGGAAATCCCCCAGGCTAGATACTGTATCAGGAACTGCCAGCAAGCAATAGCGTCAATGAGTTTAATTAACAAGTTACAAGAGAAAACCTCACTGGATGTGATTTTGTAACTGCTGGCAAGAGGGAAGGGGCTTCCACAGCTGGAGTTTAAGGACAAAACCGCAGAGATGTGGTAACTCTGCTCAGGCCAGGATGCAAGATGAAAAGCAGGAGGCTGTGCTGGCAGCAGGTGCAATGCCCTCCAGCCCCATAACCTAAATCCGACAGGGAAGAGACAACATTCCAGCACCGTTCACTGCAGCTGCGACATCCCAGAGGAGACTCCAAGACTTTTGCTCCAGTCTGTGTCCAAAGGATGACAAGACTCTGGTCCTTGTCTCAAACCTCCTTGTATTCTACCAGACATGTGTAACATTACAGCAATGGAATATATCAGGAATAAATAGATTTTCTTTTCTAAAAGTTCTCCTGAGCAGTTTGACATTGAGAAATGCTGCAGGTCCTCCAGGCATGGTGTGTAAGGGACTGGTGTAAGTACAAACCCCCTCTGCATCCTCCAGGTGGGACCACTCAGGAACAGGGAAGGAGGAGAAAGAGGAGGAGGAAGAGGAGGAGGAGGCAGCCGGGGACCATCATTGGTACTGTCGGTAGTCGCTGAACGGGGGTGGCTGGAGCTGGGATGGATCCTCTGACAACTGTGGGCCTGGAGCACGGACAGGGGAAAAGGCAAATAAATACCAAAATGCAGGAGACTCTTCCTATTTACAGAATTCACAGCTGGTTTGTTTATATAAACCCCTCTTAAAATTAATCATAAATCCTGGAACTGTTTGGGTTTCATAAAAAGTTTCAAAAGTTGCATAGAATTGACTGGTTTGGGTTGGAAGAGACCTTAAGGTTTAACCAATTCTACTCCTCCACAGGCACAGACACCTTCCACTATCCCGGGTTGCTCCAAGCCCTGTCCAACCTGGCCTTGGACACTTCCAGGGATGGGGCAGCCACAGCTGCTCTGGGTAACCTGGGCTGGAACCTCGCCACCCTCATAAGGTGTGGAGGCAGATAAGCTGCCAAGCCTCTCCCCTGGAGGGATGTCCCTTGAATGGGCTGCGACAAGCCCATCTCAACCCTCCCCAGGAGAGATACCCCTGAGATGAGGCTGTTCTCCCTGGTCATGGCAAAAAATCCCTGCTGAGAGCTCATCACTGCAGCCACAGGCTGCGCCCACCCAGCTGAGGTTACCCAAAGGACTGCCCGGGACCCCTGGCTGTCCCCTGTGAGACCTCTCTCTCTCTGGGAAGGTTTGTGGCATCCCGGGTCAGACCAACAGACTCCTGGCAGGCCACCAACACACAGGGAAGGATTTCTCCCCAATATCCTATCTCACTCTGCCTTCTGGCAGTGGGAAGCCATTCCCCGCCTTGTCCTGCCACTCCAGGACCTTGTCCAAAGTCCCCCTTCAGCTCTCCTTTAGGAAAAGTACACTGTGCAAGCTGCTCCAAAGACAAACTACTTCTCTCCAAGTTTCACAGAATTATGGAATTGCGGAATGATTTGGGTTGGAAGGGACCTTAAAGCTCATCTTGCTCCACCCCTTGCCATGGGCAGGGACACCTTGCACTAGACAAGGTTTTTTAACAGCAAAATGGACCAAAGCAGGGAGAGCAAAACCTTTCCAGTCATCTGAAGGAGCTGGCAACTTGCACATTAGTGCCTCTGAGGTGATCTTGGTCCCTCTAGACAGGTTTAACTTGCCTGACAATAAAGCAACTAGTGAAATGGAACAAGTGTGGAGTCAGCTTCTTTATCCCTGCTGCTGGAGGGAGCAACACAGCTGTGGTGGGACAATCCAGAGAGAATTGTCATGGACAGATGATACACTTTCTCCAAGGCATATTAATTTTCAAGCATCTTTAAAGAACAGAATTTGTCATGGTTTAGGTTGGATGAAGAATATTGGTGAGCAAACCCAGGAGAGGATTCACTTGGGAATTAGGGACCTGCTACTCATCCAACACTAGTGGTTTGTGTTCTTCCCAAAATAAGGTGGAACATTTCTCATATGAGGAAAGCCTGGAAGAGCCAACAATGTTAAGCCTGGAGAGCAGAAGGCTCTGAGAAGACCTTAGAGACTGTTCCAGTGCCTAAAGGGGCTCCAAGAGAGCAGGAGAGGGACTTGAGACAAGGGCCTGGAGTCACAGGACAAGGGGGAATGGCTCCCCACTGACAGAGGGCAGGGTGAGATGGGATAGTGGGACAGAATTCTTCCCTGTGAAAGTGGTGAGGCCTGGCTCAGGTTGCCCAGAGAAACTGTGGCTGCCCCTGGATCCCTGGCAGTGTCCAAGCCCAGGCTGGACAGAGCTTGGAGCAGCCTGGGATAGTGAATGGTGTGCCTACCGATGGCACGAGGTAGAATGAGATGGGCTTTGAAGTCCCTACCACCCCAAACCAGTCTGGGATTCTGTGACAGAGGCATTTAGGATTTTTCACAGGAAGCATTCACACAAGTTTCTGACTCAGTAAGAGCTTTGCTGCATTTTACTTGGGAAAGAAAAAAAGGATGTAGATATTGATGCAGTTTAGAAGAGAATCACCACCACTCTTTTTGGAAATCATGTATCTGTACCTGCCAGGTCTTCGCCCTCTCATTTACCCTGGGGTTCCCCACACAGACCATGCCCTGCCAGAACCACCCCTCTTTACCACAACTTGCTGCCTGCCATTCCCTCAAACCATTGTGTCCCACTCCTGAGTAAAACCCTTCTGCCACCATGTGCCAGGTGTGTGGCAGAAGCAAGGGACAGCAGGGACATTCCTGCTCTCAGCCACGCCACCTCCAGTCTCCCAGTGGGAAGCAGCTGGTGATAACCTCATGTCATCAGCACCTGCAGCTCCTCCTTGGTTTTCCACAGCCTCAGGAGCTGGCAGGGCAGTGCAGATTCACTCTAGGATAAGAAGATGACTGCCAGGGGCACATCAGCAAAGTAAATCCTAGTGACACATCCTCTGCTGTCTCCTTACCATTTGGGAACTGTGTGGAGGCAAATCTTGTCAGCAGAATTCCAGCTCCTTCGATCAGGGCCAGGAGAATTCCTCCCATTGCAGCAGATCCAACCATGGCAACAGGGCCATCTGGAAATGAAAATCACAAACCAACACTTACTATCTTTAGTACATGTCAGAATCAGTTGAATCCCAGGGTGGTTTGGGCTGGAAAGGACCTTAAAGATCATTTCATTCCACCCCCTGCCATGGGCAGGGATACCTCCCACTATCCCAGGTTGCTTCAAGCCCCATCCAACCCAGCCTTGGACATTTCCAGGCACAGGACAGCCACAGCTGCTCTGGGTAACCTGTGTCAGGGCCTCACCACCCTCTTCCTGCCTTCATCTCTCCTAAAGCAGACTCAGAGCAGCAATTTTGTGCCCATTAAACTGTATTAAAGCATAATTACTGGGCAACTCCCCCCACCCTCCCTTCAAGAAACACCAGGAACATTTTGGAGCCTGATTATTACTCTCCTAAGCACAGGAGAAAAGTTTTAGATTATTTTTCAGCGTATGGGACAGCAAATTCCTATTTGGGTGTCACAGATTGTTGTTTTGCTGTTACAGTGAGAACTATACATTTAGAGAATAGGAGATTTTCAACTGATATCCCCAGTTTCTTACTTCTTGCAGCTAAAATGGCTCCAGTCAGGGCTCCGCTCGTGATGGAATTCCAGGGATCTTCCTTCCCTCTCATTCTGACCATACTGCAGTCAATCATGGAGAAGAGGCCTCCCCAGACAGCAAAGCTCCCTGTCCCAAATCAAACCAAAGCCACTTTGGAGAGAGCAGAAAAGCCAGTTGTTCTGCACAACACATGCTGTGGTGTTACCGTGCTCTCTTTCAGACATGAAGTAAATTCATACTCATAAAGAGCCAAATACAGGTTAAAATCAAACCAGGAAAATTTCCAACTTGACATGTCGTCATCCCCCTCGCCCCCCATTTTATATGTCATCTCACTAATCTACAATTAACTACAGAAAATTTATCAAACTGTGATTATAATCGAACTTTCATCCTAACAAAGTCAGATTAGCTAAGGGAACTTCCAGATTTATTCCTTTTTAACATATTTCCTCACAAACAACGATGCAGAGTTATGCCACACCTCACACCTCATCCAACCCTGCTCCTGTGGCCTCAGGAACTTGACATGCTATAGCACATGCATGAACACCCCCAGATTCTATTTTGGATCCAAGCTGGATCACTTCTTGTAATCAGTTAGTTTTATCTTAACCCACTCCACACCATGAAGGGGGCTCTGGGAGCTCTGCTGTTTCAGATATGATCAGTTATTACCATTGGCTTATCACTCCAGAAACACAGACTCATTTTGGATATATCAGAACTGTATTTACCCATTGCTTGGGCCAACAAACCTGCAGAGACTCAGCTCAGGTGCCAGTGCAGCTGCAGCATATTACATTCCCAAACTCTGTTATCTAACAACAGTCAACTCTGTGCAACAAAACCCCAAAATTCATTACCTCCTAGTTGTGGAGCTCTGGTTTTAATGGCTGTCAAACTGCCCCGCAGCCGGTGGTTTACACCCTAAAATAAGAGATTTCAGTTAAAATAAAACAATAAAATCTTACAGCCAAGCTGAGTCTATATTGCAAAAACCTACCACAGGCCCAACACATTTCTGAGTCCCCTCAGCAGCAGAGAGGAGCTGGGACAGTGTGTGCTTTACACCTATTTCACTATTTCTCATTCCCATACAGTATTCCTGGCAGGTACAGATGGGAATTACAGTCACCAGGCAGGAAACAATTTGGATTCACAGTCCCAGTGACCAGTGGGACCGAGGGAAGCATTAAAGTAACATTTGAGCAGGATAAGCAGTGATTTTTCACATATATCATCTTCTCTTCCTATCTGATGGGCAATCCCACTAACCCTCCTATGTTCAGTCATTCCTGCAGGTGGAATTGTAGGTGTCTTTGTAGCCAAGAAAAGCAAGGTCATGCTGAACCTTTCAGAGTCCAATACTCAACACATCACCCAGGACCCCACAGAATAATTACACATTTTCCCACACTTTAACACAGCTTAAAGAATATCCACGTTTTATTTTTGTTACAATCACTCAGAAGTGGGGATAGGTATATTCAACAAGTCTTAAGCAAAATTAAGAATCTAATTAAGCACAGAGTCCTTTTCAAGTGAAGTCTCTGCAGGATCTGACTAGTTTGGAAGCACTTTTATTAAACCCACCTCAAACCAACAGCTTATTGTCAGAGTAACGTCACAAATACCTTATATATGAAGTCAGAGAAACTTTTAAAAAATGTTCAAGCAGCGATTGAATTTTAATTTATCAAATGTCTCTGCAATGGGTTTATAGACAAACTTTTGCAGCAGACATCCTGAAAGTGAAAACCGACTTGCATCAGCAAAACTTCACTGCCATGTTTACTCACTCCTGCACTGAAACCAAACCCGAGCATTAAAAAATCGAGTTAATAAAAAGGACAATGATTAAATAAGAGATAAATTAAAGAAAATTATTAATATAAATCTGAAGGAGAAAAAGACTCTTTCTTTGACTTGTTCCATGTTTTAAAAGAAAGGGAAAGGCCAGGAGAGGAAGGAGAGTCCAGGCTTCATGTCTCTCCATGCAGACAGAACCACAGGCAGGAGATCAAGCAAGATGGATCTTTCCTGCTGCACTTCCCCATCCTGAGGGAAATGTTCATCAGTTAGGGAGGAACAAGCTACCAGTGTCCCACTGCAGCCCCTAGAAGCAGCAATTTTACGCCAAAAGATGAATCCCCACTGATCTTGAGCCACAACAGATTCCCATGGTCTGGATTAACAATGTACAAGTCTTTTATCAGCCCTGCTCCCTGCCACACTCCCTGGGGAAGGACAGTGAAGGCAAGACTGCCAATGCACCTTCAGAGGATTTTACTCACCACTGGGGAATTTCGGAAGCCTTTGATAGCCTGGAAAATGCCCCCTCCTATGGCCCCCATGGTGAAGGCCCCTCCACAGTCATCCACTATCCTCCAGGGACTGGGAAGAAAACCAGAAATGAGAATATTAAATCTCATCATGTTAAAGCGTGTAAGGGAGTGGGATGGATCCAGCACTTCAGTACTGGTAGAGCTGGGGAGCAGATCAAGCCTGGTGGCTACACTGTCTCACATCCAGCTCTCTGAGCAGGTAGCAACAAAAAACCAAGAATTTTACAGCAAAAAACCCCTTCAACCTTTGCCAGAGTCTCCTGGCCCACCTTCCTTGGAGTGGGAAGTACCAAATATATAGAAATGCCTGAACTCCTCAAAAAGGCAGAGAGACATACTTCCATCATGGAAAATTCCTGCAGAATTCCAGCTCTGCCCTACTTACACGGCGTAAATAGCTTTAAATTCCCTGATCTCATTCTTCTCTTGACCTACAGAGAACTGAGGTAGCAAATTCCATGAGTCAGATCCCAGTTGGCACGAAACACGTTTTCTTGAATCACTCACCCTCTTCATTAGTTCTGCTTATTTAAGTGAGACTTCAAAGTCATCTTTGCTGAGCTGAAAAGGTTTTTCCTGATGCATCCTGGATCTCTGAAGTCCATTCAAACAAAACAGAGATCCCCTCAGAGGTAGAGCACCCACAATTCCTGCTCTGACACCACAGAGCAGCCAGAAAAAGCTTGCATAGAAGCACCTTCCTGCAGCACAGACTGTCAGTACCTCCCAGGGGAGCCTTCATTTGGTGTTCAGAACCTCTGCCAAGAACTGGAGACTTGCAACTCTAAACCAAACCCCTAAATTAGGTGAGATTTAAGATGCCATAAACTTCAGTCATCACTGTAAGTAATTTCACAGAAGAAAATAACAAAGTTGTTTGGTTTCTTACATCTTGTATAGAGACCTTCCAGCCAAGCACTCAGGTGATTTAACTCCTACACTGCCAATAATCAGAAAATGCAAAAATCAGCCTACAACAGCATGCAGGTCACAAATCTGAGCACCATGGCAAGCTCAGGGTTTCTGTCAGGCAGGAGCATCAATGAGCAAACTTCCAGTTTCACTCAGAATGCCATTGTTTCTGTTCCTGAGGATCCTCTACAGCTTCCAGATCCTGCACATAAGGACATCATCCCTGACCTGCCACTTCCCCACCTTACAGACCTCCTCCAGTGGGGAGTGACAAACCCCCCTCACTGTGCTGCAGGCTTTGCTACAAGGTGTTTCTTCCTGAAGAAAGTCTCTCTAACTTGCAGTCCCTTCCCCTGAGTGTTCTCCCAGGCTCCCCATGTTCACAACCTACCTCCAAACCTCCTCCTCCACAGCCAGCCCTGCCCCCTGCCCAAGGGAACTCCTGCGTGCACAGCTCACACTCAGTGTTGGCTTTACTTCTGTCCCTTGGATCACTGGGTTGTTCCCAACGCACCAGGACCCCACCCAAACGTCACCACAGATTGTCCCCTGTGACAGCTACATCCAGGTCTCAAATCCACACGGCCTCAGGAAGCAGGGGGGTGTGCTTTATCCTTTATCACCTTCTGTTTGTCTGTCCTGCCTGCAGCGTGGTCTCATCTCATTACAACCCCCTCAGCCCTAACTGCATTCAAGAATACGACAGTTTATTTTCCTTCCACTCTTTCCTGCATCAGGAAAAGGTTCCAGGCACACTCTTGTCCAAGATGCCAAGATGAAAAGCAACTCACACCCTTTTTTCAGGGACTTTTTGTTGTTTTGTTCTCACATCTCCTGTGTAGATTTTTACCTCCTCTGTTACGAATAAAACATCCCAGCTCTCTCCCTTTGTTAACCCTCTAAGAGTGATCTCATTAAAAGGCTTTTTGAAAATCTAAATGGATTATGTAAAGTGGGCTTCCCTTATCCACAAAGTCAAGGAATTCCAATCCACAAATCATGGCTGTTTTTTCCTGAAGCCTTGTTAATGAGACCTCAGTCATGGAATGCTTCCCTCTTTAACCTCATTAGCCATTACCTTCAGGGTCCCTAATTTTCCTTTCAAACTACTCTCCAAGCTTTTCTGAGCAGCTTTTAAATAAGAGAACATCTTTGATCCCAGCACAGCCAGCCTGTGTGTCAGCTCCTCCAAACTCCCTCAGAGCTGACACACAAGACCCCCAGCCCTGGCACTGCTCGACCTCATAAAGAACTGGAGAAGAGAAGAGATTATTCCATTGTTAATCTGGCACTTATCTACAAGCATAACTTTACTGTTAATTGTTTCCCTGACTCTGAGGGGAGCCCTGCCTGTAGGGAAATGACACGTGGATAAGGTTGGGTTCCTGCTCCTGATGGCACAATAGATTGCTCAAGGATGAGGAGAGCAGGGGGCAAGACTTCACTTTTCCCAGGGCTCTGGCACAGCCACACACCAGCTCTGCCTGCCTGGGAGAGGTGTCTTCCCTCCAAGCCCCACAGCATTCTGCAGCTCTCCTGACAGCTGGATAACCACCACATTTTAAATGAACAAAGGGGCCTTTTCTCTGTGCCAATGGCTCGTAAGGGAACCAGCCTGACCCCAGGATAGCAGCTCCTGGGGGCTGGATAACAGGGGGACAACAGGGTGACCAGCAGCAAAAGGGCCAGAACAAAAGCCCCACACAGCTTGGCAGCAAAACATCCCTATCACACAGCATTAAGGACACAGCTTCAAGCTGTCCCTGGGGAGGGTCAGGAGAATATCAGGAGGAATTTCTGCATAGAAAGGACTGTCAGGCAGTGGAAGGGGCTGCCCAGGGAGTTGGTGGAATCCCCATCCCAGGAGGTTTTCAAGGAATGACTGGATGTGGCACTCAGTGCTCTGGTCTGGTTGACAAGGCGGGGTCACAAGTTGACAATAGGTCACACGTTAGACTTGATGGTCTGAGAGGTCTTTTCCAACCTCAGCAATTCTGGGATTACCTGGAGCCCACAGCAATCTATAAATAAATACTATTTACTTTGCTCATGTCCCATATGTTATGCTGTAAAAAGGCAGGGGTGATGTTTACAGACAAACTTAACACGTCAGCAGAGCAACCTGCAGAGTTTGGGAAAAGCCTCCTGAGCAGTCACAGGTCTCTGTCTGCAAAGGTGAGCAGCATCTCAGGATGGTTTGGGTGGGAAGAGGCCTTAAAGCCGCTCCCATCCACCCCCTGCCATGGGCAGGGACACCTTCCACTGTCCCAGGTGGCTCCAAGCCCTGTCCAACCTGGCCTTGGACACTGCCAGGAATGGGGCAGCTGCAGCTTCTCTGGGCAACCTAGGCCAAGGCCTCACCAGACAGGGAAGAATTTTTTTTCTACTGTCCCATCTAACCCTGCCCTCTGCCAGTGGGAAGCCATTCCCCCCTGTCCTGCCTGTGACTCCAGGCCCTTGTCCCAAGTCCCTCTCCATGCTGAGAAACTCTGCCCATGATTCACTAACCCTGCACCTGAGCTTGCATTTACTCCTTTTATTACTAAAAATACAAGCTTTGACTTGTATTGTCACAAGCAATGTGGCTGTGTAGGTCTACAAAGACAGTGCTGAACCATTCCAGAAACCGCCAGCTTGGCAGGGAGGGGGCCGGGGGCTGGGCTGGACTTATGGACATGGGGAGGGAGAAGGGTAGGGCCACCGGGGTATGAGGGGAGCCTGGGGGGTGAAGGATTTGGGAGGACTTGGGGGCTGAGGGGAGGCTGAGGATGAATTAAGGGTGAGAGAAGGTTGAGGGGAGACTGGGGATGGAGGAGACTGAGGATGAGGGAGAGAACCGAGAAAGAATTAAGGGTGAGAAAACGCTGAGTGGGGCGTGGGTGAGGCTGACAGTGAGGGGAACTTTGGATGAGATGAAGGCCTGAGGATGGGGGAGTGAGATAGTGGCTAAGGATGAACGGGAGACTGAGGACAGGAGGGGCTGTACATCGGGGGGAGACATGTGGCGAGCTGAGAATGAGGGGGCATTGAGAATGGATGATCTGAGAACGACGAAAGGACTGAGGATGAGGAGGGGAGCGGAGGGCGGGGGGAGCCTGTGAATGAGAAAGGGACCGAGAATGTGAGGAGCTGAGGATAAGGGGGAATTGAGTATAGGGAGGCCGATAAGGAAGCACAGAGGATAAGGGAAGGCTGGAAGGGAAGCTGAGGATGAGGGACCGAGGTAAGGCTGTGAGTAAGGGCGTGCTGAAGGACCGAACGTGGGACCGTCAGTGCAGCGCCCGCCGCCCCTGGAGGCGCATGAGCGGCGCAGGTCGGGGGGCTCCGCCGGCTCCTCGCCGCTCCGGGACGCCTCGCGGGGCTCGGTAGCGGCCGAGTTTGGCTGCCCAGGCCCCGCGCGGGCCCCGTGGCACGGCCTCCGCAACCTCCCTCAGGGGCCCCACCAAGGTCAACCCCGCCCCCCCGACGGGGAGCGGCCCCGGGGCGCGCCTGCACTGCTCCCCTGCCCCTTTCCGGCACTCGAGGATCCCGATCCCGATCCCGATCCCGATCCCGATCCCGATCCCGATCCCGATCCCGATCCCGATCCCCGGCCCGGCCCGGCCCCGCTCCGCTCCCCTCCGCTCCGCTCTCCTCACCAGGGCTCACGAGCGTACTCCTCCATCTTGCCCAGCCCCACCACCTCCCTGCGCGCGATTGGCTGTGGCGGCCCCGCGCCGGCCAATGGCAGAGGAGGCCGGGACGATGCGCAGAACAGGGACGTGCTGCGCGTGCGTATGCTCCGGCCCCGCCCCGGCGCTGATTGACAGAGGCGGTCATGGTGGGCGTGTCGCCGAGCCGTGAGGGGAGAAATCCCAGAGCGAGGGGTTCGTTGGGTGGGAGGGCGCTTAAATTCCATCTAGTGCCAGGCCTCGCTGTGGGCAAGGGCACTTTCCACTATCCCAGGGTGCTCCAAGCCCTGTCCAGCCTGACCTTGGACATTTCCAGGCACAGGGCAGCCACAGTTTCTCTCGGCAACCTGGGCCAGGGCCTCATCATCCTCACAGGGAGAGGAATTCCTTTCCAATACCCCATCTAACCCTTGGTCAGTGGGAAGCCCTTTGTCCTGTCACTCCAGGCCTTTGTCCAAAGTCCCTCTCCAGCTTTTTTAGGAACAGTATCTGTGCAAGTTGCTCCAAGGACAAACCACTCTGCTCCAAATTTCTTGGAATCATGGAATGGTTTGGGTTTGAAGGGACCTTAAAGCTCATCCCTTTCCACCCCCTACCATGGGCAGGGACATATTCCACTAGACCGGGTTGTTCCAAGCCTGTCCAACCTGGCCTAGAACCTTAGGGTCCAAGCCTATGTCATTCTGGGCTCATGCCAGAATGCATGCTGCATGAGCTGGGCGGACCTCACGTGTCCCAGGGGATGCTTCTGTCGTTCTGCATGTAGCTAGGACTTGATGTCCCTATCACCAGGTCAGCTCCCTGGGCAGGCAGAGATGGAATCCAGAGACGTCTGCTGGCAGAAGATTCCTGGGCAGCTTGCAAAGCTCTCGGCACAAGAGGAAGGTGCTCCCTCTAGTCCCATCAGTCGTTCCCTGGAACCAGAGCTCTACTCCCATCTGGCTCCACCCTCCTGTCAGGGAGTTGTGGAGAGCGAGAACGGCAGCAAATCATTCCGTAGCAAAAACTGAATGCCAAACAGGTTGTTCTCCAAGAACTTAATTGTTTTACTAAATAATGGGCTGAAGCACCATGAAGGAGGTAGAGTGCTCCACCCGTTGTGTTGGGTTTTGATGTTTTAAAAAATTATCCTAGAGTGTCATGAACAGGTGTGTTTGGCCTCATTTAAGGTGGGGGAGTTGAGGTCGTGCAATTTTGGAGATTCCTGGGAGGTGGTATTCTGTCTTCTGCTTTGGCCAAGAAGGGGAGATGGGGAAAGTAGGAAATCTTGGCTTCTCTCAGCCACTGAATCAGCTCTCCCCACTCCTGCATCCTCTGGCACTGCTGTGGCTTCATCCCCCTGTGCAAGGCAGTGGTGAGGCAACACCTCCAATCCTGGGGTCAGTTCTGGGCCCCTCAGTTTGGGAAGGACATTGAGGGGCTGGAGCGTGTCCAGAGAAGGGAATGGAGCTGGGGAAGGGGTTGCAGCACCAGCAGCAGCTTGGGGGGGCTCAGCCTGGAGAAAAGGAGGCTCAGGGGGGACCTGCTCACTCTTCAAGACTCTCTGACACAGGAGGGTGTAACTGGGGTGGAGAGGGGAGGGAGGGAAGTGTCAGGCATCAGCTCTGCTGCCGTGGAACAAGGGACAGGACAAGAGCAAACGGCCTTAAGCTGGGCCAGGGGAGGTTTACTTTGGATACTGGGCAAAATTTCTTCCTGAAAGGTTGGTCAGGCCCTGGCACAGCTGCCCGGGGCAGTGGTGTAATCATCTTCCCTGGAGGGTTTTGAAAAACATATGGATGTGGCACTTGGGGACATGGGTTAGTGGTGGTCTTGGCAGTGCTGGGAGAACTTAGAGGGCTTTTCCAAACTCAGCAATTCCATTATTTTGTCATTGATCTGACCCTTCTCAGGGTGGCAATTCTTTGCTGTAGCCCTTATCCTTTCCCTTAATGAGTGGTAGGTTAATTAAATCAGGCCAAATGGTCATTCTGGTCCCACCTTTCACACCTCTCCCACCTTTGTGGGAGAGCTGGTGAAATAGAGTCCAGGAGGTGCAGGAGCTTCTGCATCACCCAAGGGACCTGGTGGCACCCTCGGTCAGGCTCCAGGAAGATATTGAAGGGCTTTCTGGGATTTCTGAGTTTCCCCACAGGCAGGATTTGGTTCATTTCCCAAAATATGTAATCCTCTTCACTCTTGCTGTTGTGTAAGCATGTGTCTGGAGAGGAGGTTTTGGACAAAGATGCATTGGTTTTGGGAGAGAAGCGATTTCTCTCACTGGCCACAAGACACCCACTGCCTGTTGTGGCTAGGTAGGGAAATGTCACTCTTCAGCAAACAGCTTAGAAAATTATAAAAAGATCAGTTTTCAACCTCTCCTCCTGTGAGCTCTGAAGGAAAGAGAAAGAAAACAGGCTAGAGGAATCCATCCAAAGTCCAGCTGTCCTTTATCAGCTAATAGGGAAGAATAAAGGCAGATGGATGGTCTCAGATGGCGATTAGAGAGGTGGGGGCACAGAAAGCTTTCTCATCTCTGCCAGAGTTTGTAAAAGCTGCTTAATCTGCCTCTGTCTCTGTCCCTCCTCTCTAATGGGTTGTTGTGGTGTTTCAAAGCCAATGGTTTGGAAATACTCATTAGTGCCCTTGAGGTGTTGCTTGCTATGGAGATGGGATCCCAATAAATCCAGGACTGATGGATTCAGAGCTGCCAAGAGCTCCTGTGTGCCAAGCCATACCACATCCCACTGCTCTGAACCACACAGAACCTGGACCATCTCTCTAATGAGGAGAGTCTGCAGGAGCTGGGCCTGGTTAGTCCAGAGGACACTGAGAGGGAATCCCATCAATCCAGACAAATATGTCCAAGGGGTGTCGGAGGATAGTGCCAGATGCTTTTCAGTGGTGCCCAGTGACAGGATGAGAAACAATGGCCATAAACTAAACTCCAAGAAGTTCCACCTCAACATGAAGAAGAACTTCTTTGCGTGGAGGAGGGCAGAGCACTGGAACAGCTGCCCAGGGGGGTGTGAAGTCTCCTTCTCTGGAGATACTCCAAACCCACCTGGAAGTGTTCCTGTGTCACCAGGTGACCCAATCCAGGCAAGGGAGTCAGACTGAATGATCTCCAGAGGTCTCTTCCAACCCCAGAGATTCTGGGGTTCTGGGATTTTGTACTTCACTATTCCACACTGTGGTGGCTGGAACCAGCTCCAGAACATGGCCCAAGAGTCCCTAAACACATCCCCAGTCCCAGTTGTTGGTAGCCCATGAAGGGCCAATCAGTGCAGACATATCCAGAGCTCCTCTTATTCTGGGGTGAAAATGTAAAATTTATTTCTACTGTTTTCTTTCTACAGCCCAAGAACCCTGTGGAATATGATAACAGAACTGTGCCAATATCCCAATTAAAAAGGGCTGTGTGATGGCCAAGATAAATCACAGTGAGACTATCCACGCTAAACCATGACAAGTTGGGGTATCCCCTGCTTCTCTCCCAGATTTTCTGCTAATGTGGAAATATTTCCCCACAAAATTATGCTCTGTGCTACCTCTGCCTAGCTCTGCAGTGCAGGGGAGGGGTGCGCAGCAGTTGTAGACTCCTGGATCAGGAAAGGATGGGTGATACTTCAGGAGAAATTTGGAGTCTCCCAGGCCACATTCACAGCTTCTTAGGGAATTTGGTGTGTGGTACTTCTTATCACAAGAATCAAGGTTCAGGAATGACAAAATAGAGATTTTATCAAAGTGTTGATAGTGATTATATTCTGTTGAAAACCAATTTACAACATGGGAAAGTTTGCAACGATTTACTACAAAGGAAAGGCAGACAGTGAAAATTCCAGTTTTCCCTTTTAGGTAGAAAGATTCTTTCTCTGGCTTAGCATTGCAGATTGTCCCTGGGGCTGTCTACATGTCCTGTCCCTGGAGCCAGGGGTGGCACACCTGGAAATGCTTGGATTGCTCTAAGAAGAAGCAGACACAAAAATGTCATTCCTCACTACCTTTTTGTTGTGTGCTTTCCAGTAGGGAAATGAGCTTCCAGTTTGTTGCTCACCTCTTATAGGCACTTGATGACTGAGCACAACAACACCATAGAAATACTGGAGGGCTGGACATTTAAAGGATAGCATTATGGATTTGTATAGGTTGGAAAAGCCTTCTAAGATCATCAAGTCCAACTATTGCCCTGGAACTACCACTAACCCTAAATTCCTTCAGGGACGGGGAACTCCACCACTGCCCTGGGCACCTGTGCCAGGGCTGAGCAATCCTTTCAGGGAAGAAATTTTACCAATATCCAACCTAAACCTCTGCTGGTGCAACTTGAGGCTGTTTCCCTTTGTCCTGTCTCTTGTTCCCTGGGAGAAGAGCCTGACACCCACCTAGGTCCACCTCCAGATTTTGTAACTCAAATTTCTCTTCCAAAACACACAGTGTTAAAACATTTTCAGCGTTGTATCCTGAAAAGTGACCAGACAGGACCTTAGAGAGACCCAGGGCTGTATTAAGGTGGAACAAACAAAAAATTCATTTGGCTTCTTCAGGCAAAGATGGCACCAAATGGACACCAAAGGTTAAATTCACTGTGGTTTCTGTTGCCCTCAACACTGCCACAGCATCATCACAGCTGTGTCAGTGCTGGAGAAGGAGAATCAAGGAAGATGGAAAGGAACTCTCCATCAGGAGCTAGAGTGACAGGACAAGGGGGAATGGTTTCCCACTGCCAGAGGGCAGGGTTAGATGGGATAGTGGGAGGAAACCGTTCCCTGCAAGGGTGGTGAGGCCTTGGTACAGGTTGCCCAGAGCAGCTGTGGCTGCCGCTGGATCCCTGGAAGGGTCCAAGGCCAGGCTGGATGGGGCTTGGCGCAACCTGGGACAGTGGAAGGTGTCTCTGCCATGGCAGGGGCTGGAACCTGGTGAGCTTTAAGGTCCTTTCCAACCCAAACCATTCCATGATTCTGTGTCTGAGGCCAGCTGGGGAAGAGAATGGCTGTGTCCCTCCCAGAGCAAATGAGAAGCAAGACAGGGTTTCAGGATCAAGGAAACAGAAGTGATAGGGGTGGAATCCACCACAGCAATGTTTAGGTTTGTGCACTTGGAAACTAAACCCAACAGTTTCTTCTACAGTCTGGAAAAAATCTCAGTTGTGCTGGTGAATCATAGAAAGGATATGAGCAGGACCTGGGCACTGCAGTGCTGGAGATAAAGGAAAATCTGGAATGCACCAAGAATGTACATTTCCTGTCAGGATGGGGAATGTCTAGTTTGTTACACTCAGCAGTAGGAAACTAACCTGGAGCACCTGGTGCCTGTGTGCAGGGTGAGATCTGGCTAGGAAGACAGGTGAAGGAGGTGATTAGGCTGAGGAAAATCCCAGGGGAGCTTGTTTTGTCAAAAAAGCACCAAAGGCCTCCTTGCTTGGGTAAGCAGAGAGAGGCCTGGGAGCAGGCAGTAAATATTAGAAGGATGATAAAGGGTGAAGAAAACCAGGATGAAGCTGGCAGGATAACAAATGGGTACAAAATGCTGGACATGGGGTAAAGTTGCGTGGAAACTTGGAGAGAAAAGCCTGTCTCCTGTCCCTGTGGAGAACACCCATGTGCCAGTAAAGCTTCTATATAGATTAGGGAAATGGAAAGTTGGTGCTGCCAGCCAAAGCCCAGGCTTAGGGCACTGCCTGGACCAGGAGCAGGGGAGACTCAGGATTTCCATCTGTGCAGAAGGGATGTCTTTGGGGCTTGGCAAGGGGAAGTGGGAATGTGTGAGGAAGAGCAGCTGCAGGAACAGCACGTCAGTATCTGAGGGTCGGTGGGAGCTCTGAAAGGCTCCGGGTGGTCAGGTCTGCAGAGCTGGGAGCATTCGCTACCTGCTGCCTCCATCCCTCCGATGGAACCAGTCTGCCTCAACACCACCTCCAGCTCTTTCCGGAGGGGCTGAGCGCGCCGGCTAATGGCACCGATCCCACACTGCAGCGGGATAAGGAGGAAAAGTTCCTCTGAAGTGGGTGCTTCCTTGCCGATTTTAGCCAAGAGCTGTCACTGTCACAGCAGAGGCTCCTCCCCATCCCTTCGTAGCCACGCTGCCCACTTTAGTAGACCCCCAGCCCCCATGGCACGGGCTGGGGCTGCCTCCTTCACCCCCCCACCCCGGCCTGCCGGCTGGTGCATTTTTCCCTGTTTTCTCACTGGGTTGGCCCATTGCCTTTAAAAGGCGAAATGCTTCGGACTAAATTTGGTCATGTAGCTCTGCATGGTTCCCTGGAATGTCCTCGGGTTTCAGGCTCCTCTGATAGCACCATTCCCCGCCTCCCGCCGGGCTTCATTGGCTTCCCAGCGCCCGAACCACTACTGGATCCTGTTATTGGCCAACTCTTGGACCGAGGGGTGTCCCCTCTGGATAATCACCGTATCCCCGGCTGGAGAGCTGCTGGGATTTAACACTTCAGCACCTGCTGCCGCTCGGGAAGCAGCCTTGGAGCTTCGGCTTCTTTTTTTTCTCCTACTTTGGGTACCACACAACCGCCACCGTGTCTCGCCAGCGAGCCAAGATGTCCAAAGTGGCCAAATACCGGCGACAAGTTAGTGAAGATCCAGATATAGACAATTTATTGTCTACTTTGTCTCCGGAGGAGATGGAGGAGCTGGAAAAGGAGCTGGATGTGGTGGATGCGGACGGGAGCATCCCTGTGGAACGCAGCCAGACAAATCAATCAGAAAACTCCTCACCTGGCCCACAGAACTGTGACACGGCACTCAACCACCACGACAAGGACACCAGGAGGCTCCTGCAGCGGGAACACTCGATAGACGTAAGTCACATCCCCTACTGGTGCTGCGGGAAAGGTGGGAACACACCTCAAACACACCCCCCTCCCCCCCTCCTCTCCCCCCGGCCCGGGCTGAGTGAGGAATAGCTCAAAACAAAACCCAGGAAAGGCGTGCGCTTGCTGAGGAGGAATAGCTGTCCCGGATAGACCAGGAAGCTGGTCTAGGCACTCCGGGAGGGAACAGGGTGTCCCATCAAATCCCGGTGTTAGTAGCAGAGACAAAACCTGTGCTCGTGCCGGGGATTTTCTGCCTGCCCCTGCTCTAACATCCCTGGGCTGGGCTGGGAGCGGAGCTGGGATTCCCAGGAGGCTGCTGGAGGGGCCGATGCAGTGACAGGGTTCTCACTGCGGCTGCGGGTTTGGGGGTTTTTTGTTTGGTTTTGGTTTTTGGTTTGTTTTCGGGTTGGTTTGTTGTTTTTTGGGGGTGGGGTTTTTTGTGTTTTGTTTTGTTTTGTTGTTGTTGTTGTTTTTTCCCTCTTTTGGAGATCTCTGGACTCCTGATCCTTTCAGTTCTTCTTATGCAAAAGATTAAACAGTCTCTAGCTCTTGTGGAATAAAAATGTTTACTGCTTTGTGAAAATCACGTCAAGAAGCAGATTTTATCCCATGCCATTTGTTTTGTATTTATTGTTAATTTTAAAATCCTTCTTTTACTTTGATGTGGGTATATTTATCTCCCTCTCTGCACCTGACAAATCCTTTAAGAGTTTGCTTGGAGCTCGAGAGCTTCATGTCAGTCCTTCTCCTCTTTTTGTATTGTGCCTTAGTGGGAGCCAGTCCTACTTTTCTGTAGCATTTATTAACTTCAGCACTAAGAATATTTGGTATGTGCTTTCTGCATGGAAGCCTGGGAAGTATTTGGTTTCCCTAGTTTTTCAAGGCAGTCTGAGCCAGAAAGTGAAAGACAGTGACTCTTCGGCAGCTGATCCATGTGGTCATGGGCTGGTTTCATGTCACAGGCAGGATTCGCATCTGCTGTGCCGGGACAGGGCTGGGGGGTGTTGGCAGCACAAGCAGAGCCAAGTATTATGTGGCTACCCCTCTGCTCTGGCTCTGATTCCAGATCTATTCCAGGTCACCCAGCTGTACCTGGGTCTTCCAGCTGGGCAATCAATCTGTAACTACCCCAGAGCACTTGGAAATTTCTTTTTCTGGATATTTATGGAGTTTGTGTAGGAGGGTCCTCTCCTGACTCTGGCCTAGGCACCTTTATTCCCTTCTAAATATTGGGAGGAGTGGGAATGAAAATTGCACCTATAGGAGAAATAACTGAAGGTTGATTTTGGAGAGCTGAACAAGGGGTTAAATTGTTCCTCCCCACCCCTGTCCTGGGCAGCCTATGAGCTCCCCCTGGCTCTGAGGATAAGGAACAGCTTTCACCTTCTATATGTGGTGCTTGGCATGGGCTGGGGGACAGTGAGGGCCGTGCCCCTCACTACAAGGGCTCGACCTTGATTTCCTCAGCGGCAGAAAATTTCCCTGTGGTGGGGACGTGCAGGTGCTGCAGGACAAACCTGCCTGGAGAGGGAAATGTTGTTATGTGGGACCAGTCATGCCAGTGACCACTGTTTTGCAGGTGATCCCAAGAGGTGACACTGTAAAATCTGCTTTTTCAGGTGGGGGGACATTTGGGTTTCACATCACTTGTGTTGCTGTTTCAGTATTAACTGTTGGAACATGAGGGGTTGACTGGGAACTGGTGTAGGGAAGTATCCATGACCAGGAGGAAGGGAGGAAATTTGTGAGTTTTGTTAAAAAGAGACCTGGAGAATTGCCTGGTTAAACATAATGTTGTTTGGAAATGCCTGAGAGTGTGTGTGCAGTGTGTGAGGACTTGGGATGTGGAAAGGGATGGCCCGGGGAGGAGAGACACCTGGGAGAGGGTATAGGGCTCTGGCTGGAGGGGAGTGCAGCACAAGGATCCTAGATAAGCTCCTGGTGCTCTCTGAGTTCAGGAGCTTCAGGCCATGGAAGACAAAGCAAACTGGTGACAGGTCAAGTTTGCCAGTGAAAGTGGCCCAGTTCGATTGCATTGCAGTAACTGGATAGGGCAGAACTGGCTTTCTTCTTCTATTTCAGTCCCTGGAGGCCAAGAAAAAAAGTATATCCTACAGCCCTTCCTCCATGCTCCCTTTCTATGTGCTAATCCCAGTTAGGATCTGGGATTCGCACATAGAAAACGCCAGCTTGCAGTGCTGGCACATCAGATCATGCTGATGGGTGGAGCAGGGCTGTGCTGTGCCGTGGGGCCCGAGGATGGGAATGGGGTGGGATGGGATTATCAGACCACAAGAACAATCACAAGGAACAGTGCAGGAAGCCAATGGTCCCCTCTGTCCAAGGAAGCCCCAGGGCTATGTTTTGCTGCAGGATGGAATGAGAACATGGAGCCATCCAGAGCACCCCAGGCAGGTGCTGAGCTCTCCCTCAGCTGCTCAGAGCTCTGAGGTCTCCGATGACAAATCCCTCTCATATGTCAGCAGATTTGTGTTGTGCCAACCAGCACAGGCATGGTGGCTGCACTCCCACGGGGTTGGCATTCCCCCAGGGTGTGCAGACATCACCCAATGCCTGTCCATCCCAGCCCCTCTCCATCAACAGCTCCCAGTATTCTGAAGCAAATCCAGAGGAGGTCACAGAGATGCTCTGAATGCTGGAACTCCTCTGATCTGGAGACAGACTGGGAGAGCTGGGGGTGTCCAGCCTGGAGAAGAGAAGGCTCCAAGGAGATCTGAAGAGACATCACAGACACAGGATAAGATCTTCCAGATGTTCACAGGTAATTCCCACTGGAATTACCTCCCATTCCTTCCCTGACTTTGTGCCTGTGCTTCTCTTCCCACTCCTGCCCCGATCACACATCTGCTTCTGGCTTGCAAAGGTTTCTCCCAATGCCTTAAATTAGGAATGCTAGACACTGTGTCTGTGATCTCTCTTCAGTAGAGAGGGACAGGAGGGCAGAATCTTGTCCTTGAACTACAGTTTGTCTGTCCATAATTCATGGAATCATGGAATGGTTTGGGTGGGAAAGGACCTTAAAGATCATCCTATTCCACCTCTTGCTTCCACCTTCCACTATCCCAGGTTGCTCCAAGCCCCATGCAACCTGGCTTTGGACACTTTCAGTCATGGCAGTCACAGGTTCTCTGGGCAACCTGTGCCAGGGCCTCATCACCCTCACAGGGAAGAATTTCCTCCAGAATCCCATCTAATTCCTGTCCTCTGAGAGTGGGAAGCCACTCCCCCTTGTCCTGCCTGTCAGTCCAGGCCTTTGTCCCAAGTCTCTCTCCAGCTTTCTTGGAGCCCCTTTAGGCACTGGAGGTAAGGTCTCATTGGAGCCTTCTCTTCTCCAGGCTGAGCACCCCTAGCTCTCACAGTCTGTCTCCAGATCAGAGCAGCTCTAGCCCTCAGATCATCTCTGTGGCCGCCTCTGGACTTGCTTCAGAAGTTCCGTGTCTTTCTTATGTCCTCCCTGCTGTTCTTCCATGCCTTCAGATGGGAATGTCTGTTGTGGGACATTGTGTGTTAGCTGAGATGTGCAGGAATTCCTCCAAAGTGCAAAATAAGGTATTTTGAAGGGAAAGGCTGAGTTTCTGCCCATCTCACTGTTCATGCAGTCATTGCCCTGTTCTTGGAGTGGCTCCAGGCACCTCTGTTTCCACCTAAATATTGGGACAAGTGGGTATATTTAGAAATATTGTTACCTACATAATAACACATCTTCTTAGTGATGAAAAGGGCAAACTTGGGTAACTAAGAAGTAGATTATAAACAGCCCAAAATAGACGTGAGCTTTGCCCCAACCTTTCCACACTGGGCAGCCAAAATCCCATCTCAGTGATGCAGTAATAAATTAATCTTATTTTTGTCTTGCTAATGAGTGGAAGTATAACCCAGCTCAAGGGTGGAGCTTGGGCCAGTGCCCCTCTCTGGATGTACTCAACAAGGTCCATGTGTCTCAGGAGCTGGAGCTAAATGAATATTCATGAGTAGATAAACAAAGAGATGATTTCTATTAGCTCATGGCTCTTTACCATCACAGGCAAAGACACGATGAGAGAAATTCTGGTTAGAAACATGCTGTGAAGTTGGTGCTGTGGTATTAATCTGCTAGAGGGCAGGGTGGGATGGGATATTGGGAAGACATCCTTCCCTGGGAGGGTGGTGACGCCCTGGCACAGAGCCCAGAAAAGCTGTGACTGCCCCATCCCTGGAAGTGTTCAAGGCCAGGTTGGACACGGCTTGGAGCAACCTGGGGTAATGGAAGGTGTCACTGCCCATGGCAGGGGGTGGAACAGGATGATCTTTAAAGTCCCTTTCCACCCAAACCCATCTAGGATTCCATGAGTTACCTGGGGCACAACTGACTTGCTGTCACTTGAAATCATTGTATCATGCCTGGTATTTCTGTCCAGAAGAGGAAAACTGCATGTGCCAGGGGCTCTGTGCAGCTGTCCCTGCGGGTTGGGTTTTTTGAAGAGCTGAGTTGTGTGAGGAGATGGGGTCTGTGGGAGCTGGTCCAGTTCCTCTATTGGTGGTGACATCTATAAAAACCATGTGTCTGTGCAGAGAGGACAGTTACACCCTCCCTGAGAACACCCCATCCATGGGGTCTCTTCCATGATGGTCTTTAAAGGAATGATCTTTAAGGTCCCTTTGAAGTATAACCATTGTATAATTCCATGATCTTTCCACTGGCATTTGGTCAGCCCTAAACACTCTCAGGGAACCTCTGCCAGATGGCACCTAGATGAGAAGAACTATCCCATGGGAAGGATCTCCATGTGAACCAGACATGCCATGGACTGGTGCTTTGGTGGACAAGTCCTCCTTAGCAGTTGCCAAGTCCACAACAGGAGGTTTTACTTTCCAAAGCATTCCACAAAATCCACCTGCAGCTGTTCTTGGCTTTCCTTGGATTCTCACCTGGCCTCACCACAGCACTCTGGTGACTCCCAAAACACCAAGCACCTGATGGCAGAGGCAGGCCCTCCTTGTGCATTCCCTTCTCTAGCATCACCATCTTCCCTGGGAATGGAAGGAACCTCCTTCCCTCAGCTCACAGAACCATGGAATATCCTGAGTTGGAAGGGGCCCACAAGGATCACTGAGTCCAGCTCCTAGCACAGGACAACCCCAAAATCCCACCCACCATGTGCCTCAGAGAGTTGTCCAAACACTCTTTAAAGCTCACCTGGAGGGAGGGGAGTACACCTGGATGTCCCAATCCTATCAGAGTTCCCAGTCTTGCCTCTCAACAGGGCTTGTTTCGATTTCACGCAGCTTCAAGCATGGATGGCTGGGAAGTGCAAGGAAGTTGCATGAGGAAGCAGGAGGGGAGTCATTCCAGGGCTGTGAACCCATTTTTAATGAAGATACTCGTGTTGTGGGTGTCTCTTTCCATGGAAGTCCAGGGCCCAGCTTACTGGAGAAGACTCTGAACAGGGGATGCTGGATGCCAGGGCAGTTTTGCACAGCCAGAGCCAGATGTGCACAGTGCAGATGGTCCCTGTATTTTTGTCTCCTGCAGGCTGAACCCCCTTCCCACAGGAGAAGTTGAGTTGGTATCTTCCAGCAGCTTTTCACTTCTTGTCTGATATCCCACTCCCCAAGTGCACTCCTCTGCAAGGCAAGACCTCCTTCTGTTCCAGGTCCATGCATCCTTATTCCTGCAGGCTCCTGGGAATGTTTCCATGTCCCCAGGCTCTCCTCATGGATGATGGACAGGCTCCTCATGGCCTGGTTTGGATGCATAGGGAAAAACAGTGAGCTCAGAGGGTCTATATAATCCAAATTCTGCACATCTGAAGGATGCCAGTGCCAGAGGACAGCAGGTCCTATTGCCATGGGGAAGGATTCCTTTTCACAAGACCTTGGACTTTGGGAAGGTCTTTTTAAAAGTCCTGCCTTCCTTTCTAGCTCTCTTAGGCTTGTAACTTGCTGCTGGGTGATTTTTAATCCAGTCACTTGATTTCCCTCCATGGAAAGTGGAGATCCTCAGCAGTGAGCCCTTCTTCAATACCATGGGTAACAAGACAGGATTTAAATTTCTTATTAATGCTCAAAGCTTGTCATCTTATCATGAAAATATCTGGAGGAAAAACAAGTTCCTTATTTTAACTCACTGGTTCAGACTTGAGGGAATTTGCAAACAAGGGTATAGCAGGGGTTATCTCATTCTTTGAGCATCTTCCCAGTTTGTTCCTAACACATGTACTGAAACTCTGTTCTTCTGTTTATCAGCTAGTTCTTTGACTGCCAAGACTGTTCCTCCTCCCTTCCAAGAGTCTTTTCTAATTCTCAGCTCTTGCCTTTCTTTCAGCCATGTGCTGACCTGGTCTCTTTTCCCTCATCAGAGAATCTTTATGATTGGAAAAGACCACTAAGATCATCAAGTCCAAAGAATCCCAGAATCCCAGACTGGTCTGGGTGGGAAGGGACATTGAAGCCCATCCCATTCCACCCAGCCCTGCCATGGCAGGGACACCTTCCACTATCCCAGGATGCTCCAAGCCCCGTCCAACCTGGCCTTGGACACTTCCATGGATGAGGCAGTCACAGCTTCTCTGGGCAACCTGTGCCAGGCCCTCATCACCCTCACAGGAGAGAATGGACCAGAATATATTGTTCTGAACAGCTTCTGGCCTCCAAAAGAGGTGAAAGGGGTGAGTGACACTGGGACATCCATCCAGAGGCTTCTCCAGTGGTTTCTGGCCCATGGAATGGGCAGTGGGCAAAGCTGTGGGTACTTCCACCAGCACACAGAGGGGAAGAGAGCTGGCAGCTTCCTGGGCTTTGTGTTCCTCCATGGATGATAGCCAGGGATATCCAAAGTAGTCACACATTTGGAAAGAAACCAAAGGTATTGAGCCGTTTCTATTTGGTCCTTAAAAGAGGCCACAGATGGTCCCTCCAGCTGCACAAGTCATTCTCCAACTCCCTGACAGGAGGAAGCAGCCAGGTGGGGTCAGGCTCTGCTCCCAGAGAGCAAGGGACAGGACAAGAGGAAATGGCCTCAAGCTGCACCAGAGGAGGTTCAGGTTGGACATCACAAGGAATTTCTTCATGGAAAGGGTGGTTGTGTACTGGACAGGACTGTTCAGGGCAGTGGTGGAGTTCCCTTTCCTGGAGGTGTCCAAGGAATGCCTGGATGTGGCACTCAGTGCTCTGGGTTACAAGGTGGGGGGATCGGTCCCAGGTTGGACTAGATGATCTCAGAGGTCTTCTCCAACCAAATTGATTCTGTAATTCTGTGAAGTCCAGGAGATCCCTATCACTGCTCAGAAATGAAAACCCTTGTCTGTGCTCTGGTGTTTCATTCTGAGTTTCTGAAAAAGTCACAACCCTGTCACAAGAGGGATGAGCAGCAGAAGCAGGAGCTGTCATCTGCAGCAGATGATAAAATGACCCTTCAAGGTGAACATAAAAGCAAGAGCAATCCTGTAGCAGCTCCCAGAAGTAGTGTGGAGAACAGCTGAAAAATGTGAATCTTTGAGCTGCATTCCTAAAAACATGGTGTGAGAAAGACCTTCACAGCTGGATCGGTGTTTTTGTGATGGCTTTGGGGGCAGAAGCTTTGCTTTCCTTGTTTTTCCTTTTGTGACCGGGGCAAGTCACAGCACAAAGTATTCCTAGTGACTCAGAGCTCACACCAAAGGCACGCACGAGTCTAGGAGATCCATGGTCCATCTAAGGGCACAAGCAGGGAAAAAAACCCATGGATTTCTAGGCAATTGGCAGAAAAAAAGAGTACAAATCTTGAGGTTTATATTTATATAAAGCACAACTGAGATGCAGATAGATCCATGGAAGTGTGTTGTAGTGTTTAGCTTATATGGGCTGAGCTGCCCAGGAGGTTTAATATGTGTTTATGTTGAGCTGATAAATAGACATGGAGGAGAAGAGCTGGGTCTGTTATGTGTCCCCCTCTTTCACAGCACTATGACATCACTTGTGTGCTAAAACCATCTCAGTGACTCAGCTCCCAGCAGGATGCTGGGATTAACCGGTCATATTGCTCCATCCCACCCTTTGCTGTGTGGGAATCATGGCAGGATGGAGCAAGAGGATCCCAGTGTCAGGGCGCATGTTTTGAAGTCAAGGTGTGGCTGGCAGGATGGTGGGGGACAGACACACTGTGGAGGGTCAACAGTCCTGCTCTGTCTGTTCCTCTGCCCAGAATGTGGAGCAAACAGGGATGAAAACAGAAAGGAATTGGAGCTGTGGAAACAACAGCCTGTCCCAGCCATGGTGTTGAGAGGGCAGTGCCCATCCCCTGTGCTGGCAGTGCTGGCATCACACCTTCAAACTGGAAACAGTTGGGGCTTCTCAGGACAAGAAAGTCGTTGAGGGGCTGGAGCATATCTGGAGAAGGGAACAGAGCTGAGGAAGAGTCTGGAGTCCCAGGAGTGGCTGAAGGAGCTGCGGGGACTCAGCCTGGAGAAAAGGAGACCCAGGGGGGACCTTCTGGCTCTCTACAACTCTCTGACAAGAGGAGGCAGCCAGATGGGGATCAGGCTCTGATCACAGGGAGCAATGTACAAGACAAGAGGAAACAGCCTCAAACTGTGCCAGGGGAGGTTCAGGTTGGATATTGGGGAAAATTTCCTGCATGGAAAGGATTGTAAAGCACTGGCATAAGCTGTCCAGGGTAGAGGTGGAGTCACCATCCCTGGAGAGATTTAAGAACTGTGTGGATGTTGCTCTTGTGGACATGGGTTAGTGGTGAACACGGTACTGGGGGAGGGGTTGGACTTGATGATCTTAGAGGGCTTTTCCAACCATAGTGATTTAATTATTCTGTGATTTTCTGAAACACAACTGGAGAGGTGCCAACCCAGGTCTTAGAGGTGTCCTGTGCAGCTCGTTGACCATGTGTTGAGCAGCCCAGGGCTTACACATAGTATTTGGGTGAGGATTTATGCTGCATGCTGCTGAGGGCTCCAAGGGGTCCCTCCTCCTGACAGGGGCACCATGGCATATGCCTGGCACGGGAATGAGCACCTGCACAGCTGTGGCAGCCTCTGACAAGGAGAGTGATTTACTATTTGCTTCCTTACAGGGAATTCCCCAGTTCCCAAGAACCAGAGATGGTGACTCCTGGCATGCCTGGCTCTGTGCCCACTGAGTGCTCTGTCCTGGGATGCAGCTCCCATGTGGTGCCAGAGCCTGAGGAGCTGGTGCTCCTGTTTCCCACAAACTATTTAAGGGAATGACCAGCAAACCAATGACCAGCAAAATTGGTTTGATTTTCCAGGTAGGCACCTGGAGCTTGGCTCATCTCACCTGCTTCAAAGACCTGGAATCATCTTCCAGCACCAGGTGCCCACTGCCAAGGGGTGTCTGTGATGGTCTCATGGGCTGCTGAATGGGATCCATTGGATACCTGCACCAGCAAGGGGCCTGGAAGTGTGTCCATGTGTTTCCAGGAGGCTGGGAGTGTGTCCTGCTCCTTAAGCATCCAGTCCTCCTGACACAGAGGATGGAGATAGGATTAAGACTTGCTAGGGCTGAATTGCAATTCTCCTGTTCCTAAAAATCCAATTAATGTTTTTTGTGAGCTTCCCACAAAGTGCACTGGGCGGAAATCCAGCCCAGAGGTGCTGGTAGTGTTAATCACTGGCTTTCCCTCCCCTTTTTAATCCCTGATGAAGAGGAGACAACCAGGGAGAAGGTCTCATCTTGGGAATATCCAGTTCAGCCATGGCAGTGCCAGGAGAAGGCTTGGGAATGTAGGAAACAGAAGAGAAAAACCTGGACTTCTAAAACCTGCATTTGTTAGAGGAGAAAAAGTTTCCATTTGCAGAGTATTCAGTGGTTTTACAGCTTTCTGGAAAATGGCTGTATGTCTCCATGGAAGGGCTGGAGTTCTTCTGTTAAAATAAACCAAGTCAAAACATTCATTGGCCTTAATTCAAAAAAAAAAAAAAAGGCAAAACCAGGGCCAGAAGCTGCCCAGTCTCTGGAGAACAGCTCTGCGTCTCAGAAGGGGGACTTTTTAAAAACATTGGCCTGAGACGTGCAAAGACACAGTGATATTTGGGGTCAGAGAGGTCTGGGCAGAAGGGAAGGGGAAAAGCTGAGTTCCTCATTAAAATGACAGGATAATATGTGAGGCAGGACAGGGCAGGGAGTTGCTTACATCTCTCTGGGCTTTAGCACACAGAGCAGCTCTCTGGCAATCCGGGTTCAGCAGCTCCCAGGACTCAGCCAAGGACACAGCATTCTTTCCAGGAATGTCCTTGGCTCTGAGTTGTCCCTAGGTTACTCAAAACTGGCTGAGAAATGGAAGAAAAGAGCTTGGGCATCTTGTTGTGGTTTGGCTTAACTCTCCAGGAGCAGGTACCCAAATACCAGGAACATCAAACAACCTGCAACCCCCCTGCCTTTGCCCCCAGCCACTTCGACAGCCTCTCTGTGCAATGGGACAGTCTCAGAGGACATCCCTGCCCCCAGGGAGGTCTCACAGGGCTCCTGCTCAGCCTCCTCAGCCCCAGGGTCATTCCTCCCAGGAGGAGTGCTGGTGACTCACTCATGGGCTCTGGCTGGGATTTGGGATAGGTGGGTGGGACAGAGGGAACACGGGGGCCCTCAGAGTCTGGCAGGTTGGCAGGTGTCTCCAGAGGGTGATACCCAAAGTTAGAGCTGTGTATTGAATTCCAGAGCCTTGTGGTGGCTCTGGAGACTTTATAGGGCTTGGCAGCATGTGTAGGACAGACTGAAACACTCCAGGCAGTGAAAGCAGATTGGCTTGTTAGTCATGGATTCATAATTATCCCTAAACCTGCTCCTTCAAGTAATTCAACCCAGTTTCCCTTCCTTCCCTCACCAGTCTGGTCTGGGACCCTCGCAGCTAACCAAGAGATCTTGGTGAATTGTCTGTCTGTGTCTCAGAGGTCTCCCCTCATCCCTGGGCTTCCCCACTTCCCCATTTTTCCACCTCCAAAAGCCACACAGGATTTGTGTGAAACCAATACAGTTGTGCTGGTGTTGTCTAAGCCATGCCATTCCAAGAGATGAACTGGAATATGTCCCATAGGCTGCAGGAGGAATTTATTATCCCAGCAGAAGCTGGAAGAGAGGAACAACCCCTTGGCCTGGGCATTATTCCCAAGTCTTCAGCTCTGGAGGGGTTGCAGTTGCTTTGCAGGAACGCAGTTCTAGGGGAACAGTCTTTGTTGGTAGCCAAATCCACATGCCAGACAGCCAGCATGGCCCTGCCAGGAGAGCTGCTGGAAAGGAGGGAGGCAGTGGATCCCCAGAGAAGGGTCGTGGTCGGCTCTGTCGCATGTGCAGAAACTACCATCAGCCACCCTGGTGCTGACCCTGGATTTCCCAGAGTACAGGTGATTGGGATGGACCCAATCCTGGCTCAGGCTTCCCCTGTTGTCCCCTTGAGGTTCTCATATCATCACGGGATAATGTCTCACACTTAACTTCCAAGGCCTCTACAGCTGCAGGTGACATTAGAAACTGAGCCAGTGTCATGGCTGCAGGCTGAGTTCCTGTTCCTGGAGCCACTTTCACAGGAGCTACAAGTGCAGGTTTGGCCTGAGATCTTTTGCTGACACGCCCCTTTCCTCATGGGGACCAGCATGACTCCTGTCCCCAGCAGTCACCCACACAGAGGAGCCTCCTGGTCTCTGGAATCATGGAATGGTCTGGGTGAGAAGGGACCTTAAAGATCATCCCATTCCAGCTCTGCCATGGACACAGACACTTCCCACTGTCCCAGGTCGCTCCAAGCCCCATCCAACCTGACACTTCCATGGATGGGACAGCCACAGCTTCTCTGGGCAACCTGTGCTAGGGCCTCACCATCCTCACAAGGAGGAATTCCTTCCCAATATCCCATCTAACCCTGCTCTTTGTCAGTGGGAAGCCACTCCCCCTTGTCCCTTTCTCCAGGCCCTTGTCCCAAGTCTCTCTCCAGCTTTCTTGGAGTGCCTTTAGGCAATGGAAGAGGCTCTGAGGTCTCCCCAGAACCTTCACTTCTCCAGGCTGGACACCCCCAGCTCTCCCAGTCTGTCTCCAGATCAGAGCAGCTCCAGCCCTCAGAGCATCTCTATGGCCTCCTCTGGACTCACTCCAGAAGCTCCATGCCCTTCTGATCTTGGGGGCATTCTGGCTTCCCCCTTTCAGCCAAGCCCTCCTTGAACCCCCATGGGGTGCTCCTCCCTGGAGCCAGCGCAAAGCTGCTCATGCTCCCAAGATTCTATCCTCACGTCTTGTTCTTTGGCTGCCATGGTGGGACCATGAGAGACTCTTCCCAGGACATACCTCTGAAAATAACTGCAGGCTGGGGAAAGCCGGCCTCTTCCAAAGACTAAACTTCTGCAAACATATTTCCATATGTACCCTATGCCAGGGACGGATGTAACAGCAGTTGCTTGGCCACCAAGTGCCCCTTCCCTCACCTTGGGTACAGGATTTTTGAATCCCTGGGTAACACCTCCTCTCCTCTCCTCTCCTCTCCTCTCCTCTCCTCTCCTCTCCTCTCCTCTCCTCTCCTCTCCTCTCCTCACACAGCAGGATGACTTTGCCCACATTCCGCCTGCTGAACAAACAGCCAGATCAGTAACTGCCATTAAACCGGCAATTTTCTACCCCAAAATGAGCTGTGCTGCTTTGGCGGCAGGAAGTGAGACCCTCAGTCCACCTCCAGATTCACTCTCCCCATCCCCAGTTCTATCCCCAGCCCCATCCCTTGCTCAGTGCTGGAGCGAGTGCTTGGATTCCAGGCAAGAAGTTCCCAGTCTCCTTTGCCTTTTAAGGCAACATCTGAGTGGGTTTGAGGGATACAAATGCTAACAAGCTATGGCAATGCTCATTTTAGTCTATTTAGAGGAAACGGGAAGGCATTTCAGTTCATCAAAACACTGGTGATTAATCAACTGACTACCAGGCTGTTTTCATTAGGCTTATTTTTAAAGGTCTGACACGCTGTGCAAAAATATTCCCCTAATAAATGTGCTTGTGACAGAGGGAATGACACAGAGGGGGTGTAGCAGCACTGGTTTCCAGGTACTCAAGGTAAATATGCCAGTGGGCAGAGAGGAGTGAGCAGGCAGGACTCAGGATGGGAATGAAGAGGGGACAGGTGGCCCTGGGCTGCAGGAGAAGCTGTGCTGGTGGCCACGGGGACAGCCAGGGGTTCCAGAGCAGGCAATGCTTTTCTCTCTCCTCCACCCATGCCACACAGCTCTGCCACCAATCTCCACTTCCAGCTGCACTTCCAGCCTGGAGGTAAGGACTTTGGCATTATCACCAGTGGTGGGCTCATGACACCTGAGGATGGCACCTGCAGCATGGGCTGGGTCAGTGAGATACACCAAGAGCCCAGGGATGGTGGAAAGGCAGGATGGGACAAGGACATGTTCCCTCCTGGGCACACAGGTGGCCTCAGGCAGGGCCAGAGCAGACCTGCTTTGCAGATGTCTCCAGGCTCCAGCAAGGGATGGAGATGAACCACAGTGACCCTTGGTTTTAGAAACACAAACCTGGTTTTTTCCCTGAACATTTTTCCTCCTGATTCCTCCCCCTCAGCTGCTGCTGGAGCTGGGTGCTTGCCAAGGGCTCTCCCAAGCCATCTCTGCAGGAGATGAAGCAGCTTGAACCCCTCTGACCCCCTGAAACCATTCAGCACTTCTTCCAATAACCTGCATCTCTTAGATGGGATCCTTCTGATGCATCCCAAATCTGCTGGATGCAAATGATCCCATAAGCACTACCCACAATGGCAGAAACACCCATGATGGTCACTGCTATCTGTGGCATTCCCTTGTTCCCATACCTAGGGCCGCAACTGGTTCCTTTTGCCCCAGCTTCTTTTCCCTGACTTCTCCCAGCTCCCTTTCTCCTGATTCCTTTTCCCTACCTCTTTTCCCACATCCCATTCTCTGGCTCCAGGTCTCTCCTCCCCCAAACCTGCCCCACACCACAGCACATGGACACACATCCATGGATGGAAGCTTTAACCAGATAACAGGACATTTCCAGCATGTGCTGCAGCAGCTTTCCCAAGCAGGGATTTGCCATGGATTTAATTTTCCTCTGGTTTCATTTGCTTGGAATAAACCATCACCTTCTCCAAGCGTAGGAGAGGTTGATGGTATTCTCACCAGGGTTTTCTCCCTTTCTCCAAGATCTGCTCATCGCTGGCCAAAGCCTTTGCTCTTCTTGGTCTTGCATGTGCCCAGGGTGTTCCTGAGAGACTCAGAGCTCCCCAGGGTTAGACTGGGTGAGCTTGGGCTGGGAAGGAGAAAGATTTTTGGAGCAGTTGGTGTGGAGATGAAGCTGCTGGCTCTGACTTGAGGGGTGCTCAGCCTGTGGTGACCAAAGGGTCTCAGAGTCCTTAGGAGGATAAATGTCCCTTTTCACAGGAACCTGCAACCTGGGCGCTACCAAACACCTTGGAGAGGCCCTATTGGATACTGGCAGGGGAACACCAGTGTCCTCATCCTACAGTCCTCCTGCCAGGGCTCTTCCTCCACTGAGGTGCTTCAGGATGTCACTGAGCACCAGTACACCATCCTGGTGCTGGGAACATACCACAGATTGGTGAGAAGGACCCCTGGCTCAGTGCCAGAGGAGGTGGCATCACCCACTCCCTGCAGCATCCAGGACACCTCTGGGAGCTCCATCCCTCATCCCTGGGGTGACAGGGGTGGGGGCTGTGTGGATGCCAGGCTCTGTAGGGGTCTGGCATGAGCTTTTCTGTCCCTCTGCAGCCTTGCACCAGGGAGCCAAGAAATCTCTTAACTAAATAAACAGCTCTCTCGTCCCCAATGGCATCTGTTTATACACCAGGTACAAACAGTCCCCAGGGCTGCCCATGCACAGCCAGTTCTTTCCACAAAAATCTGTCCCTGAGGGCTGCCAGTACTGCGTGTGGGGAAAGCTCAGCCTCATGCTGCCCCAGCACGGACACCGTGGAGCCCTGGGATGAAGAGGAGGAGGCCAGCCTGGCTGTAGGCTAGGGTGTCAGGATTCAGATTTGGGGGTTCCAGGCACTGGATGAAGCCACAGTGCTTTCCTAATCATGAGAGAGTCCAGGGAAATTGTAAAGGCATCACAGCTGCATCTCCCAGAGGTATGTTCCTTCCTCCTTTCCCTGGAGTCCTAAAATCCCCCCAGGAAAGATGATGGGCCAGGCCAGTGGTGAGGACCTGCGTGTTACCTAGCCATGGAGGAGGGAGAAGGGCATTTAAATTGCCAAACCTTGATGTGAAATTTATGGTACGATCCTCCACTGTGCAGCAAACTTGGTGCCAGTGTCAAGTTCATCTGCCTTCAGCCACCTGAAGCACTGGCTCCTCTCCCTTGGGAAAGGATGTCATGTCATGGAGTCCCAGACTAGTTTGGGTTGGAAGAAACCTCAAAGCTCATCCCATTCCACCTCCCGCCATGTGCAGGGACACCTTCCACTATCCCAGGTTGTGCCAAGCCCTGTCCATCCTAGCCTAGGACACTTCCACGGATGAGGCAGCCACAGCTTCTCTGGGGCACCCTGTGCCAGGGCCTCACCACCCTTACAGGGAGGAATTTCTTCTCAATATCCCACCTAAATCTGCCCTCTGACAGTTTAGAGAGAAGGATGGGAACCATATCAAAGGTTGTACCAATGCTGATGGAGCCCTCAGCCTTGGCTGAATGCTGCAACGAGGCATTGGCTGTGTCCCCAAGCTGCTGGAGCTGGCTGGGGCCATCAACAATGCCCAGGACAGGCTGTACCAAGGGCAAGGGTCAAGTAAAATGACCAAAACTTCCTTCTGACCTTCTCTCAGACTCTCCAAGTTAAGCCTTCCCTCTTGTGCTGTCTTTGGATCCTGGGAGCAGATGTGCTGGGAGAACCTCATGCATTAGAAAGCAATAAATACCTCAGATGCTCCCAAATGCTCCTATTTCCTTGGTTTTTTGCTCAAAAGTGCAAACTGCTGTTGAAAGGAGGATGATTTTGCAGAACCCAGGGTTGGAGTCACTGCTGGGTCAGCAGTGTCACTGGGGACACTGCTATGGGCGCTCCCCTGCTTGCACACAAATCCAGGACAGTGTGGAGAATGTTGGGCTACAGACTGAAAAGCCACCAAGCATCCAGCTGGAAACCATTTAGGAAAGGTGGGAAAGAACCTGGGGCTCACAGGGAAACAGGCACTACCTCCATCCCTAGTTAGAAAAATTATTAAAAATTGGTAACTTATAGGGGGTATGAGAGAAGGTGCCTCCTACAGCTTGTTAGTTTATGGCCTGTTAGGGAGGGTATCCTGCAGATCTCCAGAGCCCTTTGGGAGCAGGCTGGAGGCAGAAGGAGAGCAGAGCTGCCTTAGAGAGCTGCAGCAGGACCTCATCACACCTGGGTTCTGCAGGCTCTGCCTACATTCAAGGCACTCAGAGGCTGAGCCCTTCCCTGGAGCTGGGACCTCAGCTAGGCCAAACATTCCTCTTCCAAAGGCCAGCCACAGGTTGCAGGATGTTCCCATGTGACAGTGAGACTGGGGTGACAAGTCTATAGGTCAGAGGCACCTGTTTCTGTAATTCCCAGGTGTTTTTCTCTCCCTAGGAAAGCAGGCTGAGCAAGAATAAGGGAGACAAAAATCAAGAAGAAAAAGGAAAGGAATCTCCTTCCAAAGACCTGGCCCAGAAACGAGATACTAAAGTGGGGAAAAACTCTAAAAGGGAAGAAAGTGTTCAGAAAACAGATCCGAAAGGTAAAGCTGAGACTGAGACCAAGACCAAAGAGAACAAAGCTATGAACTATAAAGTCAAGGCCATGGAGAAAAAGCTGATAGGGAAGGACAAGAAGGAGGAAGAGGAGAGTTCAGTGTTGAGGGAGGACACAGGGAAGGATAAAAAGGAGGAAGAGGAGGGTTCAGTGTTGAGGGAGGACACAGGAAAGGATAAAAAGAAGGAAGAGAAGAGCTCAAAATTGAAGAAGGATGCAGAGAAGGATAAAAAGGAAGAAGAGAAGGTCTCAGCAGCAAAGGAGGAGACAGAGAAGAAAAAGAGCAAGAAGAAAAGGATTCAGCATCAAAGGACCCAGGGAAGGACAAAAAGGAGGACAAGAGTTCAGAATCAAAGAAACAGGCAGAAAAAGACATAAGAGGGAAAGAGAAGAAAGAAAATGATAAAAAAGAAGAGGAAAAGGCTTCGACTGTGAAAAAATCCAAGGCAGATGATAAGGATAAATCCCAGGCAGAAGCAGAAAAGGCAGAAAAGGTGGAGGAGAAACAGGAAGCCAAGGCAGGAGCCGGGAGCAGCCCTTCCAAGCCTTCCTCCAGCAGCTCCGCCGATCAAGCCAAGGACGATGAAGCCTCCAGCATCTTTGACGAGCTCATCGAGAAGGTGAAGAACAACGATGCTGAGGTGACCGAGGTCAACGTGAACAACTCTGACTGCATCAACAACGAGACCCTGGTGCGCTTCACCGAGGCCCTGGAGTTCAACACTGTGGTCAAGGTGTTTGCCCTGGCTAACACCCGCGCTGATGACCACGTGGCCTTCGCCATTGCCATAATGCTCAAGTCCAACAAGGTGCTGACAAGCATCAACTTGGACTCCAACCACATCACGGGCAAGGGTATCCTGGCCATTTTCCGGGCACTGTTGCAGAACAACACACTGACAGAGCTACGTTTCCACAACCAGCGGCACATCTGTGGAGGAAAGACAGAGATGGAGATTGCCAAGCTCCTGAAGGAGAACACCACTCTCCTGAAGCTGGGCTACCACTTCGAACTGGCTGGGCCACGCATGACCGTCACCAACCTGCTGAGTCGAAACATGGACAGGCAGAGGCAGAAACGCCTCCAGGAGCAGAAACAGGCACAGGAACGGGGGGAGAAGAAAGACCTCCTGGAGGTGCCCAAGCCTGGAGCTCTGCTGAAGGGGTCCCCCAAGGCATCTCCACAGCCATCCCCCAAGGCTTCCCCCAAAAGTTCTCCCAAGAAAGGGGGGGCACCCACCATACCACCCCCACCTCCTCCTCCACTCGCCCCACCACTGATCAATGAGAACCTGAAGAACTCGCTCTCGCCAGCCACGCAGAGGAAGCTGGGAGACCGGGCACTGCCAGTCCAGGAGAAGAACTCTCGGGATCAGCTCCTGGCAGCCATTCGCTCCAGCAACCTCAAACAGCTCAAGAAGGCAAGTGTGGGGCCAGGTGGGGCCCATGCACAGGGTGGGGCTGGGGGCTGAGGTCATAGCCATTGTCACTCTGGCAATGTTCTTCTCTGGAGTGGGGTGTCCCTGCTCCCAACCCCTGCACAGGTGCAGATCCATCCCTGGGCAGAACTCTTGTGTTGGGCAGATCCACCAGGATCCAGGGGTTGGGACACAAGGAAGAAGCCATCTATAACTTACAACTCACTGGGCTCTTGACACCTTGTTGTTATGGCTGAGCCCATGCCCCTGGGGTGGAAGGTGGCCCAGGATGGCTGGAGAGGCTTCAACTGCATTTAAACAACTGAAACATTCCTTGAAGTCAACCCCAGCTCTGGGGCTGCCAGACTTGACTAAGCCTTTTGAACTCTGTACATATGAGCAACTGAATGTTGCTCTGGGGGTACTGACACAGCACCTTGGGAACCAGTGGAGAGGTGTGGCCTAGTTCTCAAAACAGCTAAACAGTGTTAGTCAAGGGTGGCCTGGGTGCTCGGAAGCTATGGCAGCAACTGTCCTCCTAATACAGGAGGCCCATAAATACACCCTTGGGCAGCACATTGTCATGTATGTACCCCACACAGTAATAACTGTGCTGGAACAAAAGGGCCTAATGGTGGTCTCAACACGGGGCCTTGAAACCTCTCACACACTCCAGGTGGTTTGTGTCCCTGCTGGGCTGTCCATGGGCTGGAGTGTGGGGACAGCCTGCCTGGCCAAGAGACAGAGGTCATTGAATGGTTTGGGTTGGGAGAGACCTTAGAGATCATCTCTTTCCTGCCATGGGCAGGGACACCTTCCACTATCCCAGGTTGCTTCGAGCCCTGTCCAACCTGGCCTTGAACACTTCCAAGGATGGGGCAGCCACAGCTGCTCTGGGCAGCCTGTGCCAGGGTCTCACCACCTTCACAGCGAGGAATTTCTCCCCAATATCCCATCTAACCCTGCCTGGATGTCCCTGCACCATGTCAGGGACATTCCTGCAACCCCTCCCTTTGCTCTCCCAGTAATGGGGTGTCTTTCCCTGCAGGTGGAGTTGCCAAAGCTGCTGCAGTAGGGAGCGGGAGGATTTTTCCCCTGCAGCCCATGGCAGATCCCAGACACTGACTTTTCTCATGACTGTTTCCATGACAAGCCCTTTGGAACCTGCAGTGACTGATGCCAAGGAGCAGGGATCTCTCTGGGACACGGAGGACGGGCCGGGCCCAGCAGGACATGATGGAGGATGTTGTATTTATTTTTTGATGGTTGTGAAGCCTTCAGGTTCACTCTTCTACCAGCACCGTGCCCTGCCAGAGATGCCAAGAATAGAGCGGGGGTCTGCAGAGCTGATCCTTATAGAAATCCCTCGTCAGAGCATAACAAAGGGGTTTGGCACCCTCTATCCAGGGTCCAGCCTGGGGTGAGCAGGAGTACTCCCAGCCCTGGGTGGAGAGCAGGGGACTCCCAGACCATCATCACATCACCACAAGGTGTCTGGCAGAGTTTTGGGATTCAGGCACAGCAGTGGCTGCAGAGTTGGGGGTTCAGGCTTGACATCAGGAGGAATGGGAGGGTGAAGGGAGCAGCTGGGGAGAGAAGGGGCATGGAAGTGGTGGGACATGGGGAGTCAGGCTGGGGCCAGGAGCTTGAGGCATCTTGTATGCACTCACAGCACTATGTCGGGACCCCCAGAACCCTCAGGGCACGGAAACTAAATCTGCCTCAGAGAGAGTACGAAAGAACCAGCTCAACGGGGGCAGTAGGTTTGGGGGTCATGTGATGCCTACCCTCCCTCCCCCCATCCTTCCTATCATGACACCTGGATTACGATTTGTATGACTGCGGCCACTGCATCAGCAATAAAGCTCACCCAACGCTTCTCTGTGCCTCTGGACAGCTCCACGCCCCCAGATCCCAGACTGGGGCACAGGGGGTGTCTGGGAATGGACTCAGCAACCTCAGCCAGGGGCAGCTCTTCCCTCTCCCACACCCACAGCCCACCCTGAACTGGGACCACCTGGACACCCCAGCCTGGGTGTCCCTGGTCACCCATCCATCCAGAATCACCCAAATGGGGCACCCAGGACCCCTCAAATGGGACACCCTAACCCCTAACCCCCCCAAATGGGGCACCTTGTTGCTGCTGCATGTGGACAACCAGGTACCAGGCAACCATGCAGACACCCCAAAACTCTGGAGTCACCCAGAACTGGGCACCCCAGGACCACTCCACAGTCACCTCAAACCCTTTGAGTCCACCCAGAACTGGGCATCCTGGGGCTGCCCCAGGGTCACCCCAAATCCCAAGGTAGTTAAGAACTGAGTGCCTCAGGGCACCTCAGGCCCCGGAGTCGCCCCCAAACTTTAGGGGTCACCCAGAACTGCGCTCACCTTTGGCACCACGGGGCTGAGGCCTTTTTGGGGGTGCAGCAGCACCCAGGTTTCTCCAGGGAGGCTCCCCCTGTCCCGGGACACCCACGTGCGTGGCTGAGAGGCGGCTCCCGGGACCAGTGAAACGCCGTTTTGGGGAGCATTTCTGCAGTCGCGCAGTGCCGTAGCCCCAGCGGGAGGAGCAGTATCGGTACCGAGTGTTCCTCACGCCCCTTGCCCCCTTGCACACTCCTTTGGGGCGGCCCCTGCTAACGCGGGACCCCAACCGGGCACCGCGGGGCCATTGGGACATCCCGCACCGGGCATCCGACCGGCCCCGAGGTCAAAGCACCAGGGGCGTCACTCGAACACCGGCGGTGTCACCTAAAACCACGAGGGTCAGCGGTGGACCGGGGCAGTGCAACCCCCGGGGGAGGGTGGCGGGCCCGGCAGGGGGCGCCGTTAACGCACCGGGAACGCTGCAGTGCGCAGCGGGGCTGACAGGGGGCGCCGTTAACGCACCGGGAACGCTGCAGTGCGCAGCGGGGCTGACAGGGGGCGCCGTTAACGCACCGGGAACGCTGCAGTGCGCAGCGGGGCTGACAGGGGGCGCCGTTAACGCACCGGGAACGCTGCAGTGCGCAGCGGGGCTGACAGGGGGCGCCGTTAACGCACCGGGGGCGGAGCGGCGGGCGGCGGGGCCGGTAGGGGGCGCGGTGCAGCCCCGGTCTGTCCGGTCCGTCCCGGCCCCGGTGGCGACAGCGCCCGACGGGGGCTATCGGGGGTGTCTGGCTCCGCTCCCACCGCTTGGTACCGGGGAACCGGCGCAGGGCACACGGCGGCGGCGATGGACGGCGGGGCGGCGGCATGAGGCGGCGGCGGCGGCGAGGAGCATGGCGGCGGCGGCGGGCGGCGGGGCGCGGCGGGGGCTGCTGAAGCGGAAGCCGAACTTCACGCTGCAGGAGCTGGAGGTGCTGATGAGCGAAGTGCTCCGGTACGAGCCGCTGCTGTTCGGCGCCGCCGCCGGTACCGTGAACGCGTACGAGAAGCAGAAGATCTGGTGGCGGATCACGCACAAGGTGAACGCCGCCGGCCGCCACCAGCGCGACATCGGCGAGGTGAAGAACCGCTGGCGGGGGCTACGCCGCCGCGCCGGGGATAAGATCAGCCGGCACCGGCTGGAGCGGCAGGGCCCGGCCGGCAGGGCCGCCGCCAGGAACGGGAACACCGGGAGCACCGGGAGTAACGGGAGCAACGGGAACGGCGCGGCCGAGCCCGGCCCGGGGCCCGCCCCCGCCCCCATCTGGGGTCCTCGCGGCGCCGCCGGAACCGACCCCGCGATGCGCAGCGCCGAGGGGTCGGCACAGCACGGTGAGTGTGCGGGGAGCGGCGGGGGGACCGGGCAGGGACACGGGGGTGCTGGGGCCGGGACGGAAGAGTGGAGAGGAGGACATGGTAGGACCAGGACAGGACATGGGGGACCGGGACTAGGACAGGAGAGAACGGGGCAGGGTCACGGAGATGCCGGGACCGGGATGCGGGGAGACCGGCACACAGACACTGGGACTGGTACCGGGACAGGTGTATGGTGGGACAGGGACATGAAGAACCAGGACACAGACATGGGAAACTGGGGCAAGCACTTGCTGAGGGACCAGGATGTGACATGGGGGACCAAAAAGGGGCCACAGATGAGGTGGAATGGGATAGAAATGGGTTTAGGAAGTGGGGACAAGCAACAAAGTAAATGGGGACACTGGGACCAGGACAGATGCATGGCAGAAAAAGATCAAGAGAGACAAGGACGAGGACCAGGACATGCGGGACCAGGACATGGCATGGGAAACCAGGACACAGACACAGGGCCACTGGGATTGGGAGAGGATGGGAGGAATGGGGACACAGGGGACCAGGACCAGGATGTGAGTGGATCAGGAGACCACGATAGTGATATGGAGATACTGTGACAAGGATGTGGGGGTCCAGGACACAGGCATGGGGGACTGGGATGCAAGAGAACTGAGACTGAAACAAGTCACTGGGACCAGGACCCATGTGCATGCAGGGGACGCAGGAGACCGGGACCAGGGTGTGGGGGATGAGGAAAGGGACACAACCAGACCAAGTCACAGGAGCAGGTGCATGGAGAGATGGGGGTGGGGACTCAGGGAACCTGGATCAGCACCTGGAGAACCAGAACACAGGGCATCAGGGCAGGGGCATGAGGAACTGGGACAGGGACACAGAGGCACTGGGACCAGTACAGGGACATGGAGTAACCAGGACAGAGGGGACCAGGACAGAAACATAGTTCTGGGACAGGGACACAGGAGACCAAGACCAAGAGCAGGAGATGAGGAGCAAGAAACTGGGAATAGGTAAGGTGTGTAGAGGGACCAGGACAGGGACAGTGGGACCATGCCATGGGGGACCGGGACGTGGATACTGGGGACAATGGCAGGGACATGGAGGATTGGGACAGGTACGTGAGGGATATGGGGGCATCCTAAGGCATCACTAGGCCTGGGGAAGATACATGGAGGGACTGGGACACAGATCCAGGGAAACAGGGCAGGGATATGAGGGGGCTGGGATGAAGATGTGGGAAAAACTGGGACCAGGACACTGAGACCAGTACAGGTGCATGAAGGTACTGGAGCAGGAACACAGAGGGAACATAGAATCAGGGCCAAGGGATAGGAACATGGAGTATTGGGACAGGGACACAGGTAACAGGGATGTGAGAGGACCAGGACAGGGACATAGGAGACAGGGAGAATAATAGGGGCAGCTGGACCAGGACAAAAGGGTAACAGGATCAGGACAAGGATATGGGTTTAGGACTGGGATTAGGACAGGAACAAAAGGCAGGGGGTACTGGGACCTGGACAGGGATAAGAAGGGGCTGGGAGCAGGGCAAAGACATGGTGGGATTGGACAGTGACATGGGGCAGGACAAAAACAAGGAACATGCCAGTACTGGGACCAGAACAGGGCCATGGAAGTTAGTGGGGTGAGAACTGGGACATGGTAGTACCAGGATCAAACAGGGACATAGGGGCACCACATTCAGGACAAGGATATGTGTGGACTTGGACAGGGACGTGGGGATAGCAGGACCATGCAGGCACATGGGGACACCACATTCAGGAGAAGGCTATGGGAGTACTGGGAACAGAAGGGGGACAAGGGACACAGGATGGGGTCGAACCATCACGAGGGAGACGGGACTATGGAGATACATATAGATGGAACCAGGAATGGGTGCAGAAGAGGGGATATGGGGGCATGGGGATGGAGACAACAGGGTCGGTCACTTGGTCCGTGGGGCATTGGGGACGCGGGAGATCCCTGAAGCTGCCCTGTGCTCGCCGTCCCTCCCACAGGTGTCAAGGAGGAGCCAGTGAAGGAGGAGCCTGTGGAGGTGAAGACTGAGCCCTTCCACGGCCCCGCTGCCGACGGCATTCCCGGCCGCGGCTCGGACTGCCGGCTGCCCCGCACCGGCGTCTGCCCGCCCAGCGAGCTGTGCCAGGGCTGGAGCCGGAGCTCCCCGCGCCCCGCACCCTCCGAACTCTCCCTCGGCGACCTAGGCGGTCAGCAGGAGCCGCTGGGCTCCGACTTCCCGAGTCTGCTATTGGAGCAGGAGGCCGAGCAGCTCAGTCACTGCGGCGCAGGAGAGGCAGGGCCCCCTGGGGCGGCGGGGCCGGACGGGACCCCCGAGTGCCCCCAGCTCAGCCTTGCGCAGTCCAATGAGCGGCTGGTGCAGGAGATGCGGGCGTTCCGCCGGGAATACGCCGAGAGCCGTCAGGAGACCGCGGCGGTGCTGCGCGGCATCGCCCAGGCACTGGGCACGCTCAGTCGCAGCCTGGCTGAAATCTGTGACCTCTACCTCCGGGAGCGGGGGGTCCCCAAATCCTGAGCCCTGCACGCAGCTGGCTGTGTACACACACCCCTACCCCTCCCCCCAGAACCCACCTCGCTGCTTTTATTATTATTTCTTTTCCTCTTCATCCCACTTGAATAAAACTCAGAGTTGCACTCCCACGGCTCCCCCCACCCTGGGCATCTCAGAGGGTTTTTGGGAGTGATGGGATGCAGGGGCCTGGGAGATGGGACAGGGATTTGTCCTTCCAGGTGGCCTTGCCTGGCTTTCCTCCTGGACTGATGGACTCTGGTCCCAAATTTAGCCAGCAATGCTGGGGGGTTGAATCCCACCAGGAACAACCATCGGGGTGTCACACCACCCACTCACCACTCACCCACTCTCCCCCTCTTATTCCTGTCCAGGGGAGGGGGCATGGATAGATGAATTGTTCAGGGGCCCACAGTCCCAATCCCAGCGCTGAATTTGCTGTTTTCTCACCTGAAATATTCCAGGAGTGGTTTGACGCCCCCGTTTTGAGTGAGAGGGGCTGGGTGGGTGGCAGCATTCCAGGCTGGCTCATCCAAGCAGCTGATTTGGTGGGAATTACCTGCCCCAATACTATGTTGAGATGGAGAAGTCTCGGGAGCAGAAGGGACAGGGCAGAATTCATGTTCCCCCACCTTGCAGTTTTCGGGAAGGGGTTGGGGGCGTTGCCCTCCCCTTCTTTCCCCATTAGAGAGTCACTGAGAGGACACAAGGCTGTGAGCACAAGACGTGGTTTAATGCCAACCCCCGGGGGGAAGAGCAGGGGGTGAAGCCAGGGGTGGGCGTGCAGGGAGACAGCGGTGCACGGCCCTCGGGGGACCCCCACGGGGGACCCCCCCACGGGTGCTCGGGGCCACTGGCGTCCAGGGCTGGGGGAGCAGGCACCCACAAAGGGCCCAGTGTGCAGCACAAGGGCCGCCCTGTTCTGCTGGCACCGGATCACCCCAGGACGGCCGGGAAGAGCCTGATCCAGCGCCAGCTGGGGCAGCCCCCCAGTGCCAGGCGGGGTTCCAGGGGTCCCCAGCCTGGCCCCGCTGGCCGGTGGCAGGTGTGAGGGTCCCCACGGGGGCTTATGCTCCAGGATAGCTGGGCTGTGCCGGGACGTAGGGTGGTGGTGCTGCATGGAGAGCGGATGAGGTGTCACCAGGCCACTAGGTGCCCTGGGGAATAGGGAAGGTCCCCATTCCCCTCCCCAGTGCTCACCTGTGGGGTTGTAGACAGGGGGGCCAGAGGGGTACATGGGGTACTGGGCGGCAGGGTCGGGCGGGGGGTACATGGCCATGGGGGTGAAGCCAGGCTGGGGAGGCATAGGGCCGGCTTTGGGGTCCACGGGGAAGGGAGCTGGGGGAGCTGCGGGAGGGTAGCTGGACAGGGGGATTTCCGAGCCTGTGGGAGACATTGGGGAGGTCTGCAGCACCCTGGCACAGGGACAGGAATGATGCCTAAGGGTGGTGGTGGCCCTTGGGGTGGCGGGCGCTGGGGTGTTATCCACAGCCCCCACCCCAGCGCCCAATTTTCCCCCCGTATCCCTTCAGGTCCCTGCGAATCCCCATGCCTACAACTTCCCCCTTTCCACCCCCAGCCCTCCCTGTCTTCCTTGAGGCCCCCTCAAAATCCCACCATCCTGTACCTCAGGAACCCCCCTGCAGCCCGCCCATCCCTGCTGCCCAACCCCCACACTCCGATTCCCCCCTGCATTATTCCAGGACCCCCTCCTTGCCTCTTCCCAAACCCCTCCACTCTCTACCTTCAAGACCCTCTTGCACCTCCCACTCCCATAGCCCCCACACACACACCAAATCCCCCAGGCTCCCCCAATCCCCCACCCTGTACCTACAGCACCATCATGGACCGAGCCTCCTCCTGCACCCCCCATCCGTGCATCCCCCCATTCATGCATCCCCCATTCCTGCTCCCTCCCATGCCCCCAGGTCCTCTTAACCCTGCACCTCTTTACCCACTTAATCCCCTCCTCCTGCACAACCCCATCCCTGCATCCCCCATCCCTACAGCCCTCCACCAGATCCCCATTCCCCCTGAACTCCAGTAGGCCCCCTCAGCTCCGCTCCATCCCCTTTTCCTGCAGGAGCCTCCTGCACCCCCATCGCTGCCCCCCAGCTCCGCACCTTGCAGGGGGGTGCGGGGGTGCTGCCGGCGCTGGTACAAGTAGCAACAGGAGCACATGAAGCAGCAGACGATGGTGGTGACGATGGCGATGAAAAGCACCACGGCTGAGGCAATGCCTGCGATGGTCTTGGGGCTGTGGGACCCCCGGGCATGGGGAGCAGGGCCTGGGGGGCACCCAGGGCACACACCCCCAGCCAGCACCCACTGATACTGCCCAGTGCCCAGTGACACTGCCCAGTGCCCAGAACCAATATCCAGTGACAGTGTCCAGCACTGCTATCAGCACCCAGTACCAGTGACCACTGCCCAACACCCAGTAGCATTGCCCACCCACTAGCAGTGCCCAGTACCAATGCCCACTGCTCCGTGCCCAGCATCCAGTAGCAGTAACCAGTGCCCAGCACTGCCCAGCACCCAGTGCAAGTTTTCAGTACCAGCGTCCAGCATCTAGTGCCAACACCCAGTACCAGTGAGCAATCCACAGCATCCATCCCGCGATGTGCAGTGCCCAGTATCAGTGCACAGCATCCAGTGCCCAGCACTCAGAACCCAACACCAGCACCCAGTACCAATGCCAAGAGCCCAGCACCCAGTACCAGTACCCAGTGCACAGTACCCAGTAGCAGTGCCCAGTACCCACTGCAAAGCACCAATGCCCAGTACCAGTACCCAGAGCCCAGCAACCCAGTACCAGTATCCGACACCCAGCACCACTGCCCAGTGCCCAGTACCCAGCACTCAATGCCCAGCACCCAATATTAGTGTCCAGCACCCAGAGCCAGCAGACTGGCAACCCAGTACTGGCACTCCCCAGTGCTCAGAATCAGTGCACAGCACCTGCATTCAGTATCCAGTCATAGCACCCAATGCCTCCACCAAGTACTAGTGCAGAGCACCCAGCATCTAGCAGCTGGTGCCACTGCTCAGTACCAATGTCCAACCCCCAGTACCACTGGCCAGCATCCAGTACCAGTGCCCAGCACCTAATACTAGTGCACAGCACCCAGCATCCAGCACCCAATGCCTAATACTCACTACAAGGGCCCAGATACCATTGCCCAGCACCACTGCACCCCTGCCCAGTGCATAGCACATGACCAGCACCCAGTACAACTGCCCATCACCAGCATCCAGGCCCAGCACCCAGCCCACCCAGGGGAGCCCGCAGACCCAGCTGTGGCACCTGAAGGCAAGGCAGTGGCGCTGCTGGCGCTCAGTGAGCAGGCGCAGAGGGTCTCGGCAGCAGTACCGTTGTTGGCACGTGCCGCAGCAGAAGGTGAAGAACTCACAGTCGAAGCTGGGGTGCCATGACCCGTTCCTGTCCACGTACCACAGGCAGTCTTCGCCCCCGGCCACTGTGGACAGCCACCCATCATCAGGGCCTTGGAGCACCTTGGATCCTCGGGGGCATCAGCAGCACTCCATGCCCTTCATCCCCCACATGAGCACAGCCCATACCCCACCGTATCCTATTCCCTTGTAGCCCGGTCCATTCTGCCCAAAGTGTGCCCCTGTACACCCCCAAATACCCTGCTCCTTCCTGTCCCCCTGTTCCTCATACCCAGTCCCACATCCTTCATACCCTGTTCCATCCTGCCCCTGCGTAATCCCATATCTTGCTCCATCCCGCCACACTTCCTTCCAAACCCTGCCCCTAGGTTTGGAAGGTACCCCCACACCCTGCTCCATCCAGCCCTACACCCTTGCAAACCCCACTCCATCCCACCCAGCTCTCCAACCCCACAACTTCCTCCCCTTCCGCGTGTTCCAGTTTCACTTCCCGCTCTATTTCTGTCTGGAGCCACCTGTGTTCCCAGAAATAGCCGCAGGCCGAGGCCCGGGGGCGGCCGGAGGCGCCAGGGCAGCAGGTGGGCAGTCACAGAAATGGCTTTGCGGGAGTCTCACGTGGCACTATTCACACACCCCAAAATGGGACTACGGCAGCTCAGGGACAAGTGGGGAAACTGAAGCACAGTTTCATGCAGGGCTCGTGCACGGGAAGCCCCCAAATTCCCCGGGGCTGGGCATCCCGGTTCGGTTAGCCACGGGCTCCGTGCCTGCTGTTCCCAGGGCTCATCGGCTACCGGGGACACCCCGAAAGCGGCAAATGGGAGGCGGGTTTGGGGCGGGGGGGGGGGGGGGGGGCGTAAGACACAGCGCCCAGGGGACACCGTTGCAAGCAACCCCCAGTCAAAGGGGCCGTGTGTGGCACGACTCAGTCACGGCTAGTGGCACCAAGTCCCACCCAGTAGGATTCCCGTGTCGCGCATGGTGGCACCGTGTCCAGTCGCAGAGTGACACCGGATTCCCCGGCTCTCCCCGGTTCCCGTAATGTCTCTTACCCATCGAGGTGGCCACGGCCACCAGCAGGGTCCCAGCCAGGGGCCAGCCGCTCCCTGGGCCGCCGGGCCCCATCCCGGGGTCGGGCCCGGTGTCCCTGCTCAGCGCTGCCCGGGACAAGGGCGGCGGCTGCGCGGCGGCACCGGGACCGGGGCCGCTCCCGTGGCCGGTCCTGGTGCCGCCCGGTGCCGGGGCCGCGGGGCCGCTCCCTCTCCGACGGCGTATCCTGGTGCCGCCCGGTGCCGGTGCGGGGCCGGCGCAGGCCCGCAGTGACGCCGCAGCCCGGCGGCGCTCGGTTGCTGCCCGGTGTCCCCCTCTCTCCCGCCCCCGTCGGCGCCGCCTCACACCGCAGCCACCGGCCCCCGCCCGCCCCCACCGAGAGGAGCGACGCCGCCGGCCGCGGGCACTGGCAGGGGCGGGTGGAGATGCGAGGACCGGAGCGGCTTCTCTCGCACTGCCCCCGCACCACTGTGCCGCTCCAGCAACCCTTATTTCACCTCCTCCTGCACCTCATCCATCCTTTCGCTCCTCCTTGCACCACTCCCCGCACCTCCCCCGCATCCCAGCCCCTACGTCCAATCCCTTCCCCATTCCCTGCTCCCCATCATTTCCCCTCCCAGCACCCCTACCCCCATCTCATCCCACCCCTGCACTCCTTATCTGCCTGTCCTGCACCCCATCACTTTGGTTCACAGAACCCTTTCTTCAACCCCATCCTTCCCCTGAACACCTTATTTCCTCCCTCTACACCCCATCCCTTCACCCATCCTTGCACCCCTCCCCTGTACCTTTCCTGCCCACCCTCCTGCATCCCAACCCTGCACCCCTCACCTCCATTCCATCCTTCCCTTCTACTCCTTTGCCCCCTTCCCAGTCTGGGTCACTGAGTGCCAGGGGTACACAGCTGGATCCGGGGCACCCTCTTGGCAATGGGATCACCCATTACTGCCCTGAGCACAGCCAGGCCCCAAATCTGTGGATCCCATCCTGGCAATGCCAACTGGACCCAGGGATAGGGGACCTCAGGGGGAACATGGAGGTGACACATCCTGAGAGTGACGTATCCCAAAAACCACCTTTATTAGAGACCAAAGCTTCAAATTCAGGGTCGCGGTGACACCAAGGTCACCATAGGCACTGGGGTCACAGTGTTCCCTATCTGCATGGCAGTGCCAGTGAGGGAACACAGGGTGGGGGCCAGCCCCTGCCACCCCACTGTGGCTCCCTCTCCTGCCCCCATGCAGGGGTGGGGAGGCATAAGACGGCCCCGCCGACCCTGGGCCAGCCAGGATCTGCCCCGGCCCCCGGGTGGGGGTGTGGGCACTCACACCTGTGTGACAATCTCGCTGTTCTCGGGCACATAGACCTGCACGGGCACGCTGGCTGCTGAGCGTCGCAGCACCTGCACCGGGGGACCCTGGGGGGACAAAGACGCTGTGGGTGTTGGCACACCATCTTATTTGAGGGCACCACTGGGGGCACATCCTGGCACCGGGGTTGGGCTGGGGGAGTTGTGGGGGCATGACCACAGGTCCCCACTGGCCCAGCATGTGTCCCAGTTGTGCCATGAGTGCATTTGTCCCAGCGAGACTTCCAGGTGGAGAGGGGGAGCTGGCAGAGACGCTGAAATGTCTGCAGAGATCCTTCCCCACTCCAGGGCACCCCAGTGCTGCCCCAGGGACCCCCATGAGTCCTGCTTGTGGGAACCCAGGGTGTGACAGGAGGGACCCGCATGGATCCTGCCCTAGGGACCCCCTTGAAGTCCTGGTCCTTCCCATGGGACTCTGGTGGGACCCCAGTCTTGCCCTTGTAACCCTCTTAAGATTCTGGTCTTTTCCATGGGATCCCAATTCTGCCACAGGAACCCCAAGAGGGTCCTGGTCTTGCCCTTAGGATCTTCAGGAGGAAGTAGGGACCTACATGGAACCCCAGTCCTGTTCCAGAGATCCCCTTAAGGTCCTGGCCCTACCCTAGGGACTCATGTGGGATCCCAGTCCTGCCCCAGGGGGTCCCAGTTCTGCTCCTGGGACCCATGTGGGACTCCAAACCTGCCTATGGGACCTTCAGCAGGTCCTCATCCTGCCCCAAAGGACCTTAAAGACCTTACTTCCGTCCCCAAGAACAGAAGATCCTGGTCCTGGCCATTGGACCTCCTCAGGAACCCAGTCCTCCCCCAGGAACCCCTCTGGGACCCAAATTCTCCCCCTGTGATTCCCTCAGAACCCTAATCTTCCCACAGAGACTCACTCAGGACCCTGGTCTTGCCCCAGGGACCATCAGGGACATTCCAGACTCAACCTATGGGACCTTGGACCTGCTCAGAGGACCCTCAGAGGATCCTGATCCTGCCCCAAAGGATCTTAAAGGATCCTCTCCTCAGGACTCTCCTGAGACCATGGTCCTGCCCCAGGGTCCCTTCTCAGTTATGTCCCAACAACCCTCAGAGGACCCCTTGGACCCCCTCAGGACTTCACTCCTGCTCTAGAAATCCTCATGGGGCCCCACCAGAAGCACGTGTCCCTACACTACCTCCAGTGACAACTCATGTCACCTGCAGGACAGCACTCAGGGGGTCCCCCTTCTCTCACATGACCACTCCCAGCCAGAACCCACGTCCTACCTGAACCAGTGACAGGACTCCATGAGCAACGGGCACGTCCCTGGTGATCCCACTGCGGAGCCTCGGGAAAGCCCCTTGCCGGTCGAGGGAGCGGGGCCGGGCACCCCTCAGCTGGGCGCGTTGGTGCCATGACTTGAGCTCCTCGGTGACGGCAGCCTTGGAGAGCCCTCGGGCCCCAGCGGGTGCGTAGTCTTTGAGCGAGGGCGTGCGCACAATGCGGCTGCGTGAGGGCACCAGGCGCTGGTAGCGCAGCGGGGCCAGATCCTGCTCGTACAGGAAAGTCAGGGGGCCAGCAGGGTGGCAGGAGCTGGAGGGCACCCCGAGGGCAGTAACCAGGCTCAGCAAGGGGCAGCGGAACTGCGAAGGACACATCAGGGCTGCTGCTGCCCAGTGAGGTGGTGTGGGAGATGCTGGAGAGGTCAGAGATGCTGTCATCGGAGCCGGAGCAGCACACAGGGCCAGGGGTCAGGATGCAGGAGGTGGGCACAGCGACTGTGTAGTAGGTGGGGCGCCGGCGGGGTGTGGTGGTGCGGCCCCGTGGCTCAGCTGGCTGCCAGCATGGGTCCACCCTGCAGGCAAGACACTGTGGCTGCGGGAGGACCCTTCCCCTCACTCCAAAGCCAGGGCAATCCCTGAGTAAAGTGCACCCATGGGTGTGGGGTGCAGTCCCCCCATGGGGAGACATCTAGCCTCCTCCCATGGGATTAGCTCCAGCTTCCCTCTGGGGCAGTCTCCAGCCTCCTCCCAAGGGATTAGTTCATCCTCCCCATGGGGCTGACCTCCATCATCTCCATAGGGTTACTTCCATCCTCTCCATGGGATTATCTCCAGCCTCCTCCCAATGGATTTCTGTCCATCCTCCCCACAGGGTTTTCTCCTATATCTCCACAGGATTACCTTCATCCTGTCTCTGGGATTATCTCCATCCTCCCCACAATACTGTGTCCATCCTCCCAATGATTGAGCTTCATCATCTCCATGGGATTGGTTCCATCCCCTCCCCATGCGATGACGCCTGTCCTCCCATAAGATTTTCTCCATCCTCCCCATAGAATTAGGTCCACACTTCCCTTGCTGCTCCCTCCATTATCTTCTCCATGGGATTATCTCTATCCTCCTCCCCATGGGTTTAGCTCCATTATCTCCATGAAGTTCTCCTCATCCTCTCCCACAGGATTACTCCCATCCTCCTTCCCACAGGGTTAGCTCCATCTCACTGCCAGTGGACTATCTCCATCCTTCCTGTGGGATTATTTCCAACATCCTCCCTACGAGCTGAGCTCTATCATCTTCACAGGGTTATTCCCATCCTCCTTCCCATGGATTGTGCTCCATCCTCCACATGGGATTATCTCCATCCTCCCTTGCAGAAGCCCTTGTCTACCCTCCCCATGCTCAGGACCTACCTCAGAGGCTGGGTCTGTCCCTGCTGCCCTGATGGCTCTGGGGTGCTAGGAGCACTGGAACCTGCCTGCCGGCACAGCACCAGGGTCTGGATGGGGACAAACCGGTAGGGAGGGTCCCCTGTCCTGCACACTGGGGAGCCTGCAGAGTCAGGGTTGCTGGGGGCCAAGGAGCTGGCAGTGGCAGCCATCAGGGACCCAAGACAGCATTGGGAGCTCTGGTGTTCCCCATCCTCAGGGTTGATGCTGGGATTTTTGGCCCTTTCGTAGGGTCTGTCCAGGCTGGTCTTCTGCCAGGGACTGGGGGAGGGCATCAGAAGCCCTGACTCCTCCTCTTCCTTGGTGGGGTCCTTGGGAGATGAGGACTTCTGTGGCACAGCAGGTTCTGGTGGCTGTGTGTCCTCTGCAGGAGAGATAGAGAGTTGGGATGGAGGGGACAGGTGGGTGGTTGACATGGAGGGGAGATGTGGGGGGCTGGGATGGAAGGGACACACAGGGGAATGGCATGGAGGGGACACATAGCAGTGGAATGGGATGGAGGGAACACAGGGAGAGTAGGGATAGAGGGGACACAGGAAGGGTTAGAATGGAGGGAACATACCAGGGGTCCTCCCTGGTGCCCCACAGCCCCCTCACCCTCCTCCGGCAGGCTAGTGTCAGACACAGAGCTCTCATCGGAGGCATTGAGCTCTGTGGGGCAGGGCCCTGTGAGAACAGAGCCAGGGCAGCCTCCGGGTGCCAAAGCGCTCCCACGGCCCCGCCACCACCCAGCACGTCCCCGCGGGCCTCCACTCCCCCCTCCCGCGCCACCTGTCCCAACACGCTCCGGGACGGCAGTGGTACTGGCCAGGCCGGCTCTACCGAGCTGTGTGCAGTTCCCAGCCTGCCCGGGATGGGCAGACTGGGGGCACCAACAGGGAAGGAGACGCTGCCACCATGGCCCTGGTCCTTGGAGGGGACAGGGATGGAGAAAACGGGGACTCCCTTGGATGGCTGCCACTGGGATGGGGACACAGCAGCTGGGCCACATCCTGCCCCCTTTGGGTGCAGGTGCTGAGGATGGGTGATTGGGTATAGTTATGGGGTGCAAGCAGCAAGGGTGAAGTATTTGGATACATTCAGGGGCGTGCAATCAATGGAGGTGAAGTACTGGGGTGGATTCAGTGGGGTACCACTGGGGATGATTTATCAGGGTGCATGCACTGTGGCTGGAGTTTTGGGGTGCATTCAGGGGCTATATATGCCAGGAATGGTTTATTGGGGCGCATGCACTGGGGATAAAGTTTTGGGGTGTGTTCAAGAGGGTACATACACAAGAGATGGTGTGTTGGGGTGCATGCACTGGCGACAAAGTTTTGGGGTGCACTCACAAGGGTACAGCCACCAGAGATGAAGTACTGGGGTACCTTGAACAGGGTGCATTAACAGTGAGAGCATATCGAGGTGCATGTACCAGAGATGGCCTTCCAGGGGGCATCCAAGGGGTATACTCAGCAGGGATAGGGAGTTGGGGTGCACTCATTAGGAATGGTATGCTGGGGGGCATTCATTGGGGGTGTCAAACTGGGTTGTATTCACAGGGGATGGAAAGTTGAGGTGCATCCAGGGGATGTATTGACCAGGAATGGGAAATTGGGGTTCATCCAGGGAGATGCATTCACCAGGGATGGGAACTGGGGTGCAGGCATTGTGGATGGTATACTGGGGTGCATCCAGAGGGCTGCATGCACTTGCGATGAAGGACTGGGCTGCATGCAGTGGGGTGCATTCACAGGGAATGGGGAATTCAGGTGCATTCCCCAGGGACACCCAACCAAGCAGCACCCCATTCTGCCTCCCTGCTGTCTAGCATCCCCCCATCATCTGGGGGGCTCAGGGGGCTCACCCTCAGCAGTACTGGTGTCCCGCTGCCCTGCTAGGAGCCTCCGCTGGCTCAGGACCTGCTCCAGATCCCGCAGCTTCTGCTCCTCCCGGAGCGCTGCAGTCTCTCTCCTCTTCCGCACCTGCCGTCCAATGTTCTCCTCATGGCAGAGCCGGCGGGAAGCCTCGGCAATCTGCAGCTGCAGCGCCCGCTCCTGTTCCAGAGGGTCCTGGGGACGGGGGGCATGCTCAGAAACACACATTGACACCCCCAAGCCCCCATCGTGCTTAACACCTCAACACCACCCACAGCACTTGGGATCCCAACCAATCCCAGCATCTCATCTGTGACCCCAACACCCAGCACCACTCTTGGAACCCAACACCACCCATCATGCTCAGGACACCACCACTACCCATAACATTTGGAACCCTCCTCCTCTCATAATTCTGGCACCTTGATACACCTGGGACCCCCCCACACCCATCACCTTGGCATCCCAACTCCACAGATCATGTTTAGGACCGCATGATAACCCCATTAACTCAACACCCCAACACCACCCATCATGCTTGGAACCCTATCTTGTCCCATCTCCTGGGCACCCCAACATCAAACATTGCATTCAGAACCCAAATACCTCCCTTCACTGGGGCATCTTAGCACCCCAACACCATCCATCATGCTTGAAAAACACCCCCTGGCCCTCCCAGCTACAGCACTTGGCAGCCAACCTCCACCCATGGGATAGGGATGGCAACATTTCCAGGTGACCCTCAGGCAGCTTCAACAGGGGAGGGGAAGGGAGGGGATGGGTCTCCACCACCTTTCCGTCCCAGGGACTGCCTCACCACCCCACGCAGAATGACGATCTCATCCAGCTTGAATGCAGCCCCAATCCTGCGACGGACCTTGGGGGGCTTCTCACCGGCTTTCAGGGGGTACTCAGGGGGCAGGGTCCCTGTCAGCTCCTGAGGACGGCACAGGGACACTGAGCAGAGCCATGGCAACAAGTGAGGGTGGGCAGGGGGTCCTCGTGCCCTGCTCACCGCCTCACGCAGGCACAGCCGCCGCAGCTCCTGGATGCAGCCATCAAGCCGGGCCTCCAGCACCCGCTGCTGCCGCTGCCCTGCCTGCACCCGCTCCTTCGGTGGGGACACCGGGCTGTTGGGGCCTGGAACAGACACGTGGACATCTGGAGGGATGGGAGCACCCAGGTACCACCCCCCACCACCCCTCAGCCTCCCTACCTTAGTTTCCCTCCACCGCAGGGGAAGGAAAAAGCAGCCATGATCCTCCCAGCAGCACCCATGGGTACTCCAGCTGCCTCAAAGCAGCTGTGCCTCCCCTTCCCCCCAGCAGCAGTGGGTGTACTGACTCCCCTGGAACACTTGTTTCTCCCACCCAGCAGCACCCACTGTTGTTCCAACCCCCCCAGGGTATCCAGTAACCCTTCCCCCAGCAGCACCCATGGGTGCTTCAGCCCCCTCAGAACACATGTGATGTCCCTGCTGGGGGGTGGCTACAGGAGGAAGGTTTCAGTCTGACTCAGCCATCCCAAGCCAAACCCGTCTGAGTCAAATCCTGTCCAGAGCACCCTCTACTACACTTGGGGTGCCTCCCCAAACACAGGGGAAGCCTCCATTCCTCCACCCCTTCATTTCCCCAAAGCTTTCTCCAGGCAGCTCATATGTCCCCAGCATGCCTCCATGCACCAATGTGCTCCATTCACTGTCTGGAAAGGAGAAGCACGTCCATCAGAGCACTCATGGGCGACAGGGGCACCCCAAAACCTCCCTCACCCCCAAACCCCCTTCTTACCCGAGTGCAGCACGATCCCGCTGTCCATGTCGCTTGCCTCCCCCATGCCGCGCCGGGACCCTGCGGGCAACAGCGAGGGCACAGCTCATCTCCACGCCCCCAGCCGGGCTGTGCCCATGGGTGGCCCCCACCCTGCACCCCCAAAATCCCTCATTTCACCCCGGGCGTGCCGCGATGGCGGCGGGGTAGAGGCGAGGCTGTTTGCTTTGCCTTCTTGTAGGTCCTACCATAAATAAAGAGAGAGGGCAGCGCGAGGTGGGGGGAGGGTGACACCCTCGAAGGGGTCAAAGGTGGCCGGGGTGCGGTGGGGCGGGAGGTGAAGGGGCCCCCTCGCCCCCGCCCCAGCTGGTTTCGTTGGGCACCTCTCCCAGTTTTCCGTTCTTTTCCATCTGGGCTGGCGGCGGATCTTGGGTGAGAGCGACCGCCGGCCTGGGAAAAGGGGGTTCCCAGCACCCCAAGACCCCCAAACTCCTGGGGGAGGAGTGAAAGGGGGGCAGTGGGGGCGGGGGAAAGGGGTTCACACCGCTTTTCCAGCGCCGTCGCTGGGCCGTGCCTCAGTTTCTCCAACCCGCTCCACGTCGCACTGGGCGGCCAGAGGCAGGGCGGAGGTCCCGGGAGTCCCGGCGGGGTGGGAGAATCCCTTACCTGAGCCGCCCGCCACCGCTGCCGGCTGTGCTGCGCCGGGGCGCGGACGGGTCTGGGCTTGAGCGGAGGGAAGAGCAGGGAGAGCAACACCTGCCCCAGTCCCCGCCCCGCTGGACGGCCCCGCAGCGGCTGCAGCGCACGGCACTGCATGGAATGGAACGGCACCGCACGGCACGGCACTGTGTGGCATGGCATGGAATGGCGTGGAATAGCACTGCATGGCACAGCACGGCATGGCACTGTATGGTATGGGGTGGGTGACACGGGAATGCACAGTGTGGCATGGCATGGCATGGCATGGTACAGATGTGTCACAGCATGGCCTGGCACATAACAGCAGGAGGTGGTGCAGTGGTGCAGCTTGGTGTGGTGTGGCACTGCAGCCCAGCACAGCCTAGGACAGTGCTTGCTGGAGGCTCCATCCCTAGTGCCATGTAGGCATGGGCCAAGCACAACGACTGCTTGCCCCATCCTTGCCCTGGCCATGCACAGCAGGGCAGTGCCAGGGCAGTGCCAGGACAGTGCCAGGATGGTGCCAGGACAGAGACAGGGTGGTGCCACTGTCATGCCAGGATGGTGCCACAGCTCTCCCAGGCCATGAGCTGATGATGCCGCAGCCACTGTGGCCCCTCTGAGCTGGATTGGAGTGAGCTGGGCACCTCCTGCATCGCTACACCTGGCAGGGTGGGGAAGAGGCTCATCCCCATGGGATGGGGCTAAACAGGATGGGGTGAGAATGCAGGGAGCAGGCAGGGAGCAGTCTAGGAGGAGGTGCAGATCCCCCAGAACCATGGCCTGTTCCCTGCCTTGGTGCCCAGGGTGGTGCTGTCAGCCTGGGGCTGTTGGTGTGAGACCTATTCAAACCAGTGTGTCTTTCTCCCTCCCAGTGGACTCCAGCTGCAGGTGGAAATGGCAGGGGTGAAACACATTTAACTGTGGAAATGGGAAAAAACACCAGGAGAAGACAGAGGAGAAAGGAGACAGAGACGGAAGGAGTGAGGAAGGCTCTGTGCCACCAGGGGATGTCTGAAGGCCTTGGATGGACGCCAGCTGCCGCTGGGCTGGTGGTACCATTGGCAAAATGAGCCAATGGCCACCATGACCATCCTCCATCGCCACCACGCACCGTTAGCCCAAGGTGCAAGCAATGCCACCCCATCCCTATGTCTGTCCCATTTCCATCAAGACAACCAGATAAAAAACTTTGTTTTCTGGTTCATGGGGCCAGGCAGGTACAGGTCAGAGGGAGAATGTTGCCTGCATCCCCCATATCACCCCTGGCACTGCCCTGGTGTTACCAGCTCCTTCCAGCCTTGGCACCCTGGTTGTCACCGGCATTGGGACACCGAGACTCCAGTACTCACCCCCAACCACAAGCTCAGTCAGAATGGGAGTGCCAGGTGCTGTTCCCAGTGCCGGGATGTGCTGGGGATGGGGATAGCCCGGTGTGTACTGGGGAGCTCAGGGAGCTCTGTTGGGTTGGCTTTGGCTCACGTCTGCTAGGCACCTGCCTCTGCCAGCTTCATCTTCTGCAGGCTGTCCCACATCTGCAGGGAACTCAGGACGAGGGTCCATCTCTGGCCCAGCCGCCTCCCGCTCTTGCTGCAGGAGGGGCAGCCATGGGGTCTGGTTGGGATTCCCCCAGCCCTCCCCATGACCCGGCCGTCTCCGGACACGGGTATTCCCTCAGCTTCACCATGATCTGGTCGCTGCTGGCCGTGCCGTGACCCGTGTCCACCCCATCCAGCTTCCTTTGGCCACTCCTTAAGTTCCCTGGACATTACTCAGCCCAGCTGCCCCAACAGCCTGATCAGCACTTGGCTGTCCCCAGGGAAGGACATGGATACACAGCTGGATGGACATGTGGAGGATGGATGGACGGATGGATGGATGGATGGATGGATGGATGGATGGATGGACGGATGGATGCAGGGATGGACAGAGAAGGGATTGAGCATACAATGACATATGAATGGAGAGATGGATGGATGGATGGATGGATGGATGGATACATGGATTCAGGGATGTATGGAGGTTGGATGGGGGGATGGATTCATAGGTACATGGACGGATGATGGATGCATACATGTTTGTATGTATGGATACATGGGTGGATGAATGGATGGATGATGGTGAGGTGAAGGCAGGAGAGCTGGCCTGGATATAGGCATGGGGCTGGGACAGACAGACAAGGACAAAGGGACATCACAGACCTCCTCAAGTCTCCAGTGGCACTTCCTCAGCTGCTGCTCCTGGTCAGATGGGGCCCCTGCAGTTCCTCCCTGCCTCAGCCACCAGTTCTCCAGCACCTGCAGGAGCTCAGCCCTGCTCTGGGGGAGGATCCCCCTGTGGGGATGGACAGGTTTCAACTTGCCACCCCACCTGGCCACCCAGCTGGAGATAGGCCTGCTCCCATGCCCACCTGCTGTGGCTGAAGAGTAGCTGCCAGTGCAGGTCATGGTAGCTACAGGACTCCTGTGTGTGGCACCTTCTTAGGCTGAATAATGCTCCTGTGGCCGTCAGGGCCAGGTCCAGGAAGAGAACCTGACTCCTGTCACCTAGAGGGGTAGGGGATCAGCAGGGGATGGGAGCACCAGGGGATGGGTCACCAGAAGCATGGAGTCACCAGTGGGAAAGGGTCACTGGGGACGGGGTCACCACAAGGGATGGGACAACCTGGGCAGGATCACCAGGGGATGGGGAGGAGCCACATGCCAGTATAGGGTGAGATCCTGAACACCAGCCCGTGTCCCCAAACCCCTGTGGTGTTGTGGTGGCACAGCCCAGAGTCCTCACATGCTGGCCTCAGCACCCTCAGGGTCCCTGTGTACAAGTGTCACTGTCCCAGGTCACCCTGTGGTCCCCATATCTTCCCATCACTCCTTAGGGTCCTCATTATCCCTGGGGTACCCACCACCTATCAGGTGCCCATCACCTCTCAGGTCCCTATTGTCCCCTGGGGTCCTTATTGTTCCTGGCATCCCCATCACCCCTGAGGTGTTCATAATCTCTCAAGATCCTCATTACTTCTTGGGGTCCCTCTCACCTTCAGGGTCCCTATTGTCTCCAGGTTCTCCTTCACTCCAAGGTCCCTATCACCCCTGGTGTTCTGTTGTCCCTTTGTCCCCTTCACCCCTGGGGTTCCCAACACCACTGGGGTTGAGGTGTCACCATTGTACTGGATGTCCCCATAATCTTCAAATCCTCACTGTCCCTGGGATCCCCATCACCCCTGGGGTGTTAATCAGCCCTCTGGGTTCTCACTACTCCTTGGAGTCTCTATTGCCTTCAGCATCCCCATTTTCTCTTAGTTCCCCATTGCTCCTGAGGACCCCAGGTTTCCCATCACCCTTGGGATTCCCACCACCCCCTAGTCTCCATAACACCCATGTTCCCATTGTCCCTGTGTCTCCATCACCTCTGGCATCCCCATTGCCCTTGGTGTATCCATCACGGCCCATCCCCATTCCCCTGGGTCCCACAGCCCCATGCCCTAGGGTCAGCACCCACCCAGCACCGTGCTGCTCCTCAAGGCTTTGTCAACACCCTGGCAAAGTTGTAACTAGTGGGGAACAAATCAGCTCCCCACTGGGATCTGCGGCTGGCCATGGTGGCTGGGTGCAAGGGAGCAGGAGAATGGGTATTGTCCACATTAGCTCTGAAACCTAAGGAGGACGAGAGTCCTCAGGCTCAGCACCAGAGGATGGGTGCTGGAGTCTGCTGGGGGAGCAGGGAACACCGGGAGCACCAGACTCACTTGGGGAGCACTAGGCTGACTGAGGGCACTGGGAATACTGGTGACATTGGTAACACTGGCTGTACTAGAAGCATGGGGTTTGCTGGGAGCACTGGGACTGCTGGGGGCCCTGGGAACACTGGGAGCACTGGAGACTGCTGGGGGCACCAGGATCACTGTGGGGACATTGGGGCCACTGGAGGCACTGGGAGCACTGGGGTCACTAGGAAGACTGGGACAACTCGGGACACTGGGGTCTGCTGGGGGCACTGGAAACACAGGGACCATGGGGACCACTGGTGGGCATTGAGAACCCTGGGGGTGCTGGGGATTGCTGTGAGCACTGGGAACACTGGTGTTGGCTGCACTAGGACTGCTGGATTATGTGGGTTACTGTGGGAGCTGAGGGTTACTGAGAAACTGGGCAGGGGACTGGATGCAGTGGGTGTTATGGGAGGTACAGGGAGTTACTGGGTGCACTGGGGGTCAGTTGGGGGGCTTATGGGGGATACTGGGATGGAGATTGGGTGGCACATGATCTTACTGGGAAGAACTGGGATACTGGAGGCACTGGGGTTTATCAGGGGACCTGGGGTTACTGGGGAGGACTGGCAGTTACTGGAAGAGCTGGGATGGGGACTGGGTGCTTGGACAGGGGGCCTTAGGGTTAGACTGGGAGTTACAGGAGAACCTGGGGGTCAGATTGTACTGGGGGGTTACTGGACGAACTGGAATGCACTGAGGGCTGGAATGAAGATTGGTTGCACTTGGGTGGTACTGGGATAATGGGAGTACTGAGGGTTACTGGGAGTACTGGTGGGTTACTGGGTCACTACCATGGGGACTGGTTGCACCGAGGAGCTACTGGGAGGACTGGGGCTTACTGGGGGCTTGAATGAGCACTGGGCACTGGAGGGTTATGGGGAGATTGCGAGTTACTGGGGAACCCGAGGGTCTCTGGGATCTAGTTGCATTGGGGGATTACTGGGAGTACTGATGGGTTACTGGGAGGACTGGAATGGGGAGTGGGTGCACTGGGGAGTTACTGGGAGGATTGGGGGAGGAGCGTTACTGGGCATACTAAGGGGTCAGTGGGTGACTGAGAGGCGGACGGGTCACACACGTCGCTGCTGGCTGTGCCGGCCGCCAGCGAGGCCCAGGGGTACTGCGGGCCCCGGGCCGCACCGGCGCTGCCAACGCACCGCCCCATAGGTGCTCGATTGAGGCTGCCTGCTCCTCCGGATGGCGTCAGGCAGCTCGGCGCTCGGCTGGCCGCGCCTGTTGTACGCTGCTGCTGTGGCGTTGGCGCCGCGGGGATCCGGGGGGGTCCGGGGGCGCCATGACCAACGGTGGGAGCGGGAGGCCGGGGGGTCAGGGGGAACTGAGGGGGGCCTGGGCAGAACCGGGGGCCGGCACAACCAACGGTGGGAACGGGGGAGCGAGGGGTTGTGGGCGGACGGGAGGGCCCAGGGGCCGCCATCACTGGTGGTGGGAACTGGGGAATGGAGGGGCCAGGGAGTCCGGGCGGGTCCGGGTGGGTCCGGAACCTCAGAGACCAACGTGGGGAGCGGGGGGGGGGCGTTCGGGGGCTCCGGAGGCGGGGGGCGCTGGGGGGGCGGCGGGGGAGATGGGCTGACGTGGAGGAGGTGCTGGGAGGAGCTTTTGGGAGGCGATTGGGAGATTGTGTACCTTTGGGGCCGGGGTGCCGGGCCCTCGGCGGGGATCCCGGGGAGTCCGCATCCCCTCACAGGAGCAGAGGCGGCACGTCGTTCTCGCGGCAGGGTGGAGGTCCCCTACGAGGGAGGGTTAGGCAGGGGCCCGGAGTGCCCCTTGACTCCTCCCCGACCTCCCCGCAGTTTACTCCCTGGACGGGCTCCTGGTGTTCGGGCTGCTACTGGTTTGCACTTGTGCGTACCTGCGGAAGGTGCCCCGACTGCGCACCTGGCTCCTGTCCGAACGCAGGGGGGTCTGGGGAGTCTGCCACAAGGGTGAGGGGCACTGGGGACACTGGGGTATGGTGTGGGGGTGCTGGGAACACTGGGATGGGGGCAGTTTGGATCACTGGGGTATGGTGTGGGGGTGCTGGGAACACTGGGATGGGGGCAGTTTGGATCACTGGGGTATGGTGTGGGGGTGCTGGGATCACTGGGATGGGGGCAGTTTGGATTACTGGGGTATGGTGTGGGGGTGCTGGGAACACTGGGATGGGGGCAGTTTGGATTACTGGGGTATGGTGTGGGGGTGCTGGAACACTGGGATGGGGGCAGTTTGGATCACTGGGGTATGGTGTGGGGGTGCTGGGAACACTGGGATGGGGGCAGTTTGGATCACTGGGGTACAGGATGGGGATGCTGGGATCACTGGCATCAGGTCTGGGACAGGGATGTTGGGTCTGGGATGGGGACACTGGGATCTGGGATGGGGGTTTTGGGGTCTGGGGTGGGGACACAGGGATTGGGAATGGGAGCATTGGGGGTTGGGATGGAGACGGGATGTGCTCATGGGGATTCAGGATGGATCGATCTGGCATGGGGGCACGGGGCCTCACCCCACCCTGTCCCACCTGCAGCTGCTGTGATTGGGACCCGCCTGCACGTGGCTGTGTCTGTGTCCTGTCTTCTCATGGCCTTCTATGTTCTTGTGGGAAAGTGATCACATGGGGACCTGCTGGTGACCTGACAGACACCCTGGGACTGACTGATTCTGAAGACCCCAGTATGGACCTGAGACCCCGGTACTGACCCCAGTGTCCTAGTACAAACCAGAGACCCCACTGCTGACCCTGGAGACCCTGGTACTGACTCTGGAGACCCCAGTACTGACCCTGAACCGCCCCTGGCAGCTACCTGGATCCTGCATGTGGCAACCCAGGGACCATCGTGGCCCATCACCCTCCTTGAGCCCACTGGGGGCAACTGTTGGGGCCAACAGGGCACCTTTAAACTGCTGGAAAAGGGTTTCCCATGAATTCTGTAGAGAAGTGGGTGAAGAGACCCCCTGGAATGGGGGACCCAGCTTTGCCCTGTTAGCCCCTTCTCTTGATGGCGAGCAGGGTCCTGGTGGGACCATGACAGGCTGTGGAGGCCAGGCAGCCCCCTCCACCCCATCTGTGGGCTCTTCCTGTGCAGCGTGGGGGGGCCTCAGGGGGGTCTCCTTCTGCAGTAGGGGGTTGGAGACCCCCCTGAATTGTAAATACTGGACCACCACATTCAAATAAAGTGGGGGTTCTTCTGTGGCAGTGCTGGCTTGGGGGTCCTGTGGGGTTGGTGCCCTGTTTGGGCATCCTGTGGTGTGGGTTGAAGGCCCCATCAGGTGTAAGGAGGTCCTTGGAGGCTGGGTCCTATGGGGTGGAGGGCTCCCGTAGTAATGGGGGTCCTGGGGTGGGGAGGATTTGTGCAGATAAAGGGGGCAGTGGCTGTGGGGTGGGGAGTTGCTGAGTGGAGCCTCCTGGCCCGGTTCGCCTAGCTCTCTGGGGCCGGGAGCGGTGTAGTCCCTCGGTGAGAGGCCCGGGGGGCTGTGCCCTCCCGCGGGTGAGTGTGTCGGGCCGTGCCTGCGGGCACGTCGCCGTGCCGTGTGTGTGCCCGGGGGGCGTGCTGCACGGCGCTCCTCCGGCCCGCGGGGGGCGCGCTACTGCGCCGCGTCAGCTTCCCGTCGTGCTCCGCGCAGCTACACTATATAAAGGGCAGGGTCGGAAGTAGCGGCTGGTTGTAGTGGTGGCTGGGCGAGCGTGCGTGGTGTCCGTCCGTGTCCGTGTGTGCGTGCGTGTGTGTGCGTGCGTGCGTGTGTGTGCGTGTGTGTGTGCGTGTGTGCGCGTGTGTGCGCGTGTGTGTGCGCGTGTGTGCGCGTGTGTGCGCGTGTGTGTGCGCGTGTGTGTGCGTGTGTGCGTGGTGCCAGCCACCCTCCTCCCCCTACACGTTGATCTTATTCGATCGGCCGGGCCTCTCCGGGCCGAGGTGAGAAGAAAGCGCCGCGAAGCCCCCGGGCGCTGTGCGGCTGGGCCGGGTGGGATGAGTCGATCAGATAGGCGAGGCCGCGGCCGCTGAGCGCCCTGCGATTCTGACCCGCGCCCACGCCTGCAGCCCCGGAGCCGGCGCCGACAGCGGCGGGAGACGAAACGCCCCGGCTTCATCTCGGCCCATCCAGGGCCGGGCCGCGTGTCGAGGCGGGAAGTGGGCCCTGCGGCAGGCTCCGTGCGGGCTTTGCAGGGGTCTGTGCCGGCCTTGTGGGGCCCTGCACGCTCCGTGACATGGTGGGATTCGTTCACCAGGCCCTGCAGCTGTGTGGGGCACAAAGGCTATGCGCCACGAGCATGGCCTCTGTTTTATTGAGGGTGCGTGGTGATGGGGATAGCCATGGTGGTGACAGGAGGATGGCCGTGGTAACAAGAGGGACAGCCATGGTGCCGACAAAGCTGTGATGGTAACCAGGGGACAGCCACCATGAAGACGAGTACAACTTGCTGGTAATGAGAGGATGGCCATGGTGATAACAGGAGGATAGCTGTGGTGATAGCAGGAGGATGGCTGTGGTCATGACAAGGGGACAGACAGTAAAGTGGGTGACCAAGGGATGGCTACAGTGGTTACAAGAGGATGGGCGTAAGAGTACAGCCACAGAGGTGAAAAGGGGATCGCTCTGGTGGCAACAAGGCCGTGCTGGTGATGAGGGGACACCAGTGATCCTGGCATTACTGAGAGAAGTAGCTTCGGTGGCTGCTGATTGTGGCCCTGCTGTGGGGACACTAAGAGGGGGTCACCAGCTTAATGGTGAATGGCAGGCTTCATCTGCCAAGGTGACACTGCAGATGCTGTGGGGCCTGGCCACCCCATGCTGCTGTCTCCAGCTGTGGCACAGTAGGCATGGGGTTGTCCCCATGCTGCCATGGGGACAGGCATGATCCTTTCTGGTGGTTGTGTCCCCCATGCCTGTGGTACTTGCTGGAATCCCTGTGCCACCACAGAGGACAAGTGTCACCAGTATCCCCAAACCCACAGGGTGACCCTGTGCCACCAGAGTTGCAACCTCTGTGTTGCCTTAGCAGCTCTGTCCCCCGTGTCCTCTTGTGACTGTGGCCCACATATGCCCATGTTCCTCATCTCTGTGTCACGACTTCAGCTGTGTCCTTCCTCTCCCTTGTGTTCCCATATTGCCTATATCCTTCAGGTCAAACAGTGTTTTCTTGGGGGTCAGTGCCTGTTAGCACAGAGAGTCTAAAATTCTCAGTGCCCAGGCTTCCAACACTTCATGTTCCCCCTGTGTCTCCCATCTCCCTGTAGCCTCATATCAGCTGTGTTCCTAAGTGTCCCCCATTCTCCCATATTCTCCCATATTCCCCTTGTCCTGTGTCCCCCATCCTTCTGTGTGCCTGTATCATCTCTGTACCCAGTGTGCTTGATCTTCCTGTGTCCCTCATGTCCCCCATGTGCAGAATATGCAGCCACATGTGTCCCCTGTCCTGTCCTCAGTGCAGTGGGGCTGGCCCAGCTCCGTGAGGACATGGCCTGGGGACACATGAGTGGGACACAGTCCCCGGTGGGGTGTGGGGGGCTCATGACCCGCCCCCCTCGCCGTGTCTCGGTCCTCCCTCAGCCGCGGGGGGGGGCGGGAGTAGGGGCTGTTCCCGGGGCTGTGATGCTCCGCGGTGCTGTTGCTGGAATAACATTCCCAATTCCGTTCCCGGGGTTAAGTTCCCGATGCCGTTCCCGGGAACACTTTCCGGGGGTACACTCCCAAGGACGATGGGGTTCCCGGTGCCATTCTCATGGATAGCACTCCCGGTGCCGATGCCCGGCTCCAGTCCCGGGATGCCCTTCCCGGAGTCCTGTTCCTGGTTACGTTCCCGGGTGTAACCTTGGGCGTGCCGTTGCTGGGACTTCATTCCCGTGTCTCTGTTCCTGATACCGCTGCGCGGTGCCATTCCCATGAATAACGTTCTCGATGCCCATTCCCGGTGCCATTCTCATGGCGAGCGGTCCCGGAGGCGATGCCGGCTGCCGTTTCCAGGGAGTTCTATTCGTGATCCACTGCCCGTTCCCGTTCCCTGGGGCGATGCCCCGTGCCCTTCCCAGGGGTTCCGTCCTTGGTGCCCGTTCTTGGAAGTGATGCCCGGTGCCGTTCTGGGGTACTCCCGTCCCGGTGCCCGTTCCCGGTGCCGTTGGCGGGGCGGGGTCAGGTGGCGGCAGGTGCGCGGAGGCCGGGCCGTTGGCGGGGGCGGGGCCGCGCCGCCGGTGCTCGCACCGGCCGAGTGCCGCCGTTGCCGCCGCCGTTGCCGCCGCCATGGCCGGTACCGGAGCCCGGTGGATGCTGCTGGCGCTGTGTCTGGCTGTCACCGTGTCACCCGGACGCGCTGGGGAGCAGCTACACGTCTGCAAGGAGGTACCGGCACCGGGAATGGCGGGGGGCGGGGAGCAACCAGTAACACACCTCTACCACCAACCCCAAATTCCCCCCACACACCCCGGAGATGAAACAGAGTCCCGGAGCACGAGGAGGCCGCTCCCTATGGAGTGGAGGGGACAGGTAGGGGTCGGGGGTCCCGATGGCACCGGGGGTGGGGTGTCTCCTATGGCGGGGAGGGACTGGCCGATCTCCTGGGCGCCCGGGGAGGGGCTTTGCTCCCAGTGCCTTGGCCAGTCCCCGAGGGTCTCCTTGGGGATCCTAACAGGCGTTGCCCCATCATCGTCCCCAAGTCCCTACCCCTCAGATGTATTGGGGTCTCCCCAAACCCTTCCTGAGTGCTGCTGGGGGGGGGGGTGTGTGACAAAAAGCGGGAGGGACAATCCCAATGGCCACGTGCCATTCCCAGCCGAACACACGATGGCCAAAGTATCCTGTGAAGAAAAATTGTCACCAGGATCTGTCCACCTTGGGGACAGTGGGTGAACCCTCTAATACTCTCCCTGGGTTGTTCGTCCCGTCCCCCCTCCCCCCCCCCCCCATTTTTCTCTCCCCCTCCTCAGACCTGCAGCTGCTTTTAATCTGGGCCAAGATTTTCTTTTTTGTTTTTCTGTGATCCAATTATTTTTGTCTGTGTTCCATGATCCGGAGCTGGAAACAATAGACTGGGGCTGGCACCTGCCCCAAAAACGATCAGTCCCCCAGAGGTGGTGTCCCCTGTCCTTCACTAGCGACAACCATTCTCCCTCCCCTGGCCAGAGCTGAGTGACAGTGGCAGTTTGGGGTGCTCTCCACCTCCAGAGCCAACCTGGGACTGAATTAGGTCAATTTATGTAGATTTAATAAAAACCTGGAAAAGTTTAGGAAAGAGGGAAAAAAAAAAAACCCTCTCCTCAAGGGAATCCCCCAGGACTGAGAGCAATGTGGTAGTTCAGGGATGCTGAAAGTTGGGGTGACCCTCTGTGTACCCCCAGGGTGGTGGGGACCTTCCTCTGTGTCCTCACCCCAGGGCTTGGGGGGGCTTCATGCTGCCTGTACATGGGCAGGCAATGCTGCAGGCATCTCTCTGTCCCCACTTTTCTTCTCTACACCCCTTTTACCTCTCCAATCTCTCTTTTCCCTCCACAACCCCCATCCCCCTCTTCCCCGCCCCCCATTGCTGCATTTCCAGCTGACGGGAACATCAAAGCAGTCGTTTTCTCATCAACCTGCCACGCTCCAGCAGCTGCTGGGAGCATGAAGCTACAGCACCAGCTCTGACACCCCAGAGCTGCTGTGGGGGGGTGGGGAGCTCCGCCTGTACCCCAAACCCCAATACCACCACCAGGTGTGGCCTTCACCCTGCCCACGCTGTCTGTCCCTGGCATTACCTCCCCAGCCTTAAGCCAGTCCCAGCTTGGCACAGCTGGCAGGATGGTGGGGTCATGGTGCCCTTGCTGTCCCCAGCACTTCCCAGTTCCTCCTAGGCCCCCCTGCTCTCCCCTGCTATGCCCAGGGTGCTCCCAGGCTGTATCCAGATTGTGCCACAGCTGCTTGAGGAGCAAAATGTGTCACAGCCACGCCAAGGCACACCAAGGGGCTGGCAGTGCCCTGCGCTCCCTGGAACATTTGGGGTGGGGGGCGGCAGTGCAGGGGTTCACCCCCACACCAGGGAGCAGGGGCAGGGCTGTGGCTGCTCTGAGAATACTGGGCAACCCCAGCCAGATCGTCCCCCCACCCAAGCACCCCTATTTCCCACCATCCCCCCATACTGAACTCCCCCCCACCCAGTATTCCCCCAACCCTGAGCACCCTCCCAAGCCCCCTCACCAGGCCCTGGGCACTGCAGGACACTGCCACACCTTAACTCAAAGCCATCCCTTCAAGGCACAGCTGGGGCCATGGGGGCAGCCCCTCTCAGGGAGCACAGGGTATGGGGGAGCCCAGGAAGTCTTGGGGTACAGTTCCCCGCCATGTTCCCTCTCTGTCTCTGCAGTCCGAGTACCACTACGAGTACACAGCGTGTGACAGCTCAGGCTTGCGCTGGAGGGTGGCTGTACCACACACACCTGGACTGTGCACTGGCCTGCCCGACCCTGTCAGGGGCACGGAGTGCTGTGAGATTCCAACCAGGAATGGGATGGGGTCAGGTTGGGGGGTGGGAATGGCAGGGAAGGGAAATGAGGGTGAGGGGAGGGAGAGAACAGGGAGACAAGCAAAGCCATTGTTGGCTCCAGTGCAGGCAACAACAGGAGGATGGAATGGGATCAGTAGGATGAGAATCCCCCCAGGGTGGGATGGCAGAAGAACTACAAATACTGGGATGGGATGCAGGATCACATACACACAGACTCCTTGGGAGGGGGTGAGAGGGATGGAAATCACACGCCACACCAGAATAGCATGGGATGGGATGAGAGGGATGGGAACCACACACAGGCGATGGGATGGGATGGGATGGGATGGGATGGGATGGGATGGGATGGGTGGATGGGATGGGATGGGATGGGGTGGGATGGGATGGGATGGGATGGGGTGGGATGGGATGGGATGGGATGGGATGGGATGGGAATCACACATACAGTTATGGAATGGGATGAAAGGGATGCACATGCACTAGGACAGGATGAGCAAGATGAAAATCCCCCTCACACATTCACCAGGATGGGATGAGAGATGGAAATCCACCCACATACTGAGATAGGATGGGATGGGAATCACACGCACACACACACACACAGAGGCACTAGAATGGCATAAGAGGGATAGAAATCTCACACACATGGATGAGGATGGGATGGGAATCACACACACAGGCACCAAATTGAATGAGAGCCATGGGAATCCCACCACACACACTTCAGAGGAAATCTCCCCATTGCGCACATGCACCAGGAAGGGATAAGCAAGATAAGAATCCCCTTCACAAACTCACTCACCAGGATGGGATGTGCAGGATGGGAATCCCAAAAATGTCCCCAAACTTTAGGGGTGCCCCAGCTCCATGGCAGAGGATTACATCCTGCCTTGATTAGGCAGAGCTGGGTTTCAGGTACCAAAAGTCGTGGATGGGAGGGTTGTCTTTGTGAAATGGTCAGAATGGGGGATCTCAGCACCTCCACCAGCTGGGAGCACTTGGAAGAGCAGAGCTGAGGGTGATGAGGCTGTAGCAGCATCGAGGGGGTCGGGGGTGACCCTCCCCACCCTGTGCCCCTCTTTCCATTGGCAGCATTCTCCTGCAAGGCGGGTGAGTTCCTGGAGATGCAGACACAGACGTGCCGACCCTGCGCTGTGGGCACCTACTCCCTGGGCACTGGTGTCCGCTTTGATGAGTGGGATGAGGTGCCCCATGGCTTCGCCAATGTGGCCACCAACCTGGGGGTGGATGACGGCTTTGGTGATGTGGCAGAGAACTGCACAGCGTGAGTCATTGTGTCACTGGCTGTGATGCCAGCACATGGGCGCCTGGCATGTCAGGACTGGGTGTGGGGCACAGTGAGTAGGATGGGTGTGACACCCCTGTGCATCCATGGCACCCAATTGCCCTGACACACTTCTGTCATCCTACCCTGGAAGGTGACACCAGCAGGGCATTATAGGGGCACCCTGGTCACAGTAAGAGAACACCTAGCAGCATCACCCCCTCCAGAAGTGGCAGGACCCCAACCCCATGGCACCCCCACCTCAACATTCCTCAGAGATGGAACACCCATGGAGATGCCCACAGGACCTGTGGCGGTGTCTACAGCACCCAGGGGGTCTGCACATCCCTGTGCCACCAGCCAGTGCCTTTATTTACCACCACAACCCTTTGGTCCTCACTGGCAACCTCTGAGCTCTTTTGGTTTTGCTAGCAGCCACCAGACCCTCCCAGTTGTTCCACAACCATTGAACGTCCCACCAGCTGGTTGTACCAGCAGCCACCAAACCCTCCTGCTTGTATGACAGCCATCAAGGCCTCTCAGTTGTACCAGCAGCTGCCAAATCCTCCCAGTTGTTTCACAGCTACTGAACTTCCCACCAGCTGGTTGTACCAGCAGACTCTAAACCTTCCTCAACAACCACTAAATCCTCATGGTTGTACTAGCAGCCACCAAACCCTCCTGATTTTACCACAGCTTCTGAACCCTCACACTTGTACAGCAACCATGAAACCATCCCAGATAGACTGACAGCCACCAAACCCTCCTGGTTGTAACCACACCACTGAGTCCTCCCAGATATACTGGCAGCCTCTAAACCCTCCTGATTTTACCAACAACCAGGAAACCCTCCCAGTTGTACCAACAACCACCAAACCTTCAGTTTTACTGGCACCACCACACTGGCCCATTGATGCCCCTCTCAGCCATTCCCTACTCCCAGCAGCATGTTCCTCATCTAGCCACATTCCCAGAACAGCGGGACTCCACTCTCTTCTCCTTGCAGTCCACATGGCTTTCAGCAGGCCAGGAGATTCTCCCCAGGTATATGTATCTAGCCACCATACCTTGCCATGTCCCCAAGCTGTCCCCAAGCCCCTGTGCCCCCCATTTCCCCATTGCTTCCTGGGGATCCTCCCAGCTGCCCTACAATTCCTGTCCTGCCTGCTGTGGGGTTGAGAGTGGTGACAGGGTCCCTGGGGCCATGTCACTTGCCCCAGGTCAACGTGGGTGCCACTGGGGGACTACGTGGCCTCCAACACGGATGAGTGCACGGCCACCCTCATGTATGCTGTGAGCCTCAAGCAGTCGGGGACTGTCAGCTTCGAGTACATCTACCCTGACAGCAGCATCGTCTTCGAATTCTTCGTGGGTGATGGGGGCAGGGATGGAGGGTGTGGGTCGCGGGGAACATGGGAGGGTCCTTGGGGGGGCATGGGAGGGGTCTCTTGGGACATGGAGGGGTCCATTGGGATATAGGAGGGGGTTCTAGATAGTAAGAAGGGGTCCCTAGATACATGGGAGAGGTCCTTTGTGACCTGAGTGGGTGCCTGGGGACTCCTCATGGATCCCTGGGGACTCCTCAGGGGTCCCTGGACATGATATTTGTCCCTGAGAACATGATATGCGCCCCTGAGGACCTGGCCAGAGTCCCTGGGGACATGGGAGGAGTTCCCTGAGGAGATCTCTGGTGATGTGACAGGGGTCTCTGAGGGCATGGGGAAAGGGATCCTGAGTACATGGGAGGGGTCCGTGGGGACATGAGAGTGGACACTAGTGTCCCATGAGGAGAGCCTTGGTTCATGGAGACATGAGGAGGGGTCCCTAGGAATATGGGAGGGTCCCCGGGAGCATGGGGGCTGTCCCTGTGAACATGAGGTCCCTGACTCTCTCCCTGCAGGTGCAGAATGACCAGTGCCAGCCCACGGTGGAGGAGTCCCGCTGGATGCGTACGACAGAGAAGGGCTGGGAATTCCACAGCGTGAGTGTCCGGTGGGAGGTGACACTGGGGGGAAGGTCCCTCAGTCTTGTCCCTCCCTTGGGAAGAAGATGCTCCACGAGGCTGAGGAGGGGGCAGTGGGTGGTGACAGATGGGGGTGCCACACACCCCCCACGCTTGGTGCCAGCCCCCTTCTCAGAAGCGGGATCCCCCACCCATGGTGCCAGACCTATCTCTGGCAGTGGGATTACCCAGTCCTGTGGGATCCCTCTCCCAGGTGGAGCTGAGCCGCGGGAACAACGTGCTGTACTGGCGGACCACTGCCTTCTCCGTTTGGTCCAAGGTGCCTAAACCAGTGCTGGTGAGGAACATCGGCATCACAGGTGGGTGGGGGCAGGAAGGGGGGTCTCGAGGGTCGTGCACCCCCCTCCCTGCTACCTGAGCCCCCTCCTGCTCCCAGGGGTGGCTTTCACTTCCGAGTGCTTCCCTTGCAAGCCCGGCACCTTCGCCCCTGCTGCTGGTTCAACCGCCTGCCAGCCCTGTCCCGCCGACACCTTCTCTGGCAAAGGGGCCACTGCCTGCCAGCCCTGCGACCCCAACACCTACTCAGGTGAGAGGGGACACCCGAGGGGGGACCTCTCCTAGAGCTGTCCCTCTAGTATGTGACCCTGGGTAAGGGAGGGGTGATGTGGGGAGCAGGAGTGACCTGACATCCCCTGGGGGGGACAGTGTTGGGGCCCCTTACAAACCTGACCCCTATGCTGGTGAGGGGGGACAGCCATAGGGGTCCCTTTGTCCCCGCAGTCTGCGCTGCAAGAGTGGCCCTGGGGGAGGGAGAGATGATGTGGGGAGTAGGGAGACCCCACTACCCCTTGGCTGGGAGGGAAGACAAGGACACCCTGCATGGTGGGAACAGCGCTGGGGTCCCTGGGCTGTGCTGGCTCACCTGTCGTGTCCCCCCTCGGCAGAGCCTGGCTCAGGGTCCTGCAAGCTGCGCCCCCCCTGCACGGACAAGGATTTCTTCTACACCCACACAGCCTGCGACGCCCATGGGGAGGTAATGCGGGGGCACCTCGGGGTGGCCCCCTGTCCCCCGGTGTCCCCCCTAGCTCACCTGCTCCCCTGGCAGACCCAGCTGATGTACAAGTGGGCAGAGCCCAAGATCTGCAGCGAGGAGCTGCCACAGGCAGCCCAGCTGCCACCCTCGGGGGTCAAGACTCGCTGCCCCCCCTGCAACCCTGGCTTTGCCAAAGGCAACGGCAGCACCTGCCAGCCCTGTCCCTACGGCTTCTATTCCAATGGTTCTGGTAAGGCGCCCCCGTCATTGTCCCCAAAGCTGGCAGGGGGAGGTGAGTGCCACCTCAGTGCAGGGTTGTCCCATCCTGTCCCCATCATTGTTCCTAAGTGGTGACCACAGCACCCCAAGCTGACAGAGGGAAAGGTGCAGGGCTGTCCCTATGTATCCCAGTTATCGTTCCCAAGAACATCCCAGTTATTGTCCCCAAGAAGTAACTGCCTGGAAGCTGCCAATGGAAGGTGGGTGCCACCTCAGTACAGAGCTGTCCCCTCCTATCTCCATCATTGTCCCCAAGAGGTGGTTACCAGGGTATCCCAAGCTGCAGGGAGGGAAATGTGGTACTACCCTAGTGGAGGGCTGTCCCCTCTTGTCCCCATCACTGGCCTCAGGGGGTAAGCAGGGCACCCCAAGATGACAGAGGGGGAGATGGGTGCCACCCCTGTGTAGGGCTGTTGCCTCCTGTTCCCAGCCTGCCTCAGCTGCCCAGAGGGCACTGAGCCGGCGCTGGGCTTGGAGTACAAGTGGTGGAATGTACTGCCCCCCAACATGGAGACCACCGTGCTCAGTGGCATCAACTTCGAGTACAAGGGCATTGCAGGTAGTGGCAGAGGGGCTGTCCCTTCCCTGTCCCCTGCTGGGCAACTGCCAGGGACCCCTCTGAGCATCACTGCATCCCTGCAGGCTGGGAGGTAGCTGGGGACTACATTTACACAGCAGCTGGAGCCTCTGACAGTGACTTCATGATCCTCACACTGGTGGTCCCTGGCTTCAGGTGAGGTGGGGACCACCACCAGGGTGTCCCCAGGGAGCAGGGGGACACAGCCATGCGGCAGAGCTAGCAGTGTCCCCATGCTGTTCCCAGTTCTCCAAGCCCAGTGGTGGAGGACACAGAGAGCAGGGAGGTGGCCAGGATCACCTTCGTTTTCGAGACGCTGTGCAGTGTTGGCTGTGAGCTCTACTTTATGGTGGTGAGTGAGGAGACACAGCAGTTTGTGGGGGATACAGTGAATTCGGGTGGTGCCGCTATCCCTCTGTCCCCACAGGGTGTCAATTCTCGCACCAACACTCCGGTGGAGACGTGGACAGGCTCCACAGGGAAACAATCCTACACCTACCTGGTGGAGAAGAATGCGACCATGAGCTTCACCTGGGCCTTCCAGCGCACCCCCTACCATGAGGCGGTGAGGGACAGGGGGCCCTGCTTTCAGAGGGCTGGAGGGCCCCCACTTTGGGGAGTCCAGTGGCGGGCGGGGGCAGATGGTGATGGTGCTCTTGGTGCCAGGGCCGGCGGTTCACCGGTGATGTGGCCAAGCTCTACAGCATCAACGTCACCAACGTGCAGGGCGGGGTGGCCTCCTTCTGCCGCCGCTGTGCCCCCCAGCCCACTGGGTCCTGTGCCCCGTGTTCCCCTGGCAGTGCTGTGGACCCCAGCTCAGGCACCTGCCAGCCCTGCCCACCTGGCACCTACCTACAGGGTCACCCCTCCGATGGGACACCGACCTGCCACCCCTGTGGCCCTGGCACACACAGCAACCAGGTGACTGGGGGTGGCAGGGGGTCCAAGGGTCCCTAAGTGTCCTCCCGTGTGATGTCAATGGGCCCCAGAGAAGTGACACCAGCCTCCCCCACACCAATGTCCCAGATGGTGGCACTGGCCAGCACCAGGAGGGTGACACCATAATGGGTGGGTGACACCAGCCCCTCCAGTCATCCTGGGTGCATGACATTGTGTCCCCATGGAGGTGACACCCGCCCCTTACAGCCATTCTGGATGGGTGACAGGATGGATGGCAGTGTGGGAGTGTCTGACCCTGGGTGGGTAATGCCAGTCCCCTAGCTGTCCCCATTAAGATGACACCAGCCTCTCCCAGCCACCCCAGATGGGTGACAGTATCTGACAATGGTGGGTGGTAGTGCGTGACCCTGGTGGGTGCCACCATGGCCCTGCTGTCTCTGAGGGGTGGTGCCAGCTCTCCACAGTCCCCACAAGGGTATCCCCACAGTGAGTGGCATGGCTGTCCCTGAGCTCCCTGTCCCTGTTCCCAGCTGCGATCGCTATGCTACAACAACTGCAGCCTGGCACTGCCACTGCCAGGCCAGATGCTGCACTTTGAGTTCCCATCGTTGGGCATGGGTGCCGGGGTGGGCACCAGGCCCAGCTTCACCTCCAAGGGGCTGCGCTACAGCCACCACTTCCGCCTTAGCCTCTGCGGGCACCAGGTGAGAACCGTGTGGGCAAACACGTGCACACATGAGAACACACCCAGGGAGTGGGTACAGGCACAAAGGTGCAAACATGGGCACATGGGTTGGCACTCGGGAGAGTGGGCACACATGGGCAGGAGGCTATGGAAACATGCATGCAGACATAGGAGGACACCTTGAAAGGCACACAAGGGCACACACAGGAGGGCACAGGAATATGCATGCATGTATGGGAGCACACCTGGGCTCATGGGTGAGTGGTCACGGGTACACAAGTGCAAACATAATCACACATGGAGATGTGTGTGCACTCACAGGCACGTGAGTACAAACACAGGCACACAGGTGGGGCATGCAGGCGGGTGGGCATTAGCACATGTGCAAACATGAGCACATGGGTGGGCACTTAGGAGGGTGGGCACAGGAGCACTGGTGGGCACACTTGGGCACACACAGGCAGGAGGGCTCAGGAACACACATGCACACATGGGCATGTGGATGGGTGAACACGGGCACACACCTGGGCACACAGATGGGAGAGGGGCATGCAGGTGGGCAGACATGGGCACATGTGCTCACAGTCATGCAAACAAGGACATGTGTGCAAACACACTGACACACACAAGTGTACATGCAGTCACACCTGCACACACACACACACACACACATGTGCACTTGGTGCAGTCACATGTGCGCAGTCACACACACACATTTGCGCAGTTGTGCAGATGTGGACACTTGTGCAGGCACACCTGCACACCTGTGGGCCTGCACACACAAATGCCAGTCCCTTGTATGCACATTCCCACCCCACACATGTCATGTGTGTCCCTGCAGGGCAGGAAGATGGCCTCATGTGCTGACAATGTGACGGTAGGTCAGGGGGGCCCTGCCCGTGTGGTCACCTCTTACGTGTGCCAGGCCATTCTGGTGCCCGCTGACGTCACTGGTGCCCGTGCAGCTGTGTCTTCTCAGCCTGTCAGCCTGGGTGACCACCTGCTGGGTGAGTGGCAGAGGGGGTTGGGGTACTGGGACACCCTGGGGTCACTGAGACACATGGGCAAGACAGGCACTGGAACACCTTGGTGGCACTGGCACACCAGCACCAGCACTGGGACACCCTTGTGGGACTTGGACACCCTTGTGGCACTGAGAGTGGGACACCTTGTTGAGACTGGGACACCCTGGGAGGACAGGGACCGGGACATCCCAGTGGCACTGGGACACATGGCTGGGACAAAGAGTAGCCTACTCCAGTGGCACTGGGATGCCCCAGTAGGACTCAGGCACCCTGGTGGGACTGGGACACCCCAGTGGCACTGGGAGTGGGATACCCTGGTGGGATTGGGACACTCTGCTGGGACTGGGACGCTGGAACTAGGACATTTCAGCAGCACTGGGATACCTTGGTGGCACAGGGACACCCCAATGGGACTGAAATACACGCTGGTGGGACTGGGACACTACAGAGGCACCTTGTTTGGGATTGGGACATTGTCACTGGTGTACTTCGGTGGCATTCGGATGCACTGCAGAGGGACATACTGGTGGTACTGGGACACCCCAGTGGGACTAGGACTCCTCAGTGGGACTGGAACACCATGGTGTGATTTGAGATACCCTGGTGGGACTGGGACACTGACACTGGGACACCCTCTTGGGATTGGGATATCTTGGTGGCACTGGGACACCCTAGGAGGACTGGGACACTCTGGTAGCACTAGGACACTGGGACTGGAACATATCCCAGTGGGACTGGAGTCATCCTTCTCTCCCCGCAGGTGTCACCACCAGCTCCGTGCTGGACAGCATTGTGTCTCCCTCAGAGCTCTTTCCCCCGGGCCACCCTGACCTGCCTGACATCATCTTCTTCTTCAGGTGCAAGCAGGTGACAGGGGGTGACACCCACACAATGCTCCCCCTGTCCTCCTGACCCCCCATTTCCCCTGACAGGTCCAACGACATGACACAGCCCTGCACTAGCGGCCGGGCCACCACCATCCGCCTGCGCTGCGACCCCCTACACCTTGGCACCGGCACCCTGGCTGTCCCCAGGTGGCGAGAGGACACTGGGGGCCCTGAGGCGGGTTTTGGGTGACCTGAGCATCTCCTGCTGTCAGGGTTGGGCACATCCCTGGGGTGTTTTGCTTTGGAGACACCACTGTCACAAGTGTCAGTGTTCCTTATTCTGAGGTGTCACCCTGGCTGTTCCCAGGAGGGGAGGATGGTGACACCAAGTGGGGCTTAGGGGACTCCCAAAGTGATCTAAACATCTCCTGCTGTTGTGGGTGGGTGTGTCCCTGAGCTGCTTCACTTTGGGGATGACATTGACATGGTGTCAGAGTCCCTCACCCTGAGATGTCATCCTGACTGTGTCACTGGTGCCCTGCGTGTCCTCAGGTTGGCAGTGAAACAAAGGTGAAACCCTGGGGGAGGTTTGGGGACCCTCAAGGTCTCCTGCTGTCATGGGTAGATATTTCTTTGGGGTGCTTCACTTTGGGGATAGCACTGTCATGGTGTCTTGACCCTGAGATGTCTCCTTGGCTGTACTCCCCACTTTGGAGTGTCACCACCACCCGAGCCCCCCCTTTTTGTCCCTCCCCAGCAAATGCCCCGAAGGCACCTGTGACGGCTGCACCTTCCATTTCCTGTGGGTGACGGCCGAGGGATGTCCCCGCTGCTCCAGCTCCCACCACCGCCCCATCGTCGGCGCCTGCATTGGTGGTGTTCAGGTACCGCCCCGTGCCCCGGGCGGGGCTGCGGCTCCTGCGGTCCCTGAACCCCCTTTCCCCCCTCCAGAAAACCACCTACGTGTGGCGGGAGCCCCGGCTGTGCCATGGCGGGGATGCCCTGCCACCGCAGGTGATCCAGGCGTGCCGGAGCATGGATTTTTGGCTAAAAGTTGGAATTTCCACTGGGACATGTGTGGCCGTCTTGCTGGCTGCGCTCACCGCTTATTTCTGGAAAAAGACTCAAAAGTGAGCAATTGGTGGTGGGATTTGGGGACATGGGGGCTGGCACTGTCACGGGGGGCGGTGATGGCACTGCCTGCATTCCCAGGTTGGAATACAAATATTCCAAGCTGGTGATGGACGCAGCGGCCCGGGAGAGTGAGGCGACATCGCCCGACAGCTGTGCCATCATGGAGGGGGAGGATGCAGAGGACGAGCTGCTCTTTGCCACCGAAATGTCACTTTTTGGAAAACTTAAAGCCCTGACGGCGAAGGTGAGGTGTGGGATGGGGGGAGGGAAACAACCCTAGAGTAGCCACTGGACAAGCCGTGGTGGGGGTGGGATTTGAGGATAGTCCATGCCTCAATTCCCCACCCTGGGGGGCTCCGGGCCTCAGTTTCCCCACTCCAATTGGGGCTCCATGCCTCAGTTGCCCACCCCAGGGGGCCCTGGGCCTCAGTTTCCCCACCACAGGAAGGTTCCAGTCCTCAATTTCCCCACTTCACAGCGACTGCCGGATGGATTCGACTCAGTCCCGCTCAAGACCTCATCCAGCAGCACTGACCGGGAGCTGTAAGAGGATGGGGGGGCACCCTCGCACCCCCCAGCCCTCCCAGGAGCTGTGACGGGGCAGAGGGGTACCTACGGACACCCCACCCCCGGGCAGCTGTGAAGGGAAGGGGGGGTACCCACAGCCCAGCCCCCGCGTTGCCCAACATGGCCTTAGGGACCCGCTTTGGACCGGAGCTTCGTTATGGCTTTTGTACGTGTGTCCCCACCTGTGCCCCCCGTGTCCTCCCCATTATGAGCACCCAAAAATGCCAAATACAGGAGTGGGGTTTGTATAAGGGCTCCATGTGTGTGGGCACATGGGGGCGGGGGGAACATGCATAGGGGGCATGGGGAGCTGAGCATGGGCACCCAAAATGATGGGGGGAGGGTGTGGGGGTGTGCACAGGGTGTCACACGCATGGGAGTGGGTGCCTAGGGGTGGGGTAGGGGTGCACACGTGGGGGAGCAGCAGAATTTTGACTTCCATCTGCACGCCCCCTCATGGGGGAAGGGGTATAGGGTCCCCCACATGGGTGGAGGCACCAGGACCCCGCCAGAACCCCCAAGGAGGGGACAGTGGGGTGGCATGGGATGACATGTGGTGCCACGGACAGCCACAGTCATGAGGTCCTGTAAAGGTGCGCGGAGTGGCCCTTGGGACCCCCGTGAACAACTGGGGTGTGGGCTGTCCTCAGGAGATCCCCAGAGCTCACCAGTATCTCTGGGATAAGGCTGATGAACCCCAGGGATGCTTGGAATGCAAGGGCAGAACCGCAGAGACCCCTCTGCCGGGGGGGCTCAAGGATGCTCGGACCACCAGGGCCCCTTCAGATCCCCCATATCCACCCCAAACCCTCTCATATCTTCCTGATACCCCAGTCCTCCCGCCCTGCCTGGGCCTCCAGACCCGTTGGAACCCCCCTGGGTGGGGGTCAGGGATGCTCGGCCCGCTCGGCGCGCCCCGGACCCTCCAATCACTCCCACGCTCCCCTCGGTACCCCGCTTCTCCCGTCCTGCTGCGCCACCTCCAGCCCACCAGGGGGCGCTGCTGCACCGCGGCCGCACCGCCGCGGCCACACCTCTTCCCGCGCACGCGCGTGGAGCAGCTGTCCCCGCCGGTGTTCCCGGTGCCGCCGCCGCCATCACCGGTCATGGTGCTGGACCTGGACCTGTTCCGCGCCGACAAGGGCGGAGACCCCGCCATGGTGCGGGACATGCAGCGCAAGCGCTTCAAGGACCCCGCGCTGGTGGATGCGCTGGTGCGAGCGGACGGCGCCTGGCGGAGGTGTACGTGGGGGTGGTTGGAGTGGGAGGGAACCTTCGGGCTGGGGGACCTCCGAGGGCTTGTCACCCCCCTGTCACACGCGGGCATGTCTCCCCCTCCCGGTGCCTTTCTCCCCCAGCCCGTCAGCCTGGTGACCGCTCCGCAGCTGATGGGACTCCCCCACGTATCTCCCCTCCTCGGGGATAGGGGATCCCTTAGGGTCGCTCTCTCCCGCTCTCCCGTCCTCCCGAGGACATGGAGCCGGCTCCCGCACTGATAGCCGAACCTCCTTGCTGAGATGGGGTGACCTTTAGGGGAGGTCTTTCCCACCCTCCCCAGCTGTTTGGTGATTCCTCCGCAGCCCTCGGGGATCACCTCAGTGGATCATTGCCCTCTGGGACTGCATCCTGTGGGTAGATCGCAGCAGAAACCGAGCGCTTGTCTCTGGGGGAATCCCTCTCGCCCCTAATCCCAAGGATTGAGGTGGGAGAAGTTCTCCCACTAGAACCACCTTCCCTCCTCCCAAGCTGGGGGGCAGGTCCCAGGTTCCCCTTAGGACCCGTCCCATTACGATCCCCAGGGATCCGCTCCCTGCACTGCCAGAGGATCCAGCTGGGCGGGGGGATCCTAGACATTGTCATCCCCAAACTGGGGGTACACCCACACCTGGACGGGTTGGAGGGGCAGGAGCCACCTCCCCGTGGCTCCCGGCGGGATATGAGGCAGCAGAATCCGCATCCAGCTCTGTCAGAGGGTGCCGGACGTAGAGGGGAGTTGGAGGGCGGCGGGAGGAGTGGGTACTCCCAAACCCCGCCGTTCCCAGGGCACCCCAGCATTCCACTGCTGCGGGATGAAAGCGGCGCTTGGGGCTCCCCTTTAATGCGTTCGCCTTGATGTCCTGGCGGGATCTTGCCCGGTGTCCCTGGCTCCGGCCGTGCCCTCATTTTATCCCAGAGCGTTTCATCCCGCGGGATCACCCGCTTCCCAACCCCCTTCCAGCGGGCTCTGTGTCCCCAGGACGGTGGTGCTGGAGAGTGGCGGGTGGCTACAGGAGGTGACAGGGTGGCGCAGGCTGGCGGGATGCACTGGCTGATGCAATCCCGCGGCGCTGGTGCCGTGGAGCCCGTGCTGTGCCGTGCTGTGTCCTGTTGTGTGTTCCCTGGCTCTGGATCCCCTGGGGACTGATCCCTCCCGCTGATGGGGTTGCTCGTTCTCGGCGCTGGGTGTCGACAGTTTGAGCTGCCCCGGTCCTGGGCTCTGCCCTTCCCAGCCCTGGGGTCATGAAGGGGGAACATCCATCCTCCCCTTATCCAACACCCCTGAATCTTGCCACTGTGGCCTCAGATCTCAGGATCTGCTCAGCCCTTAGCAATCCCATCCTGCTGAGGGAGGGGTCTCATCACAGTGTGGGGTCCCAGCATGGTGTGGGGGTCCCATCCTAACAGGAGGGTCCCAGCAGGGGGAGGGCTCTGAGCCTGTGGAGGGGAGGATCCCAGCTCAGCATGAGGGTCCTAGCCCAGCATTGAGGGGGTTGCAGTGCAGTATGGAGGTCCTATGCTGATGTGGGGGGTCCCATCCTGCTGGAGGGATTCCCATCTTGGCAGGGTGGAGTTCCCAGTCCAGCATGGGGGTCGCAGCCCATTGTGGGGGATCCTAGTATGTGGTGGAGATCACATTCCAGTACATGGTTCCCAGCCTGGCATGGGACTTTGAGCCCAGTGTGGTAGATCCCATTCTCTCATGGGGGTCCCAGTGTGGAGGTCCTATCCCAGTGTGCGGGTTCCAGCCCAGCATGGGGAACGGCAGTGTGGAGTTCTCATCTTAGAGTTGGGATGGCCCATCCCGGCGTGGTCCCACCACATCATGGGTGTTTCCAGCCTGGCATGGGGATCCTAGTGCAATGTCACTCCTGGTGTTTTCCAATGACATTCCTACTCCCTGCAGCTCTGCTCCACACAATCAACCTCTGACCTCCCCAAAACCCCAGGCCTGGTGCCTGTGGGTATTCCTGAAGCTGCCACCCCCACTGCTGCTCCTGTGGGGGCTCCATATCACCTGTCTGCACCAGATGGGGGGCCCAGCCCTTCTCCCACTCCAGGTGACAGCCAGTGTCTTCCTTTCAGGCAGGTTTCGTGCTGACAACCTGAACAAGCTGAAGAACCTGTGCAGCAAAACCATTGGGGACAAGATGAAGGTAGGACACGAGTGCCCTGGGTCACCTCATGGTGGGACATCACCAACTGGTGACATCTCTCCTTCTCCCGGCCCTCCAGCCTCTCCTTTCTGTCACTGAGGGATGTTTTCCCCCTGGAATTTTACTCTTTAACTCTCCCGGGGATCATTCTTCCTCCTGCTACAGAAAAAGGAACCAGTAGGGACGGATGAATCGGTACCAGAGAGTGCACAGAACCTGGATGAACTCACGGCTGATGTCCTGGGGGTGAGTGAGAACCCAACTCCCCCCGCTGTGCCTACAGTTTGTCCAGAGCTTTGCCTGGAATTGCCCAAATTGGTGGCCTGCAGTGCCCACCAAATGGGGGCGGCCTGATTCCCCAGCTGGGAGGATCCTTTATCTCCCAGTCCCCCACCAGCAATAAATGACTCTTCCTCAGTGTCCTTGATCTCCCCAGCATCGCTCTGTGTCAGTCAAAGGCTCATCCCTGGGAACTGGAGCAGCCTCAGTCCTTCCATGTCCTCGGTGTGACCCTCCCTGCCTGCTTTTAATCCCAGTTTGGTAGTCACCCTGGTTAATGAATGCAGTGCTGGCTGCCATGGGAGCAGCTCATGCCTTCCAGAGCCTAGTTTGTCACCTCTTTGTCCCTTCAGGCTGTTCTTGAGTGTGTCCAGCCCAGGGACTCACTCCAGAATCTGTGGAGGGTCCAGAATTCACCTGTGCTGGGTCCAGGATTCCCTGTGCTTGGTGAACAGGCCCCTCTTCCCAGTGGTCTTCTCCGTTCCCCACCTCATGCAGAGGTCTCTCTGCAGTGTCTCCAGGTATCCCAGATAAAGAAAGTTCGGCTGCTCATTGATGAGGCCATCCTGGAGTGTGACTCTGAGCGCCTGCGGCTGGAGGCTGAACGTTTTGAGAGCCTCCGGGAGATTGGGAACCTCCTCCACCCCTCCGTGCCCATTAGCAACGATGAGGTGGGACACAGGGAAGGAGGTGGGGCTGGGTCAGCAGAGCCAGGAAGCTCACTGTGGGAAGCAGGGGGCTCCTAGTGAGGGATCTCCTAAGCTGGGCTGGGTGGGTGGCTGAGTGGGTGGGTGAGGGAAATCTGCATGACAGGCCGGTATTTCCCACTGGGATCAGACAAAGAGCAGCTCAGACAACACTGGGCACACCATTGTTGGGGGAATTCATGGGAAAGGCGCTTCCTGTGGTGGGGACTGGGTCTCCCTCTGCTGCCTCCATTCATCCTGCAGGAATATTTTGCCGGGAGGAGCACAACTGAGCCAGGCTTGCTGCCAAGTGGCTGCACAATAAGCTGCAGGCTGGAGTTTGAGCTCCCAAAGTGGGCCCAGTGTGGTTCAGGGACTAGTGTCACAGTGTTCCAGGACACTGAGGGGGTGATAGGCTCCCGCTCCTCTTTTTCTCTGGGTTTCTGCAGGATGTGGACAACAAGGTGGAGCGGGTGTGGGGTGACTGCAGCTGCAGGAAGAAGTATTCCCATGTGGATCTGGTGGTGATGGTGGATGGCTATGAGGGGGAAAAGGGCGCTGTGGTGGCTGGCAGCCGTGGCTACTTCCTTAAGGTAAGAGCTGTGGCCCCAGAGTGATTGGTTTCAGAGGGGAACGAGGAGGGACAGGGGCCTTGGGTTCTCCTCCCCTGCGATAGGTGATGGGAGCCTCCATGGTGGGGGTGCGGGATGGACTCTGAGCACAGTGGTGCATCAGGATCTGTTCCTGCATCTGTTCCATCTGGGGTGACGCTGAGCCTGGCAGCCATTGCAGCTCTGTGAGCTCCATGTCTCCTGGGCCCTCGGAGCAAGGAAGAGCGGCCCAGCAGGGTGTGTGTGTGTGACAGGCAGTGTGACTCTTGTTCCCAGGGCCCGTTGGTGTTCCTGGAGCAGGCACTGATCCAGTACGCGCTGCAGAGCCTCCGTGCCCGGGGCTACACCCCGGTGTACACCCCCTTCTTCATGCGCAAGGAGGTGATGCAGGAGGTGGCCCAGCTCAGCCAGTTTGACGAGGAGCTTTACAAGGTGAGGGACTGCTCCAGATTTGGGACTGGACTTGGGAGCAAGCCACCCCCATGGGGCTGTGGAGAGGGAGGTAGCAGGGTCCCCTCTGCCCTGGCAAGGCTGTGGTGGTGGCAGCAATGATTGCAGTGGCTCCTTCCCCTCTCCTTGGGCTCCATCTCCACATTGTGATGGTCATGATGTGACAGGGAGGTGTCTTGTCTTGGGGATCTATCTCCATGGACACTTTGTGGTGATACTGCAGTGACAAGGAGGTGGCTCATCTTGAGTCAATCTCCATGGGTGACACACTGTGATGGCCATGAGGTGGACAAGGAGACAGCTGGTCTCTGGAGTCCATCTCCATTGGTGGCATGTGGTCACAAGGACGTGGATTATCTCTGGGGTCCATGTTTATGGGTGCTACATGATGGTAAGGAGGTGGCTCATCTTTGGGGTCCATTTGTACAGGTGACACGTGATGGCAGTGCAGTGACAAGGAGGTGACATGCTCTGGGGTCCATGGGTGACATAGGTGACAAGGAGATGGCTTGTGATGGTGATGACGTGACAAGGAGGTGGCTTATCTCTGAGGTCCATCTCCATGGGTGATACAGGTGACTTGTCCCTGCCATCAGTCCTTTGAAGGACCAACAGACTCCTCCTGTGATGAATTCCCAAACCATCTGGCCCTGGAAAACCTCCCTGCTGGTCCCTGGAGGTGCAGGAGCAGCTAGAAGAGGGCCGGTGGGTCATGTCCCCTGCAGGTGATCGGGAAGGGCAGTGAGCGGGCGGAGGACAGTTCCATCGACGAGAAGTACCTGATCGCCACGTCAGAGCAGCCTATAGCCGCCCTGCACCGCGACGAGTGGCTGCGGCCTGAGGATCTGCCCCTCAAGTACGCAGGGCTCAGCACCTGCTTCCGCCAGGAGGTGGGATCCCACGGCCGGGACACCCGCGGCATCTTCCGCGTCCACCAGTTTGAGAAGGTGAAGGAGCGCTCCTGGCAGCGTGTACTGCCACTCAGGGTGTACACTGCGTGTACTGCCATTCAGGGTGTACTGAGGGTTGCTGTGGGGTCCCAGTGGGAATTCAGCGTGTACCCAGCAGCACTGTAGGGTTCCAGTAGGAATTCAGCATGTTCTGGTGGGAATTCATGGTGTATCTGGTGCCACTGCAGCGTACCCAGCAGGAATTCAGGGTGTACCCATTCTCACCGTGGTGTTCCAGCAGGAAGTTGGGATTTAGGCCCCATATCACTGTGGTGTTTCAGTGGGCATTCAAGGTGTACCTGGTGTCACTGTGGGGTTCCAGCAGGAATTCAGGGTGTCCGGGGGGTCACTGTGGGGTGAACCTGGTGGGAATTTGGGGTGAACCTGATGGGAATTTGGGGTGGACCTGGTGTCAACTGCAGTGTTCCCAGTGGGAATTCAGGGTGTACCCAATGTCACTGCAGTGTTTCAGTGGCAATTCAGAATGTACCAGGTGTAACTGTGGTATTCTGATGGGAATTTGGGGTGTCACCATGTTGTTCCAGCAGCAATTCAGAGTGTTCCAGGTGTCACTGTGGGGTTCTGGTGGAAATTTGGGCTGTACCCAGTGTCACTGCAGGTTTTCAGTTGGAATTTAGGGTGTACTGGGTGTCACTGTAGGGTTCCAGTTGGAATTCGGGCTGTACCTGGTGTCACCGTGGGGTTCCAGTGGGAATTGGAGATACAGCTGGTGTCACTGTGGAATTCCTTCTCCTGCAGATTGAGCAGTTTGTCTACTCCTCCCCCCATGACAACAAATCCTGGGAGATATTTGAGGAGATGATGGCCACAGCTGAGGAATTCTACCAGTCCCTCGGGATTCCCTACCACATTGTCAACATCGTCTCAGGTAGGGCCTCCTGTGCCACAGGGGGTTGAGGAGGTCCCTGACCTTCTTCCCAGCATGGCAGTTTCTTGTCCCAGGCTCATTGCTGTCCCCATACTGAGAAGGAAGAGAAGGGGACATTTTGTTTTCTGTGGAATCTTCAGCCTTGTTCTGGGTTGGTGGCAGCGGGTGTGGGCACTGCTGTGATGGATTGCTCCTGCTGTCCCTTCCAGAGGGACAGTTTGGAGTGTTCCAGCTCCTCCTGGAAATGCTCACAGGAAAAAGATTTCATTTAAAAGCTCCCTGTGGCTGAGTGAGAACCCCAGACTCCCACAGCCAAGTGGGAACCCCACATCCCCAGGCTTGAGCAGGAATCCCTCATCCCTGTGGCCAACCAGGAATCTCAGATGCCCATGGCATAATCCCATTTCCCTGTAGTCAAGTGTTCGGAAGCCCATGTCCGTGTGGCTGAGAAATAGCCCCATGTTCCCACAGCTGAGTGGGAATCTCAAGTCCACATGGCTGAGTGGGACCCCCACATTCCTGTGACCACGTGGGACCCCCATATCCCCATGGCACAGCAGGAACCTGGTGTCCTGTGGCTGAGCAGGAGTTCCCCATCCCTGTGTCCATGCAGGACTCCCACACCCCCACATCCCCATGACCAAACAACTTGTGGCTTGTTGACCCTGTGGCCAAGCAGGGACCCCACATTTCCATGGCTGAGAGGTAACCCTACATCACTATGGCAGAGCAGGAATCCATGTTGGATCGCACCAAACTTCAGGAGTGACTTTGGAGGCTTTGCCCTACACTCTGTCTCAGGATAGGCAAATTCAGGATGGCAGTGGGACCCCCCACTCAGCACTGTCCCCCCTCCAGGCTCCCTGAACCATGCAGCTAGCAAAAAACTGGATCTGGAGGCCTGGTTCCCTGGCTCTGGCGCCTTCCGTGAGCTTGTCTCCTGTTCCAACTGCACTGACTACCAGGCCCGGCGCCTGCGCATCCGCTATGGCCAGACAAAGAAGATGATGGACAAGGTGAGGCTAGTGGGCATGGAGGGGGGGTTCTTCCTGTGTTCCTTTGTGTTCCCCATGTCACACGTGCCCCGTGTGTCCCCCTGCCACAGGTAGAGTTTGTGCATATGCTGAATGCCACCATGTGTGCTACCACCCGCACCATCTGCGCCATCCTGGAGAACCACCAGACCCCTGAGGGCATCCGCATCCCTGAGAAGCTCCAGAACTTCATGCCCCCAGGTAAGATCTTCCTGTGCCCTCCTCCCGCCCCCCCCCCCCGCCCCGCTCCTTGGCGGGGTGGGTAACAGCGATCCCTTGTCCCTCCAGATCTGCGGGAGCTGATTCCATTCATCAAGCCAGCACCCATTGAGCAGGAGCTCTCCAAGAAGCAGAAGAAGCAGCAGGAAGGGGGGGGCAAGAAGAAGGCAGGGGGGGGACGGGACCAGGTGCTGGAGGAGCAGATGAAGAACATGGAGGTCTGAGGGTGGCCCCTCACACCCCAAGGACTTTGGGGGCCTCCTAAGTCATGTTACCTTCATCACCAGGCTGTGCCCTTCACCATCATCTTTGCCTCGGAGGGGAGTCACTGTCTATTCCCTGCCGTTCTACAAAGAACTGACACTGTCAGGGCACCGCCCCTCTTCCTATGTGTCCCCCCTACCCTGCTGAGTGGGGCCAGGATCCCCCATGTGTCCCCCTCTTGCCGAGTGGTGTTGGGGACCCCCGTGCCCAAATAACATGTCCCTCTTCCATCCAAAATAAAGCCAAGAGCTGCTGAGCTGTGAGTTCTTGGGGGGTTCCGAGGAGGGAAGCAGGGGCGGGGGGATCCAGCCCGGGGAGCTGTCTCCCCGTTGCACACCACCCTTCCTTCCCCCCCTCCTCCCCCGCACTCCATTCTCCCCATTCTCTTTCCCTCCTGCCAGTCCCATACAAAGCCCCAGACAAAGCCCCTTTGTGATGCAAAGTGGGGCCGGGGGCCCCCCGCCTCAGCCCCAGCTGCTGTCCGCCCCCCCGCCCCCCACCGGGAGGGGAGACACACGGGAGGGTTGCCCCCCTTCCATCCCCAAGGGGGGAGCCGTGGCTGCGCCCCGCTGCGTGTGCGTGGGCAACCCCGGCTGGGCCACGGGTGTCGGGTGGAACCGGCGGGGAGCGGCCCAGTGAGTCACCGGAGCCCCCGGCGGAGGTGGGGGGGCTTCCGGCTCTCCAAGCGCCGCCCCGGCGCTGGGGGGCCCCTCCCCAGTACCCGTCGGACCCGTTCCGCCGGGGGGAGGCCCGACTCCACGCCGCCTGGCTGCACCCACGCCCTGGGACCGGCGCCGGCTTGGGGAGGGGGGGGGCAGCCCCTACGGACCGCGGAGATCCGGCCCCGTCTAGCTTCTCCAGTCCCTCCCAGTCTGTCCCAGCGCCCGCCAACATCCCCTGTCCCTCCAAGTTTGTCCCAGTGCCCCCAGCATCTCCAGTCCCTCTCAGCCTGGTCCAGTCGCTCCTTGTTTGTTCTATTGCCCCCGGTCCTGGTGTGGTGGGACAAGCCCGGGGATCGGGAGGGATGCCAACGGAGTGAGGGGACACGGACTCCCGCGTGTGGAGTCACGGCCGGCGGTGGAGATACGGGGGGTTTGGGGGGTGTATGTCACACGTGCTGTATGTGCCACACATGTGCTGTGTGTTTACACACATGATCTCTGTCACTCAGGTGCTCTGTCTCACATGTTTGCGCTCCGTGTGTGTTTCACATGTGCTATATGTGTCACATACGTGGTTCCCATGTCATATCTGCTCGCTGGTGCCTGTGGCACACTGCGTGTGCGACGTGCGTGTTCCTGCGCGTGCAACACGCGCGCCTGCAATGCACAGGTGCGTCCGAGGCCCTTCACATGCGTGTATGTAGGTGTGTGCGCGCAGGGCGCACATGTGCACCTCACATGAGTGTGCGCAACCTGCTCGCAGTGCGCGCTCGCTGCCCCCGCGCTGCCGCTGCCGGTGCGGTTGCGGGTGCCGCCGGCAGGTGCCGGGAGCGGCGGCGGCGGCTCCTTTAAGCGCGGCCGGGCCCGTGAATTGGCGGCTCCGCCCCGGCGGGCGCGCGCGGGCGAGGGCGGGGCGCAGGCGACGGCGCGGGCCGCTGCGGGCACCGGCACCGGCACCGGCACCGCGGGCATCGGGGGGCAGCGGCCATGGGCCCTCCGCCCACCCGCCAGGCCGCACTCCCGCTGCGGCTGCTGTTGCTGCTGCTGCTGCTGCTGCCTGCACCGGGACCGGCCACCGCCATCGGCACCGGCTCCGGCACCCCCACCGACATCAGCACCGGTGTCGACACCGGTACCCGCACCCGTCCGTCCAGCACGCTCCCAGCGCCACTCCAGCTCCGCGGCGGCACCGGGGACAGCGGCGGTGCGCGGCCGCCGCCGAGCACCGGGGACAGCGGCGACAGCGCTGGGCCCGCAGTGGCCGCGGGCGGCAGCGATGGGACCGCACCAGGCACCAGCGCTTCCAGTGGGTACAGTGGTGGTGGTGTTACGGGGTCTCCAGGTGTCGGCGGCACCAGGGTTACCGGGGGCATTGGAGGCACCGTGGATGTTGGAGGCACCTGGAAGCCTGGAGGCACTGGGGGCGTTAGAAGTACCGGTGATGCTGGAGGCACCCGGGACAGTGGAGGCACCGGGGTTACTGGAGGAACTGGAGACACTGGGAGCACCCATGTCCTCAGGGGCATCAGGAACACCAGGAATATTGGGGACACCGGGGACACCAACATCCCCATGGACACCGGGAGCTCTGGGAATATGCTGAGCACTGTGGGTGTTGGGGGCACTGGGAGCACTCCAGTCCCCAGGGACACCAGGAATTCTGAACTCACTGGAGAGACTGGGAGAATCTCCAGAGATGCTGGAAGCATTAGGAAAGTCCCCAGGGACACTGGGAGCACCAGAGATACTGAACATAATGGGGAGACTGGGAAAGTCCCCAGTGACAGCAGTAACGCTGTGGACACTGGACATGCTGGGAACACCAACATCCCCAGGAGACCAGTGGCACTGGGAATGCAATGGACACTGGGGGTGTTGGGAATTCCAAGACCACAGTGGTCCCCAGGCCCCCCATACCTCACCACCGCTCCTGCCGCAGCCCCAACACAGCACCACAGTTCCAGCCCTCCAGCTACCAGGCCACAGTGGAGGAGAACCGACCAGCAGGCACACCAGTGACACAAGTGACAGCACAGGACCCTGATGAGGGGGAGGCAGGCCAGCTGCACTATGCCATGGCTGCACTCTTTGACAGCCGCTCTGACGCCCTCTTCACCGTGGACCCTGTCACTGGTGCCATCAGCACCACTGCACCGCTGGACCGTGAGAGCAAGAGCACTCATGTGTTCCGTGTGACAGCAGTGGACCACGGGACACCCCGGCGCAGTGCCATGGCCACACTGACGGTGATGGTGAGCGACGCCAATGACCACGACCCAGCCTTTGAGCAGCCAGAATACCGGGAGAGCGTGCGGGAGAATCTGGAGGTGGGCTATGAGGTACTGACAGTGCGGGCTACCGATGGTGACACTGGTCCCAATGCCAACATCCTCTACCGCCTCCTCAATACTGGTGATGCTAATGAGGTCTTTGAGATTGATTCCCGCTCAGGCGTCATCCGCACCCGTGGCCCTGTGGACCGGGAAGTGGTGGATGCCTTCGAGCTGTTGGTGGAAGCCACAGACCAGGGCCAGGATCCCAGTCCCCGGAGTGCTACAGCCACTGTCCGCATAACTGTGGAGGATGACAATGACAATGTGCCGCAGTTCAGTGAGCGGCGTTACGTGGCACAGGTCCCCGAGGACGTGGTGCCCAATGCGGCAGTTCTGCAGGTGATGGCCACCGACCGTGACAAAGGCAGCAATGCACTGGTGCACTACAGCATTGTCAGCGGCAACACCCGTGGCCACTTCTATATTGATGCACAGACAGGCATGCTGGATGTTGTTACCCCACTGGACTACGAGGTCACCAAGGAGTTCACCCTGCGGATCCGGGCACAGGATGGTGGCCGCCCGCCTCTCTCCAATGTCAGTGGTTTGGTTACCATCCAGGTGTTGGATGTCAATGACAATGCACCCATCTTTGTCAGCACGCCCTTCCAGGCCACCGTGCTGGAGAATGTTCCCATAGGCTACTCCGTCATCCACGTACAAGCCATTGATGCCGATTCAGGTGACAACAGCCGGTTAGTTTACACCGTGCTGGAGACTGGCACTGGCTTCCCCTTTGCCATCAACAACAGCACTGGGTGGATTGTGGTGGCCTCTGAGCTGGACCGGGAGGTGGTTGACTTCTACAGTTTTGGGGTGGAGGCACAGGATCAGGGCACCCCCCCAAAGGCCTCCATGGCCAGCGTCAGTGTCACCATCCTGGATGTCAATGACAACAGCCCTGAGTTCACCCAGCGAGAGTACAGCACCCGCCTGAATGAGGACGCAGCAGTGGGCACCAGTGTCCTGACTGTCTCTGCTGTTGACCGTGATGCTAACAGCATCATCACATACCAGATCTCTAGTGGCAACACCCGCAACCGGTTCTCCATCACCAGCCAGAGCGGTGGTGGGCTCATCTCCCTTGCCCTGCCCCTGGACTACAAGCTGGAGCGGCAGTACCTGCTCACCATTGCTGCCTCTGATGGCACGCGCCAGGACACTGCCCAGGTGGTTGTCAATGTCACCGATGCCAACACCCACCGCCCCGTCTTCCAGAGCTCCCACTACACCGTCAACATCAATGAGGACCGGCCAGTGGGCACAACAGTGGTGGTCATCAGCGCCACAGATGAGGACACAGGGGAGAATGCCCGCATCACCTACCTGATGGAGGACAGCATCCCCCAGTTCAGCATTGCCGCTGAGTCTGGTGCTGTCACCACCCAGATGGAGCTGGATTATGAGGACCAGGTGTCCTACACCTTGGCCATCACAGCACAGGACAATGGTATCCCGCAGAAATCCGACACAACTTACCTGGAGATCCTGGTGAGTGATGTCAATGACAACGCACCCCAGTTCCTCCGTCATTCCTACCAGGGATCCATCTACGAGGATGTCCCCACCTTCACCAGTGTCCTCCAGGTCTCCGCAACTGACCGTGACTCCGGGCTCAATGGCAGGGTCTTCTACACCTTCCAAGGGGGTGATGATGGTGATGGCGACTTCATCATTGAGTCCACCTCGGGCATTGTCCGCACCTTGCGCCGTCTGGACCGGGAGAATGTGCCACTGTATTCCCTGCGGGCATTTGCTGTGGATAAGGGGGTCCCAGCCCGGAGGACACCAGTGGAGATCCAGGTGACAGTGTTGGATGTCAATGACAACCCACCTGTGTTCGAGCGGGATGAATTTGACATCTTTGTGGAGGAGAACAGCCCCATTGGGCTGGTGGTGGCCCGGATCACTGCCACTGACCCTGACGAAGGCACCAATGCCCAGATCATGTACCAGATTGTGGAGGGCAACATCCCCGAGGTCTTCCAGCTGGATATCTTCTCCGGAGAGCTCACTGCCCTGGCTGACCTGGACTATGAGACTAAGGCCGAATACATCATGGTGGTCCAAGCAACCTCAGCACCACTGGTCAGTCGGGCCACCATCCATGTACGCCTGCGTGATACCAACGACAACAGCCCCCAGCTCAAGAACTTCGAGATCCTCTTCAACAACTACATCACCAACCGCTCTGGCAGCTTCCCTGGGGGCGTCATTGGCCGCATCCCTGCCCATGACCCTGATGTCTCTGACCACCTCACTTATGCATTTGAGCAGGGCAATGAGCTCAACCTCGTGCTGCTGGACCCACACAGTGGGGACCTGCGCCTCAGCCCAGCCCTGGACAACAACCGCCCACTTGAGGCCATCATGAGGGTGTCTGTCTCTGGTAAGACCCCCACCCATGGAAGGCACCTTGCGGGGGGAGGGGCATGAGGTTTGTGGCTACATTGACATCTATTTTTGCATGGAGGTGAGGTGTTATGGGGTCTCACTACCCTGTTTTGGCTGCCCCCACCCTCCAGTTCAGAAGGGATGATGTGTTGTGGGGTCCCACCACCCCACTGAGGTGTTTTGGAGTTCCACCACTCCATCCTGGTTGCCTCCACCCTCCAGATCTAGGGGAGGAGGGACAGTGGGATGCTGTGCCTCCTTCACACCACAGACATCCAAGCTGGAGGCCACTGGGGTCCCTAGCACCCTCTTTGCTTTTCCCACCCCCCTGAGCTGTCTAGAGGTGGTCCTGGCACTTCTCAGTATGCCACTGAGCAGGATGGGACAGGACCCGCTGCATGTGTTGGGGGAGCAGAGGCTGGTGTGGGTCAGCAGGGTCCTGGTACCCTTGGGGGCTTGTTACGGGGGGGTCTGATGGATGCATCTGGGGAGGCTCAGAACGCAGTGCAATATTGGAGGAGTCCTGGTACCGCAATGTTTGTGTTTCTAGGAGACTCCCCTTGATGAATTCAGGGCAGAGACACAGGGCCTGGTGTGTGTACTTGGGGGGGCAGCCTGACCTCCACTGAGAGGTCCCCAAACTCAGTGGCAGGGGGTGGGTCACAAGAAAAGGGGGGTTGTGCCATCAGTTGTCAGCACTGTTTGGGCAGTGGGGTGTCTAGGAGGTGCTTCTGGGAGATGGGAGTCACCCCAAGGGGAGGGAACATCTCCTTGGTCACCCCCAGGTCAGGGGAAAACTGGGTCACAGGCCATGCCTGATGTCTATTGTCCCCAGCCACATGGCCCCCATCGCCCTCCAGCTTCCCCTGGCTGGGTCCCTGCTCCGGCCACACAAAGCAGGGGGCCCAGGGCACAAAGGGTGGGGGCAGGGAGTCCGTCCCTCCCCCCTGCCAAGCACAGGGACAGGCGGGAGGGAAACAAAAGGTCCAGCCATAGCTGGGCCCTCGCAACCGCGGCCATGGCAACCTTCCCCCTGCCACTGGTCACCAGTCACTGGCCATGGGCCATTGGGCAGCCCTGGCCCCTGCCACCCCCGGCGGCACCCCCTTCTGCCTGCTTTGCCCCCCACTTTCTCCATGCTCCCTTCATCCATCTGTCTGCCTGCTCCCCATCTGTCCTGCTCATCCTGCTGCCCTTGGGCAGGAGAAGGACAAAGAGGAGGAGGAGAAAAGTGGGTTCCCCAGTGCTTAGCAGAGATTTTGCTCCCCCACCAGCACCAGCCCCACAGCCAACACCGACCCCATAACCAGCACCAGCCTCATAACCAGCCCCAGTCCCATAACCAGCCCCAACCCCTTAACCAGCCCCAGCCCCAGAAACAGCCCCAGCCCCAGAAACCAGCACCAACCCCACAACCAGCCCCAATCCCATAACCAACCACCAACCCCATTCAGATGCCCCCAACCCCACAGTGTCCAAGCAGGATGGGCACCCCATGACCCACACTGTCCCCGTTCCATGGTCACCAAGTGGAATGGGCACCCACAAGCAGCACCAGCCCCATAACCAGCACTGTCCCCATTCAGTAGTGGCCAGGTGGGACAGAAGCCTTGTAACCAGTTCCAGTCCCATTGCTAACACTGTCCCCATCCCGCTGTCCCTACCCTGTGATGGCCAGGTGGGATGGGCACCCCAAAAACAGCACCAGCCCCATGACCAGCACCATCACTGTCTCCATTCCCTGGTGGCTGAGCAGGAAAGGTCTCCCATAGCCTGCACTGTCCCCACCTGACTGTCCCCATTCCATGCTGGTTAAGTGGGATGGCCACCTCATAGCCAGTATTGTCCCCATTCCACAGTGTCTATATAGGCTAGGTGTTTCATTGCCAGCGCTGTCCCCATTTTATGGTGGCCGAGCAGATCAAACCCCCATAGCACCACCCCCATCCAACAGCAGCTGATTCCATTGGTTGCCCCATATCCAGCACTATTCCCATCCCACCATCCTTTCCCAAAGTTGTCCATTGCTGTTACTGACCCCCTCCTTTGTCCCCAGATGGCATTCACAGTGCAACAGCGCAGTGCACACTGCGGGTGACAGTGATCACAGATGAGATGCTCAGCAACAGCATCACCCTGCGTTTGGCCGACATGTCCCAGGAGCGCTTCTTGTCCCCCCTGCTCAGCCGCTTCCTGGAGGGGGTGGCCGCTGTCCTGGCCACCCCTCGCCACCGCATCGTCCTCTTCAACATCCAGACGGACACAGATGTGGGGCCGGCGCGTATCCTCAATGTCAGCCTCTCAGCAATGCTGCCGGCGGCGGTGCCGGGCGCGTCGCGGTTCTTCTCGTCAGAGGAGCTGCAGGAGCGGCTGTACCTTAACCGGTCGCTCCTAGCGGCCACCACGGCCCAGCACGTCCTGCCCTTTGATGACAACGTGTGTCTGCGCGAGCCCTGTGAGAACTACATGCGCTGCGTCTCAGTCCTGCAGTTCGACAGCTCCGCACCCTTCCTTGCCTCCGACACCATCCTTTTCCGCCCCATCCACCCTGTCACGGGCCTTCGCTGCCGCTGCCCGCCCGGCTTCACTGGTGACTACTGCGAGACTGAGATTGACCTCTGCTACTCCAGCCCCTGTGGCAGCAACGGGCGGTGCCGGAGCCGTGAGGGTGGATACACCTGCGAGTGCCACGAAGACTTCACTGGTTAGAGCCACTGGCCAGCCCGTCCTCATAGTGTCCAACCTCATCTTTCCTCATCCAGCTCCTCTTCAGCCCTCTCTCCCTCCCTGCCTCCCTCCCTCCCTCTGCCAGCAGACTGGTGCCACTGGGGCCATATCCCCTACCCCCACCGTGGGACTCCAGCCCGCACTGGACCCCCTAGTCGGGGGTGCCAGCCAGGTGGGGGAGGGGATGTGAGAGGAGGGGGGGGTCTCTGGGTTTCCATGGCAATTGGGAGGTGGTTGCCATGGTGATAGAGCTGAGGATAAAGATGCTGGGGGAAGGGAAAGGGGATCCCCACCCTCCCACTTAGGGTGCTTGGTGTCACGTTGGGGAGCCCTGTGAGTGCCTGGAAGAAGAACTCGGGGGTTACTGGAGGGTGGGGGAGAGAGAGGACCCCCACCCCCCATTTTTGGGATGCTGGTGGGATCAGGAGAGCCCTGCAAGCTGAGCACCTGGGAGGGGCCACTCAGGGTTTAATGGGGAGGTGTGGGGGGAGATGGGACTCCTCACCTCGGTTTTGGGGTTCCGAATGTCACACAGGGGACCACTGTGAGCTGAGTGCCCGGGGAGGCCGCTGCACCCCAGGGGTCTGCCGGAATGGGGGCACCTGCCTGAACCTGCTGGTGGGGGGATTCCGGTGCCAGTGCCCCGCTGGGCACTATGAGAAGCCCTTCTGCACCATGAGCACCCGCAGCTTCCCCCCACACTCCTTCCTGACTTTTCGTGGGCTCCGCCAGCGCTTCCACTTCACCCTTGGCCTCACGTGAGCCTGGGGGAATCTGGGGAGGTGTGGGGCGATGTGTGCCCCTGTGGGTGTCACAGGAGGTGTGGGGTAGATGGTGATGGTTGGCCTGTTGGCGTGAGATGAGGTGATGGGATGTGAGGTGATGGGTGTCTTGTGGGCACTAGGTGGGTGGGTGCCCCTGTTGGCGTCATTTGGGTTGTGGGGTGGTGTGTGTCTCAAAGGCATCAGATGGGCTGTGGGGTGATTTTGGGGTGATGAGCACCCTGAGGGCACAGGGTAGGAGCAAAGGGTGTGAGTTACCATGTGACATGGGGGTCAGTGGGGTGGGGGCAGGGGCTGATGGGTACCAGCATCTCACAGTGGGTACAAGGTCATGGGGCAGAGCGTGAGGGGTGTGCCTCAGGAGCGCGGCAGGGTCCGGGGGTGTTGGGGAGTGCCAGGGAGGCATGGTGGGATGGGGGGTATTTGGGGCACTCCTGGCACTTGTGTTCCCCAGGTTTGCCACACAGGAGCGGGACGGGCTCCTGCTGTATAACGGGCGCTTCAACGAGCGGCATGACTTTGTGGCACTGGAGATTGTGGATGAGCAGCTGCAGCTCACCTTCTCAGCAGGTATGCACTGCCCCTGCCACACCCTGGCAGTGCACCCTGACACCCTTGTGGGCACTGTATTCTTCACTGCATCCCTCACTTTATCACAAACATCCTATCCTGGCGCTGCCTGGCATTGCATCCTGGGCATCTCATTCCTGGCACTGCATCTCATTGCATTCCTTACTGCATTCCTCACTGCATCCCTGGCCTGCCAATTCTTGGCACTGCCTGACACTGCATCCCCAGCATCCCATCCCTGACATTGCATCCCTGGCACTGCATCTTGGACATCCCATTGCTAGCACTGCATCCCCTGCATTATGTCCCCAACATTGCATCCCTGGCACTGCATCCTGGGCATCCCATCCCTGGCACCGCCACCCCTCCTTGCCGCCGGCTGTGTTGCCCTGACGCTGTGCCCACAGGTGAGACCACCACCACGGTGTCACCTTTCGTGCCAGGAGGTGTCAGCGATGGGCAGTGGCACCGGGTGCAGCTGCACTACTACAACAAGGTGGGAAGATGGGGGGCATGGGGGGGCACAGTAGATGGGGAGTGTTTGGGACAGACAGAAGAAGGGAAGATGGAGGGGAAGGGTGGGAGAATGGAGAGATGGGGGGATCAAGTAGGGGGTTTGGGGCACCTAAAGGACCCCTAAGGTATGTGCCCACCCGTGGGGGTTCCAAGGGATGGGAGATGGGAGATGGATGAAGAGGAAGGAGTGGAGGGGAAGGGGATGTTGGAGGGATGACGAGAGCAGAGAGGAGATTTGGGACTCCAAGGGCCTCTCAAGAGCTGCCCCCATCCGTGAGGACCCCTAGGGACCCTCATCCACTTCCTCACCCATTGGCCCTTCAAGGAATCCTTTCCTCATCTGTGGGGACCCCCAAGGAATTGGGACGGGGGCATGGAGGAAGAGGAGGTCAAAGGGATGGGGGCTTGGGGGTGATGAAGGAGACCATTGAGGGGTTTAAGCGGGGCTGAAGGGATGGAGGGGAGTGTTGTAAGGGGGTCCTGAAGGGTGAGGGGCTGGTGGACTGGAGGGGCATGGGAATGTGGTGAGGGTTGAGGGGCTAGAGGGCAGTGGGAGGATGAGGAGCAGGACAAAGGCTGCAGGATGAGGGTCCTGAGCCCCCCACCTGATTTGGGGCCCCCCAGCCGGTTGTGGGGCACTCCGGGGTCCCACAGGGCCCCTCAGAGCAGAAGGTGGCTGTGGTGACTGTGGACGACTGTGACACAGCCATGGCCCTGCGCTTTGGGCCCCGCCTTGGCAACTACTCCTGCGCTGCCCAGGGCACCCAGACTGGCAGCAAGAAGTGAGGGGGGCCTGGGGATCCCATGGGTGGGGGTCCTTTGTGGTACCCATAGAGGGGTCCTTTGGAGGTGAACGGTCCCTATGGGTGAGGTACCTTTGGAGTTGTCACTGGTGAGAGGTCCCTTTGGGGGTCACGGATCCCTGTAGGTGGAGGGGTCACTGGTCCCCATTGGTTGGGGGGGTTCTCTTAGGGTCTCCATGTGTTGGGGGGTGATGGGGAGTCCCTTGGGGGTCTGTTGAGTTCCATATGGGTGAACGCCCCTTGGGTGGTCCCTCAGGTCCCCATAGGTTTTGGGGTGAGTGGGTGAGTTCTTTGGGGTTCCCTTGTGACTTGCATGGGATGGGAGGTGGCTGCATGTCCCTTGGGTTTTCCTCGGGGTCCCCATGGGTTGTGGGGTCCCTTGGGGATCTCTTGAGTCCCTGAGGTGATGGTGGGCTCTGCAGGTCGCTGGACCTGACGGGGCCACTGCTGCTGGGGGGGGTCCCAACGCTGCCCGAGAGTTTCCCAATCCGCAGCCGGCACTTTGTGGGGTGCATGCGGCACCTCCACATTGATCAGCACCCCGTGGACATGGCAGCTTTCATTGCTAACAACGGCACCCTCCCTGGTGGGCTCCAGGGCTGGGAGACTGGGCAGGGGCTGGGGAGGCTGTGCTCCGAGCAGAGGGAAATGGGTGTGGGGTTAAGGGGTACCTGAGCAGTGGGGCTGTGTCCTCTGAATGATGGGAGGGGGTTCCAGGGCTGGAGGGATGGATGGGAGTCCAGGGGGCATGGGGGATGCTGTGGCCCCTGGGTGTGGGATGGGAAGTTAGGGACTGCAGGTGTGGGTTCAAGGGTTCCAGGGCCATGGGGCTGTGCCTCCTGGATGTGGGGAAGGGGTGCCAGGGTTATGGGACTGGATGAGGGTCCAGGGGACACAGGGCAGAGCTGTCCCCCTTGAGTGTGGGGAGGGGGTGAGGGGGTGCCAGGGCCATGGGGTTGGAGAGAGGTCCACTGAACGGGCTGGGGTAGGAGTTCTGTGCCCCCTGGGTGTGGTATGGGAAGTCAGGGGGTGTAGGTTTGAGTTCATGGTTGCCAGGGCCATGGGGCTGTGCCCCCAGGGTGTGGAGTATAGAGTAGGGGTTGCTGGAGCTCGGGGTCTGACTGAGGGCCCAGGTCTGGGCAGTGAGTGCTGTGTCCTATGGGTGTGGGGAGAGGGTGCCAGGCTCATGGGGCTGGATGGGGGTCCAGGGACACAGTGGTGGGGCATCCTGTGTCCCCTGCTTGTGGGGTGGGGGGTAAGGGGCTGCCAGGGCCATTGAGCTGGAGTGGGTGGCACAGACAAGGCTGTGTCCCCTGGGGGTGGGGAGATGCCAGGGCTGGGGGGCTGGGTGGGGTTGTATCCCCTTTGGGGTGGGGTTGAGATGTGGGTTGGGGAGTCAGGGGGTACTAGAATCGTGGGGTTGGCTAAGGGTTCAAGGATGTGCAGGTATTTGTGCCCCATGGGGCCAGGGATCCCAGGTTATGTGTGTCATGTGACCCTTATGCCCCCTTCCCAGGTTGTCCCCCCAAGAAGACCCTGTGTGACACCAATACATGCCACAACGGTGGCACCTGCGTGCATGAGTGGGGGGGGTTCAGCTGCCGCTGCCCTCTGGGCTTTGGGGGCAAAACCTGCCAGGAGGGTACTGGGGGGCCTGGGGGGACAGTGTCGTGGAGCTGTGTGGGGTCCATAGGCTTGTTGTGGGGGACGTGGGGAGGATCTCTGGGTGGGTGTGAGGGGTGTGGGAAGGGGGTGAGGGGCATCCCCGCATGTTTTTGGGGGTCGTGGAGTAGTTGTGGGTTGGTGAGGGGGTATGGGGAATATGTGGGTGGGTGCAGGAGATCTGTGGTAGGGTGTGTTGGCATCTGGGATGTGCATGGGGTCCCTGGGTGGTTGCTGGGGATCTGAGAGTGGGTATGTGAGAGTCCGTGTGGGGTTGTGGGGGGGTCCTGGATGGGATGTGGGGAGTCTGTGCACGGGTGCGGGTGGTCTCTACAGGGGGGTGCATGGCCACCTCATGGCACGGGGGTCCCTGGGATGGGCTTGAACGGGGTCTGTGGGAGTTGCCCCCATCCCACGTGCATGCCCTGCAGAGATGGCGGGCCCGCAGCGGTTCGTGGGCAGCAGCCGCGTGGCGTGGAACGGGCTGGCGCTGCCCCTCTCCCTGCCCTGGCCAGTCCGCATCATGTTCCGCACCCGCCACCCCCGCGGGATTCTGCTGCGGGCGGGGGCTGGAGGTCGTCTAACCCTCATCCTGCAGGTGGGCTCGGGGGATGCATGGGGGAGGGCACGGGGGAGTTGAAGAGGGGAATTTTCCTGAGGAAAGTGCCTGGGAGGGGGGGTGGTTGCCCTGGGAGGGTTATTGATTTGGGTAGGGGTCGTTGCCACGGGTGGTTTTGGTGTCATTGGCATAGGGGGCATTGCCCTGGGAGGTTATTGACTTGAGCGGGAGTATAGGGGGGTTGGCACTGGGGCAGTGGCAGGGCTATTGCTCTGAGGATGGGGGGAGTTATTTGCGTTATTGGCATTGGGGAGTTGTTGACACAAGGTTTATTACGCTGGGGGTGTCATTGCCCTGGGGGAGTCATTGGAATAGGAGATATTGCCTGGGGGCTTTATATAGCCACGGGGAAGTAGTGGCATGGGGGGTGGAATAGGGGAGTTAACCTCAGAGAAGTGCCAGGAGAGTATTACCCTGGAGGGGGTCTGTTGGCTTTGGAGGTATTGCTGTGGGGGGGTGTATTGCTTGGCGGGGGGGAACAGTGCAAGGCGGTGCCACCCCTTGAGGGGGCATTACCTGTGGGGTTGTGTTATTGTCTCAGGGGAAATTTGTATTTCCCGCTGAGCAGTACCTGGTGCTAACCAGGTTTTTGGGGTCCTTGATGTGTCTACCCCTCACAGCTGAGCGAGGGGCAGGTGGAGGCTGGTGCCTGGCAAGGGGGGGCTCGTTTGGCCATCCTACGTCTGCCCCAGGCCAAAGTCAATGACGGTGCCTGGCACCACGTGGAACTGGAACTACGGGGGGGCCCCGGGCGCAACCCCTCTGCCACCCTCCTCCTCCTCACCCTCGACTATGGCCGCCACCAGGTAGGGAGAGACTGAGGCACAGGGGGGCATCCACTCTGATGATCCCCGCGTGCCACCAAGGCACCCCCTGTGGCTCCCCAAGGCACCCACGGGGGTCCCTGTGCCCCCCAGGCGGTGGGCGATGTCCCTGGAGAGCTGCGGGGACTGCGACTGCGCACGCTGAGCCTCGGGGGGCTGCTGGGGGACAGTGGCACTGTGGAGGAGGGGTTCCAGGGATGTCTGCAGGTATGGAGGCATGGGCTTGGAGGGTGTGGGGAGCATGGGATGGCAGGTGTAGGGTGGAGGGTGGGCTTGGGGTTGTTGAAGAGGGGGTAAGGACATGGTTACAATGGGAGGTCTGCACATGGATGCAGGGACATGGCATGGGGCTTGGGGAAATGGGTAGAGGGATGTGGGCACAGATGTTGGGGACGTGGCAGAGGGTGAGGACAGGGCACAATGAAGCAGGGCCTTGCCTTGGGGATGAGGACATGGGCACGATGAAGAGGGGCACAGGGACATGGGTACAGTGCTTGGGGACCTTGGCAACAGGGGCCCAGGGCTTGGGGATGTAGCACAGGTTGGGGACAGGGAGCAATGAAGTCAGGCAAGGGGCTGGAGACATGGGTATGATAAAGGGATGCACAGGGACATTGGGACACGTGCACAGGGGTTGGGGACATGGGCACAATTGGCGGGAGCGCAGGGACATGGGCACAGGGCTTGAGGACATGGCATAGGGAGGAGGGACATGGGCCTGATGAAGAGCAGCACAGGGACATTGGGACATGGGCACAGGGATGAGGCATGGGGTTTGGGAATATGACACAGAGAAGAGGGGACATGGGCAGAATGGGTGGGAGGCACAGGGATGTGTCACAGGGCTTGGGGACACGAAGTAGGGGCATAGCACAAGACGTGGGGACATGGGCAGGGTGGAGAAGGGCACAAGGATGTGGTTACAGGGAGTTGGCACAGGACAAGGAGACACAGGCCGTGTGGGCAGGGGGACATTGGGGATGCACTGGGTACTCATGGGCATAGTGACATGGGACACAGGGACATCACCCCAGGGTCTGGCAGGATGGGGATACAGCTGTGGGGACACGGGTGTGACTGGGGAGGTCATGGGTGGTACAGGGGGTACTGGCTGGTGTTGGGGCCGCTGAAGAACCAAGAGGTGATGCGACTGGGGAGGGGCCACTGGTGTGACATAGCGGGTCCTGGTGTGGGGTTCAGGGTGTCACATGTTGTGGGGACAGACTGAATGGGATGACAGAAAAGATCCTGGGTGGTAGTGAGGGACACTGAGGCTAGGCATGGCACTGGGGCAGGAGGGGTTATGGTGGCTGGGCACCACCGGGATCCCTGACAGGTGACCCCACACAGGGAAGTTGGGGTGGGATGGGGGTGTGTGCCAGGTCAATGAGGGGTCACTGCTGGTGACACAGAGCTGTCACCAGGTGGTGCTGAGTTTGGTGCTGAGGTACAATGACAGGTGACAGGATGCAGGGGGTTCAGGGTGGCACAGTGGGTCTGGTGTCATAGTGGGGGAAACTGAGAAGAGGGTGACACTGCAAGATGGTCCAGGTTGTCCTGGGATGTCCTGTGTTGTGGCAAGGGACACTGAGGTAGGGATGACAGTTGGGCAGAGGGTTTTAGGGTGACATCTTGGATCCCATGTGGTGGTGATATCACACGGATGGTGACACGGTGCAGGGAGTTCTTGTGGGGTCTTGGGGGAATGGTGAGAGAAGCTGAGGCATACAGTGGAGTGTGCTGGGGGGTCCAGGGTGGCTCGGGCGGTTCTCAATGAGGACATTGATGGGTGACCCTGCAGGGCCTGCGTGTTGGGGACCCTGTGGTGACTGCGGGTGCCCTGAGCCTGGCACAGGCAATGCAGGTGAACGTGGAAGGGGGCTGTGCCCTGCCTGATCCCTGCGACTCGGGGCCCTGCCCCGCCCACAGCTACTGCAGTGACGATTGGGACAGTTTCTCATGCCGCTGCCACCCGGGTGAGCAGGAACTCCCCCAGACCCCTGACACCCCCTCAACATACCCCAGACATCCACCAATAGCCCTGGACACTGACACCCCTGTGACACCCCCCTCTGCCACCCCAGTGAATAGGGACCCTGAGACCCCTGACACCCCACAGCAGCCCCCTAACACTCCCCAACACCCTCCTGACACAGCCCGACACCCCCAGGATGCTGATACCCCTGTGACACCCCTGTGACCCCCCTGTGACACCCCTCATTTCTACACCTTTGAATGGAGACCCCCTGACAACCCCTGACATCCCCTGACACCCTGTGAGACACTAACACCATTAAGACACCCCTGTGACATGCCCTACTGCTACCCTGGTGAGCAGAGACCTCCTGGAACTCCCGACAAGTCCCAACAGCCCCTGAGACACTGCCACCCCTGTGACACCCCCTACTGCCACCTCCATGAGTGGAGACCCCACCAGCACCTCCTGACAAACACTGCACATCCCTTACACACTGCCATCCCCAGCACTGCCACCCTGTGACATATTGCCCCAACGACACTATCCTTTCTGGGCACCACCACTCCATCCCTGTCACCAGGGCAGTGCCACCCCCAGGTGTCACTGTCACCTGGACACTGCCACCCCGTCAGTGTGCCACTAAGGCACTGCCACTCTCCCTGGACACTGCCAGCCTTGTACCCAGGTACTGCTTACCCTCATCCCTGTTCCCTGAGCACTGCCACAGTTGATCCCTCTCACTGTCCCCAGGGCACTTGCAGCCTCCCTTGTCACTGGCACTCCTTATCACTGTCACCCCTCAGCACTGCCCCTCACCCCCATCCCTCTGCCCCATCACTGTCCCCTGTTGTTGTTCCCAACCCTGTCCTGTGCCCAGGGTACTTCGGTGACAGCTGTGTCAGTGCCTGTGCCCTGAACCCCTGTGAGCCTCCAGGCACCTGTACCCGCCGCCCAGGCATGGCCCCTGGCTATGCCTGTCACTGTCCCCCGGGCACCTTCGGGACCCTCTGCCAGCATCGGTTGGTGACACTGTAGGGCACGTGCATTTGCCAGGGAGCATGGAGCACCCCGGGGGGAGGGAGACGCTGCAAGGGACACCAGGGGTGGGGGGTGGGGTGAGAGGAGGGTAGGCATATGAAGCAGGGTGGGTGTGCAGGGGGCATAGCACACGTGAAAGAGCTGTGGTGGGTGTGCAAACAGCAGGAGGAGCACAGAAAGGGCACAGTGGCTGTGCAAGAGCTGTGGTGAGTATGCAGGGATCACTGTGGATGGAAGTGGTACTATGGGTGTAGAAGTGGCACAGTGGGGGTGCAAGGGGCGCTGTAGGGGTGCAGGTGGTACTGTGAGAGTACAAGGGGCCATGTGAGTGTACAAGTGGCATAGTGGGGGTATCCTGGCATGGTGCCCGAGTGCCAGCTCCTGTGTCCCCAGGGAGGCGCAGCCATGCCCACGGGGGTGGTGGGGACACCCCACATGCGGCCCGTGCAGCTGCGATGTCACCCACGGCTTTGACCCAGACTGCAACAAGACCACGGGCGAGTGTCGCTGCAAGGTGGGACCTGCCAGCCCTTGTCACCTCCCCTGCCATCCTCCTGTCACCCCTCTGTTGCCCCCTGCCACGCCACTGTCATCCTGTCACCTCCCTGCCACCTCCCTGTCACCCCCTGTCACCCCATCCACGTGCCTGCAGTGACCCTGTGTCCCCCCAGGACAACCACTACCGCCTGCCAGGAGGGGACACATGCCACCCCTGTGAGTGTTACCCCACTGGGTCACTGTCACGCCGCTGCGATGCCAACACTGGACAGTGTCCCTGCAAGGCTGGTGTCATCGGCCGCCACTGTGACCGCTGTGACAACCCCTTCGCTGAGGTGACAGCCAGCGGCTGTGAAGGTGGGGGACTGTCAACTTGTGTCACCCTGTGCCACCCTGAGTGCCCACCATCACCCTGTTGTCACCCTCCATTACTCTCTGTCACCTTGTGTCATCCTGTGTCTCCCTGAGTGCCATGACTGGGTACTACTGTCACTCTGCTGTCACCCTGCTTACCCCATTGTCACATTGTGTCACCTTGTGTAACCCCACTGTCACTTTGTGTCACACTGGTGTCATCCTTCTGTCATCCTGTGTCACTCTACACTACCCTGTACCATCCTGTTGTCCCCCTGCTCTGCCACAGCTGTCACCCTGTATCACCCTGTGTCACCCAACTCTGCCCTGTTGCAACCCTGTGTCACTTGAAGTGCCAGTAACTGGGTGCTACTGTCACCCTGCTGTCACCCTGTGCTACCCTGTATCACCATATTGTCACTTTGTGTCACCTGCTGTCACCTTGCTGTCACCCTGGCTGCTGGCAACTGAGTTCCGCCAACACCTTGGTTGTTGGTGTAATCCCACTGACATCTTGTGTCACCCCGCTGTCACCCTGTGTCCTGCTGCTGTCACACTGCTATCACTCTGCCACTATGTCACCCTACTTTCACCCTGTGTTATCCTTTTGTCACCCCGCTCTGCCACTGCTGTTAGCCTGTGTCACCCTGTGTCACCCTGGGTTCCAGTGACCAGGTGCCACTGCCACCCTACTGTCACACTGTGCCACCCTGTGTCCCCCATTTTGATGCCCTGTTGTGTCCTGCAGTGAACTACGACAGCTGTCCCCGGGCCATCGAGGCTGGCATCTGGTGGCCTCGCACTCGGTTTGGGCTGCCAGCTGCAGCCCCTTGCCCCAAGGGCTCTGTTGGTACGTGGGGACATGGGGTCAGGGCGGGGGTGTCACTGAGCACACTGCCAGAATGGGGCTGGAGGTGACACAGGGATGACATCACTGGGATGGGGCTGAAAGGGGTTGACACCACGATGGCATTGCTTGGGTGGTACAGGGAGGTTACACTGTGATTGCACTGATGAGACATGGTGCGGAGAGAGGACCATCATGGTGTCACTTCAGGGTGTTGATATGGTGGTGGCACTGCTGGGATGGGATGTTGACACCAGTGAGATGGGCCTGGGGTGTGTCATGGTGGTGGCACCAGTTGGATGGAGCTGGGGTGGGGTGGAACCATTGGGCATTACTGGGACAGGGCAGGGGGATGATACTGTGGTGGCATTATTGGGTTGGTACAGGGAGGTAACACTGGTGGCACTGATAGGATGGGTTAGGGGTGGTGACACCTTGATACCACCAAGATGGAGTGGGGGTGACACGAATGTGGACTTGTTGAGACGAAGCTGGGGCTGCCACTGTGGTGTCACTAGGTGGTGGCACAGGAGTGTGACATTGTGGTGGCACAGCTGACACGGGGTATTGCGCCACTGGGACAAGGCTGGGGGCACCACTTTGGTGTCACTGCAACGGTGGAGCAGGAGTGTGACACTGGTGGCACTGCTGGCTTGCTGTGAGGTGAGGCTGCCCCATTGTCCCTGTGGTGCACTCAGTGTCTCCATCCCACAGGCACAGCACTGCGCCACTGTGATGAACACAAGGGCTGGCTGCCCCCCAACCTCTTCAACTGCAGTGCGCTGGCCTTTGCTGCCCTTCGTCCCTGGGTGAGCTGGGGGAACCAGCGACAGCCATGCGGCAGTGCCACTGGGGCTCCCCTGACCGTGTGTGTCTCCCCCAAGGCGGAGCAGCTGGTGGGCAATGAGTCACGGTGGGATGCAGGGCAGTCGCGGCGTGTAGCGCTGGCACTGCGTGAAGCGATGCGTGAGGCCCGCGGGTACTTCGGCAGTGACGTGCATCTGGCATACCGGCTGGCAGGGGCCCTGCTGCACCATGAGAGCCGCCAGCGCGGCTTCCACCTCGCTGCCACCCAGGACGTGCACTTCACCGAGGTGGGCATGAGGTCACAGGGATGGGGACATGCCCGGAGGGGAATGGGTAAAGCAGAAAATAGGTTGGGATGATGAGCACCCCCATGGGGAGGGATGTGGGTGCAGTAGCCCGCATACCAGAGCGATGAGCACCCTTGTGGGGAGGGATATTGGGGCACGAGAGCAGATACCCGGGTGATGGGCACTGGGGAGGGAGGTTGAGGGAGAAGGAAAAGAGGTTGGAGTTATGGGGACTCTTGTGGGGAGGGTCATATTGGGGCAGAAGGATAAACACTGGGGTGATGAGCACCTGCATGGAGAGGGGGAAGTGTTGGTGCAGGAACCTGGCTGCCAGGGTGGATGGCACCCACCTGGGAAGGGTATTGGTGAGGGAGCCAATGCACCAGGGTGATGGGTACCCACTTAGAAAGAAATATTGGTGTAAAAGATCTGATGCCAGGGCAGTGGGCATCCCTGAGCAGTGCGTGTTGGTGTGGCTCAGGGTGCACCCTCAACTTTGTGGGGGTGCAGCACCCCCATTCCCCACTGTCAGTGCCAGAGTGCCCCAGCCATAGATTCCTGCAGAGGAGGTTAGGGACCCCCTGCCCAGACCCTAGAGTTCAGCTTCCAGTGTCACTACTGCTGCCTTGCCCCCAGAACCTGCTGCGGGTGGGCAGTGCACTGCTGGACATGGGGAACAAGCGGCACTGGGAGCTGATCCAGCAGACGGAGGGTGGCACAGCCCAGCTGCTGCGGCACTTCGAGGAGTATGCACGAGCCCTGGCACGGAATATGCCTCAGACTTACCTCAGCCCCTTCACCATTGTCACCCCTAACATCGGTCAGTGGGGACATGCGTGGCCAGAGGGCTGTGAGGCGGGTATCTGCCTGGGAACATAGGCATGCTGGGAACACGTGTGTGCCTCGGGACACACATGTGCCCTTCGTGTGGTGCTGGGGACATGGGCATGGATGTGCCTGGGGATGTGTGTGCTGGGGACATGGACGTGTGTGCTCAAGGGATGTGTGTGTGTTGGGGACATGGATATGTGTTTGGGAACACAGACCTGTATATACCTGGAGTATGTGTGTGCACAAGGACATGGGAGCTAGGGACTGTGTGCACAAGGACACGTGCTGGGAGCATGCATGCATGTGTGATGTGTACCTGGGGACATGGACATTTGTGTAACTGGGAAATGTGTCCTGGGGAACGTGGGTGTGCCTAGAGGCATGTGTGTGTTCCTGGGGACATGTGCTGTGGTCTGTGTGTCCAGGGGTCAGTGGGTGCTGGGTACAGAAGGTGTTATGTTCTGTGTGTCCTGGGGTTGGTGGGTGCTGGGGGCAGTGTATGTCAGGGTCCCATGGCCCCTGGGTCAGTGGGTGCTGGAGTCCATGGCCCTAGCCTCAGTGGATGCTGTGGGCTCAGGGGGTGCTGGGGTTCATGTAGCCGCGGGTTGGTGGCTGCTGGTGTCTGTGAATCTATGGATTCATTGCTCTGCTCTGGGGTTGTTGGGTATCAGAGGGTCAATGGGTGCTGGGCTCAGTGGGTGCTGGAGTCTGTGTGTCACAGGGTTGCTGGGTGCTGGGATCTATGGTCCCAGGGTCTGCGCGCCCCAGGATCCATGGCTCTGTGGTTCATGGGTGCCAGGGTTGGTGAGTGCTGAGTTGGGTATCCCCCAGGGTCAGTGGGTGCTGGAGTTGGTTTGTGCAGGCTTGGTGTGCCCCGGGATTAGTGAATGCAGAAGTTGGTGTACCCTGAGATCAGTGGGTGCCAAGGTCTGTGTTCCCCAGAGTCAGTGGGTGCTAGGATTGGTGGGTGCTGGCGTTGGTGTGTCTGGGCTTGGTGTGCCCTGGGATCAGTGGGTGCTGGGGTGTGTGTGCCTCAGGGTTGGTGGGTGCCATGCCATGCCATGCTGTGGTTGACATGGTGCCACAGTGGTGTCGGTGGTGCGGCTGGACAAGAGCAGCTTTGCGGATGCCCGCCTGCCACGGTATGAAGCGCTGCGGGGGGAGAAGCTCCCAGACCTGGAGACGACCGTCATCCTGCCTGACAGCATCTTCCAGCCCCTCAAGGACAGGCGTGAGTCCAGGGCATAGCAGGGGACAGGGGGCAGGGTTGGAGACCAGCTTGCATCCATGGGGCTGGCAGGGCTTAGGGGGCCCCCCATTTGGCCATGGGAACATGGCACAGCTGGGGACCCTGGCTGGGGGCTGGCAGGAATGGGGGAACCCCAGAATGCCCATGGGCTGACAGGGTTGGGAATCCCAGTGCCACCATGGGGACCCCAGTGCCACCATGGGGACCTCAGTGCCACCATGGGTCTGCAGTGTGGCCATGAGGCTGGCAGGTTTGGGACCCCCAGAAGGTACTGGCATGGCTGGGGACACTGGTAAGGATGCAAGGACCAGGGACCCCAGGATGGCATCAGAGATCCTGGTGTGGCCATGGCGGTGGGCAGGGCTGGGGACACGTGTGACCACGAGGATCTTGTGGTCATGGAGCTGACGGAGTTGGGGACTCTGGTGTGGACATAGGGAGCCAGTGTGGACATAGGGACCCCTGGAGCTGGAAGTGTTGGGGGAACCTTGTTGTGGTCATGGGACTGGCAGTGCTGGGGGCTCCAGGGTGGCCATGGGAACCACAATGAGGTCTCAGAGCACCATGCCACCCCCTGCCCATGGCCCCCAGGCCCCTCAACCGGGCATGGGCAGGCACCACAGGGCACAGGTGGGCAGGAGGAGGAGGAGGATGAAGCAGGCGAAGAGGAGAAGGAGGAGGAGGAGGCAGGGATGACTGTGGTGACCCGGCACAAGCGCCACCCATTCCTGGGTGAGGGCCAGGCCATCGCCAGCGTCATCATCTACCGCACCTTGGCCAGTCTCCTGCCCCAGCACTTCGACACCGACAAGCGCAGCCTCCGGTGCCACTGGGGATGGGGGCTTGGGGGGGTGGGGGTGGCACATGGGGTTTCAGGGCAAAGCCAAGCATCTGGGGGGTATAGGGAGATGGGAACAGGGTGTCTGGAGGGATCCCAGAAGAGGGATGGGAAAGGGGACACATAGGGTGCTTAAGGTTGGGGGGGCACAGAGAGTGCCTGAGGATGGCGGGCAGAGGGTTGGGGAGGTGGCTCAAGGGATGTCAAATAATGGTGCCCATGGGGTATCCAAAAAAGGGGGCACAGGGGAGAAAGGAGTGCCCTCACAGTGTCTGTGTGGTGCAAAGGCACTCTGTGGCACCAAGGTGGGTTTTGGGGCACCCTGAGTGGGCTCTCTGACCCTGGTGCCTCCCAGGGTGCCCAAGCGCCCCATCATCAACACACCAGTGCTGAGCATCAGTGTGCACACGGGGGGCATGGATGGCGTGGGGGACACAGGGATCCCCCGGGCACTGGCCAAGCCTGTCACCCTCGAATTCCGGCTGTTGGAGACCCAGGAGCGCTCCAAGCCCATCTGTGTCTTCTGGAACCACTCTTTGCGGTGAGGGCAGAACAGAGGACACCCCAGGGGTGACACCCTGGGGGCACAGGGACATCCCGGGGGTTAGGGACATGGGATTGGGGATGGGAACACCTTGGGGAAGATGAGAGAAGGGATCTCTCCACGGAGACAGAGGATAAGGACACCCAGGGGATCGGGGGATATCCCAGGGAATACCCTGGGGGGGATGGGGACAACTTGGGGAGTCAGGGACAACATGGGGCGACAGACACACTGAGGGGACATGGCACACACCAGGGGAACAGGAAACATCCTTGTGGGGAGAGGGGTCATGGAAATGGGGACACCCCTGGGAGATGGGGAGACTGGGGGGACAGGGAGCATGGGCATGGGGACATCGCATGGAGACAGTGGACATAGTAACGTGGATAGGGACACCTTGAGGCAACAGGGGACATGGGAATAGGGACACCTTAAGGGGACAGAGGACATCCTGAGGGGACAGGGAACATGGGGACAGGGCAGGATGGATGCCCCAGTGTCCCTGCGGGTCATGGGTGAGTAACATGGGAACAGGATATGATGGGACAGCTCTGACCTTGGTGGGTGTCAGGGGCAGAATGGGGGACTGTCCCCAAATGGAGGCATGTTTGTGGTGCGTGTCCCTGGTGAGTGAGTGTCCCCAAATGGCAGCGGTTGTCTCTTCTGGGTGGATCAATGTCCCAGGGGGTGGGTGTGCATTGTTTGTGGATGTACCTGGTGGGTGTGTGTCCCGCTGGGAGGGTGATGCCAGTGGGTGTCCTCAGTGCATGTGCCCCTGGTGGGTGTCCAAGTGTTTGACCCCTGGGATGGGTGTCCTGGGTCAGGTGCGTGTCCTTGGGTGGGGGTGGATGTTCCCAGTGGGTGTCCCTGGTGGGTGTCCCCAGTGGGCGTCCCTGATGTGTGTGTGTGTGTGTTTGTCCCTGGTGGGTGTCCTGGCGGGTTTCCCGGCTTGTGTCACCTTGTGGTGTTGCGCAGGGCGGGCAGTGTAGGCGGCTGGTCGGCACGAGGCTGCGAAGTTGCCTTCCGCAACCAGAGTCACGTCAGCTGCCAGTGCCACCATCTGACCAGCTTCGCCGTCCTCATGGACATCTCCCGCCGAGAGGTGGGGACACAGGGGGACACGGAGTGGTGCATGGGGACAGAGGGGGACTGATGTGACACAGGGGACATGGAGGGACACAGTGACCCTGGGGCATAGAATGACTCAGGGTGAGGGGACATGGGGGTGGTTGGCAACACATGCAGAAAGAGGGTACCAGGTGGTGCCAGGCGCAGGGGTGGGGCATTTGATAAAAGAGGAGGGACAAGGATAGGAGGGGCATGGCAGAATGGATGGGGCATAGTGGGGCAAGGGCAGGGTGGAGGAGTGTGCTCATGAAGGCGGGACTGAGAAAAGTGAGGGTGCTTAAATGGGGTGGTGCTAATCCAAGGGGTATGGCTAAATCCAATGGGTGGGGCTCCCTTGGGGCAAAGATAAATTAGGATGGGCGGGGCTATGTCAGACTGTCAGAGCTCCCCCAGGGGCGGGTCCAGTCAGGATGAGTGGGATTCCAGTGGATGCAGCTGAGCAGGCTGGGCCGGTCGGTCTCCAAGGGGCAGAGCTGATGTGGGTGGGGTCACAAGATGTGTGGCTGAGTGATGCAGGCGTGTTTTCAGGGACTGTGGCTAAATAATGTGGGCAGGGTTTCCTGGGGAAGGGTTGAAAAACTGTGGGTAGGGTATAAAGAAGTGTGATCAGTGGTTGTGGGTATGGTTTCAGGGTACAGGGTCAAGTACAGTAGGTGGGGTTGAAAGGGGCAGGGGGGTTGTGGGATTTTGAGGGCTGGGGCTTAGTGGTATGGGAGAGGTTTGAAAGGGTGGAGCTAAACAATGTGGGTGAGGTTTTGAGGGGCATGGTTGAAGAGCTGTGACTGGGGATTTCATAGGGTGGGGTTACCAGGGGCAGGGCTGAATAATGGTGAGCAGGGCTTCCTATTGGGCTACACATTGAGGGCAGGTCTTCCCAGGCCCAGGGACTGATTGCTTTGTAATGTCTCTGTTGATGGGGATATCTGGAGGGGCATGCTCACGGAGCACATGCCTAACATATGCCTATCCTGGTGCTGCAGAACGGGGAGGTGCTGCCACTGGCAGCACTCACCTACGGCTCACTGGGAGTGGGGCTGGCGGGGCTGGCGCTGGTGGTCGTGTCCCTGGGGACCTTGAGTCGGCTGCGCTCCAACCGCCACAGCATCCGCCGGCATGGTTCAGCTGCACTGCTCCTTGCACAGCTTGTCTTCCTGCTTGGCATCAACCAGGCCGACATCCCGGTGTGTGGGAAAAGGGGACTGGGAAAGGAGGGAAGGAGTGGAGATCGCTGGAAAGGGCTGGTTGGCTCAGGAGATCTGCTGCCTTTGAAAGTGTTTGGGTTGGTGGGGCTGAAATAGGTGGGGCAAAGGAGTGGGCAGGGCCATGGTGGGCTGGGCCTAAGGGGTGGCATCTAAAAGACCTGAGGACAATAATGGGTGTGGTCTGTCAAAGGAGTGAGTCTCTCAAGGGGTGGAGTCTGTATAAAGGAGTGGGGCTTCCAAAGCAGTGAGGCTGATAAAGGGGGTGAGGCTCTCTAAGGGGCAGATCTTACCAAAGGGGTTGGTTCTCAAGGGGGTGGGGCATTCAAGGGGTGAGGCCTATAAAGAGGAGTGGGAGGTTTTAGAGGAATGTGACCTCAACAGGGGAGTGACCTCTTAAAGGGGGTGGAGCTCAGGGGGTTGTGCATATGGTTGGATGGGTGCAGCTGTGGGCTGGCAGTGACGGGGTGGGTGCAGCTGGCGTGCACGGTGGTGGCCATCCTGCTGCAGTTCCTGTACCTGAGCGCGGTAGGCTGGGCGCTGCTGGAGGCGCTGCACCTCTACCGGCGCCGCAGTGAACCCCGTCATGTCGACCGTGGTCCCATGCGCTTCTACCACATGCTGGGCTGGGGACTGCCTGCCTTCATCACCGGTGAGCCGTACTGTGAAGCCCTGCTCTCATTCTGACCTCACTCCCTGGACCACCAGCTGCCCACCTCCACCTGGGTCAACACCTTCTGGTGGCTATACACCCCCTTCTAGGCTATGGCCCTGCCGCCTGAATCCCTCTCCCCCAATCAATTTGATGCATGATGGGGTCCTATTTCCATTTGTAACCCCACCCCAGAATATAGGCCCACCCCCAAATGCATTTTACCAGCATAGCCACACCCGTGTATATAACCCTGCCCTAACAGGACAGTCACACCCAATCCAAAACAGCCCCACCCCAAGAGTTTAGCTCCACCCTTAACTACCATAGCCCCACCCTGATGGTTTTAGACACACACCCAGAGCCATATTTCTGCCATCATCAATCAAACCAATCCCCCAAGATTTTAGACAGGGCCCGTGGTCCATAATCCTACCCTCATCCATCACAGCTCTGCCCCCAAACTTTCAGACACATCCCTGGGGTCATAGCCCCCACCCAAAGCATATAACCCTGTTTAGCCCCACCCTCATCCATCATTTCTCCACCCCAAAAGCATCTTTCCCAACCTCTTCAATATGCCCCCAGGGCCATAGCCCTTCTCCATCAATCATAGTCAGATACACCCCTAGGATTTTAGCCCCACCCTCATCCACATAACCCCACCCCATGAGAAAAGACCTGTAATGACCTCTTAGACAAGCCCCCAGTGCCGTATCCCTGCTCTCATCAACACTGCCACATGCCAAGAGCTTAGACATACCTCATTTGCATAGCGCTGTCTCTACCTAGTATAGCCACAGCCCCAAGAGCAGCACCTTCTCGCCAGCCCTGTGCCATCCAAAAGCCGTTCCATGCCCGTCCTGCCATAGCTTCACCCTCTTTAGCCCCACCCGTCCCACCTTAGCCCCCGGCTCCTCTTATAGCTCCGCCCATTGAATTGGCCCCTCCCCTGATCTCCTCTGCAGGGCTGGCGGTGGGGCTAGACCCAGAGGGCTACGGAAACCCCGACTTCTGCTGGCTGGCCCTTCACGACAGCCTGGTGTGGAGCCTGGCTGGGCCCTGCGCTGCTGCCTTCGCTGTGCGTACAGGGCTGGGGGCTGGGGAGGGCAGGGGACACCCTATCACCCTGCTCACTCCCTGCACCCCTTGCACCCCCAGGTCGGCATCTTGTTCCTGGTGCTGGCGGCGAGGGCCACCTGTGCCACCCCCCAGGGCTTCCAGAAAAAGGGCTCAGCGTGAGTCACCCATGCAGGGTCACCCACGGGGGGCAGGGGGCACAGTGGGGATGGCGTTTTCCAAGGAGGGCATGGGAGGTTGGGGCATCCATAATGGGCACAGAGGGTTGGAGCACCCATAGAGGGTATGGGGCTTGGGGTCACCCATGGGGGGCTGGCCTTTTGGGGAACCTGCAGAAGGCAGGGAGGCACAGGACAGACTGGAGCATCCATGGGGCACAGGAGGACGCTGGGGACTGGGCTGCCTGTGAGGGGTAGGAGGGGATGGGGGGGCTGGGGCATCTGTAGGGGCAGATGGGCACAGGGCAGCCATGGGGAGGAAGAGGGGCACGGAGAGCAGTGGGGTACAGGGGACTGGAGCCAATGGGGGGCATGGGAGGTTGGGGCAACTGTGAAGGGCAGGGAAGGCACAGGAGGGACCAGAACAACCAGAACACCCATGATGGGTAGGGGGATATAGAGGTCTGGGGCACCCATTGAGGGCAGGGGGGCACAGGAAGTTGGGGCACCGGTGGAGGGCAGAGGGCATCAAGGACATCAGGAGGAGTCAGGGGAGATTGGGACATTTAGGGGGACAGGGGGGCACAGAGCACCCATGGGGAGGCAGAAGGGCATTGGAGGCAAGGGCACAGGGGGCTGGTGTTAGGCTGGGTCAATGGGGAACAGTGGAGCTCAGGGGGCTGGAGCACCCAAGGATGGCAGAGTGGGTCAGGTGGGAGTTGGGGCATCTGGAGGGGAAAGGGGGCCATGAAGGGCTGGGGCAACCCCAGGGGACAGAAGTACAGAGTGCTGTGACATGAGATGTCATTGGGATGACACTGGGGTGCCGTTGGGGTGCCCAGGTCTGGGGTGCGCACAGCTGCAGTCCTACTGGCCATGCCCAGCCTGGCCTGGCTTCTGGCTCTGCTCTCAGTCAACAGTGACATGTTGCTCTGTCACTACCTGTTCGCCGCCTCCAACTGCCTCCAGGTCAGTGGGGACCACCTGAGACCCTACCCCTGGGGACCCCCAAAACACACACCCCTGGGACCTCCAGAGCCACCACCCCTGGCACCACCAAAGACTCCAGAATCCCAAAGCCTCCACCTCTGGGATCCCCAGTGACCACCACCCCTGGGACTCCCAGAGACCCCAGAGTCCCCTGAACCTCGCACCCTTGGGACCTCCAGAGTCCCACACCTATTTGTGGGGCACCTAGTGGGCACAGAGGGGTTCTTTGCCATACCTAGGGTGCTAAGTATGGCAAAGAACCTAGAATGGGAAATACCCAGTATGTATGGGGACACCTCAACCACTCCATGGTGCCCATGGGGGGCACCCAGTGTGTATGGGGGTCCCTCATGCTGTCTGAAATATCAGTGGAGAGCACCTAGTGGGCATGGGGGGACCCTCATTCTCTTTGAGGTGCCAGTGGGATGCACCCAGTCTGGATCGTGACCCCTTGACCTGTCTGGGGTGCTACTGGGGTCCTCCCGGGCTGTACACACCCTTCCTTGTCTCCTCTGCCCCTTCTTTGCCCAGGGCCCCCTCATCTTCCTGTCCTGTGTGGTGCTGAGCAAGGAGGTGCGGAGGAGCCTCCGCCTGAGCTGCACCTGCTGCCACCACCCACCGCTGGCCACCAAGGCCACCCTGACCCCTGTGAGTGCCGGCAGACACGGGGGGTGTCAGGTAGCAAAGGGCAGCCCATGCCATGGCTATGACATCTCTGTGCCCTTGGCAGGCCTATGGCAGGGACAGCACATACGTGGCAGGGCGGCTGTACCCCTCCCCAGGTGGTGGGTCCTCAGGGTCCCTGCACAGCACCACACGCTCGGGCAAGAGCCACCACAGCTACATCCCCTTCGTGCGGCGGTACTGGGCACAGCAGGGGCTGGGGCATGGGTTTTTGTGGGGTCCTGGGCTGGTATGGCACTGGGATGGCAAGATGGAATGGTGATGGGATGGTGGGATAGCAGGGTGGTGGGGTGTTTGGATGGCATGGCATGGAGGTATTGGGATGGCAGGATGGCGGGTGGTGGGGTGACATGGTTGAGGGTGTTGGGATGGGTAGTGCGCCAATGGCATGGTTGCATGGCAATACAGTGGCAGGGTGGCATGCAGATGGAGTGGTGAGGTGGCGGGGTGATGGCAGGGTAGAGGGTTGAGGGGGTGGCAGGGTGAGGGGGTGACAGGAGTAAGTGTCAGGGTCATGGATATTAGGGTGGTGGGTGTCAGTGGGTGGGTATTGTGTCAGTCAGTGGCTGACAGTGGATGGTAGGCGTTCATGAATGGGGGTCGGGTGCTGATGAGTATTATGTCCCCACAGGGAGGACTCAGGGCTGGCAGGTAGCCCAGGGCCAGTGCTGCTGCCCGAGCCTGGAGGGCTTTTCCTTGACGCTCAGGACCAGCCTGAGGGTACAGTATCACCCACAGGGCAAGTGTGCCCAGCCTTGGCCCAAAGGGCAGGAGGTGTCTCTGGACACCCCCTGATCCATGACCCCCCAGAGCATGACACGGACTCAGACAGTGACTTGTCCCTGGATGACCCGAGTGGCTCCTACGGCTCCACACATTCCTCCGACAGCGAGGATGAGGCCCACCGTGGCTGGGACCCCCTGCCCAGGGCTCCCCCCGGCCCTGGTAACACCCCCAGGGGGCACCCCGTGGAGATGGGGGACCTTCAACCTGGCTGGGTGATGATGGGGGGGCACCAGATGGTTTGGGGGAGGTCCCTTGCCTTATCCAAGATGGCGATGGGGAGCACCTGGTGGCGATAGGGGTCCGTTGTCCAGTCTGGAGTGGTGATGGGGCCATTGAATGGATTTGGGTGGGACTCTCATCTTGGCTGGGTCCTGATGCAGGGGGCACACAGTGGACAAGGGATCCCTTGTCCAGCCTGGTGTTCTTAGAGATGTATAGTGGGTGTGGGGAGAGGGTCCCTTGTCCAGTCCAGGGTGGTGATGGGGGACATCCCCCACCCCATTTGAGGGTCCCTCATGCAGTCAGAGGTGCTGATGGGAGCACCCAGGGGGGAATGGTCGCCCTTTGTCCAGTCTGGGATGTGGATGGGACTGACACAATGGGTTTGGGTGCATCTCTCACACTGACTATATACTGATGGGGGCACCCAGTGAGGACGGCAAGGGGGTCCCTCATCCTGCCTCATTCCTTCCTCACAGGTGACCCCCTGGTGCCCCCTGGGCGCCCATATTGGCCAGGGGAGTTTGTGACGACAGCGAGCGAGAGCGAGGGACCAGGAGGCAGCGAGGGGCTGCAAGTGCAGCCAGCCAGGGGCCATGGACACCCCTGGGGCGACCCGCCCCGGCCCAACGGCGAGGCACTCCCTAGGGACTCCCTGCTGTTGCCCTTGACCCACCCCCACAAAGGTAGAGGCTGCCATGGCAGGGGTGGGCCCTCCAAATCTGGCCTCCCCACCCATGGGTGATGCTGCCCCTGCAGGGATCCTGAAGAAGTGCCTGCCTCCCATCAGTGAACGGGGCAGTGCCCAGCGCCCTGGGCTGCCCCCCCCACCTCCCACTTGCACGGCTGCCTCCTCGGGCAGTGATGGGGGGGCCCTCCCAGTCCCCCAGCCTCGGCAGAGCCTCCAGGAGCAGCTCAGCGGCCTCACCCCCATTGCCATGAGTATCCGCACAGGCACTGCTGACGAGGACTCCTCTGGTTCTGAGTGAGTGCCCACCAAATCCGAGGGGTACTCACTGGGAGTTCTTTGGGTGCCAGGGTTCCCACCACTGGTTTTGAGGGAGTGCTTGAGGTGGCCAGGGTTCCTGTTGGGTGGACAAGCAGTCAAACACTGCTTGTTGGTTACCCTTTGGGTGCCTATCAGGTGCAAGGATGGCTGGGTATCAGGGTGCCAAGGCTCCTGTTGCATTCTCATTTGGTGGCAGGGTTTCTCTCAGGTGTCCATTGGGTACCCTTTGGGTCCATCACTGCTTGTTGGCTACCCATCAGGTGCCACAGTACTGACTGGACACCCACTGGGTGCAACATTATCTGTTGGGTATCCATCAGGTTTTATGGTTTCCTTTGGGTGTCTCCACTGGGTGCCAGGGTGCCCCAATAGGTACCTTTTGGATGCCCATCAGGTGCCCACCAGGTGTAAAGTGTTTGTTGGGTGTCCAAAGGGTGCCAGGATAACCAACAGGTGACCACTGGGTGCCAGAATTCCTCTTGGGATCCTGGGTGCCCATGGGGTGCAAGGGTTGCTGTTGGGTGCCCACTAGATGCCCATTGAGTGTTGGGATACCCCTTGAATACCCACTGGATGCCCATTGAATACTCACTGGGTGTCCATCAGGTCTAACTGCACCCATTGGATGCCAATTGACTGTCCATGGGTGCCCATTGACCACTGGATGCCCATTGTGCATCCATTGAACATTATGAATCCATTTGGTGCCTACTGACTGTCCATTGGGTGCCTAATGAGCTCTGGGTGCACACTAGGTGCCCATCAGGTCTAACAGCACCTGCTGGGTGCTCACTGACCACTGGGTCACTCATTGAGTGTTGGGGTGTCCACTGATGGCCCCAGCAAGCCTAACAGCACTTGTTGGGTGCATGTTAACTGTTCTTGAGTGTCCATTGACCACTGGGTGCCCCTTGGGTCTAAGAGTGCCCACCAGGTGTTGGACTGCATGTTGGGTAGCTGTTGACTGTCCAAATGTGCCTGTTGACCACTGGGTGTCCACTGGGTGTTGGGGTGCTCATTGGGTGCTGGGGTGCCCACTGGGTACTCCCCAACCACCCACAGATGCCCAGGGCAGAGCTGGCATGGCAGCACTAACCCTACTCTTCTCTCCCCCTCTACCCCCAGATTTCTGTTTTTTAATTTTCTCCATTAACCCAAGGGGGCTGGGGGGCTCCCCCCCAACCCCCACCCCTCCATCTCCCCCCACGGGTGGGCGCTGGGTGCTGGGGGGCACAGAGAGCACCCTGGCATCCACCTCCCCCATCACACATCTGTCTTGTTTTTTATTACCCCCACCCCCCACTTTGTATCCACCCCCCTGTCTGTCCATCCCCCCCACCAGGAGTGACGAGACCTCGATCTAATGGGGACCCACCCAGCGGGCGGCCCACCCACTGTGCCAGGGACACCAGGACAGGGAGGGCACTGGGTTGGCAGGGGGACAGGATAATGGTGGGGCACAAAGGCTGGGAGGACATCTGGAGGGGGCAGGGAGCCCCCCTAGTGCACTTTGTATCCTTGCAGGGATTGGCACCTTGGGGGGGTGGCACAGGGTGCCCCTGTTGTCCCCCCATGATCACCCCCAGCCCCTGTGTCCAGCAGAATGTCTTATTAAAAAAATACATGAAAATACAAAAAAAAAGGGATTTATAACCAACTTCCCCCATTGTGCCCACCCTCTTGCCCCCCAAGGTGCCAACCCCCCCCCCCCAAGATGCCACCCAACCCATGGTGCCAACTCACCCAGGTGGGGGCCATGTGGAGGGGGGATCAGTTGGGGGTTACAGGGATGTCTGGGACCCCCCTGCCCAGGGGTGAGGCTCAGATGGGGGAACCCAGGGATGGTTGTTGGGGCGGTGAGGGACCCCTGGGTACTGGGGAACGTGGGAGGTTTCCTACTGCTGATGGGACCTTTTGTAATTAAAGCAAAACCCAGTGAGTGCCTTGATTCATCCCTGGGGAGGCCCCTGGCTCTGCCACCCCAACCGCAGCTTGTCCATGGGGGTTCAGGTTCTGCCCCATAACCTGATAACTCAATGGGTGCCTTGGCTCCTCCCTGGGGGCCCCTGGCGCTGCCTGCCTCCTCCCAAAACCCAGTGAATGCCTCAGCTTATCCCTGGGGTGGCCTTGGCTCTGCCCCCCCAGCCTAGGTACCTTGGCTGGTACCTAGGGGGTCCGGATGCCACCAGAGCCTCTGGGTGGGTGTGGGGTGGTTTGGGGGTGTCACCTCGGGGTGCTGCTCACCGCCGTCTTGCGGGGGGGCCGCAGGCGGGCAGGGGGCGGTCCTGGTTTGCACCCCAAGGCAGCAGTTTGGGGGGCTGCCCGAGCTGCACCTGCAAAGGGGAGAGAACCTATAGGGAAATTGAGGCACAGGGGAGGGGGCATCGCCTGCGCCAACCCAAACCCCACTACATCCTTACCTCTGGGGGTGGGGGTCCTCCCACCCACTGCTGGAGTCCGAGGGGACACCTTGGGGAGGGCAGTGGGTGCCAGGGAACAGCCAGAGGGGACAGGAGTAGTGGTGGTCTTGGTGTGGGGCTGGCGGGTTGAGGGGGGGCAGGGGACTAAGCCCCCCCTCATCTTAGACTGGCCTGGGGAGAGAGGGGGGCATTGGGGTACGGCCCAGGAACCCCCGTGGCCATGGTGTCCCCATCCCCTTGCCATTACTACCTGCTGTCCCCCCCCGGGGGGGCTCCGACCTGCCCCGGGCACCAGCCCCCTGGCCCTGGGGAGGGCATGGCCGGGGAGGACCAGTGCGGCTTGGGGGGAGTCCCCTGCCCTCGGAGGGTCCCTTCGCTGCTGCTGTGGAATTACGGCTGGGGGGTGCCTGAAAATAGAGCGGGGGACATCACTCGGTGAGTGCCCCCCACCCACAAGGCTGGGGAGGGTTCACGATGACTCTTGGAGATGGGGCCACTCACTGCCCCCATCTAGGATGGGTTTGGGGGGGATCTGGGCGTTCAGCCCAGGTAGGACACGGCTGCACTGGGACTCCTACCCCTGGGTTTCACCTACCTTGGGGACACTGGTGGCAGCAGAGGCCGCCCGGGGCTTGGCAGGGAGGTGGGGGATGGGGGCAGGTCCCCGCGAATCCACGGTGGGCAGGAGCGCTCGCACCGGGCTGTCCTTCACCACGAAGGTCTGGCGGCGGGGGCTGCGGGGGGTGCCGGGGGGCGTGGCGGCAGGTCCCGGGGGCTCTCCGGGGGCGGGAGGGGGCAGGTGACACCCCTCCAACTGTGCCGCCAGGCGCGTGGCCTCCCGCACCATCTCTTCCAGACGGGCCCCGCGCAGGGGACTCCAGCGCCCGTTGCCGCCCCCGTGCCGGCACCCCCCGCCCGGCCTATCCTCATCCTCCTCTTCCTCCGGGCTGCGGATGGGGCGGGGGGAGGGGGAAAGGTGGTATCAGCCCCCAACGCCACTGCCAAGAAGTGGCGGGAACCCCTCCATGCCATCCAGGACCCCATTCATTGGGTGACACATTCCCCAGGACCCCCAGAACCACATCCATGAGGGGGGCATGTCCACAGGACCCCCGGGAGCCTGTTCATGGAGTGACATATCCCCTAGCACCCCATCTTTGGGGTGTAATGGCCCTCGTGGCCCCCAGGACCCCAACTATGAGTTGCCACATCCCCCACAAACCCATCCATGGAGTGACACATCCCTTAGGACACTGACAATGCGGTGCCATCTCCCCATGTCCTCCACGTCCCATCCTATTCCCCATGCCCCCAGCTAAAAGGTGCCCTGTCCCCCCTGCTCCCATCCACGGGGTGCCCTGTCCCCACTAAGCCCCCGTACCTGTCAGATGGGGATAGCACGCCGAAGTCGAAGCTCTCCTCGGTGACAAATCGAACATCTGGGGGGACACTGGGGGTGAGCCCCGGCCTCCCCCGCCCCAGGGGGGAAACACGGGGGACACACAGCTGGTGCTGCCGTACCTCGGTCCTCGGCCATCGCCTCGGTGCACCAGGGCCACCTGCAGGAGCTGGGGATTCACCACCGACCCCATCAGGGTCTCCCACCCGTGCCCCTACCCACCCCCCGTGTCCCCAACTCCCCGCGGGGACCCGGTGGCACCGGTCAGCACGCGGGTGACGCGGCCGGTGCCAGGCGCCGCCAGGCTCGCTGCCACCGGGATGGGGACAGGGATGGCTCCGTCGGCACCAGTAGGCGGGGGTGACACTGGCGACCCCTACCCGGGGAACCCACAGCCCAGCACCCCCAGCTCAGGTGTTCTCAGTGCCACAGTGGGAGGTCCCAGTCCTGCACCCTGATCCCTGTGAGTCCCCAGTGCCACAATGGTGGTTCCCAGCCCCTATCAGGGGACCCCAACCCAACACTAAGGGGGTCCAGCCTCACTGGGAGGTCGAAGCCCCACACCCAGGGGAACCCCCGTCCCCTACCCAGAGGGTCCGACCCAGCCCCACACCCATACCCCGACTCCGGGAGGTCCCCAGCCCCACATTATGATCCCCGGGAGACTCCCAGCCCCAAACCTCAATCCCAAGGGACTCCCAGCCCTGCATCCTAATCCTCAGGGAGTCCCAGTCCCACACGACGGGACCCCACTCCCGTACCTAGGGCTCCCAGCCCTTCACCCCAATCCCTTGGGGACCCCAGCCCCACACTGAAGAGTCCCAGTCCTGCATCCCGATCCCGAGGTAGTCCCATCTACATTCCTAGGCCTCCCAGCTCCTACGTGGGGGGTCCCAGCCCCAAACCCTGATCCTGGCGGTCCCATTCCCACTCCTGGGCCTCCCAGCCCCACACTGAGGAGTCTCAGCCCCATAATGGGGGATCCCTCCCCCACACCTGGGGAATCCCCCAGCCCGGGAGACCCCAGTCCCACATTGGGGGGTCCCAGCTCCAGACTAAGAGGGTTCCAGCCCCACCGATACGTCCCAGCCTCGCACCCCAATCCCTTGGTGACCCCAGGCCCACACTGATGGGTCCTCAGCCCCTACCAGGGGGTCCCAGCCCCTCAGCCGGATCCCACGTCACCCCATCTCCGCATGGGCTGGTTTACCCTGCGCTCCGCGGTACCCCTGATCTCCGCGCAGGCTTCCCCTGTACCGGGGGTCCCGGTCTGCCCCTTGTCCCCCCTCTCCCCCCCCACCTCACCGCCCCCGGCTCCCGCTCCTTGCGCGCGCCGAGGAGGCGTGGCCTAACCAAGGGGGCGTGGTCTCGTTCGAATTCCCCCTCCCCTTGCGGCTCAATCGCGTCGCGCCCGCCCCAGGTTCCGATTGGTCCGCGTACTTTAAACCTCCACCCTGATTGGCCTGTCGTCTCGCTTTTCACTTCACTGATTGGCTCTCCTCCTCCCCGCACCCCGCCCCCGCCCCACCGGCTGGGGGTGTGGCCCGGAAGCGCGGCTGCTGAATGTCCTTCCGCCACCGGTGCCGCAGCAGCATGGCCGCCGTCCCGCCCGACTCCTGGCAGCCGCCCACCGTTTCCATGGAGACCACGTAAGGGGCGGGGCCTCACCCCGGTACCGGACACCGGCACGGGAGGCCCCTCCCACCCCTGGTCCCTCCCCCTTCCGCGGCACTGGGGGTAAATCGGTGTCCGCTCCTCCCACCCTGGCTTCCATGTACCCCTGGTGTTCCTGAGTCCCCAGTCCTCCCGGTACGAGGCAGAGCGGTACGGTCCGACCCTCCCCGTACGGATCCCCGGTGTCCGTAAGACCCCGGTACCGGGCAGACCCTGAACTTTACAGGTGCTAAGGAGCTCCCAGTGTCTCCGGAACGGGACAGCTCCGTTATCCCCCAGTATCAACCAGCCCTGGTTTCTGCCCCGATACTAGAGAGCCCCTGGTCCCCACCCCCGGTGTCTCCCATGGTGTTCCTAACTCCCAAGGCCCCTCCCAAGGTGCCAGGCCGATCCCTGTGACCCCGCGGTGTCCCGTTAACCCCAGTGTCTCCCGGTACCACACAGAACCAGCCAGTCCTGGTTGTTTCCCCTGGTTCCAAGAGCCATCCATGTCCTCCTGGGGTCCCATTTTCCCCCAGTACCTGCAGCACCCATTGCCCCCCATCCCCTCTCACCCCTGTGTTCCCTGTCTCTGACTGACCCTGGGGGATGGCGTGGGGGGGTGTCATGTCGAGGTGTTTCCTGGTACCCTTCCCATTCCTGTTCCTATTCCCAGTATTATAATTTCCCATTCCCTGAATGGGCGTGCTGGTGCTGGAGCTGTACTAACAGCACAGCCCCCTGACTTTGGCCTGAAACTGGAGTTGGGAGTCACAGTGGGATGACCCTGCCCTGCAGCTGCAAGAATTTACCGTGTAGGTGGAGGAGTTCACAGCAAGGTTACCCCATCTCCTGTTTCCATTCCTGGTGCTGTTCCCCATTCCCAGTGACGTTCCTATTCCCAGTTTTCCCATTCCCAGGATGGGCCCTCTGGTGCTGGAGCTGTACTGGCAGACAAAGCCCCTAGCTTTGGTCGGAAACTGGGTGTGGGAGTCAGTGTGATGACCCTGTCTCCAGTTCCCATTCCTGGTGATGTTGCTGTTCCCATTCCTGCTGTTCCCACTCACTGAATGAGCCTGCTGGTGCTGGAGCTGCACTGGCAACACAGCCCCTGGCTTTGGTCTGAAGCTGGGGATGTGGGTATCACTTTGGCATGACTCCATTTCTTTTTCCCATTCCCATTACTGTTCCTTGTTGCAATATGGCACGAATGAACAACACTCGCACGCTGAGATGTCCAAAGCCAAAAAGAGCAGTTTATTTACAGACCTCAACATTTATAGAATTCCAACAGTGACCGTGGATCGGAGGAAGGAAATTGTCCTCTCCAACCACACTGGTCAAACCAACAGCCCATCAATTCTCTCCTCCTCCAGAAGGAATGCAAAACAATCATTGTTTACATGAAAAGTGTGTGAGAAACTCCATTGCAAAAAGTAAACATCAGAAGGCTGAAAAGAACAGGGTGACAGTTCCCCATTCCTGGTGCCTTTCCCGTTCCCATTCCCTGTGTTCCCATCCCAGGATGGGTCCACTCGTGCTGGAACTGTACTGGCAACACGCCCCCCGTACCTGCAAGAACTTTGCCGAGCTGAGTCGCCGGGGGTACTACAATGGCACCAAGTTCCACCGCATCATCAGGGACTTCATGGTGCAGGGAGGGGACCCCACGGGCACTGGTGAGTGCAGGCCTCTGAAATCTCTCTGGAACTCTCCCTGGTTTCAGGGGTTCCTACTGACCCCCAAATCCCCCTGCAGGTCGTGGTGGTGCCTCTATCTACGGGAAACAGTTTGAGGACGAGCTGCACCCTGACCTGAAGTTCACTGGTGAGCAGGGCCAACATTGGGAGAACACTGGAGGGGCATCCCAGGGACCCAAGGACCCCACCTATGGCAGGGGCAGGACCCCTGAGAACATACCTGTAGAATGGGATGTCCCCTGTGTCCTTGTTCATGGGGTGACATGACTCCCAGGACTCCAGTCATGGGGTGGCATGTCTCAAGGGGGCTGGTCATGTGGTATGTCCTCCAGGACCCTGACCGTGAGGTGGCATGTCTCCCTGTCCCCCAGATCCCATCTATAGAGTGACAAGTCCTCTGTATCCCCCAAAACCCCATCCATGGAGTGACATCACCCGCAGGAGCTTTTCCATGGGATGCCCTGTCCTCTATTTCCCCATTCCTGGTGTGACATGTCCCTGTGTCTCACAGACACCAGGATCCTGGCAATGGCCAACATGGGGCTGGACACCAACAGGAGCCAATTCTTCCTCATATCCCCTAAGACCTCTCCATTGGGTGACATATTCCCCATGACGCCAGGACCTCAGCCATGGGATGACATGTCCCTGAGACCTCGTCCGTGGGGTGGCATGTCCTCCATATCCCCCAGGACCCCATCCCTGGAGTGGCACATCCCCCAAGACCCTGGCCATAGCATGGCATGTCCCTCAGGGTGCCAGGACCCTTGGCCCCTGGTCCCACAGGCACTGGGATCCTGGTGATGGCCATTATGAGGCTGGACACCAATGGGAGCAAGTTGTTATTGATGCCCACTAAGACCCCTCCATCAGGTGACAAGTTCCCCAGGAGCCTGGCCATGGAGCAACATGTCCCAAGGATTGCAGCCATAGGATGACGCCCTCCAGGATCCCAATCTTGGGGTGACATGTTTCCCATGATACTGGGATCTTGGCCATGAGACAACATCCCCCATAGGATGACGTCCCTGATCATGCTGGAACCTTGGCTGTGGGATGGCATCTCCCCTACATCCCCATGCATGCAGTGACATGTCCCCATGTCTCACAGGTGCCGGGATCCTGGCAATGGCCAATGCAGGGCCGGACACCAATGGAAGCCAATTTTTCCTGACACTGGGCCCAGCACAGTGGCTGGATGGGAAGCACAGCATTTTCGGGAGGGTGTGCCAAGGAATGGGGGTGCTGGGGCGCCTAGCCATGGTGGAGACCAACTCCCAGGACCGACCTCTCGATGATGTCAAGGTCATCAAGGCATATCCCTCGGGGTAGGGGTAATGTCCAAATTGTATTGCTTGTTTGTAATAAAAGAGGTTGGATGTGGTGGGATTTCTGCAAAGTGGTAGTTTTAGAAGGAGGTGGGGGAGGTGTCTTTGGCATGGTGGGGGTCTGGGAGGTTGTGAGCCCCCCCAAAAGAGGTTTGTGGGTGCCCTTGGAGGGGTGGGTGTCTCTCCCTAGGAACATGGAGCTGCTAGTGGCCCCAGTTCCTGGGGGTGCAGAGTGGGTGCCAGAGACACAAATTTACCCCTACTGTGTTGTGTCTGTGTTTCCTGGGACCCCTCGGCGTGTCCCCCCACCATGGACTCATTGGATCACCGAGCTTTGGGTGGAGGGGGGGCTTGGTGCTGTCCCCCCAGAATGGGCTTCCCACACAGCACTGGGGACCCCCAAACTGGCAGTGGGATCCACGTGCCAGCACGCACTGGATTTTCCCCCAGCACTGGGTAACCCCCAGCAGTGGGTGTCCCCCCTGGCTCCCAGGGCAGGATCTGGGACAGTACTGGGAGCTGCTGGGTGTTACTGGGAATGGTGCAGGGGTGATAATGGCAGCTACTGGTTGGATAGCAGAGGACTGGGGGACTCTCCATCTGCAGAGGGCTGTGGGGATACTGGGAAGGTTCTGATTAAGGGGGAACGAGGAGGTTTGGGGGCTCATCCTGGGGAATGGGGGGTATCGAGAGTGTCACCACGGCACAAGGGGGCGCACTAGGAGTGTTGGAGCGGTGCTGGGGCTACCGGGGAGGGAGCACTGGGGGTCCGGTCTAGGGGTGATCCAGGGGGCGGCACCAATGGTCCGTGGTGTACCGGCGTCTGGAGACAGCCTCGGAGGCAATCCCAGGGCAGTAGCGGTGGTCTCGGGGTGATCCTGGGGCTGGTCCTTGGTACCCGCGTCCGGGGGGCACTGGGGATGGGGAGGCGGCACTGGGGGCGATGCGGGGGGCGGCACCAGACGTCTGAGGGTGATGCCGGGGATCTGGAGGTCATGCCGGGGATCTGAGGGCTATCCCGGGGACAGTACCGGCGATCCAGTACCGGGAATAGGAAGGCGGCCCCGCGGGCGATGCGGGGGAGGTGCCGGTGGTCAGGAGAGCTACTAGGGATTTGGCGTTGATCCCGGAGCCATCCCGGGGGGGATCCCGGGGACAGTACCGGGCTTCCGGAGGGAACCTGGCTATGGAGGCAGCTCTGGGGATGATGCGAGGGCCATCCCGGAGATCTGGGGGCGATTACGAGGCGGAGCCGGAGCAGTCCCGCGGTCCCGGGGATTTGGAAGCAGGCCCGGAGGCGGTGCGGGGGTAGATCCCGAAAATTTCGGGCGATCCCGATCGGGGGTCTGTGGCGGTACCGGGGAAGGGGAGGCGGCCTAGGGGGCGATCCCGGAGGCGCTCCCGGAGATCTGGGGGCGATCCCAGGGGCGGTCCCGAGCCGGTCTCGGTCTCCCCGCTAGGGGTCCCGAAGAAGACCCCGGGGCAGTCCCTCGGTGCGCGGCCGGGGCCGGGGTCGGTGCCGGGAGCCCTGGGCGGTGCCAGGGGCGGTCCCGGTCTCCCGGCGGGCGGTCCCGAAGAAAACCCCGGGGCAGGCTCTCGGTGCGGGGCCGGAGCCGGTGCCGGGAGCCCCGGGCGGTGCCAAGGGCGGTCCCAGAGCCGAGCCGATCCGATCCGATCCCGATCCCTATCGCAATCGCGGTGTCGGTGCCGGTGCCGGTGTCGGGGCAGCGACGGAGCCCGGGGCATGGCGGGCCTGGGCTCCCCAGAACTGGGCACCGGTCCCGCTCCCGTCCCGGCCACTCGCGTGGAGCTCACGGTGTCCTGCAGGTAAGTGCGGCCGCGGCGGGAGCCGGCACCGGGCGGCGGGGGCGCGGGGAGGCGCTGGGAAGCACTGGGGAGCAGCGGCAGCTGGCGTTGGAAGGTGATGGGAGGCACTGGGTTGCACTGGGGTGTATGAGTGGCTGCCGTTGGAGGGTGCTGAGGTGCACCGGGAGGCACTGGAATGCACCGGAGAGTGGGAGCACCTGGTGGTGTGAATTGCTGGGACGTACTGGAATGCACTGAGATGCCCTGGAAGGTACCGGGAGACACTAGAGAACGGGGAGTAGTCGGCATTGTAGAGCACTGTGGGGCACGGGGAGGCACTAGGTAGCAAGGCGGCTGGTGTTGGAGGCACTGAAATTATTAGGAGGCCCTGGGATCAGCTGGGAGACATTGGAATGTGCTGGGAGGCATTGAGGAGCATGGGAAGCACAGGGAGTGTTGGCTATGGGGACGAACGGGCACTGGGTGAGCCAAGGGTGCTGAGGGTGCGGGGCACTGAGGGGGGCACGGGGTATTTCAGGGTCTCTGGGACTGGGAGTGCAGGAAGGTCAGGTTTGGGGGATTCTGGGGATCCAGGGGGTGAGATTGGACTCTATCCCCTGCACCCCCTGTATCGCTTGCCCACCCTGAAACTCCTGAAACCCCGGGCTGCACTACATCGTCTGCATCCTGTGTCCCTGCCCACCCTGCAGACCCTGTACCCTCCCTCTGCAACCTGAGGTCTTTCTTTAGTGCCCCAACATTGTTGTGTCCCTGACACATGGCACTCTAACATGTGTCATGCTGTGCACCATATCTACACTGTGTAGATATGTCTGTGCACCCCAACATGTTTTGTGGGGCACATCTGGCAGTGCACCCCGACGCTCAGCCATGCTCACCAATTCCTGGCCGTGCTCACCAACACCCTGCTGTGCACCCTGACACATGGTTGAGCCCCCCAGCACATGGCCCCCGAACATGTGTCAGACATGGTTTGCACTCCAGTCCATGTCCTGGGGCACACCTGGGTGTGCACACTCTGCCACGCACCCTGTCACACAAATGTGCCCAATCCAACGTGGCTGAGCACCTCAATGTGTATTCTGGGGCACATCTGACTGCATAAGGGGTACACAAAGTCACAGGCACAGCCAGGTGCTCACACTCACATTGACACACACAAACTCACACACACACACTGCATGCACACTCACACTCACACTCACTCCCCCCTGTCCCCCAGGCAGCTCCTGGACAGGGACACCTTCTCCAAGTCAGACCCAGGTGAGTGGGGTAGAGGGGATGGGGTATGTTTTAGGGTCTCTGGGGATGTTTTGGCTTTTAGGTGTTTTGGGTAGCCTCTGGAGGGCTTGGGTTTCGGGGTGTCTGGAAGGTGTTGTGGGCTCAGGAAATGTTTAGATCTCTGGGGGTTTGGGGGTCTCTGGGGGGTGGGGGGAGGGTTTCTCTGAGGTATTTTGTGGGTATCTGGGAGTTTTGGGGCATCTCTGGGAGCGTCAGTGTCTCTGGGGAGTGTTGTGATTTCTGGGTGTTTTTGGGGTCTCTGAGGTGTTTTGGGAGGTTTCTGGGATTGTTGTGGTTGTATGAGGGTTTGGGGGTCTCAAGGACATTTTGGAGGGTTCTGGGGGTGTTGGGAGCTCTGGGGAGTGTTGGGGTCTCTGGGAGTGTTGATGTCTCTAAGAGTTTTGGTGTCTCTGGGGTGTTTTGGTGGCTCTCTGGGAGTGCCGGCCCCCCTGACACCTCCCCCTGCAGTCTGTGTGCTGTACACGCAGCGCCCCGGCAGCCACCAATGGCGGGAGGTGAGTGACGCGATTGGTGGGAGGCAGCCAATCAGTATGTTGGGCTGTGCTCAGCTGGCCAATTGGCACGTTAGGGTGCACTCAGTCAGCCAATCAGGATGTTGGGGTGCTAGCTGGCCAACCAATCATCAACATATTGGGGCAATGACCAATCAGCATGTGTGCGTGCCAACCAGATGGCCAATCAGCATGTCAGGGGTAATAGCAGCCAGCCAGCCAAGCAGCATGTAAGATTCTGGCCTATCAGCGTGTTGGGGTGATGGCCAACTGGCCAATCAGACTGTAGGGGTGCTGGGCAGGTGACCAATCAGCAAGTCAAATTCTGGCCAATGAGTATGTTGGGGTGTTGGCCAACTGGCCAATCAGTGTGCTGGAGTTAGGGTTAGGGGTGCCAACCAGTTGGCCAGTCAGCAGTGAGCAATCAGCATCTTTGGGTGCAGCACCCGGACAATGCGCATTCTTGGATGCAGCAGCCGTCCAATCAATGCCGGGGGCAGAGCGATCAGCCAACCAGCATCCTGGGGAGCTGGGGGAGCGTGTCGCGGTTCGGGGCAGCCAGCCAATCAGTTGTCGGCACGCAGCCAGGCCCCGCCCCCTGTAATTAACAGGGTGCTAATTGCAGGGTAATGAGAGAGGGGGTGGGGAGGGATGTGGGGGCGGCCCCGCGGCACAAAGCGGCACCTGGGTCCGCCCCGCCCCTGCCCGCCCCTTCCCCACTCATGTCCCCACATGTGCCCCGGGCCGGACCCGCTGCCCGCCCTTGCCCCGCCCCCTCCGCCCACATGTGTCCCCATGTCCCCCGCCTCGTGTCCACATGTTCTCATGTCCCTGTGTCCCCATGTTGCTGTGTCCCCATATCCTCACGTTCCCACATCCTCAACCCCATGTCCACATGTTCTCACGTCCCTGTGTCTCCATGTCATTGTGTCCCCATATCTGTATGTCCCCATGTCCACATTCTCATGTCCCACTGCCCCCATCCCCATGCCCCACCCTCATTCCCATGTCCCTGTTTTCCTGTCCTGTGTTCACATGTCCCTGTTTCCATGTCCTCATGTCCCTGTGTCTCCATCCCTATGCCCCCATGTCTCTGCATCTCCATATCCCCATACCCCTGCACCCACATCACCACATTCCCATGTGCCTGTGTCTGTGCAACCCCATCCCTGTATCCCCATCCCCCATGCCCATGTTCTTGTGTTCCCATGTCCTGTGTTTTCATGTTCCCATCCCTATGCCCTCATGATTCAGCATCTGTTTGTCCCCGTGTCCCCGTGTCTCCATGTCCCTGTCCCCACTCTGTGTTTTCCTGTCACCGCATTTTCCCTGCTGTCCCCACATCCCCCAGTTTGGCCGGACTGAGGTCATCGACAATTCTCTGAATCCTGACTTCCTGCACAAGTTTGTCCTTGATTATTGCTTTGAGGAGCGGCAGAACCTGCGCTTTGACCTGTGAGTGGCCCCTGTGGCCTCAGTGTCACCCCCCATGTCACCCCCTGTGCCCCAGGGTCACCCCCTGGCCACCCTGGCACAGCTCCCCAGTGTCCTTGTCCCCATCCCTGTTCTGTCACCATTCCTGGACAATCACCACCCTTGCTCACATCCCTGTCCCCATCCTTGTCCCATCCCATTGTCATCCCTACCCTACCCAGTCCCCATCCTGTCCCTGTATCCATCCCGTCCCATCCCATCCATCCATGCCATCCCATGCCATGCCATGCCATCCCATCCATCCCATCCCATCCCATCCCATCCCATGCCATCACATGCCATCCCTGTCCCCATCCCATTCTATGCCCACATGTCCCCTCTGTCCCCAGCTATGATGTGGACTCTAAGAGCCCTGACCTCTCCAAGCATGTAAGTGCAGGATCAGCCCTGCTTCCCTGGCCTCCCTGGGATGGGCATCCCCTTGGTGGCACCCGATGTTCCCGATCCTGCAGGATTTCCTGGGCCAGGCATTCTGCACCCTGGGGGAGATCGTGGGCTCAGCCGGCAGCCGCCTGGAGAAGCCCCTGACGTGAGCCCCCCCCACAACCTTTGCCCCAGTGTCTCCATGTCCCTATGTCCTACCCCAGTGAAGCCCCTGATGTGAGCCCCTCTCGTGCCCCAGTGCCCCCAATGTGCCCACGTTCCTCCTAGAGAAGCCCCTGACATGAACCCCCCCAGCCCTCGTGTCCCCAGGTCCCACCCCCCTCCCCTGGAGAAACCTCTTGTGTGAGCCTCCACTGTGGTCCAGTGTCCCCAAAGTCCCCAGGGTCCCCATGCCCCCCACTGGAGAAACCCCTGATGGTAGCCCCCCCTCAGCCCCAGTGTTCCAGGGTCCCCATGTCTCTGCCCCAGTGAAGCCCCCAACATGAGCCACCTCCCCCACTGATCCCAATGTCCCCATGTCCTTTCCCATGGAGAAGCTCCTGACATGAGTCCTGCCTGTGCCCTGGTGCCGCTGAGGTCACCATGTCCCTTTGGAGAACACTGGGAAGCCCAGTGTCCCCATGTTCCCCCCTGGAGAAACCCCTGACATGAACCCCCCTAGTCCCAGTGTCCCCAGTGGTCCCAACAAGGGACCAGACAAGTCCCAGACAAGTCCCTGACATGAGTGCCCCCAGCTCTCGTGTCTCCATGTTTCCCTGGGTCCCTTTCGGTGTGCCCAGGATGAACTCAGACTCCAGAGCCAACAGTGGCATTTTGCTTTGGGGGGCTGACTTTTTTTTTTTTTTTTTGACGGGGGTGGCTTTCAGCAGGACAGATATTTTTTGGGGTCTGGCTTTTTGGTGAAGTTTGATGGGTCTGGCTTTTTCTTGGTATGGTGGCTTTTGGAGGGAATGAAGGATCTGGCTTTTGTGGGGGTCTGGCTTTAGGAGGGGCCTAATTTTGGGGTTGGCTTTTTTGGGGGCAGTTCATTTTGGGGGGATTGACATTTTGGGGGGCTGAATGTCTTTTAGGGACTGGCTTTTTTGAGGGGAGAAACAGCTTGTTTTTAGGGTGCTGGAATCTGGGGGGGCTGGGTTTTTTTTGGTAGACTTCCTCTTTTTGGGAGGGGGGCTTTTTCTTGGGTGGGGATCCCCTTCATCACCCTTCAGCATGTGTCCCTGCAGGATGGGGACAGCCACCATGCACCCCCGGGGCAGGAGACCTGCCCCGACCGCCTCCAATGGGTAAGTTCTGGGGTGCCCAGTGCACGGGGGGGCACCCCCAGGACACCTTGTGTCCCCATGCTCACATCCCATCCTAGCAACGGTGTTCCGGGGAAGAAGTGCGGCACCATCATACTCCTCGCTGAAGAGTTGGGGAACTGCCGGGTGAGCCACGGCAGGGCCGGGGAGGGGGCAGAGCTTGGGGACCCCACAATATCAGGGGTGGCTGATACACGTTAGCCCGCACCCCAAAGATAAGGGTAAGGGCTGTCTATCTCCACACTGTGTCCCGCCTGTCCTGGATTCCTCCTTCCCTCAGGGAGCAGCTGCTCTGCAGGATCCCACCCCTGAGCGGGCTGCAGGATGGATGACCCTCCCCAATTCCACCCCCCAGGACGTGGCCACACTCCAGTTCTCTGCCAACAAGCTGGATAAAAAGGATTTCTTCGGAAAATCTGACCCCTTCATGGTCTTCTACCGCAGCAACGAAGATGGGACGTGAGTGATCCCCCCTCAAAACTGCAGTGACCCTCCCACACCTCACAGGAGGGCTCAGCCCTAGCACAGGACACCCCTATGTACCCATGGACTGGCATTGGCAGGGGTGTCCAAAAATCCTCACTGCACTGTGGGGGGTGACAGACTGGGGGCGGTGTTGGGATAGGGGAGTGACCCCCTTGTCCTCCCCCCAGTTTCACCATCTGCCACAAGACAGAAGTGGTGCGGAATACGCTGAACCCCATCTGGGCAGCCTTTGCCATTCCTGTCCGTGCGCTCTGCAATGGGGACCATGACCGGTGAGTGCCAGGGGACTGAAACCCTCTGCACCCCTTCTTTGACTCCAAAGACCTCCTTTTCGCTCTTCCCCCCATCTCTAGGGTCCACTAGGACCTCTGAACCCCCTTCCCCCATCTCTGTCATACCCGGGGGCACCCTGCACTCTCATCTCTGTGGTCCTCTGAGATGCCCTGAACCCCCTTCCCCCCCACCCACGGTGCCCCAGGACGCTGTGCAGCCCTGTCCTCTGTCTCTCTGGTCCTCCAGGACCCCCTTCCTCCTGTCCGTCCATCTCTATGGCCCCCCAGGACCCCCTTTTCCTTTTTTCCCCCATCTCCCAGGTCTTCCAGGAACCCCTGCACCCATGTCCCCATCTCTGGTACCTCTGGGCTCCCAGAGCTCCCCTCATTCCATGTCTGTAGCACCCCAGGAGCTCCTTCCTGTCTCTCTGTGGTCCCTCAGAATCCTTTCTCCTGTCTGCCCAGGACCCTCTTTACCTGCTTCCCCCCACCTCTGTGGTCCCAAAGACCGCTGCATCTCCTTCCCCATTTCTGTGGTACCTCAGGACCCCCTGCAGCCCTTCCACCCTCTCTAGGGCCCTCTGAGGTCCCCAGAACTTCCCCCATCTCTGTGGTACCAGTAGCACTGACCCCTCCCCGCCCCCCGCAGTGTTACCTGCTTTTGCCTCAGTTTACCCATCTGGGCAATGGGCATCACAGCCATCACCAAGCCATCCCCCCCACCCCAAATAAGTGTCACCAGCTGCTGTCCTGGCAAACAGCTCCTCACCACGCTTTGGCCCTGTGTTGGACGTTGCTGTGGCAACAATGGATAAAAATATCCCAATGAGGAGGAGAAGGAAGCAGGAAAAAGCCCACAGAGGCGTCAAAACAAATCCCACAGGGAGTAGGGGGTGACAGGTGCCTGGGCGAGGGGGGAGATGGGATTTGGGGGTGTCAGGGGGTGTCAATGACCGGCCCCTGCCTTGCAGAGCCATCAAGGTGGAGCTATATGACTGGGACCGTGATGGCAGGTGAGCTGTGTGTGGTTCTGGAGACCCCCCACACCCTGGACCTGCACCCTCTGGGTGACAGGGACCCTCCAGGCAATGGGGACCCCCTGCCACCCCAGGAACTGCCCCAGATGATGGGGACCACCCGAGTCATGGGAATCCCCCCTGGCTATTCGGGATTCCCTGGCTGATGGGAAACTTCCTGGGCAATGGGAAACCCCCTATCCTCACACCCCCAAGTGATGGGGATCCACCTGGGTAATGGGAACCTCCCTAACCTGATGGAGAATCACCGGCCTTGCAGCCACGACTTCATCGGGGAGTTCGCCACCAGCTATCGGGAGCTGGCGCGAGGCCAGAGCCAGTTCAACGTGTACGAGGTGAGGGGGGGAGGGCTACATGGGCAGGGGGGTCCTGCAACCCCCCGTGGGGGTCACGGTCCCACTGCTGCACCTCCAGGGGTTACGGTCCCCAGGGGTCCCTGTGCTGCACTGCTGTGTGTTGGCTGTGGGGTCCTAACACTGCACTCCTTGGGTGTTCTGGTCCCCAGGGTCCTTCTCTCTGCTGCACCTCTGAATGCCAGGGTCCCTGTGTGGGTGCTACATCCCCCAGGGTCCCCATGATGCAATCCTGGGGTGTTATGGTCCCCAGTGTCCCTCCCAGCACTGCACCCTGGTGTGTCATATACCCAAGGTCCCCCTCCTGCACTCTGAGGTGTCATGGTGCCCAAGGTGTTCATGCTGCAGCCACAGAGGTTTATAGACCCCAGGATTCCCTGTGCTACAGCCCAGGGTGTTGGGGTCCCCACACTGCACCCCTGGGGTGTTACGGTTCCCATGCTGCACCCTGGGGTGTAGCACCCACAGTTGCTCTCTTGAGGATCTCCAGCTGCACTACAATCCTCAGGGTCCCCACATGCACCCCTGGGTGTCACAGCCTACCATATGCTCCTCAAGGTCTCTCTCTGCACCTCAGCACAGTGCTCCCACTGCTGCCCCCTAGCATATTCTGTGCCCCCTTGTCCCCCCCTTACACTGCTCCCTGGGACCTTCTGTCCCTGTGAGAAGCAGCCCCCTTCCCTCCCCTCCCATCCCTGCAGGTGGTGAACCCCCGGAAGAAGATGAAGAAGAAGAAGTACCTGAACTCGGGGACAGTGAGGATGGAGACGTGCAGGGGAGGGAACACGGGGGGTGTGGGCACTTCTTCTCCTGAGCCCCATGTCCCCACAGGTGACACTGCTGTCCTTCGCTGTGGAGGCCGAGCACACCTTCCTGGACTACATCAGGGGCGGGTAAGCAGGGGGTCCGCAGCACCTCCAGCTGCACTTTTGATGGTCCCAAACACCCCCAGTTCCTTCCTTGGGGGTACCCAACACTCAGACCTGCTCCCTCAAGGGCAGGGAATCCCCAGCACCCCCAGTGTCTACTTCACCACTTCCCCAGTACCCACTGTTACTCCCTTAGGGATGGGAGGTGGGGTCTCCTGCTATTTCCAGCTCCTCCCTGTGGGATCCCCAACACCCCCAGTTGCTCCATTGGGGGTCCTCAGCACACCAACTCCTCCATTGGGGGTCTCAGCACTCCCACCCAGATGCCTCCTTGGGGGCAGGCTGTCCCCATCACTCACAGCTGCTTCACTGGTTATCCCCAGAACCCACAGTTGCTCCTTCTGGCAGTCTCCAGCATTTCCAACAGCTCCCTTTGGGGTCCCAAACACCCACAGCTGCTCCTTTGGGGGAAGAGGGTCCCCACCACCCGTATCTTCACCATCTTCTCCACTGGGGGTCCTCAGCACCCCCACCCAGATGCTCCCTCATGGGCAGGGGCTCCCCAGCACCCCAAATTGGTAATTTGGGGGTCCCCAGCACCCCCAGCTGCTCTCTTAGGTGCAGCTTGGAGGTGTTCTGAATTGGGGGATGGGTGCACCCAGTCCAACTTGTGGTCCCAGGGGTATCCCCACCCCAAACCTGCAGGTGACTCCCTGTGTCATCCCAAGGTCACTTTACCCCCCAGGACCCAACTCCACTTCACAGTGGCCATTGACTTCACAGCATCCAATGGTGAGTGGGGGCTGTGTCCCCCCAGGGGAATTTATTTGGTGCAGTTGTAACAAATTTGGTGTCATGGTGGTGTCATCCTTGTCACCAGTTTGGGGCATTATGTTGTTGTCCTTGTAGTTATGTTGGGGACATGGTCATGTCTCCCTTGTCACTGGGTTGGGGTCATGATGGCATTGTCCTTGTCAAGGGTTTGAGGCCATGGCGGTGTTATTTTTGTCACTGTGTTGGTACTATGGTGGTGTCATACTTGTGACCAGCCATCATTGGCATTGAATTTGGGACAGAGTGGTGCCATTCTTGTCACTGGGTTGGGTCATGGCAATGTCATCTTTGTCAATGTGTTAGGGACATGGTAAGTGTCATCCTTGTTACCAGCTGTCACCAGGTTGGAGATGTGGTGACATCACCCTTGTCACGAAGTCGGGAATATGGTGGTGTCGCCCTTGTCACTGGGTTGGGGACATGGTGGCACTTGGGGACATGGTGGGATTATCCTTCTCCTGGTCACTGTTGGGGATGACATCATCCTTGCCACTGGGTTGGGGGTCATAGTGGTGCTGTGACTGTGGGATGCTGGGGGTGTTTTGGGGGTGCTGGGGGGATTATGACAGTGCTGGGGGGCCTGTGAGGGTGCTGAGTCCCATGCCCGTGCAGGGAACCCCTCACAGCCCACGTCCCTGCACTACCTGAGCCCCTTCCAGCTGAATGCCTACAGCCTGGCACTGCGGGCCGTGGGGGACATCATCCAGGACTATGACAGTGACAAGATGTTCCCAGCCCTTGGCTTTGGCGCCAAGGTCCCTCCGGATGGGCACGTGTCCCACGAGTTCCCACTGGTGAGGGACCAAGGCGGGACAGGACTGCAGACAAAGGGTGGTGTCCTTGTCACCCAGTTAGGGACATGGTGGGATCATCTTGTCACATTGTTTGGGACATGAAGGTATCATCCCATCCTTGTGCTTGGGTTGGGGCTATGGTGGTGTCATCCTCATCACTGGTCTGGGGCCATGGCAGTGTCATCCTTGTCACCAGATTAGAAAGGGGCTTGGTGTTGTCACCAGTTTGGGGACATAGTGGTCTCATCCTTGATTACCAAGCTGGATACATGGTGTGTTTGGGTAGTGTCTGGATTAGGGATGTGGTGGTGTCATCCTTATCCTTCAGCTGGGAACATAATGGCATAATCATTTTGTCACTGGGTTGGGGCCATGGCAGTGTCATCCTTGACACTGAGCTGGGAATATGTTGGTGTCTACCTTGTCACCACATTGTGGACATGGTGGGATCATCCTTGTTAGCGTTTGTGGGCACGGTAGAGCCATTCTTGTCTGTGGGTGAGGTCTGTGGTGTCGCTCTGTCCATGGGTGGGGGCCGTGGTGTCACCACGGTCCTGGTGACCCTGTGACAGAATGGAGATGCCTCAAACCCGGCGTGCCGTGGCATTGCGGGGGTGCTGGAGGCGTATCAGTGCAGCCTGCGTCGTGTCCAGCTCTACGGCCCTACCAACTTTGCCCCTGTCGTCAACCATGTTGCCCGGTAAGAGAGGCCCCGTGCCCCGGGGTGGGGTCCCTGCACCCCCCGGCGTCACACAGGGTCCCCCCAGCTCGGCAGCCACAGTACTGGATGGGTCCCAGTACTTTGTCCTCCTCATCATCACCGATGGTGTCATCTCCGACATGGCCCAGACCAAAGAGGCCATCGTCAATGTGAGACCCTCGTGGTGGCACTGGGGCGGGTGTTGGCACCCCTGGGTGCTAGGGCAGGGAACCTAGGACCCTTGGGTGATGGTGGCAGTGGGGAGGGATTGAGACCCTTGAGGGGGTAGGAAAGGTTGGGGACCCCTGGGTGCTGGGGGGTTGAGGAGGGGCTAGAACCCTTGTGGGGTGGGAAGGGACTTGGACCCCTGGGTTCTGAGGGGGTTGAGGGTGCCTGGGATCCTTTGGGTGATGGGGTGTATGAGGAGCTGGGATCCTGAAGCTGAGAGGGAGGGGGTGGGTTAGGACCCTTGCATGCTGGAGGGGTGGGGAAGGGGCTGGGAGCCCTGGGTGCTGGGGGGGGTGTGGACCCCTGGGTGCTGGAGGGAGTGAGGAGGAACTGGGACCTTTGAGAGGTGGGAAAGGGCTTGGACCCCTAGGGTTGAGAAGGGGCTGGGACTCCCAGGGTTTGGGGTGTATGGGGTCTGGAACCCCTGGATGCTGCAAGGGGGATGGGAAGTTCCAGGAACCGCCCCCGCCCCCCCCCCCAGTGCCAGTGAGACCCTTGGTTGATGGGAGGTGATGAGGGACTGGAATCCTTGGGGGAGGGGGGTGTTGGCACCCCTGGGTGCTGCAGGGAATGGCGGTTGGTTCATTTGGTGGCAGCATCATTAAATTTCATGGGACTCCCTTCACCCCCTGGCTCCCTCAGGCTGCCAAACTGCCCATGTCCATCATCATCGTGGGAGTTGGCCAGGCAGAGTTTGATGGTGAGATTTGGGGGCTGGGGAACTAGGGGAAGGCTGGGGGGATCAGGGGGGTCCCTTGGCCACTAGAACTATGAGTTGAATGTGTCAGCATACGAATGAGCTCAGCATACTCCAGCGTGGGGGCCTTGGGGGTTCTGGGTTGTGAGGTTGAGAGGGCCATAATGGGATCCCATCCTGGGGTGCTGCTGACCTCCCACCTGCATCGCCCGCAGCCATGGTGGAGCTGGATGGGGACGACATCCGCATCTCTTCCCGTGGGAAAGTGGCTGAGCGTGATATCGTCCAGGTACTGACCTCACCAATGAGGGATTTGGGGACCCCCTTCCACCCCACCCAGGATGGTGGTGGGGGATTCCCTGGGGACCTCAAATCAGCCCCATCACTCTGGGGTGCACTGGGTGGGCCTGGTGTGCAGAGATAAGGTGGACTGGGACATGGGGCAGCACTGGCATTTGGGAGTGCACTGGGACATGAGCGGGATGCACTGGGATTTGGGGGTACACTTGGACATGGTGAGGGGCCTTCACTGGGAAAAGAGGGTGCCCTGGGATGTCAGACATACCTTGGAATGAGGGTGCAGTGGGACATGGGAGAGTATTAGTATATGGGGGGCACTGAGTCATGAAGGAGATGACGTGAAAGGAGGTTTACTGGGAAATGGTGGGGGGGTTTGGGATGTCGGGGGTATGCTGGGACACAGAAGCGGTGCACTGTGACATGGGAGGGATGCACTGGGAAAAAAGTGTACTGGGGCTTGGAATGTATCTCAGTGGGGGGAGACACAGGGACATTGGGTGGACTGGGTGTACATGGTGGGGGCCCTCACTGGGAAAAGTGGGTGTACTGAGATTTGGGATGTACCATGGAATGGGGGTGCAGTGGGACACGGGGGTTTATTAGGGGGCACTTTGGCATGAAGGGGATTGGTACTGGGACATGGAGGGGCATGTACTAGGATATGGAGTTGCACTGCAACATGAAGAGGGGGTGTACTAAGACGTGGGGGAGGCTGTACTGCGAAAAAGGGGTGCAATGAGACTTAGGATGTTCCTGGATGTGGGGGGAGCCTGGGACATTAGGAGGCACTGGGACATGGGGGAACATTGGGACATTGGAGGGGAGCACTGGGATATGGGATGTACCTGGATGTGGGGAGCATTCGGACATGAAGGGGGAAGGTATTGGGGAAGGGGGGTACACTAGGAAATGAGTGGGGCACTCGGATGTGGGGGACACTAGGGCATGAGGAGGGTGTGCTGACAAATGAAGGGGGCACTGGGGCATCAGGACGGACCTGGATGTGGGGGGCAGTGGGACATGGGGGTGTTCTGGGAAATAGGAGGGGGCACTGGGATGTGGAGGCTCTGGGAAATGGGAGGCACTGGAATATGGAGAGGCATTGGGGCTTGCGATGCATGTGGATGTGGGGATGTCCTGGGACATGAGGAGTGGTGTACTGGGAAATGGGGAACACTGGGATGTGGGAGTACATTAGGACATAAGGGTACCAGGATATGGGGAGGCACTGGGTCTTAGTATGTACCTCGATGTGAGGGATAGGGAGGGGGCACTGGAGCTGCTGTGTGTGGGGCACACAGTTCCAGGGGCTTCCGAGCCCTGGACCCCCTCAACCGCTCTGCCCCCTGTGCCCCTTCCCAGTTTGTTCCATTTCGTGACTACATGTCAGGGGGTCCCGGCGCGGGGCTGAGCATGGCAGGGCTGGCGCGGGAAGTCCTGGCTGAGATTCCTGACCAGCTCCTCTCTTACATGAAGGCACGGGGCATAAAACCCCCCCCTATCCCTCCCATGTCCCCTGAAGCCCCCCAACCCTGACTGCCTAGCCCCAACACACCATGTCCCTTCATCCTACCCCAGGACCCTCTATACAGGGACCAAAGGCAGCCATACTCTGCCAGGGACCTGGGACTGGGGGTCCCTCTCCTCCCTTCCACAACCTTGGGGTTCCCCCCCGATCTGAGGTCCCCTCCCCAATCCGGGTTCCCACCACCACACCCATAAACCAGCTTTTGGGTTTCCCAGGGAGATTGGGATGGTGTTGCCTGAGCATTCTTGGCAATGGGACTCCCCCTATACCCATCAAGGACTGTCCTGACCCCAAAGAAGGGGCAGGGAGTCTTCACCCTCTTGACCAGAAAACTGGGGTGTGCAGGAGCCTCCACCAAATGTGGACTGTCCCCCTAGGATGATGCATGACCCCTCCTCACCTCACCAGCCTCCCCAAATCCATGGTCTCCCCTAATTTCCTGGGCTGATCCCAGCAGGGTCCCCAGTGTTTTTCATGTTCCCCCTTGCTGTGTCGCATGTGTCCTTGTGGGTTTGTATTGAGTTGCCTTAAATCGCAATAAATTATTGTGGCGTTAATTACAGCCCTCTCCCCTGGGACACCCCAGCATCTTCCCTAAAGGGGGACCTGTCCTGGATGTATGTGTAACTCCCCCATGTGTGACCCTCCCCACCTCTGTGACAAACCATTGCTTGTGTTTAGTGAAACAGATGGAAAGAAATAGGCGAATTGCTATGGGATCTTGCTATCAGCGGCGGGAGAGAAGGAAAGCTGGCTCAGGAGTTAGGAGCCGCTTGGGAAAAGGTTATAAATACCTTCCAGACATTTGCGGCTGAGCGGAAAGCCACCCAGGCAGCGATCCAAGCTCTCGAGGGGGTGGCAGATGAAACAAAAGAAATCCAGAGATCTTCTAAGGTTGCAAGGTTTTTCGGTATCGGTAATACACGCCCAGTAAGGGGAAATGCAGCTCCAATTTGTTCCACGCTGCAAGAGGTAGTGAACGCGGTCTCGGAGCACGTGGCGCAGCCACCGGAAGGGCCTCCCGCGACAGCCAGGCAGACTGAGACAGAACAGGAAGCGCTGCACTCCCCAGACCCCGGGGCGTGGTGGAAGATGAGATCGCAGGCGGGGCCGAGGGCGGAGAGGGGCCGGCACAAGAGACGGAAGAGAGGGGCGGAGATCGGGGTGGTGATGAGAGCGAGGCGGCGCGGGTTCCCCCCCACCGGAAAACAAAGCGGTGGCGCACGCGCGGCCGGCCCGAACCACCAAAACAAACATGGCGTCCTCCATTGCCACTTCCTCCATGGCAACCGTGCAACCGGGGGCCGCTGCGACCCCCGCGGCAGCGGCTCCACAGCCAGCCATGGTGCAGCCAGCAGCTCATTGCCAGCAAGCCACAGAGGCGCAGTGCCTCCTGCCCTCTGACTCTGATTCAGATGGCAAAAATCCCGGTTCCAATTCTCACGGCACGCGGCGACTGCAGAATAAATCACAGCATGCAAACGAACTGCATCAAATAATAGCCAAGCTTGCTGAATTATCAAACCGCCAAACTCAATTAGAAAAACAGACAGCTGCGGTTTCTCAATTTTCCCCACAAACCAGGCAGAATCTCACAGCTTTGCAATCTGCACAGCCTGCTCCGTCGTTTCCACCTTCTGCACAGCAGATGGCGCTGCCAGCCGCCCAACAGAACCCGATACAAAGGCGCTGGCCTGGCGTCGTGAAGGATGCAGTTATCGAAGGAGACTTAGACGTACCCAAATCAATTGCTTGTCTAGTTCTTATAGAAAATGCCCAGGCTGGGAGAGGAGAATGGAAGGTGTTGAGTTCAGCAAAGCAAACAGTCACTACCCATGGAATAAAATCAGAAGCAGCCAGAAATATAATTCAATACATCTTTACAGCAGATATACTTTCTCCTGCTGATTGCTCTAATATCTCTTCCCTGCTGCTAACACTCTCACAGCTCCTCATTTTTGAAAGAAAGTGGAGGCGTTTGGCAATTGAAGAGGCAAACAAGCACCAAGTAGTAGGGGATCCTTTTTATGGACTTCAGCCCGATATGCTGACAGGGCAAGGACCATATGCTACAACCAACGTCCAGCTCACCTACCCCAGCCAGATCCATCAGAAGGCCCAAGCATTGGCCCGCAAAGCCTTGCTTCTGGTTCCTGACAAGAAGAAACCTGCACCATATGCTATCATTAGGCAAGGGCCACAGAACCATATGGACAATTTATTGATAGACTGTCAGCTGCTTTAAAAGATGCTCAGGACCTAATTACAGACATGCAAGAACACCTATTTCGTTCCCTTGCCTTTGAAAATGCCAATTCATGTACCAGAGCCATCCTGGCTACCCTCCCGCAAGGCTGAGCAGTTGACAAGATGCTAGTACAAGCAACCAGAGCTGAACAGAGTGACCAGACCAGCAGCATTTGCAGCGGCCATGAAAGATGCAGTGAAGAAAACAAGCACACATCATTGCAGCAGCTCTGTCAGGAGGCAACATCAATTATCCCAGCGACAACGAAAATCCAGCATCTGACATCGCTGATTTTCAGTGTGATGAAACAGGCCGTGTCATGCTAGGGCCTGCACTGACAACTTTGGACTCCCTTGAATGATGCACAAGGAATGAAGGAAGAACCTGCAGTTGTGATACATCACCATGCAGTGAAGAAGGGAAGACCACAGGCGAATCCAGGACTTTATGTTTATCACAAGAACATGCAATGGGTGAATGACAAGGACTGAATTTTGTGTTGTTCAATGTTTGTAGTTGTATGTTGTTTTTGCAGAAGAAGCAGAACCTGTTTGGTGCTGAGTTGATTTACCCGTGTATGTTCCCAGTCAGAAATAACAGCTAAACAGTGATAACAACAGTGACAACAGTGACCTACCTGGAGCACCTTGTGACAACCCTGAAACTGCTGAAAACTGGTTTTGTACAATACAGAAAACAGTTATTTAATTATAAGATTAAGTTTAGTAATATTGGTTTTTTAGTATTTAGAATTAAGTAATAACCAGTTAAATAAAATGCCCGGGTCTGGGATAGCCACTGGAAGGTTGGGGGCATAATTCCTGTGGGGCTGGGATACTCACCGCAGGTTGGGCTCAGTGATGGTAGGGTGGGGGCTGAGTCGTTGCAGAGCTGCAGCCCCACTTTCCCCGCCCGCTTTTCTCCGCTGCGTCCAATCACAGCCGCCTTTTCAATCCGGGCGTTGAGTCGTAAAAATCAGCCCGCTTTAGGACTGGAAAACGCTAACATTTCACTGAATTACTTTTCTCTTCAACAAAAGCCTTAGGAGAGTAACTTCTTTAACCCATTACACAACAGCAACTACAACAGAAATATTAACGGTTACCGTATCTTCCATCAAATTATCATCAATTTAAATTAATAATCTGCAGAATATGTAGCAGACGTGACTAAATTCTATCCAGCTGCACAAGCCAGAAGAAATAAAATGAAGGCCAGTCTTGGTGCATTCTGATGAAAAAACACCTAGAGAGTGGAGGAGCCCATAGTACAGCTGCTAGCTACAATAATCCAATCTCAAATGCCTCAGCACTTCTATATCAAAAGTGAAATCCCAGGAAACTACACTCCTCAAAATCTGCGCATGCCAATAGTTAAGTATCAGCTTCTATATGACTATGCTGTGCAACTGCACAGAGCTTTTACAGCACTGTCTGTGGACAGCAGGCCAGACTGACAGCAGCTCAGTGCCTCTGCAAACCTCAGGGAAGACGGAAAAGATCGGCTGACTGGTCCCACAGGACTGAGGGGCATGAGCACAGTAAGGTGAATACTGCACAGATGACATTTGCTTCATATTTGTTTCTAGGCTTCAAAGATGTACACTGAAGAGGGAACCAGGATAACTGGATGACAATCTTTCAGGCTTCAAAAGCCTGTCTGGATTTCCAATTATCTTAGCTCAACTACTGCTCCTTGTAAAGCTTACTCTGTGAGGTGCTTTTTGCTTCTCTCAGCCACCTCTGTGGAGACACAAGCACAGACTCACACTTGCTCCCATCCTCCATCCCCAAAGGCTCAGGGTGGTTTAACCTTGAGGGACCTCACAAGGACAGCACTGTGAGTATCCCTGGCCACGGGCCAGCATTACTGGGCCTGTAAGGAGAGCTTTACATTCTACGAACCTTTGGGAACAATGCACAGCTGCGCTTGAAAGCGCATGAGGTGGGCTTCCTTGGCACTTTATATACACCTTCACTTGCTCTGGCTAAACCTAATTTGGAACGCAGGGCTGTTTGGATGGAAACACTGCAAAACATTCTTGTCACATCAGCTCTCTGGTGTAGGCAACATCTGAGGTGTCCACGATACCTTCAGCTAATGTCAAACTGCAAAGATCGAAGCAGTACTACTCCAGCCAAAGATCTGCATAGTCCAACACATAAATGTTGACTTATGCAATGCCCAACAGATACAAGTCATTGAATCTTTTATGAGTAGGAAAGAAAGGATACACGGAAAGACCGTAAAGTGGTCTGTAGAAAATGGATGTAAATCATCAAGATTTCCAAGGATTACTCGAATCACTTCCTGGAGAGGCCAAAAAAATAAACAAGGAAAAATATTAAAAACATAGTCACAATTCCACTGTCAAGTACACTTTTAAGCCTTGGGAAAAAAAATTAACATTCCTTTATAGTTTGCATGTATCGTGGAAGACCAGGTTCTATATATTCTGCTTTTCCTCCTCCCCTTCTTTTCCCCACTCCCTCCCGCCATTTTAGAATGCACTGCACTGACAGACTCATAGAAATTTAGGTGAATGAGTATCTTAAACTTGAATTAACATAGAAGAGGTACTATGGAAAATGGAGGTGTGCTTTTAAATTTAAGAAGTTTTAAATTTAAGGAGTGTCATTTTATTTTTCCAGCAAAACACACATAGCATTTACCTAATCCTCTTTCTCTGAATAGTGACCCAAATCAGTTACAAGGGAACTGCAGTTAAGCCCCAACAAAGTCCTCCTCTACAAACACAAAACTTTTCTAGTAATACCTTTCAATATTTTCAAAAGTGAAAAAAAAATTGTAATTCTTCATAACAATTCAAATCAGCACATTTTCTTCAGTAAGGTTTTTAATGCTATTACTGTACTCTGAAGATTTTTAGAAATTAAGTAATAGGAAGGAGCATTTTTAAGCAGGCAGTATATTTGTCTCGATTTCTTAGTAGTGGCAGGGGCCTTCTTCTGTCTCAGGAAGAAGATGACAACAACACAACTCATCAATTGTGAGCATCAATATGTGCTTGGACACAAAGCAATGGCACCACTAGAGGAACACCCGTTGGTTCCACAGTTGCAAGGAAAGCATGTGAAATTTATCATTAGATTAGCCTCCATCAAACCAGCTCAGGAGTACTGCCACAGCTCCTGAAAAACCAAGAGGGAATAACAGCTAGTCAAGCCTGACAACTTGAAAGCAGTGGTCAGTTTCGAGGTTGAGAATGAAATCCTGGGAAAGAGCTCCTGCAAGAATGACTCTGAAAAGGAATCAGACAGGAACTGGGGGCAACTAGCTCAACAAACAGGAGTTTCCATTTGTCCAATTTTAACAGTCATTAGCCTTTTTGGAATATTTAAAACAAAAGCATGACTCTTCTACACTAAATTTTGCCTGTTGAAGAACATTTTTCATTTATGTCATTTTTTTTTCATGCTTAGACTCTCCAGGGAAGTTCCCCATTACTCACACTTGAAGTGCTGCATTTGACAAGATGTTCTCAATTCTGTAACAAGCATATGATGTGTTCAACCTAACACCCATCAGAGGTGGACCTGGCCTCAGCTCCTACCTCTGATTCCTTGACAGCACTTTCAGTGAGACTGAGATTGGGAGAGCTGTGAAACAAAGAGAGTTGGAATCATCCCAGTCAAAATGCAATGAAGCTACATTTCACATAAGAGTTTAAACAGCAACAAATATAATTCCCGTTGAACAGGAGAAAATACTTAGCAGGCAGATTAATACTTAATCTATTACTCTTAAAAAACATCCCCAAATCACAAGGATTGTTCTATGCGAACTTTCTACCCACTTTTGTTTTGTGTTTTAACGACTTGTGTTAACTCACTGCCACATGCAGTCAACAAACAGCAGGCTGACTTCTCGGCTTTAACACACATACCTGTTGAAGTTGCCATACCGGATTTTAAATTTGTACACATGCCTGCCAGCATGAAGAAATCTTGTTTCAGGCAATGGATAAGTGAATGGTTTCAATGACATCTTTCTCTCCCTGAACACCAAACTAGGAAAGCAGGAGAGTCAAAGGTTAATTCCTAAAATCCCTCACCACATCTCGTTCTGTCATATGAAAAGATTACATGCAGTTTTTCTTCCAGGGCATATTTGCAGAGAGAATTCTCCTACCAGTCAGCAGACGGCTGAGTGCCCGTTTCAATAGCGCCGTGTTTTGAGCAGGATGTGAGAACAGACCTGGAGCAGACGGCCGCCTCGCCTTCAGCTGCGCTGCCCCGCAGCTCTCTGTGCCGAGGTCCCTGGAGCCTTACTGGCCTCGTGTCCCCGGGCTGGCAAGCACTCCCCCCGCACCAGCCCAGCCCCCTCCGCAGAGCCCTGTGGGGCCCGCGGCCGGCACCGGATGCGAGGGAGCCCCCGCTGCCGGCGATCCCGGCAACCCCCGGGAGTCCGGCCCGCAAGAGCTCGTTGCTCCTCACGCCACCGCACGTCCCCGGTGCTCCCGGGGGGAGGCGGAGAGCCCAGGCCGGCTGAAGCAAGGCCGGGCCCCGCTGCGGACGCCGACCAAGCGTCTGCCCTACCCAGACGCGAGATGCTGCCGCCTTCCCAGAGTCGGGGGCGACCTGAAAGGCCCCCGGACAGCTCCGGCGCCTACCGGCCCCCCTCCGCTCCACGGCTACCGGTCCCGCCGCACCCACCAAGCCCTCGCCTCCGGCGGGGCCAGGCCGGGGCTGCGGACCGAGAAGAGCCGAGTGGCGCTCAGCCGAGCACAGCCGAACCGAGCCGAATGGAGCCGAACCAAGGCGAGCCCAGCCGAGCCTAGCCGAGCCCAGCCTAATCCCGCCGAGCCCAGCTGAGCCCTGCTGCAGGTAGGGAGGGGGGACATGGCCAGAGCGGATCCGCAGCTCTGCAGCCCCTTTCCCCGAGGGGTAGCGGGCAGGACCTGCTGGTGGCGGGTGCTAGAGTTGGCCGGGGCTGGGCTGCTGAGGTAGCATCTCAGATGAGGCAGAGGCTCCAGGAGGCGCTAGACCTGCCGCGAGAGGGGCTAGCGGTCGGTCCTTAGCCACTACAGCACCTCTTTCTTTTCCCTTTCTGACACAGCTCCCTGCTCCATTTCTGCTGCAACCTCTGTTGTCCGTCCTTTATATAGCTGGAACATTTTATATACTACATCTCTTTAAGAAAGACTGGAGTTGAAAGATCTTTCCTTTTCCCACAGTGTTAATATCCAGGGACTGATACAGCATCCCTCGCCGTCCACTCAGTGAGATGGTCCAGTTCCTATAAGCAGCTGCATGATGGTGCCCCTCAGCATTGGTAACACATGATGTAGAGAATAATTCGGCAGCTGCAGAACAATTTTGAATTGATTTTCACTCTCTTTTGGTTTATATAAAAAAAATAAGCTTAGGGAGTCAGGAAGTAAATTGATGCATTGATTTCATGCACAGGCAGGAAATTGGTAACTATGGGGAAATGATGTTCAAGCAAGCAGATAACACAGTGGAAAACACTGCTTCACTAACTACTCTAATCTTCACTAACAACATGGGCCCAGCATTCTGGTGCGTCTCAGCAAAAAGGGCTATATCCTGTTTGAGCTGCTCTTCAATAGCAAATGGGAGGCTTTAAGTTGGTTCTACAGTAGAACAGCACCCTCAGGAATCCTACTGCACTACTGCCAGATAAAGTGACCTCAAAAGCTGGAATCCAATTTTCTTTTATTTTTTTTAAAATTAAATGTCTTAGCACTACTGTTCTTCCTGATATCCCTCTGGTCATACCTGGAACACTGTATGTACCTCCCCCTCTTAATCATACTAGAGAAAATCTGAGGGGGGAAGGCTTGCAGATGTAGTTTCATCAAGTCTAATCCACAGCCACCTTTTAATGATGTATGCCTGTCTTTCCAACATTTTCATGTCCAACAAGACCAATACATTTTATACACTACGTTCTTGTGCTCAATATTTCATTGATAGGAAATAAATGAGGCAAAAAACTGGTGCCATGCCCCTTCTCTAAGAGAATTATCATGGTTTCTTGCAGGTGTACTATATAGAACTGCGATATTTCATATGTGCCATGCAAAACTATTCAAATTAATGCCTAAGATGTTTAAGCACTTAGGAATTTTATTCCGTTTTATTTTTCAAAACAATTC